>BSBN01001245.1:1383868-2767736 GCA_027924645.1 Cunninghamia lanceolata
TTTAGGGATAGGGTTTAGGGTCGAGGGATTAGAGTGAAGGGTTGAGGGATTAGAATTTGATGTTGAGGGTTGAGGGTTTAGGGATAGGGTTGAAGGTCGAGGGATCAGAGTTAAGGGTTGAGGGATTAGGGTTTGATGTTGAGGGTTGAGGGTTGAGATTCGAGGATCAAGGGTTTAGGGATAGGGTTGAGGGTCGAGGAATTAGGGTTAAAGTAGAGTGTGGAGGGTATAAGGATTAGGGATAGGGTTGGAGGGTTAGGGATAAGGGATGAGAGTTTAAGGTATAGTATCGAGTCTGTTGAGGGTTTAGGAATAGGGATAGCATTTAGGGTTTAAGGATGAGGGATTAGAGTTGAGGGATGAGGGATTAGGGTTGAGGGTTGAGGGATTAGGGTTTAGGGATAAGGTTTAGGGTTGAGGGTTGAGGGATTAGGGTTTAAGGTATAGTGTTGAGGGTTGAGGGTTGAGGGTTTAGGATTAGGGTTTAGGGTTGATGGATTAGCATTTAATGTCAAGGTTAGGGTTAGAGTGTCGAGGGTAGAGGGATTAGGGATAGGGTTTAGGGTTTAAGGTTTAAGGATTGAGGGTTGAGGCTTTAGGGATGAGGGTTTAAGGCTTAAGAAATAGTGTTAAGTGTTGAGGGTGTAGGGATAGGGTTTAAGTTTTAAGGGTTAAGGGTTGAGGGATAGGGATTAGGGTTTAAGGTATAGTGTTGAGGGTCGAGGGATCAGAGTTAAGGGTTGAGGGATTAGGGTTTGATGTTGAGGGTTGAGGGTTGAGGTTCGAGGGTCAAGGTTTTAGGGATAGGGTTGAGGGTCGAGGAATTAGGGTTAAAGTAGAGTGTGGAGGGTATAAGGATTAGGGATAGGGTTGGAGGGTTTAGGGATAAGGGATTAGGGTTTAAGATATAGTATCGATTCTGTTGAGGGTGTAGGAATAGGGATAGCATTTAGGGTTTAGGGATGAGGGATTAGAGTTGAAGGATGATGGATTAGGGTTGAGGGTTGAGGCATTAGGGTTTAGGGATAAGGTTTAGGGTTGAGGGCTGAGGGATTAGGGTTTAAGGTATAGTGTTGAGGGTTTAGGGATAGGGTTTAGGGTTGAGGGATTAGAGTGAAGGGTTGAGGGATTAGGATTTGATGTTGAGGGTTTAGGGTTTAGGGTTAGGGTTGAGAGATGAGGGATCAGAGTTAAGGGTTGAGGGATTATGGTTTGACGTCGAGGGTTGAGGGTTGAGGTTCGAGGGTCAAGGGTTTAGGGATAGGGTTGAGGTTGAAGGGATTAGGGTATAAGGTATAGTGTTGAGGGTTGATGGATCAGAGTTAAGGGTTGAGGGATTAGGGTTTGACGTTGAGGGTTGAGGGTTGAGGTTCAAGGGTCAAGGGTTTATGGATAGGGTTGAGGTTCAAGGGATTAGTGTTAAAGTAAAGTGTGGAGGGTGTAAGGATTAGGGATAGGATTGGAGGGTTTAGGGATAAGGGATTAGAGTTTAAGGTATAGTATCGAGTCTGTTGAGGGTGTAGGATTAGGGATAGCATTTAGGGTTTAGGGATGAGGGATTAGAGTTGAGGGATGACGGATTAGGGTTGAGGGATAAGGATTTCACATTAAGGGTTGAGGGTTTAGGGATAGGGTTGAGGGTTGAGGGATTAGGATTTGACGTTGAGGGTTGAGGGTTTAGGGATAGTGTTGAGGGTTGATGGATTAGGATTTGACATTGAGGGTTGAGGGTTGAGGGTCAAGGGTCGAGGGATCAGAGTTGAGGGTTTAGGGATTAGGGTTTGACATTGAGGTTTGAGGGCATTTTCTATCAAGAACTTGATTATGAGGGCTTGCCCCTTCATTGTTATGCCTATCATATGGCGGAGCATCTGGCAAGCCCTTGCAGGAAAAAGATGCGATCAATGCAAAGGATGTGAAGAATCTATAGTAGGACAAAACGCGAGCGCGTTATAGCGCGAGCGCGTTATAACACACTCGCGTTATAACGCACTCACGTTTTGTATTTCTATTGAAACGGTAAAAAAGTGGTTACCCCATGATCCAAGCCCACATGCTCTATTTTCTTACTGATTCTACGCATGCTCTGAAAAAAAAGAAGTGCTTTCATGCTATTGGGAAGTTCACATGCACATTTGACACATTGTACCACCTTTGCATGATCTTTCCACCACCTTTTCTACTTTGCCAACTTGAGAAGGAGGAAATAACATAGTTTTCACACCAAGTTTGATATATATCTATTCAAGTTTCAATTTTTGTAGTGTTGCAATGTTAATTATGATTCAATTATAGGAATTTAACATTGAAAAGGAAGCAAGTGGTGAAAAACTCAAATTGTTGAGGAGTTTGATGCAAGAAGATAAAAACACTACATAATTGGGTACTCTCTCCATTCAAATCTTCATTTTTTAGGTATGTCAAGTCTTTACATGCATGTTCTTTACATTTTCCTTATTTCGGATTGAATTACTTTATCATGCTTTATCATACATGTTTAAAATAGACACATTCCCAATCAAGAAAGCAACCTACAATCTCACATG
Organism: Cunninghamia lanceolata; assembly: GCA_027924645.1. Classification (NCBI taxonomy): domain Eukaryota; kingdom Viridiplantae; phylum Streptophyta; class Pinopsida; order Cupressales; family Cupressaceae; genus Cunninghamia; species Cunninghamia lanceolata. The sequence continues at coordinate 1,386,415 of BSBN01001245.1, forward strand.
ATGCCAAGTATATTTTCTACATTTGGGCTCTTTAATAATTATGTGTAATAAACAAACCTTAGTTCATACCATGATGTCAAACTATACAAGAATAAATCCTTACAACATAAAAAAAATACAATCCCACTATTATCTTGTATTCATTTCTTAGGAACTAATATTGGTCTCTTTATCATGCTATAGACAAATTCTCCGTCATGCCGAGGAAACGATCAAGAATTAAACCAACATAGGAAGAGATAGAAGCTAAGAATGCAAAGAAAGTAGTGGCTATGAGGGAACTTCGTGAGAAGAGAAAATTGGACACGATAAATGAAGACATACCAATTGAAGAGGAACTACAACCATCACAAAGAGATATGGTATTGGCGGCACAAAGAGAACGAATGCAAAAACTTCATGGTATGAGAGATTTGAATACCATAGTTGGAGACACGTCCTTTATCGCAAGTCAACATGTAGGGACACCATCTACCACATCTCAAGTTGATAGTACATCATCACTCACATGTGATGAAGGAGGTACGCCATCGTTCCCACCTCAACCTCAAGGTATGTCATCTATTCCATCTTCGATCGAAGGTATGCCATCTAACCCATCTCATTTAAATATTGATGAAATTCCTAATGTTGAGATGAATTTACCTAACTTGACACCACCTAGAATTTTGCATAGAAAGCCAAAGTATTTGATTGATATTGATGAGAATATTTTGTAGCCAATGGAAGGTAAGATTCCAAAATGCACTTGTAGAAGATATGCTAATAAGATTTGGAGATTGTTCTTTGAAAAGTTAAATGAGACTGCAAGATGTCAACTATTCGTTGAAATGATGCGAAGTATAAAGTATAGGTCTATCATGAAGATTCTTGGGTTGAGAACATTAGAGGCTTCAAGTGAAAAATCTATTGTCAAGAATCTAATGAGTGCGTATGAGAGTGTGGGTAACACCTCACGCACAAAAGATAGTAATGCAACACGGCGTGTGATTACATCGACTATAGTAAGTAGTCAAACGAGGAAAGCTCGTCTTATTAGAAAGACAAGTCAAGAATTGAAAATTACTAGGAAAACTTTATCAAGAGCCGTTGGAAGATGCCAAAGAATTGAGGACACTATTGCCAATGAATTATGGGCGTTCTTGGGGAGACTACCACGAAAAGATAAACCAATTGTTGAAGCATTGAGATCACTAATTGAAGACTTTTGGAAGAATTACACAAGGGTATCTCCAAATCAAAGGGATGTGGTAAGAAGGAGAATCGGTAGTCAGAACCGCGAGCCACATCCAAAGCATTTTTTGGATGAGACTCAAATACAGTTTTATGGTAAATTTCTAGAGAAGTATCCTCAAATTAAAATTTGTCAAAGATATTTTGAATTGCTAAAACCTTTCTATATTAAGATAAATCACACACGCACTACTTGTTGTTGTAGATTACATATTGAATTTTCTAACCATTTTGATGCTTATAGGTCTATATGTTTAGATATGCATACTAACAATGATTTGCAGGGTTGTGCCATATGTGCCCCACCAACATCTTCAAGAGACTTCATATTGAGAATTTTATGTGAAAGAGAGGAAGGTCAAATATTCTACAAGAAATTATGCTTGGATGGCACATGTCATCATTGCAGTGGCTTGCAACATTTGCCAATATGTGAACATATGGAAATAACACATGCGGTTGGAAACGAACTAGTAGAGTTTGGCAAGTATAAAATAGTGGCATACAATACAAAAGATGGTAAAGAAGCAAAGAGGTGTGAATTAGTTATTGAAAAGATTCCAGTGTATCAGTTTATGCCTATATTTCGTGACAGCATAGTGTATGAGTATGCAAGACATGCCCATAGAGCTCGATGGTTGGACTTGCAATTCAAGTTATGCAAGGACACATTTCCGGTTGGTAGCATTGTTTCAGTCGTCGACTTTGCAGAGAACTACAGTCTACAGCCACAGCGTGAGGTGCAATCACAATATTACAACTCCACACAGGTTTCTATATTTGTGCACATCGCATTCATTCATGTGAATGATAGTATAGAGGATGACAGAAAGATCATAAGGGAGTATAATTTCTATATTAGTGATGATCGCATGCATTCTACAGAGTTCGTGCAAGGTTGCTTTCAGGTGTTCTACAATGATTTGGCTAGAAGGGGCATATCATTCAGTCAGCATATCATATGGTCAGATAATTGTGCGTCACAATTCAAGAACTCGCGAAATTTCTATTGGCTGAGTAGGAGGCATAATTTTACAGGTATTCAACATATGTGGAACTTTTGTGAGGCCGGGCATGGAAAGGGGGAGCATGATGGTGCAGGAGCATGTATCAAAAGAGCGATAGCACGAGAAGAGTTAAAGTATAAAGACAATGCAAAGTTGACAGATGCAAAATTGATTGTCGAGTGGTGTAATGCTTCCATGGGCCCAGGTAATGAAGGTAAGTCTTTAGTTCGTAGATTTTTTTGGTTGATAGATGATACTAACATTGCACCATATGAGGATTGTTGTACACTGACAGGATCAAATGAGATGCACTCTTTCAGAAGCTCAATTGCAGGTTCATGGAGTATCCATACACGAAAGATGTCATGCTTTTGTTCTTCCTGTACAATTCAAGTCTGGGATGAGTGCGAGTCAAAGGAGTGGGTTGACGAATGGCAGTTAAGTTATCTTAGCCCACTTGACACGTATCGACCCCCGACGACACTGGAACTAACACAGATGGAATCATCAGTTGACTTTGACCACATATCGGATTTAGTTCAACTAGGTAATATAGGGCACGTATATGCATCTAATTTCATCTAGTTCAACCAGGTAATGTCATCTTACTTTCTACTATTTTTGCAATGTTGACTAATTTCATCTAATTTGCTACACATATCAATGTAGGGCTTGTATATGCAGTTATTACAGATGAAGATAATAAAGAGGGAACAGATTATTACCTATGTCGTTGTGTTGAGGCTAAAAAGAAATTGGAGGCCCCTGTTACAGATGGAGAAAACACTGAATACCCTACAGGATTAGTGGTTATTACTGGAACACGGCTTAGAAGGTACCCACATAAGAGTGTTAATATTTGGCTATTTCAGGACTTTGACATGCATCGAAAGATTCTTCATTACTTGAACCTTGTCGTGGCATCCAATGTTCATTTGATAAAGTATCGGGGTAGACCTTTGAACAAAATATTGTGGAAGGTGCGTGAGTCTGACCATGAAGCAATACTTGACACAATAAAGAGTAGAGCAGACCTGGATGGTTCATTGGATTAATTTGTAAGTATTCACATTGATTTTGTAAAGTTATGTTACATTGAGTTGTAAGTATGCACATTAATTTGTAAGGTTTGTCTTTTTTTATTTCCTCCTACATTTTTACACATATGTACACATTTTTACATCATCATGTTATGCTTTTTTGGTGTCCTGCTCCTGATGCGACCAAACTCATAACTCACCCTACTAGACACCATTTGATGATCTCTCCAACACTCTGGATCTAGGGCGCCCAATCATGATGATGACCTATATACCATTCTCCCAAGGCACTCATAATGAATGAAAAGAAGACCAAGGGTGCCCAAGCTTAATAGACTTATTTCTTTCAATTTTGATGATCCAAACTCTTGCAATATGACATCCACTTTCATGCCTTTAGATCTTCGTTCACATATAGGGCGCTAAATCAAGTTGAAAAATCTACATAAGGGTGCCAAACTGGATGAAAGGAGACATGAAATGTGCCTTAGGACTCCATGCTAAGGTTTGAGCCATTAAAGTCTCTTGATATTAGGCACTCATGATGATGAAACTTAGAGCTTTTTCCTTTCCTATGCGCTCATCTAACATGTTTGAATGATAAGGAGTGCCTCGACCTCTATAATGTACATTGGGCACCAAATCAAGGTGATTTTAAGTCACTTTGAGTCATTTGGGGTCAGTTTGAGTCTTTGAGTCATGTTGCAAAAAAGTGTCAATGTTGTCAAGTTGCACAAAGCAACTTTTGCATTTTTGGTGTCCTGCTTGTGATGTGACCAAAATGACTATTCCAACGCATCTGGATGGGTACATTTACACTAGGCATGGTCCTATTTTTCACCCAAACATGTCGAAACAGTCTGAGCTACATTGTACCGACGATATCCCTGAAGAGTCCAAAGTGCAAAAAGGCTGCAATTTTTGACAAGATGTTACTCAAAAATCGTGTCACTTAGAAACATTTCGTCTGAGGCAACGCGATCATGTAAAGTGCCTCTACAATAACCTCTCTCAGTTTTTTATATCTCTGAGGCATTTGCCCGTGGTGAAAGGTTTTCTGCTGCCCCAAAAATCGTCAGAAGGAGGCAGTGTAAAGTTGCAAAGGGGTGTAACTTTTGTCCTGCTCCTGATGCGACCAAACTGACTGTTCCAACGCGTCCGAATGGGTACATTTACACTAGGCATGGTCCTATTTTTTACCCAAACATGTCGAAACAGTCCGAGCTACATTGTACCCACGATATTCCTAAAGAGTCCAAAGTGTAAAAAGGCTGCAGTCTTTGACGAGATGTTACTCAAAAACTGCGTCACTTAGAAACATTCTGTCTGAGGCAACGCGATCACGTAGAGTGCCTCTACAACAACCTCTCTCAATTTTTTATAGTCTGAGGCATTTGCCCATGGTGAAAGGTTTTCTGCTGCCCCAAAAATTGTCAGAAGGAGGCAGTGTAAAGTTGCAAAGGGGTGTAACTTTTGTCCTGCTCTTGATGCGACCAAAATAACTGTTCCAACGCGTCTGAATGGGTACATTTACGCTAGGCATGGTCCTGTTTTTCACCCAAACATGTCGAAACAGTCGGAGCTACATTGTACCGACGATATCCCTGAAGAGTCCAAAGTGCAAAAAGGCAGCAATCTTTGATGAGATGTTACTCAAAAATCATGTCACTTAGAAACATTCTGTCTAAGGCAACGCGATCACGTAGAGTGCCTCTACAATAACCTCTCTCAGTTTTTATAGCTCTGAGGCATTTGCCCGTGGTGAAAGGTTTTCTGCTGCTCCAAAAATCGTCAGAAGGAGGCAGTGTAAAGTTGCAAAGGGGTGTAACTTTCATCCTGCTCTTGATGCAACCAAACTGACTGTTCCAACGTGTCTGAATGAGTACATTTACGCTAGGCATGGTCCTATTTTTCACCCAAACATGTCAAAACAGTTCGAGCTACATTGTACCCACGAATCCCTAAAGAGTCCAAAGTGTAAAAAGGCTGCAATCTTTGACGAGATGTTACTCGAAAACCATGTCACTTAGAAAGATTCCGTCTGAGGCAACACAATCACGTAGAGTGCCTCTATAATAACCTCTCTCAGTTTTTTATAGCTCTGAGGCATTTGCCCGTGGTGAAAGGTTTTCTGCTGCCCCAAAAATCGTCAGAAGGAGGCAGTGTAAAGTTGCAAAGGGGTGTAACTTTCATCCTGCTCCTGATGCGACCAAACTGACTATTCCAACGCGTCTGAATGGGTACATTTACGCTAGGGATGGTCCTATTTTTTACCCAAACATGTCGAAACAGTCGGAGCTACATTGTACCCATGAATCCCTAAAGAGTCCAAAGTGCAAAAAGGCTGTAATCTTTGACAAGATGTTACTCAAAAATCATGTCACTTAGAAACATTATGTCTGAGGTAATGTGATCACGTAGAGTGCCTCTATAATAACCTCTCTCAGTTTTTTATAGCTCTGAGGCATTTGCCCGTGGTGAAAGGTTTTCTGCTGCCCCGAAAATCGTCAGAAGGAGGTAGTGTAAAGTTGCAAAGGAGTGTAACTTTCGTCCTGCTCCTGATGTGACCAAACTAACTCTTCCAACGCGTCCGAATGGGTACATTTACGCTAGGCATGGTCCTGTTTTTCACCCAAACATGTTGAAACAGTCGGAGCTACATTGTACCGACGATATCCCTGAAGAGTCCAAAGTGCAAAAAGGCAGCAATCTTTGACGAGATGTTACTCAAAAATCATGTCACTTAGAAACATTCCGTCTAAGGCAACGCAATCACGTAGAGTGCCTCTACAATAACCTCTCTCAGTTTTTTATAGCTCTGAGGCATTTGCCTGTGGTGAAAGGTTTTCTGCTGCTCCAAAAATCGTCAGAAGGAGGCAGTGTAAAGTTGCAAAGGGGTGTAACTTTCGTCCTGCTCCTGATGCAACCAAACTGACTATTCCAACGTGTCCGAATGGGTACATTTACGCTAGGCATGGTCCTATTTTTCATCCAAACATGTAGAAACAGTCGGAGCTACATTGTACTGACGATATCCCTGAAGAGTCCAAAGTGCAAAAAGGCAGCAATCTTTGACAAGATGTTACTCGAAAACTGTGTCACTTAGGAACATTCCGTCTGAGGCAACGTGATCACGTAGAGTGCCTCTACAATAACCTCTCTCAATTTTTTATAGCTCTGAGGCATTTGCCCATGGTGAAAGGTTTTCTGCTGCCCCAAAAATCGTCAGAAGGAGGCAGTGTAAAGTTGCAAAGGGGTGTAACTTTCGTCCTGCTCCTGATGTGACCAAACTGACTATTCCAACACATCCGAATGGGTACATTTACGCTAGGCATGGTCTTGTTTTTCACCCAAACATGTCGAAATAGTCAGAGCTACATTGTACCGATGATATCCCTGAAGAGTCTAAAGTGCAAAAAGGCAGCAATCTTTGACGAGATGTTACTGGTGAAAAATTTTCTGCTGCCCCAAAAATCATCAGAAGGAGGCAGTGTATTAAGTCAGGATGAAAGCCTATTCACTCTAGGTACCTATTTTTCACCAAATCACACATGTACCTTGAACAAGTGATGCTACAAGTGGTGAACAGAATGGGTGCCTTGAAGAATTGAGCCCTCCAAGACATCTTGCAATTGCCTATAAGTCTAAAATTTACATAAGTGAGTTAAGGTGCCATTTTCCATCTCCAGAGCCTCCTTTGAGCACCTTAACATGGAGTGAATGTTTTAGTCTATGAAAGATTGCACCTAAAGAATATAACAACCCCTTGAGTCACTAGGATGAACTAAGTTAACAAAATAAACTTCATTGAGGGAGGCGCACTTTTGCATCTAGACAACTCCAGTTTAGCACTTGAGAAAAAGCATGTTTAGAGACACCCCTCGAATGAACCCTCTAGAACCAATAACCATAGCTCAAGATCCATAACCATGAGAAGATAAAGCATTAAAAAAATTCATCTAAAGGATGGGAAATACCTCTTAGATGATAGTTTGCCGAGTAGACCAAGAGTGGGGAATGAGAATGCTCATCCAAGATACACCAAGCCATACATGTTTTTAGGGATCCTCCAATTGAGCGCCCAGCATAGATGGATGAAGATTGAAAGTTTTCAAGTTAAAGATGTCCTTTGGGTGAACTCACAGCACTAGGCGCATGTGTTGGTTGGAACTCCTTCGATCTGGCGCCTAGGATTGAAAGCCTTTGATGAGGAGAGAAGTCTCAAGGCCTAGTCTGGCACCCTCACTTGCCTACCCCACCCTCAGAATGTGCCTAACCTTCATAAGGCGTTAACACTCTATTTTGAGCGCCTAGCAGGGGGTAATGGATAGATTGAAGGCTTGGGAGCTAAGGAAAGTCACTTAGATGAATAATCAAGATTGAAATGAGAAACTCCTAGCCAAGGCGCAAAATTCCTCAATTCTGGCATCCAGAAATCAAATCTAAGTAAGGCACTCTTTCCATTTGCCAAAGGCTCTATTAGCGCCCTTGGTTGATGATCTCTCCAGACACCTAAAATGGCACCCAGTGGATCTTTCAACTTGTATCAGGAAGAAGGGAAGCATTCTCAGGGTTGTTCAGATAATCTAAGTTGTAAAGTTAACAAGGAATAGAGCCAGAGGACAAGGCGCACTTATTGGTCTCCCTCACCTCAGAAATGCGCCTAATGCAGTTGGTGTCAACTTCCCTCTTTCTAGCCTCCAAATGGCACCTAGAGTCAAAAAAGGATTTCACTGAATAATGTTAATGTTTTGAGCATCAAACTTTGCTTGGCGCATACCTATGCTCTTGCAACCTCAAATTGGCGCCTAGGGTTCAGTCATCCTCCTAAGGCGTGGTTCTGCTCCTCCATAACCCTGTTTTGGCACCTAAACTTGGAAGTACCTTGAAGACTTGGATTAAGATGGAATTCACCTCCAGAATGTTAGGCGCTTGATAGAAGATAAAGGCGCTAGGGTAAAAGAGCTTCAAAAGTTTGATGTCAAGTGTGAATTGAGATAATAGGCGCTAATACCAGTTGACATTACTCCAAACATGTGCCTAAGAGAGATGCAAGTCCCCAAGACCAATTTTGGAACAAGGCGCTCCATCAGAGGGTAAGATGATAATCCTTGGAAGTCAAGTGTTTCAAAGATTCTTTGAGAAATTGACAAGTTGTAACCTAGGTGCCAAAACCCCTGAGAATCCTCCTATCTGGTGCCTAGTCAGAAGAACACTAATATTGGGCCTAAGTGAATTTGAATGTCAATATAGAGTCATCAAACCCCACTAGACATTCATCCATGTCTCTACCACCTCAAGGAAGCGCCCAGCTTAGGATGGCGCCTAGTCTGGTCTCTACTACCTTCAGTTGGCACCTAACCCTAAGAGTCTTGCAACTATGACGTTCATCCATGCAACAAGCAAGGTGATGCTCCCTTGTGATATTGTGAGGTGTTGACATTCAGTTGACATCATTGAGTTTGATTGAGTTGATCAAGTGTAGACGCCATTGTAAACATCAAGGCTTCAAGGCCTTTCTTTTGTATCTCCATTGAATAAGTTGTAACTTCATGCTATTGAAAGCATTATCCATGTAATAAGACATTGCAAGTTGATTGAGTCAAATAACTAGACAAGTACCCAACTCTAAGGTTGATTCATTCAAGTAGTTATCTTTGATGTATATCTTTGTGTTGTTGAAGTAGTTGATGAATTGATAGCAAGTAAAATTATTTAAGGAAAAATTTTCGTAGAACTAGTTGGGTATCTTACACCATGCCTATCCATCAAACATCACAATGCAATCAAAATCTGGTGCAGGAGCACCTCTGAAGAGTTAAGACATTCTCGATTATCATTTTAATTTATTGTAAGGCCTAGTGCCAATTGTTTTGATTTAGACAAATGTGTCCCCTAGATGAGATAGTCCCATGTTGTGAGCCGATTTGGCATAGCTGGCAAGAAGTAGTTGTAACTGTCTTGTAACGGATGGCAGAGGTGACAAATCGATTGAGATTCCACCGTGTGTAACTACCAAGATGTGAGTCTTTAAATAAGCAGTCCATGTTTGTTAGAAGAGGAGGAAGAGGAAGAGGAAAAAGAGGAACAACAGAGAAGCATGTAAACTCAGAAAGAGAAATAAAATTTAGGGTTTTGTAAGAGCAATCGAGTTTTGACTCATTCCACTGGTCGAGACCAGTGGAATGCCATTCTGTATTTAGTTCCTCCTCTCTATTGTTCTGTGTTGTTTTGATTTTGTATTAGGGTAGAAATCTATGTGTGTTTAGTTGCAGAGAATGGCAACGGTATGGTGGAAGACAGTTAGAACAAACCGGGAAGAAAACCTCACGAGAGGTATGGAAGTGATCGCAGAAAGAAGGGTCTATATGCATCGACGTGAACCTTGGCATCGGGCTGAGGAGATGATTGTTTGGCCAAAGTTATAAGTCACAGCGACAAGTGAGTTTGTATCGGGGTGATACTAAGTTTCGGCGTAGCGGTCTTGAGGGATGCCGATAGTGTAATGTTTTGCCGACGGAGGAGTTTGGAAGGACGGTACTGTGGTCTGGCCGATAGGCAAATAAGCAAAGCCGATGGTTGAACCGTTAGATTGAACCATCGGATTAAACCGGTTCATCGGTTCAATAGGTTCAACCGAACGGTTCAAAAGAAAGGTTCAAGAGAGCAGTTCAAGTGACCGGTTCAAGAGTTCAAAAGTGGGTTCAACCGAGGAGTTCAAGGGTTCAACCACTACGGTGGTTAAATATATTTTGTGCTGATTTATGTTTTCGCTAAGCGCTCCGCATCAAATTGGTATCAGAACCAGCGAAAGCTCTGGGAATCTAAGTGAGAGATTGGTGTTTTGGTTTTCTAATATTTGTGGTTGTAGATGCATGTCCACAAGCTGCAAGTAGGCAGATAAGAGATCTGTCATGGAACCACAGGAGATGGTTCAAGGGCCTGAGAAGGAGGTCCTGTGGGTGTCGCCAAAAGTCCTGGGGAGAGAGGCAAGAGAGGACTCCTAGGTGAGGGACAGAAGTGTTGGTGCAGCATTGAGGGTGGACTTATAGCAGCATCTGGAGGAGCAGCTAGTTAGACTCCATTGAGAGGAGTCACAGTTGAAGGGTAAAAGTAGCAGAGGCATCAAGTTAGAGTTGAAGACACCAAGAGAACAGAGTTGAACTGCAGTTCTCACCAAGCATTTCCATGGGACATGGAAATTTTTCAAGTCTGGGAGTATGGTGCAGGAGCACCTCTGAAGAGTTAAGACATTCCTGGTTATCATTTTAATTTATTGTAAGGCCTAGTGCCAATTGTTTTGATTTAGACAAATGTGTCCCCTAGATGAGATAGTCCCATGTTGTGAGCTGATTTGACATAGCTAGCAAGAAGTAGTTGTAACTATCTTGTAACGGATGGCAAAGGTGACGAATCGATTGAGATTCCACCGTGTGTAACTGCCAAGATGTGAGTCTTTAAATAAGCAGTACATGTTTGTTAGAAGAGGAGGAAGAGGAAGAGGAAAAAGAGGAGCCACAGAGAAGCGTGTAAACTCAGAAAGAGAAATAAAATTTAGGGTTTTGTAAGAGCAATCGAGTTTTGACTCATTCCACTGGTCGAGACCTCGATCGAGACTAGTGGAATGCCATTCTGTATTTAGTTCCTCCTCTCTATTGTTCTGTGTTGTTTTGATTTTGTATTAGGGTAGAAATCTGTGTGTGTTTAGTTGCAGAGAATGGCAACGGTATGGTGGAAGATAGTTAGAACAAATTGGGAAGAAAACCTCATGAGAGGTATGGAAGTGACCGCAGAAAGAAGGGTCTGTATGCATTAGTGTGAACCTTGGCATCGGGCTAAGGAGATGATTGTTTGGCCGAAGTTATAAGTCACGGCGACAAGTGAGTTTGTATCGGGGTGATACTAAGTATCGGCGTAGCGGTCTTGAGGGAAGTCGATAGTGTAATGTTTTGCCGATGGAGGAGTTCGGAAGGACGGTACTGTGGTCTGGCCGATAGGCAAATAAGCAAAGCCGATGGTTGAACCGTCGGATTGAACCATCGGATTGAACCGGTTCATCGGTTCAATAGGTTCAACCGAACGGTTCAAAAGAAAGGTTCAAGAGAGCAGTTCAAGCGACCGGTTCAAGCGAGTGGTTCAAGAGTTCAAAAGTGGGTTCAACCGAGGAGTTCAAGGGTTCAACCACTACGATGGTTAAATATATTTTGTGCTGATTTATGTTTCCGCTAAGCGCTCCACATCAAATACGATGGGTCGATAAGGGTTTTTTGGAGGAACAACAGAAGGGTCTAGCCGATACAGGCTGAAATCACTATTTTGGGTGAGCTGTGGAATTTCCTCTGCATCAAAATCCTAACAACATGCCCATGATCCAAGATCAAGTGCAATCATGCAAAGATATTATCAATCACAAGACTATTAAGAATGAACTAGAGTCTTCTAGTACCATACTTTTCCATCAAACACCATCATGTAATCCATGGCCTATCAAGCCTATCAAAGAAAATGCAAACATCCTATGTAATACAATCAGACTTTAAATATTTGAAGTAGCCATCTACAAATATCCATTCAAAAGTGGATTTATAATACAAGTATGGATGCCATCAATAAAAAAGATTTGTATTAACCAAATATCCATATAGGCATACATCAATATCTGTCGATATAAGTATAACATATATACAAAATAGCCATATAGGCTTACAAGAATGCCATATAGGCATACAATGTCAACTATGTACAATACAAAATATATGTCCACAAATGCCATATAGGCATACAACAAAGGAACACAATAAAAAGTCATTCCCCTCTGGCTGGTGAAGAGAATAAATCACGAGCAGCCTTTGATCTTCTAGGGGATGGAGACATGCATGTGGGTGGTCTACTACGAACCCGAGGGCTACTCCTCCTATTTAGTTCTTCCTACACCTTTACCTGTTACAATAAAAAGTATAGACATTAATATATAGAAATTACATGTTATAAAAAAATGAAACATTTAACAAAATAATCACTTACCGCTAACATATAATCTGTCTCCTCGCTTGCCTCAGTAGCAGGAATAGGCCCTGGTGATGTCATGTCCTATAGAAACCATCTAGATAGAAATTAAACTTCAAATCAATAATCTTTTGATTTTTCAAAAGTAGACAACTATAACAATGAATGTAAATTGAAATTTACTAATCTGCCTCATACCCCTGTCAATGCCATGGAGCTATGAACGTAGAGGCCACACCCTGCTCCATTGCCCTATGAACATGGGGAGGTGTCTCCGCAGCCTGCATCATCTGGAAATAAAACAACATTATTCAATTACGAAAACTATAATAGTGATGCAAATCATGGCTCCTAACATATACACACGTTCATCTAAACATGGAAGTACACACAATAAAACGCACAAATCACATACAAAAATTTAGTAAGTACAATTCATTCATTAAACTATTTATTTTATTACCTCCGTAAAGCTTTGAAGTCCACCACCGTTGGCAGGTGTTGCCATGAAATCTACAGTATTAACCTATTCAACATCCAAAATCAGAAATTAGAATACCATTCATATAACGATGCTATTCACATGTAATATTTATAATTGTTTACTAGTTACATACCTCGACAGTAGATGATCTAGTGAAAAATTCAGGTGGAGAACCACTGAAAACTGCATCGACGCTATGACCCTAAAATTTTATTAAAATCATCAATTTAAATTAGTTAATCTTGTATTTCAAAAATGAAATTCAATAAACTTGCTAATATTTACTTGAGTATCAAGGCCGAAAGTCTCACTCAGGAGGGTATCTGTCATCACCATCTGCTCAGCTGCAGATGTAGCCTGTGCACCTGTGTCTTGACTGTCCATGGGGTCATAACCACAGGCTGACCCGCAAGCCTGGCAAGTATGCGGTGGGACCCTACTCCTCGCACTATCTCCCAACCCACTCTGTGTTGCAGGACCGGCATGCTCTATGATGCTCTGGGTCAAGGCACTAATCGACCTCAGTGTATCGACCTCAACACTCTCCTTCACAATGGAAGGGATAGAAACATGCTCGTGGGCTGGTCTGCTGATTACTCGTCTCACTACCCACTGTGGGTCAAGACGTGCCCCTGGTCTATCCTGTGCTGAGCCCCCACCTCTACCCTGGAAGTCCCGCATATCAAAATAGTTTGGCACTTTATTGAGGACAAACTCGCAGTAGAGTTTCCTCAAAAAGTATTGCGGGACCTCATTATTATTGCATGGAGGATGGTCAAAAACCATCCACCACCTCTGCCCGAAATTGTCCCTTATTGCTTGGTTGTTGCACCAATGGATAGGGAACCTCTTGCATGTAATGGGTGGAGGTTGATTTGTTTGTGGGTTTGTGGAAATTGAACACAAGTCTAATTTTGTAATTTGTAATTTTTTGACATCTTGGTATGACAACTTGTCTGCATAGTAATCTCTAAACTCTTTCTTTTTCTCAGTCCAACTAGTTATTTGCTTGCTAATTGAATTTACATTTGATAACATAGACTCAAGAGATTCGGCAAGCGTGGACCTATGCAAGGTTGAAGTGGAAGGATCTTTCAACCTTGCAATTATATCTTCAATTTGTTTTTTGTTGTTTTCAATTTGCCCCATTATATTATCTTGTGTTCCAAGGGCATGTTGAGGAATGAATGAAGGAGGTTGTTGTTCTGCAGGTTTTTCCTCCTCAGGATTTTGTAGATTTTGAGGAGGAGAAGGAGGAGGAGGAGGAGGAGGAGGTGCATTAACATTTCCTGACAATTAATGAAATATACATCAAAAATCAACAAAAACCTACCTATTAGAAAGAAATTCAAACCAAAAAACAAAGATAACTCACCCCTTTGGCGTGCTCGACGTCGCGGCGGCATTTTGGCAATGAATCGATAAGTTTTTTGTGTTGATTGGCGTTTTGTAGAGTGCGAGCGCGTTTTTGAGGGTTTGGAAGCCGCGGGCAGAGGAGAAAATCAGAATGAAATGAAATTTGATTGCTTTTTTTTATTTATACTAGGTCATAACGCGCTCGCGTTATGACTCGGTAATGACGAGCCTAAGGCTTGTCATTACCAAGCCATAACGCGCTCGCATTATGACTTAAATTTTTTTGAAATTATTTTGGCCACTTTTTGGCCCCCCATCTTCTTGCACTTACCCTGCAATACAAGGTCCAATGAGATCAATTTTCTGAGGACAGTACCACATGGGAGGATGCAGAGGAGATTGATAGATCTTTTCCTCATTTGAGGATATAGCATAGATTTCTTCTTCATGCATGGATTATGATACTTTGAGTTTGATTATTATTTTGAGATACTTTGAGTTCAGTTATGCTTTGATACTTTGAGTTGTTATTATGATCTTTTGATACTTGAGTTGATATTATTTTTTGACACCTTGATACTTCATTGGTGATTGATGAATAAGTACTTTATCATTTTGATGTTTATTAAGACATTGGGACGATGTCTCTTCCATGCGGGGAAGGATGTCACGTCTCGTTTTTTATGAACAATATGATTATTCTACTTTAGTGGAGAATTTTTATGATTGAATTTACTTTAAGTAATTTTGCATACGTTGAGGTAATTATTATGAGTTATATTGATGAAAATTGGAAATCATTTTAAATGTTAAGTAATATTGATGTAAATGCAATGATTTGCTTTAGCTATATTTTTGAAGACACTAACCTATTGACGTCAAGTTGAGTGCAAATGGATGCAGGAACTCGTTGAAGACGAGAGCATGGCTGAGGTAAAGATGATCTAGCCAGTTGGCAAGAACTAGTGGATGGATTACCCTGATGTAATCACACACATCACGTAGTTGCATATGCATTATTGAATGACTTTGATTGCATTAATGCATGGTTATTAATCATTTTCGAATACATGATGTGATTACTAAAATTTAACATCCTTTTGAATTATGTTTAAATGGTGAAATTATAATAAGAGAATATATATATATATATATATATATGATTGTATTTTAAATTAAATAATAAGATATTGTTTATAGATGTTTGGAAGACAATATGTTCCTTATATATATATATTTATTGCATTTCTCTTTTGATTATTTAATTGGATTTGTTTTAATAACAATAGTAAAATTAGATTAAAAATAGTGTTATTATATTTAGATGAGTAAACAAAAGAATTAAAATAGGTTTCCTATCATCCATGCACCAGTAAGTTGCAAAGATATTATATTATTGTTCTAAATAGCATTTTATTTTCTCTAATTCTATTGGTCAATTATTCATGCAAACTAAAATAAAAACTTCAGTTCTGAACCTAATCTAGGATGGCCAAAAATAAGGAAGGAGATTTTGGTTAAAAAGAGGTTTTGGCCAGCAAAGAAAGAAACCACGAATTCATATAGAAAGCACATTTTGGGCAGTAGTATCTAGATATTTGTGATCAACGAACCTAAGGATACTAGGTCGTGAGAAGGAGATAGAGAGGGGCGGCAACTCTTCTGCAAATTCTTCATCAAGTCGACTACTTTTTCTACGTTTTTAAATTCATGTTTCTGTCTCCTGAAAATTATGTTGTTTGGTTATTTTTATATATGGTCTTTATCTACTGTGTGGTGGACGACTGCGTGTGTTGGGTTGTTCCTTGTTTATACTGGCCATCTCTATTTCTTTTGCCTGGTTGTTTCTCTTATCTTCTTGGCTGCTTATTTCTTTTGGCCATTTTTGCAAGGAAATTGCTTTCCATGCTGGCCGTCGACCTGCCTTAAGGCCGTTTACTTATTTTGGCCGCCTGACTTTCAAGCTAGGTGTGGGAATGTTGGCCACCTTCTTTAGGCTGTTTGGCTGCCTTTCTTGGCCCATTTCATGACTGGATCGACCCAGTCATTCTTACTACACATTAACCTTGGCTGATCGTGCGATTTTTGATATTTGTCTTTCCTTATTTTAATTGTGGTTGTCAGAAACCAAGTTGAATATCTTGTTGATTCCACATCTAATTCTTAAACCGATTGAAAACTAATTCAAACATGCAGATCATTGTTGGGTTCTCACTGTCAAACATTAGTATGACTAATTTTCTTTTTATGTTGGCTGAAAATAATGACAGATTAGCAAATCAACCTTTCTTTCATAAAACTCAAACTCTTAAAAGATTTAAATGAAACCACTGTATTCCTGTAGATACCTTTTTCTTATGAAATTGCTGATCAAAACTTAGATGAAAATTTCAATTCCAGTAAACATTTTTCAGTATTGAAATTGTTGTCCAAAACATAATTTTTAAACCATTAACTTAGAATGACAGAAATCAGATTACAAATATAGTTTTTTATTTATTATTATTAGATTCTGCCACAGCTGTTGTCACCACAGTGATAGGAAGGTTATAGAGAGATGTATGTGCTTAAATTGCATGCTTAACAGATTAGTTTCCTGTCACCGGAATGACAGTAAGTTAGAACAATCTGAGAATGAGATTTTATAGTGTTTTTATGACCAAAAATCAAATTAAACACATTCTGTGTTCTTTCTTATTACTATAATGGTTCCTGTCGTAGCAGCAACAAGAAGACTGTTTTTATTGTTTCTAAAACTTCCTGTCACAGAAATAACAACAAGATGGATTAATATCTTAGAATGGCTATTATTGAAGACATTGTGACTGAAATACAAGTTTAGAAACTAAAGCAAATTGGTAAACTTATGATTTTGATTGTATGACCAAAAGATGGTTTATTACTTGAAAGTGTATTTTCCTTGTTTGATGTTTTGGGAAAGGGATTGGATTGATTTATTAGAAATCTTGAATTTGTGAATCTTTACTTATTTTCTTGCTTCTTGGGGAAAGAAGTAGTTCTTATATAAGAATGTATTGGGTTACTTTTGGGACTAGGATGTCAAATGTGAATATTCAGATATGGCTTTTCCTCTTTTCAGGAATTGACCAAGTTACTTAAATAATTAGATCTAATCGGAATGGCATTGAAATAGATGTTTATTGTCTAGAAAACTTATTTATGGATATCTCTGCCACATCCTATTGTGAGACAATTTGCTTTTCATTACTTAGAATTGCACATTCAGACATCAAGGTTGCATCGGGTGTTCCCTCCTGTAGTTGTTACTAGGTAGCTAGACATTTTGTCCAGGGCTGGGTTTCCTTCATTTCAAGAAGGGATCCGGGGAAGTGTAAATACTTCATGGTTGGGTGGAAAAGTACCCGAGCCATGTTCCCGTCTCTCGGCTTGTAGGTGGTGGACCACTTGGTTCGTGTAGCTAGAGAGTGTATTTATTTATTTATTATTGATGTACTTGTTTATTGTACCTATTTTGGATGTATAATGGCAATGTGTGCCAAAGGATTTATGTATATTATTTTATCATGCTTGTTACCTGGATTAAGCACGTGAATATGTAGGGTGTGTGTAAAGTAAAGTAAACTGTTTTATTTATTCTGATGATGAAGAAAGATACAAGACACAGCTAAATACTATGACAATATAGTTATGCAACCATCACACAGTTAAAACTGAACCAACCGCCAACCGAACAATGTAGTAACCAACCAACACTAACATTCCCCCCCCTTATTACATTGTTCTTGCAATAGTACCAAGGTACCCCCCTTAATGCTAAAATACTCAACAAAGCTGATTACATAATATGAATACATATTTTATAGAAGATCTTCTCCCAAAGAACAAATCCTGAACCAAGTGAGGCTCCATCATGCTATCTCGTCTACCCTCGGAAAGGCGTAGCTTCGAGCTGTGTTCTTGAGCTCTTTAGTCCCAAGCTCTCAAATCACAGAGTCTTGAATTATTTGACAATGGACCCTAAGAGATACGACAGATCTCTGCCATGTTGTCTAGTGACCGCGAAAGGGTATAATTCAAGATCATATACTCTTTGAAGCTCGTTGGACAACAATCCATATTGAGCTCAACACCAAACCCCAAACCTGTCTCCAAAACAAAATCTTCAAAAAATATACATTCTTCAAATCTGTCAGCTCCGTCAGCATCAACAAAGAAAAATAAAAGAACCAAAACCAAAAATGCTTCTCATGCAAAACATCATCTCAAAGCGAGAAGCTAACTTGAGATGATAGAAAATCCTCCATCCTTCGATGCCGCCTGCCTCCAATATGACCTTGCTTAAAGGGCATATCCACAAAAATTAATAGCACCATCTGGTGGATCCTCATCCTCAATATCTGGTGGATCCTTATCATCTTCAATGCAAGCAAGATTTCCTTCATTTTTGAGCTTTCCTTTAAGAACATCACTCGCTCGAGTTCTACAATCCCAAGCTATGTGACCGTTTTTCTTACAATAAAAATATTTGATTCTCTCTGATCTCTTGTAATTGCTTCTTAAAAATAATGCTTTCTCTTGAGGATCATCTTCTAAATCTTCTGTTGTTCTCCTCTTCTGATAGAAGAGCAGAAATCATACCTTCTAGAGTTTGTGAAGATATTTGACTGAGAGTAAAAACAACATTGTTGTATTTTGAAGGCAAGCTATTTAATAGGATGGCCCTAGCATCATCATCATCTACTGTAACCTTAACCTCTGCTAGCTGTCTAATGAGAGACTGCAAGTTACTTATATGATTTGACATTGTGATTCCATCTTCCATCTTAAATGAAAATAATTGAAGTTTTAGAGAAAACTTTGCATTAACGGCCTTTGCTCCAAACAATTTATTCAGATTTTCCTGAATTTCGGCTGATGATTTATCCAAATCAATATGGTGCAATTCGGTGTCAGAAATAGCAAGACCAATTATAGCCTTGGCTTTATCATCTCTACTATGCCAATCTAATAACTTATTTGCATCTATAGGTGCTTTTTCCTTTCCACTTACTATTGCCCATAAATTTTTATTCATTAGTTGCATTTGAATTTTCATTCTCCAAGTATGAAAATTGGAACCAGAATACTTGTCTAATGGGATCTCCATTTAGATAATACTCAAAAGATTGACTTCTTACTCAGACTTAAATATATTTGCTTATAAAATTTGCACTTCCATACACACTTCAATACATACCAATTTGAGATGATAATGGACATCCACTTTTCTTTGATTGCCGGGTTTTGCAAACTATGTCTTCCTCTTTCAGGTGCCTTATGGAGAGTGCTACAAATGACTTGGATAGAGAAACTTCAGTTCAGGCAACAACCACTACAGCAGAGAGGACAAATGTCTTCAATCTGCCTGCAAAGGCCTCCAAACTCAATGCTTCCTTCCAAGGTTGTTTCCTGCACACCTCAGCAGAACTCGATTGCCTTCTATCCTACTAAGGCAAGCTATTCAACAACACCTTCCAATAAATGGAGTACACCATTTCGAATAGCTAGTATGGCATTCAATTGAATCTGGTGATGGATGAATAATCTCCTCTATATACCCAACCAAACTATATATCTTCACATGAGAATAGTAATCAAATGAGAATAGAAACTATGCATTCAACCCCTAGCCTGCAAAACAATACCGCAACTTACAGAAACAATACCGCAACTTCCTTCATGATCTTCACGTATTCTGATCCATTCAACAGATCCATCAAATTGCTCTCGTGGGAGATCTGATGCTAGTGAGAGACGTGCCTTGGGAAATGTTTGTAGATTCCTGCAAGAGGTTGCGCATCATGAAGGGCTCAGAAACTATTGGCTTAGCTCTGAATCAAGCGGCTCCAAGACCACGCCATTTTCAATGCTCTTAGAACATGCTCCACTTTACACAGTAGACTGATGCCTCGCATCGCACTTCCTCTATGGCTGCTCTGATACCAAATAAAGTAAACCGTTTTATTTATTCTGATGATGAAGAAAGATACAAGACACAACTAAATACTGTGACGATATAGTTATGCAACCATCACACAGTTAAAACTGAACCAACTGCCAACTGAACAATGTAGTAACCAACCAACGCTAACAGTGTGCAAGAAGTTGAGTCCACTTTTTGGCCAAAAAGTGGAAGTGTTTTCCCTGATTTTCAGAATTTGTCACATTTGACCTAAAAATTTGAAGCACTTAAAGGTGGAATCTTGAAAAAAGTTAATAAATATGAAATGTAGTACTTGGAGTCTAGTTTCCAAATATGTAATTTTTTTTAATACCTAGATGATATAAATTAATTTTTAATAGGCGTTTCTAAAAACCACTGTTTAAAAGTCAATTTTTTTTACTATACCATGCATGTGTACGTCATCCATATTTTGACCTAAATGATCATATTTTTCTAAATCCTTTTGGGAAAATATTAGTAACTCACTGAAACACATTTTCCATATTTTTTTGTAATTTTTTATTGAATATATTTTTTTTGTTAATTTTTTATTGGCCATTTTTTGTGTTTTAAAATATCGTTGTGTACGTTATGCATAAGATGACCTAAACTTATCATTTTTTTAATTTTTTTTTTCAAATTGAAAAGAATTCTCTGAAGTACATTTTCGTACAATTTTTTTACAAAAAATTATTTTTATAAAAAGTTATTAAAATATTAAAAAACCTTGATAATTCAAGTTTATGGACCTGTTTCATCAGAAATTAATTGAAAAATAGAAAAATAATCCAATTGTAAAAAAATTACATATTTGGAATCTACACTGTCTCATCTATAATGGGTTTCAATTTTGTCAAAAAATTCTACAAAAAAAGGCCTTCAGACATATGCCCAAAGTCACTATTTTGTTCTGACATTGATAGGACCTTCAACTTGCAGGTCAAACCAGGTCCAAAGCCAAGGGTCGGGTTCCCAAGCCTTTTTTTCGACCCAAAATGCATAGAAAAAATGGGGTCAAAAATTCAAATTTTATGAAACGGGATCCCGTTCTATAAACAGGATCCCGTTTCATAAAAGGTTAATATTTTAACCTTTATGAAATGGGATCCCGTTTTTTATATTTTGTGATTAAGTGGATTAATTACATCTTTTTATCTTTGGAACATAGAAGTTAAAGGGTTATCAATGTTCATAATTTCAAAAAAAAATGTTAGGGCCAACCTCAAAAAATAGAATAAGGAGACATTTGGTAATATTTTCACCCAATAGAATGTAATTAAATATAGGCTTGAGGAATTTGACACAGAAGTTTAGATCAATGGAATGAACTGAAACCTTTATAACAAACGAAAAATCCCTATTAAGCTCTTTTCACTCCCTAGCTACCAAAGAGGTGGTTTTTTGGAGGCAAAAATCAAGAGCCTTATTGTTGTCTAAGGGTGATAGGAAAACTAAATTCTTTCACCTCACTATGCTTAACATAGAAGGGCTAATCTAATCAATGAGATTGCTAGAGCTAATGGGAGCATAGTCATCGATGATCTAGAGAGTCATAATGAGGCCTCCCTTTTCTTCAAATCACTTCTATCTAGATGTAATGCTCCAAATCTAGGGCTAGTTGATGAGTTGTTTGAAGCTATCCTTGTTGTTCTAACCACTTTTGATAATGAGGATTTGGTTGGGATGGTTACTAAGGATGAAGTTAAGGGGGTCTTCTCCTTCAATGTTGGAAAAGCACCTAGCCCAGATGGGTTTCTACTAGCTTTCTTTAAGTCTTTCTAGGATATCATCCATAAGGAGGTCATGGAGGTTGTGCAAGAATTATTCTCATTTGGTAAGATTCTTAGGGAAATTAACAACACTTTATTGGTTTTTGTCCTCAAAAAAACTAGTGCCAAAGAGTTAAAGGACTTCTACTCCATGGGATCAGTCTTTACAATTCTATCTACAAAGTTTTCACAAAAATCCTAGCCTTAAGCATCTAATCTTTACTTCCTTTTCTCATTTCTATCTAGAAAAGCATATTTTTTTTCAGAAGAGGAATTCTTGACTCTATTATTTTAGCTCATGAAGTTTTGCATTTGATGGACAAAAGTAAAAATATGGGAATGGTGCTCAAATTGAACGTCAATAAGTCTATGACTTGGTGTCTTGGGCTTTACTAAACAAAGTTCTTGAGAAATTTGACTCCTAATAGAAAATCAGAGATCTGATCTTCTCTTGCATTTCTACCTTGATGTAAATTATGTGTTACTAATCAATGGTTGTCAAGTGAGTTTTTTTGCTAGTGAGAGAGGCTTGAGAT
This sequence comes from Cunninghamia lanceolata, assembly GCA_027924645.1. Classification (NCBI taxonomy): domain Eukaryota; kingdom Viridiplantae; phylum Streptophyta; class Pinopsida; order Cupressales; family Cupressaceae; genus Cunninghamia; species Cunninghamia lanceolata. The sequence goes on from BSBN01001245.1 coordinate 1,408,811, forward strand.
GAGGGGAACCCTTTTCACCATATCTCTTTTTTTATCATTGTTGAGGCATTGGGTAGGAATATCTCCAAGGCTCTTAGGGGTGGTTTTCCCAAAGGATTTAAACCCTCTAATACTAATTTAGTCTCCTTGCATCAATAATTCATGGTGACACCCTCTTTCTAGGTGAGGCTTCAATCAATGAGGCTAAGCATTAGAGAATCCTATTAAATAAGTATGTTAAAGTTTTTGTCTAGTGCATAAACATTGGTAAAAGAATTATAGATTATTCCTCGATACTCCCTAAGAGAGATAAGAAATAATTGCAAATATTCTTGGTTGCCTTATCAAAAAGTTGCCCTCTTTTTAACTTCAAATGCCCCTTCTTACACGAAGAATGACTACTAATTTGTGGAACTCCCTATTGGATAGGTTCCAAAGAAAATTGGTGGGTTGGAAATGTTGTTTACTAATCTAAGAAAGTAAATTATATCTCCTTAAAATATCTCTACAGAGTTTACCTGTCTACTTTCTCTCCCCGTTCAAGATTCCTTGCATTGTGGCTGACAAAATTGAGCGAATTCATTGAAGGTTCCTTTGGTCTAGTGTTGAGGATAAACAAAGGATAGCTCTTGTTTCTTAGGATAAGACTTGTTTACTTAAGCTCTAGGGTGTTCTTGGTCTAAGGAAATTAAGGCCCTAAATAAAGCCCTTATTGCTAAGGTTGGTTGGAGATTGCTAAAAGAAGACAACCTTTGGACAAGTATTCTCAAGACCAAGTATCTTTTGAATGGGAATACTTCAAATTTATTCTCTTTAAATTTGGTTCCTCCTATCTCCTCCATGTAGAACAATGTGATCAAACCTAGGCCTATGTTGAGAAAAGACTCCAAATGGAAGGTGGGTTTAATATTTTCTTTTAGGATGATGTTTGGATTAGCAAAGATCCTTTGTAGCCCTCACTCCCTAGTCTTTCTTATGCCTCAAGTCTTCAAGAATTCTTTAGGTGCCTTGGTGGTAGACTACATTGAAGTAAAGAACTCTTAAGAGGCCCTGAAAGCCTTTCATTAGCTCCTTCTCTAACCCAACTATACTTGAGGCTTCCCTTTTCCTTGTTAACCTCCTAAAGGGTTTCCATATTTGCTAATTTGATTGTCTTGACAAAATTGTGTGAGTTGACTCTCCTCAATGAGTCTTATTGTGTCCAATCGGGTCACTCAATCCTTTTGGACCATTCTCCTAATGGATTTCTTTGGACTAAACTCTAGCCTAAGTTCTTGAACCCTAATATCAACTTCTTTTGTTGGGCTACTTGTCAAAATAAAAATTTTGACCTTGAATAATCTATCTAGAAGAGGCTTTATGATCCCTTAAATAGGTGTGCCCTTTGTGAATTTGACTAAATTGGTCTTTCACCTTTTTTGGATTACCATTTTGCATGGAAAATTTTAATTTTCAATTGAGCAAATTTGAGTTTTTTGGGTCCTCTTGGACGTATTCCTTAGCTGGTCTCCCCCTCATAAAAGAGATTTGGAACCTAGTTCTTCCTCATGCTTGTTGGTGCCTTTGGCTGGAGCACGATGCTAGGACCTTTAAAAATAAAAATATGAGCAAGATGAGTGTAGGATCCAAAATCTACAAATTTGTAGTAGAAAAATTCTCCATCATCAAGATCAAAGTGCATTCCCCCCTTAGAGGTGGAATTGAGAATTACTGCTAATTGGAGATATCTATTAATTCTAATGCTTCAATGGATCCCAAGACTACTCTTAGGAAATATACTACATGGACTTTCTTGGATCATAATTGGGTTATACTAAATTTTGATGGAGACATGAAGGGGAACATAGGTAAGGTTGGTAGGGGGTATCATCATAGACAATAAGGGGAATTTGTGGGGGCCTAGACAAGAAACATGGGAGTTCAAACTAATCATGTTGTTGAGGCTAGGGTTACTTTGTGGGGAATTTAGGGGTAAGTGCATGGAAATGGGGGGCCAAAAGAGGGTCAAAAGTGGCCACCTTTTTCTTGAAGTTAGTAAAAACCAATCTTTGATGAGTAATTCAAGATACCATAATGAAAATTTCAAAGTGTGATAAGAACAAGATTAGTAGTTCTTGAAATCTAGTTTCTAAACTACTATTTTTCTTTAAAATGGTGGAGATTAAGAGGATCAAACAGGGGAAGCACATAGTGGTCATATTTTTTTAAAAAAAATATACATAGTGTTAATTGTGATCCCCCTAAAATGTTTAACTTTTAAAAAGTATTTCATAAATCCCTTCAATTGAAAGTTAGCTAACATGTATGCTATATTTTTTCTATTTTTTAATGAATATGGTACATTTATTAATTTTCAACGTGGACACATCTTGAAAAACAGAAAATTGAGCATGCCTTCCCCCCCCCTTTAATTTTGGAAAAACTAATCGAAAATCACATTTTAATGTATATAAAATGGAATATAGAATATAAAAATGTAATTTGTTTCAAATTTTGAATGAGCAATAAAAAAAGATGTTGAAAAAGCAATACATGTGTTATTGGCAAAAAATGAAGACCCTAGCAAAAATAATTGAAGATCAAAACCTTAATATATTTGAATTATAGATAAAATTACATGGTTAGAAAGGTAAAACATAGTTTGATGTTCTAGTGGTATTTTTCCAAAATAATATCTTAAAATATGCAAACTTGATGGAGAGCACACTCAACATTTACTTTTTTAAATGTTTTATACAAAATAAAGATTTGGGCACCTTACATGCAGGCCCAACCCTTTGGCTTGGATATCTAATCCAAATCCAAAAGGGTTAGAATTTCTAAAGCAAAAAAAAATGTGCATTATAATGCGTGCACGTGTTATAATGTGTGTGCACGTTATAATGCATGAACATTTTTCTTGAGATGAAAAAACATAACATTTACCAAAAGACAATCCTATGATTTTGGTCCCACAAACTCTTCTTTTGCAAAGTGTTGAATCATGTAAATGGGCAGAACCTAATCTAATCCTAAACTATCAAGAGGAACAAAGAGACATAAGGTTAAATAAAAGATTGACCACTTCACCATTCTAGAGTGTTGGATATTCATTGATAAACAAAGTCAAAGTCTATAAGGAGAAAGATGATCATTAATATGAACCAACAATGGAACTAGAAATGCACGCATGTAGAAATCAAAGATTGAAGAGACATCGCATCAAAAGATCTTCAAACATCCATCACCAAAGAGAAATATCTCATTTGTATTAAATAAAAGACTACTACAAAGCCTTTGTAGTGTTTTATAATGATGTCACACTAACTAATCTTTAATGCAGGGAGTCAACAAATGTGACTTGAGGGAGATTTTGGCACTCACAAGATCCCCTTAAACATTCCATTCATCTATGGAGACATTCATTTATGGAGTGTTCCCTACTTGTCTACACCTTCCTATGGCTCATACAATGCATTCTCAACAATTATATAAAATAATGAAATATAATATTTGATTCCCTAGATTATAATTGCGCGTTCACTATATAAATATGGTTGAATGACCAAATACATTTACATCAAAAACATGTATAAATAAAGCCAACAAGTTACTTTGGAGCTCCAAGATGCAAACACTTGTCACTAATCTATTGCATAGTAGGACACCTCCTGAATGCACATAACACACTACAAGAGACAATCTGAATAGAACTTGCACAAGGAAAATCTCCCTCAAGGATAAGTGTTTAGTGTAGGAAGCAAGTGGAATCTTCCTCTAATTATGTAAGTTAGCCACCTAGTTCACAAGTCCATATGGCACATGTACCAATTCCTTGTGTTTAGCTTCCATGCTTCATATCACTCTAGTCCCTCATAAATTCCCTATAATAAGATTTCATTTTGTGTGCACTAAATTCTACATTGCAAGCAGGTAGAAACTATAATTAGAAGACAAGAAACAAAATGGCCATGTAGTTCCTTTTTCATGATACTCACACTTACAATGGTCATAAGGGCACTTTTTTTGGGATGGGTTGTTGCTTTAGCCACTAGAAAATCATTTTGGACCAACAAGTTATAGTACAAATAGAAAATTGAGTCTCCATTGGTCATAGGACATTGCTTGACTCTTTATTGAATAATAATGGGCTAATGAAATATTTGGTTGTACAATGGCATTTGCTATTTTTAATGTTTATTCAATGTATGAAAATAAATTAATTTATTTCTATTTCAAATATCCATTAAATATATGAAAACTTTATAATTGTTAAGAAACTAATAACTTTCAGATACATGAATGTTGCATAAATGTTACTTGGGTGAAAGGGAGATCACATTTCCATCAGCTTTATTGTTGTTGGTATAAACTGTCTGCTTATATTCTTTCGTCAATAAAACTTTCGTTCAATTAAATAAACTAGTAGTTGCACCGAATTTATGCGCAATGAAATAGCCCATAGGGTGTATCAATCTCTCATATACAGTTTAAAAGTTAAAAATAAAATCAGTAAAAAACATGATTGTTTTAAAAATTGTGGACAGTTTAAATCGAATAACTAAAATGTTTATGTATTTCATAGTCCAAGACATAGCAGTTTCAAAACTTAAAAAGGAAAATTCAAAAACAAAAAACATCTCTGTCAAATATCTATACAATAGGAAATTTGGAAGTTTTTGGAAAGTAATTGTTTCTACCATTAGCTACTAATGAAAGAGAAGTTAAATTATGTACAAGGGTCTAGCAAAAAATTAGCTTTAGATGTAACAATTCTTTAGAGTTATCTTTTCCATGAATTATTTGAAGATTTAACAGTGTAAAGCTAGTTCAACTTTGAATAGATCCAGTTTAACAGTGGGAAAGCTTTAAGGAAATACAAAGATGGGAAGCAGTTGCATTGTCGCTACTCTTTAAAAAAAACATGTATGTACAGTCAATTAAAGAAGAATGTCTTCTGTAGAATGCCTGTTCATCTGCAAAAATAATATTCACACAACCAAAGAATCTCCACATAATTTGTAGGCAAAGCAAGTGTTTGAGTTTTCCTTTTAAAATCGAACAAAAATAAAATTTTAAAAAAACTCTAAAACAAAAATTTTTGAACATTTTGACTAGACTACGTAATTAAGAGAAATACTACACTTTCAATAGTTTTGCATCGAAATATTGTTGATTTTTTGGGATTGCCCAAAATAAATGAATGCTATCTATTAGCAGAAAAAGTAAATATGGATAAAGTAAATAAACACAAAATCAAAAGGGTCAGATGTAGGGTCACAATTAACAAACATAAAAAGGTAATAAAACAAAATTCAGGGAGAGGGCTTAGCCATGGGAAATGCTTCAACAAATTATATTGTTTAAGAGATTTTTTTCTGTTTCCCAAAGATACATGCAAATGCTCAAACTAGCCAAATTTCTGCCCAAAGAAAAATAATGACTCCCGCATCAATAACTTCTCCCCACCGTAGGCAACTAAGCATATGTATAGTGGCACTAAGGCCACCAAGGGGTGTTCTTGTCACCTTAGCTATGCATGATCCGTAGGAGGGTTGTGAGGCTGAATAAAATATGAAACAAAACTGAGATACTTTTGTTTTGGAATAAGAGAACCACTAAGAATAATTTGAAGGCGTCTGCAATTTGTTTCAGATTTTGTTTAGGTGATTGTCATCAGAAACGATGGCAGTGCAGTACAAATACTGCAGCATTGGGCTTGCGTGGGAGCCTGAGAGCCCTATATATCACCATCGTTCTGCTTATCCTTATCCACACTCACATGTTTCGCAACGCGTTATTTTCAAGGGTGAAATCAAATACCAACAAATCTTACTCTGGTACGGTACTCAACCTCTTTCTTATTGAAAAGTAAACAAATCTTATCCCTTGTCACCAGCCAAAGGCCATGATAACCCTCATACTTTCTACAAAGTGGAGATGATGCAGAACGTCCCTTATATGAAAGGACACGTTTTATTTTGCAGGGTCCCAAAGTCCTTGAAGTAATGTGTCACTGATGTTCAATGGAATTGACTACATATATTTACTGCTTATTATATACATTTAATAGATTCGACAGATTTCATGCTCAGTCTTTTTATTACCGTATATTGTTCGTGAGTTTTAGGTAGAAGGAAAAAGAAAGGGCGAACAGTGAATAATGTGGTCTGACATAAGATAGTTACGTATATCGTACGGTTCTGCTGGTGATTTAACAGATTTATAAGGTGGTAAGGTTGAAAGGTTTACTGAAATAATAAAATGTAATGAAGTTTAGTGTTGAAGTATTAAAGATTGTTAAAATGATGTAAATACGGTATATTTTTTATATTATAGATCATGGTTGGTTTTTTCAATATCTTCTTTGAAATAAGGATTTTTAGGTGTGTTTCATTTTTCCAATACTCTTTTTGAATTACATTTTGGTGTTAGGAGTTTCCAATCAACTCTACCATCATGTTATTTTCCATGATCAGCGAAGATTTATACCTAAAAATTCTTGTGTACTTGTTCTACCACTAAAATATAAGACCTCTTTGGAACAAAGACTTTTAGTAGGCTCTCTATTATATTTCCATATAACTCATTTCTCCAATAAAAATTAACAACTCAAATTAAAAATTATAATTAAAATAAAAAACAAAAATTAAGATTTTAAATCAATAAAAATAAAAAAATGTTTAACATTAAAAGAAAAAATAATTAAAATAATGTGGGTACTTCTTGATTTCAAGAACTATCTTGTTAAATTTTTCTATTAATAATTATCTTCCTTTTTTAAAATGTTCTTATTAGATTAAAAAACAATTCTCTACACTTAAATTTAATTTCTATGAACTAGAAGTGATAATTCCTTCATTAGAATCTTCTTATTGAATTAAATAACAATTCTCTTGAAACACAAATTTATTTTCTACAAACCAGAAACCATAAACACTATACAGATTATAATTTTAATTGTTATTTTTATCAAATAGACATCTGGATAAGCATTGCTGAGTCTCATGGTGGCTCATTTCTCCAACACTTTAACACACTGTATTTATATGTAACATCTAGTCTATCTATAACAACATCATAAGTACCTAAATTACAAGTACTTACTGGTAAACACAGTAGCATAGATACCTAAAATACCACACAAGTCATTGTAACTTGACACAGCACAATTCATAAAAAATTAATGATAGAATACTAAACGCCAAGGCATTGAGAAAAAAGTAAGAATTAAAATGGTTATTCAAAAACACTCAAGGAAATAATCCCTGTGCTTTCTGTTCATCAGTATACATCAGGGAACATAATCTTATTCAGGATGCTTTTCTTTTCTTCACATGTACAACTTGTTTAAGATAAGATGCGTTCAGTTAAATCATATTAGTGAAGTCCCTAACACATTTTTGGATGTGGAAAATCGAGGATGTTATTCCCTATAAATAGGAGTGAAGAAGATGTTAGCATTACAAACCAGCCTAGTAATTGTGCATTGCAGTAGCTCTAGACTCGAGTCTGCCATGGCTTTCTACAAGATTTCTTCTGTTTTTTTTCTCTTCTTCTTCTTGTTGATCGCCTTTCCATTCCACTCCGTTGCTGAAATACCTCGAGAAATTGCTGAAAAGATAGAGCATATCAATAAAATGGGAGAGTTTTATGGGCTGGTCGTTTCGACCAAAGCTGAACTTGAAGTAGTTCTAGATGAGCGCTCTGGAATGTTCCGTCCAGACAGAGAATTACCCACCATAGATATCTCTGGTTGTTACAAACCCAATTTATTTCTCCTCTCCCCTTGTTAAAATTTAGATTTGAATTTTCTCTGTGATTTTGTTTCTGCCCTTCCCGGGTCTAAATCTTAAGATAATAATATGCATTAATGGTTGATGTTGGGCCTTGTGTTACAGCAAGGAGGTTCCATGTGGGAGATATTGGAGGGCATAGGTCTCTGGTGGTGATGTGTGGAATGGGAATGGTAAACACATTTTCAACATAAATTAAACTAAAAGAGATGTAGTCTTGTTAGCATTATCATGATTAAGTAGCTATTTTCTTGTCAGTATGTTGTTATTTTGATGTCAGTTGAAATAATATCTATAAAAAATTAATTATAAATTTATATGTGGATATACTTGAATGGATTAAGTCGTCAGTTTTCAAATTGAAAGATAAAGTAGAATCATTTTTTATATTGCCATCTTTTTTAGTTTTAAAAGAGAATCTCATTTTTAATGAACTGTTTATATATCTGGCAAATAAAAACTAAATATAATTTATTAAAAAGTTACTTATAAACAGATATATATGTATATAGTTAAATTGATTAAGTTGTCAACATCAAAATTAAGAGATAAAGTTCAATCTTTTTATGCTATATTGTGATTCCTTTTTTTTGTTTTAAAAGAGAATTTGAGTTTTAATAAACTGTCTATGTATCTCCCAAATAAAAAATAAATATAATTTATTAAAAAGTTAATTATAAACATATGTGTATATAGTGAAATTGATTAAATTGTCACCACAAAATTGACAAATAAAGTTAAATCTTTTTATTATTTTATATTGTGATTTCTTTTTAACTTTAAAAGAAAATATGATTTTGAAAGAACTCCTATATATTTCTCAAATAAAAAGTAAATATAATTATTAAAAAGTTAATAATAATAGATAAGTTAATTATATTTCAAGATATATGTTTATAGATATATTAAAAAATTCTAATGTTTAAAATGGTATCAAAATATTAATATATATTAAATTTGAGAACCTATATAAACTATTATTAGATTTTAATTGTTTATTTACAATAATTAACAAATTAAAATAATTTCAAAATTAATTTTTTTATAGTTAAAATTATTTTTTTGTGCAAAGAATAATGAGAGTTATTTTTATTATTTTTAGATATAAATGAGGTATACTAGCATACTTATCTTTAGAAAATCTATGTAAAATACGCTTTATTAATGAAAATTAATAGGCAACTTTGAAAATACCAACACAATTCACTAACAAACTTATTTACTTCAGAGTTATTTTATAGTTACTTTATTTACTTAAGAGATTTTTATTTTATTTTATTTTTTTACTTAATATTATTTAATAGCTTTAAATTTTTTTTATCTATGTTTTAGTTTTTATTATTTTTATATGTCAGCGCTTTAATAGTTTTTGTTAACATTCTACACTCCAGTCTCCATCCTTTACTGCCACTGTAGTTAAGCCTCTCAGCATAAAAACCACCATTAATTATTTAATTTAACATAGTTTCTGATGATAAAAATTATGTAAGATTTTGATGTTGAAATAAAATGATCCACAATTAATTTAGAAAAATGAAAATATATGTCGGTGAATGTATGGCGCAGGTGAATGCAGCACAGACAACACAGTTGATGGTGACTCTATTTCGTGTGAAGGCAGTAGTTGAGTATGGAAGAGGATTAAGCGCCAACCCTAATAAACTCATCATCGGTGACGTGGCAATAAACCGTCAATTTGCACACACTGCCCTTTTCTACTGGGAGGTGCTTACAGTTACCCTCATCTTTCTTCATTCACTGTTCAAATCTTGTAGATGATATAACTACTTCTAAACTAATATTGGGTATGGGGATGAAATCAGAAATTTGGAGGTGATGATGAGAGATTCGACCGTGAAATTGCGAACCTCACATTTTCCAATTACAATGTTGGAAAATCTAAAAACCAAGTTGCAAATGAACTTCAGAGTGTGTATCCCCAGCGAGAAGAGATTTATTCAATGAGAGGAAAGGTTGAAGAGGGAAGGCCCCAGTTTTGGTTGAATGTGGATAATGATCTCTATACCACTGCACAACAGTTGGAGGTATTTCCATGAGCTATAACTTACAGCTTAGATGTGTTTGGTACTAAATTTTGTTTTCAATTTCATTATCCTTTGTGGAGAATTGTGGATATTGATTTTAATTTCAATTAATTAATCACTTCCAATCCAACAGTTTAATGTTATATTGAATTGAATTACAGGAAGTAGAGCTGGATAATTGCATGTCAGTGGAAAAAACTTCTGTATGTCTGCAACAGCAGCCAAAGATCAAGAGGGTTGAGAAGGGAAGCAGTGCCAACTTTTATGTGAATAACGAAGCATACAGAGACTTTCTCCGCAACCAACTGAATGTCGTCTCCATCGACACTTCAAGTGCGGCAATTGCAATGGTAAGACATCAAAGCACCTCATGTAAAGTGTCGATGTGTTGTAGTCGATGCACCAGTTGTTTATATGTGGGAGCAAGTCCCAACATGTAAACAACTGGTGTATTTGACTACAATGCACCAGTTCTTTAAGTTCTTACACACCAAAGAAAGTTACTTAAGCATCTATCAGTCTTCCATTTTTTTGGTTTTAATATAAAATAGTTATGTGATAAAAGAGATTAGTAAGTTGTAACTCTTAAAAAAAGGGAAGGAATGCCAAGTTCAAGTCACTGCAAAACTTTTTAAAATGAATATTTAAGCAAACCCATCAAAAACTTAAGACTTAGTAATATACCCGGTCAGAAGTTCCAAGTTCAAATCACTACAATTTTTTTTGAAAATAGTTATTTAAGCAGACCCATCCAGAACTTGTCTTAGTAATAGACTCAGTTGTTTAACTATTTAGAGCTCATCAAGGACTGGATTTAGCAGTATAGTAAATATGTAATTGTAGATCAGTGTTTCAGGATTTAATTGTGTCCGTTTTTTTTCTCATAATAAGTAGAAATTTGATGTCTTTCATAAATATGTAATTGTGCAGGTGTGCCAGAGCGAGAACAAGGCATTCATAGCAATGAGATCCATCATTGATTATGCAGGAGGGTCTCCTGATGGAAACGACGTTACTGTGATAAGGAATTTATGGCCTCAGCATGCTCGTAAGGCAATCACCCAGATCTTCACCAATTTCGCATCGATCGATTCCAACATCCGTTCAGTTGCTTAAGACTTAATCTATATGTATATGTACATGTTTGGTTCCAGTGGCCGTTCGATCTATATGTGTGTGAGATGATCTATATGAGTATCTTTGCTGCTTCTGTCGCTGCATAAGTTACCTTACTACCATAAATAAGAGTGGCTTGTTGTAAACACCTCATCTGTTCTATGTTTTCTTTTTTTTTCATAATTCTTAAATAAAGGTGTAAATAGTACTGAAATATCCAAAAACAAAAACCAGGAAACAGAGATGAGAGCAAACACTTAGAAATTCACACCAGCCAAGCAAGAGCTTATAGTTGCAGAAGATAATTAAAAACCAAAACCTCGACCTTACAAACCTTCTGTTTTTGACTGAAACAACCCAAATCTGCCCCGGACAGGTATATAATTTTTTACCCATTTTATTTTGTAGACGAAAAGGTTGAGCCATTGAAAAACACAGACATCGATTGTAAGTTTAGTCCTGATTTAAAAACTGCACTGCACCTGATATATGGGTTTTTGAGGTGCGGTAAAGTTCTAGTCCTAGCTCACCCATCATGTTCCCAAAGTGGGCTGCAGTGCATGTGGCTGCTGGGGATTCTCTGTATTATCAAATATATATATATAAAATTAAATTACAACATGCAGACTAATTAAGATTTACCATCACATAAAAAATTAGTATTCAGAAAAAAACTGTTTTTTTACAGCAAGCGGATCCACTATTTACCACTTTTGAGATTTAATGTGTTGAAAGTATTATCAATTACAACATCGATCTGTGAGCTCTGGACGACACACTTCCTTCACATCCCCAACCCCTGTAAAAACCTGAGTATTGTCATCAGATTAAAGGTCACAATAAGCAGACTTAAATAACTTTTGTTTCTATTGGTGGGAGCCCAGTCGCTCCATACAGTAGATTCCATAGGAATCGACAAATTTAGGTCCATTTAAGGTTTAAAATTTATGCGGAGTGTTCACTGACATGGGTTCGATCGACTAAGATTGCATCGAACTCATTTTTATTCTATATCTAATCATTTGAGCTTTATTTGAATTTATCTTAGTCGATCGAATTATTTTAATTTGCTTTCTCCCCCATACTCCTCAATCTAAATAGGTATTTATTTTAATAAGTACTATGTATAATATGGTGAAATGGTGTGAAATGGTGCGATAGGTGCAGAGATGTTGTTCCAGGCCCAGCAAGGTTCGATGGTTTGGATAATTCGAATTTGGTGGAAGAGGATTGAGACCCACCTGGTTTGTCTCCCACATCTTAGAAAAAATGTGTCATTTCATCATAATGTTGGAGTTGTCAGAGTTCCTCCCCTTCTTCTGTAGCTCGTATTCCTCGTGTCCTGTTCTTCCCTTGTAAGGAGGGTCAGAAATCTTGGGCTGCGGTTCTTAAATGCAAGGACATCCCTCAACCGAGTTGCTTATCCTATTGATGTGATCAATGAGAAGGATAGTATCCTAATACATATGCCTGATATGGTTGTGGAAAGATCCTCTTCTAAATTTGTAAATGCTCTGATTGGAAGATTTTTTTAGTTCTCACCCTAATATTGGTGTTAGAGACTGGGCTGGGCATAGATGGACGCTAAGTGGCTATCTGGAAATTTTTTGTTTAGTTAAGGGCTTTTTTCTCTTTTCTTTCACTTGTAAGGAGGATTGTGTCCCAGAGCATTTGTGCAGGGCCCTTAGTTTCATGTCAAATCTAGTTTAGCCTTGTGCGAATGGAAGCTAGGGTTTGATCCTAGTAAAGAGTACTTAAACATGGCCCTTGTTTGGGTTAGGCTCTTTGGCTTCACACTTGAGTACTAGGAAGAAGTCGTCATGGAGGGGATAGCCAAATCTTTTGACCATCTTTTAACCATTGATGGGGTGACTAGATGGAGGAAAAGGCTTGTTTTTGCTAGATTCTATGTGAACATGGAGATTAACAAGGAACTTCTTATTTTGTAGTTCTATCTTCCAAATATAGACACTAGGTGCAACCAATCAAGTATGGAAACACGTTTCCTTTCTACCAAATTTGTCAGAAACATGGTCAATGCCTCTCTAACTATTGCCTAAGGAACAATAAGAATAAGGAGATCTAGAGAAAAAAGGTTAATGGCACTCCTAGCTCCACCCTTATAGGTGAAAATGTGGTCCAAAAGGAACAAGTCACATATGCTTGCCTTGACCAAGAAATGTCTAGAGTTAGTGCTTTCTATAGGGGTGAATATGCTAAAGAGAAGCAATATTTTGTTCAAGAGAAGTCTTTTTTAGCTCTAGATATTGTTGGGAGCCCCCCTATTCAAGCTCAAGATTATTTTGGTCAGGGTGTTCCTAGTGGTCATATTGTTATCCCTACCGACTCTTTGTCTGTTATTCAAGTTCCTCCTTTATTGTTGGACTTTGTCTCCCTCAAAATAGGCTCCTTTTATTGTTGGCAAATCTCCTAAGGCTACCTTGAGCATAAGGAAAAAGATGTTATGGTGGCTCTAGTTTAGGTAGTCTAGAAGAGGATGTAGAGACTATTCTAAGCTCATTGGCTCATGAAATAGAATTCACATCTCTCCCATCTTCATCCATGAGGAAAATCAATGGCTCTTCTAGTACAAAGCCTTCTAGAATCCCTAAGAAAAATGCAGATGTTGGATTGGAACCAAAGAGGGGGTACCCAAGGTCAAGGGAAACCCGATCCAAGTAGACTGCTAAAGATGTCACCAATGTGAAGCAAAAGACTTTGGAGATAAATATCTCTAGAAAATCCTATAAATGAAGATTATCTCTTAGACTATTAGAGGGCTTAATGGTCCAAATAAATAATAGATTGATATGAACTTTTGTTTGGACCATAAGGCCTCTATTCTTCTCCGACAAGAAGTTAAGATGTCTATAGCAGTTTTTTTCTCAAATTAAAAGGAAAAATTAGAAAAATGTTGTTTTTGAAGGTGTTAGCTCTGAAGTGGCCTTGTGACCCTTTGGGATCCTCAAGCTGTAGATGGGGAGATCTTGTTAAAGAATAGACACTTGACTTAGCTATCGCTTTTTCTAGCAAGAATAGTAATGTGGTTTGGATCTTATCAAACAGTTATACTCCAATAAAAGCATCAAGAGTATCCTTTGGAATGATTTGACAAAATTTAGAAGCTCATGCAAAGAAATAAGGTAGATGGTTGTTGAAAATTTCAACACTCCACTCTCTCCAAATGAAAAGCAAGGTGATATTCTATAATGTCCCCATTTACGGCATGATATGTGTTATGTGCTATGTGATCGATCCAAATCAAAATGGTAAAGTCATTGCTAATGCTAAATTAGACAGTGATAATTTGTTCAAGTTCTATGAATTTGCTACTTCTAAATACTCTTTATTATCTACCATTGATTTTGATGTTTGACATGAAAGACTTGGTCATATCAATGCTGACAATATTGTCTTGATGCAAAAATCTAATATGGTAGAAGGATTGCCTAGTATTGTTCCTTCTGAAATTGTATACACAGGATGCATGAGTGGTAAGATGCATAGGGAGCCCTTTCCTAAAGGTCAAGCATGGAGGGCAAATCATAAGTTGCACCTTGTTCATAGCGACCTTTTGGGACCCATGGAAAATGAATCCATCCAAGGATCAAGATATGCACTTACTTTCGTTGATGATTATTCAACAAGAACTTGGATCGATTTGCTTAAAAACAAGGATCAAGTTCTTGATACTTCTGTTGATTTTCATAAATTTGTTTAAAGACAATCTAGTTTTAAACATAAAATATTTAGGATTGATAATGGTATTGAATATGTGAATAATGTTTTTAATAGTTATTTGAAGTCTTTTGGTATTAAACATGAGCTAACCATTCCCTATACACCTCAACAAAACGGTGTAGCAGAAAGGAAGCATAGAACTATTGTTGAAATGGCTAGATGTATGTTACATGCTAAAAACATGTCTTATAAATTTTGCGCTGAAGCTATGTTTGGTGCTACTTATATTATTAATAGAACTCCAACCAAAGCCTTAAGGGATATCACACCTAAAGAGGCTTCCTAATCACCCCTACAGAGGCTTCCAGTCTGGTAGGAAGCTTAATCTTAAGCATTTAAGAATCTTTGGTTCAATTGCTTTTGTTCATAAACCTAAACAAAAAAGAAAAACTTAGATTTTAAATCTTCTTCTCAAATTTTTGTTGGGTATGATGAACAATCTAAAGCTTATAGAGTTTATAATCTTGTTACAAATAAAGTTAAAGTTGTTAGAGATGTATGCATTGCTTAAAATGGTGTTCATGATTGTTCTAAAGTTGTTAACAATGGTTCTTCTCAAAACAATGTTCTTGTTATTGAGTATAATCCTCCTCCTTTGAATCCTTCTAATGCTTTTCTTAGTCAAAATAGTGAACATGATGAACATTCTCATGATAATTCTTCTTCTAGTGATGTTACTCCTACATCTAAACATATGCCTAAATGGTTTAAAAATTTTGTTCAAGAAAGTGATGATATCTTAACTAGAATTGATAGATATAAGGCTAGGAAATCAAACTATTGCAATTATGCTTTGATTTCTAAAATTATGGATACTAATGATCCGCAAAGTGATGATCAAGCTAAACATCAACCTCATTGGGAAAAAGGCTATGCAAGATGAATATAACATGTTGATTGCAAATCAAACTTGGGAGCTTGGGGTGAAAGCAATAAGAATTGCAATACATAAAATATGCACAATGAGAGTACATATAGATGAAAAGTTTGAGTTGAATTGGAAGTTGACTCAAACACTCAAAAAGTGGTGGCAAATGAGTGTCGACACATAACTTGGAGAGTTGTGTCGAACTCTCCAAGTCGACACCTAACCACCTAAGGTGGGTTAAAGCCATGTGTGGAATATATGCATAATTACTTACTTGAATAATAGGTAATAGCATTAGTATTCCTAAACTAACAATGGAATGGCATGCTTATATAGATAGAATTTAGAATTTCTTTAGAGTATCTATTGTATTTCAGCTATAGAAACATAGAAACAATGTTATTTTCAATTTTAAATTTATTGATTGTTATTTCTCTCTTTCTAAGAAAGTGTTATAACTTTGCATTTTTATAGATCCAAGGCCAAGTGGGGAAGGTGGCAATGAACCTTCAATATTTACAAGGTCTCCTCAACCATTGGGGTAGTGTGTTGTGTATGAGCAGTGTGCACCCAAATGGCAATTTACATACCATGCCTTCGATTCCTCACAAATAGAGTCACTTCAACTGCAGGAGTCATTTTTCATTGCTACTATCTTAAAAGCTAGCCTGCTTCTCCTTAGGGCAAGCAATCTAGGTATATGTTTAGCGGCATTGAGGCCACAAGGAGGTGTTCTTGTCACCTTAGCTATGCATGATCCATATGAGGGTTGGGAGGCTTTGGATTACTAACCTAATGAAAACTCTTAGTGGGTAGCTCCTCAATAGATGAGCTGCCTGCTCCTCATAATAATATTGTAACCTGTACTTTATTATATTTAACTTTAATATTTTGAACTTTCAAATTGTATTCACTTATTTTACTAAATCATAAATACCAACCAATCACCTTTTTATTGCATACTATATATATTACTAATCAAAATCTTTAAAATATTTCTAAATATTAATAGTTATTTGTTACTGGTTGTCTGTATTAATTGTGTGTTCTACTCTTTCATCAATAAAACTTTCGTTCAATTAAATAAAATATGAAATAAAAGTGAGATTCTTTTGTTTTGGAATAAGAGAACAACTAGGTATAATTTGAAGGCGTCTGCAATTTGTATCAGATTTTGTTTAGGTGATTGTCATCAGAAACGTTGGCAGTGCAGTACAAATACTGCAGCATGGGGCTTGCGTGGGCGCCTGAGAGCCCTATATATCACCATCATTCTGCTTATCCTTGTCCACACTCATGTTTCAAAACCTCATCATTATTTTCAAGGGTGAAATCAAGTACCAAAACATCTTTTTTAGTGAAAAGCAAACAAATCTTATCCCTTGTCAACAGCCAAGGGCCATGATAACCCTAGAAAGTAGAGATGATGCAGAACGTCCCTTTTATAAACGGACACGTTTTAATTTGCAGGGTCCCAAAGTCCTTCAAGTAATGTGTCACTGATGTTCAATGCATGACATATATTTAGTGCTTATTATATACATTTAATAGATTTGACAGATTCCTATTGTAAAAATGCTCAGTCTTTTTATTGCCGTATATTGTTCGTGAGTTTTAGGCAGAAGGAAAAAGAAATGGCGAACAGTGAATAATGTGGTCTGACATAAGATAGTTACGTATATCGTACAGTTTCACTGGTGATTTAACAGATTTAAAAGGTGGTAAAGGTTGAAAGGTTTACTGAAACCATAAAATGTAATGAAGTATTGATGCAGATTGTTAAAATGATGTAACCATGGTATCATTCTTTATATATCATGGTTCTTTTTTCAATATTTTTTTTTAATAAGGATTTGTATGTGTGGTTCATTTCTCCAACACTCTTCTTGAATTAAATTTTGGTGTTTCGAGTTTCTAATTAACTCTACCATCATATGTTATTTTTTATGGATCAGCTAAGATTTATACCTAAAAATTCCCATGTACTTGTTCTACCACTGAAATATAAGAGCTCTTTGGAACAAAGACTTCTAGTAGACTCTCTATTGCATCTCCATATAACTCATTTCTCCAATAAAAATTAACAACTCAAATTAAAAATTATAATTAAAATTAAAAAAACAAAAAATAAGATTTTAAATCAATAAAAATAAAAAATGTTTAACATTAAAATAAAAATAATTAAAATTATGTCGGTACTTCTTGATTTCAAGAGCTAACTTGTTAAATTTTTCTTTTAATAATTATCTTTCTTTCCTAAGATGTTCTTATTAGATTAAAAAAACAATTCTCTAAACTTAAGATGAGATCCCTCTCGACCACTAGTACCTACATGGTATTAGAGCCTCCCATTCTGCGCTCCTTCCTTTTTTGAGAGTATTCATCAGGTTATTTTTATCATCTCAATATATATTTTTCATCTCTGGTGAAGTACTTCTAGCATATGTGAAGGTTTTATCTGCAGTTGGTGATTTTGGGTTGGGTGGCATACGCCAACACTTAAATTTAGTTTCTATCAACTAAAAGTGATAATTCTTTCTCTAGAACCTTCTAATTGAATTAAAAAATAATTCTTTTGAAACTCAAATTTATTTTCTACAAACTAGAAACCATAAACACCATACAGATATGCACATTTTATCAAAATAATAATTAACTTGTTGAAACCAATATATAATAGTTTTAAATTTCAATTATTTTTTTATCAAATATACATCTGGATAAGCATTGCTGAGTAATCTATAAAATATTAAGTACCTAAATTACAACTACTTACTGGTAAACACAGTACCATGGATACCTAAAATACCACACAAGTGACTTGACACAGCACAATTCATAAAAAAAATAATGATAGAATTACAAGTACTTACTGGTAAACACAGTACCATAGATACTTAAAATACCACACAAGTCTTGTGACTTGACACAGCACAATTCATAAAAAATTAATGATAGAATTAGAAGTACTTACTGGTAAACACAGTAGCCTAGTTACCTAAAATACCACACAAGTCATTGTGACTTCGACACAGCACAATTCATAAAAAATTAATGATAGAATACTAAACGCCGGGCATTGAGAAAAAAAGTAGGAATTAAAATGGTTATTCAAAAACACTCAAGGAAATAATCCCTGCGCTTTCTGTTCATCAGTATACGTCAGGGAACATAAGCTTATCCAGGATGCTTTTCTTTTCTTCACATGTACAACTTGTTCAAGATAAGGTGCGTTCAGTTAAATCATATTAGTGAAATCCCTAAGACATTTTTGGATGTGGAAAATCGAGGGTGTTCTTCCCTATAAATAGGAGTGAAGAAGAGGTTAGCATAACAAACCAGCCTAGTAATTGTGCATTGCAGTAGCTCTAGACTTGAGTCTGCCATGGCTTTCTACAAGATTTCATCTGTTTTTTTTCTGTTCTTGTTGTTGATTGCCTTTCCATTCCACTCCGTTGCTGAAATACGTCGAGAAATTGCTGAAAAGATCGAGCGTATCAATAAAATGGGAGAGCTTTATGGCCTGGTCGTTTCGACCAAAGCTGAACTTGAAGTAGTTTAGGATGAGCGCTTTGGAACTTTCCGTCCAGACAGAGAATTACCCACCATAGATATCTCTGGTTGTTACAAACCCAATTCATTTCTTCTCTCCCCTTGTTAAAATTTAGAGTTGAATTTTCTCTGGGATTTTGTTTCTGCCCTTCCCAGGTCTAAATCTTAAGATGATATGCATTAATGGTTGATGTTGGGCATTGTGTTACAGCGCGGAGGTTCCATGTGGGAGATATTGGAGGGCATAGGAGTCTTGTGGTGATGTGTGGAATGGGAATGGTAAACATATTTCAACATAAATTAAACTAAAATGAAACTAAAAGAGATGTAGTATTCTTAGCATTATCAGGAATAGGGTAGCTATTTTCTTGTTAGTATGTTGTAATTTTAATGTCAGTTGAAATAATATCTATAAAAAATTAATTATAGACTTATACCTCTGAATTGATAAAGTAGAATCATATTTTATTGTGATTTCTTTTTAGTTTTAAAAGAGAATCTGATTTTTAATGAACTGTCTATGTATCTCTCAAATAAAAATTAAATATAATTTATTAAAAAGTTACTTATAAACATATACATGTATGGAGTTAAATTGATTAAGTTGTAGGCATCAAAATTAAGAGATAAAGTTCAATCTTTTTTTATGTTATATTGTGATTTCTTTTCAGTTTTAAAAGAGAATCTGATTTTTAATAAACTGTGTATCTATCTCTCAAATAAAATATAAACTGTCTATATTAGGATTAGTGATTAAAAAATAGACACCTCAAAGGATCTCTCTTGAAGTAATTTAGATATATTTTTTAAATATAGGTATATGTGTATATAGTGAAATTGATTAAGTTGTCAGCCACAAAATTGGCATATAAAGTTAAATCTTTTTATTATTTTATATTGTGATTTCTTTTTAATTTTAAAAGAGAATATGATTTTAAAAGTATTGTCTATGCATTTCTCAAATAAAAAGTAAATATAATTATTAAAAAGTTAATAATAATAGATAATAAGTTAATTATATGAAATAATATTTCAAGATATATGTTTATAGATATATAAAAAATATTTTAATGTTTTAAAATAGTATCAAAATATTAATATATAGTAAATTTGAGAATCTATATAAAGCCATTAGATTTTAATTATTTATTTACAATAATTAACAAAAACCATTGATATATCAAAACTTAATGATGGTTTAAAATAATATCAAAATATTAATATATATCAAATTTGTGAATCTATATAACTTCAAGTTAGATTTTAATTACTTATTTAAATAATTTAACAAAATAAATTTTATTTTTTAAGATTTACTTTTTACTTTTATAAAAAAAAATTTATATTGTTAAAGATTTTATTAATTGAATAAATAAATTCCCCAAAAAATGTGGATTTCAACAAATCTATGTTATTTTATTTAAGTAGGAATTAGTAGTAGAGGATTTTAGACAATTCTTTTTTAAGTAGGGTTTTAAAATTTTTTAAAAATAATAAAATAAATTTCTAAATTAACTTTTAGAATTACATTTTGTTATTTTAAAACTTTTTAAAGTTAAAATTAATTTTTTGTTCATAAAAATAATGAGGGTTATTATTATTATTTTTAGATATAAATGAAGTATACTAGCATAAGTAAAAGATATTTCATTAATGAAAAGATGCTTTATTAATGAAAAGATGTTTTATTAATTAAAATTAATATAATTCAAAGTTACAAACCAATACAATACAGCAGACTGTAAGGAGGCAACTTAGTTGTTTTTTAGTTACTTTATTTATTTTCTTTTATTTTATTTTATTTTATTTTTATTTTTATTTTAATAGCTTATGTTTTAGTTTTTATAATTTTTATATGTAAGCTCTTTAATAGTTTTTGTTAACAGGCTACACTCCACCCCTTACTATAACCAATGTAATTAGGCCTCTCAACATAGAAACCACCTTTAATTATTTAATTTTAACACAATTTCTGATGATAAAAATTATGTAGGATTTTGATGTTGAAATAAAATGATCCACAATTAATTAAAAAAATGAAAATATGGCGCAGGTGAATGCAGCACAGACGACACAGTTGATGGTGACTCTGTTTCGTGTGAAGGGAGTGGTTGAGTATGGAAGAGGATCCAGCGCCAACCCTAATAAACTCATCATCGGTGACGTGGCAATTCCACGTCAATTTGCACACACTGCCCTTTTCTACTGGGAGGTACTTACCCTCATCTTTCTTCATTCCCTGTTAAAATCTTGTAGATTTATTCAATGAGAGGAAAGGTTGAAGAGGGAAGGCCCCAGTTTTGGTTGACTGTGGATAATGATCTCTATACCATTGCACAACAGTTGGAGGTATTGCCATGACCTACAACTTACAGCTTAGAATTATGTTTTCAATTTCATTATCCTTTGTGAAGAATAGTGGATATTGATTTCAATTTCAATTAATTAATCACTTTCAATCCCACAGTTTAATGTTATATTGAATTGAATTACAGAAAGCGGGATAAGTGCATGTCAGAGGGAAAAACCTCTGTATGTCTGCAACAGCAGCCAAAGATCAAGAGGGTTGAGAAGGGAAGCAGTGCCAACTTTTATGTGAATAATGAAGCATACAGAGACTTTCTCCACAACCAATTAAATGTTGTCTCCATCGACACTTCAAGCGTGGGCAATTGCAATGGTGGGATATCAAAGCGCCTAATGCTAAAGTGTTGGTGTGTTGTAGTAGATGCACTGGTTGTTTACATATGCGACCAGTTGTTTACATGTGGGATGGGACCTGCTCCCGCAGTAAACAACTAATGTGTTTGACTACAATACACCAGATCTTTAAGCTCTTACACATCAAAAAAATTACTTAAACATCTATCAATTTCCCATTTTTTTAATTTTAATATAAAATAGTTATATAATAAAAGAGATTAGTAAGTTCTAGCTCTAAAAAAACAGGAAGGAATTCCAAGTTCAAGTCACTGCAAAACTTTTTAAAATGAATATTTAAGCAAAGCCATCAAAAACTTGACTTAGTAATATGCTCAGTTAGAAGTTCCCAGTTCAAGTCACTACAATTTTTTTTGAAAATAGATATTTAAGCAGATCCATCAAGAACTTGACTTAGTAATAGACTCAGTTGTTTAACTATTTAGAGCTCATCAAGGACTGGACTTAGCAGTATTTTCATTTAATTCTTAACTTGTCAGTGGTTAAGACTGTTCCCATTACGTTGATTACAATACACCTGCTGTATAAACTAATTGAATTGGTTGTAAGTAAATATGTAATTGTAGATCAGTGTTTCAGGATTTAATTGTGTGTGCTTTTTTTTCTCATAATGAGTAGAAGTTTAATGTCTATTATAAATATATAATTGTGTAAACTGGGTCATGTATCATTTTCAAAGAGAGGCAAAATGTATACAACTAAAAATGACATGACTCTTTCCAAAAATATAATATTTATTTAAGTCTTCTATCATGTACAAACAATTAAATAAATTTATTTATTTAATTTGTTTTCTTATCTTCTAAATCTTCTAAAAATAAATCTTCTGTCATGCAAAAGCAAAGAGTTGAGTTAATTGATTTAAAACAATCTTGTTTTTATCAAACAATTCTTAAATTAGAATAAATCATTTTAATTTATAAAATCAAATCTTATCTTTGTCATGAAAGTAGTTAACTCAACAAAGCATATTTTTGAATGACACATGTCCTCCTTCTATTCGTGCACATTCTCTCGAACATTCTCTTCTGTTGATCTTCTTATTTCTTCTCCACCGTTGATCTTCTCTCACACAACTCTATAAATACAACTCTCTTCTTCTATCTCACATATCCAACTTTCGAGTAAACTTATGCTACAGAAACCATAGCGCGCCATTGGCACCCCACTTGCACATCACTTCATCTATCATCCACTCCATATTGTGTTGAAGTTCATCTTCAACACAACAAATATCTGAGCCATTTCTCCTTGTCATCATGAGGAATCGAAGCAAGGAAGCAAGCTTCTTAAGAGCCATCTTCATCACCAAAAGATCAAAAAAGAATTGGTGAATAATGGAAGTCGCAAGGTAAAAGGTTGTGAGTATCTCTCTTCTTTATTTTAAATCCTTTTTTTTTGCACATTCCATTGGTGTTTTGGGTTTTATTATTCATTTGATTATTCCCATTTTACCCATAACATTTCTAGCACCCACTGTGGGGCTTTTGCCCCTAATCTAAATAAAAATTTGAGTTTCTTAGTGACAAGTTTCGTACAGGCTTCTGACAGGTTCATCCGGTGCATACATCCTCTGAGTCGACATGTTTACATCCTGTCATGACGCATATAGACTTCTGGCGCAAACAACCTCTGAACCGACGCTTTTACTCTCTGTTTCGGTGCCTACGGTACTCCGACGCATACATCCTCTGAGGCGGCACGTTTGCCTCCTATTATAGCGCATACAGACTTCTGGCGTAAACAACCTCTGAACCGGTGCTTTTACCTTCTGTTCCAGTGCCTGTGGTACTACAGCGCATTCATCCTCTAAGACAACGCACACACTTCCTATTCCGGTGCATGCAAACTTCTGGCGCATACACCTTTTGAGCCGGCGCTTTTACCTCCTGTTACGGCGCATGCAGAGTTACGGCGCATACATCTTCTGAAACAACGCATATACTTCCTGTTCTGGCGCCTACATCATTACGGCACATATACCCTCATACATGGCGCTTACACACTTTTTTATGGCGCATTTGTTAAATTGGCACTTTTGCCTCTTATTCCTACACTTTTGACATCTGTCTTAGCGCATTTGTAAAATGATGCTTATAGTCTCTGTTTCTACGCATACAGATTGTTAAGCGGCACTTCTGATTTTTCAGTGTGATTTTAGGATTTCTTGTGATTTTTTCTGATCAACACTAACGTTTGTCTTGCAGGATTAGGAGCTGGATAGATCATTTAGCTGCATTAATTAATTCATCTTAGATTAATTAGGGGAAAAAAGTAAAAAAAATGCATCCATACAAATCTCACGTAGTCCTTAACTAGGGGAATAATAACGAACAATCACTACTATCTTTGCATTATTGCTATCTTTCTTAGTTAGAATATTGCTATCTCGCAAATGGAATGAATCATTGCTATCTTTAAACACTTCAAAATTAACAAATGTGTGAGTGCCCAAGTAGATAACACATTTAGTTTTTTTCCTTTTAAATAGGTTTGGATTAACCACTATCTTTTGTGTCTGTTGAATGACAATAGGCTTATGCTGTCCCCTTTACTAGGTGACCAGAATGCTAGACTTGTTATTCCCTGTGTATAACCCTTAGAGGGACTTGCCCTTGGATGCCCGTCTGTCCAAGTGGGAACGACCCTGAGTGGAAACAGGCTAAAGCCAAGCCCTACCGATCCACTTTAAATAAACTGTACTTGAGGCGAAAGCTTCTTGCAACGAGTGCCGCCGTGTTACACCGACAGTCAATCTCCTCCAAATCCCTCTAAGGCGTAACACTTGGATGTTGGCAGACTCCATAACGGAGAGTACTGTTGCCTTGACTACTTAGCCACTTGTTTAGTATACCAAAAACCCTTATTTGTTGACACAAAAGGTGGAACCTTTGAAGCAGCCCCGATTCATGTGATTCTTAGTAGAGGTAGCAGGGACAATGCTATGGTTCGGTGGGGGTACGAGCCTAAAGAAATCTAGATCTGATATGCATGAGAAGTGAGTGCCGTGGAGAGGAGCCGGTGCTACTAGATCCTGGAGCTACACGTTTTGAATATGCACAGCTAGGGGACTCAACAAATATTGTCCTTTCCAGCCTAGGGTGTAATTGTTCTTGTGTCAAAAAGTCCAAAAATACAAAAAAATAACAAAAAGATAAAAATCATGAAAACTTCTATGCGCTTGTTGTGTCTTTTTCCATAATTGGAAATCAAAATTCTCAAAAAGACCAAGTTTTCATACCAAAAATAGATTTTTTTTGAAAAATGTGCCAAAACTCTACAAAACCAAAACTGAAAACTAGAACGACACATCTGCTGCGACCTGCGACGCATATGCTTAGACCTGCTGCACATTTGATCCCTGTTGTGGCACATATATTCTCTACCAGAACTGCGCATTTATGTTTACTCGCTGCGCATTTACCTTCTGAAACCGCGCATTTGTAGCTACACATCTATCACAGTAAGCTTTTCCATTCTTGTGTCAATTTCTGTAGAGATGGTAAACCAATTAGAATATATTGCTCAAACATTTCAATATCTACAATTGCAAATAAACTTAGGTCCCTCACCCCAAGATTGTATAGCAATTGCTCAACAAATCCAAATCTTACAATAGGAAATGACAATCTTGCAAGCTGAACAGGCCAGTACTAGCTATGCCTTGCCCCAAACTCATACATCCTTTTCCCGTCTTAATGATACTATTGAGAAGGCTAGCACCACCTCAATTTGGAAATCATGTACCAGCCCACCTACTAGACCTCCTTCACCATCTCCCAGAGCACATAGCCCAGAGCATACTAATCCTACTCCTAACTTGAAACCACCCAAAGAATCTTACGATGATTGGCTCCAAAGACTATTCTACAAGCCTAAAAGACAAAGAAAAGTTATGGAAAACTCCAAATCTATCCATTCATTATCTCACTCCTCTACACCTACGAAAGATGTGATCCAAAGGCTACAAGCAGAGAGTCACCCATATCCCCAAATTCTGGTCCTTGACCTTATCAAAGAACCTTCAAGCATGTACATTACTCTAACCTCGTCATGTCACCTGCAACCCCTTGAGCATATTGAAGAACCTCCTACCATGCACCAAAGTCAAGGTCCGTTGCACCTTCATGTTGTTGACCAAGAGCCTATCCAGGAGTCTTCTACCTCAACCTCAATTCAAGCACATCAAGAGTTATGTCAAGAGCACATTTTAGAGCATGTAGAAACATCAACCCCTTGTCTAAATCAAGATCAAAGCACTCCCATCCGACCCTTGCATAACCTCTATCTTTTTGATGATCCTATACCTATACATGAGCAAGAGATCCAATTTCCAACCATGCATAAGCTATATCTTTTTCATGATCAAGATACTACCTTTGATGAAGAAGCTATCCATGAGCAACTTGATCCTATGCATGAGCTAGAGATCCAATTTTGGCCCCTCCATAACCTATGTCTTTTCTATGATCAAGATATTATCGTTGATGAAGAACCTATACAAGAGAACATTAATCCCATCATGCTAAATCCTATCTATGATCAAGATCCCATTTATGATGAAGATCATATCTATGATCAAGCAGACCATGATGATCCTCTTAGCCCACTTTATGCGTTCCATGGTCCTGAGCCTATAACCCCATCTAGTCCTATCCAAGATCCAGCAACTTCCACTTCCCTTGATGAGACAATTGCCTCCCAAGAAAGCGTAGAAGATCTAACTAGTAATACTCCTCCGCCATCTGTTATTGACCATGCTGCAAATCCCCCACCATATATCCTTGGTCTTACCACCTTCATTCATGAGTGTTCCTCCTTAGAACACCAGCAACCATTATCCTCTATCTCATCTTCTCCATCCAATAAAGAACTTGTGTCTAGTGTTCCACCTACACATAATCCTACTGTCCACCGCATACTCCAACATATGAACTATCAAGGTAAAGACTTAGGCCTTCATAAACAAGGTATTTTGGAGCCCGTCCATGTCAATATTCCTCCTCCTTCATATGGCCTTGGATACACACCCCAAGGTGAACAATCTCAAGATGTTGGTACTTCCTCCACTCCTCCTAAATCCCCCACTTTTCATCGCAAACCCTATTGTATCCCCAAAACATATGTCGCCATTCCTCCTTCACCTTCCTACAATTGTCAAAAGCATGTGACTATATACCTCCCACCATCCAATCTACCTCCGCTAGTTCCAACTCCTAATATCCCTCCATACATTTTACCACCACTTCTTCCAACACCTTATTCGCCCATCTATGAATCTTCTAACAATCCCAATCATGACCAACCAATGCACATGTGGTCTAAACAAAGTGCTTCCACCCACTCCACTTCCACCATCTCAAGAGAATTCACCAGCAAAACTCTAGATACCTCTACCCCTAAAGTTGAAAAAATCCTAAGAGTCCTCATGACCTAGGATACAAAAGCCAAGAATCAAAGAAGCATCCTTCTTAAGAGGGGCATACACCCACACACCTACACACCAAGCTGAAAAAAGTGTGGGTCCGCATCCAACAAATGGGTGCTCCAAAAGCTGCACAAAAGCTGCATACACCCAAACCCATACCTTCACAGGTACTATCTAAAAGCAAAATGGTTTGGGTACCTAAGAAAAAAGCCCTCAAGTTGCATGAGGCATCTACCTCTCAAGAATCTCAACCATCCACTTTCTCGCATTCCATCCAAAAGTCTCAAATTCTTCCATCCCATATGGCAAGCAAAAATTAGAAAAATACTCAGTCTATATGGATCCATACATGCCTAAGTCTTTCATCCACAAGCAAAAGTCTCCGTTGCTTCCTACACTACTTTCCCATCACCAGCTTCAATGTTTATCATGGTATGTGCAACCATTGGTCATGATTCCCTTCCATCCCACAAACATTTTCATATACCTCCATCTCCCCTCCCTTCCACTATTATCCTACATGTCTTCCTCATCCTATTGCTATGGTCCATACTTTTGCATAAGCCTTCCCGTCGTATTCTGCATCATCATCCACTATTGCACCTTTCGTAATTCACTATCTACCTTCTCCATCTCTCTATCGACTGCTCTCGCTACCATACTCTCCTAAGCTCTCAAAGATCAATCAACTAATGACAAGTGTGCAAATGAATAGAACTTGTGGACCCAGCTCCTATATATAGCAAGTGAACCATAGCTGACTGTGTGACAACTGTGACTACTTCCCATATCTGTTTCTCCAAACCATGTCTTATTTTTCTCCATCCTAACTTATTTTTCACCTTCTTCTTCGTGAGATTGTTCGTCTCACGCTTTCTGTCGTCTTCCTGTCCAATCTCTCGAGGGGGCATCCTGTTGTTAAACTTGTACCAAGGGCAAACTGGGGCATGTATCATTTTCAGGCAATCTTATTCTTTGAAACAACGTGATAAAACACATTGCATCAAAGAGGGGCAAAATGTATACACCTAAAAATGACATGACTCTGTCCAAATAAATATTTTTAATATTTATTTAAGTCTACATTCCTCTATCAATAAATAAACAAAAAAAATATTTATTTGATTGATATTCCTCTAAGTTAATTAAATATCTAAATATTTAATTACCTCTTCTAAAGTCAAAATTAAATAAAATCTTTTATTTAATTTATAATTATTTAATTAAGTTGCTCATTCCTCCAAATTTAAATAAATCATTTAAATTTATTTAAATCCTCTCAATCTCTAAAAATAAATAATAATAAAATATTTTATTTATTCTTCTATCATGCACAAACAATTAAATAAATTTATTTAATTTTCTTTCTTATCTTCCACATCTTTTAAAAATAAATCTTCTTTGTCATGCAAAAGCAAAAAGTTGAGTTAATTGATTTAAAACAATCTTATTTTTAACAAACAATTCTTAAATTAGAATAAATCATTCTAATTTATAAAATCAAATCTTATCTTTGTCATGAAAGTAGTTAACTCAACAAACCATCTTTTTGAATGACACATGTCCTTCTTCTATTCACGCACGTTCTTTCGAACATTCTCCTCCGTTGATCTTATTTCTTCTCCACCATTGATCTTCTCTCACACAACTCTCTAAATACAACCCTCTTCTTCTATCTCACATATCCAACTTTCAAATAAACTTATGCTATAGAAACCATAGCGCGCCATTGGCACCCCACTTACACATCACTTCATCTATCATCCACTCCATATTGTGTTGAAGTTCATCTTCAACACAACAAGTATCTGAGTCGTTTCTCCTTGTCATCTTGAGGAATCGAAGCAAGGAAGCAAGCTTCCTGAGGGCCATCTTCATCACCAAAAGATCAAGAAAGAATAGGCGAACAATGGAAGTCACAAGGTAAAAGGGTTGTGAGTATCTCTCTTCTTTATTTTAGATCTTTTTTATCTACACATTACATTGGTGTTTTGGGTTTAATTATTCATTTTATTATTCCCATTTTACCCATAACAGAAAGTATTATCAATTACGACATCCATCACATCCCCAACCCCTGTAAAAAAACCTGAGAGTATTTTCATCAGATTAAAGGTCACAATAAGCAGATGATGAACATGCCCCATATATCATTATGCTTCGGAAATCTTTTTGACCCACCATTATCATTATCACGTTATTCTGGATCCATAAGTTGCCACCAATTTTTGTTGATAATGATTGCCCCATACAGTAGATTCAACAAATTTAGGTCCATTTAAGGTTTAAAATTGATGCGGAGTGTTTCACCAACATGGGTTCAATCGACTAAGATTGGATCAAACTCATTTTTATTCTATAAATAATCATTTGAACTTTATTTGAATTTATCTTAGTTGATCAAATTATTTTAATTTTCTTTCTCCTCCAACCTCCTCAATCTAAATAGGTATTTATTTTAATAAGTATTATATATAATATGGTGAAATGGTGCAATAGTTGGAAAGGTGCAGAGGTTCGATGGTTTGGATGATTCGAATTTGGTGGAAGAGGATTGGGACAGGGCTGGGGACCCACTTGGTTTGTCTCCCTCTTAGAAAAAATGTGTCATTTCATCAGAATGTTGGAGTCGTCAGAGTTGCTCCCCTTCTTTGTAGCTCATATTCCTCATGTGTTGTTCTCCCCTTGTAAGGAGGGTCAAAAATCTTGGGCTGCAGTTCTTCAATGTAAGGACATCCCTCATCCCTGAGATTCTTGTACCTAGGTATCTGATCAATGAGAAGGAATAGTATCCTAATACATATGCCTAATATGGTTGTGGAAAGATCCTCTTCTAAATTTGAAAATGCTCTGATTGGAAGATTTTTTTGGTTCTCACCCTAATATTGGTGTTAGAAATTGCGCTAGGCATAGATATGACGCTAAGGGGCTATTCAAAAATTTTTGGAGGCAAAAAGGTGATAGGAAAAAATCTTCACTCCCTAGCTACCAAAGAGATGGTTTTTTGGAGGCAAAAATCAAGAGCCTTATTGTCGTCTTAGGGTGATAGGAAAATTAAATTATTTCACCTCACCATGCTTAACATAGAAGGGCTAATCAAATCAATGAGATTGCTAGAGCTAATGGGAGCGTAGTCACTAATGATCTAGAGATGCATAATGATGCCTCCCTTTTCTTCAAATTACTTCTATCTAGATGTAATTCTACCAATCTAGGGCTAGTTGATGAGTTGTTGGAAGCTATCCCTATTGTTCTATCCACTTTTGATAATGAGGATTTGGTTGCGATGGTTACTGTTGATGCATAAATCTGTGGGTGTAATCCAGCAGCAACATGGGAAACTCTGAGATGTGGGAATGCTCCTCAGAGTGACCTCCAGATTTTTAGGGAAGCTAGCTCTTCCGTTCTTTCAGTAGGGTTTGAGAAAAAGGTCAGAAGGAAACCATATTGCAGAAACAAATGCCTAATCTATGGTGATCCGCCGGATTTGAAACTATTATTTGCACAGTGTTTAAACTTTGAAAGATTTAACTAGAATTAAAGAGCATCAATGCATGATTAAAACCAGTTTGAGAAACATATTAAACAGAGGCAGAATAAACAGAGACTTAAAGACAAGGAACAGAGATATCCAAGTATGCACAGAACATATCTCATTTATTTGAATGAAAGAATAAATTTACAAAGGCAAAATTGTTGCACAAAATAAACTATTACAATCATCATGAAAAGACACTGCAAAGGCAAGAAGAAACTCTGTTTGCTGCTCCAACTCTCTGATCTGATAAACTTGTAGAACTCTGAACATATCTGAAGAACTCTTTCCACCCCCTCCAATGACACTGACGGATCTGTATTTATAGCCTGAAAATCTCAACAAATTCTCAACGGCCTCTAAAAATCCACAACTGAATCCGCAAAATTCAGCACCAAATCCACAAAATCTGGCATAAAATCCAACTACAACTGAAGTTTCTATTTTTCGCATGGCTAGAAAAATATCTCTGTGTGAAAAAAAACTCCCGCCGCTTCCTGTAGCTTGCTCATAAAATGAAAAATGACTGCTCACATTTAGGGTTTCACTTTTTAACTCCCGTGAGTTTATTCCATTGTAATAAAGTCTCATCTTAATATTTTGCCACACATCATATTTAAAATAAAGATAAATCTTTATTTTAGAAACTAAACTTTTTCGTGGCTTCATAGAGGCATAATAAAATATTCTTATGAAAGGGTCCCACCATTTAATATAATAAGAAATGAGGCAATTTAAAATGAAACAAAACCTTATTATTTCCCTATGCGCGGGCTGCTCTACGTGGCTCCTTCCGCTGAATTTTGGTTGCCTTTTAAAGTTGTTCGGGTGCTGACAAGTGGCAGCGTCCGCAAGGTTCTTGATTTCCTTTCAAAAAGCTCAAGTGGTTCCCTAAAAACTCCCGTGAATCATTAATGCAACTTAAATAAAATATTCAGCTGCATATGAAAAGGGCCCCACCATTTAATATAATAAGAACTTTATATTAAAGCCTCAGTCTCTTATTTCGTGTGACACATTTGATGCATTTTATTAAATGAGGTAAAGTGTTGTTTCTCCTTTGCGCGGACTGCACCACATGGTGGCTTCCGCATAACTCTTAGTTATTTTCTCACTGCTGCGGACACTTACATTTGGCAGCCTCCGCATAACCTTTCAATTTCCGTCATAAAAAATAAAGTAGCTCATTTAATTTGGGGCTTTCAATATTTAATTCCTGTGACTTCATTCCATGAGGGACCCACATCTTATATTATTTAAGAGACTCTTTCATTTATATTAACCCGTAATATTGCATTTAATAAAATGAAGCATTTGCATCCCTGTGCGCGGACTCCTCCACATGGTGGCTTCCGCTAGTTTCTGATTTCCTCTCTTTGCATTCCGCTGCGGCCACGTGCTCACATCCACATTCAACCTTGAAACTCTTTCTTTTGCTTGGGTGTCTCCACGTGGAGCACTCCGCTTCATTCTACTGTGACGTAGACGTTGACATTTGGTGTTTTTCGCTCTCATCTTTATTTCTATCTACAAACCATTAATTATTTGCATCTAATGGTTCCATTATGCTGCATCATTTTACTGTGTCTCTGTATGTGAATGGCATGTGCTCTGAGACCTTTTATATGTGCCACTCCTGAGACAACGTTTTTCTTGCAGAGACCGCGCCATCCTTTATGCTGAGCCGCAATAAAACTTATGAAATGAAAGTTTAAAAAATGGTGTGAAAACTTCATCACCAGTTACTAAGGATGAAGTTAAGGGGGATCTTCACCTTTAATTTTTGAAAAGCACGTAGCCCAGGTGGGTTTCTACCAGCTTTCTTTAAGCCTTTCTAGGATATCATCCATAAGGAGGTCATGGAGGTTGTGTAAGAATTATTCTCATTTAGTAAGATTCTTAGGGAAATTAACAATACTTTCTTTGTTTTGGTCCCCAAAAAAACTAGTGCCAAAGAGTTAAAGGACTTATACTCCATGGGATAAGTCTTTGCAATTCTATCTACAAAGTTTTCACTAAAATCCTGGCCTTGAGGATCTAATCTTTGCTTCCTTCTCGCATTTCTATCTAACAAAGCAAATTTTTTTTAGAAGAGGAATTCTTGACTCTATTATTTTAGTTCATGAAGTTCTGCATTTGATGGAGAATAGTAAAAATGTGGGAATGGTGCTCAAATTAGACATCAATAAGTCTATGACTTGGTCTCTTGGGCTTTACTAAACAAAGTTCTTGAAAAATTTGACTTCCAATAGAAAATCAGAGATATAATCTTCTCTTGCATTTCCACCCTTATGTAAATTATGTGTTAATCAATGGTTGTCAAGTGAGTTTTTTTTCTAGTGAGAGAGGCTTGAGATGAGGGGAACCCTTTTCCCCATATCTCTTTGTTATCATGGCTGAGGTGTTGGGTAGGAACATCTCCAAGGCTCTTAGGGGTGGTTTTCCCAAAGGATTTAAACCCTTTGATACTAATTTAGTCTCTATGCATCAATAATTCATGGTGACACCCTCTTTCTAGGTGAGGCTTCAATTAATGAGGCTAAGCATTAGAGAATCATATTAAATAAGTATGCTAAAGTTTTTGTCCAGTGAATCAACATTGGAAAAATAATTATTTATTATTCCTCAATACTCTCCAAGAGAGATAAGAAAGAATTACAAATATTCTTGGTTGCCTTATTAAAAAGTTGCCATCTTTTTAACTTGGAATGCCCCTTCTTACATGAAGAATGACTACTAATTTGTGGAACTCCCTATTGGATAGGTTCCAAATAAAATTAGTGGGTTGGAAAGGTTGTTTACTAAGCTAAGAAAGTGAATTATATTTCCTTAAAATCTCTCTATAGAATTTACTTGTGTACTTTCTCTCTATGTTCAAGATTCCTTGCATTGTTGCTGACAAAATTGAGCAAATTCAATGAAGGTTCCTTTGGTGTAGTGTTGAGGATAAACAAAGGATAGCTCTCATTTCTTAGGATAAGTCTTGTTTACTTAAGCTCTAGGGTGGTCTTGGTCTAAGGATATTAAGACCCTCAATAAATCCCTTATTGCTAAGGTTGGTTGGAGATTGCTAAAAAAAGACAACCTTTGGACTAGTATTCTCGAGGCCAAGTATCTTTTGAATGGGAATGCTTCAAATTTCTTCTCTTTATATTTGGTTCTTCCTATCTCCTCCATGTAAAATAATGTGATCAAATGTAGGCCTATGTTGAGAAAAGACTCCAAATGGAAGGTGGGTAATGGGTTTAACATTTGCCATCTGGGATGATGTTTTGATTAGCAAAGATCATTTTTACCCCTCACTCCCTAGTCTTTCTTATGCCTCAAGTCTTCAATAATTTTTTAGGTCCCTTGGTGGTAGACTACATTGAAGTAAATAACTCTTAAGAGGTCCTAAAATCCTTTCCTTAGCTCCTTCTCTAACCCAACTACACTTGAGTCTTCCCTTGTCCTTGTTAACCTCCTAAAGGGTTGGACATATTTGCCAATTTGATTGTCCTGATGAAATTGTGTGGGTTGACTCTCCTTATGAGTCTTATTGTGTCCAATTGGGTCACTCAATCCTTTTGGACCATTCTTCTAATGTATTTCCTTGGACTAAACTCTATCCTAAATTCTTGACCCCTAAATCAACTTCTTTTGTTGGGCTGCTTGTCAAAATAAAAATTTTGACCTTGAAAAATCTATCTAGAAGAGGTTTTATGATCCCTTAACTAGGTGTCCCATTTTTGAATTTGACTAAATTGGTCTTTCACCTTTTGTTGGATTGTCATTTTGCATGGAAAAATTTTAATTTTCAATTGAGAAAATTTGAGCTTTTTTGGGTCCTCTTGGACGTATTCCTTAGCCGATCTACCCCCTTCTCTCACCCCCTCATAAAAGAGCTTTGGAACCTAGTTATTCCTCATACTTGTTGGTGCCTTTGGCTAGAGCACAATGCTAGGACCTTTAAAAATAAAAATATGAATAAGATGAGTGTAGGATCCAAAATCTACAAAGTTGTAGTAGAAAAATTCTCCATCATCAAGATCAAAGTGCATTCCCCCCTTAGAAGCGGAATTGAGAATTACTTCTAATTGGGCAACATCCATTAATTCTAATGCTTCAATGGATCCCAAGATTACTCTTAGGAAAGCTACTACATGGACATGCTTGGATCATAATTGGGTTATACTAAATTTTGATAGACACATGAAGGGGAACACAGGTAAGGCTGGAGGGGGCTATCATCAAAGGCAATAAGGAAATTTGTGGTGGCCTAGACAAGAAACATGGGAGCTCAAACTAATCATGTTGTTGGTTCCAAGGTTACTTTTTGGGGAATTTAGGGGTAAGTTCATGGAAATGGAGGGCTAAAAGAGGGTCAAAAGTGGCCACCTTTTTCCTGAAATAAGTAAAAACAATCTTTGATAAGTAATTCAAGATATCATAATCAAAATTTCAAAGTGTGATAAGAACAAGATTACTAATTCTTGGAATCTAGTTTCTAAACTACTAATTTTCTTTAAAATAGTGGAGATTTTAAGAGGATCAAATAGGGGGAACAAACAAAGTGGTCATTTTTTTTCAGAAAAATATAATATAGTGTCAAGTGTGCTCCCCCTAAAATGTTAACTTTTAAAAATTATTTCATTCATCCCTTTAATGGAAAGTTAGCTAACATTTATGCTAACTTTTTTTCTATTTTTTAATGAATATGACATTTTTTTTAATTTTCAAAGTGGACACATCTTGAAAAATAGAAAATTGAGCATGTTCCCCCCCCACCCCTTCAATTTTGAAAAAATTAATCAAAAATCAAATTTTTAATGTTTATAGAATGGAATGTAGAATATAAAAATGTAATTTGTTTCAAATTTTGAATGAGAAGATAAAAAATGATGTTGAAAAAGCAGTACATGTGTTTTTAGCAAAAAATGAAGACACTAGCAAAAGTAATTGAAGATCAAAACCTTAATATATTTGAATTATAGATAAAATTACATGGTTAGAAAGGTAAAACATAGTTTGATGTTCTAGTGGAATTGTTTTCAAAATAATATCTTAAAATATGCAAACCTGATGGAGAGCACAATCAACATTTACTTTTTTAATGTTTTAAACAAAATGCAAATTTGCGCACGTTACATGTAGGTCCAACCCTTTGGCTTGGATATTTAATCCAAATCTAAAAGGGTTAGAATTTCTAAAGAAAAAAATGTGCATTATAATGCATACACATTTTCTTGAGATATAAAAATGTAATAACATTTACCAAAAGATAAAATCTTGTGATTTTGGTCCCACAAACTCTTCTTTTGCATGTGCTCTACATATTTTTGTGTCACACAATATTTCTTTCAAAAAATCAACGATCTTTTTGTCTTACATTAATATGGGACATTCTAAATGCATGTCTTTTGTCTAAAATTGATATAGTCAATCATTGTTTCTATTATTTCAAATGACAATTTTTTTCTACCATTGTTAGTATTGCTTTTGACAAATTCTTTATCATTGTTTGTATTGTTTAATAATTAACTATTTTTTGTTGGCATAATAGTCACAATGGTATTACATTGTTAGTTAAATAAAGTAATAGTTAGTTTATAGTTAGAGATAAATAAATAAATGTTAGTAATAAATTAGTTTTGGGAAGTTAGGAAGTTATTTTCTGTAAGAAGTTTGTATGGGAATAATTGTGGCTTTAAAAGAAAATATACTGCATTGTTACTATTACTAATTTTTTGTTCACACTTAAAATTAGTTGGACCTAAGTGTAATTGTTCAGAAGGAATAAAAGAAAACTTCAAGGTTATGCATTTATTGAACTGGTTGATATATTGACAAGAGCAGAGAAGGAGATTCAATTGACAGGATAGCCCATCAGTCTAATCAAGACTGATGAGTTATCTTGAGAAGACAATAGGATTGCCAAGGTACCAGTCATTCAAGAAATACAGTTGTTTTTGCATCATGTTATCTTTCAGGAGTTATAAGTTAGATTGATTATTTAGTTAATTAGTTTTGAATAAAAGAAAGAAAGATATTTGTATTAAATTGTTATTTCATGTCATGTTTTGAACATACATTCAAGTATCTGTTACTTTATCTCATGCATTGATTGAAAAGGAAATACATATACATCATATGCATAAGAGAAATTAATTGATTATGTTTAAAAGAAGTGTTCAAATGTGTCCCACACATGTCGTGGGAGTAACTAGACTGAGCAATTGCAGACATGCAAGCTATGCATCTGTTTGATAAAAGAAAAGAAATGAACACATGATAAAATTAAACATCCATCATTGCCTGAGCAAGAAGGTTGTTTGTTGATGCCGGCCTTCAAGTTTTTAGTCTTCAGTCTTCACTTCAGCTCCATCATCAGTTGAACCTGCAAAATTTTGGGGACAACCCTATTAGCACTCTGGATGTTTAAAGTTATCACATGCTTTTATCAGATAGATACATCTACTTATCACATCACACATTCAGATGAGAGATCAGATCAGATATATGACACAAATTAGGAAGAAATCATGAAGAAGATCAATCAATACTATCAGGTATTTTTTATGCTAACTTGTTTGTTCACTGTGCAAGTATAGGACAAGTATTGTTGCTGATTTGAAGATGAATAAACATGTGGATTAAATGTGGCTCCCACAAAGGTTTGAGCCCAGCATGTTTTCTTTTCATTTGAAAAGAGTATCAGAAAAGACAGGATGCATCATTCCAAGCTACATCATACATCATCTAGTCAACTTGCAGAAAAGTTATGTCATCATGACATTATTACAGTTCACTAGAGCAAATTGGAAGATTTTCATCATACAAAGTGCAATGATCAGGTTACAGTCACAGAAGGACAACTATCTCAAACAAATACATCATCCAGGCAGCTACAGGATGATCAATATAAATGAAACAGTATATGTGGAACAACTATGTCATAGCATTCAAGATGAAATAGCCAAGTCAAAATTCCATATGATTAAGTCATCAACAAAGAGCCATATTGCTAGGTAGCTGCCACAATCCCAATGTAATCAAATGTTCAACATTTAGACATTCAAGTGACACATGGAAATCATAGCATGATCAAAATCCCATCACTATACGGGAGAAACAATCATTATCTCATATGCCTTGGAACAGTGAAAAGACATCATGCTACAGTCTGCAAATGTTAGAAGGAGAGATACCTTGCAAGAATGAAACAAGTGCAGTCACATTTACTATGAATAGTTATGACAGTGATCATGAAGCGAACCGTCCAAGCAATTACAGTCAGAAATATATCCTAACTTCCATGCCAATCAATAGGAGTAGAATAATCTTGAAAGTGAATACCACATTAATGATGGAGGAGAAGCAGTAGAAGGCACATGATATGCCAAATGCTACCGTGATGATGATTGATAGAGGCACAAGATAAGCACTCCTTTTTTTCATATGCCATTGTTTTTGAATGACACAGTTATAATAAACATTTGCCATGATAAAGAATTGAAGGAGGAGATCAAAGACAGGATACTATATACTATAGTAGGATCCAAATACACAAAGGCAGTCAGCAATGAGCATGCACAAAGATAGTCATAAGGGTATCTAAAAGAATGCCACAACTAGATGTAAATGAAGACAACAATGATTCCACGGTCACACATGAGGCAACAATCATTCAACTCTAAACATCATCCATTTCAACAGTTGAAAGCCTAGTCTAGGCCAATGAAAATAGGGCATGTATTTACCACTCTTTGTTATAAATATAAGTGTTAAGTCACATATATGTATCATCACACATGACAAATGATCAATCATTCTAAAGTTGACAGGCAAAAGAGATACATGATATGCAGACAGGCTGCAGGAGCCATTTGAGCTCAAGAAAGTGAAATAGAATGAACAGGCTATAGGAGGCATTTGAAAGTTCAGGATATTTTTTGCATGTATTTATCTCATATCAGGTGATTAAATAGCATGAATAATTAAAAATGTAGCAACAGTGTGAAGATATGCCACATGAGTCAGACAAGCCATTGATTATATTAGTCATACAAAATTCAGATAAACATCAAGAACAACTGAAATAAATGATAACAGTTATGCCTCAAGATCAGATAAAAGCATCATGGATTTCTTTGCAGAAAAGAATACACATTATTGCTTAGAAATATAGAAAAATGAAAGCTACAAAGATACATCTACTACCATGGTTGTGACAAGAAGAGTTATTGTATGATAAATATGAAATACCCATCTCAGAAATCTTGAAACCCTCATTTTCTAAATGAAACCCTAGTCTCTATTTTTACACAATGAGAAGAAAAGGTGAAGACACAATACATCTTTTATCATGGTTGGGCCTAAAGAAGGCAGAAATTGTCATTGTAGTCAAAACCCTTGGTACAGGTATGAAGCTTCATCATCTTTTAGAGAGCAGTGGAGAAGGAGAAAGACATGTGTTTCCAGTATAGTTGTTTGCATACAATGCCATTATGTGCATTTCCAAAGAAACCCTAATGACGGAGTTGGAAATCCTT
The DNA here is from genome assembly GCA_027924645.1 of Cunninghamia lanceolata. Taxonomy (NCBI): domain Eukaryota; kingdom Viridiplantae; phylum Streptophyta; class Pinopsida; order Cupressales; family Cupressaceae; genus Cunninghamia; species Cunninghamia lanceolata. The sequence continues at coordinate 1,448,102 of BSBN01001245.1, forward strand.
CAAGTTTCATATAAAAATCAAAAGAAAATGCTACAGAAAGTGATAGTGGCCACGACCATACAAAAGAAAACAATATTCAAGATACCTAGATGAAAAGATTGAGACTCTTGTCTTTTTTTGAGATGTATAGAGATAAATCAAGTATCTATAGCTTAGAGAGAAGGAGTTACCTTCAAAAGTAGAGGAGAGAGATGTAATGGTCGCGACCTCCTGTAGATCTTTCCTTTCTCTTTCTCAGATTTTCTCACATTTCACAAGCAGATTTTGACATAGAAAAGCAAGAGTATTGTCAAGAGGAGAATATAGAAGGAAAAACCAATCTTGGTCGTGGCCATTTATGAAGATAATGCTACTGAAACGGTGGAAAAAACTAGTTAAATCTCAAAATACCATACTCACTAGTCGCCACCTTATCTTCTCACTCAGAGAAGTGCAAAGAGGTCATGAAGTTGCAAGGAGAAACCACGGAGAATGATCAAACCTTAAAGTGCAAAGGAGTTGCAGAGCGGCAGCCAGAAGAATGAAAGAGTCAAAATGAATGACAAAATTTAGGGTTATTCACTATTTTGTTTGAAGTCACATCATTCATTTTGACCCATAAAATGCCAATATCATTACTAAATCTTTTGTCAACCATGGTCAACACTTCCAATAATGTGTTGCCTAGTGATTATTGCATGGAGTGGCCGACAGGAGGGGTGTAAGAGATGACAAAGGTGGTCGGTAGAAGTAAGGGTAAGACTTAGGCCTTAGTGCCTTATGATTTTTAATAATGCAAACCTCTTTCCTTCTAAATGTCAACTATTTTAGTCAAAAATGGTGCTCATTACCTTAAGGTCGACATGAGGCTTTGCATGGTCAAAGTGTAATATTCCTTATCCTTTTGGAGGGAATCATCAAAAGAATTCAAAGGTAAAAGATGTATGAAGGCAAAATGAGATTGCAAGGTGGTAGCACGATCATTGTTTTTTGCATGATGGAGATCACATGGCAGTGAGGCCATTCCTTTTTGACATTGTAATTTGAGTGATAAGGGGTATTCTTATACCTAAGTGTTTGTAATGCATTTTGACATTGTGCATGAAGTAATAAGGGTATTTTTTACTTATTGCATGGTAAGAATGTATAGTCAAAGGGAGATATAAGGTTCTTGACTTATAATTTAAATAGCATATATAAAATAATTTATTAAAGATATTATTAGGACAATTACACTAATAGTTTTAATAATACCTTAAATAAATTATTTTAAAATATAAGTCATATATAGCACACAAGAGGACTTGGATAGAATATTCATTTATTAAATATTATTCTTGCCATTGCATTGCATGGATTAGTGAAGATATAAGTTATTTTTGACTTGTGCACGAAGTGATGAGAGGAAATAAGTCAGTAGTTTGAGGAATTATATGAGTAGTTCACCTTGAGTTAGGCACTCCATTTCATTGGTGCATGGACCAACACCAGTTTTGACACATTATATCTATTTTTCCATCAGTTTGAAGGTGTTTTTTGCTTGATTTTAGGGCTTGCACGGGAATCAGTTTTCATTTTTGCATGTGCTATTTTGAGATAACTGAGGTTCAAATTCCAGTTGTCTATAGGTCAATCTTTTTGACCTATATTTTCTATATATTGTAAAAATTCATTCATTATGGAGATAGTTCTTGATTCTCATTCTAATTCAGACAGATTGGAGAATTTTGTAGCTCATTTTTACAGTTTTATTAAGAGATCGGTAGGTTATAGGTTCTATTTTTGTCTTCTTTGCAGTGTTTCCTTTGTTTCTTTGAGATCAAATAAGTTACCTTTCCATTTAGTGCTAATTATTTGAAGTGATTTGATGAAATTTTGCTATGTTTAATCATTAAACCTTTAAAATTATTCTCTCTCTTTCTTGCTTGCAGCATTAAGCATATAATCATCACAGGTCTTATGTTGTGTTAACCGGAAGTAGTCCTTTTGTGTTGTGAAAAACCATTTCCTTCATACAAAGTCTGTTTTCAAGCCTTCCATAGAATCACTTTTGTGATATTTATGCCAAGATTGTATTGTGTGAAAGTAAGATTTCTAAGTTATATTGTGAGCCAAATTGCATATTATTATCCAACTCAGGTGCATCACCAAATTTTTACAACTTTTATTTCATATAGTTTCTTTCTTCCTTTTTCCCAAAACAAAATACATACATTCTAGGAGAACATTTGAAGGGAACCGGCCCGTAGTCTGGAGGTCTAATTTCACTATAGGGCACCCACAACCTAAAATTAGTCCCATGTTACATGGAATTATAGAACTTTTCTAGTCTTGCATATGGGTGCAATTCCCGGTGATAATAGTTTTTGGCACGCCTGGTGGGACATTGAGCTGATTCTCAGTTCAAAAGAACTTATTTTCTTTTGTTGTTTTTGGTATGAAAAACAGAATTCTAGCCTTTTAGAGGTTCATTATCAAGTACCTGGCGACTCTAATACTTTGGTTTTACAGATCAGATCTTGCAGCCTATGAAAAAATATCAAACAAGGTCAAGTAAAGATTCTGAGAAGAGGCATAAACAATTATCTGATGGGGAGCCTCAGTCGGTAAGACTTCCACCGTCGGCCACCTTGTAACCTATCACAACAACCGTTACAGTCATGCCGACGTGAGGACCCATGACTCTGACTATCGGTAAGAACAACACCATCAGTGAACACTTAAGAACCTTGGCCGATGTGCTGATACACCAACTTAGCATATGCTTGGTGTGACTTGCTATTACCGGTGGCAATACCCAGATTCACCATTACGACCGGTCACCGTTTGTATCCGACGAAAGATACATTCTCCATATACAATCTCAACATGCTTTTGCGATATGCATTCACAATCTACATTCGGTGAGACTCTTGACTTCGCTAAATGCTTCCAACTCTTCTGCTGATGTCGCACCTCTGCTTGATGGAATCTACCTTCGGGGTAACCTTCCCTATCAGTCAGACTTTCTCTGGAACCACTGATAATCTGATCACCCCAATCTGAACCTTAGGCTGCAACTCCCGTTCAACAACTTGAACCTTCCTTCGGCCAGACTGTCCTCGTCGCTCTGAGCGAGGAATACTTTTTTGATGGCCTCTGTCTCACTGACAACAACTCCAACTCCTCCAATCCAAACCCTAGCACATGGAGATGCTAGGCGATCTACTCTATACACTCCTTAGTCTGGAACATCTGCATCGCCGAACAAGAAAACAAAACAGGAAACAAATGAATATTGTACAAGGAAGCCATTCCACTAATTTCGACAGACATGTCACCAGTGGAATGCTTCACATCAACATTTGCAACAACAAAAACACAGAAGGGAAAGGAAATCTACAGCTATGCAATTGAGTATTTATAGAGAACATAAAACAAATTGACAACACAGAAAAGATTGATTTCTCCTTCACAATGCTTGATTACATTCGCACAATTGCATTCAATTACAATATCACTAGTGCTTGATTTTGTTCATCTCCCTGGCTTTATAAACTCGCCAGAGGAATGCCAACCCTATTCCAAGCGGTTGGGAGAACAATTCCAAGCGGTTGGGAGAACGATTCCAAGTGGCTGGGAGGAAAACTAACTAACTGCAAGCGGCTGGAAGAAACCAACCGTCTAAAACTAACAACCTGACAAAAGTGACCTAAGTCATGAGGGACTTACAAACAGAAAGGAAATTGCATTGGTCTAATAGACCTTATTACAACACAAAACCTATTTTAAAACAAAACATGAACTTAGATGCCTCACGGAGGCCACCTTGTGTTAGGTGCTCCTACACCATTATCTACACCAAAGAGGAGAATAAAAGCAGATAAAGAATTCAACACAACATATTTATCAGTTGTTTCAGATCTACCAAGTACACATCCAGAGTTTTCTTCACACCAGAATCCGTTATTTGCAAGTTCATCATCAGAGTTTCATAGTTCTCCACCAGCAAGCCCACGAGAGCATATTCCTATTTTCTAAGAGGAACCTCTTCTTCTTGAGTTTACAGAAGAACCTGTGTTACAAGAAATATTTCAAGTAGTTTCAGTCCAAACACCAGCTCAAATTCTACCTACTCCAATGTGTTTACTAGGAGGAGGAGGAGGAGGAGGACCTATTCCACCTAGTGGAGGAGCTGGAGGAGTATTACCACCTCCCAGAAGAGCCAGAGGTGGAGGAGGTGGAAGAAATCTGCCACCACCTTGAAATCAACCTTTTGTTTCATTTAATGGAGGTAGCCCTTTAAATCTGAATCAACATGATGACATACCAATGGCTGCAATGAAGAGTTTACCAAGCTTCACAGGAGAAGATGGGACTGCACTCATTGAACATATCAAAGATGTGGCTTCTGTGTTCTGTTCACCACATTACCGAGGAGAACATTGCAATCAGGCTATTGCCAACATCACTAAAAGGTAAAGCTCTTCAATGGTTTAGAGGCTTAAGAGTTAATTCATTTAGATCTTGGGATGAGTTAGGTGCTGCTTTGAATAGGCAATTTTAGGATAAATCTGATCATTTATCATTAGTTGAACAAATGACTACTGTTAAGAGGGCTCCACAAGAGAAAATGACATATTTTAATTTCAGATTTCAGAAAACATGGAATAGAATCCCAGAAATAGTGAAACCATCACCAGAGCATGCTTTTTTGTATTATTTGAGGGCATTAAATTCTGATATTGCTATTATGATACAATCTATGGGGGGTAACTTTACCTGCTGCTTTTGATATTGCAATAAGAGCAAAAAATAGTTTAATACAAGCTGGTAAAATAGCACCTAGGCCTCCAATGCCAATTTTTCCAGATATACAACCTTTAATTCCAATTACAGCCCCACATATTTCATCAATACCATCTTTTGGTTATCAAGCAAATGCAAAGAATAGTACAGATCCCATTCATTCTGAGTTTCAAGAGTTGAAAGAAAACCAACAAAGTATAGAAAAAATATTGTAGACTGTGAGCAATGATTTAGTAAGACTCAAAATTCAAACAAACTAGAATAATAGATCTTACCAAGCAGTGCCTTACCAAGCAAATAGACCTGGTTATCAGGTAGATTATCAGGGTCAAAGGAGAAATTACAACAATAGGCCAAATTAGCAGTATAGTCCAAATGTTGTTAGTACATCAAAAGAGATAATGCCTATACAAAATAACATGGTTCAGGATTATGCATGGTGTTACCCCTGTAATCAGCCTCATAATCAAGCCACTTGCCCAAATAGGATAGTAAGTCAAGTTTTGATGGTACAAAATAACTATGTTGCTACTGAAAATTCAGTAAGTGATGTAAACAACCAGCTGGATATTCAGACTCAGTATGTTAATCCTGATGTAGCTTTAATGAATTCGTAGGCTAATGAATTTTGTGGTGTAAATCAGTTGCCAGGTCAAAAGCAATCTTTTATTAATATTGCAGCAAACACAAGATAAAAAAGAGAGCTATTGACTTGCAACAACAGGCTGAAACTGTAAATCAGTAAGCTGATACTGGTAAACAGCAAGCTGGAAATGCAAATCAGCAAGTTGATAAAGGTAAAAGTATAGTTTCTACAACTCAAAATGAACAGAATCAAGCTTCTACATCAAAGGATTTGCATATTTTGTCAAGGCATCCAACTGTAGAAAACAAACAGCCAGCTAAAGACCAACCAAAAGTTGTTGTCCCAAAAGTACAACAAAAGGTTAGTGGTCTTGCTTTCAATATTTTGGATCATATGAAAAAGGCAACAGTAAGAATGCCTATTTTAGATGCTTTGCACATTCTAGGACAAAAGGATTTGTTACAAAATGCATCATCTCAGTTACCTTTGTCAAATGAAGTACAAAAAACACATCAACATCAGATTATGATTGCAAATGAGGCAGAAAAAAGAATAGAACAGCCTAAACCAATAGGCAAACCTCCACCATTTTATGTCACCCTGATTGTAGGTGACTATCTAGTACATAATTGCATGATAGATTCAGGAGCCAGCAGCTTAGTTATGCCAAAACAACGAACTGATAAGTTAGGTCTGAAATATGAACCTGTTGTTAGAGGTGTTGTACAAATGGATGGAACTGAAGTGAGTACAGTTGGAATGTTCACAAATTTAGGCCTTACTTTGCATGCCTGTCCAAACTTTGTTATATATCAGGATATTTATGTCATTGATCTACCACCTACCTTTGCTATTTGCTTATCCACAAATTTTACAGCAAGGTTAGGAGGGTATTTATCATTTGATTGGACACATTTATTCTTTAGAACTAGATATGGAACCAAGGTTACAATCACATCTGAACCATTAGCAAAGATCGCCTGGAACCTTACACACCTAATTCCATAAATGCCAACCTGTCCATTTTTTATCAAGAGGATTTGATTCCTGTCCAAGACCCAAATACACCTTTAGAGGGAATTTCAGATATGGTTTTAGATTAATGGGCAGTAGAGAACATTGAAACAAATCCATTTGAATAGATAGATGAGATAGGCCTTGGTGTGTATATGATTCAAGAGAATAATACAGTTATTCCAAATCTGATTAAAGAAGAGAAACAACAAAATATTAAATTTGAAAATAATGTTTGGGAACTTTATTTTGATGGTTCTAGAAGCAAGGTAGGAGCTGAAGGAGGGGTTGTTTTAGTCAGGTGAGAAATACTATTCATTCTTCAGATTTGCTTTCAACTATTCTAACAACTCAACTGATTATGAGGCTTTAGTTCATGGGCTAGAATGGGCAAGAAAAACAAAAATTAAGTGTTTAAAAGTTTTTGGAGATAGTGAGTTAGTTGTTAAATAAGTCAGAAACCTTGCTGCTACAAAAAATGACTTGCTGAAATTGTATAAGCATAGAGTTTGGGACATGATAGAAGAATTTAATGCATTTAATCTGATATCTGTATGTAGAACTGATAACAAGCAAGTTGACAGATTAGCTGCCATAGGAGTTGAATATGATATTCCTGCTGAAATGAAAAATATTCACTCTCATTTATATGTCAAAGTTGCTATTAGACCATCAATCCCAGATAATAATGTCAGTTGGCAAGTGTTTGATAGTGATGAACAGATTGTAAATTTCTTAATGGAAGAGGCTAAATTTTGTACAGGTAATCAGCAGAAATTTGTACAGCAATATGATGACCAAATACTTCAGTTAAGATCAAACAAGCTACCCAAGGGCTTAGTGACCTTGGAATCTATCTTTAATACTGATGATCAGGTAAGAAAAGACAAGGCCAGCTTATCAGTAAAGCAAGAGCATTATGAGCCCATTGAGATCTTTAAAGGAAAGTTACTCAAGCTAGGAAAGATATGTACAAAAGAGGAGCAGCAAGCATTCATCTAGCTTTGTCAAGAGTTTAGTGACATTTTTGCATGAGAATATGGAGATCTAAAAGGTTTCAACCCAAAGTTGGCTCAGCACACAATAAAGCTTGAACCCAAGGCAAAACCTGTCATACAGAAGCAAAGGCCACTAAATCCTAAGCTGGAAGTGCTTATGAAGATAGAACTCAATAAACTCATTGAAGGTAATATCATTTTTCCTATCAAGCATACTTCATGGGTTTCTAACTTGGTTCATGTCAGAAAAAAGAATGGGGAAATCAGATTATGTGTTGATTTTCGTGATTTAAACAGAGCATCTTCAAAAGATCATTATCCTTTACCATCTATGGAACAGATATTGCAAGTTGTTTCTAGATCAGAAAGGTTCTCTTTATTAGATGGTTATTCAGGTTATAACCAAATTCTTGTAAAAGAAGAAGATCAGCACAAGACAACTTTTACTACAAAATGGGGCACACTAGCATATAGAAAGATGTCATTTGTCTTATCAAATGTAGGTGCAACATTTTAGAGAGAAATGGACATGGCTTTTCAAGGTCTGATTAATAAAATTGTGTTAGAGTGGTGCAGATACTGAGAGGGGGGGTGAATCAGTATCTGAATAAAAACTTTATGATTCAAAAACAATCTCAGTTTCTTAATTGCACAGAATATCTTTACTTGAACCAACTGTATGACAGAATATATTTATTTGATTCAACTGTATGTTCATAAGCCAAAACAAACTATACTGGAATGGAGAAACAAACTAAAATTTGCAATGGTAAATCAAGAGCATCTCACAGAAACAAAATGACACAATAATTTGTCCTGAGTGGAAAGCCCCTGGCATAAAACCACTCGAAAAATGCCTCACTGGCTTAGAAAACAATCTCACTGATTTACAGGCCTCACTGGCTAAAGAATATTGCCTCACTGGCTAAACATGTTGCCTCACTGGCATTTACAGCATTGCCTCACTGGCATCTATTATTCTCAAAAAATATTCTAATACAGAGGGATCCTCTGTGTCATTACAATTCCACACCACACCTCATATATAGTATCTATAATGCACATATATAAACAACCATAATATATTCTGCATTACACACACTATATATACAGGAGCACTTACATAATGCGAGTACCAGACAAAATAACTGCATTTTGTTCCCTTTTCTGTTTTTTTCTTGTAACAGAGTAAAAACCGTTTTCTGTGAAACCCATAACTGAAACAATTAATACAAGGTTGCATTGTAGTAGAAACCATTTAACTGTCATAAAACGACAGTCACGGAGAACAAGAATCATTGTTAAACCGATACAAAGAGGATTTGGTAAACATTTGACCAAACCCTAACTGGAGTTTGAACAAGAAGAAACCACTTTTAATAACTGTTGAAACTATATCTGAACTATATAATCCATTTCACAGCAAAATGAGTGCCGTTTTCAACAAGAACCTTAACAAAAAACTGTCGGTGTTACCATATATACCATGCATAAAACCCAGAATACTTTGATACAAAGCAATGATAACATTCAAAAACTGGAAGAGAAAGGAAGAACATTTCCTCATGAAACTGCCAAAAGATATCATAACTGACAGAAATAAAATCAAACAATGTCACCTGTTTTGCCGAAGTCAACTGGAGCCTTTTGACGGACAGAACTTCCTTTTCTTTTTCCATCATTACTGAGTAAGATAGGAGATTCAAAACAGAACTGTAGCTGAGAGCAAAGAAACCTTTCCTTCTCATCATGACGGCGCAGGGTATGAAACCCTAACCAAAAACTTTGCTCAAAAGACAAACTAATGTTTTTGTGCCCCTTTTTGATTATTGTTTAACACACAAGAAACCGGCGCCTCAAGTCACCGCTGATAGAAACCGGTGATACTTACTTACAACACACTAATGCCTTTTACCTTAGCAAAAACTTTGTTTGAGAGATAATCAAAGAACAAGAGCCGCAGAGAAGATGTGGTGGGCCACATAAGCTCACAAAAGAAACACTGCCATGTCATGTGAAAGACAAAAAATATTAGCGGTGTCCAATGCCACAAAACAAAAACATTAATATACATGAAAGTGCTGTGGTCAAAAGAACCATTATGTTGACCAAAGCTTGAACCACGGAGGTGTCCAAAAAAGAACACAATGACCACCTTTGTGCCAAGCCAAAAGAAACCACTGAAAATCGGAGAAAGATCAACCTAAATGAACAACCAACTGCCAACCTGTATAAAATTCATTTGCCAGAGAATGAACAATCTGAATAGATAATCAATTGCCAACTTGTATATAAGCAACTCTACCAACAATTGCATTTGCATAAGATCTGACCAATTGCCAACTTGTGTATGATTAACTTTGCCAACAATTGCATTTGCAAATGATCAACAGAATACATAAGATATCCAGAGAATCATGATAAGACAGAGAGCCAACATTCAACATGTGTGTTTGAACATCAGGGACAACAACATAGCAGAAAGAACAACAAATTGTGCTTGTATACTTAGATGATGTGACTATTTTTTCTAAAAAGGTTGAAGATCATTTTCATCATTTAAGACTAATCTTTGAAAGATGTAGAGAATTTGGGGTATCACTAAACCCAAAGAAGAGTATTTTCTCTGTTCATGAAGGCAAACTGTTGGGACACATAGTGTCTAAAAATGGAATATTAGTTGAACCTAAAAGAATCACTACAATATTGGCATTGCCTCTTCTTGCACATAAGAAAGGCTTACAGAGCTCTATGGGAAGAATTAACTTTGTAAGAAGGTTTATTCCTAACATAGCAGCACTTTTACAACCTCTTACAATAATGTTGAAGACAAATATTCCTTTCAAAAGCACAGCTTTGAAGAAATAAAGGAGGCACTTGCTGCTGCTCCCACTCTGATAAATCCAAATTTTGATAAAGACTTCATTTTATATGCATTTGGCAGTGTGGATACTATATAGTGTCTAAAGATGGAATATCAGTTGATCCTAAAAGAATCACTACAATATTACCTCTTCCTGCACATAAGAAAGGCTTATAGAGCTTTATGGGAAGAATTAACTTTGTAAGAAGGTTTATTCCTAACATAGCAACACTTTTACAACCTCTTACAATAATGTTGAAGACGAATATTCCTTTCAACTGGACCAAAGAAGGAAAGCATAGCTTTGAAGAAATAAAGGAGGCACTTGCTACTACTCCCACTCTGATAAATCCAAATTTTGATAAAGACTTCATTTTATATGCATTTGGCAGTGTGGATACTATATCAGCTATGCTTTGTTAGCAGAACAATGAATGGAACAACCTATGGGATTTTTTAGCCAAGTTCTACATGACTATGAGGCAAGATATTCTTTTGTTGAAAAGCATGTATTAGCTATTATCAGGAGCTTAAAGAAGTTCAAACATATGATGTCAAATAATAGAATTCAGTTAATGGTTGCTCACCCCAAAGTGAAAGAATTTTTGCTCAATAAGGATTTAAGTGATAAGAGAGCAAGGTGGATAACCAATGTCATGGAATATGACATACAAATTAAGGTCACCAAGTTGGTCTGAGGCAAAGGACTGTGTGAACAACTTGCTGAAAATAAAAAATATAGCAAAGAACTTGAAAGAGAGGCTGAGACAGTACTTCAAAATGGTGAAACAACTACTGTCGTAGAGCCCCCTACAAGTTGGGTGCATGATATGATCCATTATCTGCACACTGGTGATTGTCCACAAGGCCTAGACAGATCTAAAAGAAGATATTACAAATTACAGGCAATTCCCTATGCTTTAATTGATGGGATTCTATACAAAAGGGACTTTAACAATGTTTTGCTGAGATGTGTACAACCAGATCAAACTCAAAGGATTCTAGAAGAATTTCATGATGGACCTGTTGGAAGTCATTTTGCAGCTAGAACAACAGCTCTGAAAATTATGAGAGTTGGTTACTATTAGCCTGACATGTTCAAAGATGCTTATGAATGGGTAAAGAAATGTCTAAAGTGTTCAGTTTTTGCAGGTAAACAAAGATTGGCAGTAATGCCCTTACATCCAATTTAAGTCGAGCAGCCATTTGGCAAGTGGGGATTGGACTTCATTAGTCCTATCAATCCACCTTCAAGCCAAGGACACAAGTGGATTTTGACTACTACTGATTATTTCACCAAATGGAATGAAGTAGTTGCTTTGAAAGATGCTAACGAAACATTAGTCCTAATTTTTTATTAAGATCTAGTGTCCAGGTTTGGAACTCCTAACTCAATTATTTTAGATAATGCTTTAGCATTTATTGGGTTAAGAATATCTGATTGGTCTGTCAAAAACAATATTTTTTTGAATACTTCATCAAATTATTATCCTCAAGGTAATGAATAGGCTGAATCAACTAACAAAAATTTGATTAAAATCATAAAGAAAATAGTTGATGAGAATCAGAGGTCTTGGCATGATAAGCTAAAGTTAACATTATGGGTTGATAGGATTACACCCAAAAGATCAACAAGTAATTCACCCTATGTGCTTACATATGGAAAGGAAGCCAAGTTACCAATAACAGTGGAGTTACCAATACTTAGTTACATAAAAGAGCTAGAGTTTCTTGAAGAACAACCAATGGAAATTAGGCTTGCACAGCTGCTTGAACTTGAAGAAATCAGAAAAGAGGCCTTGAAAACATTGGAAGCACACCAGGCCCAAATGAAAAGGACATTTGATAAGAGGGCAGTACAAAGAGTTTATAAAGAAGGAGATCTAGTTTTCAAATGGAATGAGTTGAAGCGCAGACTGAAGAGACCTAATGTCTCAAGTTACTGCTTGGAACCTCATTCATTCGTTGTTTTTGTTTCACTGATGGTAGTGAGCTATCGGGTAGACTTTCTGTATTGGCGGGAGTGAGGAGTCTTTGTCTGATATGCAAGGTTTCACCAATGAAGGGCTAACTATCGAGTTGACATGCTCTATCGGGTTGACATGCTCTAGCTTCTCCGATCGATATGTGTCATAACAATGTGATATGTCTATCAGCATAAGGTTGGCCATCGGTTGAGCCTGTGGTAGTTACTCCGACGGTCCTCTATTACTTCGATGAAGGATGAAGGTTTGGGCATCAGTGGGACAAGGAACCATTGGTGTGAATGGTGGAGTGGTCTCCGATGGCTTGGGCTATTCCGATGAGGCTTTGACTAGCATCGTCAGCAACAAAATTGCTGACGATAGTCTTACAGAGTGTTCGAGTATATAAACCTAGATATCAAACTCAAATTGGTGAATGTGGGACTAAAGGTCTCACATGAATACGAATAGTTGTGCGACAGTTGCAAGATAGGGATGTTGGGTCAATTAGAACGAACAGTTAGGGCAGAAGTTCAAAATAGTTTTGCTCTTGAAGACTGTGTAGTATATAGACTTGGTGAAGTAGTCTGTGACTGACGATGAGATTCGATCAAATTGTTTATTCTGTAGATGTACAGAGAAAGTGAACTGTGTATGATTTGAGAATCAATACCTAAGCGAGAAGGATGGGATCTTTATTATAACCTTTCTAAGCTTACTGTAAATAAAGATTGTCTCTCTTATGGTGGTGGGTTTTTTACCCGAAAGGGTTTTCCCATGTACATCTGGTGTTGTTCTCTGTTGTCTTGTATGTTTATTCTATATTTTCTGGTCTGTTCATCTTTATATTTGAATTAAACATTACCTATCTGCATTATCCCCTTTGAATTGACATTAGGGAAGCTGTATTCTGCACCTGTGCTTTCCTTACACAGACCAGGACAGCATACAAAGTTTGATGCAATGTGGGATGGACAATATATAATAACAGAATGCAAGCAACACAATCCATTACAGCTTGCTAAGTTAGATGGTGAGGTGTTGCCAATCCCAGTCAATGGGATTCACCTCAAATTATGCTACTAGCAAGGTTTGTACATTTAGTTTCAATTATTGTTGTTTTGTTTTCAAGAAGTGCTTTTGCACATGTTGCTAATTTTGTTTTAAGCAAGTCAGTTTAGTATCAGTTTTTCAGTTTGTTGTTGTTGTTGTGTTCAGTTAGTATAAGTTGCAGAAATTCTCTAAGTTCAAGGCAGAAAAGACTCTATGCCCAATGGAATTGCAAAGGCTACTGGTTCTAAGCTGTTTAGCAAGCAAACACCCCTGAGAGGTCGCCATAAATGTTAATATTTTTTTGTTCACACTTAAAATTAGTTGGACCTAAGTGTAATTGCTCAGAAGGAATAAAAGAAAACTTCAAGGTTATGCATTTATTGAACTGGTTAATATCTTGACAAGAGCAGAGAAGGAGATTCAGTTGACATGATAGCCCATCAGTCTAATCAAGACTGATGAGTTATCATGACAAGAGAACATGATTGCCAAGGTAACAGTCATTCAAGAAATATAGATGTTTTTACATCATGTTATCTTTCAAGAGTTATAAGTTAGATTGATTATTTAGTTAATCAGTTTTGAATAAAAGAAAGAAATATATTTGTATTAAACTGTTATTTCATGTCATGTTTTGAACATACATTCAAGTATCTATTACTTTATCTCATGCATTGATTGAAAATGAAATACATATACATCATATGCATAAGAGAAATTAACTGATCATGTTTAAAAGAAGTGTTCAAATGTGTCCCACACAAGCTGTGGGAGTAACTAGATTGAGCAATTGTAGACATGCAAGCTATGCATCTGTTTGATAAAAGAAAAGAAATGAACACATGATAAAATGAAACATCCATCATTGCCTGAGCAAGAAGGTTATTTGTTGATGCTAGCCTTCAAGTCTTTAGTCTTTAGTCTTCACTTCAGCACCATCATCAGTTGAACCTGCAAAATTTTGGGGACAACCTTGTGAGCGCTCTAGATGTTTAAAGTTATCACATGCTTTTATCAGATAGATACATCTACTTGTCACATCATGCATTCAGATGAGAGATCAGATCAGATATATCACACAAATCAGGAAGAAATCATGAAGAAGATTAATCAATACTATCAGGTATATTTTTATGCTAACTTGTTTGTTCACTGTGCAGGTATAGGACAAGTATTGTTGTTGATTTGAAGATGAATAAACATGTGGATTAAATGTGGCTCCCACAAGGGTTTGAGCCCAACATGTTTTCTTTTCATTTGAAAAGAGTATCAGAAAAGACAGGATGCATCATTCTAAGCTACATCATACATCATCTAGTCAACTTGCAGAAAAGTTATGTCATCATGACATTATTACAGTTGACTAGAGCAAATCAGAAGATTTTCATCATACAAAGTGTAGTGATCAGGTTACAGTCACACAAGGACAACTATCTCAAACAAATACATTATCCAATAGCTATAGGATGATCAATATAAATGAAACAGTATATGTGGAATAGCTATGTCATAGCATTCAAGATGAAACAGCCAAGTCAAAATTCCATATGATTAAGTCATCAACAGAGAGCCATATTGCCAGGTAGCTGCCACAGTCCCAATGTAATCAAATGTTCAACATTCAGACATTCAAGTGACACATGGAAATCATAGCATGATCACAATCCCATCACTGTACAGGAGAAACAATCATTATCTCATATGCCTTGGAATAGTGAAAAGACATCATGCTATAGTTAGAAAATGTTAGAAGGAGAGATACCTTGCAAGAATGAAACAAGTGCAATCACATTTACTATAAATAGTTATGAAAGTGATCATGAAGTGAACCATCCAAGCAATTATAGTCAGAAATAAATCCCAATTTCCATGCCCATCAACAGGAGTAGAACAATATTGAAAGTGAATACCACATTAATGATGGAGGAGAAGCAGTAGAAGGCACATGATATGCCAAATGCTACAATGATGATGATTAACAGAGGCACAAGATAAGCAGTCTTTTTTTCATATGCCATTGTTTCTAAATAACACAATTATAATAAACATTTGCCATAATAAAGAATTGAAGGAGGAGATCAAAGACAGGATATTGTATACTACAGTAGGATCCAAATACACAAAGGCAGTCAGCAGTGAGCATGCACAAAGATAGTCATGAGGGTATCTAAAAGAATGCCACAGCCAGATGTAAATGAAGGCAACAGTTATTCCACAGTCACACATGAGGCAACAATCATTCAACTCTAAACATAATCCATTTCAACAGTTGAAAGCCTAGTCTAGGCCATGAAAATAGGCCATATATTTAGCACTCTTTTTTATAAATATAAGTGTTAAGTCACATATATGTATCATCACACATGACAAATGATCAATCATCCTACACTTGACAGGTAAAAGAGTACATGATATGCAAACAGGCTGCAGGAGCCATCTGAGCTCACGAAAGTGAAACAGAATGAACAGACTATAGGAGCCATTTGAAAGTTCAGGATATTTTTTGCATGTATTTATTTCATATCAGGTGATTAAATAGCACGAACAATTTAAAATGTAGCAACAGTGTGAAGATATGCCACAGGAGTCAGACAAGCCATTGATTATATTAGTCATACAAAATTTAGATAAACATTAAGAACAACTGAAATAAATGATACAAGTTATGCCTCAACATCAAATAAAAGCATCATGGATTTCTTTGCAGAAAGAATACACATTATTGCTTAGGAATACAGAAAAATGAAAGCTACAAAGATACATCTACTACCATGGCCGTGACAAGAAGAGTTACTATATGATTAATATGAAATATCCATCTTAGAAATCTTGAAATCTTCATTTTCTAAATGAAACCCTAGTCTCTATTTTTACATAGTGAGAAGAAAAGGTGAAGATACAATACATCATTTATTATGGTCAGGCCTAAAGAAGGCAGAAATCATCATTGTAGTCAAAACCCTTGCTACAGGTATGAAGCTTCATCATCTTTTAGAGAGTAGTGGAGAAGGAGAAAGACATGTGTTTCCAGTATAGCCTTTTGCATACAATGCCATTATGTGCATTTCCAAAGAAACCTGAATGACAAAGCTGGAAATCCTTCAAGTTTTATATAAAAATCAAAAGAAAATGCTGTAGAAAGTGGTAGTGGCCATGGCCATACAAAAGAAAACAATATTCAAGATACCCAGATGAAAAGATTGAGACTCTTGTCTTTTTTTGAGATGTATAGAGATAAATCAAGTATTTACAGCTTAGAGAGTAGGAGTTACCTTCAAAAGAAGAGGAGAGAGATGTAATGGCGGTGACCTCATGTAGATCTTTCCTTTCTCTTTCTCAGATTTTCTCACATTTCACAAGCAGATTTCGACACAGAAAAGCAATAGTATTGTCAAGAGGAGAATATAGAAGGAAAAACTAGTCTTGGCCGCAGACATTTATGAAGATAATGCTACTGAAATGGTGGAAAAAACCAGTTAAAACTCAAAATACCATACTCACCAGTTGCCACCTTATCTTCTCACTCAGAGAAGTGCAAAGAGGTCATGAAGTTGCAAGGAGAAACCATAGAGAACGATCAAATCCTAAAGTGCAAAGGAGTTGCAGAGCGGTGGCCAGAAGAATGAAAGAGTCAAAATGAATGACAAAATTTAGGGTTATTCACTATTTTGTTTGAAGCTTCTTTCACATCATTCATTTTGATCCATAAAATGCCAATATCATTACTAAATCTTTTGTCGACCGTGGTCAAAACTTACAATGATGTGTTGCCTAGTGATTATTGCATGGAGTGGTCGACAGGAGGGGAGTAAGAGATGACAAAGGTGGTCAGTAGAAATAAGGCTAAGACTTAGGCCTTAGTGCCTTATGATTTTTAATAATGCAAACCTCTTTCCTTCTAAATGTCGACTATTTTAGTCAAAAATGGTGCTCATTACCTTAAGGTCGACATGAGGCTTTGCACGGTCAGGGTGGAATATTCCTTATGCTTTTGGAGGGAATCATCTAAAGAAGTCAAAGGTAAAAGATGTATGAAGGCAAAATGAGATTGCAAGGTGGGAGGACCATCATTGGTTTTTGTATGATGGAGGTCACATGGTAGTGAGGCCATTCCTTTTTGACATTGTAATTAGAGTGATAAGGGGTATTATTATACCTAAGTGTTTGTAATGCATTTTGACACTATGCATGAAGTAATAAGGGTATTTTTGACTTATTGCATGGTAAGAATGTATAGTCAAAGGGAGATATAAGGTTCTTGACTTATGATTTAAATAACATATATAAAATAATTTATTAAATATATTATTAGGACAATTACACTAATAGTTCTAATAATACCTTAAATAAATTATTTTAAAATATAAATCATATATAGCACACAAGAGGACTTGGATAGAATATTCATTTATTGAATATTATTCTTGCCATTGCATTGCATGGATTAGTGAAGATATAAGTTATTTTTGACTTGTGCATGGAGTGATAATAGAAATTAAGTCAGCAGTTTGAGGAGTTATATGAGCAGTTCACCTTGAGTTAGGCACTCCATTTCATTGGTGCATGGACCAACACCAATTTTGACATATTATATCTATTTTTCCATCAGTTTGGAGGTGTTTTTTGCTTGATTTTAGGGCTTGCACAGGAATCAGTTATCATTTTTACATGTGCTATTTTGAGATAACTAAGGTTCAAATTCTAGTTGTCTATAGGTCAATCTTTTTTACATATCTTTTCTATATATTGTAAAAATTCATTCATTATGGAGTTAGTTCTTGATTCTCATTCTGATTCAGACAAATTGGAGAGTTTTGTAGCTCATTTTTACAATTTTATTGAGGGATCGGTAGGTTACAGGTTCTATTTTTGTCTTCTTTGCAGTGTTTCCTTTGTTTCTTTGATATCAAATAAGCTACATTTCCATTTAGTGATAATTATTTGAAGTGATTTGATAAAATTTTGTTGTGTTTAATCATTAAACCTTTAAAATTATTGTCTCACTTTCTTGCTTGCAGCATTAAGCATATAATCATCACAGGTCTTAGGTTGTGGTAACCGGAAGTAGTCCTTTTATGTTGTGAAAAACCATTTCCTTCATAGAAAGCTTGTTTTCAAGCCTTCCTTAGAATCACTTTTGTGATATTTATGCCAAGATTGGATTGTGTGAAAGTAAGATTTTTGAGTTATATTGTGAGCCAAATTGCATATTATTATCCAACTCAGGTGCATCACCAAATTTTTACAACTTTTATTTCATATAGTTTCTTTCTTCCTTTTTCCCAAAATAGAATATATACATTCTAGTAGAACATCTGAAGGGAACCAGCCCACAATCTGGAGGTCTAATTTCACTATAGGGCAACCACAACCTGAGATTAGTCCAATGTTACAGGAAATTGCAGAACTTTTCTAGTCTTGCATATGGGTGCAATTCCCAGTGATAACAGTAACAATCATCCAATGACATTAATATAATATATTTTATGCTTTGATATTCCAGTGCAGTAATGGTTTAATATGTGTGTTTGTGCTCACCATATTTCAATATGGTATCAGAGCATTGAAAGTCTTGTGGCTGTGTATAAATGAAATCTATTTATGATCTACCATATGCAGATGGTTGCGTCCCATAGTCAATGTCCAAATGTATGATAAAGAAGGCATGAGCACAAATGAGGGCATTTGGTTTCATCTGAAGAAGGTTAAAATCAAGGCAAGGCGCATGGAGAAGAAGACTGCAAGTGGAGACAATATTAAAGAAAGTTTGAATGCCTTTGCTGAGTGCCTGTAATTTGCAAGTTTGTTGGAGAGTGAAAACCTTTGAAATGCATTAGAGAAGCCTTTTCCCACTTACATCTGCTAAAGCATGGATATTTTAATATTATACCATATCTTTTGAAGGTAAAGAAGAAATGCACAATACTGTGTGAAATATCTATAGAGATAGAAGTGTTTGGTGTTTGCAGTGGCGTGAACAATCCTATGAAGATTTGATGAGGTGTGTTTAACTGCTGATGTTTGAAAGAAGAATTCTAGAGTTTGCAAGGGATTTCGGTGATAAACAAATAGAGGCGCACATGTAAGAGCGGGCGAGATCAGCAATATATAAAGCTGCGACAAGAAGGAGATCCATTTTCAATGGTAAAAAAAAGCTTGTGGAAAGAGGTTTGAGTAATAAACCCTAAATTTTAATCAAAAGTATTGTTCTATTTTGGGATAAACATTATCAATTGATGCGTTGGTTTGGTCTGTAAGTAGTTTGTTTTGGGGATTAGTAATTAAAAAAAGATCAAATCTTATATTTAATTGTGTGGAGAAATAAGGGCCTATTTTTTATTTTAAGGAGAAATAAGGGTTTGAAGTTATTTATCGAAGTCTACAAATCTATTTGGAGTAATAAGGTAAAAATTGTTGAAGGCTTAATTTGATGAATGTTTAAAAATATCTTGGAAATATAAGGTTGATTAGTGTATGGGTCTATCATTGGTTCAAATTGACATTATCATCTTTTAATCATGAATACACATATATCAAAGATCACTTATGCTTTCGAGGTCATCTTTTCTATTCCTGATGAGGCCTCCAAAGACTCATCCAAGACATCAGTTGGTTAAAGTGTAACAGGGTCATGTTGGAGGCAGGTGGCATCAGAGGATGGAGGATTTTCCATCATCTCAAGTTAGCTTCTCGCTTTGAGATGATGGTTTGCATGAGAAGTGTTTTTGGTTTTGGTTGTTTTGCTTTTCTTTGTTGATGCTGACGTAATTAAAGAATGTATGTTTTGTGAAGATTTTGTTTTGGAGACAGGTTTGGGATTTGGTGTTGAGCTCAATATGGATTGTTGTCCAGTGAGCTTCAAAGAGTATATGATCAAGAATTATACCATTTCGCGGTCACTAGACAATGGCAGAGATCGGCCGTATCTCTTAGGGTTCATTGTCAAATAATTCAAGACTGTGTGATTTGAGAGTTCAGGACTAAAGAGCTCAAGAACACAGCTCGAAGCTATGCCTTTCCGAGGGTAGACGAGATAGCATGATGGAGCCCCGCTTGGTTCAGGATTTGTTCTTTGGGAGAAGATCTTCTATAAAATATGTATTCATATTGTGTAATCAGCTTTGTTGAGTATGTTAGCATTCAGGGGGGTCCCCTGGTACTTTTGCAGGAACAATGTAATAAGGGGGGAATGTTGGCATAATAGTCACAATGGTATTACATTGTTAGTTAAATAAAGTAATAGTCAGTTTATAGTTGGATATAAATAAATAAATGTTAGTAATAAATTAGTTTTGGGAAGTTAGGAAGTTATTTCCTGTAGGAAGTTTGTATGGGAATAATTGTGGCTTTAAAAGCAAATGTACTACATTGTAACAATCATCTGATGACATTAATATAATATATTTTATGCTTTGATATTCTAGTGCAGTAATGGTTTAATCCGTGTGTTTGTGCTCACCATATTTCAATATTTTTAATGTTTTATATTCCAACAATTGTAGAATATTCTTATTATGTTATATATTGATATAGAATTGAACATCATGCAAAGAAAATGACCAAGAAGGAAAACACCAAAGGAGTGTAAAGCTAAGAATGCAAACAAAAGAGAATAGATGAGAGAACTTCATGAAAATAAAAATTAAACTTTGAAGATGAAGATATACCATCTTTATCCATTGAATTAAAACTCTTAGCATCCATTTGAGAGATGAAATAGAAGAATTTGGAAAAACAAAGGTAACAAATTTGTAAAAGCTTTGTGCAATTAGGTGCTACACGGTCCATAGCCTATAGTGTGCATAGGGATATGTAGGCGGCTTGTGGCTAGCATAACCCTTATTTAAGTTATATGATCATTAATATAATCTTATATAGGTAGATAGGTAATCCTACATGGCATCCACGGCATAAATATGGTATATATAGGAGGTAGAAGATAGTTTATTACCATCATATCGTGAGTTTCATTATTATTGAAGACTTTTGGAGGTTTCCCCCCTCGAAGTGGCTTATTATTCTCAAGTATTTGCAACATATATACTATTATATTCTTCTCTTATGCAATTTATTTCATTACAAGTGGTATCAGAGCATGATCTTGGAATTTAGAAGGTAATAAACAAGGTGACATTTTTAAATTTTAGAGGTTAGATTTTGAAACACATATCTCTCTCTCAATTTAATAATTTTTTTCTAATTTTGGAGGGTTGATCAAGGGCACATTAAAGCTACTATAATCTAGATTTGAGGTCATTTGGAGCATATTTGAATGATTTATTGTAAAATTAGGGTTTCCACCAATCTCAAAGATACAAAATAATGAATTTCTTGGAGATTTTTTTTGACAAGTGAGATCTAGGCCCTAGTAAGTTATTAAAATTTTTAGATTATTTGGATTTGATTTGTGAATTTATTGCAAAAAAATATATTTTTTTGCACTATGGTGGGGGCTTCAACAAGAGGCAAGTGAAGGAATCCTATCACACCTAGAAAATCTCCAAACAAGGATGATCTTTAATAACTGAGGAGATGGGTTCCATAGATGTGGAATATATAAAGGAAGAAACCACCAAGGTTAAGGATGATATTTTGGCATTAAAGGAGGAGATGAAAGGTTTTGCTACAAAATAATATACCAATGAATTAATGAAATGATTTGATTCTCTTGTGAGTTCAATGGACTCTAAGAAAGTAGATTTTCATCATAGGATTTCAGAAGACAATGTGTCTTCTAAGGGACATGATGTTGTTGGGTTTAACTCTGATCTAAAGATGGATCATCACCCAAATAATTCTATAGCTAGGTACTTCATGCCAAAGATGGATATGCAAAAGTTTGATGGCAAGGATCTAACCAATTGGCTCTACCAGATGGAACAATTCTTTGATCTTCATCATGCTCCATGTCAACAAAAGGTTGCAATGACATCCTTATATTTGGAATCAAACCAATCCATTTGACATCATAGGCTATGTGAAGAGAATAAAAAGAACAGATGTGTTGTCAAATGGTTTATTTTCTATAGGATCTCACCACACACTATTGTGACAATCTTATGGATAGCCACTCTAGCCATATTACTAAATTAAATAAAATAGGTACAGTCAAATACTATACTCAACAATTCCAAACCTTGTCCTTAAGAGCAGGGGATGTTAGAGAGGAAAATTTGAATGAATTATATCTAGGAGGTCTAAAGGACCACATAAAAAATGAGGTATGCATGTTCAAACCAACTTTTGTGTCCCAATCAATGTTTGTCACAAGGCAAGTAGAGGCAAAAAATTTCACCAATAAAAGACAAGGGTTTGTAAACATAAAAGATAAAAGAACTCCCGCACAATCATTCCCTTAGCCTACCACACCGACTGCACAACAAATTGAAGAAAAGAGAGCAAAAAAGGCATGCTTTAATTGTGATAACAAGTATAGTCGAGGACATAAGTGTGGAGAAAAGTAATTGTTCTATATTGAGGTTGTCAATGAGGAAGAAATGGATGAAGACTAGGTTGGGGACGCTAATAAGGAGACACGGAAATAAATTGAAGAAACATAACCAATTATTTCTTTCCATGCACTTTTAGGCATCAACACTCCATAAACCCTTAAGGTAGTGGGTTTTTTTTAAATAGAAGGTGACAATATTAATTGACTCAAGTACTACTCACAACTTCTTCAATAGTAAATTAGCTATATGCTTAAACTATTTTGTCTATCCAACTCCAAAGCTTCAAGTCATGATTATAGAGGTGGAATAGTCAATTATTCTAGAAAATGCCATAGTATTAAGCTCTCCATGGGATAATATAAATTGGATAGTCCTAGATGAAAGTTCAGAATTGTGTCCCTCAATTTTAAAAGTAATGGCCAACACAAATACAATTTTTCAACTTAGAGTGGTTAAAAGTGACAGGTATGTTTTAAATTTTAAAATGATATAAACTAATGAAATGTAGAACACTTAGTGTAGTTTATGTTCATAATTTTTTTTATTTTATTTAAAACTAGTTAGATATATATTTTTATAAATATAAAAGAGTATTTAATTGTTGAAAAAAGTTGAAAAAGTGAGGTCAATGGGATGTAGCCAAAAATATAGTAGTTTTTATTTTTATTTTTTTTCCTACTTAGATAACCTGAAAATCTAGTGCATGGAGAATTTTTTTTATGAATAGTTATTTTTTAATAATTTTTAAAGTCAAATTTAGTCAAAATGTCATAGTTTCAATGGGATGTAGCCTTTTAGCTAAATTTTTTATCATTAAAAAAATTATACCCTTTTGGAGAGGATTCTCTCCTCTAGTATATTGTATTTTTTTAAAAAAATAAATATTTGTTAATATTTTTAAAATTTCCAATCATGCTCATATTTGATTATAATGACCTACTTGCAATAAAATAAAGAAATATATATATAACAAAACTAATTAAAATATTTTTAAAAATATGTTGTTAGTCTCTAGACTCTAAGATTTATGAAAGGGTACTTTCATATTTTCATGAAAATATGCTTAGTGGGAGAAATCTAGAACTAAAATTCACTTTTTATTAAATTTTGTGTAAAGGAGGGGTGTAGCTACTACATGGGATAACACATATAGATAGTTTAATCTAAAACCCTTTTGGTCAAAACTCTTAATCAAAACCTTCAATATAAATTGATATCCATTTTAATTTTTATTTTAGATTTATATCAAGTTCATGTTTTTAACTGAAACAATTTCAGCCAAAACTCTTTGTGCCATGAAGGGGCCACATGGTTTTGGGTGAAACTATTTCACCCCAAACAATTTCAAGTGAAACAGTTTTTCCCAAAACTATTTTGTTGGACAAAAGTGTGACACATCTCGAGACTTTCACCCTCCTATGTTTGTCATTCGTATGGGAAAGATGACATTATTTTCAAAGTCCAATGGCTAACTACCTCGGGAATAATTGAGATGAATTTCTAAGAGATTTTATGTGTTTCTAGTTAGAGGGAAGGAAATTTGAACTTCATGGGCTACATGAAACATCACGACAATTAGTGAGTTCTCGTCAGATGTAGAAGCTTCTAACAAAGGGTGTGGATGGGTTTATGGCTCAAATATTCTCAATAGGGGCACAACTAACAAAGGGGTTTACACCACCTAGCCTATAGGCTATTGTGGAGAAACATTCAACAATCTTTAGAGATATGCTAAAAGGACTTCCTCCCAAAAGGGACCACAATCATGCTATTCAACTGGTGCTAGGGTGTCAACCACCTAAGATTAGCCCTTATAGGTACCCACATGTCTAGAAGAGTGAAATTGATAAGATGGTACAAGAGATGTTAGAAGTACAATATTATCCATCATAGTTAGAGTGAGCTTATTCCTCTCCAATGGTGATGGTACATAAGAAGGATGAAACCTGGTGCATGTGTCCAAACCATAGAGAACTCAAAAGTACACCATCAAACATAAGTTTCATATTTTAGTCATTGATGATTTATTAGATGAATTAAATGAAGCTATATTTTTTTACCAAACTTAGTCTTAAATTAGGTTATCATCAAATCAAAATTAAGGAAGAAGATATTTGATGCAATGACATCGCTCGCCTCAAATTTTGGTTTACATTTTATTTTAGTTTCTATCGTTTGGGGGTTTTGTTGTGTGG
Source organism: Cunninghamia lanceolata (assembly GCA_027924645.1). Classification (NCBI taxonomy): domain Eukaryota; kingdom Viridiplantae; phylum Streptophyta; class Pinopsida; order Cupressales; family Cupressaceae; genus Cunninghamia; species Cunninghamia lanceolata. The sequence continues at coordinate 1,472,994 of BSBN01001245.1, forward strand.
TTGGTGTTCGTTGTAGCTTCCTGTCGCTTTGTGTAGCAATGAAACTACTGTCGTAGCCTCTACATGCATTGTGTCAATCTAGAAGATTCTGTTGCCAGGAACTAATTTAAAATCTATCATTTTATTTCTAATTAGTTGCGACAGTTTCAAAAGAGCTAAATGTAGTTCAAAAAATAGAAAGAATCATTTGGACTTGAGTGATGGTTACATGGAGCTTTTCTTGGAGATTCTCTCTGCCTTCCACTTCTTTGGCTGGCCTTATTTCTGCTATGATGGAATTTTATTCTCCACATATGGGTGGATGGCAGTCGCCTAGTTATTTCAAATACCTCTTTAAATGTTGGACGATGCAGGCCTTTGAAGGAGGGCCGTAGTGACTTAGCGATGGGAAAGTGAATTTTGAAGTCAAGGAGAGGAGGTCGATGGTCTAATGTTTGTGGATAGAGTAGAGAGAAAATTTGTTTGCCATAGAAGAGGTTGCTTATTGCAAGCCGTAGTACAATGTATTTCTTGCTTGTTAGTTGACTAGAGGAAGAGCGATGGGAAACAAAATGTAAAAGTATGAGTTAGAGAGAGTCGCAGAGAGTCGATAGGATAGAGGGTCAAGTTTTGCTATAGAGGCTGATGGTTGCTGGCCATTAGAAACTTTGTAATGTTCTTAACTATGCAATCGAATACTATGTTACAGGGTGTTTACATTATAATTGGTGTTCCTTGTTAATGCATCTGTTATTGGATACTTCCTGTCATTTTTTGCCTTGCATATTGTGAAGGAAATATTTTGGATCTCCGTCATTAGTTCAGAATTCTCTTTGATTGTGGTTCCGATAACAAGTTTTTGGTCTGAATCTGAAAATGCTTCTATCAAGTGGTATCAGAGCACAGAAGGTTCTGTGTGCATGGGTAGAATACTGACAGTGAGGCAACCTATGCTAGGACTGGTGGGTGTGGGAAAAGAGTCAAGTGGTTGTGTCTCGAGTAAACCCTAAGAGAATTTGTTCCAGGAAAGAGGAGACATGTAACTGTAGAGGGTAGCGAAGGAAGCAGGAAAGATTGGTTACAGAGTACAAGTTCACAAAGTATTGTAGTAGTGAAGGAGATGAAGATTGTAGTTAGAAGGCCAGTTGTTATACCATCTTGGGATAGATATTGGGATGGTGTGGAGAAGAGAAAGCTACATGAGGAATTGCAAAAGCTCTTAAGAAGAATGGATGTATTGGAAAAATATTATTTTCCTAATGGTGTTGTGATGGCAGGAAATAAGAAAGCGGAAGATACCAAGCCAGCAACAAACATAGAAGACATTAACAGTAAGAATGTAAAGGATGTTGATGAGGACTACGGACATTTTGGTAAGGAAGAAGATTATCAAGTGACAGAAACTAGTAAAAATATTAATTCTTAGAATTTAGCAAGTTCATATTTTGGTTGTTTTGATAATCTAAGGAAAGATGATGCTTGAAATAATTTTGAGTCAGATGGTGGAAAAGATTTTGTTCCTATTTTCATTTCTAACGATGACAACTGTAATGTAGATGAGGAGGAATCTGTGGTTACAAAGGAAAATTCTATTTATGTTGAAGATAATAACTGTAAAGAAGATGAAGATAAATTTGTATTAGATGTGCAGTTCAGTTCGGATAGTGGAAGTGCAGACTTAGTAAAGGCAGATGCATTGAAGAACGAAAGTTCCAAAGTTTCAAATGAGATTGTAGTAAAAGAACAGATAAATGGTAAAAAGGTAAATGATGTAATGGTTCCAATTGATATTGCAGCAGTAACTAATGTTACCCATAACAAGGAAGTAGTTTTATTTGGGAAAATGTCAGTGGAAGATGGTGAAAAGGAGACAACATGGTGGGGATTTGGAGTCAATAAAAAGAATCGACGGAGGAAGTATGCACAGAGAGAAAGAAGCTAACAAATGCAGATAGCAAAACTTCGAAGACAATAATGCAAGTATGGAAGTGTAGAATCCATAAATTGGAAGATGAGGAAAAAGAAAGTAGAATTGAAGTTTCCATCATGAGCAGGAGCTCATGAATTTTTCTGCCTGGGGAGTCTGATTCAGTGGCATTGATCACCTCAAATTTTAGTTTACATTTTATTTTAGTTTCTGTCATTTGGGGGTTTTTGTTGTTTGGTTGGTGTTCATTGTAGCTTCTTGTCGCCTTGTGCAACAATGAAACTCCTGTCATAGCCTCTACATGCATTGTGTCAATCTAGAAGATTCTGTCACCAGGAACTAATTTAAAATTTGTCATTTTACTCCCAATTAGCTGCAATGGTTTCAAAAGAGCTAAATGCAGTTCAAAAAATAGAAAGAATCATTTGGACCTGAGCGACGGTTACATGGAGCTTTTCTTGGAGATTCTCTCTGCCTTCCACTCATTTGGTTGGTGTTATTTTTCTGTGACGGTGTTTTATTCTCCACGTATGGGCGACTGGCAATCACCTAGTTATTTTGAATACCTCTTTAAATGTTGGATGATGCAGGGCTTTGGAGGAGGGCTGTAGTGACTTAGCGATGGGAAGGTGAATTTAGAAGTCGAGGAGAGGAGGTTGATGGTCTGATGTTTGTGGACAGAGTAGTTAGAAAATTTGTTTGCCATAGAGGAGGCCACTTATTGCAGGCCATAGTACAATGTATTTCTTAATTGTTAGTTGATTAGAGGAAGAGCGATGGGAAAGAAAATGTAAAAGTCTGAGTTAGAGAGAGTCGTAGAGAGTCGATAGGATAGAGGGTCAAGTTTTCCTATAGAAGCCGATGGTTGCTAGCCATTAGAAACTTTGTAATGTTCTTAACTATGCAATAGAATACTGTGTTAAAGGGTCTTTACATTCTAATTGGTGTTCCTTGTTAATGCATCTGTTATTGGATACTTCATAAGGTTATTCCACCCCCAAAATCTCTCCTATTTCAAAAAATTAAATTAATATTTTAAATAAATTAAAAATATATATATTTCATTAAAATATGCACATGTTCTCTTTCAAAAATTAAAAAAGACAATAATTAAAAATACTCAAAAGCTAACCCAAGTTAATTTATTTTTAAAGTTGAGTTATATGAAATAAATGTTTCTATATATTCTTTTTGTTTTTTGAAGTTATAGAAATAGATGTTTCTAAAATTTATTGTTTTTGAAGTTGAGTTATAAAAATAGGTGTTTCTAAAATTTTATTTTATATTTTGAATTAGATTTTTTGAAGTTGAGATATATAAATAAATGTTTCTAATATTTTTTAAATTTTGAATTCATTTTTTTTTGTGAACTTTCCAATGAAGATGATTTTTTATTTTTTTTATTTTTAAATTTTGTATTATATATAATAAAAAAGTTGTCACATAAATAAATAAAACTTAATGCATATAAAAATAAATTAAAATATTTTTTTTATTAGCTACTATTGCTAATATGAATGCCACATATAAAATAAATTAAAATATTTTTTATGTTTTTTTTATAAATGTTATTGTTCCATGTAAAAATAAATAAAAATTAAAAAGTTGCAATTACTCCTTCAATTTTTTTATATTAATATATATACATACATACATTAATATATATTATTTATTCATTTATTTTATTTTATAATAAACATAAATAAAAATAAAAAATTTGTAATTACTTCTTTAATTTTTTCTATTGATATATACACACATACATTAATATATATTATTTATATATTTGATTATTTTATAATAAACATAAATAGAAATTAAAAAGTTGCAATTATTATTTTTAATATATATATATATATATTCATTGATATATTAATATATTATTTGTTTTATTTTATAATAAACAAAAGTTGGAGAATGAACTTTCTTTTATTATTTTAGACTTACTTTATTTTTTTGTTTTTTTACTTTTTACTTTTTGTTTCTATTATAATTATTATAAATCAATTAATTAAAAAATGAACTAAAGTAAAGTTTAAGAAAATAAAAGAAAGTCCATTCTCCAACTCTAACCTGCTATAAAAATTTAAATATTTTAATTATATTTAAATAAATATTTAACTCACATTTAACTCAACTTTTTACATAAACTTGCAAGGTTGTTAAAATGAATTATTTTTTAGAAAGAAAAAGAAAGCATCTTTTGACAAAATAAAGAATCTTTTATTTTTTTAAATGGATTAAATATTTAATCATTAGGAGAGCTCAATGAAGGGGATATAATCTTATGTTCCTGTCATTTGTTGCCTTGCATATTGTGAAGGAAATATTTTGGATCTCCATCATTAGTTCAGAATTCTCTTTGATTGTGGTTCTGGTAATGGGTTTTTGGTCTGAATCTGAAAATGCTTCTATCAGTATTCCAAAGATAACATTTATGACTCATGATGATCATTATGAGTTTCTAGTGATGTCATTTGGTCTTACTAATACTCCTACAATTCAAGGTTTGATGAATTCCATCTTTATCCATTTTTAAGGAAGTTTGAATTAGTGATCTTTGATGATATATTGACTTATAGAAAGACGTGGAAATGATATTTGCACCATGTTGATCAAGCATTACAAATTCACTAACAACGTCAACTTTATGCTAAACCTTCTAAGCGAGTTTTTGGACTCAAACGGGTAGAGTACTTGGGTCACATTATGTCTCACAAAGGAGTAAAAGATGATCTAAACAAAAGTAAGGCTATGTGGAGTGGCCAATTTTAAAACCATTAAGAACTTGAGGGGTTTCCTAGGACTCATTGGATATTATGGAAGATTTAAATAAAGAATTATGGTTGCATAGCAACACCCCTCACAACACTTTTGAATACGAATGCTTTCTATTGGAATGATGCAACTAATATAGCATTGAGAGTCTAAAGGAGGATATGTGTAATACTCTAGTTCCATCCACACCAAATTTCACCTAGAATTTTATTGTGGAGTGTGATGCTTCAGGGAATGGTATAGGAGCAGTTCTCATGTAGGAAGGTAGGCTCATTACTTTTTAAAATTATCAGTTGAAGTGTAAGAATCAACTCAAACCTATTTATGAGAAGGAAATGCTAACTGTTATTCATCCAATCAAACAATAGATGCCATATTTTATGGGTAGACATTTCAAAGTAAAGATAGATCATGATATCCTACAACAGTTTTTGGAGCAGCAATTATCCTCTAAAGAACAACAAAAATGGGCCACTAAGATGTTGGGATATGAATTTGAGATCATATATAAGAAAGGGAAGGAGAATGTAGTGGTTGGTGCTCCTTCTGAAAGGATGAGAAGGATGAGGCATTATTGTGTGCAATTTCAATATTATAAGAAGATTGGATTGAAGAAGAAAAATTAGAGTGGTAGAAGGATGTTGCTACAAAGAATCTCATTCAATAGAAAAATGATCTAAGAAGTTCACATAAGTTTTGATGGAAGGGAGACTCCTCATGGTATAAAGAGACATTGTACCTATGCAAGAATTCCACCCTCAAACACAAGATTCTATAAGAGCTCCATGGTTCTCTAGTTGAGGTCACTTAGAATTTTTGAAGACATCAATGAATCAAGCAAGATTTATTTTGGAAAGGGCTTAAAGGTGCTACTCAAACATTTATGACAAGATGTTTTGTATGTCAAAGAAATAAATGTGAGACGATTAAGACACCTAGTCTTTTACAGCCTTTGGTTATTCCTAGCCAACAGTCGAAAGAGATCTCCATGGGTTTGATCACAAGCCTTCTAAGGTTTGAAGGAAAGAGTGTCATCATGGTAGTAGTGGATTGACTTACCGAATATGCCCATTTTTGTGCACTATCCCATCCTTTTACAACAACTACAGTGGAACATTTATGGAGAATATACAAAGTTATATGGTACCCTGAGGGTTATTGTCAGTGATTGTGATCCTATATTTACTAATAAATTTTGGACAACTTTATTCTCTTGTTTAGGTACTTAATTTGCTTGCAAATCTTTATACCATCCCTAGTTAAATGGACAAATTGAGGTCATCAATAAGTGCTTGGAGAGGTATCTATGTTGTTTTAATTCAAATAAGTAGTCTCAATGGGTGGCTTGGCTACCACTAGCAAAATGGCGGTATAACAATTCCTTCTATAGTGATTCAAAAATGTCCCCATTTATGACATTATATGGATACTATCCCCCATCCATCACATCACCATTGAATGTTACACCAAGAATTCAGTCTATGGAAGATCACATGAATCATCAAAAATAGATACTTTCTCATCTCAAGGAGAATTTGGCCATGACACAAAATAAAATGAAACAACAAGATAACCAACACCATAGTGAAAGGAGTTTTAAATTGGTTGATTGGATTTTCTTGAAATTACAACCATGTAATAAAATGTCCCTAAAGAAACAAAAGAAGAATAACAGGGTGAGTGCATAGAAATCGGGGGTCAAAAGTGGCCATTTTTTTCTAAAATCAACAAAAAATGATCTTTGACAAGTAATTCAAGATGCTCATGCTCAAAATTTCAAGATGTGACAAGAACAAGATTAGTAGTGCTCTGAATCTAATTTCTAAACTACTATTTTAGAAATTAGATTCAAATAGGGGGAGCACACAAATTGGTCCTATTTTTGTCAAATAAAATATAACATCGTGTCAAGTGTTCTACCCCTAAAATGTTGACATTTTAAAAGTATTTCAGAAATCTATTTGGTGGAAGGTTAGCTAATATCACATAGTTTATGCCATATTTTTTTGCTAATTTTTAATAAATATATGTTTTTTTACTAAGTTTCAAAGTGGAGACATCCTTAAAAATGGAAAATTGAGCATGCTTCCCCCTTAATTTTGATAAAACTAATTGAAAATCAATTTTTTTGAATGTGTAGAGAATGGAGTCAAGAATATAAATATACAATTTTTTAAATTTTTCTATGCATCATTATGATATACCACTTTCTAATGGAGACCCTCCTTTAGATCCATTCATACGACCTTTGCTTCCTTTGAGGAGCGAGACCTAGTGCTGGACAAGGGATGGACGTGGGGTGATCATTCACTGTCCATCAAGCCTTGGGCTCGCTCCTTCAATCCTCTTACGGAGCCGCTGAATACCAAACCTGTTTGGGTCTGACTTTCGAATCTCCCTCTCCAATTTTGGGAGGGTTCCTATTATGAATCCATTGGCAATGCCATTGGACGCTTTCTGAAGGTGGACTCTACGACCTGGGATCTTGGGCATACTACTGTGGCTCATATTTTAGTAGATTTGGACATCTCCAAACCACTCCATGGAGATGTGGTCTTGATAGTGGAGGACAAACAATGGACGCAGCTGTTGGATTATGAGGGTCTTCCTTTTTGGTGCAGGAGATGTTTCTCCATTGGTCATATTACCTCTGGATGCCCTATCACTCACTGCAAGGGCGTAGCTACCTGGTGGAAGAATGCTCTCTCTGATCATTTGATAGTAGGCACTCCCTCTTCGGATGGTTCCTCCAGGGAAGATGATCCTTCCTTGATTGAATCATCCCAAGAGACCGTGTCTCCCCAAGATCCTCTATTGGTTGTCCCTTCAATGAAACCTTTGGTGCCTCAAACTGTTGTCGATGTTCAGGCTGAGCCTGCCCGATCCTCAATGATTACCTCTGTTGGTCTTTCAACTGCCCTTGATGCTTCTTTTATGTCGCTGACTCCCTCAGTGCGTGGTGATTCCTTACCTATGGTGGCTATTGAGGATCCACTCCTCTTGCCTCGCTTGGTGGACCTAGACCCAGAGTCTCCTTGGTCGATCATGCAAAGAAATAAGAAGGGACTCCCCAAGGGAGTCAGATTTGTTCCCTCAGGTTCTGGGGTTGTCTAGTTCGTGTATGTTGTTTGATAGTTGTCTGTCTATTGTTCCTATTCTATTTTTGTTCTGGTTGTGGCTTGAGTTGGCCTACTTTGTCGGGCCCTTGGGGCTCTTGTTTGTAAAGGGTTCAGCCCCTTCTTTGCTAACTTATCTTTATCAAAAACAACTAATTTTCCTCACCCATTTTAGAGCTCATTAAAAAGATGCCATAACCCCTCTTTACTCCTTTTGACTATTTTTAGTCAAGAAAAATTCTCCATTCACTCTCAATCAATCTCCACCGTTCATTCAATAACAAATCTTAACCATTGACATCCTCAACCAAACATCTATAAATTCCCCCCATCAAATCAACCATCAGTTGGTACCTTTTGGAGTATCTATCACAGTTATATCCTTTCATCATATCCACAAGTACATGTTGCATAGAAAATCTTGCATGAGTCCTTGAGCATCCACATTTTGAATCAATGGAGCAAATCCACTTTATCTTAGAGTTTACATTTGGTAACTTTGTTCATGTTTGAATTTCATTATTTGAACTCTATTTTCTACTCTATAAGAGGTTTACATGAATTTATAATAGGAAGCATCTTATTTTGATTAGTTTTCTGTTTTGAGTTATGAATTCCTACTTATAGAATAATACCTTGTCGTATCACATCTACACAACAACCATCATAAGAATAAGGACAAATCAATAAGTGGTGAATAGACCACCAACCACCAGCAAAGCTAACCATAAGAGTTATGCATTTGAAAATAACCCGCGAACTAGCAGTAGAGGCTAGGGTAGGTGAGAATAAATAGTGTAGATAGGTAACTATTTTTAACTACATTGATATGAGCCCATCCACATGGAAACATGGTAGATTAGATGGTGGATAGGGGTAGGAGACATCTTGAGCACATAAGGATGAAGAACAACTACCATGAATAGAGAAAACCTTAATGCATTGCAAAGCCACTATCAACACACTATCACAAGAATCTATGTACTCACCACAAAACTACATCTGATCAGATCAACACCTTGCATTAGAGCATGAGAAAGAAAATTACATCCCAACTAACATGCTTCTATGAAAAGTACTGCCACTAAGGAATGGTTTCCATGAGTGAAGGACACACCACAAAGGCAAAAGAGCATAACTATGGGTACAACACTCTCGTTGCAAGGGGAATAGATCATCACAAGGTGACCTTGAACTACCACAAATATGGAGAGAAAGGGCACCAAAAATTGAGGATAATTCCATTATAACCCCACAAAAAAATCATTTGAGCATTGCAAAGGCAATCCCCAATGCAAGACACTAATTTCTTGGTGCAAGCACATAAGAGTGATGCAAACCTAAAGGTTCATGGTAGAACCTCCCCACTCCTATATGGAAAGTGAGTAAATCTAACACAAAGTAACAACACATAATCAAGACAATAAGGGGGAGGCCACTACAACATCAAGTTGTGCATACCATAACATAGGTGACTACTGCAAACCTTAAGGAAGTTACTGTACAAAGGAGATCTTACCGCAAAGGGGATAATATAAGTGGCCAATTAGAATATTCTTTCTTTGTAGCACAATAATGGGACAAGGAATACATGTAGTACCAATAGTGGGTAGGAACACATGGCAGGGGATCACAATAAATCATGAGAGCACATCACAACACAAAACAAGGCATCATACATGGTGTTGGGACCTAAAAATTTCACACCAATTTTTGCAAAATTTTAAGTTCCCTTAATAAAAAATTTAACTTCAACACAATAATCCGTCATGGCTACCAACCACTAGAACCTATTGTAGAAGCATTTGCAGATGTACATACCAAAAAATTGCAGCAGAAAACCCTAATTCTGTGCTTTTAAATGAATTGAAAAACTCTAAGCATTCTACCATCGGCAAGAGAAATAAAAGCAGGATGAGATTTCCAAAACATATTGATAGCAAGGATCATACCGATAGACTTTTCGGAAGGATAAATACCTGGCCTCACTGATGAAGTTAAATACAATAACAATGATGTTGAGAAGACTTGTATGATCGGAGCAGAAGCTTTGGGTCCTGCCACCTACGTGAGTTACACCGATCATGGAAACCAAAGAGCCTTCGGTGACAGTCTACTGATGCATTAAGTAGTGAATGAAACATGTCGCGAAACTAAAATGTTTATAAAATAAAGAGTAATTGTTGTATGTTTTGCGCCTTGTATGTATGTTTCGGGTTATACATTGCGGTACACATACAAGGCGGAACTCAGGAGAGATTTAAATCTGGTTAAAGGGATGCATCGGGACTTAATGTATATCGGAGGATGCATTTCAAGGCATATACAAGTCGGAGTCAAAAATGAATGAACTATGGTTCATAAAAGTAAGAAGTCCAAAAAGGAGATACAATTGAGTTTATATGTATCAGGCATTGTATATGAAGGTTGGATACAAGTAGTGTTGTAACATGGAATATGAGTGAGGAATAAGGTGGGTCCCACCGCTTGCACATTGGGCTTGTATAATAACAATGTATATCTTCGATATACAAGCCGATATACAAGCGAAGATACAAGTTAAAGATACAAGCCAGATGTCAAAAGAAGTTCAATATAGAAAAATCTTTGTATCGACGAAGCTGAATAAGTCAGAATGAAGTTTATATGTCTTACCGAACCGATGGTCATAGCGATAAAAATGTCAGACATATCGTGAAGATCTCTCTGATGAAAAGTGTAAAGGAAGGCTATCGGGGAAATAACCACAATCGAGTGGCTTGAAATAAGTTACTCCGATCACATATCTTACTCCGATAGAATTACACTCGTCAACAAGACTCTCCCAAATAATTATATCGGTAATACTTGATAGATCAGGGAAGAATATTAATCACATAGCGATGAAGAAAGTCATGCTGATGGTAACCATGCCCACTTCTACATCGGGTATATCTTGAGGATGTCTGGCCGATACAGATTTACAAATGAAACATGTCAGGAAGACCGAAAGGCTTCGGAACCATATGATAATCTCACATTGATGGTTCAAGTCAAGCCGATGGCAATACAAACGATTATTCCTGCATCGGGTGAACTTTGTGGTACCTCCTCGAAAACATAAGAAATATCTTGAGGGACTTCAAGAAGATTACCATTTAAATTGATTATGAAAATGAAGTCTAATTAAAATATTTAATTTGCCAATGGCAACTAATTTAATATTTTATTTTGCCGAAGACAATTGAATGAAGAGTTGTACCAAAGGATGCATCAGAATGTAAAGGGTCATAACCCTAATATTGCAAGATATATATGGAGGTGCAAACCAAGAAATCAAATCATCATCAGTAGATTAGAAAAAACATCATGATCAGAAGTAGGAGTTAGATAACTGGAGGGTGATCAGTTGCCGAAACAAAAACATTATGTTGTATATTGTAAAATCTTTTGAAATTATATAATGGAGAAAAATGCATAAATTGATGATTTAATATTGGTGTCTATTGTTTGTTGAGCCGAACAATTATTTGGTTGTCTCCACATTGTTATTTCTCTATTATTTGAACCTGAGTTTCTAAGTTGATATTTCAGTTTCATCGAGACACATTTGTTGTTTTTATGTAATCAAATTAATTGGTTTCTATTAAAGATATAAAATCCTTTTGATTGATTACAGTAACTTGAAGGTAACATTTGGATTAGTAAGAAGAGCCATGTAATTGACAAGATTGCCATATTGTCTCCAACTCGATGTTGTCTTGTTATTCAAATTAAGGATCTACTCCATTTGTCGATACACACTTGCTGTCATTCTGTGATTCTGTTGATTGGTTCCTTCAAGCAAGGATTGAAATCCTTTCAATAAGTTAGAGTAACCTGGTAGGATCGAGTGGATCAATAAGTAGAGTCTGTTAGTCACATTCTTGCACGTTTATACAAGGTATAAACAAACACAAGTGTCAAACAATCAGAATTGTAACCAGTAAGTAAATCATATATCATATACACCTTGACTCCATTAGCCCAATAGAAATAGGCACTGTCATACCAATTCCACTCTAGGATTCCATAAAATCTTATTCAAACAATTACATCTCAGATCTTAGTATTAGGAGTAGAAGTAGTTTGCAATCTTTTATCTATTCCACACTTTATGCCATTGTGAGTAGATACCTAAATTCTTTTGAGTCATACATTCCTTTTATCTGCTTCATCTTTCAAGATTCACCCGCCTACGTTTAGCAGAGCTTGAAGTGCAGGGAGTCATTAACCATTTAGGTTAACTTCATTAGTTGGTTCAAAAATGTTGCAAGTCTGATCATAGAGCTTGGCATTCTCTTAGGGCTTACAACCTGCATTTTTGAGACCAACAAAATGGCGACTCTGCTAGGGAGTCATTCAGAATCTCCTATTTAAAGATCATCTCATTACAGAGTCAGTGAAGTTTTAAAATTCAAATACAAAAAGGTAGCTCTGCTGGCAAGAAGAACCCAGAAAGAAGAAAATTTTCCTCTTCTCACAAGAGGTGGCGACTCTGAAAATAAAATTGATGAAAAATGAAAAAATATAACATACCCCCTTTAGATGCATTTTTTGAATTAAGGAGACATGAAGGAGAATCTGGATACTCTCTATTCAACAGGATGGTAGTTATATATATGCAGATACCTTTTAATCTCAGACCTGATGAATCCTTATGCATCAAGATGTTCATGTTAGCATATGAGCCTATGTCAATTTACTAGCCTAAATCACTGAAACCAGTTACTCTAGACCAGGTGAGTAAACTGATTGATATCATAGAAAAGAAAAGGTATGAGGATGCTATCAATCAGGAATCTAATAATAATATCAATGACAAATATCAAGACAATGATCAAATGATGCAACCAATAGATGAGACATATGCAAGTGAAAGTTTTAGTGTTGACATTTCAGATCTAAATGAGGAAGAAGTTTTTTAAAGGTCAATGCAATTATGAGGATTTTACACAATACTGGGAGCCACAACATATTCCAGCAAACAATGAAATGACATATGATACATTAGAAGATGAGAGTAGTCTTCAAAATCTAAATGCTCATATTGTCCCAGCCCACCCACCTCAATACCCAAATCAGCAACTTGAGGAGGAAAAAAATGAGTATCTGCATATTCGGGGGAGAGAACAAAAATCTCAGTGAAGAAGAGATGTGCACATCTGAAGATGATTTTCAGATCTATTCAAATCCATTTTATAATGACATGATGAAAGAAGATGAAATGATACTTTGCCAGGGTATACCAGAACAAGAATTTCATGTGTTCTCAAATCCATGTTATCATGAGGATGAAGCATTTTCAGATAATCAGGGTGATATGTTAGCTTGTGAAAGAAATGATTATGTTGATGAAACAATTATATCTGATTGTAATGAATTTGTGTATTGTGGTGATGAGGAAAGGGATGAAGAAAATGTCAGCAATGGGATAGATGAAGAAATATGCTCACTCAACAGTGAGCAAATTTCAAATTTACTCACCATTGAATATCAGAGATATACACATGGGAATGATCTAGAAGTTTCATGTCCAGCGTGCATTTGCTTTGATAGTGAAAGCACTTTTTGTAACAATGATGAGAAAACTCTTGGAGCTGATCAAGATTCTATGTCCATCCATGTTCAAGAGGAGATATGCAAGTTAGACTTGAAGATTTTTTTCTCACATGAGAAAGATATTGGTTTGCACATAAAGGATATTGAATGTTCAACGTTGATTAATTCAAGTGTGCATAAGAAATTTGCAATCAGTGACATAGAAGAAATAGAAAAGGTTTCAGATCTAATTTTTTAGAATATATTGACATGGAAAATTTCTCAGACCCATGTGAGAAGTATTTAGATAATGGAGTGAGCAGCATGAATGAGGCTAAATACTTTTCTTCCTATACACCTGGAACTTTTTTTTCAGTTTGCATAAATGTCCATCTGATGGTTCCAAACTTTCTATATAGAATTATGATGAAGATAACAATGAGCATTCTCATTTTTTAGATTAGCTGGAAGGTCAATTTACAATACATAATAGTAAGAAGAATAATGAAAAAAGTTACATTAAAGAGGGATCCTCTTCATGTAGCAAAGATGTATCACATGGAGGTGAGATTGTTTAGATTATACCTGACTTCCAGATGCATGATGATGAAAAAAAACACTAGCAATATTGAGCATGGAAAATTGATCAACAATATGAATTCATTCAATCAGATAAGCTTTAAAAATATTGACAGATTGGCTTCACCACAGCCTGATGAGAATCAGATTTTTGACAAAGGGAAACATGGCCTTTTCTTTTCTGGTGGCATTGAACCATCTACTGTGGCGTGATTGTTCAAATTACATCAGATTAGGGCAAAAGAAGAAGTTGACTCTATTGCCCAATGGAGTAGGCACTGGTCTGCTCCCCAGAGATCTAAGATCTTGCTACGCCCATAGGGGGCATACATCCCCAGACAGAGCCACTGTTGGGACCTAAAAATTTCACACCAATTTTCGCAAAATTTTAAGTTCCCTTAATAAAAAATTTAACTTCAACACAATAATCCCATCATGGCTACCAACCACAAGAACCTGTTGTAGAAGCATTTGCAGATGTACATACCAAACAATTGTAGCAGAAAACCCTAATTCTGTGCTTTTAAATGAATTGAAAAACTCTAAGTATTCTACCATCGGCAAGAGAAATAAAAGTGGGATGAGATTTCCAAAACATATCAATAGCAAGGATCATAACGATAGACGTTTCGGAAGGATAAATACCTGGCCTCACCGATGAAGTCAAATACAATAACAATGATGTTGAGAAGACTTGTATGATCGAAGCAGAAGCTTTGGGTCCTGCCGACTATGTGAGTTACACCGATCATGGAAACCAAAGAGCCTTCGGTGACAGTCATACCGATGCATTAAGTAGTGAATGAAACATGTCGCGGAACTGAAATGTTTATAAAATAAAGAGTAATTGTTGTATGTTTCGCACCTTGTATGTATGTTTCAGGTTATACATTGCGGTACACATACAAGGTGAAACTCAGGAGAGATTTAAATCTGGTTAAAGGGATGCATAGGGACTTAATGTATATCAGAGGATGCATTTCAAGGTATATACAAGTTGGAGTTGAAAATGATTGAACTATGGTTCATGAAAGCAAGAAGTCTGGAAAGGAGATACAATTGAGTTTATATTTATCAGGCATTATATATGAAGGTTGGATACAAGTAGTGTTGTAACATGGAATATGAGTGGGGAATAAGGTGGGTCCCACCGCTTGCACATTGAGCTTGTATAATAACAATGTATATCTTCGATATACAAGCCGATATACAAGTGAAGATACAAGTTAAAGATACAAGCCAGATGTCAAAAGAAGTTCAATATAAAAAAGTCTTTGTATCGGCGAAGCTGAATAAGTCAGAACGAAGTTTATATGTCTTATCGAACCGATGGTCACAGCAATAAAAATGTTGGTGACATATCGTGAAGATCTCTTCGATGAAAAGTGTAAAGGAAGGCTATCGGGGAAATAACCACGATTGGGTGGCTTGAAATAAGTTACTCTGATCACATATCTTACTCTGATAGAATTACACTCATCGATGAGACTCTCCCCGATAATTAAATCGGTAACACTTGATAGATCGGGGAAGAATATTAATCACACAGCGATGAAGAAAGTCATGCCGATGGTAACCACGCGCACTTCTACATCGGGTAGATCTTGAGGATGTCTGGCCGATACAGATTTATAAATGAAACATGTCAGGAAGACCAAAAGGCTTCGGAACCATATGATAATCTTACATCGATGGTTCAAGTCAAGCCGATGGTAATACAAATGATTATTCCCGCATTGGGTGAACTTTGTGGTACCTCCTCTAAAACATAAGAAATATCTTGAGGGACTTCAAGAAGACTACCATTAAAATTGATTAAGAAAATGAAGTCTAATTAAAATATTTAATTTGCCAATGGCAACTAATTAAATATTTTATTTTGCCAAAGATAATTGAATGAAGAGCTGTACCAAAGGATGCATCGAAGTGTAAAGGGTCATAACCCTAATATTGCAAGATATATAAGGAGGTGCAAACCAAGCAATCAAATCATCATCAGTAGATTAGAAAAAACATCATGATCAGAAGTAGGAGTTAGATAACTGGAGGGTGATCAGTTGCCGAAACAAAAACATTATGTTGTATATTGTAAAATCTTTTGAAATTATATAATGGAAAAAATGCATAAATTGATGATTTAATATTGGTGTCTATTGTTTGTTGAGCCGAACAATTATTTGGTTGTCTCCACATTGTTATTTCTCTGTTATTTGAACCTGAGTTTCTAAGTTGATATTTCAGTTTCATCGAGACACATTTGTTGTTTTTATGTAATCAAATTAATTGGTTTCTATTAAAGATATAAAATCCTTTTGATTGATTACAATAACTTGGGGAAACATTTGGATTAGTAAGAAGAGCCATATAATTGACAAGATTGCCATACTGTCTCCAACTCGATGTTGTCTTGTTATTCAAATTACGGATCTACTCCATTTGTCAATACACACTTGCTGTCATTGTGTGATTCTATTGATTGGTTCCTTCAAGCAAGGATTAAAATCCTTTCAATAAGTCACAGTAACCTGGTAGGATCGAGTGGATCAATAAGTAGAGTCTGTCAATCACATTCTTGCACGTTTATACAAGGTATAAACAAACACAAGTGCCAAACAATTAGAATTGTAACCAGTAAGTAAATCATATATCATATACACCTTGACTCTATTAGCCCAATAGAAATAAGCACTGGTCATACCAATTCCACTCTAGGATTCCATAAAATCTTATTCAAACAATTACATCTTAGATCTTAGTATTAGGAGTAGAAGTAGTTTGCAAGCTTTTATCTATTCCACACTTTATGCCATTGTGAGTAGATACCTAAATTCTTTTGAGTCATACATTCCTTTTATCTACTTTAGCTTTCAAGGTTCACCTGCCTATGTTTAGCAAAGCCTGAAGTGCAGGGAGTCATCAACCATTTAGGTTAACTCCATTAGTTGGTTCAAAAACGTTGCAAGTCTAATCATAGAGCTTGGCATCCTCTTAGGGCTTACAACCTGCATTTTTGAGACCCAACACATGGAAGGAAGAAGCAAGGCATCATAACAACACACAAGGTAGCACTACAAGGGAAGATAAAACACTCACACAATTTTATGGTGAGGAACACATAGATTAAGGCCTAAAATATGCATCTAGGAGAACATAATGGCACCATAATGAACGCATACCATATTCAGCCAAAGATTTAGATGCAATCCAACAAAAGGATTTTAAGGGGCTACTCAAGAAGCAATTTTACCCTATTTACCATGAAGAAAATAGAGTGATGCAATGTTGTTACTTTAGACAAAGACAAGAACAAAGTGTGTAGGAATATATGAGTAAGTTTAGGAAGAGAATGAATAAATTGAGAGAGGATGTCATGGACCATGAAGTGCTAATAACATACATAGGTGGGTTGTTTGGAAACCTAAAGATAAATGTTTTAATGGCTAAACCCTAAGATATTAATGAAGCATATGTAATAGAACATAATTTGGAGTTAGATAAGAATATAAACTCTTCCTATAGGCAAAAATAACAAGGTAAGGAGCTTCAACACAACGGTGACAAGAATAAGGGTAAGATAAAAGTTAAAGGTAATAAAAATGGTACTACTATAGTCAATTATAAGGGGAAGTTTCATTGGTCTAATTGTGATAAGGATGGACATTAAATTGAGATATTTTGGAAGTTACATATAAAGTTGGCACCTTCATGGAAGATGAAGAAGAATGACAAGTATGCCACATATGTGAGCAAAAGAAAATAGATTGGTTGCAACTTTGAGATAAATAGGAGATTGTTTTATGACATGGTTCATAAGGGTGCATACATGTTGGGTGATGGTTATCTTGATGAAGTGGAAGTCACTAGGAGTTTCCACATCAAAATCCAAGTGAAAGATAATAAGCTAGATGTTTTGTTTGATACATCCTCACAAGAAAAAATTGATTGTCTTAAAAGCTAGTTGGTGGGATTGGCTTCAAGACTATTGCTTAAGCTGGTTGAAGCAAGGATTAGATATATCTGTGAGAAATAATATGTTTCTATTTGAGCTTAATCTAGAGTTTAAAGATGAGGTGGTAGTAGATGTGATACCATTAGATGTTTTGTGGTGTCATCTTTAGGAGTCCTTTTCTCTATGTTAGAGATGTCATTTTCTGAAGAATTTAAAGAACTGATATATTTTTCATTTTAAAGGAAAATACTTCACCTTGAACTCCTATCTGGGCATGTCCAAAATCTCCACATCAATAAGTGCTTCACAACCAAGAGGCTTATCGAAGTTGGTGGTAAGTTTTCTTTGGGTGAAATCATAAAGGTGTCTCACTTTTTGGCCTAAGTGGGCAATACAAATCAGCATTAAAAAAATCATTTTCTCCCAATTATATCAAGTAAACCATTAAGAATTTGAAGATAATGTAAACTAATGATTTATGAGATTTTCTATGTAGATTCTATTTATAATTTTTTTAAGAATTTAAAAATTATCTTATTTTTTAAATATTTGTTAATAAAGTGTTTCTTGTACTCTACAACATTTTTTTAATGAGTAATATTTCCCCATAACACATGAGTTGAGCTAAACATAAAAAAGTTTCATAATTTCTTAAAAATAGATCAATAACACTAATATCTAGGACACACATTTTTTTGTAACTTTTAGTTGTCTATTTTATTTATTATTAATTTTATAAATGAGAATAGTTATAATTTAGACATTGTTTTTGTTAGAATATTAATCTTTACTTGGTAAAGGTAAAGATTATTATTTATTTTTCATCTTTTAAATACTTGTATTTATAATACAAAGTATTTTGTCTCATGTGAGTATCCTCACACACATGTGAGGATGACTCGCGTTCACATTCCTCTTGGAGGAATATTTAAGCTTTAGCCACCTCCTTATGAGGTTGACACTTTACACACACCTAAGTGATAGATGGCATATGGGAGTTACATGCAACTCCTCTTCTCACCTCTATTGATGAGGTGCTTCTCTCTTATATTTCTAAATCTCACATTCTCACATTCACGTGAATTCTGTCTTTGTAATTTTTCAAGGCCTCTTGCCATCTACATACATTGGGGGTTTTTCTTTGCTTTTCCCCCTTTAAAACTCTTGTCTCCATTGTTGATTTTGGTGTATGCTTCTGGTTTGTGTTCTTCTTTGAATGATAATATTATTGTTGTCTCTTAGATTTGCACCCTTGTTGAGCTATAGAACTTGGCAATTTAGAGAAACATGGGATCTTTCCAGGTCTATGGGTCACCTGTGATGGAAAGAACCTCCGGAGAAGGCCAGCTTCCTAGCTTGTAATCACCTAAAATCTACTAGATTTGCAGAGGAAAAAGGAGAAGGAATGCTTTTAAAAATGAAAGATAAAACTAGAAAAATTAAAAATAAGGGTGATTCACCAAACTTGATAAGGTAAAATGGAACTCAGACCTACATACACTTGGCCACAGACAACAAAAAATAAAACCTGCACAACCTATCACTGTATGTTTGCAAAAGCACTTCACAAAGAGGCCTAATTTGCATTAAAATCTTTAAAAGGAAGCTAAACTTCACAATTTAAAGCCTTATAACACTCTAAGACACAGTTTGTAACATGCATAAACACAGCTTCTACAAAAAAAGGGTATTGAAAACATAAGACAGTCACAAGGAAATGAATTACCTCACAAATGGCCTGATCAAACACTTAATAACACCCAATACTACAAAACAAGAAGGAAAAATCTGACTGTCAATGGTATCCAAGGTGTTCTCTGTATTTCATATGCCCAAAGAGTTACAAAAACATACTCAAACTGAGTAGGATTGCAGAAAAAATCACTAACTCCAGAATGTATATGGAAAGAACTCCCTACAAAGAGTCAAATGAATGACTAGATACTCTCCAAACAGCTGTAATCAGATAAAGATGAGCCATCTCCATTTTCGTGTATCTCATAAATGTGCCCAAAATATCTGTTAAAAGTCCTCCAAAAAGGGTCTCCAAAGAAGAAATGGTCAAGGCATGCCATCAACTATCATAAAGGCACCTGAAAATGTCTTTGAATGCCTTTAAATGATCTTTAAGGCCACTGAAAATAAGTCAAATATGTGCAATAACTCTCCTGCAGCATCATAAATGTTTGATATTTTCACAATAAATGACATAAATACACAATTTCTGCATTCATTTAATCATTGACTACGTGACTTATAAATACATCACCTTAGTTAATGTTTTACAATCCAAAATTTATACAAACCTATGTAGAAAATAATGACATTTATGACAGCGTTTAATTCCCTAATTTTGCATGATTTAGGGTCAATTAAATGTCGTGAAAGGACGACAAAGTAATCAACAAGACTTACTTTGTCATTTGTGATAAAGTACCCAATGGTGCCTCTTTGCATTTTTATTACAAACGATAAGGTAATTAATAACTAATTACTTTGTCATCTTTTTACATCTAATCTATTCCTAAACTATGCAAAAAACATCATAGAAAACATCTTCATAGCTCCTAGGCAAAAGGACATGACTTCATACATTTGCATCATATTACATGTCACAAGGCTATAACAAAACATTTCACCATTCCTGGTCGTTCCCATTTTTACCTATCCACCATCATGATGCGAGGTTCAATGCAATACATTTCAAAAATAACCCTTATGAC
This sequence comes from Cunninghamia lanceolata, assembly GCA_027924645.1. Classification (NCBI taxonomy): domain Eukaryota; kingdom Viridiplantae; phylum Streptophyta; class Pinopsida; order Cupressales; family Cupressaceae; genus Cunninghamia; species Cunninghamia lanceolata. The sequence goes on from BSBN01001245.1 coordinate 1,493,604, forward strand.
TCCCCTACACCAAACAATACCTTATGACCTCCATCAAATGCTTCTTATTCACCACTTACCCTTTATCCCCTTATATCTCCCAACACACACCACCATGCCTTATGGCTTCTAGTTCATCTACCTTGTGAATATACTATGACATGCCTTAGGTGAAATAAGGATCTCGACCTTGTGATTCATATAATGCAGTTTTGACTTTGGAAAAGATAAAAGGCAGAATTATATCTCACGGCCCCATGTGTATGTGATTACTAGGTCTTAAGACTTCCAAAAGTCTTCACCATGGCTTCGAATGGATGTTAATGATTTTTTTTTAGTTTACAAGTAAAAAAAGACCAAAATGCCCATTCGAACACTAGCAAAAGAAAGGGTTTGAAAACCCTAAGCATCATTTTGCCTTTTGTCAATTTTCTTCTGGAGAGAAGACTCGCTTCTGCCCAGCCAAACACTTTTGTAGGGTTTGAAGAGGAAAAATGCATCATTTTCTGAGGTGATTTTGGGAGTTAGCAGGCCGACTCTCTGTGTAAACTCCAAAGTAAGTCACACTCTCTAAGTTTTTTACCCTTTGAAGTCGATTTTGGGCCGATTTTTTGCTTTTGTGGCCACGTTTTGACTGTGTTTTGATGCATTTATTTGTTATTTCTCTGTGGCTGACCATCTTCATTGCACTTGCTGCATTGTTGGTTGTCTTTGAAGCTGCAATTTGACTGGCTTGTTGAGAAAGAATTTGTGTTTTTAAACCAAGCAAAGGCGGAAAGAACAGAGGTAATTCATTCTACTGTCAATCTTCCTTTATTTTCTAAATTTTTTATGCATCTTGCTACTTGGGGCCGCGATTCTAAGGGGTTTTGTGAGCATTTGTGTGAAATAAGTTCAAAGGGTTTCATTTTTTTATTTTTTTCTGTATGAGGTTTTCAGTTCTTGCTCAAAATGAGCTCCAGCCATGATAAAACTTGCAAGAAAGAAACGTCTCTGTGCATTTCTGAATTCAAGAATCTATATTTTCTTTGTGGCTGTAGCCTTGAGTGTTTCTGGGCATTCTAGTTTTTTTCATGAGCTTGAAAGCCTTGGATTTTTCCTCTGCAACTAGCTTATTCTAGCTCTGAGGCTCTACATTTTCATTTATTATGAGCTCATTGTAGCTTTACATGACATAATTTTTGCGGCATATTTAGAAAGATGTTGCCTCTACTTTGCATTTCTGGATATGCTCTTGTTGGGTTTACAAAGCTTCTCTGCCTCTATCTCACATCATCTAGGTCTGTACATAGAGTCTATACAGATTTCTTTATGAGTCTTAACTCCTGAGGCACTTTCACCTTTCCATGATAGTGACTACTTAAGAAAGATGGTGGAAATCCTATTAACAATGTTGCATAGAGATAACAAATGATGGATGACCTTTAATATGATTGTGTTTTCTATAGATATGACTGTTAGGGTTAGCCAGCAGAAGATATCAATTAAATGCAAATAAAGATTAAACAGAGGAATGAAAATACATAGAAATAATAACAGCGAGAGACGAGTTTTAACGTGGTTCACCCAAACTCGGGCTACATCCACCAAATAGAGAGTCCAATATTATTATCCAGTAAATTAAACTAATTACAATCAGCAATCCTTGCAACTCAATACCACTGCAAATGCTACAATACAATATCAATCAAAACCCTATCCCTTAGCCACTTTTTATCAAGCTTTTTGTCGGTTACAAAATAGGGTTTTTTTTATGTTGGTCAATGAAAAAAAAACTCCCGGTGCCTTTATAAACTAATAAAAACTGTCTTGGGGGCACTGCCCCTTGACCCTGTAGGAATTTGGGGGGAAACTGTACCGATAAAAAGTGGGGTAAATTTAACCTTTGAGTCTAATTAGGCTCCATATAACAACAATCTCCCACTTGGAGACTGATCAGACTCCACACCATATCATCTCCCACTTGGAAACTAATCATAACACCACTGACCCTGTAGCTCCCACTAGAAATAAGCACCTTAGACTCTGTTGTTCTATTTTTGTTATTTTCAGTCTAGAAGACCAACTGAAGCTAAAGAGGAGCTCAGCTTCTCCCTTGTCACTGCCTTTGTAAACATATCTGCTGGATTGTCATCTGTATGTATCTTTTCCAGCTGTAATTGTCCATCATCCAACACTGACTAAATGAAGTGATACCTCAACTGTATGTGTTTGGTCTTTGAATGCAAGGCAAAATTCTTTACAAGATGTATGGCACTCTGGTTGTCTGTAAACAAATAATTGTTAACCTGGTGTTTGCCCAATTCTTTCATGAAAGATTGTAGCCATATCATCTCCTTGCTTGCCTCTATTGCAGCTACATATTCTACCTCTATGGTGGATAAAGCAACCATCTTTTGCAACCTGGAAATCCAACTCACCGTTGTCCCACCTATAGTAAAGACATAACCTATAGTACTTCACCTGGTATCAATATCCCCTACCAAATCTGAGTCTACATAACCTGCTAAGTCAGTATTAGAGCCCCCAAAACGTAAGTGTTTATTGGATTTACCTCTCAAATATCTGAGAATCCATTTCACTACATTCCAATGTTCCAATTCGGGATGACTCATATACCTGCTAATGACTCCTACAACATGTGCAATATCCGGTCTCGTGCATACCATGGCATACATTAAACTTCTTACAGCTGAAGCATATGGTACCTTGGACATTTTTTCTTCCTCCTCTTGTGTCTTAGGACACATCTCCTTAGTCAATTTCAAATGACTAGGCAAAGGTGTGCTGACAACTTTGGCATTCTCCATATGGAATCTCTGCAACACCTTTTCAACATAATCAGCCTGAGATAGAGTCAATTGTCTATTCTTCCTATCTCTGCAAATTTTCATACCAAGGATTTGTTTTGCTGCTCCCAAATCCTTCATATCAAATGACTGTGCTAACTGCTATTTTAACTCTCTTATGTGATCCATGTTAGACCCAGCTACAAGCATGTCATCAACATATAAACATAAAATAATGTAGTTGTCATTATCTAACCTCTTAAAATAAACACAATGGTCAGAATTACACCTGATGTAGCCTTGCTCAGCCATAAAACTATCAAATTTTAAATACCATTGTCGAGGTGCTTGTTTTAGGCCATACAAACTCTTCTTCAATATGCACACATGTTTCTCCTTACCTTTGACCTCAAATCCTTGGGGTTGTTCCTGTTAGACTTAGGGCAGACAACTGAGAGGGGGGGTGAATCAGTTGTACAAAACTTTCTTCTAATAAACACTTAACGTCACTTTGCAATTCAACAGCATAATAATAAATCAATCATGGAAACATAATGCAATGAATCAAGAGCATAAACACATCAACACATGAGACACCAAGATTTTGACGTGGAAAACCCAGTTAAGGGAAAAACCACGGGGTGATTAACCCATGATTGTATTCTCTGTTAGAAGAATAGAAAGAACAAAATGGCACATGCAAATTAGGGCTCACTACCTGAGCACACTGCTCACAAGAGGCCCACTGCCTATAGGAGACACACTGTTTACAAAGAAATAAGTATCACATACATGAATTGGAGAATAGCATCTTCACCATGCTTGAATCAGTTCCATTTAAGCCCAATACTCCTACTCTGCCTTTCGCTCTCCTCCTTGCTACCACACCCTCACCTCAACTAATACAACTTTGAAATGACTTTGCAATCCCTTATTTATACAAAACATCAACTTAGGAATGATCATCTAAGTCGACAAACATCAACAAGAACATCCGCAGGATGTGTAACTCATCCGGTCGGCCAATCTCAGAAAGAACACCATCATCCGGAGATTATTCTTCAGTGCGAGCGCCAACTTCAATGCGGACCACCAACATGAACTGGACATGATCCAAAGACCTCCACAAGCTTGCCTGAATCACCAAGAACATCCATACTTCATCTGCTTAATGAAATCCATCTCCCCTTCATCCGGAACCTCAAGAACATAGTCTGTCATTACTATCACAAAGGAATAGAGGCTTGTGGACCTTCAAACCATGAACCAATCTAGTTGACACTCCATAAAGACTTCCTCAACACTCCCTCGAATCTGCAGAACAAGACAATGCAATTCCGGATCTCACCGGACCTGTCTGTATCACTCTGTCATCTCTGAACACCTACCGAAACCGGTTTTACTTGAGCAGCCACACCTTCTTCAGATCTTCATGCGGACCTCTGAAATCTCTATTGGATCACCTTAAGACACATATCTACAAACCCTTTAATCTGCATCCTTTGATCCTCATCCTATCTTGGACTTTTGTCTTACTGTCATCACTATTCTTCACTATTCCTAATTAAGACTAATTTTCTCAATATCATCAGCTCACAGCTCATCCAATCCTTATCATTAATGCAACAGGAGTATGTTGACATTAATGACAACACCAGTTAGGCCCATACTTGCAACAGTTCCATATATATCTCCTCCTCCAAATCACCATGGAGAAAGGCAGTTTTCACATCTAGCTGTTCCAAATGCAAATCTTCAGTAGCCACAATACTTAAAATAGTATGAATAGAAGTCATCTTGACAATCGAAGAAAATATCTCATCAAAATCAATGCCCTTTTTCTGTGCAAATCCTTTTACAACTAACCTGGCTTTAAATCTTTTCTTACCTCCATCTTCCTCTTTCAGCCTGTAAACCCATTTGTTTGGTAAAGCCTTTTTACCTACAGGTAACTTACATAATTCCCAAGTTTGATTTTTCAACAAGGAGTCCATTTCTTCTTTCATGGTAAGCTCCCACTGAACTTGTATATCCACTTCCATAACTTCATCATACCCTTCTGGTTCACCAACATCTATTAACAAAATAGAATACAAAGAGGGAGAGAACCTTTCAGGAGGTCTACTTATCCTTGTTGACCGTCTAACATTTATTGGAGTTTGTGTTATTTCTGGTTGCTGTTGCGAAGCATGAGGAACCACTGGAACATCACTATTTGGAGTATCATCCAGCACCACATAATCTTTTTCTTTCTTCTCATGTTGCTGCAACTGATATTTGTACAACACCTTCTCATTGAATATAACATCCCTGCTTCTCACAATTTTCTGATTTTTAAAATCCCAAAGCCTATAACCAAATTCATCAATGCCATATCCAACGAAGGTACACTTTTTTTATTTTGCATCCAACTTGGTTCTATTTTTAGAATCTATATGTGCAAATGCTTCACAGCCAAAGGTTTTTAGAAAAGAATAACTCACCTTCTTACCTGTCCATGCTTCCTCTGGAATACCACAACCCAAAGGGACTGAAGGACCTCTATTAATTAAATATACAGCAGTGTTGACAGCCTCTGCCCACATATTTAAAGGGAGCCCAACATGCAATCTCATGGTCCTTGCACGCTCCATTATTGTCCTATTCATGCATTCAGCCACTCCATTCTCCTGTGGAGTCCCTAGAACCATTTTCTGCCTACAGATTCTATTAAAAGAACAAAAATCCCCAAATTCTTTGCTGCAATACTCACCACCATTATCAAATCTGAGACATTTTAATCTTTTACCTGTCTCATTCTCAACCAAGCTTCTCCATTTCTTAAATGTTTCAAACACATCAGATTTCTACCTAAGGAAATAAATCCATACCTTCCCAGTTGCATCATTTATGAATGTAACATAATATCGAGAGCCACCGAGACAAGATACCTGAGCTGGTCCCCATACATCTGTATGCACAAGCTCCAACTTTTCATTTTTCTTTTGCTTCCCATCTCTGAGAAAACTAATTCTCTTTTGTTTTCCATACACACAACTTTCACAGAAATCCATATTAATACATTTCAGACCTAGTAAAACTTTCTTGGGATGAAGTACCTTCACACCTTTTTCACTCATATGCCCAAGTCTATTATGCCACAGTGTTGTCTCAAAACCTACAGCAACTGTTTCAGTCTTTTCCTGCAAACCTGCAGCAACTGTTCCTGAACCTGTTTGTTTCTTCTCTGTAACAGCTAAAGTAGAAGGAACGGTATGACCTGTACAAAGATATAAGGTACCTACTTTCACACCTTTTGCTACTATTAAGGCACCTTTTGAAACCTTCCAATTTTTATCAGTAAATGTAACAATGCAACCTTCTTCAGCTAGCTGCCCTGCTGAAATTAAATTCCTACTGAGCCTTGGAATGTGCCTTACCTCTTATAGTAGCCAATGATTCCCATTCTGCAACTTAATCTTGATTCTTCCCTTTCCAACAATCTGACAGGGATCGTTATCTCCCAAATAAACTAGCCCAAAATCCCCTTGGACATAATTAAGAAAATAACTTCTATGGGGCGTAGCATGAAATGAGGCCCCTGAATCTAAAATCCATGAATCATCAACATTATCTAGGGAAAGAATCAAAGCATCATCTTCAGACTTATTGCTTACCACATTTGCCTCCTTATTGCCTTCTTGTTTGTCTCCTTTATTTTTTTGAGACCAACAATATTTCTTCAGATGACCTGGTTCCCACAGTACCAACAATCCTTCTGTCCTCTGGTTTGGGATCTCTTATCCTTTGATTTTCCTCGTGACTTCCCATGACCTCCAAAACCTTTTCCTCTCTCCTTTGATCTGCCCCTGATTTCTGCATTCAAAACACTGCCTGATGTGGATCCACCTGAGCTTTTCCTACGAATTTCCTCACTCGGAATAACACCAACAACATCATGTCTGTTACCAACAACATCATCAAATTTTAGGGTAGTTGAACCAGAAACAAAATTACTAACTGCCATTACCAAACTATTCCATCTTTTAGGCAATGAACATAATATCAAGAGAGCTCTAACTTCTTCATCAAATTTTACATTTACAAAAGTCAATTGACTGACAATCGTATTAAATTCATTTAAGTGATTTATCACAGATCCACCTTCAACCATTTTTAGATTAGACAAACACTTCATGAGAAATACCTTATTTGAGGCTGAGGGTTTTTCATACAATTTAGCCAAAGCTTTCATCAAACCATCTATTGTCTTCGCTTCCGTTGTATTAAATGCCACCGATGGTGCCAGGCACAACTGAATGGTTCCCAGTGCCTTTCTGTCAAGAAGATTCCAATCCTCATCAGACATTGTTGCTGGTTTCTTGGCTACTCCTTCCAACGACATCCATAAATCCTTTTGATAGAGGTAATCCTCCATCTGCATCTTCCATAACTGATAGTTTTGCCCATTGAATTTATCGACCTTCAATTTACTCTCGTCCGCCATTGCTCCCACTCAACCGTGAGACTTTCCTATAGACGATAATCGAACACAACCCACTCTGATACCACTTGTTAGACCTAAGGCTTCCCCTGGCATCTAACCTATGCAGTAAAACAGCAAATAAAGGGGAAGTAACAAAGTACCTTTTCTCATACAGATGCAGAAATATGTACATCTTTCCGTCTCATCACATACATCCATCTTTCATGTGCATTTGGATCTTTTTTGCAGAGTCGCCACCTCTCCAAAGAGGACAAAATTTTCAATAGCTGAAAGCTACTTTTCCAGGTTCATTCCACCAGCAGAGCATCACTTCACCAGAGACTGCAGGATATTACTTTACATCAACGTCCCCAGCGGAGTCGCCAATTTGTTGGTGACTCGGATGGGTCACAAGTATATCATTTTTTAGTCCATCCCCAGCAGAGTCGCCAATTTGTTGACATTTCTTCTGAATCAGCATTAGGGTTTGCCACTTCTAATGCACAGGCAGATTCAGGCCAACTGAATACAGGAGGTTGCGTGAGCTCCTCCCCTTCACTTCTGGTTCTGCCGCACCAAGGGGGGTATCCCTATAACTCAAGATGTAACCTTGACTAGCTCAAAGATAGAAGGATCTAACTTGACAACAACAGGCAGAATACTCTCATGTATGGACCAAGATCTGTATGATAGATCACAAGGCTGGCAACATTCTTGGACATGATGTCTGGTTGGGTATGAGAGCATGCAGGGGGTTCCTAATCCTACTCCTACAACTAACAGGTGGAGGTATGAAATGTTTTAGTTTGAATTTGGGTACAAAGCTGGACATGGTGTATAACACAAGAACACAGCATGATTGGTGCCTATCCAGGGCTTGGAGTCGGTAGACATACACCTGTGAATGATCAGCATGAATAGCTAAAACCGGATTTCAGGGGGATACACATGATATCTGCCTTACAGATATCTCCCAACATAGAGTGTTGAGCTATCTCTACTTATGGCATCCCTACTGCGGTATACCCTTCCCAATGTTCAACCTGAAAACAGTTTAATCTGCCCCTTGAGCAGAGGTTAAAAGATCAGACATTCAACATAGGAATTCTATGCTCTAGAATCTAAACATCACACAAATATCCAGATCCAGAAGAAGAATACATGCAATACTGGAGACAGAATTCACACAACACATGCTAAGACAGCATTACTCATACAAGATCAACCATGAAATCAGTGGATTCATGCCAAGTCCTACAACAGGAGATACATAAACTCACAAGATCAAGCTGTACAGAGCAACCAGATCAGCTGGTTTTGGATTACAGAGCCAAAAATCCACAACTTTCAACAACCTTGAATGAATAACACCGTCTGCATTATATAGCAGGAGGATGTATTCAACAATAACTACCAGGTTGACCAAAAATCCCGCCAGATATACAGTATCATAGAAATGGCGCTCAAACACATTAATGCAGCAGGTAGGGGAGGAGATAGGAAGATTTTTTGAGCCCTGCGCCACTGCCTCGGGATCCAGATCTTCAACCGGGTACTAGATTAGCCCACGCCATCGCCCATACCTCTGCAACAATCGCCATTGATGGCGCACCAACCCGCGGCCTTGGGAAGATCATCAAACAGTTAATCGCAACCACTTCCCGCCGATATTCATCATCATGATATTTTGAATATGCAGGATAACATTATCCCACATGCACCCCGCAATGACCTCTTTGACACTTTATATACTAGGTCATGAGCATATATCATGTCGGTGCGTTTGCTCCTGATGACACTAGTATAAGACTTCATCATCATCATCCTCCAGCAGCATGATATCCTGTTGCCCGAAATATCACCCTGACGTCATCATCATATCGCAATACAAACTGCATGATATCCGCCTTCACCCGCACAACCGGATCCATCGGAGGAACATCCTCCTGCTGAGCTTATACCAAAAGTCTGGCCGATGAACATCCTGATGACATCATCATCATATCCTGCTGACGTCATCATCATATCTGCCTACTGCGCACCTCCTCATATCCGGATGACGTCATCATCATGTTTGCAAATATCGGGAGATCTCCTCAAGATGATCAGTGTTAGAAATATGACCCCCCGGGACCTTGATGACGTCATCATCATATTAACATCATCATGATATTCGGAAGACAACCGGATATTTGGAAATATCCTCCTGATGCACAAATATCAGGTTGCACTGTAGCTCCACCACAAGATCGGGGCGATAGATGAATATGATGATGCTCGAAAAGATCACCCCCACTAGATAGCGCACGAAGCCGGCAGGCGGATATCTCCATGATATCAGCATCATCATGATGCTGGAACAAACACACACTCGAGTGATATGAAAATATCACCCCCTCCTTCGGAAATATCATGATGCAGATAGGCAGAAAGAAAGATATCACCCTGATATAAGGATGACGTCAGCATCATCAGGATGACAAAACAATCAAACAAGAGGTGATACAACATCATCAGGATGATATTGACTAAGATCATCCTGACGTTCAAATATGATGACCCCAGTGAATATCGGGTCGCACTCAGAACTCTTCAACAACATCATCAGGATGATCATAACCAAGATCACCCGATGATAGAAATATCACCCCGGCGAAATATCATGAAGGCAAAAAATATGATGACCTCCACAAGCAGCAGGATGATAACTGGAAATATGATGATGATGACGACGACCCTTAGGAAAAAACAAGTTAGGTCGAACAACTTAGAGAATAACCCCTTCAAGATAATGGGGCAACATCATCATCATGTCTGGGCAAGGTGATAAATGGAAGATCACCGGATACTTTGAAAAATCACCCTCGCAAGCAGATCAGGGTGCACTGTAGCTCATCAGCATCATCAGGATAAAAACTAAACATCACCCGATGCTTCAATATGATGATGACGATGAGAAACCGGTCGACGGAGAACATGATGATGCCGACCACCATCGAAACAAACATGATGATGATGACCTCCTCCTCAAGAAAATATGATGATGCAGCTGAAAAATGCTGAGGAGGTCCATTACTTGGAACATTTTTTGGATACTTAGGGAGAGTGCCTGAATGAAAATTGCTCAAAAACTACCAGTCAATTCAGGCACTAACACCACCAATGACAAATGATCTAATTTATCGTTAAAGAAACTACATAGTTCCTCTCCCAAATGATCCCATGAATCTATGGAGTTCACCGACAGGCTTCTGAACTAGTGCAAAGCCTTCCCTTTGAGGGAAGCTACTAATAACCTGATTGCAACATTCTCTTATGTCACATGGTGGCTAGCACATAGGTTTGCAATGTCTTTTATGTGTAAATCCAGAGTAGTCTGATCTTCACCATTAAAATATGGTAAACTTTTCAAGGCAGTGACAAGAATATCATCATGCTAAGCTAAATTCAGTGGGCTGCCTTGGTTGAATGCAACAAATGGCTGATTTCTGACTACAAGAATCATTGTAATTGGGATTCTTGGGACAATATGAGTTCCAACAACAGGAGGAGTAAACTTGGCTCTCCTAGAATAGACACGAGTCTTCTTGAGTTTCTCAGTTGTTATCCCTCTTCTCCTAGGTGGGGATAATTGCAAATATTCAAAAGATGAAGAACTGCTTCTGGTTTGTATTCTTCTCATAAGAAGGAATATACTAATTTTTCTAAACCAAAGCTTAGAGTAGCCAGATAAGCAAGTTTTAACCTCTTACAGGTCTGAAAATCACTGGTTGCACATCAAAATCAGCAATAAAAGGTAGTATTTGAACTATTTTTAATTCCATAGTCCCATCGGGCGTGCCAAAAACTATTGTCTCTCAGATCATCCTTGCTGAGTTGTAGAACTTGACAATCTGGAGAAACATGGGATCTTTCCAGGTTTGTGGGTTACCTGTGATGGAAAGAACCTCTGGAGAAGGTCGGCTTCCTAGCTAGTAATCACCTAAAATCTATTGAATTTGTAGAGGAAAAAGGAGAAGGAATGCTTTTAAAAATGAAAGATAAAACTAGAAAATTTGAAAATAAGGGTGATTCACCAAACTTGATAAGGTAAAATGAAACTCAAACCTGCATACACTTGGCCACGGACAACAAAAAACAAAACCTGCACAACCTATCACTGTATGTTTGTAAAAGAACTTCACAAAGAGGCCTAATTTGCATTAAAATCTTTAAAAGGAAGCTAAACTTCACAATTTAAAGCCTTATAACACTCTAAGACATAGTTTGTAACCTGTATAAACACAGCTTGTAACCTGCATAAACACAGTGTCTACAGAAAAAGGGTATTGACAAATAGACTGATCAAACACTTAATAACACTCAATACTGCAAAACAAGAAGGCAAAATCTGACTGTCAATGGTATCCAAGGTGTTTTCTGTATTTCATATGCCCAAAGAGTTACAAAAACATACTCAAACTGAGTAGGATTGCAGAAAAAATCACTAACTCCATAATGTATATGGAAAGAACTCCCTATAAAGAGTCAAATGAATGACTATATACTCTCCAAATAGCTATAATCAGATAAAGATGAGCCATCTCCATTTTCGTGTATCTCATAAATGTGCCCAAAATATCTACTAAAAGTCCTCCAAAAAGGGTCTCCAAAGCAGAAATGGTCAAGGCATGCCATCAACTATCATAAAGGCACCTGAAAATGTCTCTGACTGCCTTTAAATGATCTTTAAGGCCACTAAAAATAAGTCAAATATGTGCAATAACTCCCCTGCAACATCATAAATGTTTGATATTTTCACAATAAATGACATAAATACACAATTTCTGCATTCATTTAATCATTGACTAAATGATTTATAGTTACATGACCTTAGTTAATGTTTTACAATCCAAAATTTATACAAACCTATGCAAAAAATAATGACATTTATGACATAGCATTTAATTCCCTAATTTTGCATGATTTAGGGTTAATTAAATGTCGTGAAAGGACGACAAAGTAATCAACGAGACTTACTTTGTCATTTGTGATAAACTGCCCAATGTTGCCTCTTTGCATTTTTATTACAAACGATAAGGTAATTAATAACTAATTACTTTGTCATCTTTTTACAATATCTAATCTATTCCTAAACTATGCAAAAAATGTCATAGAAAACGTCTTCATAGCTCCTAGGCAAAAAGACACGACTTCATACATCTACATCATATTACATGTCACAAGGCTATAACAAAACATTTCACCATTCCTAGTTGTTCCCATTTTCACCTATCCACCATCATGATGCGAGGTTCAATGCAATACATTTCAAAAATAACCCTTATGACTCCCCTACACCATCAATACCTTATGGCCTCCATCAAATGCTTCTTATTCACCACTTACCCTTTATCACCTTATATCTCCCAACACACACCACCATGCCTTGTGGCTTCTAGTTCATCCACCTTGTGAATATACTATGACATGCCTTAGGCAAAATAAGGCTCTCGACCTTGTGATTCACATAATGCATTTTTGACTTTGGAAAGATAAAAGGCAAAATTATATCTCACGGCCCCATGTGTATGTGATTACTAGGTCTTAAGACTTCCAAAAGTCTTCACCACGGATTCAAATGGATGTCAATGATTTTTTTTAAGTTTACAAGTAAAAAAAAGACCAAAATGCCCATTCGAACACTAGCAAAAGAAAGGGTTTGAAAACCCTAAGCATCATTTTACCTTTTATCGATTTTCTTCTGGAGAGAAGACTCGCTTCTGCACAGCCGAACACTTCTATAGGGTTTGAAGAGGAAAAATGTATCATTTTCTGAGGTGATTTTGGGAGTTAGTAAGATGACTCTCTATGTAAACTCCAAAGTAAGTCACACTCTGAGTTTTTTACCCTTTGAAGTCGATTCTGGGCCAATTTTCTACTTCTGTGGCTGCATTTTGACTGTGTTTTGATGCATTTATTTGTTGTTTCTCCATGGCCGACCATCTTCATTGCACTTGCTGCATTGTTGGTTGTCTTTGAGGCCACGATTTGACTAGGTTGTTGAGAAAGAAACTGCATTTTTAAACCAATCAAAGGTAGAAAGAATAGAGGTAATTCGTTCTACTGTCAATCGTCCTTTATTTTCTAAATTTTTTATGCATCTTGTTGCCTGGGGCTGCAATTCTGAGGGTTTTTGTGAGCATTTGTGTGAAATCAGTTGAAAGGGTTTCATTTTTTTTCTTTATGAGGTTTTCACTTCTTTCTCAAAATGAGCTCCAGCCATGATAAAACTTGAAAAAACTTGCAAAAAATAAATGTCTTTGTGCATTTCTGAATTCAAGAATCTATATTTTCTTTGTGGCTGTAGCCTTGAGCCTTTTTGGGCATTCTAGTTTTTTTCACAAGCTTGAAAGCCTTGGATTTTTCCTCTGCATTTGGCTTATTATGGCTCTGAGGCTCTACATTTTTGTTTATTATGAGCTCATTGTAGCTTTACATGACATAATTTCTGCAGCATATTTAGAAAGATGTTGCCTCTACTTTGCATTTCTGGCATATGCTCTTGCTGGGTTTACAAAGCTTCTCTGCCTCTATCTCACATCATCTAGGTCTGTACATAGAGTCTATATAGATTTCTTTATGAAGTCTTAACTCCTGAGGCACTTTCACCTTTCCATGATAGTGACTACTTAAGAAAGATGGTGGAAATCCTATTAACAATGTGTCATAGAAATACAAATGATGGCTGACCTTTAATATGACTGTGTTTTCTATAGATATGACTGCCCTTTTTTTTGTGGATATGACTTCTGCTCCTAATCACTGTATACTTTTCTTCTTTTGAAAGTCCCATTTCCTCTATGATTGCCTTTGCTATGCATGTTATTTTGACTTTCCTCTTTTGTCGGTGCCATACAAAACTTCTATGGCACTGTGTCTTTGACTCTTGTTCATTTCCAAGTAGGTTACCATCCTTATACTTAAGCACATACGTCATAGCAACACTGCCCTATACTATTGTTTGAAAAGTTTGACACTTCTATGATAGGACTCAAACTTCATGGATGCTTCATTCTTTCTGACAGGCTTTGCATGATATGCATCCTAGTTGTAACTGTGCCTTCATCCTCTTTCTTGCTACTCATGAGCTTGGTTGTTCTATCCTTGTCTACTCGTCATGACTGTTAACACAGTCTCTGAGATTTGAAACATTCATCCATACCTACCTATTTTTGACTATCCCTCAATGATAAGGACAACTCCAAGTGATTAGGACTGCTCCGACAGTCATTTTATTGACTGTCCCAAGACTGCTTCTCTTCTTCTCACTGTTACCAGTCTTCTTTTAGACCTCTGTACTAGTATCTCATACACTATGTGACCGTCACCTTGTTTTGCCTTCAAAGTTCTCTTTATACTTCATGATTGTCATGTTGTCCTCACAATCACCTGGTTTAGGGCTATTTTTTTATTGCTACTCTGAGATGCTATCATGTTTTCTATAGACCTCTCTATCATAACTTCATAGAACTCTAGGACCACCTTTTGTGACCATACACCCTTCATCTTGATTTTTGTAAAAAACTTATCAACTATCATACCTCTGCCATAGTCTGCAGGGATCCATGAAGATGAAAAACTTTGAAGTGGAGATCTTAGCTTGTAACAAGGTCTATATAGAATGGAGAATGAAAACCCAAGCTAGCCTTGTCAAAAGAATAGTGATCTTGTAGACCTAAACCCGCTTGCACATATGATTGATCCTTGTTTGCCAATGTGACTGCTGTCCAAACTAAAAATGGTTGTTATCTTTATGGTTGTTATCTTTAGGACTGTTGTATACATCTTATCACAGTTCTCTCTGCTAGTCATGTAAAATATACTGACTGTCACCTACTTATGCAATGACTGTCTTCACTCCTTCTCTTATTGTTGATGATTGTTGTTCCATCATACTTTGTTGCTCTATCTCATGCACCTTATGCTTTGTATCTTCTGTCCTAAAGTGCTTGGGTTTTCCTGATTGTTGGTTGTCTTTTATCAGATGAAACATTTCTGATACACATTTGTTTTCTCCTTCTTAGTTGCTCCATTGTGCCTTGCTGTCCTTTTTCCTTTATGACTGTGTATGATCATGTTGACTGCACTTGTATATGCTATCCTACTATGACTAAAACCTCTTGAAAGCTGTGATCTTTCTTCTGGATATGCTCCTTGAGCTGTGCTTTTGCATTTGCATATTGCATCTGAAATGTTCTGTAAGGTCTATGAGCTGGGCTCAACCTTATGGGAGCCACATTTCCTCCACTCATAATGTAACCTGATGAATCAAACAAAAACACAATTGTACCTGTATCTACACATGAAGCAAACATGTTAAGAAAAACAAGGACTTGCAGTCAATATTCTTGATTTATCTTCTCAAAGGTCCTTGTGACACTAGCTGGTTTACTGCATCTGAAAAACAAATTGTATATTTACAGATGTATATCATATGATGTATGATGCCTTGCCATTGCTCTAACATTAGTTTTCCAAAAATTTTGTAGATAACTAGGTGTTAGCAAGGAGATAGAAGCTGGATGCGAGACACGCAAACAATACAGGATGACACAAGACACGATAGCATGATGAAGGTTCATCATTCATGCAATGATGAGTCACCCTATCTCATATGCATATTTGTCTTTTAGTTCTTTTATAAATGTATAGTTTGTCTTTTCGCTTGCAATGAAACAGTTAGTCTCACAACTTGTGTGAGACCTTATACACTTATTTTTTTCAATACAAATTGCTGATCTTTTAAAATATTTGTACAATCTCTTAAGTTTGAAATGCATCTAAATGCAACAATACAATGTAAACTTAATTTGTACCAAATATGTACATGGATATAATGCAGCAGAAATAAGAATGTACCTTTCTCTCCTTCAAAAACTAAAAATCTCTACCTGATTGAGCTAGTAGTGAAATTTAGGTAACAATTACTTCAAACAATACTCCAATACTTGATTAGTGTTGGCCCACAATTGTCATTAAACCAAAAGGTTAACCTGTCAATTTCTGATACAAGCGCGAGAGTTAATGAATCCACGGGAGGCGGTTAGTCCATGTCACGAATTTTGAGGTTGCATTGAACATGGCACCAACCTTTCGGGAGACGAAAGCACCAACTTTCCAACAATCTCCCCCAGTGCTAGCCCAAGGGGATTCGAACCCGTGACCTTTCGCTCTAACACTAATTGTTGGCCCACGATTATCGTTAAACCAAACGGTTGACCTGTCAATTTCTGATACAAGCGCCAGAGTTAATAAATCCACGGGAGGCGGTTAGTCTATGTCACGAATCCCGAGGCTACGTTGAACACGGCAACAACCTTTTGGGAGACGAAAGTACCAACTTTCCAACAATTAGTTCTTTCCTTGCTCTTTATTTTCCTCTCATGGTATTAGAGTGGGTTTTACTAATACACATGGTGATTTGAATTATTGAAGAAGCCATCTTATTTTGAAGCATTCACTTTCGTAGACTTATTTGAAATTGAGAGAAGAGAAGACTTGGAATTTTTTGTTTTGTTGTGCAGGAAAAAGTTGCAGATCTGTGTAACAATTTTTTTTAGGGCCCCAAGCCCTGGTTCTATCTATCAATTTTTTAAAAAATTAATCTATTCTATTTCTACTTTAAAAAAATAAATCTTTTCTATTTTGTAGATTCATTTCTATTTTTTTAAAGAAATTAATCTAGTTTTTTTTTTAATTATTTTACTAGCAAATTGTAGGTTTGCTTTTACAAAAAAATCTCATATTTCTAATTTTTTTTAAAGATATTTAAAACTTTTTAAAAAAATTATTAAATCCTAAAGTAAAAAAAAAAACAAATTAAATTCAAATAACAAATATAACCATTTTAAAAAAAAATGTTGCAAACTTAAAAAAAATTATTGGGCTTAAGGCTCGTGACATCAAGGCCGAAGCCTTGGGTGCTCGCAGACCTTAAGGCCCACGGGAGGCTTTAATCCCCCGCTGTCGGCCCTATCGGTAGGACCCTTGGGTTTGTAGGGAGCCATAGGCACCTGCTCCCCCCTTGGCCTATTGTCACCGACTGCTGGCCCGTCTCCACTTTTCCTGCATAGTCAGCCTCCACCAACCCTCCACCACCACTGCACTCCATTTGGAAACTCTCGGTGCCGCTACTGCTTGCCCTGACCTTTGCAAACCCTCCATTGTTGCTTGCATCCTCTGTTGTTTGTCTTTACCTTACATAAAATAAAAGCTTTCCTGAGCCCTAAGTCTCTTTAAATATTCTTTTGTTATTTTCTTTTACTATTTTTTTTATATAAGTTTCTTTTATTCAAAGTTTTTTTTTAATTTATCTTTTTAATTAAGTGTTAATTTAAATAATTTTTTTTGTTTAATAAAGTTCTTTTTTAAACAATATCTTTTGTTTAATTTCATTTAAGTGTTTTAATTTTTCATTTGCAATTTTTTTTAAAAAGTTTTTTTTAAAAAAAATTGCTTTTTGTTATCTAATTAGGTTTTTTTTCAAAAAAAAGTTCTATCTTTTGTTTACTTAAATAGGTAATCTTTAAAAAAAATTTGCATTTTGTTTCCGTAATTAGGCAATTTTTTTATAAAAAATTTGCATTTTGGTTACCTGAATAGGTATTTTTTCAAAAAAATTGCAAAAATGTCTACTTTGATTCCTGAAATCAAATTGAATTCTTATATCATTCAGGAAAAATATATATTAGTTTTATTTTTTGATTTAAACACCTCTTGGATGTAACCACTAATTTGAAATCAGAGCCTGGTGCTAGGGCAAGCCAGGATGAGCAAGATAAATGGAATAAGCTAAATGATGAAGCCCTTGGCCTAATAGGCATTTCGATGTCCCCTGAACTCTATGTTCACATTGAAGCATGCACGAAAGTCTATAACACATGGGCAATTCTACATAAAATTTATGATAGTTTGAATGAATCTAGAAAGATTCAACTTCAAGATCAACTCGAAGATCTTCGATATATAGATTTCAAAACCATGGATGAATTTCTTCTCAAATTTGATACTCTTAATAGTCAATTAACTGATTTAGGAGTTAAGCTTGAAGATCTTAGATTAATTCATATTGTTGTTAGAAAATGTTTACCTAGACAATTTCAACAATTTATTACAAATATTTATGCTCAATTAGCTATTCCTACTTTAGCTACTCAATTATCTTATGATATTTTTTGCAATTTGTTAGGGCAAGAAAAAGCTAAATTGATTCAATTTGGTAATCTTAAGAATAGTGAGCATGTTTTTATGTCTAAAAATAATAAACTAAATTTTAAACCTCATACTAAACAAAATTATAATCACAAATTTTATAACAATAATAATAATTATAACAATAGAAATAACAACAATAATAGTTATGATAATAGAAAGAATAATTCTTCTAAGAGGCCTCATTGTAACTATTGTGATAAAGATGGTCATTGGCCTAACACTTGTTTCAACAAGCAAAATACTAATAAAAATAAACAACCTATGAGACAAAATTATAAACAAAATCATAAGCCTCATAATAATAATGTCAATCAATCAAGGCATGCTTTTACTTGTGCTTTAAATGCTTCTAAACCTATTGATTCAGGTGTCTCTCAACATGTTACTTCTCATAAAGACGTATTTGAATCAATGCAACCTAACAATACTAATGTTCATCTTCAACTTGCTAATAATCATAGTTGTAAAGTACAAGCAATTGGAGATGTGAATGTTCCTTATGGTAAGTTACATGATGTTTTGTATGTTCATGAGTTGACAACAAATTTGCTTTCTGTAGCTAAACTTTGTCAAGATTACAAGATAGAATTTTATAAAGATATGTGCTATGTGATTGATCCAAATCAAAATGGTAAAGTCATTGCTAATGCTAAATTAGACAATGATAATTTGTTCAAGTTCTATGAATTTGCTACTTCTAAATACTCTTTATTATCTACCATTGATTTTAATGTTTGGCATGAAAGACTTGGTCATATCAATGCTAACAATATTGTCTTGATGCAAAAATTTAATATGGTAGAAGGATTTCTTGGTATTGTTCCTTCTAAAATTGTATGCACATGATGCATGAGTGGTAAGATGCATAGGGAGCCCTTTCCTAAAGGTCAAGCATGGAGGGCAAATCATAAGTTACACCTTGTTCATAGCGACCTTTTGGGACCCATGGAAATGAATCCATCCAAGGATCAAGGTATGCACTTACTTTCATTGATGATTATTCAAGAAGAACTTGGATCTATTTTCTTAAAAACAAGGATCAAGTTCTTGATACTTTTGTTGATTTTCATAAATTTGTTTAAAGGCAATCTAGTTTTAAACTTAAAATATTTAGGACTGATAATGGTACTAAATATGTGAACAATGCTTTTAATATTTATTTGAAGTCCTTTGGTATTAAACATGAGCTAACCATTCCCTATACACCTCAACAAAATGGTGTAGTGGAAAGGAAGCATAGAACTATTGTTGAAATGGCTAGATGCATGTTACATGCTAAAAACATGTCTTATAAATTTTGGGCTGAAGCTATGTTTTATGCTACTTATATTGTTAATAGAACTCCAAACAAAGCCTTAAGGGATATCACCCATGAAGAGGCTTGGTCTGGTAGGAAGCCTAATCTCAAGAATTTAAAATTCTTTGGTTCAATTGCTTTTGTTCATAAACCTAAACAAAAAAGGCAAAAATTAGATTCTAAATCTTCTTCTCAAATTTTTTTGGGGTATAATGAACAATATAAAGCTTATAGAGTTTATAATCCTGTTACAAATAAAGTTAAAGTTGTTAGAGATGTATGCATTGTTGAAAATGGTGTTTGTGATTGTTCTAAAGTTGTTAACAATGGTTCTTCTCAAAACAATGTTCTTGTTATTGTGGATAATCCTCCTCCTTTGAATCCTTCTAATACTTCTCTTAGTCAAAGTGATAGTGAACATGATGAGAATTTTCATGATGATTCTTCTTCTAGTGATGCTACTCCTACATCTAAACATGTGTCTAATGTGGTTTAAAAATTTTGTTCAAGAAAGTGATGATATCTTAACTAGAATGGATAGATATAAGGCTAGAAAATCAAACTATTGCAATGATGCTTTGATGTCTAAAATTATGGATACTAATGATCCACAAAGTTATGATCAAGCTAAACATCAACCTCATTGGGAAAAGCCTATGCAAGATGAATATAACATGTTGATTGCAAATCAAACTTGGGAGCTTGGAGTGAAAGCAATAAGAATTGCAATACATAAACTATGCACAATGAGAGTACATATAGATGAAGAGTTTGAGTTGAATCAGAAGTTGACTCAAACACTCAAAGAGTGGTGGCGAATTATTGTTGACACATAACTTGGAGAGTTGTGTCGAACTCTCCAAGTCGACACCTAACCACCTAAGATGGGTTAAAGCCATGTGTGAAATATATGCATAATTACTTATTTAAATAATAAGTAATAGCATTAGTATTCCTACACTACAATGGAGTGGCATGCTTATATAGCTATAATTTAGAATTTCTTTAGAGTATCTATTATATTTTAGCTATAGAAACATAGAAACAGTGTTATTTTCAATTTTTAATATATTGATTGTTATTTCTCTCTTTCTAAAAAAGTTTTATAACTCTGCATTTTTATAGATCCAAGGCCAAGTGGGGAAGGTGGCAATAAACTTTCAATATTTAGAAGGTCTCCTCCAACCATTGGGGTAGTGTGTTGTGTACCATGAGCAGTGTGGGCCCCCAAAAGGCAATTTTCATACCATGCCTTGGATTCCTCACAAATAGATCCACTTCCACTGTAGGAGTCATTTTTCATTGCTACTATCTTCAAGGTTGGTTTGCTTCTCCTCAGGGAAGGCAATCTAAGCATATGTATAGTGACACTGACGCCACCAAGGGGTGTTCTTGTCACCTTAACTATTCATGATTTGTAGGAGAGTTGGGAGGCTCTAGATTAGTAACCCAATAAAATATGAAAATAAAGGTGAGCTTCTTTTGTTTTGGAATAAGACAACAACAAGGTATAATTTGAAGGCGTCTGCAATTTGTATCAGATTTTGTTTAGGTGATAGTCATCAGAAATGATGGCAGTGCAGTACAAATACTGCACCATGGGGCTTGTGTGGGCACCTGAAAGCCCTATATATCACCATCATTCTGCTTATCCTTAACCACACTCATGAAGATACTAAAACCCCCATGATGACAATCCCTTAGATCTATAGCATATGATTTTCAATTTGAAAACATGACTGTGTTATTTATAATAGTCATAAATGACTGATCAACATTGAGAAATGACAATTTCAAAGGCTTATAACCACGTTTGCACTAATGACCACACTTTGTAACTTTAATAACATCAAGATAGTCCTTCAAAAATTGCCTAGCAACCTAAAATATGACCCTAGCATAATATGGGCAGTCACTAATGACTGTACTATTGGGCATAACACTCATATGGTAACCAATTTTCCATATGGAAGAATTGAAGGAAAATCTTCTTAGTAGTTGTATAGTCCATCATGTATTTGGCATGTTTGCATTCTTGAATGATAGGTTGGTACTTCCTTACACTAACAAGATTGTTAGGACAGCCTAAAAACTTCAACCAAATGCTCTAATCCATATTTCCTCAATAAGATCATTTACCTAGGGCTTGGTGGACATGGCATAATTTTCTAACCCTTGATCATTGCACTTAGCATCTTTGGAATGGATTGTCCATATGGACAATACTCAAATTTACACCACCTTGACAATCACACACATGCATATGACAACATTTTCAGAATAGATAATAATCTCAAACACTACCCTAGGGTTTCAACATGGAATCTTCAATATTTGAGTAACAAAATAATAAACCCTAGGATTCTATCATGATGACAGCATCCATAACCCACTTGATTGTCATGGCATCCCTCACTACTGTTACTAATGTAATTTCTCATGAACATCACAGTCCTTGATTGCTACAACAGTAAGCACCCTTGAAGCCTTCATACAACTTCTAAAAATTGTGTTAAAATGGCTAGATTATGATTGTAGTAGAATGCATGACCAAGGAGTGTTGAGATCCTAAGGAATAATGAATTTTCCATTGCATTTAGAACTGTTAAGAGGACTGTATAGTTAGAGTATCATGGGATCAAATGGTCTGAAGATGGTTGATAAATGTATATATCCCTAAGAAGGGCTATTGAGAAACATAGTGAAGTCAAAATCCATTGGTAGGGCACTCATAAAAGAGTGTAGGCTAGTCATGTGTGTGTTAGATTATCATTGGAAAAGAGTGTAGGACAGTCATACGTATAAAGATTTTGTTTTTTAAAGACTAACATGATTTGGTGTTGTTATATGAATCTTTGATGATTATTGTGTCACTCTAAATCCAAGAGATGAAGTGATATTGAGGGAAAAGAATGCCATACTGTATATGCTATGGGATGAAAATATTGGACCTTATTTGTATTGTCCTAGTTAGGAAGATTGTCCTCTCAATATCATATCAATCATAAGAACAATTGGGTTTGTCTTTATGCTATAATGTTATCATGAACAACATTGAAATGGTGTCACATGAGATGCAAGAACAATCATGAGTACTATGATTGCTATATCAACCCTAAGGCTATTCTTTACCAAAAGATTTTATCACATGACCTATGAATATGATTGCCATGCTATCAAAAGGAGAAACAATGCTAGTATAGAGAATAAAACCCTCATCATTGAATATGGAAGGCGTTGTTAATAAGAGGGTAATCATGGTCTTTTCTTACAAGGGGTGTTTTAATAGTTGGTGAAGACTATTATAACAATCAGATGCTTACCAACCCATGCACAAAAGGATTGTTGTTTCAAGTTTCAATAACAGTCATGTTTCAAGTTCTTCTCATTTCATATTGTTTGTTATGTATCATGAAAAGATAACCCTATGAATAAATCCCTCATAGATTGTGTCAAATCCTAAGATTTGTGGATTGTTCACTTGATCTTGATGAATAATTTAATTTTCAGTAGAGTTAGGGTTAAGGCAGAATAACAAGGTGCAGAAATTTAGGGTAGAGTTATGTTTCATGATGACAAGTCATCCTAAACTATAATATTTTGAGTATATCCCATATGTGAACATTATCATATACAATGATAGACAAATTCTAGTATGGAGGTGATGTCGAGGGAAAAGACTATCAAATTTCTCTATGACTATTACAAACAACCACATAGACTATCACATCATAAACATAGAAGACTATGATGAAACTCATGATCACTATTAAAGTCAAATATTCTAAAAATGTAATAGACTCTCACTACCCTATTCACAAGGTAAGAGATGACAACATGATGAAAAGGATTGATCTTATATACAGATTCTAGAATTGTCAAGCACCTTAAATGGACTATCAACACAACTAGGACTATCATTATAGTCAATAGAAACATCAAACTAGGTATGAAGATAATTTGATATCTTGTCAAGGTGTAAAGGAGGGACCATTTTCTAGGAATCATAAATGTATAGGGCAATTGTTGTAACCTTAGGAATATCACATGACATTGTTCAAATAGTAGTCCAAAATAAGAATGATTAAACCCTAGGAGTTTCATAAGTAAATTGGTGCATTACAACCTTGCAATCAGAAGATCATTGAAGGATAAATGGTGAGATAGGTTATTAAAGAAAAATATAATGATAAGAAGATGAGAAGATGAGAAGATAAGAAGGAAGAAGAATATAATGATGAGATAGGTTGGACATTGTGCTATGGCATGGAGATTTATTGCAACCAATAGTTGCTATGGTAGCAATTGTAAGATGCTTGGTGAAGAACTCACTATTGCATTATCAATTAAGTGAGTTGCTAGAGCCTGTGTGGAAGTGCAAGGGCACATGTGGTAGTGTTGGAGTGCATGTAATGACAATTGAGAACATGTATATATTTTCTAGAGAATGTTTTGAGGTATCAAAGTGATAAGAAGCAATTGCTCGAGTTTGTCTTTGTTATCACAAGCCATAGTTTGATTTTGGTTGCAGTGTATGAAGACACACATACATGGTTCATGTGTTTTGGTCAACAACTTTTGAATAAGTATGAAAACATATTTAAAGAACATATCTTATAACATAAAGAATATAAAGACATAAAGACATAAAGAACATAAGAACATATATAAGTGAATTAAAATAGACATAAAGAACATAGAATTTGATATTGGAGTTAACCAATTCTCCAAAATTGGGCTTCAAAATCCTCAAATTCTTCTTTTTTCGTAAGTTTGATTATGAATTCTATATAACTCTAAAATAGGATTAGTGAAATTTATGGGAAAAACAAACATATATCATCAAATTCAATCTATATATCAATGGTAATTAGCTTTGAAACAATATCACACATGAAACTTTCGGTTTAAATAATCAAATTTTCTCCAAAAACATGCAAAATTAGTTCTTCTACGTTGGAAAAACAAAAAAGGTGGTGGATTGATCTAAAAATGATTCTTAATATGTCAAACAACATGAAAAAACATTTTCTTGTCTAATATACTGCATGAAAAGTAGGAATAACAGTTGTGTGGGGTTTGAATCATGAATCCCACAGTTTTTTCCTATTTTTTTTGCTTCCCATAATGCTAGCGCATTTTGGGAAGCATGAAAACATTAAGCTTCATGCATGCAAAAATCATAACCTTCTCAATGTTGGTGCCAAAATCATGGTCTAGGATGTCATGCTCTCACATAAAATATATTGTAACTATGAATGTAGTGCATCAAATAGGTAATCAAGTGATGGTCCAAGAGTATCCCTAGACTCAAATATTCATGTGGTTCATGAAATAGAACTTGTCTATACTAGGAGGGACAAATGTAACCTTGATATCTACATCAGACTCTCTCTCTCTCTCTCTACAACTCTATCTGCCCCTCTTTCTCTATATCTCTCTCCCTCTCTCTGTTGACCCCTTGGAATGTGAGGGGGAGAGATATAGAGATAGAGAGGTAGAAATATTTAGATAGAGGGAGGATAGATAAATAAAGAGATAAAGGGCTCAAAATAGATAGATAGAAAGGGATGTATATACAGAGAGAGAGAGGGAGACATAGAAAGGGGGAGGGGGAGAGGGATAAATAGAGAGAGATAGAGAGAGGGAGACATGGAGAGATAGAGAGGGACATGGAAAGAGCCCGAGGACATGGAAAGAGATGGAGAGATAGAGATAGAGTTAGAGAAAGGAAAAAATATAGAAAGAGGATCAAATAGAGAGATAGAGAGGGATAGGTGGAGATAGAGACGGGGAGAGGGAGAGAGGGGGATTGAGATAGACAAAGGGGTCTATAGAGGAAGAAAGATAGATAAAGAGGGAAATAGAGATAGATATATAGAGAGGGGAGATATAGGGAGATAGAGAGCAAGGGAGAGATAGATAGGGAAATACAGAGACCCTAAACCATAAACTATAAATAATGCCCCTAACCCCTAACCCCTAACCCCTAACCCCTAAACCCTAAAAATGAGCAACCCTAAACCCCTAAACCCCTGAACCCCTAACCCCTAAACCATAAACCCTGGAAGCAACCCTAAACCTTTATATCCCTATCTCTCCTAATTTCTATCTTTCCCCTCGCTCTATCTCTCTCTAAACCCTAAACCCTAACCCCTAAACTTGAGCAACCCTAAACCCATAACCCCTAAACCCCTAAACCCTAACCCCAAACCCTAAAACTAAAAATTGAGCATCCCTAAACCCCTAAAGCCTAAATAATTCCCCTAAACCCTAAACCCTAAACTTGAGCAACCCTAAACTCATAAACCTCAAATAATGCCCCTAACCCCTAAACCCTAAACTCAAGCAACCAGGATAAACCCCTACATATAGTTTGATAGCAGATGATGGACCATCAATGGGAAATGGATGTAGAATCCTTGGATCTTGATTATCATTATCCTCATTAGTATGTGATTTGATAGGATCTAAGTTATTTGTTTGATTATCTATGTTTTCTTGGGGACCAAGTGTCTCATCATGGGATATTGATGGATAATGAATAGGACTAGTGGGATGATGGATAGGGCTAATGGGATTATGGATAGGAGTGATGTGGGTTACTTGCTCATGGATAAGATCTTGATCATAGATAATATCTTGATCACAGGGAGGATAAGCATGGATAGCACGATATTAGATATGGATAGGGTAAGTGGGGATGCATTGATATTCATTGGATTGGGGAGTAAGAGGTGGTGATGGGGGTTCACTAGGAGATGTTGGAGGATCAATGTAGATAGGTTGACCATGAGATGGTAAGGGATCCAGGATGGGATTAGATGGGATGTTTGGATTTTGATTAGGATGGGTGGTTGGTGTTTCCACATGCTTTGGACTAGGCTCTTAACATAGATATTGGGTTTCTTAGATGGATTTGATGGGTTCTTGGATGGGATCAATAATCTTTGGATGTTCAACAACATGGCTACATGATGGGGTTTGACTTGGACTTATGGTAGGAGACTCTTCAATGAAATGGATAGACATCTAGGAGTAGATGATGTTGTTGGAGTGGTAGACATGTTATTAGGAGGTTATTTGTTAGGCTCAATGATAGGAATTTGAGTACATGATATTTTTAGATTCCTTGCTAATAGTCCTTAGGTCACATCCTTCATGGCTACATGGATTGAGGAATTAGGATATGCATGTAGTTGATGGACAATGATGGAAGATGTTGTGGCGTTAAGATTAGGATCAAGTGAATGGATATAGGAGGGAATATATTAGGATTGAGAGTGTTATAGGGGGATGAAATTGGATCAGTGGATTTGAATGGCTCCATATCTTTGCTTTTATTTTTGGATTTTGTAAAGATTCTTTGGAGAACTTTTTCAAGGGTTCATGGGTTAATGGATTAGAGCTTAGAATGTTTGATGGTGGATTAGATGGTGAGTTTATATATGGTGGATGGATGACAAGGATTGATGGATTAGTAGATGGGTGGACTAATGGGTTAGGATTAGGAGGATTGGAGGGAAATTATAAAATAATTCCCCTTTAACCCTAACCCTTAAACCCTAAACTTGAGAAACCCTAGAAACTCATAAACCCTAAATAATGCCCCTAAAGGTCTGAGCAACACTAAACTCATAAACCCTAAATAATGCCCCTAAACCTGAGAAACTCTAAGCATCTCTCTCTCTCCCCCAAAACCCTAAATAATGCCCCTAAAACCTAACCCCTAAACCATAAACTCGAGCAACCCTAAACTCCTAAACCCTAAATAATTCCCCTAAAACCTAAACTCATAAACCTGACCAACCCTCTCTCTCTCTCTCTCTCTCTCTCTCCTTATCACCCTATCTCTCCCCTCCATCTCCATCCTCTCTTCCTCTTCCTCCCTCTCCCTTGTTGACAAAGAACATGGAAACAAGAAAACTAGGACATGCAAAGAGGGACGAGAATATAAATTGGGATGATGAAATGGAAACAAGATAATTTATGAAATTTCATTGGATGGGAAGAATGATGAGAAGAGGTAGAGAGGGGAGGGAAGTAGAGAGTGAGAGAGAGAGAGGGTAGGAGGTAGAGAGGGGGGAAGAATAGAGTGAGAGAGAAGGTAGGAGGTAGAGAGGCGAGGGAAGCAGAGACTCAGAAAGAGGGTAGGAGGTAGACAGGGGAGGGAAGTAGAGAGTGAGAGAGGATACAAGGTAGAGAGGGGAGGGAAGAAGAGAGTGAGAGAGAAGGTAGGAGGTAGAGAGAGGAGGGAAGAGAGACTCAGAGAGAGGATAGGATGTATAGAGGGGAGGGAAGTAGAGAGTGAGAGAGACGGTAGGAAGTGCAACTGCCCTTGTAGACATGTATGTAAAGTGTGGAAGCATAGACAAGGCATGTCAATTGTCTAACGTAACACCTCAAAGAGATGTTCTGTAATGGAATGCAATGATTGCAAGATATGCAAAAAATGGATTTGTTGAAAAGGCTTTAGAAACTTTCAAGCAAATGCAATTGGAATGTGTAAAGCCAAATTTGCTCACCATAATGTGAGCGCGTTATAACATGCTCGCATTATGTTGAGCTTGTTTGGACATGTTTTTTCCCATTTTTAACAAAATTTTGAGATTATCTAGAGCGTGCTCCCCATCAGGATGGTACTTTTTTCAATGAAAACTTAAAAAAATACCACCATAATCTTAATCTCTCTGTTAGCTATCTAACCATATAATTTTTTTTCACATTTTGAGTACGTTAAGGGTTTCATCTTTAATTTCTTTTGTTAGTGTATCCATTTTTGTCAAAAACCATTGTCTAGCATTTTTTACTTTTTTTTAAACCGTTCATCAAAATTTAAAATAAGTTACATTTTTAGAAACTAGACTCCATTCTACACGTATTCAAAATTTTGATTTTCGATTAGTTTTCAAAAAATTTAGGGGGGAGCACTCTCAATTTTCTGTTTTTCAAGATGTGTCCACTTTGAAAATTACTAAAAAATCAATTATTCATGAAAAATTATTAGAAAAATCAGGGATAAACTACATGGTGTTAGTTAATTTCTCACTAAAGCAATTTTTGAAAGACTAAAAAAAAGTTAACATTTTAGAGGGAGCACATCAAACGCTATGTTATGTTTTTTTGAGAAAAATTAGACCAATTTGTGTGCTCCCTCTTTTTGAACCCATTTTTTGAAAAAATTAGTAGTTTAGAAACTAGATTCAGAGCACTATGACTCTTGTTTTTGTTTCATCTTCAAATTTTGAGTGTAACTATCTTCAATTTCTCATCCAACATCAATGTTTCCTGATTTCATAAAAAAATGTGGCATCTTAAGAGCCCCTTGGGTCCTCCATCTTTGTGCACTTATCCTTGAAATTAATCTATTTTTTCTTGTGTCCCAAGATTGGTTCATATTATTTTGTATAAATTGTTAAATTAGCATGTGGCCCACAAGTGAGACACACCTTTATGCTTCCACCCATCTATTCTTGTTGTGTGATAAAGAAGAGCAAGGGAGGATAAAATAAAGTGAGTACATGGGTTGCATATACATAAATAACAATAAGAAATAGATTGAATTGTTTCTTGATCCCAAGGGGTTGCTCCCACATAGAGCTATTGAGAATAAAATCTAGTTGGTACTTAGTTGACCTCATCCAAACATAGGGTTGTACCAACAAAGTTTGTTAGAGGTCAATGAAGTGAAGAAGCAACTAAAAACTCTCATTGAGTAGGGAGTAATCATACCTAGTACTTCGCCTTGTGGTTCTACCATAGTGTTGGTGCCTAAGAAGGATAGTACATGGCATGTGTTTATAGATTATAGAGATTTGAACAAGATAATTGTTAAGAATAGATGTCTATTTCCATATATTGACGATTTCTTTGATTAATTACAACATGCTATGCATTATTCCAAGCTTGATCTCAAAATTGGGTATCACCAAGTAAGGATCAAGGAAGAAGATGTTGCAAGTATGGGCGTAACTAGTGTTTTCATTGATGTCAGCATACTCCTATTGCATTGATGATAAGGATTGGATGAGCTGTGTGGTGAGGATATTGAGAAAATTAGTCTTATCAGGAACAGAGAAGAATTGTGAAGATAGTGAGGTAAAGATCCAAGATAAAATGAAGCTCAGAGGATGCGCATCAAAGGGTTTGTAGATATATGTCTTAAGATGATCCAGTAAAGATTTCAGAGGTTCGCATGAAGATCTGAAGAAGTTATGACCACTCAAGTAAAACTGGTTCCAGAAGATGTTAAGAGGTAACAGAGTAATACAAAAAGGTCCGGTGAGATCCGGAAATGAAATATCTTGTTCTACGGATTTGGTGGAGTGTGTAGGAAGTCAATGTGAGTTGACAACTCAATTGGATCGTGGTCTGGAGGTCCGCAAGCATCTATTCCATTATGACAGTGATGACAGACTGTGTTCTTGAGGTTCCAGATGAAGGAGAGAATGATTCCAGTAAGAAGATGTAGTGCGGATGTTCTTGGTGATTCAGGTAAGCTTGTGGAGGTCTTTGGATCGTGTCCAGTTTGTGTTGGTGGTCCGCATTGAAGTTTGAGCTTGCAATTGAAGAATTACTTTCGGATGATGATGTTCTTCCCAAGTCAGGCCGACTAGATAAGTTACTCCTACGGATGATCTTGAAGATGTTATGTGAAGATTGGCATGTTCCTAGAAGAAGATTGAAGTCTCAGTTCTATGTGGCCGACAGTGTGTTGATCCACGTGAAGTCTTTTGTAATTAGTCATAATGTATTTGTGTTTTCTATATAATGTATGTCGACTTGGATGATTATTCCTAAGTCGATGTCTTGTATAAATGAGGGATTGTAAAGTCATTTCAAAGTGATCTTGTGGAGATGAGAGTGTGGTAGAGAGGAGGAGAGTGAAAGGCAGAACAGAAGTTTTTGGGCTTAAATGGAACTGACTCAAGCATGGTGAAGATTCTATTCTTCAGTTCAAGTATGTAATACTCATTATATTGTAGACAATGTCTCTTATAGGCAACGGGCCTCTTGTGAGTAGTGTGCTCGGACAGTGAGCCCTAATTGGCATGTGTCATTTTGTTCTTTCTATTCTTCTAATAGAGAATACAATCTTGGGTTAATCACCCCGTGGTTTTTCCTTTAACCGGGTTTTCCACGTCAAAAATCTTGGTGTCATATGTGTGAATGTGTTTCTGCTCTTAAATTGTTGCATTAAGTTTCATGATTGATTTATCTTTGTAATGCTGAATTAAGAAAAGGATTTAAGTGGTTAATTGCAAGAAAGTTTTGAACAACTGATTCACCCCCCCCTCTCAGTTGTTTGTCCTAAATCCAACAGAAGATATTTGGAAATTAGCATTCAAGACTATGCAAGGGATTTATGAGTGGCTTGTTTTATCATTTGGGCTATGGAACAGTCCAACCACCTTCATGAGATTGATAAATGATGTACTTAGACCACTTATAAATTCTTGTAATTATTTAATTGGATGATATATGTTTTTCTAGTAGGACTTATGAAGAGCACACCTCTCATTTTAAGCAAGTTCTACAAGTGTTGAGGGAGAATATAACTTTTGAATGGAAAGAAACTTAATTTTATATATATAACACTTGTCTACCATGGGCACATGGTGGGTGATGGAGAGCTTAAAATTGGTCCCATCAAGATAAAGGCCATTGTGAATTGTCCAAAGCCTACTTCTATCACCAAAATAAGGAGCTTTGTTGAGGATGTCTAATACATTATGAAATTTGTTAAATATTTCTCTTACATTGCTACTCCATTACATGCTATGATAGGGGTTGAAACATATGATGGATGTATCCTACAGAGATATTATAACTCTCTCGACTACTGGGTATTCGGTATATGTATACAGAGATCATCCTGTATCTAAGTCGAATATGTTCAACAAGTTTAAACTATCACTGAGTTTCTTTGAAATCCTACATGCCATTCAGCAATTTAAACAATAAACTTCATTCATGTCTTTACTTCTAGATATCGACAAATATAAACAATGTTTTCAAGGTCTATTATATGGGATATGATAAGCTTAATTGTAGAGTTTAACTAGTAGTACATTATCACTGATGCTTTCCTTCCTCCCAAGTACTTGAGTCTTCTTAATCTCCTCTTTCTGCACTATGCTCTCAAGCCAGAAGAATAGTACTCCCATTTCCCCCGCTCTACACTTGGTTATGCACTACATAATAAATGCATTCCATTATTCTCTCTCTAGTCATCTGTGGCCCTCACATGCAACAAAATAAGGGAAGTATGGAGCTACTACTCCTTCCCCCACTCCCCAAGCGTCTAGGAAGAATGTCTTGGGTGAAAAAGACTTTACCTCTTTACTCTAGACATTATTCTTAACCATAACTAAGCTTAAATAAAAATAATAATTTAAAATAAACAATAGTCCATCTATTTTAGAGATGTCACTAATGCATTCTTTCGAATGCTTAATTATGTTATTTGTGAGCACAATTATCAACGAAGGATTCTCACAAAGTCGACTAAGACCTTTATGACAAAATTAAACTTGTTTAGTCAATTACTCACATCAACTTGACATTCAAAGACGTACACTACCTTGCTATCTTTCGACACTTGACAACAACAATAAATAACAAAAATAAAATGATCTCAATGCTCAAAAAAATATTTCTACGATGACCAAAGACATAGGGATTAAGACTTAATCCAAAATTGGCTTATCCTCTAATAAGCATGTGTGTTGTGTTTCTAGATGGCATATGGATCGTTGTATTCACGCGATCTATCATCCTCTCCATGGTGATACTCTCTCTCCTCATCTTGGAGGGGGGAAAACATTGTTCTTGCATCCACCTTAGTCGTACAATGGTAGTTAGTCCATTACATCATTTAATCACGTGCTTAATAATAACGTCATAAACAATTATTCTTTGCATATAAACTAATATAAAGTAAATGCATTTTCTATCATTACTTTAATCATAATATTTTCTCTGACTAACTATCTATCTTCTCAAAAATAAAATAAAAAAGATAATATGTTAATTTAAAAACGGGGTGTGACAGTCAACCCTTTTAACAAGTTGTTCGGCCTCTACTATGCAGGGTATGTGTTGGCCTTGATGGGGCCTCTCCTGCACAAAAAAACCCTCTCTGTCTCCTTCATGTTGAATTTTCACACCTCAAAGGCAAAATAGGGGCGTGGCCTCCAGTAAATCGAGCTCACCACCAATAGCCAACCTCTGCAATGGTGACCAAACCTCACACAATAATGCCTCCAATACGAACTAGGAACCGAACTTACTTGCTTTGATACCATATAAGAAATCGCAAAATCCACTAAGAGAACGTTGGCATCAAATTGGAGTGAAAGCAATAAGAATTGCAATACATAAACTATGCACAATGAGAGTACATATAGATGAAGAGTTTGAGTTGAATCAGAAGTTGACTCAAACAGTTAAAGAGTGGTGGCAAATGAGTGTCGACACATAACTTAGAGAGTTGCATCGAACTCTCCAAGTCGACACCTAACCACCTAAGGTGGCTTAAAGCCATGTGTGGAATATATGCATAATTACTTATTTAAATAATAAGTAATAGCATTAGTATTCCTACACTAACAATGGAGTGGCATGTTTATATAGCTAGAATTTAGAATTTCTTTAGAGTATCTATTTTATTTCAGCTATAGAAACATAGAAAAAATGTTATTTTCAATTTAAAATATATTGATTGTTATTTCTCTCTTTCTATGAAAGTGTTATAACCTTGTATTGTTATAGATCCAAGGCCAAGTGGGGAAGGTGGCTATGAACTTTCAATATTTACAAGGTCTCCCCAACCATTGGGGTAGTGTGTTGTGTACTATGAGCAGTGTGCTCCCAAATGACAATTTACATACCACGCCTTCGATTCCTCACAAATAGAGCCACTTCCATTGTAGGAGACATTTTTCATTGCTACTAGCTTTAAGGTTGGTTTGCTTCTCCGCAGGGCAAACAATCTAGGCATATGTATAGTAGCACTAGGCCACCAGGGGGTGTTCTTGTCACCTTAGCTATGCATGATCCATAGGAGGGTTGGGAGGCTCTGGATTATTAACCCAATGAAAACTCTTAGTGGGTAGTTCCTCGATGAGTCTCCTCCTCATAATAATATTGTTGCATGTACTTAATTATATCTAACTTTATTATTTTGAACTTTCAAATTGTATTCACTTATTTTACTAAATCATAAATACCAACCAACCAGCGTTTTATTACATACTGTGTATGATACTAGGGGAAAAGAACCAATAGGTGAGATAGTTCAAATGGTTGAGATAGTATATGTGCATTTAAGGCCCAATATTTTTTGTAGTTTAGTACTAGTAGTTGTGACTCTAAGGTTGTTAGTGTTACTATAAGTACTAATAATTGAATGAAATGTGCCCTTTAGATTCAAAAAGCAACCAATTATGTGATGCCACATCAACCCACCAACAAAACATGACTTACTGCGCACCTATTGGTCCACCCTTTTTTTGGGGAACTATTTGACACCTCAACAAAAAGCATGCTGATGTGGCATCATATTTGATGATGTGGCCCTAAAACCTTAGTTATAAGTAGGGGTGTTGCCAAGTAAACTACTGTAAAAATTTTAGAGTAATTCAAAATTTACACGTATAGTTTTGAGAGGCGTGAGATTAGGGTGCACCACTAGTGGGTCCTCTCCCATAATCAAAATCTTTAAAATATTTCTAAATATTAACCTTTATTTGCTGTTACTGTTTGTCTGTATAAACTGTGTGTTCTTCTATTCTTTCATCAACGAGTGCCACGTAGTGGCTAGTACATGCAGTCTGTTTGTGTTTGTATATTTATGACAGTACGATTGACAGATTCTTTTATTTAGGTGATTGTCATCAGAAACGTTGGCAGTGCAGTACAAATACTGCAGTATGGGGTTTGCGTGGGCGCCTGAGAGCCCTATATATCACCATCATTCTGCTTATCCTTATCCACACTTACATGTTTCGCAACGCGTTATTTTCAAGGGTGAAATCAAATACCAACAAATCTTATTCTGGTACAGTACTCAACCTCTTTCTTATTGAAAAGTAAACAAATCTTATCCCTTGTCACCAGCCAAAGGCCATGATAACCCTGATGCTTCCTAGAAAGTGGAGATGATGCAGAACGTCCCTTATATGAAAGGACACGTTTTATTTTGCAGGGTGTCAAAAGTCCTTGAAGTAATGGGTCACTGATGTTCAATGGAATTGATTACATATATTTAGTGCCTATTATTTACATTTAATAGATTTGACAGATTCCATTGTAAACGTACTCTGCCTTTTTATTACTGTATATTGTTTGTGAGTTTTAGGTAGAAGGAAAAAGAAATGGCGAACAGTGAAGGAGAATGTGGTCTGACATAAGATAGTTACGTGGCGGTAAGGTTGAAAGGTTTATTGAAATGATTAAATGTAATGAAGTTTTGATGCTCAAGTATTAAAGATTGCTAAAATGATGTAATCATGGTACCATTTTTTATAGATTATGGTTAGTTTTTTTCAATATATTCTTTTGAAATAAGGATTTGTAGGTGTGGTTTATTTTTCCAACACTCTTCTTCAATTACATTTTGGTGTTTGAAGTTTCTAATCAACTTTCCCATTATGTTATTGTCCTATGGATCAGCTAAAGATTTATATTTAAAAAGTCCCATGTACTTGTTCTACCACTGAAATACAAGATCTCTTTGGAACAAAGATTTTTAGTAGGCTCTCTATTACATTTCCATATAACCTATTTCTCCAATAAAAATTAACAACTCAAATTAAAAATTATAATTAAAATAAAAAAATAAAAATTAAGATTTTAAAACAACAAAAATAAAAAAAATGTTTAACATTAAAAGAGAAAATAATTAAAATTAACTTTTTGAAGCTTCAAGCTATTTGAAAGAGATTTAAAAATAAAAACAAAAACAATAGCGTATATTGAAAATTAAAAATTAAGACTAGAATTAATATAGATATCTTAAATACATCTATTTAAAACATATTCTAAAGGTACAGCTTTTCATGTCTCTCTCTATATAAAAGATTTTAAAATTATAAGAACAAGAAAACAATATACACACATAATTTTAAATTGAATTAAAAATAGGTTCTTTGGAAACTTAAATTTATTTTCTATTGACCAGAAGCAATAAACACAATGTAGATATGTAAACTAATTTGTTGAAATACATAATGTAGGTACTTTTATAGACTCTATTCCTCATCTCTATTGAAATTATGGGGGTAATTGATTTCAAGAGTATCTTGTTAAATTTTTCTTGTGATAATTATCTTCCTTTCTTAAGATGTTCTCATTAGATTCAAAAATAATTCTCTAAATTTAAATTTAGTTTCTATGAATTAGAAGTGATAATTCCTTCCCTAAAACTTTCTCATTAAATTAAAATTCAGTTCTCTTGAAACTGAAATTTATTTTCTATAAACCAAAAACAATAAAAACCAGTTCTCTTGAAACTCAAATTTATTTTCTATAAACCAAAAGTGATAAACAGATATATATATATATACATTTTACCAAAAACAATAATTAATTTGTTGAGCCTAACACATAGTAAGTTTAAATTTTTCTAATTATTTTTATAAAATATACATCTGGATAAGCATTGCTGAATACCATGATGGCTCATTTCTCCAAGCACTTTAACACACTGTATTTATATGTAACATCTAGTCTATTTATAAAATAAAGTACCTAAATTACCACTACCTACTGGTAAAACTAAAATACCACAAGTCATTGTTACTTGTCACTACTCAATTCATAAAAAATAAATGATGGAATGCTAAACGTCAATGCACTGAGAAAAAAGTAAGAATTAAAATGGTTATTCAAAAACACTCGAGATAATAATCACTGTGCTTTCTGTGCATCAGTATACATCACGGAACATAATCTTGTCCAGGATGCTTTTCTTTTCTTCACATGTACAACCTGTTTAAGATTAGTGAAATCCCTAAGACATTTTTTGATGTGGAAAATCGGGGGTGTTCTTCCCTATAAATAGAAGTGAAGAAGAGGTTGGCATTACAAACCAGCCTAGTAATTGTGCATTGCAGTAGCTCTAGACTTCAGTCTGCCATGGCTTTCTACAAGATTTCATCTGTTTTTTTTCTCTTCTTCTTGTTGTTGATTGCCTTTCCATTCCACTCCGTTGCTGAAATACCTCGAGAAATTGCCGAAAAGATCGAGCGTATCAATAAAATGGGAGAGTTTTATGGTCTGGTCGTTTCGACCAAAGCTGAACTTGAAGTAGTTCTGGATGAGCGCTCTGGAACTTTCCGTCCAGACAGAGAATTACCCACCATAGATATTTCTGGTTGTTACAAACCCAATTGATTTCTCCTCTCCCTTGTTAAAATTTAGAGTTGAATTTTCTCTGGGATTTTTTTTCTGCCCTTCCCAGGTCTAAATCTTAAGATAATATGCATTAATGGTTGATGTTGGTCATTGTGTTACAGCGCGGAGGTTCCATGTGGGAGATATTGGAGGGCATAGGACTCTTGTGGTGATGTGTGGAATGGGAATGGTAAATACATTTTCAATGTAAATTGAACTAAAAGAGATGCAGTAGTAGTGTTAGGATTATCAGTAGCTATTCTTGTACGGAGCAGAATAATTAGTATGTTAGCATTATCAGTAGCTATTCTTGTACGGAGCAGAATAATTAGTATGTTAGCATTATCAGTAGCTATTCTTGTAGGGAGCAGAATAATTAGTATGTTGTAATTTTGACGTACCTTGAAATAATATCTCATAAAAAATTAATTATAAACATATGCTTGTATATAGTTGAATTGATTAAGTTGTCAGCATCAAAATTAAACGATAAAATCTAATCTTCTTTTTTATATTGTGATTTTGTTTTAGTTTTAAAAGAGAATCTAATTTTTAATGAATGAACTGTCTTTTTATCTCTCAAATAAAAAATAAATATAATTTTATTAAAAAGTTAATTATAAACATGGATCTATATATAATGAAATTGATGAAGTTTTGCGGGTTAAAATTGACAAATAAAGTTCAATCTTTTTATTTTATATTGTGATTTTTAGTTTTAAAAGAGAATCTAATTTTGAAATAATTGTCTATGTATTTTTCAAATAAAAAATAAATATAATTATTAAAAAGTTAGCAATGATAGATAATAAGTTAATTGTATGAGACTATGTTTCAAGATATATGTTTATAGATATAAAAAAAAAAAATTCTAATGTTCCAAATTAATATCAAAACATTAATATATATTAAATTTGAGAAACTATAGCCGATAAAGGGGTTAAGTGGCTCGATTGTAGTGGCTTAGATTTTAATTCTTTATTTACTATAATTAACAAAAAAATATTGATATATAAAAACTTAATATGATGGTTTAAAATAATATCACAATATTAATATATATCAAAATTGTGACTCTATATAACTAATTATTATTTTAATAATTTAACAAAATAACTTTTATTTTTTAAGATTTACTTTTTACTTTTATAAAAATATCATTTAACATTTTATTAATTGAATAAATAAATTTCCCAAAAATTGTGGATTTCAACAAATCTATTCTATTTTTATTTGGTAGGAATTAGTAGTAGAAGATTTTAGAAAATTCTTTTTTAAGTAGGTTTTTAAAAAAATTTAAAAATAATATAATAAATTTCTAAATTAACTTTTAGAATTACATTTTATTATTTTAAAACTTTTTACAGTTAAAATTAAATTTTTGTTCATAATAATAATGAGTTATTTTTATTATTTTTAAATATAAATGAAGTATCTTAGCATACTTATCTTTAGAAAATTTATGTAAAAAATGCTTTATTAATGAAAAGATGCTTTATTAATGAAAATTAATATAATACAGACCAATACAACACAACACAACACAACAGGCTGCAAGGAGGCAACTTTGAAAATACCATAATATTTATTTTTATTGTAATAGCTTTAGAATTTAACAAAGTTTCTGATGATTAAAATTATGTAAGATTTTGATGTTTCAATAAAATGGTCCATAATTAATTTAGAAAAATGAAAATATATGTTGTGAATGTATGGCGCAGGTGAATGCAGCACAGACGACACAGTTGATGGTGACTCTGTTTCGTGTGAAGGGAGTAGTTGAGTATGGAAGAGGATCCAGCGCCAACCCTAATAAACTCAACATTGGTGACGTGGCAATTCCCCGTCAATTTGCTCACACTGGCCTTTTCTACTGGGAGGTACTTACCCTCATCTTTCTTCATTCCCTGTTAAAATCTTGTAGATGGTATAACTACTTCTAAACTCATTTTGGGTATGGGGATGTAAGCAGAAATTTGGAGGAGATGATGAGAGATTCGACCGTAAAATTGCGAACCTCACATTTTCCAATTACAATGTTGGAAAATCAAAAAATCAAGTTGCAAATGAGCTTCAGAGTGTGTATCCCCAGCGAGAAGAGATTTATTCAATGAGAGGAAAGGTTGAAGAGGGAAGGCCCCAGTTTTGGTTGACTGTGGATAATGATCTCTACACCACTGCACAACAGTTGGAGGTATTGCCATGACCTACAA
Source organism: Cunninghamia lanceolata (assembly GCA_027924645.1). Taxonomy (NCBI): domain Eukaryota; kingdom Viridiplantae; phylum Streptophyta; class Pinopsida; order Cupressales; family Cupressaceae; genus Cunninghamia; species Cunninghamia lanceolata. The sequence goes on from BSBN01001245.1 coordinate 1,533,000, forward strand.
CTTACAGCTTAGATGTGTTTGCTACTAAATTTTGTTTTCAATTTCATTATCCTTTGTGGAGAATTGTGGATATTGATTTCAATTTCAATTAATTAATTACTTTCACTCAACAGTTCAATGTTATGATTGAATTGAATTACAGAAAGTAGAGCTGGATAAGTGCATGTCAGAGGGAAAAACCTCTGTATGTCTGCAACAGCAGCCAAAGATCAAGAGGGTTGAGAAGGGAAGCAGTGCCAACTTTTATGTGAATAACGAAGCATACAGAGACTTTCTCCGCAATCAACTAAATGTTGTCTCTATTGACACTTCAAGCGCAGCAATTGCAATGGTGAGACATCAAAGCGCCTCACCTAAAGTGTTGGTGTGTTGTAGTCGATGCACCAGTTGTTTACATGTGGGAGCAAGTCCCACATGTAAACAACTGGTGTATTTGACTACAACGCACCAGTTCTTTAAGTTCTTACACATCAAAAAAAGTTACTTAAACATCTATCAGTTTTCCATTTTTTTAGTTTTAATATAAAATAGTTATGTGATAAAAGAGATTAGTAAGTTGTAGCTCTTAAAAAAGGGAAGGAATTCCAAGTTCAAGTCACTGCAAAACTTTTTAAAATGAATATTTGTGCTGACCCATCAAAAACTTGACTTAGTGATATACCCAGTCAGAAGTTCCAAGTTCAAATCACTACAATTTTTTTTGAAAATAGTTATTTAAGCAGACCCATCAAGAACTTGACTTAGTAATAGACTCAGTTGTTTAACTATTTAGAGCTCATCAAGGACTGTACTTAGCAGTATATTCACTTAATTGTTAACTTGTCAGTGGTTAAGACTGTTTCCATTATGTTGATTACAATACACCTGCTGTATAAACTAATTGAACTGGTTGTAATTAAATATGTAATTGTAGATCAGTGTTTCAGAATTTAACTGTGTGTCCGTTTTTTTTCTCATAATGAGTGGAAGTTTGATGTCTATCATAAATATGTAATTGTGCAGGTATGCCAGAGCGAGAACAAGGCATTCATAGCAATGAGATCCATCACTGATTATGCAGGAGGGTCTCCTGATGGAAACGACGTTACTGTGATAAGGAATTTATGGCCTCAGCATGCTAGTAAGGCAATCACCCAGATCTTCACCAATTTCGCATCGATCGATTCCAACATCCGTTCAGTTGCATAAGACTTAATCCGGTGAACGGATGTCTAGATGTCTATATATGTACATGTTTAGTTCCACTGGCCGCTTGATCTGTATGTGTGTGAGATCTATATGAGTGTCTTAGTTGCTTCTGTCGCTGCATAAGTTACCTTACTACCATAAATAAGAGTGGCTTGTTGTAAACACCTCATCTGTTCTATGTTCTTTTTCTCTTAATTCTTTAATAAATGTGTAAATAGTAGTGAAATATCCCCCAAAAAAATAAATAAATAAATAAATAAAAACAACAAAACCTCAACCTTACAAACCTTCTGTTTTCAACTGAAGCTACCCAGATCTGCCCCGTACAGGTATATAATTTTTAAACCATTTTATTTTTTAGAAAGGAAAAAGTTGAGCCATTAAAAAACACAGACAACAGCAGGTTCAATCCCGATTTAAATACTGCACCTGAAATATGGGGTTTTGAGGTGCGGCCATAAAGTTGTAGTCCCAGCTCACCCATCATGTTCCCTGAGTGGGCTGCAGTGCATGTGGCTGCTGGGTATTCTCTGTGTTATCAAAAAAGAATCTAAAATAGAAATTACAATATACAGACTAATTAAGATTTACCATCACAACAAAAATAGTATTAAGAAAAAACTGCTTTTACAGTCAAGCGGATCAACTATTTACCACTTTTGAGATTCAATGTGTTGAAAGTATTATCAGTTACAACATCGATCTCTGAGCTCTGGACGACACACTTCCATCACATCCCCAACCCCTGTAAACACCTCAGAGTTTCTTCATCAGATTAAAGGTCACAATAAGCAGACTTAAGTCACATGATTGCAGGTGATTATCACTATCATTATCACAATGCTTCGGAAATCTTTTTGACCCACCATTATCATTATCATGTTATTCTGGGTGCATAAGTTGCCACCAATTTTTGTTGATAAATGATTGCCCCATACAGTAGATTCCATAGGAATCAACAAATTTAGGTCCATTCAAGGTTTAAAATTGATGCGGAGTGTTCACCGACATGGGTCGATCGACTAAGATTGGATCGAACTCATTTTTATTCTATATATCATTTGAACTTTTTGAATTTATCTTAGTCGATCGAATTATTTTAATTTGCTTTCTCCCCCACGTTCCAATCTCCTCGATCTAAATAGGTATTTATTTTAACAAGTATTATATATAATATGGTGAAATGGTGCGACAGTGGGAAAGGTGCAGAGGTATTGTCAGACTGTTGGAGTTGTCAGAGTTGCTCCCCTTCTTCTGTAGCTCGTATTCCTCGTGTCCTGTTCTCCCCCTGTAAGGAGGGTCAGAAATCTTGGGCTGCGGTTCTTAAATGTAAGGACATCCCTCAACCCTCAGTTTCTTGTCCTATTGATGTGATCAATGAGAAGGATAGTATCCTAATACATATGCCTAATATGGTTGTGGAAAGATCCTCTTCTAAATTTGAAAATGCTCTGATTGAAAGATTTTTTTGGTTCTCACCCTAATATTTGGTATTAGAAATTGGGCTAGTCATAGATGGACGCTAAGGGGATACCTGGAAATTTTTGTTTAGTGAAGGGTTTTTTTCTCTTTTCTTTCACTTGTTGAGGACCCTTAGTTTCTTCGTAAATCTAGTTTAGCTTTGTCATGGCCCTTGTTTGGGTTAGGCTTCTTGGCCTCACACTTGAATACTAGGAAGAAGAAGCCATGGAGGGGATAGCCGAATCTTTTGACCATTTTTTAACCATTTATGGGGTGACAAAATTGAGGAAAAGGTTTGTTTTTTTTAGATTCTATGTGAACATGGAGATTAACAAGGAACGAACTTATATTGTGGTTCTATCTTCCAAATACAAACACTATGTGCAGCCAATCAAGTGTGAAAACATGTTTCCTTTCTACCAAATTTGTCAGAAACATGGTCGATGCCTCTCTAACCATTGCTTAAAGAGCAATAAGAATAAGGAGATCTAGAGGAAAAAGGTTAATGGCACTCCTGGCTCCACCCTTAAAGGTGAAAATGTGGTCCAAAAGAAACAAGTCACATATGCTTTCCTTGACGAGTTAGTGTTTTCTCTAGGGGTGATTATGCTGAAGAGAAGCAATATTTTGTTTAGGAGAAGTCATTTTTAGCTCTTGATATTGTTGGGAGCCCCCTGTTCAGGGTCAAGATTTCTTTGGTCATGGTGTTCCTAGTGGTCATATTGTTAGCACTAGTGACTCTTTATCTGTTAGTCAAGCTCCCTCCTTTATTGTTGTGACTTTGTCTCCCTTAAATAGGCTCCTTTTATTGTTGGCAAATCTCCTAAGGCTACCTTAGGCACAAGGAAAAATATGTTTTGGTGACTTTAGTTTAGGTAGTCTAGAAGAGGATGTAGAGACTATTCTAAGCTCATTGGCTCATGATGTGAAGTTCACATGTCCCCCATCTTCATCCATGAGGAAAATCAACGACTCTTCTTTTACAAAGGCTTCTAGAATCCCTGAGAAAAATGTAGATGTTGGATTGGAACCAAAGAGGGGGCACCCAAGCTTAAGGGAACCCTGATCCACATAGACTACTAAAGATGTCACCAATGTGAAACAAAAGACTTTGGAGCTAAATATCTCTAGCAAATCCTGTAAATGAAGATTATCTCTTAGAATATTAGAGGGCTTAATGGTCCAAATAAGTAATCGATTGATATGAACTTTTGTTGGGACCATAAGCCCTTTATTCTTCTCCTACAAGAAGTTAAGATGTCTATAGAAGTTTTTTTTCTCAAATTAAAAGGAAAATTTGGAAAAATATTTTTGAAGGTGTTATCTCTGAAGTGGCCTTGTGACCCTTTGGGATCCTCAAGCTATTGATGGGGAGATCTCGTTAAAGAATAGACACTTGACTTAGCTATCCCTTTTTCTAGCAAGACTAGTAATGTGGTTTGGATCTTATCAAATAGTTATGCTCCAATAAAAGCATCAAGAGTATCCTTTGGAATGAGTTGACAAAATTTAGAAGCTCATGCAAAGAAATAAGGTGGATGGTTGTTGAAATTTTCAAAACTCCACTCTCTCCAAATGAAAAGCAAGGTGGTATTCTATAATGTCCCCATTTCTGGCATGATCACCTAAGAGGAGCTTGAGTTAGTCTATCCTCATTTTCGTATGCTAATTTGTGAATTGAGGGAATGTAGTAGTCGAGCTATGGAAATTTAGAAAAGTTGTTTTTATGAGGCTCAACTAATTTTTCTAGCTATGGCGATTGTGGGAGATGATAACGTACTTTTGCATTAATTATTGAAAGGCCAAAAATAATAAAATAATTACTCTTGAAGTGGATGACCCATTCTTGGGTAATTAAAATAAAAAAATAATATTTTATTCTTCTTTTGGACAGCCAAGAAAGATGAATTAAATAATAATAATTTTTTATTATTTATAGCGCCCAAGTTGGAGGATTATTGGTCCGCAAAAACAAATAAAAAAATATTTTTGGAGTGCTCAACTTGGGAAAAAGGAAAAATAAATAAAATAATGTGAGATGGCCAGCTTGGAGGAAAAAGTAATTCAAATCTTAATTTGAATTTGATTTTGGGAGCCTAGTCTTGGTCGGCTAGCTTGGAGAGGAAAAGAGAACTCAATTATAAAAGGTCATTGGAGCTTCATTTCATAATTGAGAATTTTGGCATCTTGAGTATTTTGTATTGGCAATTTTATTGCAGGATTTTCTAAGGACGAAAGCCCTTGTAGAAGGAGGTGGAATTGGACGAAAACCCAATTGCATCACGGAGGTGGATTCATACGGAGTTCACACTTGAACTTCATTAGAGAATTCGAAATTTGTTGAGCATTCATGATATATTTTTATTGCAGATTTGTGACGCCATTTTGTGGAATACATTGAAGACTTATCATCAAGAAGTGACCACTGAATTTGGGAAGACTTCATTGCATGTTGGAGCGCCACTATTGAAGAGACATATTCAGATTTCCAATTAGATCTTGAGCGCCATTATTATGAAGATTTAATGCAGATTTCATAATAGATTTGACATTTGGACTGAGCACCATCATTGTGGATCTTGAGCGCCATTTTTTGGAGGAGATTCGTAGCTGGTTTGAGTACTATCATTGAAGGATTATTGCATATTTGTATATCAGCATTGTGCATGCCTAAAACCCTAGTCGCTGCCAACATTGGGATTGCATTTTCCATCATTCATCACTTTGGAGAGGGCTGATCGACATAAGGGTCAATTTGACATCATTTGAGGAGGGCGATCAGCTGCAAAGCCATTGGATCTGCATTCTTTGACATCACCAAGTGGATCGGGCAGCATTGAGGTGTCTGGGAGCTTCAATTCATCATCCTAAGAAGTAGTGACCAGCAGAGGAAGAGGCGAACAACAGATATTTGCATCATTGACCATCATTCAAGACTCCTTTGCCAACATTCATCTTCTTTGTGGATCTTATCATTCGTGGAAGAAGTTCGCTCACCTTGCATTGACAATTTGATATCACATTGGCATGTTGAAGATCATCTTTCATCTCTAATTTTTGTAGCAGCAGCTTGTGGAGGTATTTTGGCTATCATAAAGCCATGCATTTGATGTAATTTGATCATTGATCAATCTGATTTTATAATAGCAGTGATTTGATTTGATTTATCCATCATTTTTCTATCTCCCTAATGTAGATCTTATGTAATTCATTGTGTAATTCATCTAGGGTTTGATTGTGCATTTTGGCATGTTGTTTATGATGTTTTTGGCATGATAATTGGATGAGATAAGTGCATGTTTAAATCTGAAACAAAAAATCAGAATTTAGATCTAGGGTTTCAAGTTTGAAGTTTGAAAATTTAGAAAAATTAGCATAAACCCTAGTTGGCAGTATCAACATAAATTAAACTAAAAGAGATGTAGTAATGTTAGCATTATTAGATAGCTATTTTCTTGTCAGTATGTTGTAATTTTGATGTTACTTGAAATAATATCTATAAAAAGATAATTATAAATCTAAGGTGGATATCATTGAATTGATTAAGTTGTCAGTTTTAAAATTGAAAGATAAAGTAGAATCATTTTTTATATTGCAATTTTTTAGGATATCTTTGGGCATACTTTAGATAATATAGATATACTAGCTATAAACATATATGTGTATATAGTGAAATTTATTAAGTTGTCAACCACAAAATTGATTAACTGATCTGCAGTACTCTCCTGCAGTCTCAGACTTATTCCTCTAGCAACCGTTCTCCTTGTAACTGCCATTTCTTGGCATGCCGTTGTATCATTCCTTATTGTCTGAGGATGGATAAAAACGTATGAGGAAGTTTTATAGTATGTAGAGTGGTGTGAATTGCTGCTGTTCAGAAAACAGAGAGATGTGTATGTAATACACAAAGAGAGATGTAGTCAATGCACCAGTTGCTTACACATGGGACCTGCTCCCACTGTAAACAACCAGACTACAACCACCAGTTCTTTAAACTCTTACACATCAAAGAGAGTTACTTAAGCATCTATCAGTTTCCTTTTTTTTTTAATTTTAATATTAAAAAGTTATATGATAAAAGAGATTAGTAAGTTGTAGCTCTTAAAAAAAAGGAAAGAATTCCAAGTTCAAGTCACTGCAAAACTTTTTAAAATGAATATTTAAGCAGACCCATAAAAAACTTGACTTAGTAATATACCCAGTCAAAAGTTCCAAGTTCAAATCACTACAAATTTTTTTGAAAATAGTTATTTAAGCAGACCCATGAAGAACTTGACTTAGTAATAGACTCAGTTGTTTAACTATTTAGAGCCAATCAAGGACTGGACTTAGCAGTATATTCACTTAATTGTTAACTTGTCAGTGGTTAAGACTGTTTCCATTATGTTGATTACAATACACCTGCTGTATAAACTAATTGAATTGGTTGTAAGTAAATATCTAATTGTAGATTAGTGTTTCAGGATTTAACTGTGTGTGCGTTTTTTTTCTCAAGGAAATTTGATGTCTATCATAAATATGTAATTGTGCAGGTGTGCGAGAGCGAGAAGAAGGCATTCATAGCAATGAGATCCATCACTGATTATGCAGGAGGGTCTCCTGATGGAAATGACGTTACTGTGATAAGGAATTTTTGGCCTCAGCATGCTCGTAAGGCAATCACCCAGATCTTCACCAATTTCGCATCGATCGATTCCAACATCCGTTTAGTTGCTTAAGACTTAATCTATATGTATATGTACATGTTTAGTTCCAGTGGCCGCTCGATCTATATGTATATGTGTGTGAGATGATCTATATGAGTGTCTTAGCTGCTTCTGTCGCTGCATAAGTTACCTTACTACCATAAATAAGAGTGGCTTGTTGTAAACACCTCATCTGTTCTATGTTTTTTTTTTTCAAAAATCTTAAATAAAGGTGTAAATAGAACTGAGATATCCAAAAACAAAAACCAGGAAACACAGAGATGCTTCCAAGAGATGAGAGCAATTCACACAAGAAATTCACACCAACCAAGCAAGTACTTATAGCCGCACAAGATAATTAAAAACCAAAAACCTCGACCTTACAAACCATCTGTTTTCGACTCAAAGACCTTACCAAACCTGCCCTGCACAATTTTTGACCCATTTAATTTTATAGACTAAAAAATTGAGCCATTGAAAAACAGAGATAGTGGTCGCAGGTTCAGTCCTGATTTAAACACTGCACTTGAGATATGGGGTTTTTGAGGTATGGACACAGAGTTAGTCCTAGCTCACCCATCATGTTCCCAAAGAGAGCTGCAGTGCCCGTGGCTGGGGATTCTCTGTGGAAAAAAACTAAAATTGAAATTACAACATACAGATTAATTAAGATTTACCATCACATAAAAAGAGTATTCAGAAAAGACCGTTCTACATAAATATCATCCATTTCAATGGTCAAACAGTCAATAACAAGTTTACACCTCATTTACAACAAAAATTGGTAAATATTTGTCCTATTTTTATTAGCCAAAATTGGCTTATGAGTGTTGAAGTGATGATATTTCAAAACCACTCTACTTAAATATCGTGCAATTTTACACCTCATTCACAACAAAAAGTGGTAAATATTTGTCCTATTTTTATTAGAGTGTAGAGCTTCTGGATAAAACTGTGTATTACTTTTTCAGATCGACATTTTGGATCTGAAGGGAAGAGGCAGAGGATAGAGAGAAAAACAGAGGGCTACAGCCCTTTACATTTGCATAAAACTTTTTAATTATATAAATTATTATTGTAGGCAATTTTCTCTCACACCATAAAGACATACATATTTTCTGCATAAATTAGAGCTGCTGCTTATACATCATGAAAACAAAAAACAGAGCATTACTCAGCTTTTTCTGCTACACCCAACATCCATCCTAAAACAGCTCAATCACAATACTTCTCATTTTCAACAAAAGTATCCAGCCTATGCCGGACTTGACAACAAATTAAAATTGGACAAAAAAATATCTGCTCTTTTCCATACGTAAGAGAGGAGACCATACTCTTGAAAGACATCTCTGCAGAAGAAATTAATGAAGACAAGTGAGTCCATACCTCACACCATACATCTTGCATAAATATTAATAAAAACAAGATAGAATAGAGAGGACAAATCGAAGATTGGAGAGGTCAGCAATATGTTTACAAAAGTCTTTGACATTCAATGAGATGTAATGTCCTGTCTGCTACAATGCTAAAGGATGAACAGTGAACAGAAGTAATTATGGTGGTTGGGATTAATATTCCAACACCCCCCCTTAATCACAACTACCACCTTCTTTGATACCCAAACGATCTCTTTGAAACACAAAACTTTCTTTCCCTAATGCCTTGGTGAAAATATCTACACATTGATCTTGAGACCTGCAAAAATCCAAAAATATTTCTCCATTGTTGATTAGTTCTCTAATGAAATGATACCTCGTGTCAATATGTTTACTTCTTTTGTGAAAAACTAGATTCTTAGACAATGCTATAGCTGAGTTACATTATAACAATAGATCTTTGTTGCCTCTTTTTGCTCTTGCTTGAGTTCTTTCAGCATTCTTCTTATCCAAACTGCTTGACATGATGCACTTGTGGCTACTACATACTATGCTTCAACTGATGAAAGAGTGACTATTGATTGTTTCTTTGAAGCCCATGAAACTACACCTGTTCTAAAATAAAAAAACATAACCAGAAGTACTCTTCCTATCATCAATACTTCCTGCACAATCACTATCAATGTATCATATGAGCTTGAACTCATTTGATGTTGAGTACTGAATACCAGAGTTCCTTGTTCCACTCACATATCTAAGAATTCTTTTTCCTACTTGCCAATGAGAAACTTTTGGAGATTCCATGAACCTTGAAATCAGACTAACTGTATACATAATGTCTGGCCTTGTGGCTGTTAAATACATGAGGCTACCAACAAGCCTTTTATACAAAGTTGGATCAATGTTGGCTCCTTTGTCATCCTTGCTTAGTTTCAGCCCTGTGACAATTGGTGTTGGAGCTGATTTGTAATTTGTCTTGTTAAACCTTTTCAAAATGTCATTTGCATATTTGGTTTGGGAGATGAATATATCATTTTGATTTTGATTCACCTCAATGTCAAGAAAATACTTCATGAGGCCTAAATCAGTCGTTTCAAATTCTTTTTTCATAGCTCCTTTGAACAAATCAATTGCTAAATCACTCGTGAATATCAAATCATCAACATACAAGCAAACAATTATGATCTCACCTTGCTCATTCATCTTGGTATACAATGTAGGCTCACTGCCGCACCTATTGAAGCCATTTTGCAAAGATAAGAGTCAATTCTGCTATACCAAGCTCTTGGGGCTTGCTTGAGTCCATAGAGTGTATTTTTCAGTTTGTAGAATTTGTCGTCTTGACCCAAAATCTCATATCCAGGTGGTTGCTCCACATACGCTTCTTCTTCAAGGTAGCCATTCACAAAAGTTGATTTTACATCCATTTGGTAAACTGGCCATTTGTTTTGAGTTTCTATTGCAAGTATAGTTCTCACAATGTCTAATCGAGCTACTGGAGCAAATATCTCATTGTAATCAACCCCGGGCTGTTGTGAATATCCTTTTGCCACTAGTCTTGCTTTATGTTTTTGCACATCACCATTTGCATCTAATTTGGTTTTGTAAACCCACTTCACTCCTATGACATCTTTGTCTTTTGGAAGACTCACTAACTCCCATGTTTGATTCTTTTCAATTGCATCAATTTCATCATCCATTGCATTTACCCATTTTTCATTCTTAATTGTATCTTCATAATGAATTGGATCTTCTACTTGTGAATAAAATGCAAAGAGAGAAATCAGACTAGCATTGTTCTCACCTTCATTTTGATCATAAATGTCTCTCAAACTTCTAATTTTTTGTCTCCTCAGACTTGCCAATATAGGATTTGACATATCACTTGAACTTGGACTTATGGAATGTGAACTTGATGGTCTTGCACCCTGATTGCCACTTGTAGATGGTGTTTGTTGCACATTTGAAAGAGTGGATGCTTGAGTGTGTGGGGTTGTCCTTACACTTGATGATGGTGTCATTTGATGACCACTTTTTTGAGCTTGAATGGGTGTGGAAGGAGTCACATTTGATGGAGTACCTGCTGGTATAAAAACTTCTCTATCTTCTTGTGGTAAGTTGGCTACAATATTGATTATTTTCTCCAAACTCCCATTGCATGCTTCATCTTCTATGAACTGCACATCTCTGCTGATTATAACTGTCTTGGTTATCGGATTGTATAATTTGTATGCCTTGGATTCATCACTATAACTAACAAATATACACTTTTCTCCCTTGTTGTCTAATTTTTTTCTCAACTCATCCGGCACATGTGCATATGCCACACATCCAAATACTCTCATGTGAGCAACACTATGTTTTCTTCCTGTCCATGCTTCTTCGGGAATCATATTCTTCACACTCTTGGTTGGACATCTATTCATAATGTATGTTGCACAAGCTACAGCTTTAGCCCAATATTCATTTGACAAATGCTTTGCTTTCAACATGCTTCTTGCCATTTCCATGATTGTTCTATTTTTTCTTTCAGCTACCCCATTTTGTTACTCGGTGTGTACCTGGTTGTGAATTGCTTGTGAATCCCATGGTCTTTGCAAAAATGTAGAAATTCATTTGAGATGTATTCACCACCTCTATCTGTTCTCAATGCTTTGATGTAGTAACCATTTTGTTTCTCAACAAGTGCCTTGAATTGACGGAAGTAATTAAACACTTCATTCTTTTTCCTTAGGAAGTAGACCCATGTTTTCCTTGAATAGTCATCAATGAAGGTCAAAAAGTAGTAGCTTCCACCAATTGAGGGTGTTTGCATAGTTCCACACAAATCTGAATGAACAATCTCCAAAGGTGTCTTTGCTCTAATTGACTTGCCGGTTGGAAATGTCTCTCTATGTTGCTTTCCCAAGATGCACCCTTCACATACTCTTTCTGGTTTCTCTATTAATGGCATACCCTTTACCATACTCTTCCTATTTAGTAGGTTCAAACCTCCAAAGTTGAGATGCCCAAATCTTAGATGCTATAACCAATTTTCATCTTTTATTTCTACTTGAAAGATGGTTTGTGTGACTACTACAACTTCTTATTTATCCTCTTGTTGGTTCATTGTGGGTTGTGCTTGAGCATATTCCACATTCAAATCTGGCTTAATCTTTAGGGGAAACATTCTATTGTTTGTCATTTGCACTTTAGCAATAAGATGATTACTTGGAAATTTATCTAGAATAGTGCATTCTTTGTTTTTGAAGAAAATTTTATACCCCTTTTGAACAAGCTGCCCAATGCTCATTAGATTATGTTTTAGACCAGGCACAAAATACACATCTAAAATATACTTCTTCTCCCCTTGTTTAGTTAGAATGTTGATATTTCATTTGCCCATAACTGAAACTTTGTTATCATTACCCAATGTGACATCTGATTTTACACTTTCATCTAAACTTGAGAACATTTCTAAGTTCCCTGTCATGTGATTGCTGCAACCTGAGTCTAAGAACCATACATCCTTTTGATTCTCTTGTGCTACTATTATCACCTAAATATGCACCCAGACTAATTTGTAGAAATTAGTCTATTTGATGAAACATGGGAGGACCTCTAAAGTTGTGGGTTACTCTATGAATAGAGGTCAACCTCTGGAGAAGGTTGGCTTCCTATGGATATCACCTAAACTACTACTTTGATGAGGAAAAGGGTAAGAATATGCTTATTTTAAAACATAAGTGGTGAAAATGAAGTAAAAATGGGTGATACACCAAACTAATAAGAGCTATGAGATACTAAGACTGACATACACTTGGTTATTTATGATGAACACTGAAGATACACAACATGTTATTGTAAGTTTATGTATAGGTGTTTCATGAACAAGTTTGTTTTGCATATATTTTAAAGAAGGAAAGACAAAACTTTCACAAACTAGAGGTTTCTATGCAATCCTAAGACACAATTCATACCCTGCATATTCCTACTTTTGCAAAAAGGCATAAAATGAGACAAAGCTAAAGGAGAAAAGAACAATCTCACAAATAACTCAGTTAATCACCTGGTAATGCACAATGCTTGCAAGAACAAGAAGGTAACAAGATTCTTCAATAATCTCCAAGGTAAAATCTGTATTTCATACTCCCAAAATGATGAGTTACAAAAGATGCTCAATACTGTAACAAAGGACTGTATCAGTCAAAATCTCTAGAAAAATATTTTGCATAATAAGAACTAACTACAAAAGAGTCACAAAAGTGACTATAACCACCACTTTCCAAGTGGTTCCACAAAAGAAGGAAAACCAAACTGATTTGGGTCAGATGCCCAGAAAAAGCCTAAAATATAGGGCCTATATCCTCTCCAAAAGTGCCCAAAATACAAGAAAAAGTCCATTAGGACTTAGTCAAACATGAAGAGTCATGAAAACCAATCCTACAAGACTCTAAAAGGCAATAAAATCCTCCTAAATGCTCTCAAAGTAATCAAGACAACTACTAACTACCAACATACTTAGTCAAACATTCACTCCACCAAGGCAAAACAAGAAGCTAGACTCTAGGCATATGTCTGCCAACTCTTCCACGACCCAAGCTATATTCCCTCAAAGTCAATAAAGTCTCACAGTCACTCTCATATTATTCTCCTTTGCAGAAAAACAACAATAAGTCTCAAATGATTCATAATGTCACCATTCAAAATTTATTGTTTTACATTATATCTTGTGCAAGGAAAATAAATACAAAAAAAATGATAATTAGCACCGAAGTGCCTACCCTCATGTCAAGGAAATAAAGGGTTTAACAAAAGGTCTTGATGTATTATGGCCACCCCATGGCACTCTCCTAGGTATCACTTGTTGTAAGTCTTTACCACGGGTCATTTTAAATGTTATGCAAAAATAAAAATGTAAAAAGGAAAATAAAGCCCATCGGGCTTCTAGGGTTATGAAACCCTAGGGCACAAAAAAGACAAGTTTTGCACTCATTTTTGCATTTTTGTAAATCTTGAAATCTTGCTTCCTATTCATGAGGTGCCGCCATGAGGGTTTCATGTTGAGCTTCCTGTCGCTGTTTCGAAGGCATTCCACTGTGGCTTTTACCATTTTTCTGCATTCATGCTGAGGTAAACATGAGTATTTCATCTTTCTGGAATGAAAATGCAACTTTCATGATTTTTCTGTAGTCATTCACTCGCTATATCTGATGAATCTCTGCATATTTCTTCATGTCTAAGATAGAAAGACTTCATTTTATGCATAAAAAGGTTTCTTTTAAGACATGATGCTACGGTAGATCATGAAAATTGTTACTTCTCTGCTATTTCACTCACTATATATGATGCTCTCTGCATATTTCTATCAAGGCTGTGATGAAAAAGGCACTTCTATAATAGTTTCTTTGTCCTCTGGCTTTTACTTAGGGTATTGACTGTAGTTCTTTTGAAAATAGTTATGAGAAAAATAATCAGCAACTGTGAAGTTCTTACTAGTTTCTTTGCTTTCCTTTCTGTCAGTGAAGAAAATGTTGCTTTTGTAGCGTTTATGACTTAGGGTTTTGCAAATACAAACCCTCTCTGTGAATTTTGAATGCTCCAGATCTCTGCAACTCTTAAGCATGGCTTGACATTGATAGATAAGGACGCACTGCTGATTATTTTCTTGTATTTGTAGGTTTTCTTCACCACTGTGGAAATGTCTCTCTCCACATTTTGTATACTAGGTCTCTTGATAGCCAACTGAGTACTTGAATTCTTTATGCTATTTGTTGCTTGGGTTTCTTCTTGACAGTCTTAAGATGAACTATAATACTCCTTGACATATTCTGGTATATGTTCACTGTAACTTCACATAACAAAATTTATGCAGCATCTTCATGACAAGTTCTCACACTCTACATTTCTTCCAGCATACACTCTTGTTTAATGTACTCTGTCTTATACAAGACTATGATAATTATGAGGATCCAGTTGACTGTTGAATTGTTCTTTACTGGCAGCATGACTGTTTGCATGTACTCCCTGAGTATGCCCTTGTAGGTTGTTCATAGTATTCTGATTGGCCTCTACACTGTCAAAATGCATGATTGCAGGCTACCCTTTGCCATTCTATGACAATCACTCTACCCTCTAGCTCTGTATTGATGTCACCACCTTCATGAAACCTCTTTGTATTCACTGACTCTCCATATTTGTAGCTTCAATAGCCCTTTCTCATGCTTCACTTTTTAAACCATTACTAATTTCGGCTAATCCTATGATGGTTTTCACTGTTCATCATGATTTTAATAGCTATGATAGGATCTTCAAAAATGTTGTCTCTTTATCTATATCTACACTATGCATAGCATGGTGATAGTGAAATGCTCACCATTTTAAGAGCTAAACTATGTCTTGGAATGGCTTCACTAGACCATAGACACTGTAGATTGCCTTGGCATCACTCTCCCTTTCTCAAATACCTTCTTAATATCAATACACCCTGACCAAATGATGATTGTTGTTACAAAACCAATTAGCATTGCTTCAATGCAGGCTTCTTGTTGGTCACTGTGGACTGCCTTCACTACTTCAAAATGGATAACCTCTTTCTTGTATTATGGCTTGAAGAGATAGCCACCTCAGACCTGGGAATGTTTCAAAGTTTACAAATTCTATCTTTTCTTATGTGCTAGCCTTTGTGACTCCTGTAATAGCCTTCTCATATTCTTATGACTGCTCTGGCTATAGGCTCCTTACTCAGTGCTCTAATTGTACCTCTTATGATTGTACCTTCACTTGACTGTTATAGACTACTGATGACTGCTAGTTGGCAAGGAGGAGGTTTGTATTTCCAGCTTCATATTTTGTATGCCTCTACAGTTCAAAACTCCTTCTCAAATGTTTGTATGCCTCTGCAGCTTTTACATTAGGGAACAAAAGATTTAAAAATGTATCAAATACCTCTCTCTTCTATCATGATTGTTCTGAGTTCATACTAATGATATATGATCTCATGTGACTTCATGTTGTTTGTTGTATTCATGTCTTCATGTCCTCATGACTAGCATGCTTATGATTTGATGATGATGACTCCTATGGACTGTCCTCTATTAATCTCCATAGGCCTGCTCCATTTGGGTATAGCAATCACTGAGGACCTTCTCTATTGAATATATAACAGTCATAAAAATTGTTCCTACTGTTCCAGCTTGTCTATTCCCATTTATCTCCCTAATACCTTTGCAACATGAGTCCTTTCTACATTATGATTTGACTGCTCTTTTATGCTTCATTTTGTTGTTCACCTTTTACATGTCTTGTAGGGTTGTCCTCATTGTCTATGCATATTGTTGTGGCACTGTTAAGATTGTTCCAAAGGCTACTTTACTTGCATGGAGGACTGTTGTTTTGAAATGGACAGTGATGTCTTTTCTACTCAAAAGCCTTATTTTTCATATTCCTTGTCTTCAACAGAGATCTTGAAGTCTTCTGTGATGGTCCATACACCTCTATTGAATGTCATTTTGACCTCTTCTATTTGCATTTGTCCTTTTGAGGTTGCAAACTATTTCTAAGCAAACTGTCCTTGTTGTACTTGATGAATATACATGAAATCTTCTATAATGGCTATGAGCTGGGCTCAACCCTTGTGGGAGCCACATTTTCCTCCACTCATAATGTAATCTGATAAATCACTCAGAAACACAATTTTACCTGTATCTGCACATGAAGCAAACTTGTTAGAAAAATAAATGTATGCTTTGGATGTGTTTGACAACTAGCTTGTTTTCTAGGACCTTCAAAGTATGCATTTCTCGTCTAATACACATTGAGACTAATATATGCATGCATAGGGTGACTATGTGTACAATGTTGGTAATTAGCCATTTCTTAGAGCATTGTTGTAATACCATTACTTAATCTTTGTAGGAAATAGGAGCTAGGAGAAGTCAGTGGCTCAGGGCTACACCAACCTACAACCTCCATAGTCAACACCGCAAACCAATCATTCAGGCAATGACTGGTTACCTTTCCTTCTATGCACATTCATTTCTCTTTATTACTTATTCATGTATATGTTGTTCTCAATTTGTATTAGAATAAGCAATAGTCAGTCTCACGACTTGTGTGAGATAATGAACATTCTTACATTCAATAAAGATTACTTGAAAGATTTGTGTAAATCTTTTCTCTATTACATGCACTTGTAATAAATGCAATAATCTGTTACAATTACCTTGTAGTCTTTTCCTGATTTTTTTGTTTATACAATTGAATGTTATGAAGGAAAGTAAATAAAATGTACCTCACTTTTTCAGTTTAAATTCAACAAATCCACCTAATTGAGCTATAGTGAAAATCTGATAACAACTACATTGCATGCTATGAACATATTACTCTGATTTTGATTTTCTTTTGTGAAGTTTGCATTTGGTTTGCTAAAATCATACTACTTCTTTCTACACTCATTTGAATAATGCCCATACTTCTTACAATAATGACATTGGATTTGAGATTTGTCATACCTTTGACCTTGTGGTTGATTTTGAGATGGGTTTGGTCTTCAGTTTTGGCTGCTACCTCTTCCCCTTGAGCTTAATGGGCTGCTTCTTCCACCTCTATAATAATTCCTTCCTCTACCTCTAAAATTTGATCTACCTCTGACTCTACCATGGCTAATTGAAACTTGTGACTTGAATGCATGCTCCAATGAGTTGTTTGCTGACCTGCTTATCCTATGTTCATGTGAAATGAGAGATGCATGGAGCTCATCAACTGAAAACTGTGAGAGGTTCTTTGTTTCCTCTATGGTCACAACTATGGATTCAAACCTTATGGGTAAACTCCTTAAAATCTTTTCAACAATCCTTCTATCTTCAAGTCTTTCACTATGAAATCTAATTTGATTAACTAAACCCATCACTTGTGTGAAGAAAGTGTCTATTGAATCTAAATCCTTCATCAAGATTGTTTCAAAATCCCTTCTCAACATTTGCAACTTAGTTGTCTTCACCTTTTCCATTCCTTGATAGGCTGTTTGGAGTATATCCTATGCTTGTTTGGACTTAGTTGATGTTGCAACCCTTGGAAAAATGCTCTCATGCACTACTTGAAAGATGTAGAATAGATCTTTTGAATCCTTCTTCCTATTATCCCTCAACAAGTCTTTCTCTGCTTGTGTTAATGCATTGTATGCTGCTGCATCTGCTGGTTCTGAAAATCCATTCTCTACTAGATCCCAAATATCCTGAGAACAAAATAATGCCTTCATGGTGATTGACCAATAATCATGTAGTTCTTCCCATTAAACTATGGAATATGAGGGTTTGTTAAACTTGTGCTTGTGTTTACCATTGTTGACTGTAAAACTTGCTTGAAACCTTTGTTTGAAGATAGCTCTGATAAACCTTGTTGTGATATTTACCTGCTCTGATACCAGGTGAAGGGAAGAGGTAGAGGATAGAGAGAAAAATAGAGGGCTACAGCCCTTTACATTTGCATAAAACTTTTAAACAGAAACATAAAGAAACAAAAATTATATAAATTATTATTGTAGGCAATTTTCTCTCACACCAAAAAAGACATATATTATCTGCATAAATTAGAGCTACTACTCATACATCATGAAAACAAAAAATAGAGCATTACCCAGCTTTTTCTGCTACACCCAACATCCATCCTAAAATAGCTTAATCACAATACTTCTCATTTTCAACAAAAGTATCCAGCATACAAGTAAAACTAAGAACTAGCCTATGTTGGACTTGATAGCAAATTAAAATTGGAGCAGATCTTTTCCATACGTAAGAGAGGAGACCATACTTCTGAAAGACATCTCTGTAGAAGAAATTAATGAAGACAAATGAGGCCATACCTCACACCATACATCTTGCAGAAATATTGTTACTAATTTTCTATTCACACTAAAATTCGTTTGACCTAAATGTAGTTGTTCAAAAGGAATAAAAGAAAACTTTGAAGTTAAGCATTCAATAAATAGTTGATATCTTGATAGACCAGAAATGGATTTCATTTGACAAGATAACCCATCAGTCTAATCAAGACTGATGAGTCATCATGATAAGAGAATAAGGTTACCAAGGTATCAATCATTCAAGAAATACAGTTGTTTTAACATAGGGTTATCTTTCAAGGGTTATAAGTCAGATTGGTTATTCACTTAATCACATTTGAAAGAAAAAAAGAAAGATATTTGTTTAAACTGTTATTTCATGTCATGTTTTGAACATACATTCAATATCTGCTACATTATTCTATGCATTGACTGAAAAGAAATACACATACATCAAGTGCATAAGATAGAGTAACTGATTATGCTTAAAAGAAGTGTTCAAATGTGTCCCACACAAGCCGTGGGAGTAACTAGATAGAGCAATGCAGACATGCAAGCTATACATCTGATGATAAAAGAAGTAAAGAACAAATGATAAAATTAAACATCCATCATTGCCTAAGCAAGAAGGTTGTTTTGTTGATGTTGATCTTCAGTCTTCAACTCCAACTCCTATCATCAGTTGAACCTACAAAAAATTGGGGAATGTCCTGTAAGAGCTCCGGATGTTTAAAGTTATCATATGCTTTATCATGCAGACTTATCAACTTGTCACATCATGCATTTCATATGAAGGATCAAATCAGACATGTGCTACAAGTCAGATATCATAAAGAAGATCAATCAATACCATCAGGTATATTTTTTATGCTAACTTGTTTGTTCACTGTGCAGGTATAGGAAAAGTAATGTTGCTGATTTGAAGACAAATAAACATGTGGAGAAAATGTGGCTCCCACAAGGGTTGAGCCCAGCATGTTTCCTTTTTACTCATTTGAAAAGGAATATCAAAAAAAGATAGGATGCATCATTCAAAGTACATCATGCATCATTAATCAACTTACAGAGAAGATATGTCATCATGACATTTATTACAGTTGATTAAAGCAAATCAGTAAGTATGTAATGCCTAAGTCAGGTTGACAAAATGCAGAAATCAGAATTGTAGTCATGAAAGGTATTTTTCTTGTTCATATTATTATCAGAATACTTTATTGCTGTCATATTTCATGTCACATTTCACAAAAATCAGACTTAAGAAATGACAAAAATATGAAAAAGAGATAAGAGCAGTACTGAAAGAATAAATCAAGGACAGAAAGACACATATGCCGATCAATTTTCTAATACATATCAGATGGAAAGAACAAGCTACAGGAACTTTCATTGTTTATGCATATGATATTAAAGTTGAAGGCAAATCACAAAAATAAATTGATGCATACCATTGACATATGAGTGTTCACATTGTTATCTGATGATGAAAAGGAGTTATAGAATAATGCTTATAGGAGATAGATTTGTGTACATGAGTTATAGGATACAAACATCAGAAGCATTTTCTAATTTTTTGATCAAAGGACAGTAAGCAAATGTCATGTTACAAGTGTTCATTCTGATTAAGTATAGCTAAAGAAGGTAATAAATATCATGCCTCTCAAAGGACAGGATCATACAGCTTCATCATGAGAAGCAGTTATCAGTGATAATTGAAGAAGGAACATCATGTAATAAATCAAATGAATGCTACAGTCTTAGAAATGTATAGGTATCACTACCTTTGACAGAAGGATAAATGGATCTATAGGAAGTGAAACGATAAAAGACTCATAATATGCCATATCTATGCTATAGTAAGATTGTTGAAGGAGATACAAGTTATCATCATTTCTGATTGATATAATTATGACAAACATTTATTAGGTTGAAGGACAAAAAGGAGACAAAAATGAAGAATGCATGCTATAGGAAATGATTAGAATGTTAAAGTAAATCTCAGAGAGCAGCATGATGATTACCTGACATTGGACCAGCTAAATGCCAAAAGAATATCAAAATAGCATCTCATGCCCAGAAATATATTCATAAATGAAGAATTCATGCTCAGGAAAAGAAGATAAATATCATGTGGTTACAATGGAGTTCATACAGAATGCAAACTCTTGAGGAGGGTTTGAAACCCTAACATATTTCACTCATACAGATAAAAGAATCAATACAGTGAATGTTTCTGCCATAGCCATGACCTGAAGGAAGGGTTTTATGCCTGAAAGAAGATGCCCTCACGCAAAATTTCAAAACCTCATTTTTCAAGAATGAAACCCTAGTTTCATTTCATGCACATAGTGAAGGAAAAAATGGCAGAGAATTATTTTCATAGCATGGCTGCAACAGAAGGAGTGGTTTTCATTGATACCCATATAGATTTTCATAAAACCCTACCATCTTTCTTTGCCATTTCAGAAAGAAAATGGGGTTACAGTATATTTTCTATCATGGTCGTGCCCAAAATGGCAAACATTATACATTTTTAAGGAAAACCCTCATTTCTGTGTTAAAACCCTTCATTTTTTATAGAAGACAGTAAAAAAGAAAGCTCAGAGTATGTATTTTCTGGTATGGCCGTGCATATGGATTTCATTTATATGCAATTTCGAAGAAACCCTCATCATGTAATTTGAAAACCCTTCAAAATTTCATGTCAGAAAATCAAGAATATGCTATAGAAAATGATAATGGCTACAATCATACAGAAAGAGAGGAGTATTAGCAATGCCCATATGACAGAAATAGAAACCCTTGTTTCTGCAATGAAAGAAAAGTATCTACAATAAGGAATAACAAGAGAGTTAGCTCCAGCTCGAAGAGAAGAAGAGTGTAATGGCGGCGACCTCCTGTAGGTCTTTATCTTTTCTTTTTCTCAGTTTTTCTCATATTTTACAAGAAGATTTCAAACACAGAAAGCAAAAGAGCATTGTCAAAGAGATGTTACAGAAGGAGCAAGAAAAGTAGAGATGGCCATGGCCATTAATATGGAACAAACCTCAAAAAATGATGAAGGAAATGCCAGCCAAAGACATGATACAACACTCACCCTCATCTGTCATTCTTTTTATTCCAGAAAATGCAAGAAAATTGTAGAGTTTTGACCTCAAAGAAGTGAAGAAGAAGCCATAGAGACCAAAGAAGCCCTAAGTGCCAAAGAGTTGTAGAGCGGCGGCCAACATAGAGGAACAAATGAAATGATCAAATGATTAGGGTTTTCAACCCTTTTTTGTTTGAACCTTCTTTTCTCATTGATATTTTTGACCATTGTAAACATAATTATTGCCATATCCAAATAAATCAAATCGGGGTCAAAACATCAAAGATGTATTACCTAGTAATCATCATAAGAAATGGCTAACATATGGTATGTATTGCACTCCAAAAGGTGATTGACAGTCCAAGGTAAGTGTTATACCTTGCAAGAAAATCAAACAATGATTATCACCTTGTGGTTGACTATTTCATAGTCAAATGATGCCAATATCACATGGTCGATGGATAGTAATTGTGCCTTATATCTTTTTTGAAAAGATGGGTATTCATTGTGTCTTACAAAGTCAAAATCAAGAGTCATCAAATGAAGACAAAGGTGGCAGACAAGGAGTTGACAAGGTGGCAGAGATAATATTTTTTGCATGAAGGAGGTATGGAGAGAATAAGGTATATTTGGCATAATAATGCATATGGCAAGGTGATATGAAGACTTAGGTTTTGGTTTTGCATGGTGAAGATAATGTGGCAGTAAGGCCACTTTGCATTATATTGGAGTTATAAGGCAGAGAAGGGAATTTTATTTTCTTTTTGATACAAATTGGAATTATAAGGATTGTAATTCAATTTCCTTGTTTTCATGCATTTTGACAAGGTAGTTGGAGTGATAAGGGTATATCTTTCCCTTAGGGCATATTGACATGCAATTAGATATATTTTCTCACAAGGAGAAATAAGGAGATTGTATTTGTCTCTCAGTCCTATTTTTGCTCAAATCATGCAAATTAGGCATGCGCAATTTGGAGTGATAAGGAGTTTATTCTTTTCATGCATGATTTTACAAATAAATCAAATGTAAATAAATAGTAAAGTAATATTCTTCAAATTACTTTATTATTTTTCACAAATTGTAAAGTAAAAAATAGTACAAGTTGTAACCAATAATAGAGTAATTATTTTAATTACTTTATTATTAACCCACAATCAATTTTGCAAAAGCAAAATCATGCAAATTGATAAATTGAGTTAACTAGGCCATCTAGGGGATTTTTGCATGATTTGAAGAGCTATTTGAGGGATCTTGGTCAACTTTTTGGTCAAGCACATGGAGAGGTCCAAATTGGAGCTATTTTTGCTTGATTTGTGGCAATTTGAGCCCTTATTTTTGGGGATTTTTGAGTTTTCTCATGGATCACTTTGGAGGACTTATTTTTAGAGGCAATTAGCTGCAGTTCATATTTTTTTGCATGCCTCTTAGTGAGAGCAAAGCTATATATTGTAAAGAAAAACTTGTTTTTGCTATTTCTTGCCTTTTTTTCTCTTATACACTTTGAGAGAGGAGAAAGTTTTGTAGCTCAATTTTTACAGTTTTATAGCGATCAGTAGGTTACATGCTCCATTTTTGTCTCTCTTGCAATTTTTCCTTTGTTCTTTGAAATCAAGTAGTTGCCTTTCCATTTAATGCAAATTGTATGAAGTGATTTGATGAAGTTTTACTATGTTTAATCATTAAAACCTTTAAAATTATTGTCTCACTCTTACTTGAGGTGTTATGCATAGTGTATTACAGGTCTTAGGTTGTGTTACATAAAATAGTTCTTTCATTGTTGTAAAAAAACCTTTTCCTTCATAAAGAGTTTATTTTCCAGCCTTCCTCAGAAGCATTTTTGTGATATTTATGCCCATATTGGATTGTGTGAGTTAGATTTCCAAATTCTATTGTGAACCAGATTGCAAATTTTCCATCCATATTAGGTGTATCACCAAATTTTACAGTTTTATTTCTTTATAGTTTCCTTCTTCCCCTTTTCCAAAATAGAAAAATCATACATTCCAATAGAATATTTTAAGGGAACCAGCCCACAATCTGGAGGTTCAAAATCATTATAGGTCACCCACAACCTGAGTTTGTCCCCATGTTTCGAAGGATTGCAAAGTGTCATAGCTTTGCATAAGAGTGCTATCCTCATCGACAACAAATATTAATAAAAACAAGATAGAATAGAGAGGACAGATCAAAGATTGGAGAGGTCAGCAATATGTTTACAAAAATCTTCAACATTCAATGAGATGCAATGCCTTGTTTGCTGCAATGCTAGAGGATGAACAGTGAACAGAAGTAATTATGATGGTTGGGATTAATATTCCAACAGGATCACACTCCGTGATCCATCATCAAGAAGAAAAGAAGAGAAAGACTCCTTCTCTTCTTTTCTTCCTGATGATGGATCACAGAGTATGATCCAAAACGTCAATACAAAAAAGCAATACACATGACTCTTTCTCTTCTTTCTCTTCTTTTCTTCCTAATGATGGATCACGGAGTGTGATCCGAAACGTCCATTTGAAAAAGCAATACACAGTTTTATCCAGAAGCTCTACACTCTTATATCATTGACTGTGGAAACATCATGTCTATAGCTATTTTTATAAGCCAAAATTGACCTTTAACTATTAAAGTGGATGATATTTAAAAATATCCTTAAAAAAATGTTTCCTACAGTCAAGTAGATTAACTATTTACCACTTTTGAAATTCAATGTGTTGAAAGTATTATCACTTACAACATCAATTTCTGATCTCTTTACGACACACTTCCATCACATCCCCAACCCTGTAAAAACCTGAGAGTATTTTCATCAGATTAAAGGTCACAATGAGTAAGGACTTATATCACTGTTGTTGCCTACAATGCCTCAGAAATCTTTTTAACCCACCATTATCACTATTACGTTATTCTAGGTTCATAAGTTGCAACCAATTTTTGTTGATAATGATTCCATTTAAGGTTTAAAATTGATTTGGAGTGTTTACCGACATGGGTTCGATCGACTAAGATTGGATCGAACTCATTTTTTATTCTATATATAATCATTTGAACTTTATTTAAAATTATCTTAGTCGATTGAATTATTTTAATTTGCTTTCTCCCCCAACCTCTTCAATCTAAATAGGTATTTATTTTAATAAGTATTATATTTAGTATGGTGAAATGGTGCGATAGTGGGAAAGGTTCGATGGTTTGGATGATTCAAATTTAGTGGAAGAGGATTGGGACAGGGTTGGGGACCCACCTGGGGACCAAGAGATGGTTTGTCTCCCTCTTAGAAAAGGAAAAGGCTATCTAGCCCAAGAAAAAGCATGGGGGCATGGATGTTAGATGTCATACCATACATTTGTACTTATACTTTGTTGGAAATCATAAAGTGTTGGAAATTATAAAATTATGATTTCCAACAAGTACATATGTATGGTATGGCATCTGGCATCCATGCCCCCATGCCTTTTCTGGGGCTGGATAGCCTTTTCCCTTAGAAACAATGTGTCATTTCATCAGAATGTTGGAGTTGTCAAAGTTGCTTCCCTTCTTCTGTAGCTCATATTCCTTGTGTCTTGTTCTCCCCTTGTAAGGAGGGTCAAAAATCTTGGGCTACAGTTCTTAAATGTTCCAATAAAAGCATCAGGAGTTTCCTTTGGAATGATTTGACAAAATTTAGAAGTTCATGCAAAGAAATAAGGTGGATGGTTGTTGGAAATTTCAACATTCCACTCTCTCCAAATGAAAAGCAAGGTGCAGTGCTATTCTTGAATTTTCTAACAATATGGAGGATCTTGCTAATTTATGTCAAAATGTGCCCTTATGGACATAGATCTCAGAGGGTCCAAAATTTATTTGGTTGAATAGATGTTTAGGAGACAAACTCATCTAGGTGAAGCTTGACTAGTTTTTGGTCTCTACTGATTGGCTATTCTCCATGAGCTACTACATATCTTCTCTCCTAAGGATAGGTTCTAATCATAAAACCCCTCTTCTCTCCCAAGGATAGGTTCTGATCATAACTCCCTACTCTTAAACCTAGAGTTAGATTGTAGGATGGGGAGATACCCTTACAAATTTGAAAACATGTGAGTTCTCCACCTAGAGCCAAAGGACAAGATTTAAGAATGGTGGGAGATAGAAGTTAAAAGGTTATCAATGTTCATAATTTCAAAAATAAAAAAAAATGTTAGGCCCAACCTCAAAAAATAGAATAAGGAGACATTTGGTAATATTTTCACCCAAAAGAATGTAATTAAATCTAGGCTTGAGGAATTAGACAAAGAAGTTTAGATCAATGGCATGAACCAAAACCTTTATAACAAAGGAAAATCCCTATTAAGCTCTGTTCACTCCCTAGCTACCAAAGAGGTGGTTTTTTGGAAGCAAAAATCAAAAGCCTTATTGTTGTCTAAGGGTGATAGGAAAACAAAATTCTTTCACCTCACCATGCTTAACATAGAAGGGCTAATCAAATCAATAAGATTGCTAGAGCTAATGGGAGCATAGTCATTGATGATCTAGAGATTCATTTTGAGGCCTCCCTTTTCTTCAAATCACTTCTATCTAGATGTAATGCTCCCAATCTAGGGCTAGTTGATGAGTTGTTAGAAGCTATCCGTGTTGTTCTATCCACTTTTGATAATGAGGATTTGCCTAGGATGGTTACTAAGGATAAAGTTAAGGGGGGTCTTCTCCTTTAATGTTGGAAAAGCACCTAGCCCATGTGGGTTTCTACCATCTTTCTTTAAGTCTTTCTAGGATATCATCCATAAGGAGGTCATGGAGGTTGTGAAAGAATTATTCTCATTTGGTAAGATTCTTAGGGAAATTAACAACACTTTATTGGTTTTGGTCCCCCAAAAAACTAGTTCCAAAGTGTTAAAGTACTTCTCCTCCACGAGATTAGTCTTTGCAATTCTATCTACAAAGTTTTCACTAAAATCCCAGCCTTAAGGATCTAATCTTTGCTTCCTTCTCTCATTTCTATGTAGCAAAGCAAAAAAAATTTAGAAGAGGATTTCTTGACTCTATTATTTTAGTTTATGAAGTTCTGCATTTGATGGACAAAAGTAAAAATGTGGGTATGGTGCTCAAATTGGACATCAATAAGGCTATGAATTGGTGTCTTGGGCTTTACTAAACAAAGTTCTTGAGAAATTTGACTTCCAATAGAAAATTAGAGATCTAATCTTCTCTTGCATTTCCACCCTTATGTAAATTATGTGTTAATCAATGGTTGTCAAGTGAGTTTTTTCGCTAGTGAGAGAGGCTTGAGATCTGAGGGGAACCCTTTTGGACCCATATCTATTTGTTATCATGGCTGAGGTGTTAGGGAGGAACATCTCCAAGGCTCTTGGGGGTGGTTTTACCAAAGGCTTTAAACCCTCTAATACTAATTTAGTCTCCATGCATCAATAATTCATGGTGATACCCTCTTTCTAGGTGAGGCTTCAATTAATGAGGCTAAGCATTAGAAAATCCTATTAAATAAGTATGCTAAAGGTTTTCTCTAGTGCATCAACATTGGCAAAATAATTGTAGATTATTCCTCAATACTCCCCAAGAGAGATAAGAAATAATTGCAAATATTCTTGGTTGCCTTATCAAAAAGTTGTCCTCATTTTAACTTTGAATGCCCCTTCTTACAGGAAGAATTACTACTAATTTGTGGAACTCCCTCTCAGATAGGTTCCAAAGAAAATTGGTGGGTTGGAAAGGTTTTTTACTAAGCTAAGAAAGTAAATTATATCTCCTTAAAATCTCTCTACAGAGTTTACCTATCTACTTTATCTCTCTATTCAAGATTCCTTGTATTATGGCTGACAAAATTAAGCAAATTCAATGAAGATTGGACTTTGCTCTAATGTTGACGATAAACAAAGGATAACTCTTGTTTCTTGGGATAAGGCTTGTTTACTTAAGCTCTAGGGTGGTCTTGGTCTAAGGAAATTAAGGCCCTCAATAAAGCCCTTATTGCTAAGGTTGGTTGGAGATTGCTAAAAGAAGACAACCTTTGGTCTAGTATTCTCAAGGCCAAGTATATTTTGATTGGGAATGCTTCAAATTTCTTCTGTTTAAATTTGGTTCCTCCTACCTCCATGTAGAACAATGTGATCAAACATAGGCCTATGTTGAGAAAAGACTCCAAATGGAAGGTGGGTAATCGGTTCAACATTTGCTTTTGGGATGATGCTTGGATTAGCAAAGATCCTTTGTACCCCTCACTCCCTAGTCTTTCTTATGCCTCAAGTCTTCAAGAATTCCTTAGGTGCCTTAGTGGTAGACTACATTAAAGTAAAGAACTCTTAAGAGGTCTTGGAAGCCTTTCCTTAGCTCCTTCTCTAACCCAACTATACTTGAGACTTCTGTTGTCCTTGTTAACCTCCTAAAGGGTTTCCATATTTGCTAATTTGATTGTATTGATGAAATTGTGTGGGTTGACTCTCCTTGTGAGTCTTATTGTGTCCAATTGGGTCACTCAATCCTTTTGGACCATTCTCCTAATAGATTTCCTTGGACTAAACTTTAGCTTGAGTTCTTGACCCCTAAAATCAACTTCTTTTGTTGGGCTGCTTGTCAAAATAAAAATTTTGACCTTGAATAATCTATCCAAAAGAGGCTTTATGATCCCTTAAATAGGTGTCCCCTTTGTGAATCCGACTAAATTGGTATTTCACCTTTTGTTGGATTGCCATTTTACATGACACAATTTTAATTTTTAATTGAGCAAATTTGAGCTTTTTTGGGTCCTCTTGAACGTATTCCTTAGCTGGTCTCCCCTCGTCTCCTCCCCCCCTCATAAAAGAGCTTTGGAACCTAGTTCTTCCTCATACTTGTTGGTGCCTTTGGCTGAAGCACAATGCTAGGACCTTTAAAACTAAAAATATGAACAAGATGAGTGTAGGATCCAAAATCTACAAAGTTGTAGTAGAAAAATTCTCCATCATCAAGATCAAAGTGCATTCCCCTCTTAGATGTGGAATTGAGAATTATTGTTGATTGGGGGATATCCATTAATTCTAATTCTTCAATGGATCCCAAGATTACTCTTAGGAAAGCTACTACATGGACTTGGATCATAATTGGGTTATACTAAATTTTGACAGAAACATGAAGAGGAACATAGGCAGTGACAACTTTAAGGAATCCCCCCAAAAAAACTTATAAAATCTT
This sequence comes from Cunninghamia lanceolata, assembly GCA_027924645.1. Lineage (NCBI taxonomy): Eukaryota > Viridiplantae > Streptophyta > Pinopsida > Cupressales > Cupressaceae > Cunninghamia > Cunninghamia lanceolata. Next base: position 1,561,782 of record BSBN01001245.1, read on the forward strand.
GACAAATCTTGGCTAAGTGCTATAATTTTCCTGGCAAATCTTTCCTTTTTTTTGAAAAAAATATTAATTTTCCTAGCGAATCTATGCACATTATTTGAAATTTTATAAAATCTTAATGAATAATTGGTAAAAATAATAATTACAATGGTGAATCCTAGCGAATAATCACTAAAAAAATTAATTACAATGGTGAATCTCTCCTTTAAAATTTGCATAGTTGGTCGGCACAGGTCCCCCCATATTTTTCTGTTTTTTGTAATATTGAAGTAGGGGCCCGACGGCGGTAGCTGCCGGTGGGGTCAAGGGGCAGCGCCCCTTGTAGGGGTCAAGGGGGTAGATCCCTCTTGTGGGGGTCGAGGGAGTAATGCCCCCTCGCGGGGTTTGGGGACAGCGGCCCCGACACGCTCTTGCCCCTCGCCACCAAGCACAAATTCACTATCCAGAATACATTGGAGCATACATGGATTAATTATTTTTTAAAAATCTCACTTTAAAAATAAGACTAAATGAAAAGTGAAATTGTTACCATTGATTAGCTTTTTAATCGAATGGTTGCAGGTCAATTCCATGACCTACATGCATGTGCCTTTTAAAAGGCTTGTTGAGGCCCAGAATTTGTTTTGGGCCACACGATTATGATTTGACTTGCATCCATCTGCTTAAAAAGCTAATCGATGGCAACAAATAAGAGCCCTATTCAAAGCTAAAATACCCCTAAAATTAAATGGTAATTTATTATTAGTAGCGATATTGCCCCAAAATTAACGGCAAGAATATAATATGACTAGTGAATATAATTAATATTTGTAATTACATTATAAACTATTGGTGAATTAGTTCCAATGATGCATCATTTACATGGCGAATCAATTTGATTTATTAGTTTAAAAAAATAATGCATAGGCGAATTAACCAAGACAAAATTATTTTTTTGTAAAAACCTAGCGATTCACTCTCCTTTTTAGCTTGTACTATTCATCATTTATGGAGGTCCTGATTTCAACTATTCGCTAATTAGCAAAGATTCACCACTAAAAAATACCTAAACATAGGTAAGGTTGGTGGGGGGTATCATTAGAGACAATAAGGGGAATTTGTGGTGGCTTAGACAGGAAACATGGGAGCTCAAACTAATCATGTTGTTGAGGCTAGGGTTACTTTGTGGGGAATTTAGGGGTAAGTGCATGGAAATGGGGGGCAAAAGAGGGTCAAAAGTGGGGCCACCTTTTTCTTGAAATTAGTAAAAACCAATCTTTGACGAGTAATTCAAGATACCATAATCAAAATTTCAAAGTATGACAAGAACAAGATTAGTAGTTCTTGGAATCTAGTTTCTAAACTACTAATTTTCTTTAAAATCATGGAGATTAAGAGGATCAAATAGGGGGAGCACACAAAGTGGTCATATTTTTTTCATAAAAATATAACATAGTGTCAAGTGTGCTCCCCCTAAAATGTTAACTTTTAAAAAGTATTTCATAAATCCTTTCAATGGAAAGTTAGCTAACATTTATGCTAGATTTTTTTCTATTTTTTAATGAATATGGTATTTTTTATTAATTTTCAAAGTGGACAATATTGAAAAATAGAAAATTGAGCATGTCCCCCCCCCTTTAATTTTGAAAAAGCTAATCAAAAATTAAATTTCTAATGTGTATAGAATGGAATGTAGAATATAAAAATGTAATTTGTTTCAAATTTTGAATGAGCAGATAAAAAATGATGTTGAAAAAGTAATACATGTGTTTTTTCCAAAAAATGAAGACACTAGCAAAAGTAATTGAAGATCAAAACCTTAATATATTTGAATTATACATAAAATTACATGGTTAGAAAGGTAAAACATAGTTTGATGTTCTAGTGGCATTTTTTCAAAATAGTATCTTAAAATATGCAAACCTAATGGAGAGGACACTCAGCGTTTACATTTTTTAATGTTTTATACAAAATGCAATTTTGGACACCTTACATGCAGGCCCAACCCTTTGGCTTGGATATCTAATCCAAATCCAAAAGGGTTAGAATTTCTAAAGAAAAAAAAATGTACATTATAATGTGTGCACGTGTTATAATATGTGAACATTTTTCTTGAAAAAACATAACAACATTTACCAAAAGACAAAATCCTATGATTTTGGTCCCACAAACTCTTCTTTTTCATGTTCTCTACATATTTCCACATCTTACATTAATATAGGACATTCTAATTGCATGTCTTTTGTGTAAAATTGATATAGTCAATCATTTTTTCTATTATTTTGGCAAAAAAATTTATCATTGTTAGTATTTCTTTTGACAAATTCTTTATCATTGCTTGTATTGTTTAGTAATTGACTATTTTTTAATGTTTTTTATATTCCAACAATCGTAGAACATTCTTATTATGTTATATTGATATAGAATTGAACATCATGCAAAGAAAATGACCAAGAAGGAAAACATGAAAGGAGTGTAAAGCTAAGAATGCAAAGAAAAGACAATAGATGAGAGAACTTCATGAAAATAAAAAATTGAACTTCCAAAATGAAGATATACAATCTTTACCCCCATTGAATTAAAACTCTTAGCATCTATTGGAGCGATGAAAGAGAAGAATTTGGAGAAACAAAGGTAACAAATTTGTAAAAGCTTTGTGCAATTAGGTACTACACCCATAACCGATAGTGTGAATAGGGATATGTAGTCAACTTGTGGCTAGCATAACCCTTATTTAAGTTATATGATCATTAATATAATCTTTATAGGTAGATAGGTAATCCTAGGTGGCATTCATGGCATAAATATGGTATATCTAGGAGGTAGAAGATAGCTTAAATTGTCATCATATTGTGAGTTTTATTCTTATTAAAGATTTTTGGAGGTTTGCCCCCTTAAAGTGGCTTATTATTCTTAATTATTCACAACATATATATTGTTATATTCTTCTCTTATGCAATTTAATTCATTACAAGTGGTATCAGAGCATGATCTTGGCATCTAAAAGACAATAAACAAGGTGAGATTTTTAAATTTTAGAGGTCAGATTCTGAAACACATATCTCTCTCTCAATTTAGTATTTTTTTCTAATTTTGGAGGGTCGATAAAGGACATATTAAAGCTACTATAATCTAGATTTAAGGTTATTTGGAACATATTTGAATAATTTATTGTAAAATTAGGGTTTTCACCAATCTCAAAGCTACAAATCAATGAATTTCTTGGAGATTTTTTTGACAAGTGAGATCTAGGCCCTTGTAAGTTATTAAAAATTTTAGATTATTTGGATTTGCTTTGTAAAATTTATTGCAAAAAAATTTTTTTCTGCACTATGGTGGGGGCTTCTGAAACAAGAGGCAAGGGAAGGAATCCTATCACACCTAGAAAATCTCCAAACAAGGATGATCTAATAACTAAGGAGATGGGTTACATAGATGTGGAATCTATAAAGGAAGAAACCACCAAGGTTAAGGATGATATTTTGGAATTAAAGGAGGAGATGAAAGGGTTTACTACAAAAGAATATACCAAGGAATTAATGAAAAGATTTGATTCTCTTGTGAGTTCAATAGACTCTAAGAAAGTAGATTTTCATCACAAGATTTTAGAAGATAATGTGTCTTCTAAGGGACATGATGTTGTTGGGTTTAACTCTGATCTAAAGATGGATCATCACCCAAAAAATTCTATAGATCTAGACACTTCATGCCAAAGATGGATATGCAAAAGTTTGATGGAAAGGATCTAACCAATTGGCTCTACCAAATGGAACAATTCTTTGATCTTCATCATATTCCATGTCAATAGAAGGTTGCAATGACATCCTTATATTTGGAATCAGACCAATCCATTTGATATCATAGGCTATGTGAAGAGAATAAAAAGAATGGATGTGTTGTCAAATGGTTTATTTTCTAGAGGAACTCACCACACACTATTGTGATAATCTTATGGATAGCTACTCTAGCTATATTGCTAAATTAAAGAAAATAGGTACAATCAAATACTATACTCAAAAAAAATTTCAAACCTTGTCCTTAAGAGCAAGGGATGTTAGAGAGGAAAATTTGAATGAATTATATGTAGGAGGTCTAAAGGAACACATAAAAAATGAGGTACACATGTTCAAACCAACTTTTGTGTCCCAATCAATGTTTGTCACAAGGCTAGTAGAGGAAAAGCTTTTCACTAATAGAAGACAAAGGTTTTTAAACATAAAAGATAGAAGAACTCTTGCATAGTCATTCCCTTAGACTACCACACCAACTCCACAACAAATTGAAGAAAAGAGAGAAAAAAAGTCATGCTTTAATGTGATAACAAGTATAGTCGAGGACATAAGTGTGGAGAAAAGTAATTGTTCTACATTGAGGTTGCTAATGAGGAAGAAATGGATGAAGTCTAGGCTGGGGAGGATAATAAGGAGACAAGGAAAGAAATTGAAGAAACATAACCAATTATTTCTTTCCATGCATTTTTAGGCATCAACACTCCACAAACCCTTAAGGTAGTGGGTTTTTTTTTTAAAATGGAAAGTGACAATATTAATTGACTCAGGTAGTACTCACAACTTCTTCAATAGTAAATTAGCTATATGCTTAAACTATTTTATCTATCCAAGTCCAAAGCTTCAAGTCATGATTGCAGAGGTGGAATAGTCAATTATTCTAGAAAATATCATAGTATTAGGCTCTCCATGGGATAATATAAATTGGACAATCCTAGATGAAAGTTCAGAATTGTGTCCCACTTTTATAAAAGTAATGGCCAACACAAATACAATTTTTCAACTTGGAGTGCCTAAAAGTGACATTTATGTTTTAAATTTAAAATGATATAAACTAATGAAATGTAGATCTCTTAGTGTAGTTTATCTTCATTATTTTTTTTATTTTTTAAAAAATTAGTTAGATATATATTTTTTATAAATATAAAAGAGTATTTAATTGTTGAAAAATTTTTGAAAAAAGTGAGGTCAATGGGGATGTAGCCAAAAATATAGTAAATTTATTTTATTTTTTTCCTACTTAGATAACTTGAAAATCTAGTGCATGGAGATTTTTTTTATAAATAGTTATTTTTAATAATTTTTAAAATTAAATTTACTCAAAATGTCATAGTTTCAATGGGACGTAGCCTTTTGTCTAATTTTTTTATGATTAAAAAAATTATATCCTTTTGGAGAGGATTCTCTTCTCTAGTGTGTTGTGTTTTTTTAAAAAAATTAAATATTTTTTAATATTTCTTTAAAATTTCCAATCATGCTCATTTTTTTATTATAATGACCTACTTGCAATAAAGTAAAGAAATATATATAACAAAACTAATTAAAATATTTTTAAAAATATATTGTAGCTTCTAGACTCTAATATTTATGAAAGGGTACTTTCATATTTTCATGAAAATATGCTTAGTGAGCGAAATTTGGAGCTCAAATTCACTTTTTATTAAATTTTGTGTAGCTACCACATGGGGTGCCACATATAGATAGTTTCAGCCGAAACCCTTTTTGTCAAAACTCTTAATCAAAACCTTCAATATAAATTGATATCTATTTCAATTTTTATTTTAAATTTATATCAAGTTCATGTTTTTAACTAAAACAATTTCAGCCAAAACTCTTTGTGCCATGAAGGGGCCACATGGTTTCAGGTGAAATTATTTCACCCCAAACAGTTTCGAGTGAAACAGTTTTTCCCAAAACTATTTTGTTGGCCAAAAGTGTGACACAACTCTAGACTTTTACCCTCCTATGTTTGCCATTCTTATGGGAGAGTTGACTTTGTTTTTGGAGTCTAATGACTAATTACCTTGGGAACAACTGAGATGAATTTCTAAGAGATTGTATGTGTTTCTAGTCAAAGGGAAGGACATTTAAACTTCATGGGCTACATAAAACATCACCACAATTGGTGATTTCTCATCAGATGTAGAAGCTTCTAAAAAAGGGTGTGGATGGGTTTGTGGCTCAAATATTTTCAATAGAGGCACAACCTGACCTATAGGCTATTGTGGAGAAACATTCAATAGTCTTTGAAGATATGCTAAAAGTACTTCCTCCCAAAAGTGATCATGTTCACGCTATTCAACTAGTGTTAGGGTTTCAACCACCTAACATTAGGCCTTATAGGTACCCATATGTTTAGAAGATTGAAATTGATAAGATGGTACAAGATATGTTAGAAGTAGGTATAATCCATTATAGTTAGAGTGTTTATTACTCTCCAATGATGATGGCACACAAGAAGGATGAAACTCGATGCATGTGTTTAAACCATAGAGAACTCAAAAGTACACCATCAAGCATAAGTTTACTATTCTAGTCATTGATGATTTATTAGATGAACTAAATGAAGCTATATTTTTGACAAAACTTAATCTTAAATCAAGTTATCATCAAATCAAAATTAAGGAAGAAGATATTCCAAAGATAAAATTTATGACTCAGGAGGATCATTATGAGTTTCTAGTGATGCCATTTGGTCTTACTAATACTCCTAAATTTCAAAGTTTGATGAATTCCATCTTTATTCTATTTTTGAGGAAGTTTGTATTAGTGTTCTTTTAAGATGTATTGATTTATAACAAGACATGGAAAGGACATTTGTACCATGTTGATCAAGAATTGCAAATTGAGGTCAACAACGTCAACTTTATGCTAAACCTTCTAAGTGAGTTTTTGGATTCAAACGGGTAGAGTACTTGGGTCACATTGTGTCTCACAAAGGAGTAAAAGTTTATCTGAACAAAAGAAAGGTTGTGTGGAGTGGCCAATTCTTAAAACCATTAAAAACTTGAGGGGTTTCCTAGGACTGACTGGATACTATAGAAGATTTAAATAAAGAATTTTGGTTGCATAGCAACACCCCTCACAACACTTTGAAAAAGGATGCTTTATATTGGAATGATGCAACTAATATAGCATTGAGAGATTGAAGGAGGATATGTGTACCACTCCAATTCTATGCACTCTAAATTTCACCAAGAATTTTATTGTGGAGTGTGATGCTTCAGGAAATGGTATAGGAGCAATTCTCATGTAGGAAGGTAGGCCCATTACTTTGAAAATCACCAGTTGAAGGGTAAGAATCAACTCAAACCTATTTATGAGAAGGAAATGCTAATTATTATTCATCCAATCAAATAGTGGATGCCATATCTAATAGATAGACATTTCAAAGTAAAGATAAATCATGATAGTCTACAATAGTTTTTGGAGCAGCGATTTTCCTTTAAAGAATAACAAAAATGGCTCCCTAAGATGTTGGGATATGAATTTGAGATCATCTATAATAAAGGGAAGGAGAATGTAGGTTGATGCTCCTTCTAGAAAGGATGAGAAGGATGAGGCATTATTGTGTGCAATTTCAATATTACAAGAAGATTGGGTTGAAGAAGAAAAATTAGAGTGGTAGAAGGATGTTTCTACAAGGAATCTCATTCAATAATTGAAAAATGATATAGAAGAAGTTCACATAAGTTTTGTTGGAAGGGATACTCCTCATGGTATAAAGAGACATTGTACCTATGCAAGAATTCCACCCTCAAACACAAGATTCTACAAGATTTCCATGGTTCTCTAGTTGGGGTCACTTAGAATTTTATAAGACATATCAATGAATCAAGAAAGATTTATTTTGGGAAGGGCTTAAAGGTGATACTCATAAATTTATGGCAGGATGTTTGGTATGTCAAATAAATAAATGTGGGATGATTAAGATACTTAGTCTTTTGTAGCCTTTGGTTATTCCTAACCAACAGTGGGAAGAGGTCTCCGTGGATTTGATCATAAGCCTTCTAAGGTTTGAAGATAAAAGTGTCATCATGGTAGTAATGGATTGACTTACCGAATATGCCCATTTTTGTGCACTATCCCATCCTTTTACAAAAACTACAATGGCAAAAACATTTATCCATAATATACAAAGTTATATGGTACCCTAAGGGTTATTGTTAGTGATCGTGATCCTATATTTACTAGTAACTTTTGGACAAATTTATTTTCTTGTTTAGGTACTCAATTGGCTTACAACTCTTCATACCATCCCTAGTTAAATGGACAAATTGAGGTCATCAATAAGTGCTTGGAGTGGTATCTATGTTGTTTCAATTCAGATTAGTAGTCTCAATGGGTGGCTTGGCTACCACTAGCAAATGGTGGTATAACAATTCCTTCTATAGTGATTCAAAAATGTCCCCATTTATGGCATTATATGGATACCATCCCCCATCCATCACATCAACATTGAAGGTTACAACAAGAATTCAATCTATGGAAGATCACATGAATCATCAAAAATAGATACTTTCTCATCTCAAGGAGAATTTGGCCATGACACAAAATAAAATGAAACAACAAGATAACCAACACCATAGTGAAAGGAATTTTAAATTAGGTGATTGGGTTTTATTGAGATTGCAACCATACAATAACATGTCTCTAAAGAAACAAAAGAAAAATAACATGGTGAGTGCATGGAAATGGAGGTCAAAGGGGGGTCAAAAGTGGCCATGTTTTTCTAAAATCAACAAAAAATGATCTTTGATGAGTAATTCAAGATGCCCATGCTCAAAATCTCAAGATGTGACAAAAACAAGATTAGCAGTGCTCATAATCTAATTTCTAAACTACAATTTTTTTTTAAATGGTGGATATCAAGAGGGTCAAATAGGGGGAGCACACAAAGTAGTCCTATTTTTGTCAAATAAAATATAACATAATGTTGAAAGTGTGCTCCCCCTAAAATGTTGACATTTTCAAAGTATTTCAAAAATCTCTTTGGTGGAAAGTTAGCTAATATCACATAGTTTATGCCAAATTTTTTTGCTAATTTTTAATAAATATATGTTTTTTTACTATGTTTCAAAGTGGAGACATCCTTAAAAATGGAAAATTGAGCGTGCTTCCCCCTTGATTTTTATAAAACTAATTGAAAATCAATTTTTTGAATGTGTATAGAATGGAGTCTAGAATATAAATATATGATTTTTAAAAAAAAATCTATGCATCATTATGATATATCACTTTCTAATAGAGATCCTCCTTTAGATCCATTCATGCTTTCACATGACATATATTTGACCACTTGTGGAGTTCATCTTAGATTACATCCGATATTCCACATGATTTAGACATGCCTAAGATTGATGTACAACATGAGGATCTTTCACAAATTTTACTTGGTATACACGAGGATAAGGTGTCATTAGTTGATGATACATATTTTGCACCCTCTACTGCTAATGCATATGACATGAGGCATACAAATATGAATAAATAACATGTTGAGCATGATGTTTCACTTTATGTGATCTACCTTATCACTAGGATTGATAATCTAGAATGATATATTGATACTTATGCACAAAGAGTTTAATCACAAGATAACACTACCAAAGTATTTAGAATTCCTTTGGCATATGGCATTTTGACCTATTCGTCACCAAAAAGAATTGTGGTACCTTGTTTCAAAATGAATAATGGTAGAGGTGATCTATTACATCATGTACAATACTTCTAATTTATGTGCCTCCCTTATTTTCATGAGGAAAATTACTTGCCAAGGTTTTCCCATCAAGCTTGAATGATTATGAACTTACATCGTTTTATTTATTACCACACACTTCTACCACTTCCTTTGACGATTTGGCTAGTACTAAATTATGAAACATTTTCATTACAATATTGAGCCAAAAACACTCATAGCTCAATTCATGCAATGCAAAGAAAAGAAACAAGATCCAATTAAGGATTATATTTTCATATTTTAAGATTTGGTTGGTAATATGTTGTCTCCATTAATGTGATGATGAGCTTCAACATATATTCATAGATGGTATACTTCCAATATTTAAAAGCCATGTATTTTTATGCCTCATCAACCATTTTTAGATTTGTTTGTTATTGTGTATAGATGTGAGTGTGCCTTATTTGAAAATCTCCTTTTATATCAGTGTATTTATAACACTCCCCCTTTTTTCCATAAGTCAACACCATTAATACATTTAGAGAATAGGGGAAATAAGGATGTACTGAATGATTATCATCATACTTACCTCCAACCAAAGAAATTTAGAGAATTCACTACATTCTAGAGGAACCCCCATATATGATGTTGGAACAACTTTTGCAACATAATCTCATTACTTTACCTCCAGTTACGCCAATGGATATGACTAAGCTTACATCACATAGGCCCTAATACTTTTGCACTTATCATCCCACACTCAGACATTCTATAGATAGATGCATCACAATCAAACATAAAGTTCAAGACCTCATAGATAAAGGGAAGATAAACACTAAGCATATTTATGAACCCACAACTGCCTCACTAAATGAGATTAATCATATGAACACAAATGAGGGACATTGAGAAATTGGTCCTCACTCATCCCATGTTGATTTTACACATGAAATAAAAGAGAGACCACCTTATGTGCAACAAAAGACACATGAAATGAAACAAGCAATTGAAATGAAGTGAAAGAAGTTCATAAAGCTATGAAGACACACTTGCTAATTTATTTTCAAATGGAAATGACATATTGGTTCATTTGAAGAAAAAGATAAACCTCCTAGATTTGTCACATGAGGTATGAGCATCACTATAGCATATATCCATATATACCTATAGCTTGGATTTCACCTATTACCAAGTTCAATTTTTTTAATTTTCCTTTCCACTTTGGCATTTTTTTATTACACCTTGTTGTTGTACTTTTCACATTCATTTCACATTCTATATTTGGTTTCATGCTTTATTCCCCTACTTGAGGGACATACTTGATTTCCATTGTCCTTTACAACCAATTGTAGGGGGCAGGTTCTATTACTGACACTTTCATGTTGAGATTTGTAAATGGTTAAACTTGTACTTATAGAGATTTACTTTTTATCTGTGTTGGAACTCAAAATAGAATGCCCTACAACCCTAAAAAAATGCACACAATACCTAGACCAAGGAAGGATGTTGATCCAAGAATAAGGGGCAAAGCTCATAATTAGACTAGAGGTAGTAATTGACCAATTGACAAGAGTGAGAAGCTCCCCTACAATTCTATATTTGCTAATCCAAGGAGGGTGATCCTAGAAATCTCCAATAGAAAAATCAAAGAGAAATATGAATAGCACATTAGGTCTTAACAAACCATACTCTGAGCACACTAACACCCTTAATATTTGTCACCAAGTATCATATGTGCTAGATTACTATGAATAGTCTAAAAACCTCTATTAAGAAAATAAAGACAAGATTGCACATGCAATTAATGATATGAAACATATTTATATCTCTTTAGGTGAATCCAATTAAACTTTGCATACACATGTGCAACTTGAAGTCCACATAGGTATGATCCTCACAATGTGTTTCAGATTAGAGTTCACTTGATATTTGGACAAAAGGTATAATGTTGAATCATGTAAATGGGGATAACCTAATCTAATCCTAAACTATCAAGAGGAACAAAGAGACATGATTTTAAATAAAATATTGACCACTTCACCATTCTATAGTGTTGGCTATTCATTGAGAAATGGAGTCAAAGTCTACAAGGAGAAAGATGATCGTTAATATGAACCAACAATGGAACTAGAAGTGCACACATGTAGAAATCAAGGATTCAAGAGACATCTCATAAAAATATCTTCAAACATCCATCACCAAAGAGAAATATCTCATTTGCATTAAATAAAAGACTACTACAAAGCCTTTGTAGTGTTTTGTAATGATGTCACACTAACTAATCTTTAATGCAACAAGTCAACAAATGTGTCTTGAGGGGATTTTGGCACTCACAAGATCCCCTTAAACATTCCATTCATCTATAGAGACATTCATTTATGGAGTGTTCCCTACTTGTCTACACCTTCCTATGGCTCATACAATGCATTCTAAAAAATTATAGAATAATGGAATATAATATTTGATTCCCTAGATTATAATTCCGTTGTCACTATGTAAATATGGTTGAATGACCAAATATATTTATGTAAAAAAACATGTATAAATAGAGCCAACAAGTTACTTTGGAGCTCCAAGATGCAAACACTTGTCACTAATCTATTGCATAGTAGTACACCTCCTCAATGTACATAACAAACTACAAGAGACAATCTGAATAGAACTTTCACAAGTAAGGAAAATCTCCATTGGATAAGTGTTCAGTGCAGGAAACAAGTGAAGGAATCTTCCTCTAATTATGTAAGTTAGCCACCTAGTTCACAAGTACATATGGCACACGTACAAATTCCTTGTGTTTAGCTTTCATGATTCATATCACTCTATTCCCTCATAAATTCCCTATAATAAGATTTCATTTCGTGTGCATTAAATTATACATTGCAAGCAAGTAGAAACTATAATTAGAAGACAAGAAATAAAATGGCCATGTAGTTCCTTTTTCATGAAACTCACACTTACAAGGGTCATAAGGGCACATTTTGGGATGGGTTTTTGCTTTAGCCACTAGAAAATCATTTTGGAACAACAAGTTATAGTATAAATAGAAAAATGAGTCTCCATTGGTCATAGGACATTGCTTGACTCTCTATTGAATAATAATGGACCAATCAAATTGCATTCAACTATCCAGCCCCTTTCCAATCAAAATCTCAACACCCACATTCAAATACGCTCCTTACAAATCTCAACCACATGACCTCTTATGTAAAAGAACAAGTCAAAGACATCAATTACTGCAACACCTGATATTTCCCATACCTTGATTCCTCGTGCAACTAATAAAATCTCTTAAAAAGATCCCTACACGTGGCTCCACAATAGTTGATCTGCATTCACATATATGCCTATACCACATCACTAATAGTACCACCAAGAGGTGTTAAATCTACAATTAAGCTTTAAATGTGTCGCCAAAGTCTCAAATTATCTATTTGTACATTTGCCTTTGTTATTACCTTATTGTTATTGTGTAAACCCTACCATATGGTACCTTCTACTTTTTGAAAAACTTGTAAGTACAACCTATTGGCATGCATCCAATTTCACAAGTAAGTTTGGTGTTTATTTATTGTAGTATCTTTTAAGTTGCCTATATATCTCAAACAAGTCACATAAATGTGTATACCTCATTGCAATGTTCTATAAGTGTGTCATTGCTCATTTACGATGTTATCTTGAGTTGTTATGCTACCATTGCTCCCTTCCTGAGTGTTGTGGTGTCTTCTTTCATGGTGTGGTATCTGTTGATACTCTCTTTTAACTTCCTATCACTTTTTCTCACTTGTTGTTGGTACTACATGAGCTCCTGATCTTGATATTCTCACCACAAAGGTAATATACTTTAGTGACATATCTTCATTGACTTTGTTGTGATAAAACTTTTGGTTTGTTGTGCTTCCTCTTGGCTTGTGTTGGTTTCCTATGTTATGGAATGTATGATTCTATGTTTTGGTTTCTTTCCACTTTCCATCATAGTCCTCGCAATAACATTAGATTTGTTTGGCCTAGATTTCTTATAGTGTTGCAATGGTTATATCCTAAAGATTTGAGTGTGTTGTATACTTGTATGAATGTCCTGTAGTATGCTTGTGAAGTGACTAGAGGTTCATTTGGGGGATTATGGTATATTTTCTATGGTTTTTATAGTTGCAATAGTTGATCCTATTTACTTTATGAAGGCTTGTCTTGCTTGCAATGGAAGTATTAGACATGTGGTAGTGTTTATTTTCCTTTTGTGGTGTGTTCATTTCTCATGGAAATCTTCTCTCAGTTGGTGGTGCTCTTATGGAAGTATGGTGGTTGGTGTAGTACATGGTCTCTTATGTTATGACTGCAAGTGTTGTGTTGATTGTAGGCTTTGTTTGTACTGGACCTATGTCTTCCTATGGCAGCATGTTGGTGATGTTTTCATGATACATTGAAACTTTATGTACCCATAGCCATTTCTTTGCCTCATCTTTATGTGGGCATAAGTTGTTCTTTACATGACATTCACCATTCAATCTTCCCTACTTCAACATGGATGGAATTGATTCAAATTTAGTTCAAAAAGTTTACCTACCCTACCAAACACTATTCATATCACCTACCGAGTATCATCCCATGTCTCTGAAGTTGCATTTGAAAATATCCAGACTTTATGGATAGCTTTGCAGGTGATTAAGTGTCTTCTAAACATTGGTATTATTCCTAAGGGTCACGGGTATTTGTAGAAGGAAAGGAAAATGCTAAGAAGGATTCAATGAAGCAAAATATAGACAACCATGACAATAAAGTTTTACTTGTGGTAGAAAGTCCAAAAAAGGAGAAAGAGGTGAAATGATGAGATCAACCACAAATGAAGGAGACATTAGCCCCAACGGTTTAGTTTTGCCTTTTGTTAGTTCACTCACAAGAAACCTTATGAGAAAAATGAAGGAATCAAGTTTTGGAGGTGGTAATTTAGGAAGGGAAGTACCTAACGATATAGAGCTAGACGAGGAGTCTGAAATTATCCCTTGTTCTTTGGTCCATTCAATAGAATATATTGTGCCCTCCCCTTTTTCAAAATATAAAGAAAGACCATCACACTTATATAAGTTCTAAGAAATTTGTAGATGTAGGGGTGTTATCTAAGAGAGGGAGATAGAATATGAAGGAAATTTGTAATAGGCATGTCATGACAAATCTTGCTAATGGAATTCAACACACTCTAGATCTCAGTGAATCCAAATTATCATGAATGAAGGTCATGTATTGTATTATTTGAGGGTTAGTTATTCAATAAAATCAATTATTTTCACATCGTGTTTTATGGTTACCTCCTACTATCTTTTTGTTATTAGTTAATTTTGTGTCTGTAGTTGTTGGTTTACAACCTTTGTACAATGTCAAACTCTTTTGTTAGTCTTTATTTGATATTCCCGTGTTAGTTATTGGGCCTCATTAATAAATCTATATTAATCTTTGTATAAGGATTTGAGCCCTTTCAAAAACTCACTTTTACTCTCTAATTAAAAACAAAATTGTTAAAGTAATAAAATATTTAAGTTTATAAAAATATATGTCAATTAAAATTATCTTGTTAACACTCCCTTTAGGAACTACAAACCCTTCTAAGGGTATTCTTGGCTTTCTCCTCATATGTCCATGGTTCATAAACTTAATATCAGGTCGAATCTCCAATCAACTACCACTCAATGGTGCCGCAGATGTTAAATAGTTTGGTTTGCCATTTTGGAGTCCAAATTGGCTCACTTTGTGCAGTGCCTCATGTATCAAGGTCTTCCCATTAGATCTTGCCTTATCCATCTAGGTGTTTCCAACCCCTTCTATCCTCTTTGTGAACATCTGGAAACTCTCAAGCACCTCTTCTAGTTTTGCCCCCAAGCCCAAGTGGCTTGGAACTATATACATGATTTCTTCAAGCCTTTCTAGCTAGAACTCTTTTCTTGGGATATGATTCTTTTAGGTAATTGGCCTAAGATGCCTCCAAGATTTATCCAAATATATGGCAAGCTTTCAAAGTGGAAATTATATTCAACATATGGAAAAATAGAAATAATGCATTATTTTTAAATTCTATAATGGATGTTATTTTCTTTTTTTATGCTAAAGCCATTATATGCTCTATTGTTATCATAGACACCTAAATTTAAATTTAAAAATATATGTCAATTTAAATTATCTTGTTATCACCCCCTTTAGGAAATAAAAACTCTTCTAAGGGTATTCTTTTCTTTCTCCTCATATGTAATGCCCACAAAACACATCTTGTCAACATGACACCAAAACCCTTAAAAAATTTGCTTTCAGTGTTGACCCTGATTGGTTATGTTCGTTCCACAACTCGTTCATGAAGTAGAATTACATTTGACAAGTGTGAAGAAGTTTTCCTAACATGATCGGGGTCAATGAAAGATAAAAAAATTAGGGTTTTTTTGTGTCATGTTCACACGATGTGAATTATAAGCATTACATTATATGCCCATGGTTCATAAACTTAATATAAGGTGGAATCTCCTGTCAACTACCACTCAATGGTGCTATAGATGTTAAACAGTTTGGCTTGCCATTTTGGAACCCAAATTGGCTCACTTTGTGCAGTGCCTCATGTATCAAGGTCTTCCCATTGGATCTCACCTTATCCATCTAGGTGTTTCCAACCCCTTCTATCATCTTTGTGAACATTTGGAAACTCTCAAGCACCTCTTCTAGTTTTTCCCCCAAGCCCAAGTGGCTTGGAACTAGATACATGATTTCTTCAAGCCTTTCTAGCTAGAACTCTTTTCTTGGCATATGATTCTTTTAGGTAACTAGCCTAAGATGCCTACAAGATTTATGCCTAGAACAGTCTGGCTTGCCATTTTGGAACCCAAATTGGCTCACTTTGTGTAGTGCCTCATGTATCAAGGTCTTCCCATTGGATCTCACCTTATCCATCTAGGTGTTTCCAACCCCTTCTATCATCTTTGTGAACATTTGGAAACTCTCAAGCACCTCTTCTAGTTTTTCCCCCAAGCCCAAGTGGCTTGGAACTAGATACATGATTTCTTCAAGCCTTTCAAGCTAGAACTCTTTTCTTGGCATATGATTCTTTTAGGTAACTAGCCTAAGATGCCTACAAGATTTATCCAGATATGGTAATCTTTCAAAGTGAAAATTATATTCAACATATGGAAAAATATAAATAATGCCTTATTTGCAAATTCTATAGCGGATGTTATTTTCTTTTTGTATGCTAAAGCCATTATATGCTATATTGTTATTGTAGACACCTAAATTTGACTATTGTCCTTACGACATCACCTAGATACCATCTTGCGACATCTTGAGACACTTTCATCCTAGGACTCTTTCATTATCCAATTAATTAAATAAATTATCTTTATTTATTTAATTAATCTTAGTCCTTTTCCTCAATTAATTAAATAAATTATATTTATTTAATTAATTTAGTCCATCCTTTAGCCACATTAATTAAATAAATTTTATTTATTTAATTAATTTATTTTTCCCACCTTGTCCTATAATTAATTAAATAATTTTATTATTTAATTAATTATCTTTCACTTATCCTAATCCTTATACACTTTCATCTATGAGTCTTAGCCAACCTCACCCAAATAGGTCCTATCCTTCCCACATCCTAGATCATATAAATATCACTATTAATCAAGTCATTTTCTCCTAGAGCACACTTATCTACACATTTTGAGTATTGTTATGCTGCTAGCGTGAGCAATCAACATTTACACATCAAATATCATTATCAATCATCATTGGAGCACATCCATCATTCGTAATGATGCATCAAGATCTATTGTGGTACATTGTTTCATTGTTTTCCTTTGATAGTCCTTTGTTGGTTTTGAGGTGATGTAGATTGCGAAATAGGTGCCTTCATTGTGATTGATTTCCATTTATTATTTCACATTTCTATATCATGATCCTTCACAAGTTGTCATCGTAACCATAAAAGCCACATCTCCTAACCAACTTGCCTTTAGCCAACATGACATGCCTCCCATGGATCCATCTAATAAACCCCTCCACATTGAGGTCTTGATTTTCTAAACACAAAGTTAAGCATGTCCTTTTGGATAACGAATATGGTTTGAATTTATGTACCTTGAGACTAATAAAACAATTGGGATATTCAACAGCTAACTTGGAACCTTGTACTTTTACTATCAGAGGTTGTGATGATGTCAAGAGAGAATCTGAAGGAACTATATGTCTTCCCATACAAGTAGGACCAGTTTTACAACATACCACATGCCAAGTCCTTGATCTTGATCTTCCATACAACATCCTACTTGGTCGCCCATGGATCCATGCTATGCAAGCTATCGCTTCCACCTACCATCAATGTTTGAAGTTTCGTCATAATGGTGAAGAAGTTACTATCTATGTGGATCCCTGGCCCTTTGAATATTGTCAAGCTATGGAAGTCGCTTCTCATAATGATAATCTCTGTCCTATTACTGATATCTCCACTAAAGAAAAGGTTACCACTTCAACATCTTATATCGATCCCAATGACCGTTCTTCCACTTCCTCATCTGGCCAAGATCCCAAAGTCACAAAGGTCAAGATATCGACAAAGGTTGTGGAGAATATGAGCTACATAATGCATTTTATGTTGGACACCTACCTTTATCCCCACACTCTTATGGATGTCCTAAACAACAACCTCATCCAAGAGCACCTAGTACGAAACAATTTGGGCCTACTACCTTTTCATCACCAAGCACATTAGCTGAAGAACAAATTGAAGACTCTTTAGACTCTTGGCTTTATACAGATGAACCTAATGATACAGAATCCATCCTTGATCACCTTAAGCACAAATATCTTATTCCTTCTTATATGTGTGAAAATATGAGATATCAAGGAAAAGGCCTTGGCCTTCATGAAAAAGGTACAATAGAGCCGATACAAGTTGAGGCCCATGATGCTTATTTTGGTCTAGGGTATATACCTCTTACTTTGGAAACCAAGGATCCTCATGTTTCCCTTACAAGTCAAGATGAACCCTCTAACATCGTGGAAAGTACTTCCGAAGATCTTGATATTTCATGCCTATTCCATGACAATTCCATCCTCACCATTGGAACCTCATTTCCATATCTTGATTCCATTACCCAGGACCAACAAAATCCAAGGGCTACAAATACAAAAACCCAAAAAAAATAATTTAGAAAAGTATTGGACTTAAAAGAGAAAAATCATACTATAACTATATCGGGGGAATCCAAAGTTAAAGAAAAATCGATCTTGCCTCTAACATCACATGAGCATTTCCTTGAAGAAAATAAAATCAATATGAAAATTTAAAAAAATCAAAAACAACTCCATAAAAGTGATCTTGTTAGTCCCCCATCATCTTCCTTCCATGACACCTTCACCATCTTCCATGATCAAATTCTTTCTCCCCACTTATCTCACAATTGCCACAAGTCCATTTTCCACCATACCTCTCCTTCACTCATCGAATTGCATACAACCGTCCCATAACATATCCAAAATCCAAAAAAATAGAAAAACATGTCAAAAATCAAAGCATGCAAAAATCCAAGCAATAAATCAAATGCAATCCATCCTTAATCCATATCACTCTAGTCAAGCAATCTTGTCAGGTCATTCAAGTGCATCCTTGATTTTGTGTCCAACCTTGCTGTCAACTTCATCAACTCCATCAATCATCATTTATGGGATATATCATTCTTGCATCCTTGTGTTGTTCTTGGGATATATCATTCTCACAACACTCCTTATCCAATCAATCAATCATCAATCATTAGTTTTTCAGCTATGGCAGGGGCAACACCTTATTTGTCTTTGTGTGATCTTATGCATGCTTTCTTGTGTGTATTTATCATTTTATCTTACATTTGTATCTAGTTCTTGCAACATATTGTCACAATGACATCATGGTCTTCCATATGATGGTGCCACATAGGGGCATATGTTTGCTTGTGACCTTTGTATTTATCATTTTATCATTTTATCTTACATCTTTATCATTTTGTATCTACATTAGTCTTGGTCATGCTTTCTTGCTTATCATTTTATCTTGCATTTGTATCTAGTCCTTGCAACATATTGTCCCAATTTGACATCATGGTCTTCCATATCATGGTGCCACATAGGGGCATATGTTCGCTTGTGACCTTTGTCTTTATCATTTTATCATTTTATCTGACATCTTTATCATTTTGTATCTACATTAGTCTTGGTCATGCTTGCTTGCTTATCATTTTATCTTTCATTTGTATCTAGTCCTTGCAACATATTGTCACAAAGACATCATGGTCTTCCATATCATAGTGCCACATAGGGGCAAATGTTTGCTTGTTACATTTGTCTTTATCATTTTATCATTTTATATTTGCATCAGTCTTGATCATGCTTGATTGCTTATCATTTTATCTTGCATTTGTTTCTAGTCCTTACAACACATTGTCACAATGACATCATGGCCTTCTATATCATGGTACCTAAAGGCATACGTTTGCTTGTGACCTTTATCTTATTACTCCAGCTAATATTCATATCTTGTGTATGGTGGAATCACTTTTGGCATACCAGTTGTCCTTTGTATCTAAGGTCATTACATACCTTTTGTGCACTTGGACCTTATTCATTCCTCATACGTCTAGACAAGGTTGTATTACATTATGCATGCACAAAACACGTCATCATATTGGTCTTTATACCTTGGTGCATAATGTCTAGTGTTATAGCAAAAATCATGATTTCTCACCTAATGCAGCATAACTTGTCCTTCTCTGTCTTTTTATTGTCCTATTCATTTCAAGAGCCTACTTGTGTCCTTCATACCCACCTATCCTCTCGATGGGGCATCCCATCCCGTTACCCCTTTTTGGTCATCCATACCTTTTCTTCTTTGAAATGATGCTACTTCCTTTTGGTCGCAACATCATCTCAAAGAGGGGCAAAATGTAGACACCTAAATTTGACCATTGTCCTTACAACATTGCGTAGATACCATCTTGCGACACTTTCATCCTACGACCCTTTCATTATCCAATTAATTAAATAAATTATCTTTATTTATTTAATTAATCTTAGTCCTTTTCCTTAATTAATTAAATAAATTATACTTATTTAATTAATTTAGTCCGTCCACAATAAAAATGCATCCAAACTAAAAAATTTACAGAATTGGATAATTGGGGAAAAAAGAAGAGGTTCTTTTCTTACCCAAGAAACAGAAGTAGGGATGGCTAGCACAGATGGCATGGAGATGCCCCAAGTTGTAGCAGAAATGGAGCCTTTTGGAGGCAAGATTGGGGCAGAGATGGGGCATGGTTCCATCCAGAAAAAATAGAGAAGAGGGCTAGAGAGAGTAACTCTGGGGACCAGGTGCGGAGACCCAAGGGAGAAGGAGAGGCAACAAGAGCTAATGTTACTCCAGTGAGTTTGATTTCCCTCCCAAGTGTATTTATTTAAAATCAAATTGCCCAGAATTGGAAAACATGTCAAATAGATTGAAGGCACGAGCAATGATTTTAAATGGGTTGGGGATTGGCCGACAAGGGCTAGGGTTTCACAATGGTGTAGGAAATTTTGGGATAAGGATGCTAGTGTAAAATGTCTCCCAAAAGGTTTCTTCCTAGTGGAAATGGTGACTCTGAAGATTAAAAAAAAATCCTCGAGGGAGGTTCGCATATCATGGATGGTATGGGCTTTTATGTTAAAGACTGGGAACCAAATTTTAATCCCATGAAATGTGAAGTTTATGTAATCCCGATGTGGATTAGGATGTACAACTTGCCTGTAGAATATTGTGAGGTTGATAGCCTCAAACGGATAGGAAAAAATTTGGGTTCTTTTATTAAGATGGATGATAAATTGTTAAAAGGAGAATTTGGGATCTATGCAAGGATTTGCATAGCAATTGATTTAAAAAAGGAAATCCCAAGAGAAGTTGAAATCAGATCAGACTCAAGGATTTGGAGGCAATAGATTGAAGTGGAAAAATTGTCTCCACCAACATATTGGTATAATGAAAAACAAGAGATGGAGAGGGAAGAATGCCCTCAGGAAGATAGGAATCTGGAGTCGAACCCAATTAATCCTCAAGAAATTTTAGAAAATGTGGAAGTGGAGAACCACAAATCCCTAGATCCCTTGCAATCCCTAGCCAAGGAATTAGTCAAAATGCAAGATGGGGAAAAAAGGCAAGAAGGGTTGGTGGTATATTGCATAGAAATGGCATACATCAAAGATTTGGTTAACAAGAATGAGGGCTCGATCTTGGAGTGTAGTGAATAGATCAAGAGTAACAGGCCAGAGGAAGAGGAGAAATCCATGTAGGAAGGTGGCCAATGGGAAAGGAATGCTCTATTATCAATAGATTTTCAAGGGATCCACCTCCCCATAATGGAGGTTGTGAATGGAGGGGCAAGACTTGAGCTTGAAGATGGAGACATCGAGCTAGAAGAGACCGATAAGGACAATCATGCAGCTGGAGGTGCAGAATCTGATCATGGGGAAGAAGAAGCTAAGTTCTTTGATCTAGAAGAGGAAGACTCAGAGGAAATGTTCTTTTCCTTGGATGATGAGGTTGGGGAAATAGAGGTTAGAAATGTGTCTCAAAAGAAGACTAAAATGAAAAAGCCCAACCTAGGTGAGACGGGCAAGATAGGAAGGAAATCAAAGAAAGTCCAGTTGGAATTGGTAGGTAGCTCCAAAGGACAAAGGAAGCTGAGATCAGGGAAGGGGTTCTCCCTTCTTGAGGAGCAATGATGCTCATTACATGGAATGTTAGGGGCATAATTCCCTTAACAAGAGGTCTATGGTCAAATGCTAACTTGATTTGAGCAAACCTGACTTGGCCTTACTACAAGAAACAAAACTCTCAGATATTGACTCTCAAGGGCTCTTGAGGAGATGGAAGCAATGGAAAGGGCTCTTTTTCCCTTCTAGAGGGGCCTCAAGAGGATTAGGGGTGGTGTGGAATCCATATATCTTGGATGTGGAGGCAATTCAACATTCTGATCATTGGCAGATTTGTAGATGCAGGCCCTCGACAACTGGAGAAAGTTTCATTATTATGAATATCTATGGTCCAACTAAGACGGAATAGAAAAGATTAATTTGGAATCAAATTACTACGGCCTTACAAGAGATAAGGGATGAGAAACTTATAGCTAGTGGGGATTTCAATGCTACAAAGGATGGCAGTGAGAAGAGGGGTGGTATTTCTTCCCAAAACCAGGTGCAGAAAGACTTCCAAGACTTTATAAATGACAATTTCTTGCAAGATATATTGCCAAAGAATGGATCATACACTAGGAAAAATAGACATCAGGGCTTCACCAATATTGCGGTGTGTTTGGACCAATTCTCAGTTGGAGGAAGTTGGGATCTAGTCTTTGAGTCCTTTATCCTTCCCTTCTCAGGCTCTGATCACCACCTAATGCAACTCAAGTTTGATAAGAATGTGAGACCATTGGGAAGCTCCTTTAAGTTCAAAAAGATGTGGTTGAGGGATTCTAGGATTAGAGATAGAATTAAGGAGTGGTGGTCCCAAGCCCCAAGGGTGTTGGGGTCTAGGCTCTTCAAGCTATGGAAAAAGTTGGTCTATGTGAAACTCAAACTCAAAGAATGGAATAAGTCATTTTAAGGATATCTTTGAAGAAAAATTGATAGTGGAAAAAGAACTGGAAGATCTGAATGAAAAATCTTAAGGGAGGGAATGGATAAGGAGATATTTGACAAAGAAAAGGCTTTAAAACATCATCTTGAGGAACTACTGGCTAGAGAGGAAATTTTATGGCAGCATAAATCATTAAGGGAGACCTGGCTGAAGGCAGGGGATAGGAATACTAAGTTCTTCCACAATTTAACCAAGGTTAAGAGGAGCATCAACAAAATCTCATCTATTAAGGATGGTGAGGGTGAGGTAATCTCTAATCCTAGAGAGCTAGGGAAAGTGGCGGCGAATTACTTTAAGGAATTGTTAAACAAAGGGGATAATACCAATGAGGTCTTTAAAAGGGAAGTGCTAAGAAGAATCCATTTATTGATAGATCAAGAATGAAATGTAGAACTTAATAGGACTTTTTTTGAGCCAAAAGTGAGGAGGGCTACCTTTTAGTTGGCCCCTGACAAGGCCCTGGGTTTGGATGGCTTTTCAACTCCTTTCTTCCAACA
Source organism: Cunninghamia lanceolata (assembly GCA_027924645.1). Lineage (NCBI taxonomy): Eukaryota > Viridiplantae > Streptophyta > Pinopsida > Cupressales > Cupressaceae > Cunninghamia > Cunninghamia lanceolata. Next base: position 1,585,392 of record BSBN01001245.1, read on the forward strand.
TTTCTAGATATCATTGGGGAAGATCTGGTAAAGACAGTAGAGGAGGCTAGGAGGAATAGCACAATGTTGAAAGCAATGACTACTACTTTCATTGCCTTAATCCCAAAAAGGAATAAAGTGGAGGCTATGGATGACTACATGCCAATCTCCCTCTGTAACACAGTGTATAAAATTATTTCTAAATTAATGGCCAATAGAATCAAGTTGCTTCTCCCCCTTCTCATCTCTGAGGAGCAAAGTGGGTTCACATCGGGGAGATCTATTATTGATGGAATCATTATCGCGCATGAGACTATTCATACGGTGAGAAGAAATAGGACAAAAAGGATGCTAGTAAAGTTATATATTAGAAAGGCGTATGACCAAGTTAACAGAGGATTTCTATTGGCAGTCTTGGAAAAGTTTGGTCTTTGTGTGGAATAGATCCAGTGGATCAAAAGCTATATAGATTATAAAAACACCCAGATTCTCGGTCCTAGTGAATGGGAGTCCAAAAGGTTTCTTTGACTTAGGTAATGGTATGAGATAGTACGTTCCCCTCTCACCTTCATTGTTTGTTATAATGGCAGAAGCTCTTGAGAGATGTATTAAGGAAGAAACAAGGATGGACAGGTGGAAAGGCATTTCAGTTACTCTGAATACAAAAGTGGTCACGCACCGCCAATTCATGGATGACACATTGTTACATTTGGAGTGGCCAGTAGAAGGGATGAAAAAGTGATGAAGGAATATATTGATACCTTTTGCCTTGCTTCAAGATAGAGTGTTAATTGGAATAAATCTAAGGTATATTTCTTTAACACAGACCTTTGAAAGCAAAGGTTGTTAGCCAGAAAGTTGGGGCTGAGAATCAAAGCCCTTCCTGGGAAATATCTGGTGACTCTGCTATTCCAAGGGGCAATCAGATCAAATATTTGGAACCAAATAGTGACCAATTACAATGTTGGAATCATGGAAGGTCAAGTGGCTATCAGCGGCAGGAAAGGTCCAGATGCTTAAATCAGTGGACTCAGCTATCCCCATTTTTTCTATGCATTGTTTGAAAATGCCTAAAAAGGTGGAGGAAGATTTGAATAGGAGCATGAAAAACTTCTTTTGGGGTGGAGATTTGAATGGCCAAAAATACACCTTAGTAGCTTGGGAAAAAGTTTGCATATCAAAACAAATGGGGGGGTTGGATTAAGGAAATGGTCATTCTTTGATAAAACTCTCTAGGAGCCAAATTGGTTTGACAAATGTATAGCAATCTGCACTCAAAGTGGGCTAGGATTCTCCAAAGTAAATACCTAGGTTCAGATAATCCTAATAGGATCTTAACAATGGAAAACCCCACTGCAGGATCAGCAATTTGGAACTTCATTTTGGAATGTAGACTATTAATCACCAACCACCTTTCTTGGGAGGTAAGGAGTGGCAATAAGGCTTTGTTCTGGGAAGATTCGTGGAATGGGCATAAAGCACTTAACACTATTGAAGGGTTAGAGAAAAGTAGAAACATGTTGACATTAGTATGGGGAGAAAAAGTTGAAAACTATGTGTTTTTACATGAGCAGGAAGGCATCAAATAATGAAGATGGAAAGACTTTTGGGGCTTGGGAATTCCTTAGGACCAATCAGACCTTTTGAAACAAGAATTGGATAGGAGAAGCATAGCAGCTTCAGATGGAGAGGATAGATTAATTTGGTGTGGCTCCAAATCAGGTGAGTATAGTGTGAAAATAGGCCACATTGTAGAGGAGGTAGATAGAGCTAAGGAGAATTGGTCCACCCATCTCATATGGGATAATCAATGTCTCCCAAAGGCATGCACATTTTCTTGGGCGGCGCTACAAGGTAGAATTTTGATAGGAGAAAGATTGAATAAATTCGGCCATTATGGGCCATTTAGATGTTGTTTATGTATGGAACAAGAAGAGGAGGCAGATCATCTCCTCTGGGGATGCAGGTTCACGGAACAGTATTGGCTGAGATTAATGAAGAAATTAAATTGGGAAAGTGTCTTTCCAAGAAGTCTGTTGGATTTTTTTGGTTCTTGGCTGATTCTTTATAGGAAGGTGATGTTCTCATGCCTCTGGATCATCAGCCCTTCGATCCTGATTTGGGAAATATTAAAGGAAAGAAATGTAGAAGAATCTTATAAGGTAAGGAAATGGAGATGGACCTCCTATGGAGAAAGATTGAAGGAACAATTGTAGAGGTGGCTAACAATGTACTTAGGAGCCAGAAAACAAAGGGCAAATCCTTTATGGCATGGGATGGCCTCATGCAAAAAATTTGGCAAGGGCTAGTTATTCCCCCTTTAAAGGGGTTTCCTAGGATAATCTGGAGGCTAGCAGAGCTACGACAAGATGGCAGGCCTCAGATGAAGGATGAGCCAAACTTAACTTTGATGGGGCCTCCAGGGGGAACCTAGGACAAGCCTCCATTGGATGTATAATTAGAAATGACTCGGTGAATTGATTAGTGCCGCAAGAAAAAAGATTGGAATCCATACTTAAAATGAAGCATATTTCATCTTGGGTCTTCAGTTAGGTCTTTCATTAGGGGTTAGAAGAATTCATATAGAGGGGGATTCTCAGATCACGATTAGTACCATACAAAACAACTACACTCCAAATTGGAAATTAAAAAATTCGCTGGTAAGGGGCTTGAAACTACTAGCCAACTTTAGTGACTACAAGGTTAACCATATTTTTCAAGAGGTGAATAAAGTGGCTAATTTAGCCTTTGACATGACCAGGGACTTCCACATTAAAAATTCATTAGAGGAGGTGAATAATCTATCTCCCAACTTAGAAGCCCTTATTGTCGAAGAGGCCAGGTAGTCCTGAGAAGGTGTCGCAAGGAGTCAATGCTGAAGTGGCAGGTGAGATCGCTTTCCTGACTAGTGTGGAGGCTGATGGAGGATGGTCTAACAGAAAGTGTGTTACTGGTAGTGGAGGTTTGATGCTTTGCATGCTTGTCATTAATGAACCATAGTCGAGAGAATTTAATTCCCTTTACTAGTAAATCTCTCTAGATCAAGGGAAATCTAATTTAATACTGTGGGCAGGTAAAAAAAACTCTGTTGCAGTCCTAAAATAGCAGATTGACACCCTACCTAATCAATAGAGCCCTTAAACAACCTAGAATGCAAACATGGAAGCATAAAAACCCTAGGATATCTAATGCATTTCCTCCATTGCTAAAATCTAACCTAGCTATGATAGTGTACCCAGACTTGTAGGTCTACAAATTAGATGGAAGCTCAAATGTTGCCAAAGGCACAAGTCAAATGCTCAAGTGGTGGTTTGAAAATGGAGAGGTAAAAGGGGTTTTATGGAAAGTGAGAAGTGAATGGAGGGCTGAGATTGAAAGTTGACTTAGGGCAAGGATCAAGGGCTCAAAATTATTTAGGGTTTCCTCTCATATAGGATAAATTTGATTTTTAAATTAGAGGAAATTGATGAGGAGGTCAATGTTTTAAAATTAAATAAATTGTAGGGATTTATTTAATTTTTGTGTGAGGAAAGGGGGAATGTGTTGGGATTAGATTAAATAAGTGGGGACTTATTTAACCTAGGGCTAGGCTAATAATTTAAATAAATGGATATTTATTTAAATTAAAGGGGATATGGACATTCAATGAGTGAATAATTAAATAATAATTAAATTATTTAATTATAGAGGAATTTAGAAGAAGGGAGCTTAAATGGGCAGGGGCCCTGGCTCGATTGGCTAAGTAATTCCGTTGCGGTAAAGATGGTCACAAGGTCCAGTCTCCCCCCTGCCCACCTGATAATTGTAACCGGTTCATAGCTCCGGTCAAAAGCGTTTACCCCTGAATAAAAAAAAAAGAAGAAGGGAGCTTAAATAATTAAATAAATGAAATTTATTTAATTAAAAAGCGCAAAGAGGGAATGAATTAATTAAATAATTTTAAAAATTATTTAATTAATAGAAGAATGTGGAATTAAGGTGGAATGTGCATGAAAATGTTGTTTGCAGGCCCAGGACATTTTTAAGTGTCTACATTTTGCCCCTTTGATATAATGTTGAATCTGGCGTTATATCAAAGAAAAATTTGAGAGATATGCTTTGAACATGCCCCATTATTTTTTAGGTGAAGCGTGATGGTCTTATGCCCCCTCAGGAAATTTTTCAAATTTTCCTAAAAATTTCAAAACAAATTGGAAAATTTTCCAAAAGATTGTGCAGGATGGCTAGATTGAGCTGGGTGTGCAGAAATGGTCATAAAAGGTGCTTGGGATATGAAAAAGGTCTCTCCTTAGTCAAAATATTGAAAGGTGGGGCCATTTAGGTCAAAAAGGCTCTATAAATAGCCACTAGAGTGTCTAAACTCCTCATTTGTGCACTTGAACCTTAGCAATCTTAGAGAGCAGAGAGTGAGTCTGTGGAGAGTTTGTACAAAGTTGCTATCGAGATGTCACCTGCACCAATTCACCAGCACCGCAGATCATGAGTTTGGACCTATGGGCGGCTCCCTGAGTCAGGTACCTTGGTATGTATCTGATCCTTCTTTGTCAATTTTTGCATTTTTGTGTAGATTTTAGGGCCCGAAAATAAGGCACGCATGCGGTGCATTTTTGTGCGCCGCATGTGTCGTCGTGTGTACCACTTGCATGTGGTGGTGTAATGCCTGCAGAAAGGTGTGATGCATATAGTTTTTGGAGCTACATGCGCGAGTGGGTGTGACGCCTCCGCTTAGGCGGCGCACTTCTGTTGGCTGCGACGCATAGGCTAGACAATGTGACGCATGAGCCAAGGTGTGCCGCATGTGTTGAGAAGTGTGACACATGCACTTGAGTGAGTTACATGCATTGAGCAGTGTGACACATGTGCTTGAGTGAGTCGCATGCATTGAGTAGTGCGACGCATGAGCTTAGCCGCCACGCATTAGTTTAGCAGTGTGACACATGAGTGGTTTTGAGCCAAAAATTATGAATGTTGCCCTAATTCTTGCCTATGTTTGGCCATCAATGTCGCACTTAGGCTTTGTTATAGTAACGTGTTGTCTTGGCTACATGAAGATAGGCGAGGCTGCCACCTATTTACACACAGGAGAGTCGTTCCACCGGATATCGGTTGCGAGACTCTTTGTCGATGGAGGAGCAAGACACTCTGGCTGCATTGGGATTGTATGGTGTTGCATTTATGCCTAAGATCTGGGCTAACCAAGGGCTACTGATAGTAGTTGTGGAGAGGTACCACTCAGAGACTAGCTCATTTCATTTTTTGACGGGAGAGGCTACTGTGACCCTGCTTGATGTGTGGCAGATTCTTCAGCTTCATATTCATGGGGAGCGAGTAGTCTATAGTTTGGAGATTGGGTTGCTAGCACTACATCGATTATTCGAGATGGCGAATGATGTTGCATTAGGTGTTGAGGAGCATGAGATACCATGGGACACTTTGACAGATCATTATGATCGATTAATTGTGGTTATATGCGCTTGTATTGCTAGTTTGGTATGCCCTGATCGACGTGGCCATGGATTTCTGGTTGGCTGGGGAGAGATGTTGGAGGGGATGGTGGTGGATGTGACTTCATATGCATGGGGACCCTGCCTCTTAGCTCAGTTGTATCACCAACTATACGGTGTTGTATATCGAGGGGAGCAGTCGATCAGTTGTGGGGTGACTTTACTCATGATATGGTCATGGGAACACATTGCAGTGTGTAGGCCACCGATGGATCAGAACATTCTGGAGGAGCTACCATATGTGTTTTGTTATACTGGAGCAATGCCACAGGTTCGGATGGGTGATGTGGGTATTGGCAACATGCTATTGACCACATGGATTCATTTACTTGGATGCCATATAGAGATTGCCCCAGATGGACAGAGGATGATGAGCAGCTACCTTACTATAGGCATACACGATATCTTATTGGCCAGACTGTACAAGTACAGCATGTTATAGAGTAGCATTTACCATCTCGAGTACTCAGGCAGTTTGGGGAGTAGCAGGATGAGCCAGTTGGTATTACAGAGTTTGCCCGGGTTACATGGGAGATTCCAGTGTGGGACCTATGATTCTGGTGTAGATAGCTCTTGCTGAGATTGCAGGATTACAACGACTTCAGTGGAATTATAGGGATTTTGCAGATCCAGGGACGACTCCTGCTTATGATTCATTATGGGCCACTCATAGGTCGGTTTTGTATTTGCATCTTGATGCACCAGCACCAGTGGAGCGGTTGGGACGGGGACCGAGAGGCCGATTAAGAGGACGGGGCATGGGTCAAAGAAATGGAGATGATAGAGCCAAAGATGATGGTGGGGCAGGTGGGGGTGGTGGAGGTAGGGGCCAAGGAGGTCGAGGCCAGGATGGATAGGGTAGGGGTGTGGTACTTGCCCCTATATAGGAGGCGGGAGAGGGAGCAATGGGTCATGCAGTTGTAGCCGTGGGGGGATGTGGGTGGGAGATCTAGAGGAGGATGTGCTTATGGAGGATGTCGGTGAGGGAGAGGAGATGGATGGGACTGAGGAGGAGGATGACGATGAGAAGGAGAGGATTAGGGATGAGGCTCTGCGGGATGTACCTCTTGTGGAGATGGGCGATGATGAGGTAGAGGGGGATGCCCTAGCCTATAATGGAGATGTGGATGGGCAGATATTTGACTTACAGGTACAACTAGATGCCATGCAGCAGCGTGTGAGGAGGTAGAGGGGTAATTGCTTTAGAGGACAGCTAAGAGGGACATGGCCATGATCAAAGCGTAGAGGGCAGAGAAGCAGAGCATTGAGCTTGCCACTACGTTGAGTGGACCATCAGCAGATTTTGTATAGGCTTTGGTGAGGTCAGCACAAGAGACTCATTATTATAGGGGCCTTTATGAGAGTTTAGTGCCAATAGAGCAGAGGGCACCCAGTTTCCAGAGTAGGAGTGCCAGTCGATCCCGCTCCCATAGATCTCATAGCAGTGTGGGGCACTCACAAAGGCAGCCATCACCTTATGACAGGCCTTCCGGATTGAGAGCAGGTTGAGAGCATAGGGGTCTTCTCACAGGGCCATTTTGATAGTTTTTGATGTACTTATTTTGATTGAGCTTACGTGCTCTTGCTTATGATTGAGCCTATGAGCTCCATTTTTGACACACATATATGTATTGGGATTGCACTGTGACACACATTTTTGATGATATATATATATATATATATATATATATATATATATATATATATATATATATATATATATATATATATATATATATATATATATATGCGATGGACCTATTATGATTGATCTTGTTATTAGTTTACATGGTCATGATGGATAGATGTTATGATATGTTGTTATGCAGTATGGTTTATGATTTATGATGATGTAGTACCAGATGGTATGATGGTTATGATGCTTATGATGTGATGTTTACATGGTTTTTATGATGTGTTGCATGATATTATCCCTAAATGCATATGTTGATGTGATGGATGGTATTTGATTTCTATGTGATGCTCATGTATGGATGTAAATGGGAATCTAATGAATGCATAAGTGCCAGATATATGATTTTATGATTTTATGTGATTTACTGCAATGCTTATGCTTATGATGATGATAATGATAATTGATTATGATGATGGTAATTTATTATGATGATTATGAGTATGGTAATTTATTATGGTAATGATGATGATGATGATGATATGTGATGGACTAACATGTGTGTGTATGCAGGTTAAATGATCTAATGTTATTTTTGGTGTGTCACAGTAGGATGAAAGAAGAGCAGAAGAAATAGCAATGAAGAAAGGGAGAACTAGACGAGGGATGAAGAATTGGTGAAGGGGAGTAGAATTTGACTTTTCTGTATTAGATGTTGAGCTTCTTTAGTGCAGTTATTGCGTATCATCATAGTACTTATTGTATCAAAGGATGACAATTGCCATGGTATATTGTGACCAAGGCACAAAGTGTGGTCCTTTGGGAGAACACACAAAAAATAGACAAGGATTGTTAGGCTCCTCCCAGGTCACTAAGGCACCTTGTCAGATTATGTGATAAGAACAATTATAGGTGTATAAGTCCTAATACATGGAAGTATCTAACCATTCCAATGTATAGGATATGTTTGATTCACCAAGTAATGTCCCAGTCACACACAAGGAACTTAGTTGCCCCAGTTGTTTTGCCTAGATAAGCCGCAAGCAGCAATCAAAGAAAAGAGATCTCACCCCATCCTTGTCTCTCTTCATCTCTTAGGGACTGCCTTGAGAATCTTAGGAACAAGATCGCAGAAAACAAACCAAAGTGAAGTGTGAGACAGACCAACAAACCATCAGGTCATGTGCTAAGTGTAGATGTGCTTGCTTGAATGATTATGATAGGTTGAATGATGAATGGTTTTAGGATAGGAAACATGTCGTATAAGACATCAAGTCTGGCTTCGACAATGTGACCTCCTGTATAAAGCAGATAAAAGTTGCAGGACATCTTGTGTAAACATGTCACATGTGGTCTGGTTTTGAGATTGTCACAAGTTTGTGAAATGGTTGATTTGTGATGAGCGATAGTGTCCAAAAGATGAGTGTTTTCATCTAAGGAACGGAGCCTGGTTTTGACTGCATCCCATGCTTGTTGTTGGACATGTGGTTGGGAGTGTTGGTTGGTCATAGTGATGTTTGATTATCACAGTGGGGATGATGAGTGACAATGTCTTGGCTATGCTATTGAGCTATCTTGTTTGTGTGTTTTTGGGTGCTTGTTGCTTTTGTCTGCTTGTAGTGTCTTTCCCGTTAAAGGACAACTTATTATGACGAAGTGACAGGACGGGCCCTAAGGGGCTAACCTAGTGCCTCGGGGGTGCATCAATGATGGCCTTGCCTACGTGAAAGCTCAGAGGCAACGTAGTTCTTCAAGGGTGGACTTGGTTTGACCTAGGACCTTAGGGGAATGCCTCAGGGGCGCATCAGGAATGGCCTTGCCTATGTGAAAGCTCAGAGGCAACGTAGTTCAGTTTATTGGCTTGACGCTATGTGACTATTTTTGGGTATTTTTGGTTGACTATGTGATGTTTTTTGTGTTTTTGGGATTTTTTTTTTTGTATTTTTAAAACTATTTGGATGTTTTTGTATTTTTTGAAACTATTTGGATTTTTTTTATTTTTTGAAAATAGGTGTCCTCCAACATCAATTTCAGGATCAAGAACTGCCCCTAGTCAGCTGCAAGATAATGTTCGGTTGAAAGTGATGCGAGGGTGATGTGAAGACGTGCAATGTTAATTATTTCCAGGCCATAGGAGGAACATCGGGATTCGAGGCAGATGTGGGATGTGGAGTGCGATATAGAGTTAGTGTGGTTCACCATGAAAGATGGAATATGGAAGCGAGTGATGGTAGACAATGGAACGGAGACCAACTACACATGGCACTTGTTTGCCAGGTTTTCACCATGGTACTTGTCCAAAGCACCACCGAAGTGGTTTTCACTTTTGGACGAATTATTTCTCTTTACTATTTTATTGCTTTTTTTAGGTATAATACCGCTGGAGGTGCATGCTGTTGATAGGTTCTAGTAACGGTTCACCTTTAGGAGTGGCTAATTAATATGTGCCAGATCCATAGGCCGCAGTGATGACATAGGGCCCTAGCCAATTTGGCTTAAATTTTCTCAGCTTCTCTCATTCCATCTAATTTTTGGGATTCTCTTTTAAAACAAGGTCGCTGATGTTGAAGTGCCTAACCTAAACTCTCTTGTTATAACTTGTGTCGAAGACGATTTTGGTAAGCCTATAGATGAGATAGTGCATTTTGTCTTCTTTCGTCTAATAGCTCAAGTTCTTGCAACTGAGATGTTTTGTATTCTTCATCCTCGACCAATTGCAGGGATACTCTTAAGGAGGGCAACTCGACCTCAATGGGCAAGATAACTTTGGAACCATAGACAAGGGAATAAGGAGTGGCTCCAGTGAGTGTGCGAATGCTGGTACGATAAGCCCATAAGGCGGGGTTGAGTTGGATATGCTAGTCACAGCCAACATCATTGACCATCTTTTTTAGGAGCTTTATGATGGTTTTATTTAATGCCTCAACTTGGTTGTTCCCTTGTGGGTAATACAGAGTGGCGAAGTGGTGTTGGATATGGAATTTTTCACAAAGTTCGCGGACATCTTGATTCTTGAATGGGCGGTCATTGTCCATTACAATGGATTGTGGGACGCCATACCAACATATGATGTAATTAAGGGTAAACTTGGTGATTTGCTTTCCAATGATGTATGTCATGGGAATGACTTCAATCCATTTTGTGAAATATTCAGTGGTGGTGAGGATGAATTTATGTCCGTTTGTAGAGGTGGGGTGGATTTTGCCTAGAACGTCGAGTCCCCATTGGGAGAAGGGCCACAATGATGTAAGTGGTTGCAGGTCCTGAGCTAGTGCATGCACAAGATCCCCATGTATCTGGCACTGTCTGCACTTCTTTGCAAAATGGTATGCATATTTTTCCATTGTTGGCCAGTAATAACCTACTTTGATAATTTTCTTAGCAAGGGTAGGGCCACTCGAGTGGGCTCCGCATATACCCTCATGTACCTCTCGTAGGGTTGTTTGTGCTTCTTCAGAGTCAAAACATCTCATGAGGGTATTATCAAATACACGGCGGTATAGGGTGTCACTGATGATGACATATCTAGCAGCTTGGCATATGAAGGATTTGCGTTGGTTGGATGGCAGGTCAGAAGGTAGGGTTTGGTCATGTAAGTAGGTGTAAATGTCATGGTACTAGGGTGATGTGGGACCAACAATTTTTCAAACTAACTCAGATTTTGGGATATCAAAGGCGGGAACTAATAATTGATCCACCAAGAACTCGAACTGAGTTACGTTACTTGGGATATCTAGGAGAGATCCAATGGTTTCCATTGCATCTGCCTCCCGGTTCTGAACTTTAGGAATTTGGTCAAAGAGCACTATGTCAAAGTATAGCCTGAAACTATCCACCATTCTCTTATAAGGTATGAGCTTTTCATCTTTGGTGTCATACTCATTGTTGACTTGTTTGATGACTAATTGGGAGTCACCAAACACTTGCAATATTTTGATTTTCCAGTTGACAGCCATTCAAAGTTTTGTGACCAATGCTTCATACTCTGCTATGTTATTTGTGCAAGGGAAGGTAATTCAGAATGCCTTGGGGATAGCATCACCTTGAGGAGTAATAAACAAAATACCAGCGCCTGAACCGTGATTTGTACATGAGCCATCAAAGAATAGTGTCCAAATTTTGGGTCCATCTATTGTGAATATTGACTCATCAGGGAAGTCAATGACGATCGGATGATCTACTGGTGTAGGTGCTTCTACAAGCTGGTCTGTGAGCACTCGTCCTTTGATTTCCTTTATGTCAACATATTCTATATCAAATTCTCTCAATACCATAACCCATTTGGCCAGTCGTCCTGTTAGAGCTTCTTTGTTGAGTAAGTACTTTAGTGGGTCAATCTTAGCAACCAGCTTTGTCTTATGATTCAACATGTAATGTCGCAGCTTTTGGGTAGCAAAAACTATGGCTAGACAGGCGCATTCAATAGGACTATAGTTTAGCTCATATCCCACTAAGGTTCAGCTTATGTAATAGATTGCCCTCTCTTTTCCTTCCTCGTCATTTTGTACCAATAGTGCCCCCAGTGCTGAATTAGTTGTTGATATGTACAATAAAAGGGGCTTTCCTGGGATCAGTGACCTAAGGACTGGTGGTGATAGCAAATAGTCTTTGATCTTTTGAAAAGCTTCTTGGCACTATTCTGTCCACACAAATGGTACTCCTTTGCAGAGTAAGTGTTGGAAACGCTGACATTTGTCAGCAAGTTGTGCAATAAACCTCCAAAGGGATTGTAACTTTCCTTGTAGGCTGGGCAACTGTTTTAGGGTAGTGGGTGGAGGCGTTTCCATTATTGATTTCACCTTGGCGGGGTCGACTTCTATTCCTTGGTGTGAAACAATATAGCCCAACAATTTGCCTGATGTAACGCCAAAAACACATTTCTTAGGATTTAATCAAACTTTGTATTCTTCCAAGTGTTTGAAGATTTTATCCAACACTTCTAGATGAGTGTTCTTGGTGACTGATTTGGCCAACAAATCATGACATAATCTTCCATACATGTATGCATATAGTCGTGAAATATGGTTGTCATTGCCCTCTGGTATGTAGCCCCTGCATTTTTGAGACCGAAGGGCATGATGATCCAGCAATATGTGCCCCAAGGACATGTGAATGTTGTTTTATGCTGATCTTTCGGTGCTATTTGTATTTGATTATATCCAGAGAAGTCATCCATTAATGAGAGCATTTCGAATCTGGCTGTCAAGTCGACTATAATGTCTATGTTTGGTAATGGAAAATCATCTTTCAAACATGTCTTGTTCAAGTCACGAAAGTCTTCACATATTTTGATTTTGCCATTGGGCTTCATGACTGGTACAAGATTAGATACCCATTCTGGATAATCAATTGGCCTGATGAAGCTGACATCAAGGAGCTTTTTCAATCCTACCTTCACTAGAAATGCGATCTGTGGATGCATCTTTCGTAGTTTTTGCTTGATGGGTTTGGCATTTGGCAGTAGTGGCAGGTGATGTAGGACAAACTGTGGGTCAAGCCCAGGCATATCAGCATATGACCAGGCAAAGTTGACTTGTCATTCTGAGAAGAAGTCTCTGAATTCAGGCTTTTCCTTTTCTGTGAGTGACTTGGCAAAGTGGATAACCTTGGGCGCTTCTTCAGTACCAAGGTTGGTTTCCATGGTTGTTTCCACTAGTAATGGTGATTTTTCCCGTGTGATAGGCAAGACTTCCAACCCTCCATCCTCAGGTGCCTTAGGGAGGTTTTCACCCTCAGATACATCCTTTATTTTTACTTTTGAATGATGTAAGGGCACCTTTCAATTTTCACCCAAAGACCTATTTTTTCTTTTTTATTTTCACTTTTGTGACTAGAGGGCGGAGTGGATTCTCCAAAGTATGTAGAATTATCCAAGTCCATGATGTATCCAACTTTATGATCCCCAAGAGGTAAACCTTCACGAATTCCCATGAACTCAGCTATTGCTTCATTGTTCTCAAATAAATCTAAGCTAGGTGGATCTTGTTGGTCCCAGTCGATTAGCTTGAGATGGACTAAGGGTAAGCCATCATTGATGTTTAGGTAACTTATGGTCACAGGAGTCAAGGTACAGATGGAAGTGTTATCTAGGTCCCAAAAGATACTAATCCATGCGGCCCCTTCAGGGAGGTCAGGTGTGGATGATTTGAGTGCATCGATTGTGGATGGTGCAGGCAAATCGGGTGTGGATGGTTCAGGTTCAAGTTCGGGCAGGTCCCTTGATGTCTCGACTTCTCTAGAAGTACTCGTTTCCCCTCTCAAAAGTAACTTAGTATGTGGAGCCCTATCTCTTTGTGAGGTATATCCCAACCCTTTGTTGTGTGGCTGCATTGTTGGTTGAAGAGGCTCAGTGCATCCATTCCCATTGGGTCCAAGTCCACTATGCCCATCATATCCTTGTTTTTTGATGAATTTGTACCCTTTACTATGTTGTTCCATAGGCAGTTTGATATGCTTGACCTCTTCTTCTTCTTTATAGAGCCATGTGGATATGTCTTCATTGACGTCTTCTTTATTAAGTTCACCCCACTTTGTGAATGTGGTAGGACTAGCTAAGAGAGTTTGCTTCGGTGGAATAGGGCTAGGCTTTCCTTGAGACTTGGGTGACGCAGGCAATTTTCCAATGCAGTACCACCGTTCCATCTTATACTCACCGCATCCTTTGTCTTGGATTTGGAATTTATGATTGGTTGGTGGGGTGAAGGTGGCAGTGGATTTGGATAGTGTAGATGGATCGACATAATTGGTTGAAGTAAATGGCGAGATTCCCCTGTTTACAAGCACCTAATGTTAGGGTACCTCTCTCAGATGGCTGTAGTATTGGAAGGCATCGAGATCACTAGGATGGTGATTTCCATGTTGTTATAGGGAATTTGATGCATTGATGGTAGGTGGAAAGGACGGCCTTCATGGCATGGCTCCATGGTCAGCCAAGGATGAGGTTCTAAGGTAGCTCGGTATCCAAGACATGGAATACGGTATCTTGTGTGGTAGGTCCCACTCTTATAGGAAGGATGATCACTCCCTTAAAAGAGCGCTCAACATTGTCATATGCCTTGATGATGATTATTTTGGTTGGATCGACGCAAGCCTCAGAGTAGCCCAATGTTATTACCAATTTTAAAGGACAAATGTTTAATCCTGCTCCACTGTCTACCAGGACTCGTTAGATTTTATGTTTATTGATAAAGAATTCTAGGTGAAGAGGGTTGGTGTGATTTGGGCGATGTGAAGGTACGTCACGTTCTATGAAGGACACGTTGTTCATAGTGGCTAAATGTCCCACCATGGCCTAGAATTGATTAACATTTAGATCAGTGGGAACAGAAGATTCTATGAGTGCTTTGTCCAAAATGGACTTATGTTTGGGTGAAAGGCGGAGCAATTCAAAGATTGATATTTGAGCGAGGGTCTTCTTTAGATGGTCCAAAAGGTTATATTGGCTTTTGGGTTGTGGAATGGATGTATTGGTAGGGTTGGCGGGAGCACTTTGCAATGTTATTTTAGCTTTTTGGGTGGTCACAATGCACTCTGGATGGGCTTTAATAGTGATCATGGAAATGTTGCTATCATATGCATAGATGTTGTTAATGGTATAGTCATAAGCAACATTGTTGTAGTTAATGCTCTCATGTGGTTTGGTTCCAGAGGTGGAGGCCTTTCCTGATCCATGATTTTGCAAAGGGTCATAAAAGATGGTATGATCAGTGTTGGAGGAACCGGTTGAATTATCTATGGCTACAGTACCCCTGTCAATGAAGTCCTGAATGATGTTTTTCAATTTGTAACAATTTGATGTCTTGTGACCTTTGATTCTATGGTAATCATAGAAGTCATTGTCATTCCATGATGGAGGTTTAAAAGCTGGGTCATATTGTCAAATTTCTGGCAATTGGATAAGGTTATTTTGCAATAACTTCTATAAGACTATTTCAGTTGGCTCTGTCAAAGGCATATAATTGTGTTGGGGTCTGTTATTCCTAGGAGGTGGTCTCCTTTGATTGTTTTGAATCGTGTTTGTTGTCTGTTGTTGTAGTTGAGGTTACTGCTGCTGTTGTTGTTGTTGCACATGTGGTTGGTTATTTTTCATGGGGGTGGTTGGAGTGTGATGACAGGACTAGCCCTAAATGCCTTGGCATCCACTACCCCATCATTGGTGACGTTCTTATTATGAGCCCAAGTCTTGTTCTTGTCGTAGGGCATGTTTTGTGTATTTTGGTTCTTATTAAAGATCTTTATTGTGCCTTTGGTGATAAGATCTTTTTCGATGGTTGTCCCCTTCTTGACCACTTCTTCAAAGGAGGTGCAGCAATGGATTTGCAATTGATGCATAAGCTCTTTGTTGAGATTTTCTATGAAGATGGGCACAAGATGATTCTCAGGAATGTGACAAGGGCATTTACTTGCTAGGCTCCTCCACCTTTGGAAGAAAGAGACAAATGTCTCTCCATCTTCTTGTCTTGTTTGGCACAAGGTGGTGATGTTTATGTTTGTCTCTATGTTATAGGAAAAGTACGATATGAACTTGTCTGCGAGTTCAATCCATGTTCATATCCCCGTGGGGAGGTGTGTGAACCACTCAAGAGCTTGGCCTATGAGGCTCCTTGAGAAGAGTGTCATCAAGTAGGTATGATCATGGGCGAGCTCGAGACAATCAGTATGGAAATCACGTATCTGTTCAATAGGGCTCCCCTTTCCCCTATATTTGTTAAAGTTTGGTGCACTGAAATTTAGGGGAAAAGGAGGCATGTAAATGCTTTTGTCAAATGGATATGGGCATATGTCCTCCATAGAGTATGATTTTTTTGTCCCCAAAATTTGTAGGCTCAAGAATTGTTGCTTTAGTTTATCCAACTCTTGAGTGAGGGCTTCGACGGGTGTGTTGGTGGTGTTTGCGACTCTGTCTAAGTAGGGATTCATCATGTTATAAGTTCCCATATTGCCAATAAGTGGGATGGTGTTGGTGTTTGTGTTGTAATGAGTGTGTAATGGTATTGTGTTTTGGTTTTGGTTGTTGGTTGCGAAGGATATGTTAGGGTTGATGTATCGATAGTGGTATGGCATGCTTGTGGTGTTGAGGTTTTGAAATGAAATGTTAGGATTTACTTGTTGGTTGGGATCGATGTATGAGGCATTAGTCACATTGTTGTTGGTTCCAAGTGAATCTATGGGATTCGAGTTGACATATGATATACCCACACCTTGACTAGTTGTGTTATTATGTTGGTTGAGGGGGTTGGTGTTGAGATTGTTTGTGTTTGTGCTTAACGAGGTATTAACTCCTTGGGTTTGGTCTTGCGAGGTGACAATGTGTATTCTTCATGTTCTCTTAGCATGACCTTGAGGATTTTTTGAGAAAATAAAAGGATTTGATGTGTGAGTCATGACATTTGTGTTGTTATCCTCGAAAGGGGGAGGTATGTTTATTGCAATGGACTCATGTGAAGTTTGCCCTAGGGGTATGTTGACATGTTCTTGGGTTTGATTTGTAGGATTATTAGAGGATGAGGTATAGCTTTGACCCATCATGGTGGCATTAGTGGTTCTTACTATGAGAGTATTTATGTCAACACCTTCAAGGATTTTGGTTCCATTTTGCAAGAGGTGCAAAAGATAGCTTTGTGGGTATGTGGCAATCATTTCATCTAGGATTCTCAATACTCTAGGGTCTTGTCCTACGGCTTCAAGGACTTCGAGTGTAACCCTGGGTTCATCATCTTGCAAGAAGAGATTGTCAAAGGGGTTCCCCATGTTTCGGTTAGGTTGTTCATTGGGAGTGGTGCCAAATCTCATAGTTTCAATGTGAGAGTCTTGGGGATGTTCTAAGTCTTCTTCTCCCTTTCTTTTCTTTTGCAACCGTGTTTCAACCATAAAAGACCTTTCTAGTTTATGGATGGTGGGGAAATGACTTTACCCTAAGGATGGGGATGCAAATGTCCTTATGCTATGTTTTTGGTATGTTTTTGGGTAAAGTGATAATGCAAGGTGGGGATACACTTAGTGATTCCTAATGACGCTAAAGATGGAAATGCAAGAATATTTTTGGTCTTTTTCTAAGGTTAAAAATGAGTGTATACTAATGGATGTGGTCTAAATGGTTTATGTAAGGTGGGAATGGAGATATGTTTTTGGTATTTTCTTGGGATGTTTTGTGAGGATGCAACTATGGTGATGCAATGATCTAAGGGAATTATGCCCAAGACTGTAGTAGAGGTTAATGATTTTAATATTCGTAAAGTCTAGCTCTAATAGGATACTATTGTCTACTAATGACTCTCAAAGTACAAATTAGGTTTGTCGAGACCTTGGATTTTTAGTGAGAGAGGGATGATTGATTAAAGCAAGTTTGGAAAGTGGACTTATACTAGTCAAATGAGTATTAGGCCCATGTTAGGATGGATCAAATAAGAATAATGTAAAGGTCTCTTAGTCCAATTTTATACTTATGAGGCAGTCACATTTCAACGATTTCTCCTTATGTTTCGACTTAGGAAGATTAATATGTTGAACCTCTATCTCTATTGATGTCTAAGGTTTAAAATGCTAAGATTTTTAAGGTTTCCTAAATGTTGTGGCAAATATGAGACCTAAAACTTAAGAAAATGAAGGATGGTATGCAAAAGAATGAAAAACTACAGGTTTGAAATGTATTTAGTATGGTTGCAATTGAATTTGATTTGGGAGAAAAAGATTTCAAAGGCTCCCCTAAGGCTAAAAAATTGTTCTCAGGCGGATGCATGACACTGTTATGCTTATGCGTTGTACTGTTTTGCTTATGCATTTTAGGATCAGGCAGGTGTGTTTCACTATAACCTACGCATTGCACTATTGAGCTTATGCGTTTCACTATTTAGTAGAGGAATTTTACTGTTTGGCGTATGTGGTGTACTATTTAGCAGGTGTGTTGCACTCAGTCTTATGCGTTGCAGAAGGTTACTTATACGTTTCACTGTTTAGCACATGCATTTTACAGTTTTAGCAAGCTCTAGAATCAGTTTTTCCTAAGTCTGTTTGATGATTTTGTGACAAATCAGAAAGCACATTGGTGATGAAAACACTCAGCAATCAGTCTTTGGGGCTGTGTCTCTTGTTTGTTTGATGTTTTTGGTGATAAGATCTTTTGAAAACACTTAGAAAA
The DNA here is from genome assembly GCA_027924645.1 of Cunninghamia lanceolata. Taxonomy (NCBI): domain Eukaryota; kingdom Viridiplantae; phylum Streptophyta; class Pinopsida; order Cupressales; family Cupressaceae; genus Cunninghamia; species Cunninghamia lanceolata. The sequence continues at coordinate 1,603,645 of BSBN01001245.1, forward strand.
CAAGCACAACCCTATGGATAAGTAAGGACTTTGAGTTCCCACTTGGGTTTCCCCAGTCGTGCCTATTTAGAGGGGATAGCTTTAGAAACTTGGTGGCATGGGCTCCCCCTTACAGTGCACTCACTTCTCAGGCACACCAAGTTCCAAGTCCTCAAGACACGTAGATCTTAAGGTACTTTTCTATCTCTGCTCTAAACCATGAAAGTGTGGGACGGCTCCAGGGATCTGTCATCTGACACCCTACGTCAAACAAGTAGAGGGTTTTTGGCCACTAAACAATGGTTTGTAGTGAATATCCGGGGGACCAGCACCCCGCGAGCATCCAACAAGCCACTAAAGGCTCTAACTAACCCTACTAGGATTTTTAATATACACAAAGGTACGCCTCCTTTCAAGCTAGCACTGTATGGTGAGCGCTCATACTGATTTGGACTTGGCTTTTGCCTTATCCTAATTTGTATAGTGGACCAGACGAAAGTACCACTTGGGGTCGCAAATGAGTTCTCCTTGTGGATGTGTCTCAAGAGTAGGCCCACTCTAAAGGGTGACAAAAGAAAGACAAGTTAACATGTTTTTGATCCCCAGGCTCGCACTAAGACACAAGGGGAGAGCATACACATGTGAACTTGCTCACACTCACATGGGGGTTCTTTTGGATTTATCTTTTTTTTTAAGTGTGGTGTGATTTTATGTAAGTGAAGTGGAGGGTTTTTTTATTCCTAAGGTCACCAATTGGTGCGAGGGAAGAGCATATACCTTTCCACAATTCTAACACAAACCACCAAACATGGCAAACAAAGATGCAAACTTTTTTATCTTGTTAAATGAGTGAGTATGCAAGTTAATTTTAGGCCCCAATGAGTGAGAGAATACAAGATTTGTGGTTCGTTTTTAACCCAATGCATGATAATGCAAAGTTGTGTTCTTTTTAACTCATGAAATGTGAATAATGCAGGGGTTGTGGTTCTTTTTAACCAATATGCATGAGGTTCATTTTATCCCAAAATGAGTGTAGGTTTGCAAACAAAATTGTAGTGTTCTTTTAACCCAAATTGCAAAGTATTCCTAAGTTAAATCATACACACATTCGTGGAAAAATAAAACTCTAAGTACAAATTATGTTTGCAAGTCAAAATGTTTCTCCCACGCCACAGGCTACAAACCCAAAAATTAGTAACAGAAAACCCTAACCCTACTGTTCAAAACAGAAAAACCTAAATGAACAAGATTTAAAAAAAATTCTATTTTTTTGTACCAGTCGTATGTGTCGCACAGAGAGCACAGGCGGTGCACTGTCAAGCGTATACGTTTCAAAAACAAGAGTGAGCGGCACATTGTCATGCGTATGCAACTCATTCAAGTGTAGGTGGTGCACTGAGCAGCTTATGCGTCACAAAAACCTGTACAAACATTAGACAACACCCTACAACTAGAATTTAACAGGAAACACTAACCAACAAGTGAAAAACATATTCTACAGACTAATATCAAACCCTAGGGCTTTTAAGGTCAGTTCCTGAATGCCAGAAATATGGAGAACTCTTAGGCATTAGCAGGATTTACCCAAATTGTAACACAACTAAATGTAAACCCTAGATAAAAAAGATCAGTAAGATTCAAACCCCTAATGCTTTAAAAACCATAGTGACTGATAAAACCATAGAGTAATCTAAGAAAACAAAGTCTACAAAACAAGTTAAAACCCTGCAAAACAAACTAGGTTAGGGTTGTTTAAAAATAAAACAAAAGATTTAAACCCTAAACAGAGGCGTATGCATTGCAGAACTCTTCTTAGGTGGTGCAAAATTGGTGCAGATGTCACGTCGTATGGCCGAAGTGTGTCACGAAGGATCGTATGTGTAGCATTGATCAGTGTATGCATCGCACAAACCTGCAAAATTCAAAAACCCTAAATTTGCGGTCTGTACGGCTGTTTCACATCGGGTTCACCAATGTGGGTGGGTTAAAAAACTCTGTTACAATCCTAAAACAATAGATTGACACCCTACCTAAGCAATAGAGCCCTTAAACAACCTAGAATGCAAACATGGAAGCATAAAGACCCTAGGATATCTAATGCATTTCCTCCATTGCTAAAATCTAACCTAGCTATGATAGTGTACTCAAACTTGTAGGTCTGCAAAATAGATGGAAGCTCAAATGTTGCCAAAGGCACAAGTCAAATGCTCAAGTGGTGGTTTGAAAATGGAGAGGTAAAAGGGGTTTTTATAGAAAGTGAGAAGTGAATGGAGGGCTGAGATTGAAAGTTGACTTAGGGCAAGGATCAAGGGCTCAAAATGATTTAGGGTTTCCTCTCATATAGGACAAATTTGATTTTTAAATTAGAGGAAATTGATGAGGAGGTCAATGTTTTAAAATTAAATAAATTGTAGGGATTTATTTAATTTTTGTGTGAGGAAAGGGGGAATGTGTTGGGATTAGATTAAATAAGTGGGGACTTGTTTAACCTAGGGCTAGGCTAATAATTTAAATAAATGAATATTTATTTAAATTAAAGGGGATATGGACATTCAATGAGTGAATAATTAAATAATAATTAAATTATTTAATTATAGAGGAATTTAGAAGAAGGGAGCTTAAATGATTAAATAAATGAAATTTATTTAATTAAAAAGCACAAAGAGGTAATGAATTAATTAAACAATTTTAAAAATTATTTAATTAATAGAAGAATGTGGAATTAAGGTGGAATGTGCGTGAAAATGTCGTTCGCAGGCCTAGGACATTGTTAAGTGTCTACAAGTACTATGGGGCATGTGAGCTTGGTTGGTGCTGGTGTGTGTAAAGGTGCTATTTTTGGAGATTGGGATGGGTAGTTTTTCAATTCATTTTTTCCCTGGTCGTGCTTGCATACACACTAAGAATATTAGAGAGCATGGAATCAACAATGCCTTTGTTGGCTGGGAAACGATAGATGGCCTTCTTAGGGCCCATTACAAACTAGCGGCTAATGAAGGTGTTCGACACAAAGTCTTTGATTGGCTTGAATGCCATCAATGCGGTTCTGGGTGAGACATTCATGTGGATGAAGAACACATATAGCGTGAACTTGGATCTGGCGGCCATGTTTATTGGAGAGCTCTTAGAGATTGGGGAGTCGAAGGATACGGTTTGGGCTCTATCAATAGCTTTGATTAAAGCTGAGTGGCATCAGGGGTTAAAGTCAGCACTAGAACTGGACATCCTTAGCATCATTATGAGATGTGATGGTGGCGTGTGGTCGGCTCTTCTACCTGCTTACAGCGGCCCATGGATAAGAAGTCCTATAGGAAAGTTGCGAAGGAAGGAGTGGACCTCCTCAAATAGTTGACTAGAGTGGAAGGCTCAGGGGGGAGGTTGATGCTGAGGTTATCCAATAGGGCTTGGAAGGAGATGAATTTGAAGTGGAATCGATGGTGGCTGGGTAGGAAGGAATGGAGTAAGAATCAAAGACTAGTTTTTTGGATCATACGTAGTAGACTATATATATGTATGCTTATCTATTGATAGTAATTGTAATTTTTTGGTAAGGCGAATGTATGAAACTATTTAATAGAAGTTTCTACTTTCTGTTTAATGGCCCTCAATTTTGAGCAGCCAATTATTAATTTTTGGTTCTTTTTATATGGGTTTTGGTGCCCTTATGTTGTATTCAATCATAAAAAAATAGTCCATCCTTTAGCCACATTAATTAAATAAATTTTATTTATTTATTTATCCCACCTTGTCCTATAATTAATTAAATAATTTAATTATTTAATTAATATTCTTTCACTTATCCTAATCCTTATACATTTTCATCTATGAGTCTTAGCCTACCTCATTCAAATAGGTCATGTCCTTCCCACATCCTAGATCATATAAATATCACTATAAATCAAGTCCTTTTCTCCTAGACCATCTACTTAGAGCACGCCTATCTACACATTTTGAGTATTGTATGATGCTAGCATGAGCATTCAACATTTACACATCAAATATCATTATCAAGCATCATTGGAGCACATCCATCATTCGTCATGATGAATCAAGGACTATAGTGGTAACATTGTTCATTGGTTTCCATTGATTTTGATAGTCCTTTGCTCGAGGTGATGTAGATTGTGAAATAGGACCCTTCATTGTGATTGAACTCTGTTTATTATTTCACATTTCTATATAATACAGTTATGCTATAGATCTAGGTGCAAGGTGATAAAGTTGCTCTAGAGTTTTCCCACTTGTGAACACATATTGAGCACTAGGTTAATGTACCTTATATTGTTGCTCATGTAATGTCTTCTCTTGTTGTTAGGATTAAGGTGTCATCAGCCTTGTAAATCCTTGTATTTATTATTCCTATTATTATATGTAAATCACCCATAAGGGATGTATAAGTTTCACTGGCAATGGTAAAAAAATATTTATCCACAGTAATACTAGAGTTACCGATGGTAGTTACAGGATGTCATTTACTGATGGTAATTATAATTAGTCAATGTAACTAAAGTTGGGCGGCCCACTTCAAAGAATCACCTATTTTTGGGTTATGACATGCATCATAGATGTTATAGAAGGTGTAAAAGATTCTATGACAACTGTAAGTTGTTATAAGAATCTATGACATCTATGATAGCCTATGACATGTCATAAGATGTTGTAAGTTGTTATTCTTGGTTTTAGGTGCCCAAGGTTGCATGGGAATCATTAGACAAGTGTTTGATGCATGTATGACAATATTTATTACTGCATGTTGGAGTTTCCAAGATGGGAAATCCGGGACGCCTATCTTGGAGGTTTGGCTTGTTCTATATAAGCATTGCACAGTAAATGATATGCAATATAGTTTGCAGGTACTCAAGTTCTATTGGATTAAGGACTGAAGAAACAAAGGAAGTGCATGTATTGTAATCTCCAATTTGAAGATAATACAAATTGAAGACTATTTTCTTGGTGGAGTTTTTTACCCAAAAGGGTTTTCTCCACGTTACATATTGTGTTATGTGTTCACTTCTTAACGCATGTTATTTATGTGTAGTAGGTTTTATTTCTATTGCAATCTCCATTGATTCTAAATTGTTTAGAGGACATAAATGAGGTTAAAATTAGGTTTTTGTTGTGTGGTTTGTAAGTTCATTTCTAACATTTGGTATTAGAGCCTAGCCAGTTCTGCTTTTTAGGTGGGAGTGTGAAGGTTTTTTAGTTGCAGTGGTAAATTTGGTTGTTTTTTATTTTTACAGATCTTGTGTAGATATCATGGTTGCATCCACTGTTGCTTCTACCTCTCGGTTGGACATTGAAAAGTTCAATGGCACAGGGTACGAATTGTGGAAGCTAAAAATGGAGGATTTTCTAGAAGAAAGAAACTAGTGGTTGGATGTAACTAAGGAGAAGAAACCTGATGATATTGCTCCAGATGAATGGAAAAGACTGGATAAGAAGGCATGGGGAACCATCCGTCTATGCCTTGCAAATTCCATTCTACTGAATGTCTCAAGAGAAGAGACTGCTTATGAACTCTGGAAGAGATTGGGTGAGATCTACCAAGCCAAGAGTATGGTAAACAAGTTTTATTTAAAGCATAAATTATTTTCCATGAAAATGAAAGAGGGCTTGTCATTCAGGTGTAGAGCATTTGAATTTGTTTAATTTGTTATTGAGTTAACTAGCATCTGTAGATGTTAATGTGGATGAGGAAGATAAATGTATATTGTTTCTATGTTCTTTACCTGAGTCATAGGAGAATGTTATTTTGGCTATTACTACTAACCTCACAGATCTGAAGTTGAATGCTCTTTTTTCAGTTCTGTTGTCATAGGAATTGAGGAAGAAAAGTTCAAATAGTTCAGGGGATGCTCTCAGTGTCAGGGGAAGGTCTAAGGAAAGAGGACCAAAAGGAGATCAGAAGGGGTCTAAAGACAAGTATAAGGATCATTCTAAGACTCTTGGAAAGAAGAACAGAGTCAAGTGTTAGAACTATGGAAAGAGAGGGCATGTGAAAAAGGAATGTAGAAACCCAAAGAAACAATGGGATTTCACTACTGATAAGTCTTCAAATGCAGGTGATAAGGTTTTACTTTATGCATGTAATGTTGTTTCATATGATCATTGGTTGGTTGACTCAGGATGCTCATACCACATGACCCCACATAAAGAATGGTTTTCCACATACAAAGAGTATGATGGAGGTAATGTGTACCTCGAGAACAACTCTACATACCCTATTGTTGGACGAGGTAAGATAATGTTGTGTTTCAATGATGGGAGAATTAAAACCCTCCCTAGTGTTTTGCATGTTCTTGGATTGGCTAGAAATTTGATTTTTGTTTCAAATTGAATGATTTGGGAATGTATGTGACATTTGATAAGCATGGATGCAAATTGGTGAGAGAAAACTTGGTGGTAGCGAAGGGAACCAGATTGGGAACTTTATTTAAGCTAGAAGCCACTACTGTTTGAAATGCATCTTATGCATTTGAGGCTAATACTAAAAAAACATGTATGTTGTGGCACCGAAGATTGGGCCACATAAGTCAGTCTAGTTTAAAGACTATTTTAAATAAACAATTGTTAGACGGTTTATCCTATTCTAATGAGAGTTTTAAATTTTGTGATCATTGTGTTTGGAAAGCAAAATAGATCTCCTTTTCTTTTTGGCAGTAATAAATCTAATGATAAATTGGAACTTATTCATCTGGATGTGTTTAATCTAGTAGATGTTGAATCAATTGGAGAATCTAGATATTTTGTTTCCTTCATTGATGATGTCTCAAGGTTTACCTAGATTTATTTTATACGTCACAAATCTAAACTTTTTGCTAAGTTTAAGGAATTTAAAGCTTTAGTTGAAAAACAATCAGATCATAAGATAAAGGTTTTGAGATCTGACAATGGAGGAGAATAGTGTTCTAAGGAATTTGATAAATTCTGTAAGCATGTGGGTATTGTTAGACAGAAGACTACTATGTATACTCCACAACATAATGGAGTGGCAGAAAGGATGAATCGAACAATAATGGAAAGAGCCAGAAGTATCTTGAGTGAATCACTATTGAATAAATGCTTTTGGGTAGAAGTTGTGTGTACTGCAAACTACTTGGTTAACAGATCTTTGTGTAAGGCTCTTGTTTCAATGCCTTATGAAATGTGGACAAGTAAGAAACCTTTTGTTTCACATTTAAGGGTATTTGGCTATGAGGCTTATGTTCATCTGCCTAAAGAAAACAAACTAAGTTAGATCTAAAAGCTGAGAAGTGTACTTTCAATGGATATTGTGATAATATAAAAGGTTATAAGGTTTGGAATCCACTAACCTGAGATATTATGTATTCTAGAAATGTTATTTTCAGGGAACTTAGTGTTATTTCATAACATAAATAGCCAAAGGAAAAAGAAGAAAAGGTGAAGAGAGTGCATTTTGAATTAGAGCATGAAGATGCACCTCAGGAAGAACAAAATCATGGATTGGGGGTGAAGAAGCAGAAGAAGACTCGAGTGAAAGTTCTGATGAGGAAGAATCTGTCAAGTAACAGAAGAAGTTGGTACAGATGAGCATGTAGAAGAATCTAAAGAGTCTCGTATTCCTATTACCTAATTGTACTTTTCAGTCCAATCAGGTTAGGCTGGGACAAATCTAATGTTTTCTACTTTGAAGAAGAAGAAAGGAAGCAAATGACTTCAAATGAAGCAGGAAAGAAGAGAATATCATATCAAAACAGTCAAGAGAGAGTCTTCAGCCTCTATAATTTATCTAACATGTTTGTTCACTATGCATATACAGGTACTTGAAGACCATTCATCTATGCCATTTTAATTCAAAATATGAAGGCTTACATATAATATGAAGGGTCACAACACCCTTGGAATTCATAAAAGAGATATGAAAGGTGAAAATTATTAAAAAAAAATGGCAGGGTCATACCTCCTCTCTACTTTATCATAATTCAAAGTTTTTGGACTTGTTAGAAAGATAAACCAATTATCTAGTTTGACTTGCAAGTTGGTAAGGCTAATGCCAACACTGTCTCAAGGTGGTTTGCCCTGATTTCGCTCCAAAGGCCTCCGAAAATGTAATTTACTAAGATGTAGAAAATACTAAAAAAAGATTATATTTTTGATATTTTCCCAAAAATACCATTCTAGACTTGATCAGAAGTCTTTAAAGGTACACAAAAATAGGAGAGGAGTCTAACTGAAGTGCAGGGTCATGCAGGGAGAGATATTTGGAGTTCTATTTTTGACATTTTCTTTGTCAAGGACTTTGAGACTTGGAGTTCTGAGCTCTTTTTGCTCATCTTGGAGGAGTTTTGGGGCCTAAATTTTAGGATTTTCACTTGTGCTCACCCATCAACTTGGAGTTGCTTTTTTCAAATTCATTCATGCATATTTTTGAGTTTAGTTGAGCTGGAGTTGACTACCCATTCACTTTTTGGGGACAATTTTGTATTATATCAAAAAAAGCTTATGCTTTTTTCCTCAGTTCTTGCTTTTTGCCTTTGCACAACGAGCAACAAAGAAGAGATTGTCTTGTAACTCAGTTTATTTTTTTTACAATTTATTCAGTAGTAGTAGTTCATTTTTTTAGCAGATTCATTATTGTTATGAAGAGATTCCTTTCAGTTTCTAATACAATCAGGGGTTCTTTCCAAATTCAGGTGTCTTATTCATTGTGTGAGTGATTTGATGAGAATTTACCGTGTTTTACTTTAAAACCTCTGAATTCTTTGTCTCATTTATTAGATGCAAGTATACAAATTTTAGCTTATTACAGGTCATAGTTTGTGCAAGAATTGTTCATGCCTTTCTATGAAATACTTATGTAATCAGATTGATCCGTTTGGGTTGTATGACCAAATTTATTGAAGGGTAATTGTGAATCATATTGTAAATTTAAGTTAAAATATTGGTGCATCACCCCCTTTAGGATCGATTTTTTAATTCAGTTTCATTTTATACAACATTCTTTTATCTCTTTTCCTCTACACATGCATTATGCTCATTTTCAGCTAAGAACACACTACAAACAACAACAACCGCTTGCTCCTCTTGCAATAGTGTAACGTGTTTCATTTTGATTCATTTGAAAAGTTTTCTAAGGCTATTTATGAGATGGATAAAAGCATAGTACAACGGTTACAAAGTGAAAGTCATCAACTTTACAAAGACAAATTGCCCAGGTTCCAATATGGAAAAAACTAGATAAAGAAGAGGATTCAGATTCCTTGTTTGATCAGCTACCTGATTTTGTTGCAAATGATGAAGAGAGCACACAAAGACTCATCTTATTAGATGATTTGCAGCAGCCAAAAGACTTGAGAGAACATGATGTACTATTGGTACATGAAGGCAGAGATGAGGATGAAGCCTCAATTCAGCTAGAAGAACAAGAGGATAGTCCTATTTTGGAGGCTAACAAGCTTGTTTTACCTGAAGATAAGGCTGACTACCAGGTTGAGCAAGTAGTGATATCAGAACCAAACATTCAAGAGAGTTTTGTAAGGTTGAAATCAGTCCTCTTATACAAAAAACTACACAAGAACTGGAAGATGACTTGTTTTGGGATAAGTTAGATGAGTTTTGTTCAAATTTAGATGTCAAACCAGCATCTCAGGAGCAAATTCATGAACAACAAGAACAACAAATGGAGATTACTACTTTTTCAGAGGTTTCTGATCAACATGAGACAGAGGGAGCAGTAGATTGTCAAGAGCAAAATAACACTATGTGTTTGAACATGGTTTTGTCAAAAGGATGCCCTATTCAACATCTAGCCTAGTTGGAAAGTAACAAGGAGAAGCCACCACTTATCATGCTCATTTCCAGGCATGAAGATGAGCAGCAGAAAAAAGAAAATCAACTTATTTATCCACCACAGAACAATTGTATTTTCAGTCAAAACAAGTTGGTGTGTGCTTTTGTTCTTTTTTTTAAGTCTTTAAATGCCCACCCTTTCCACACCCCTTGTTAGCTAGTCAGAGGCATAAAAAACACCCCAGGTTGGTCAAAAAAGGGAGATATTTTATAGAACCAGTTAATAGCTTTGTTTAGCCAACCTGTTTCATTGATTAGCTATAGGTAGGTAGGCCATTTACTTCAGTTTTGTTTTCCAAGAAGTGTAGTTGCACAGTTGGCTGCCCCTGTTTAGAGACAGCATGGTTTGTTTTAGTTTTGTTTTTGCTACTCTTGTTTTTCTAACAGCTGAGTTACAGAGTTTTTTTTTTAGTTGCAAAGGATAGGAATTGACTCCTATGCCCAATGGATAGGGTATGCTACTGGTCTAAGATGCTTAGTAGACAAGCATATAGCAGAGGTCACCAAAAATGTTACCTAATTGTGCTTTTCAGCCCAATTAGGTTAGGTTGGGAAAGCTCTAATGTTTTCTACTTTGAAGAAGAAGAAAGGAATCAAGTGACTTCAAATGAAGCAAGGACTTGAGAATATCATATCAAAATAGTCAAGAGAGAGGCTTCAACCTCTACATTTTATCTAACAAGTTTGTTCACTGTATAGATACAGGTACCTGAAGACCATTCATCTATGCCATTTTCATTTAAAATATAAAGGCTTACATATAATATGAAGGGTCACATTACCCTTGGAATTCAAAAAAGAGCTATGGAAGGTGAAAATTATTAAAAAAAAAAAAATTGGCAGGGTCATAACTCCTCGCTACTTTATCAAAATTCAAAGTTTTTAGACTCATTAGAAAGATAAAGCAATTATCTAGTTTGAGTTACAAGTTGCTAAGGCTAATGCCAATGCTGGCTCAAGGTGGTTTGCCCTGATTCCACTCATAAGGCCTTCGAAAATGCAATTTACTAAGATGTAGAAAACATCGAAAAAAAATTATATTTTCAATATTTTCCCAAAAATACCATTCTAGACTTGATCAGAAGTCTTTCAAGGTACACAAAAATAGGAGAGGAGTTGAACTGAAGTGTAGGGTCATGCAGGGAGAGATATTTAGAGTTTTATTTTTGACATGACTATTTTTGATATTTTCTTGGCTAAGGACTTTGAGACTTGGACTTCTGAGCTATTTTTGCTCATCTTGGAGGAGTTTTGGGGCCTAAATTTTAGGCTTTTCACTTGTGCTCGCCCATCAACTTGGAGTTGCTTTTTTCAAACTCATTCATGCATATTTTTGAGTTCAGTTGAGTTGGAGTTTACTGGCCATTCACTTTTTAGGGACAGTTTTCTATTATATGGAAAAAAGCTTATGCCTTTTTCCTTAGTTTTTGCTTTTTACCTTTGCACAACAGCAAAGAAGAGATTGTCTTGTAACTCAGTTTATTTTTTTTACAGTTTATTCAGCAATAGTAGTTCATTTTTTCCACAAATTCATTATTGTTATGCAGATATTCCTTTCAGTTTCTAATACAATCAGGGGTTCTTCTTTCCAAATTCAGGTGTCTTGTTCATTGTGTGAGTGATTTGATGAGAATTTACTCTATTTTAGTTTAAAACCTCTAAATTCTTTGTCTCATTTATTAGATGCAAGTATACAAATTTCAGCTTATTACAGGTCATAGTTTGTGCAAGAATTGTTCATGCCTTTCTATGAAATACTTATGTAATCAGATTGATCGGTTTGGGTTGTATGAATAGATTTGTTGAAGGGTCATTGTGAATCATAGTACAAATTTAAGTTAAAATATTGGTGCATCACCCCCTTTAGAATAGATTTTTTAATGCTAGAGAGTGCTTCTGGATTTAACTGTGTATATTTTTGCTTCAACGTTTCGGATCACACTCAATGATCCATCATCAGGAAGAGGATGTTTATGAATTGGATTGAAAACTTACCCTTTAAAAAGGAAGAACAGGAGGGGGTAGGGTTGGTGAGGAGGACCAAACAATAAGTAAAAAATGATGAATTAAGTTCCAAACCAATGAACATGCAGTGAAAGGAATTATCACACAATAATATAAGAAAGAATAACACAGTAATCAATCAAGAAATATATTGAAAGAGATTACTGTGTCATTCTTTCTTATATTATTATGTGATAATTCCTTTCACTGCATGTTCATTGGTTTGGAACTTAATTCATCATTTTTTACTTATTGTTTGGTCCTCCTCACCAACCCTACCCCCTCATGTTCTTCCTTTTTAAAGGGTAATTTTGCAATCCAATTCATCAACATCCTCTTCCTGATGATGGATCACTAAGTGTGATCCGAAACGTTGAAACAAAAACATACACAATTAAATTCAGAAGCACTCTCTAGCATTATTTCATGGACTATGGAAAACTCATGCCTGCTATAGATTTTTTAGTTCAGTTTCATTTTATACAGCATTCTTCTCTCTTTTCTTCATCAAGATACAGACCCAAAGGGGCATTTAAAGGGAGCCAGTTCTTCTAGAGGTTAATTCTCGAAATAGACAAACCCACAGTTTGAGAATGTTCCCATGTTGCACAGGATTGCCAAGCTTGTAAAGGCTTAGCATTCAGGGTGCAGTCCTTCATGACAAAAATTCCACCTCTAAGAAGATCCACAAAACAATGGAACCTAGTTGGCAGGTATAGCCCATGAGATTTCCATTGTGTATTTTCTTTATTGAGTGCTGATGATGAGCCTAGTTCCTACAGGGAATCTATTCATGTAGATGATAGTGAGTCTTGGCAATTAGCCATGTGGGAGGAGATGATGGCTTTAGACTCTTGTGATACTTGGGATCTTGCTCATTTTCCCAAAGGGAGAAAGTCCATAGGATGTAAATGGGTCTTCAAGAAGAAGTTTGGAGTAGATGGTTCATTAGATAAGTACAAGGCTAGACTGGTAGTCAAGGGCTACTCCTAGAGAGAGGGAGTTGATTTCAGTGAAATATTCTCTCCTGTTACTAAATTAACTTCTATTAGATTTCTCTTATCCATTGTTGCAGCCTTTGATTGGGAAATAGAGAAAATGGATGTTAAGACTGTGTTATTGCATGGAGATTGTTACACCCCATGTGTTTCTATCTACTTACTATTTACCTAGTTTGGTTAATTTGTTTGGAAAGTGAGTGATTATGGATTTTTGCATCTGTATATGTGTTTTTATCCATTTACTATAGATTGGATATTTTGTGAAAATTGAAGTATTTATGAATCTTTGCATCTATGTGTGTTATCTGTCTTGAATGCAATATAATGAGAAAAAGAATAATGCAATGTCTTGTATTAAATGTGGTTATTGTTAATTAATGATTATATTTTAATCAATTAACTACTCTTGCGATGACCTAAGTGGAATGCTCCCAACATATTCATGACTTTATTTTCTTTCAAGTTAAACTTCGTGAATCCTAGTTGGTAGAATAAGTGGCATGTTACATGTGGTATCAAAGCCTGGGTTTCAGCTCTGGAACCTATGTGCTCACTATGATTTCCTATCCAACATTATGAGTCTAATGTTGGAATTCTTGTGCTAAGATGGTGCATCTCAAGATGCCTACAAGGAAATCAGTCACCAGGAACGAGTGTTACCTCACAACCAAGAAAGAAAGGGAAGCCCTTGTATGAACCATCAAGGGAACCAATGATATTATTGACATATGGCTAGGAGATGAGGAAACCCTGAGTCATGCACTTTCTTGGGTGAGCCAAGAGAAAAGAAGAATGAGGGATGATGCCAACTTTAATCGTCTGCCATTGGTGTCTCCAACCAAGTCGGCATCCTTACCACTTTCTCAGGATATGCCCTCAGAAAATAGTGTGAGCCCCGCTATGTTGTTTAGGGATCCACGTATTCCTCCCTTGTCTGAGATAATTGTAATTTCTTCCAGTGATGAGTCAGAGGGGTATGGACACCGAGATTATGTATTTGAAGAAAAATTGGGGGGATATACTCCACTCGCCCCTATAGATGAGAGTGAATCTGATGGATACTCTACTTCGGACTATCTTAATAGTCATTCAATGTAAATCCAAGGATATTTAAATCCTTATCTCCATGAATAAAAGAAAGTTTTCTTATCAAAAGCTTGAGTTTTATGTCTTTTGGAAAAATGTTATGATTATAAATGTTCCTTTTGGAAAAGTTAGATGATTTATGAATGATAAGTAAACAATCAGAGAATCTGACCTTAATGGAACCTACAGGGTAAACTTTATAGGAAAGAATGGTTCGGACCAAAAGTAACCCTAAAGGGAGTGAAGAAGTAGGACAACAGTCAGGGGACATGAACACAAAGTTGGATCATATTCTTGCGATGATGATTGAGACTAAGGAAAGAGTAGGGATCTTAGACCAAAAAGAAAAGAATGAAGTGGGAAAAAGGTCCCTGATGGTGAGAAAGAGGGAGAAGATTCTCGTGTTCACACTCGAGCAAGTGAACATAAAAATGAGGGATCACAATCCCAAACCCAGTCCTCTTTTCAAAAATATACTGAAAGGACTAAAAGAAGAAAGATGGCAAAGGAGCTATCTCAGGATATGAGGAAAATTACACCTCCAAAGTTTGAAGGTAGCACTAGTGGGCATGTGGCTGAGGCATGGCTTGTGGAAATGGAAAAATACTTTGAGATCAGAAAATATTCTGAGGTCACTAAGCCGGTATGGGGAGCTTTTTAGTTGGCAGGTGAAGCATCCAATTGGTGGATGAGTAAGAAGACGAAACTAGGAATTAGTTCAACTCAATTCACTTGGACAGAATTTGTGGAAATATTCTGAAAACGTTGATTACCCCAACTTTTCTATTATCAAAAGCTCTCAAATTTTTAGAATTTGAGGCAAGGAGACTCCTTGGTTAGTGAATACTGGGAGAAGTTCACACTTCTTCTGAGGTATGTGCCTATGTATCAAGCTGATGAGTGATTCCGCATAAGAAAGTTCATTATGGGGTTGAACAATCAGATAGGTGGAGAAGTAGATATGCATGGTCCTACCACCATGGACCTTGTATATGAGAAAGCTCTAAAGCAAGAGCAGAAATTGAAGTCTATTGCCAACTACTGTGAAAAGAATAGGAAAAAGTTTAACTGGTCTCAAAATAAACAAACTTCTGGAAAACCTAATGAGGTGCAAGGATTTCAAAAGCAAGGAGAAAATAATTTTCAGAATAATTGGAGTGAACCAAAGAAGGACCAGAAAGGAAATAACAACAGTAACTTCAACAACACTGCTAGGAACATCACCAATTCAGAGAGAGCTCCTGGAAAGAAGGGGCCAGTTAAAGGATGTTTCAACTGCGATGGTGATCACTATGCTAGCCAATGCCCCAACAAGCCTTCAGGATCGCAACCTCATGGTAATTCTCTTCCACCATAGCGGGAGGCATTTCAACAAAGGATACACGCTGCAGTAAATAATAAACATGATGAATACCAGATCGCTCCAGTGGAAATAGCATGTACTTTATCTGGTATACCCATTTCTATTTTAATAGATACTGGTGCCACATAAAACTTTATTTCACCTAGATTAGCTAGTAAAATGTCTAGAAGAGCTGGTTATATGGAAAAATCATGGGTTGTTGAATACGCAAACCAGATAAGAGCTAGGGTGGACCAATGTATGTTTGAAGCAAGGATTGAACTTCCTACTTTCTCTACGGAAGTCAATTTGTATGTAGCTCCCTTAGGGTCTTATGATGTCATCTTAGGGATGAATTGGTTATGGAGGCATAGGGCTAAGGTAGATTGTCATGCAAAAACTGTGGAATGCTTAGATGATCTTGGAAATTAGGTATCTTTACAAGGGACACCTAGAGAAGTTAAGTTGCGACAAATCTCAGTTGTTCAAATGCATAGGGCAAAGAAGAAGGGATGTCAACTCTTTGCAGTAAAAATGGAAAAACTTGAAGAGTGTGAAGTTGAGGATGGAGAAATAGAAAATGCAGAAAGGACGGATATGGAGAAATACCCTATCCTTAGAGATTTTGGGGATGTATTTCTAGAAGAATTACCAGGATTACCTCCCAAAAGAGTGTTTGGTTTCTCCATTGACCTTATTCCAGGATCAGAACCTATCTCCAAGGTACCATATAGAATGACAACAACTGAATTGATGGAGTTAAAATCTCAATTGGAAGAATTGTTGTCCAAAGGATTGATAAGGCCAAGTGTTTCACCTTGGGGAGCGCCAGTGATCTTTGTTAAGAAGAAGGATGGAACATTTTGATTGTGTATAGATTACCGGATGCTCAATAAAGCAACAGTGAAGAATAAGTATTCGTTGCCACGTATTGATGATCTCTTTGATCAAATGTGAGGTGCAACTATGTTTTCCAAAATTGATCCAAGGTCAAGATATCACCAGTTGAGAATCAAGGATGAAGACATTTCTAAGACTGCTTTCAGAACAAGGTGTGGCCATTATGAGTTTACAGTCTTACCTTTTGGGTTAAGAAATGCACCTGCAGCATTCATGAACCTCATGAATAGTGTATTTAGAGACTGCTTGGATAAATTTGTTTTGGTCTTCTTGGATGATATTTTGATTTACTCCAAGAATGAAGAGGAACATTTTCAACATTTGAAAATGGTACTCCAACAGCTAAGAGAGCATAAGTTGTACAAGAAACTTTCCAAGTGTACCTTCTTTTAGAAGGAAGTACAGTATTTGGGCCATGTGATTTCAGCCAAAGGGATTGCAGTTGATCCAGCCAAGATCAAAGCAATACTTGAGTGGCCAGTGCCAAAGAATGTTTCCAAAGTAAGAAGTTTCATGGGTTTGGCTGGATATTACCGTAAGTTTGTGAAAAAAATTTCTAGAGTAGCTTTTCCTATCACATCTCTTCAGAGGAAAGGGAAAAAGTTTGATTGGACCGAAAAATGTCAAGAGGCATTTGATCTCCTAAAGAAGAAGTTGACTACAGATCTGATTTTGAAAGTGCCAGATCCAGAAGGTAATTTTGTAGTAATCACGGATGCATCAAGAGAAGGTCTAGGTGGAGTATTGATGCAAGGAGGGTAAGTCATTGCATATGAGTCAAGGAAGCTAAAGCCTTATGAACATAATTATGTGTCACATGATTTGGAGTTAGCAGGAATAGTTCATGCATTACAGATGTGGAGACACTATTTGATGGGTAAACCTTTTGAACTGAAAACTGACCATCATGGTTTGAAGTATCTATTTACACAGCCCAATCTTAATGCAAGGCAAAGAAGGTGGTTAGAGTTAATATCAAACTATGATTTTGACATTAACTACATCAAGGGAAAGGAAAATAGAGTTGCTGATGCCTTAAGTCAAAGAAGGCATATATCTTCTTTAGTAGTAATTGTAGACACCTAAAAATGTCTCGACCACCAAACTGACTCCCGATATCCCTAATCATGTCAATTTCCCTCTTAAAACAATTAATTAAATTTTATTTAATTAATTATCCCTCCATTTCCCCATTTTTTCATCAGTTTATCCCAGACAATTGAATTAATTTTATTAATTCAATAGTTTCAAAACTTAGCCAAATGAATTTAGTAAATATGCCATATTTACTAAATTATTTTTTTCCTTTTTTGCCACTAAATTCAATTAATTAGTTAAAATCATGTTAACTAATTAATTTAACCCATTTATTCTAGCCCTAGGGTTAATTAAATAAAACCAATGTTTAATTAACCCTAAATCCCTCATTTGGATGGTCAAACCTAGTTTAACCCAATTTCCCACATTCTCCAAATAAAGAAATTGGAATAAATCCACCTAAAATCCCACATCACAATAAATAATCATTTTTCCCATGCCTATACCTCTACTTCCCCCCCAAATGAATTTTTAATTCATTTGCATTTCCCCCCATGAATCTTTTATTTTGGAATAATCTTCCCCCCATAACTTATTTAATAAATTCCTCTTCCCCAAATGAATAAAAGATTCACTTTTATTCATAGCCATCCATTCTCCTAGATTAGATCTAGGCCCTCCATATCATCTTCATCCTCCACCATTGATCTTTCCAACCAATCTCCACCCTTGGATCAAAATCCCCTCCAAAAGTCTATAAATAGAGCCTCTCCCAAGCCATTTTCAGAAGCCAAGTCTATGCAAAGACATAATGCCAAAATCACTCTTGAACTAGGATAGTGAGTTGCATAATTTGAATAAGCATTTCACATTGGAATCCATTATCTAGGGTAATCTTTGTCAAGGAGTTTGTTTTGGGTGAAAAGGCTCCTTCCTCCCTTGATGGGATTGGATTTGCTTGTAAGGTATAATTTTGTGTTTATTGCATTTTGTTTGGTATTTTCACCCTATTCGCATTTCTAATCTACAGTAATTCAGACGGACTTCAAAAGTTGAGTATTGCAAAGATCCAAGGGTGACGAGTTCTATGAACAAGTCAAGCAAGCACTCTCAAGAGATTTTCAAGATAAGAGGTATGAAGGATTTAGTTTTGAACTAAATGGATTATTGAGATTTAATGGAAGAATTTATGTACCTGATGTTGGTGAACTAAGGAATTTGGTATGGAAAGAAGTTCATAATGCACCATACTCAGGGCATCCTGGTGTTACCAAGATGTTAGCGGATGTAAAGCTATTATATTTCTGGAAGGGGATGAAAGGGGATGCCACAAGGTTTATGGAAAGTTGTTTAGAATGTTAGAGAGTAAAAGCAGAACATCATCATCCTGCAGGTTTACTATATCCTCATGATATACCAGAAAGTAAGTGGCAGGTTATTAGCATGGATTTTGTGCAAGGTCTTCCAATGTCGAGGAATAAGCACAATGCCATTCTAGTGGTCATAGACAAGATTACTAAGGTAGCGCATTTCATACCAGGTAATCTTTCAGATGGAGCTCCAGTAATAGCTCAGAAGTTTATTCGGGAGGTGTTTAGATTGCATGGGATTCCTGAAAAAGATTATTTCTGATAGGGATGCTTGTGTAACTTCTAGGTTCTGGCAAACCTTGTTTTCTTCTCTAGGAACTTAGTTAAATGTAAGTTCAGCTTATCATCCGAAAACAGATAGGCAAATGGAAAGAGTAAACCAAGTACTGGAAGATCTTCTAAGGATGTATTGCATGGATCAACAATACAAATGGAAGGATTATTTACCTTTGGTAGAGTTTACATACAATAACTCTAATCATTCTGCAATAAAGATTGCTCCATTTGAAGCATTGTATGGCAGGAAATGTCAAAATCCTATAAGCTAGGATAAGCTAGAAGATAGGATAAGTCTTGGGCCAGAAATGTTGTTAGATATGGAAGAACAAGTTAAGATTATCAAGCAAAGGTTGGTAGAAGCTAATGACAGGCAAAAGAGTTATGCAGATGCCAAATGGGTTCCTAGGAATTTTTCTGTTGGGGATAAGGTGTTGTTGAGAGTAAAACCCCATAAGAGTTTGGTAAAGTTTGGAAAGTCATCCAAACTAGCTCCGCGTTATGTAGGTCCATTTGAGGTCCTAGAAGTAGTCAATCATGTTGCATACAGAATTGCTTTGCCACCAGCTCTTGCTAGGATGCATAATGTTTTTCATGTGTCATATCTTAAGAAGTATGTTCCAAGGGATAACCATGTTATTGACTGGAATGATTTATAGGTACACAACCTAGGGGTGGTAACAATCAAGCCTCTCAGGGTCCTCAAAATGTGTAAGCTTCACTTACGTAATAGAGAGGTTCTACAATGCAAGGTCTAATGGGATCGGTATGCAGAAGATTCTACCACTTGGGAGGATTATGCTGAGATAAAGCAAAAGTTTTCGTAAGTCATTTTGGATTTTGAAAGTTCTTGAAAAACAATATGTTTTGTGATATGATACTCTTTATGTTTTACTATGTTATGATAATGCTTGATACTTAAAGATCATTGGGGACGATGATTCACAAGGGGGGAGTATGTTACACCCCATGTGTTTCTATCTACTTACTATTTACCTAGTTTGGCTAATTTGTTTAGAAAGTGAGTGATTATGGATTTCTACATCTGTATATGTGTTTTTATCCATTTACTATAGATTGGATATTTTGTGAAAATTGAAGTATTTATGAATCTTTGCATCTATGTGTGTTATCTGTCTTGAATGCAATATAATGAGAAAAAGAATAATGCAATGTCTTGTATTAAATGTGGTTATTGTTAATTAATGATTATATTTTGATCAGTTAACTACTCTTGCGATGACCTAAGTGGATGCAGGAACAGGTTGTCCCTCATCTAGTTGGTGGCCAGGAGTATTAAAGACAGACAAGTATACAAACATGTGATTCTATTTATCAGTTAAGATCTTGAAGCTTCTATGTAATTTATGAAAAAAGTTGTAAAAGTTGAATATTGAATTCTTTTATTGAGAAATGTAATTTGGTTATGCAATAGAAGTTTGAAATATGTTTCAAATGTGCATTATATCAAATGTTTAGAGGAAAATTTTTATTACTCCTATTATGAATTCATGACTTTATTTACTTTCAAGTTAAACTTAGTGAATCCTAGTTGGTAGAACAAGTGGCATGTTATAAAGATCTTGAGGAAGAAATTTACATGCAATAGCCTACAGGATTTGAGGTAAAAGGGAAAGAACATTGGGTTTGCAGATTAAAGAGGTCTCTTTATGGTCTGAAACAATCCCCCAGAATGTGGTACCAGAAGTTTGATTCATTTGTTTTGAAATTGGGCTTTGTTAGAAGTGAGGATGATCACTATGTTTACATTCATTGTATTGATGATTATATTCTAATAATTGCATTGTATGTTGATGAAATGTTATTTTTCAGCAATACTAAGGGTATGATCAATGAGTTGAAAGCCAACTTTTAGGTGCATTCGATATGAAGGATCTTGGAGCAGCTAGGTATATTCTGGGTATGGAGATTATGAGGCATAGAGGTAATAGAAAGCTTTCGTTATCTTGGAGTAAGTATGTGAATACCATTTTGCAAAGATTTAGTACATCAAGTAGGATTGTAACCTAGTTAGAATCCCTTTAGCCATTGGTACTAAGCTAACATTATATATGTGTCCTAAGAATGAGGATGATTTAGAGGATATGTCAAATGTGTCATATGCTAGTGCAGTAGGGAGTTTAATGTATGTAATGGTTTGTACAAAGCCAGATATTGCCCAAGCAGTGGGAGTTTTGAGCAGGTTTATGCCTAATCTTGGTAGACAGCATTGGAATTATGCGAAGAGTGTGTTTAGATATCTAGCAGGTACTCCTAATTACTATTTGGTTTGGTACTGATGGTGCTGACAAAACTTTGGACATATAGGGATTTTTTGATGCAGATTGGGCAAATGATTTGGATAGTCGAAGGTCTACCAGTGCCTATGTATTTACTTTGTTTGGAGGAATAGTGAGTTGAATGAGCAAAAGGTAGCCCACGGTTGCTTTGTCCACCACCAAAGTAGAGTATATGGCTGCTACCCATGTCTCTAAGGAGTCTGTTTGGTTGAGGAGATTGTGTACAAGTATTGTTTTTTATTGCAGGGTCATTTAGATTGGTTGTGACAGCCAAAGTGCTATTTGTTTGGCCATGAATCCTATGTATCATGCTCGAACTAAGCATGTTGATGTTCAATATCACTTTGTTTAAGAAATGGTTGCATTAAATGAATAGATTAAGATGAAGAAGGTGGACACTCAAGAGAATATTGCAGATGCTTTAACCTAGCATGTGAGTAATAGAGGAGTTTGTTTGGTGCAGAGAGGCCATGGGTGTTGTTTCTAGTGCCTGATTATTTTATGGTTTTCCTATGGGTATTTACATGTATGATGTCAAGTGGGAGAATGTTAGGATTAAGGTGCCATCAACCTTATAAATCTTTGTATTTGTTATTCCTATTATTATTTGTAAATCACCCATAAGGGATGTACAAGTTTTACCAGTAGTGGTAAAAATTATTTATTGTCCACGGTAATTACAGAGTTACCGGCCGTAGTTATGAGATGTCATTTATCGATGGTAATTGTAATTAGTCAATGTAACTAAAGTTAGGCGGCCCACTTGGAAGAATCACCTATTTTGGGGTTATGACATGTGGCATAGATGTTGTAAGGTGTAAGAGATTCTATGACAACTATAAGTTGTCAGAAGAATCTATGACATCTATGGCAACCTATGACATGTCATAGGATGTTGTAAGTTGCTATTCTTGGTTTTAGGCGCCTAAGGTTGCATGGGAATCTTTGGACAAGTGTCTAATGCATGTATGATAGTATTTACTGTTGCATGTTGGAGTTTCCAAGATGGGGAATCTTGGATGCCTATCTTGGAGGTTTGGCTTGTTCTATATAAACATTGCATAGTAGATGATATGCAATACAATTTACAAGTACTCAGGTTCTATCGGATTAAGGACTGAAGAAACAAATGAAGTGTGTGTATTGTAATTTCTAATTTGAAGATAATACAACTTGAAGCCTCTTTTCTTGGTGGATTTTTTTACCCGAAAGGGTTTTCTCCACATTACATATTGTGTTATGTGTCAAGTTCTTCATGCATATTATTTATGTGCAGTGGGTTTTATTTCTATTGCAATCTCTATTGATTCTACATTGTTTAGAGGACATAAATAAGGTTAAAATCATAATTATGTTGTGTGTTTTGTACCTTCATTTCTAACACTTGCTAGCAAGGATGTTTCTCCATGTGAGCGTCATTGTGGTCATAGCCACAATGTTCATTCAAGACATGGCTCTCATGGGTCCCATGGATGCCCTCAACATCGATGTCATGGTTGGTCCCCCCACCACATGGGTAGTCCTTCTCAATATGACTGTGGTCTCCCAAGTTGGCATGGAAGTTCCCTCGCTTGGACCTTGCTATTTCACCTATTCACATAGCTCTTGGTGATCAAGAAGAAGAAAAAGACAAGAAGGATGCCATCACGGGTGAGGAGCCCATTCCTAATGCCCAAGATCCTCTATATAGCTAGGGAAAACCCCTCATAATGACCTCCCCCCTCCTTCCACCAGTATAGCTCTTACTACTTAGTGGTGTGTTCACTTTTGTTTTTCCTACTTTCTAACATAATTTCTTGGGAGTGTGATTCAATTCCACCCATATTTTATGTGAATTGTGTATTATAATTTTATATCTTAATATAGAAGGTGCACTATCCATCATTAAAAAAATAAAAATTATCTTATTATTTCTCAAATATAAAAGAATTATATTTAAAGTTTAAATTTAGCTGAAATAAATTATTTGTAATAGTTAATATGTAATTTGAATAAATACAATAACATACTACATCAAACAAGTACTAGTACTTGAATATGTATTAATAAGAACAAAGGTAGCAATAATTTATGTCTCTATTTTGGTTCTTGAAAATGGTAAAAAAAAGTGTTAATCATCAAGATTCCAAAACAATGTATATTAAATATAATATAAATATATTTTATAAATAATATAATAAGAAAGTTTACACATTATTCACAAATCTAACTACTATTTAAAATTTATAAATTTTATTGAAATATAAATGTATGTTTACAAACATTAATATTAATCTATTGATAAATAAGTTTGAGCACATAGCTAGTATATGTATATTTAAAAAAATATATCTACATAGGAGCTATTTTTATTGGAAAAGTAAGAACAATTATTAATAAGAATAAAAATAATTTCTACTTGGAAACATCTTTTTATTGGAGTGAGAACAATTATTAATTAGTAAAAGAAACCATTTATACAAAAATAATTTTTTTAAAAAGTGAAATAGATAGGTCCAATCATTTCTAAAAAGAAAATGCTTGTTTGAAAGCAATTATTAAATGTCCATCGTTTTTGTATTTTCTCCACTTTTTTTCCAATTGCCTTTATAGTATTCCCTACAATATTTTAAAAGCGTTTCCAATTTCTTTTTGCTTTTTGTTTTTAATTTTTTTAATACTTATTTACATTGAAAATGAGTGCTCTCATCTCCACCCATGGTGACTATAGAATGCCTCTCCCCCTAATCTAATAATTAACTCATTGTTGCCATTAACACTAGTATATACAGGTCCTACAATTTGATATGATCGTTCTACATGTGGAAAAAAATTAAGAAGGCAATTTAAATCTACAAAGTTTGCAAGCTCAATAGAGATTTTAACTTTTTTTTTTGAAAAAAAACTATATTTAAAGAAGAAAAAATTACAACACTCAGTGTTCAAGAGAGAGCACCAACAGAACAAAATCAGCCCACAATACACTACAGTTAGACCTGACCACTGCCATGAGATTTAAACTTCAAAGAGAACAACAATACCAAATTATAATGAACACACCATATCCTTAACAACACTCCTTCCCATATCTTACTACCTAAATCAGGCAACCGCTGAAATTTCTCTTCTTGCCCTTTGGTTTTGGGCAAGGCCTCTTCTTCTGATCTCCTACCCCATTAGTATATTTTATTGATTGAGAAGAGCCCAAGTCCTGAGGTAAATTGCAGAAAGTAGGCCCATGCCACGCTCTGCGAGGAAGCTTTTCGCCGAAATTGAATTTGTCTGGTTCGGGAAGATGTGTGTGGATTTTAGCAGTCTCAGGAGTCCAGTCATCTTCGCCCTCAACCATGAAATTAGAAGACAGACAACATCTTTTAAACAATCGCCCTTTATACTGAAATTATCAGTTTTTCCAGGCTTAAATCGGTTTTCTTCCTCTCCCTCGTTCAGATGCTTTTTGAAAACCTCTATACCGTTCTTGTCCTGGAACCTTACATGCACAGGGTCTATGGTCCCTTTTTCCTTGGGTGAGAAGAATGAATCCTCTATCTTCACCTCTACTATATATGAACATTTTCCCTACAAATAGTAAGACATACTTGTAATTGAAATAAAACTTGAGAGTTTGTTTTTATTCTATTCAATGCTCTCAAAGTTGGGGTTTATATATATATATATAACCTCCAAGCACAACTAAATTTTACAAATGAGACAGAATCTCTGAGGTTTCAATTTTTTTAAAATAGAGAAAAGAATGTGGGATGCCCAGTCAGCCGCTATGTACATTTTTCATTCATAAAAAGTGATAAGCTATTGACAGGGCAACCTGCCTGCTATTTTTTCTTAAAAATCTATAAAATCAGAAAATTGATTAAGCCCAAATGGTACCGAGAATTAAAGGGAGGTTGCAATGAAATAGTTTGGACGATTATGTACTACATTTGTCTCTGGATGAAGTGATAGAAAGATTGATTGAGATGTCTTCTTAAGAGTAGATAATTGTAGATTCAATTCTCATTTTACCCCTTTCAAAATTATCTTTGGACTGTTGAAGCGCACAACTATAAATAGAACCCTTGAGGATTGAGATATTGGAAAAAAAAGGACAGGGGTTGCAGATTTCAGGGCCTAAAGTTGATGGCCATATGACCGTATTTCGTCATTTTAGCCGTAAAATACAATTAAAATTTTAAGAAAACTGTATCACTTGAAAGGTAAGATTTTAGATAAACTGTCAAAATTTCTATGTAATTATATATATATATTCAAAAATAAATAGACTTTAATATTTGAAAGACAACTTCAGATAGATGACCATCACAAAAATTTATTGACAGGCAAGGTCGACTGTCAAATTTAGGCTCTGGTTGCAATATATTGAGATAGTTCCAAGAAGTGGAGACAAGTTGCAGCGAGACATGACACAAGCTAAATGATTAAGATTGTGGGAAGATTGGAGATTGGCTGTAGTTAAATGATACAGAAACTGAAGGATTGAGATAGTGGCAAGAGGTGAAAGATGGTTGAATTTTTGATAGCACTGTTTATTTCTGACAGTGAAGGAAAGTAATTGGGTGGAACACCCCAGAAGCAGATGGAAGGTCTGAGGTTTGAGTTCTATTTGTTCATGATAACTTGTACTAGAGCTAAACTGGAGTTCCCCACACTCATGTGTGACTTTTGCATGGGGATTTCAGTCATATTGTAAGAAATGCAGCTGGGTTGCAGTCAGATTGCTCATAAGCCCATGGATTGAGACAGTGACAAGAAAGCAAGCTGGAGGATTGGGTTACAAGTAAGAATTACAGAGGATAATCTTCTAAACAAGTAAAATTCACTTTCATCACTCTAAAGCATAAAAGCAATATAAGCAATCTAAGATGCAACTAATACTCTAATTAGAATCTAGAAATCAATCTGTTGTAAAGACTAATCATCACTCCACCTTCTTACAAGAAATCAATACAAAATTGTGAACTAAAAATTCATAAAGATTAATGTTACACCGTAATAGAATTAATATATAGATAGATAGATAGACAGAGAAGAAATTTATATAACCTCATCGGCAGCACAGATGGGCTCGGGAGGAGCGAAATTCAGAGCAAGAAACACTATGACCCATGCCATAGGTCCCATGACCATCTCTGCAGAGAAAATTCAAGAACAGATTAAGAAATGAAAAAAAACTGAAATGAGCCTGGGCCTAGAGCTATAGGTGTAGTAAGGAATGGTTTGAGAAGTATTATTATACTAAATTCAGTTCCTTTTTTCAGAGAATAAGAATAGAAAAAAGAAAAAG
Organism: Cunninghamia lanceolata; assembly: GCA_027924645.1. NCBI lineage: Eukaryota > Viridiplantae > Streptophyta > Pinopsida > Cupressales > Cupressaceae > Cunninghamia > Cunninghamia lanceolata. Next base: position 1,630,032 of record BSBN01001245.1, read on the forward strand.
AAGAAAACTAAAAATCAGACTTGGAGAGAATTAGGACCCACTTCAATTGACAGCACCGGTAAAATAATTTGGAAAATCTTGTTTCGAGATTGTTTTGAATTTGAATACAACATTTTTCAGTAAATGTTATATAAATTCGTGAAGGACAGCTCAATAAAGTAGTTAAAGGAACAGAAGAACTAGATAATGGCGTGGACAAGAAGGATTGAAATGGACCCCTTCCAGTAGACCAGAGTGTCTAAAGACATTTAGTACACATTATTCTTCTAAAATGAACTACTAGATAGATGGGTTCTGCAACCCATTAAAGTAAATGACGAATGCAAAATTCCTGTCACGATGCCCTTTTGGTTGGGAAGCTTGGCATTCACTCCACTAGTTTTCCAAAAAAATTCTAAAGTTTCTGCACTTCTGTTGCTATCCATTAAAGTAAATGACGAATGCAAAATTCTTCTAAGGCAATTTTTTATTAAGCACTGCTCTTTTGGTAGGGAAGATTAGCATTTACTCCATTAAAGTTTCTGCCACTTTTGTTGCTGAAATCTTGGGGACTATTACATTTCTTTAACATTTTTTGGAAGTAAAATTATTGTAATCAAAATTGTTTAACTGGTTATTACTAATTAGTCGATAGGCTTTTATATGTGAGCATAATAGTGCTCGGAAAATTGTCTCAAGGAATTAAAAAAATTCACACATGAAAATTTTCTAAACTCATCCATTGTTTCTATCGACGTATTCCTTGAACCTCCTGTGGGTGCAAGTGCTAGTTTAAACCAATTCCACATAACCCAAAGGAGATAATGATGCATACAAACTTACAGATTTACCATAATGCAAATATCAATAAACAATCAACAAGCTTGAGGGAAAAATCCAGCCTCCAAAATGATGCATCTTTCATGTATTATTCGGCAATAAAATCACAATACGTATGTAGAAATCACCTCTGAAACTATAAGTTCCTCCAATGCAACCTCCATTGTGACCAAGCATGAATCCACACATCACCTGCCATACTTCACAATATGCACTTACATGAGAAAGTTCGATACAACAGCAACCTCGCACAACCTCCCACACACCAACAATGAACAATCAGCCAACCCAAACCACTAACCATGTGCTTCCTTTTATAGATTCAAGCTCACACAAATACAACTTGTGGTATTAGATAAAACCAATGTGACTCAAAACCATGAGCACAAAACCATTGACCCCAAAATTAAATATTTTGCACAATTAATAAATATTTATCTTATGTCTCTCACACATAAAATATCTAACCAAATGTTACAACTTTTACAAGTGACACCAAATAAATATTTAATGTGGCTAAACACATCAATTAAGATACACTACAAATAAATATTTATTTTACATGAATAAAATAATACAATATTATGCAAGGTGTACAATATCTATTTCCCAACATTCTCCCACTTGTTGTATAAATTGCATAAGGGTCGACCAATGAAATACATCATCATAGGCAAACATAAAATCACATGATTCTTCAGCATGCTCTCGTGCTCCATCAAGATACCTGTAATAAAATCAAAAGTGACCACCATCTCAAGCAAGAACTCCTCTCATCCTCCAATATGCTACCTATGGAAGAAAATGAACATGCCAAGGTGAAAATGCACCAATCTAAATAACACAGGCATCAAATCCAAGTGATAGCAAAAGGCTCCAAGCTACTGTCAACGGTAAAGACCCACATGATCAAAAATAGCACCCACAACATATGATAATACATCCAACCATCCATACCTCATATGTATCAATAACATCAGCAAACTCATGCCAACAACATATCCAACCCATATACCGCAATCATAGGATCCATGTATAAAAATTGTCAAATGAACACAGACATCCAGGAACTCCCACTGCATAGGTAATGTCAAATCTGAAAATAGATCAAAGGCATACCAAGTCTACCAATCAACACTCAAACCAAGGTGTGGCTAATCAACAAGCCAATATAGTATCAAGAACATCACAATGATCCACACATGCAACACAAAATGTTGCATACTCTCTCACAACATATCACCATAACTCTCTCGAGTCCAAGCAAATCAACATGAACCTCCAAGAAGTATCTATAAGACAAAAAGAGAAAACCTGTAAATCATAATGTCCTACCAACACCTCAAAGTGCTAAGCTGTGTCAAGTATGATCTCCTCTACCACCCCAAATGAAAAGCCTCAACAACACCTAACCATTCAATCTCATAGATCAAATGAACATATGTAACATGTAACCAACATGGATGTAAGCCTTCTCTAATCAAGGTAGATCAAACTCATAATCATTCCATAACTAGGAATAAGCCCAATCACATTTCCTAAACTCCTCGTAATGAACGCCATAAGACAAACCATACGAACAAGGAGATAACCATGCTAACATCTCTCAAATTGTAACATACCACTTGTTCTACCAACTTAGATTTACTAATTTTAATTCAAAAATAAAAAAGATCAAGATACTGATAGTGAGAGCAATAAAACTTTTCCTTGAATTCATTCGATAAGATGCACATTTGAAACATATTTCAAACTCCCATTGCATAATCAAATTACATTTCATCAGTAAAGGAATTGAATATTCCTCATTACAATTTTCCAAAGAAAGTTACATACAAGCTTCAAAGAGATAATAGAGATATAAAATTATTCTGATGTCTATCTTCAAATCCTGGCCGCCAACTGCATGATGGGAAGCATCACTCAAACATTTTTATGCCAACCACGGACTAACTGCGGTCCCCCGCACATTTACCAAACTGGTAAACGGCCCTACCTTTCGACGAAGGGATTGGTATGAGTTGATGTTGTGTCCTATATATCTAGTAGTATCATACATTGTGGCTACAACCCCAAGAATGATTGCCCTTCCTAGAATGTAAACCTGGATCACAGTGAACTAATAATGTAAACGTTGGTTGTTTACACTACTTTGGCCAAAGTTTCATCACCCCTAACTCGGAATGGATGTCACACCCTCACTCATCATTCAAGCTTGATTTGCAAAGACATCTGGGTTATTTCCTCCTATGGATCAACATATCCCAGGCACAACCCACTAACAATTCTAGGTTATCCCCTCCTATGGATCAACAAATCCCAGGCATAACACTACTCATCCATTCTAGGTTTACCAATCTCAGATTAACCTATTCCCAACTTTTACTATGACACATATGTTGAAGTAATACTAGTTGCAAGATATGGTTTTACTATTCTTTCACATTGTACAAATAACTATTCATACTCAATCTAATAATTACTCATAGAATCCACTATTGACACAATCTCTACTATGGAGATTAATATCACACTCAACACATAATATATTTCTCATACTAGAGATATATATACTTTTATACAAACAAGTAAACACTCAAATCAATGAACTAACAATCCATTCCTCAATAACAAACAAACACATATAGCCTTTAAAACATAAATGCATAATGGATAATAATTCCACATGCCTGTGATATTAGTGTAAGGACCCGCTTGGTCGAAACTCAAATTTTCAAAAATTTTACTTTATTAACAAGTTCTTATAAGATATATCAAGACTTTGATTGAGTACTCAGGAAAACTTCGGCCAAAACGGGCCATATGTTCAAACAGAACATTCTTAAGCCAACCTGAGCTCTTCTATCCTTTGGGAAAATAGGTTCATATGGAACCAGGTCAAGCAGACCTTATCGCTACCTGATATGGGTAGAACAAATAGTGGCCAAAAGGCCTAGTGGGTCAAACAGACCAATACTCTATCCAATCCGTGATAAGTAAACATGACAGCCTAATGGGCTAAAGAGGATAGGAATCATTATGCTCTGGCCAGAGACTTCAGACTCCCTTGGGACCAATACGGGTTCATGAGTCACTTCTTGGGGACCACAGTCTGTCCAAACACTATACTGAGGATGTCAACCAGGGAACACATACCATCAACTTGTACTCACCTCAGTTTACGGCAAAGCCAGGTACAAGTAATCCACCCCGGGGATTCTTCTGAATACTAGGAGAGTTCTTAAGTTACCTAGATAACCTTTAAACTAGGGATCGAGATTACGAAGTTGATTATAAAAGAGTACCCTATATCCGAGGGACCTGAGTACTAGGGGCATCCTTCTCCGTCCAGGTTGTCTACATACCCTGTATCCACGGGATCAAGGCCCTCTTCGGATGTGATCTACACGACGAATGCAAACATGTAGTTCTGTCTTGCACTATGTTTAATGTAACTGTGAGTGGGTACACAGCTCTTCGTCGATTGCCACCCACTCGAGTGATACAATGGACGGAATTCCTAAGGAACTATTTTGCAAACACACCTCCTAAGAGTGTTTGAAGTTTAGGTTTTCAAGTGTGAATAGTTTATCTAACACGCATATTTCCCCGTCGAGGTCTTTCCATTGATCGTCCTACAACTATTTTCGCTAGTCTCACCTTTTCTTTTTTAGTTAATCTTTTTAGTGAGGTATCCAAGGAGATTTTCCCTTCTTGCGCCGATGATTTAGAGGGACGGTGCCCAGACTTCGTTGTTGTAGCTATGTTAGGCGTGAGGTGCTTGGTTCAACGCGACAACATTACCCGTAAACGTGACTCAGAGGTACCGTAAATACCAAACACTGCGAATGTTTGAGTTTGGACATTTATTTACAAGGTTTACCTATCTAGTAGCAAAGGAAAAACTTGCATAATAATAGTTGATAAAGGGAAATACTTCCTTAATTCAAAATGCAGATAAAAGATGCTTGCTCATAATGAATAGAACTAGAAAAGAACTAAATCAATTTCGTAAAACATATGACTAGAAAGATTCTTATATCAACTCATAAACTAGAAAAGATATTCTAACAGTAAGGTAAAATTTAATCTAGGTCAAAATAAAGAATCCTTGATAACTAATTCAACTACTAAATTACCATATGCAATTTCAATAATTCCTTTTTATCACATTTCCAAAAGCAAAATTACTTGCAATAATTGCATGTATAGGACTATGCCTCTTATGAGCTTTCATGATAGCATACCCACAAAACATCCATTCTTACTATATATTTTATTTCTATATTTTCTAGGTATATTCTCACTTTTTGCAAATCATTTTACTTATACTTTGTTACTAGTTTACCTTACGCCATTAATTCTTTTTTTTTAATGTACCATTTATTATGTTATCACTTACACTCCTTTATGTGAATTTCCTTTTTATATCATTGTTTCACCTTATCTTATATATAGGATATTTCATCTCATCTTCTCTTTCCTTAATCATTTACATCTACCCATTAATTCATCACTAACATTTTCTTCATCTACAATTCTTCTCATATTTTTGTTTTATATAATTCATTCATTTCTATTTGGTCTATCATCCTAACCCCATTTCTACTATTCTTCACAATTTTTATTATCCTATATTATTATTTATATTTTTTTCATCTTTCCTGTCCCTTCCACAAATCTCTTTCCTTTTATGTTTTACATCTTACACTATTCTTGTTAATTACCAGTCACTTTCCCCCTTCATTACTTATTATTTTTCACTTTACCTTACTCCTATACATTAACAATTTATCTATCCTAATAATACTTCTTTTTTTTCCCTCAATCCTCTCTTTATTCTTACCAATTACTTAACTAATTTTCTTTAATATAAAACATTATCATTTTAATATTTCATACCATTTATTTACTTCTAATTTATACATTAATTCATTTCCCTTTTATCCACCTCTTTATTTATAACACAATGTTTCTTCTATATCAGTTTTCTTATTGTAAATGTTTTTTTTTTAAGATAATTATTTAGATCATCCTTTTGAATTTATGGTATGTCTATCTTTTCATAAATATTAATAACCCCAAGAGCCTTACATAATACGAATTTCTAAAATGACACAGGCATTTTTAAAACAAAATAGAACTATCTAAATTATTTAGCAAATGGATAACACTTTTCATCTTGAAGTGAACAAAACCAAATAAACAATATAAACACTACTCTCTATAAGAATGTGTTATCTGTCTAAACAACTAGCAGCGTCGTTATAGCATAAATCAATATTAGATTTGGTAAATGGTAATCATGTCAATATATATTACCATAGCAGTTTAAAGAAAAGGGTACTCTAAAAAATTTAGTCCCCTAATTTTATAGACTTGTAAAAATCTAGTCTTATAAATTTATATGGGCTGCTCGAATTTTTTTTCTTGAAAAATACAATAAAAACAAGCTACAAACACTTTTCCAGGTCTAAGTGTTTGCATTTTTTTGATACATAAAGTGGTCATATGTAACAACCCCAAACTAAAATTTGCAAGTTCAGCCTGATGGGACTTGGTAGATTTACGATTCCAACGCAGTTGAGTATCATGAGAATTGTCTATCTTAACTATCTTAACTTTTTTTTTTCAATAGTAGTATTTGAACACATAATAGATGTTTTAATTTCATAAGATGAATATTTAAAATTTATACCTGTAGGGTGTAGATTTAGAAGAACTTCAAAATTAACCAGCTTCATTCAATGTTTTTGGAACACTTAGAACTGTATGCTATTTCCTGTAGATCTGGCACTTAGAACAAGGTATAGGTTGCGATTACAGCATAATGGAAAGGGTTTTTGCTAGTTGGAAATGCACTGATAGACATATATGCAATATGAGGTAGCACAGACAAGGCACGCCAATTGTTTGGCAAAATGCCTCAAAGAAATGCCATCTAGTGGAATGCGATGATCTCGAGACTGCTCAAGATGGGTTCATTGAATAGATTTTTGAAACTTTCAAGCAAGTGCAATTCTCAGGTGTAAATCAAAGATTCACAACCTTTACCAGTATCCTCACTAATTGAGCACAAACACTGGAGAACAGAGTATGGGTTTTTTTTTAACAAAGCACGACGAAAGGGCAATTTTATCAGGAGGCACATTGACTGTTTGACAGAATCCCTCAAAGAGAGGTTGTCTCATGGACTGCAATGATTACAGGATCGTACAAAATGGATTTGTTGAAAAGGCTTTAAAAACTTCAAGCAAATGACGTTGGCAGGTGTAAAGCCAAATTCCACATCCTTGGCTAATGTCTTCCTTGTCTGTGCCTGCGTGAGCTCTAGAGTAGGGCATGGACTTCAATCAAACACCGGGGAAAAATTTCATCAGATGTTGCAGTTGCAATTGCCTCCAGTACACATGTAGAAAGCAGAGCATTGCATATATTCTACTACTTACTGGGCAATAAAAAAAGAAGTCTTTAACAATTAATTTCCTTTCCTTATAGATAAAATATTTTTTTTAAGAAATGATAGAATTGGTGAAAGAAAGTAAGTTTTGTTTGAGAGCTTCTAAGAGCCTCAAGTAAGAAGTTAGAACACAATAGGCTATCATTTTTTATCCTCCAAATGGCAATCAACAACTAATAACTCATTTGATTTTCTAATTGATGGCACACCATGTGCCATGTTACATTAACTCAATGAAATTCATCTACAAATAATTTATATTTACAAATGATGAGATGCTATGATAATCTTTCTACACTTTTCTTGGTTCTACATTAAATGCTTCGGATAAATAACTCAATCTGAAGGCAGACATAGCATGCAAGAGAGAAGTTTCAACCTATCATCACTATTCCTGATAAATTCCATTTCATTTTGCCAAAGTTTAAAGCAAGGAATTACAAGGGGAGAGAAGCCTATTTCACTATCTATTAAAAAACAAATTTCTTGTTAGTAATTTAAACCAATAAATAAAATAGGAAAAAGCATTACAACATTGGACCAAAAAAAAACAAAGAAACCAAAAACAAGGAAGGAAGGATTGCTCTTACAGGGTGCTCCAACCATCCCAAAAGCTAAGTGTGTTATTAAAAAAAAATCCATCCAATTTATAGAAAAACTTGACCCATATGGAGGAAACTCCAAGTCTTGAGTCAAGTCTTCATCTTAAATGCTCCTCTCCATTTTCAAGATTGCTATTAAATTTTGTGGAAAAGGACTTGTAAATGGTCATAAATTTGAGGAGAAAAAGGACTCATCTCATAAATTGGGGTCTTGACTTGAGGATGGGAGGGAAGGTTCCTTATTTATTGCCCTTTTCTAGAAGTGTCCTTACACCATTTGTCATTTAAACTTGTTTATTATTTTGTTTTTAAATGAAACTATATTTATCTCATTTAGTTTTCAAATTCAAAATTCAAAAAAATTGAGTTGTGACAATTAGCTCCAATGGATCAATGAAATTCCTTGCTCAAGATCCTTCCAACGAACTAAATCTCCCTTCCAAGCAAATCAACTCTCTTTCTAATCCTCTATGCTTCCTCTCACAATCCACAATAAAATAACAAAAATCTCACAACACTCAATTTAGAATTGCAACAGCAAAATAAGAAAGCTCTTGGCTAGAAAAATTGTGTGGAATATAATGAGAATGCTCCCCTTTTATACAAGAAAACCAAGAGAACTTAGGCTACAAACTAGTTTGAAAATCTGCCACAACTCCTCCTTCATCCAAAATAGATTTAGAGGTGGCAAAAAGAATCAATGGAAAATGACACATAAGAGGACACTTATGAAACAACTCAGCCAAAATATAAAAAACAAACTTCTAAAAGATAAAAATCACTCCATAAAGGTGACACAAAATCAACCATGTTTCCTATTTACTAGCAAAACTAGTTACAAGTAATAAGTCATTGCATACGTTGGAGCTCACATGAAGACTCCTTAAACAAACGAAACTACTCAGACTTGATTCCACGCCTATGACAAGGTCAAGGCGCTACCAAGATTTTGTCTCTAAATATACTTATAAAGGATAACAACGTCCATAATATATGCGCTGCATATAGCGCCTCTAAAGGCATGTAGAAAGGCTTAATAAATATGTTTGTTATGATATAAGTTTAAACTCCATACTAAGCACTTTAAAACCAGTGCTAAGGTTAAATACCTACCTTTGACTCAAGGCTGTGCCATATATCATAGCATATATGCTATGTATTATTTATTAACAAAGTTTCAAAGGCAGAGTCTTATAAATTAGCACTAAAGACATAAATATATATATGCCAAGTATTAACATTAACATTGTTTCTGATGTTGCGCGTTGTATAACAACGTTACTAATATATATACTTTTCTTTATAAACTTTGTTTAAAATATCAATGATATTAAAATCCACATACTCATATTTACATATTCACAAATCAGCATACCATATATCGTAATTTCATATATATATATATATATATTAGCAATTAGCTATTATATACATATATATATCATCTTTACACAAAACCACATAAAACTCATTACCCACATATCTACTGTCGACATGAGGTCCACATATTCATTAACGACAGGAGTGGTATCCACATATACACATGCATAACATACCTCAACCCATCAATATCCTTATGCCTATGAGCAATACGTTCATGAGTTCATATAAATTTGTCTACCTACGTATACACATGCTTGTATTGTCTCATACGTATAAGTATATCATGGATTTGCATGAATTTATAACCATTTCATGATAAAACCATGTCTATGCAACCATAAACTTATCAAGAAGACTTAAATCAACATGCAGGTTAAATCACATTTTTCACTCAACATTTAAACAAGTATTCAAGATCCAACATAGATCACTTACTGCTACCCATATGGATTCGGCCTAACCTAGACCAATAGGATAGTGGTGTGTGTGTTTGCTCAGTTTAGGCTTTCTCCAATGTTTACCAGACCAAGTCATCTTGAGTGATACTTCCCCTCCTTTCCGAAGGAGCAACCTGTTCCTACATCCACTTAGATCACCACCACAGTAGTTAGCTGATCAAAATATAATCATTTGTTTCATACATTACTTAACAATAATTACTTTTAATACAAGACATTGTATTATTCCATTTTCAACATATTCCATTCAAGATTGAAACACACATAGATGCAAAGATTCATAATCATTCAATTTTCAAAGAAATTAACCTCTCTAGGTAAATAGCAAATGGATAGAAACACACGTGGTGTAACACAAATGAATCCTCCATAACGGATAACCATAGCTCAAGATCCATAACTACAATAAGATGAAGCATAAAGCAAAATACATCTAAAAGGATGGGCAATACCTCATAGATTATAAATTGCTGAGTAGACCAAGAGTGGGGAATGAAAATGTTCCTCCAAGATACACCAAGCCACAATTACTCTCTCCACAAACAATCTCCTCTAGGTCCATAATAAACTCATGTCCATATCCAAGTGTAGGCTCCTCGGTCTTCCTGTTGAAACCTCCAAAGAGTAATCATCTCAACAAGTGTCTCTAATCCCAAGAGAACTCCAACCTCACCCAAGTCTCCAAGTATCCATGAGCACCTCCATGATCAATCCATGTTAAACTCCAAATGCAACATTGCACTATCATGAAGCTCCCAAGTAAATGACCAGTGTACTTAATACCAAGAGAACCACACAAGACCAATGTCAAAGCACCAACTGTAGAATCAGGAACCCAATCATGACATCATGATCTAACATCTCCTCCTAGGAGATCACATGTACTAATGCACACACCTTGTCTCAAGAGAACCTATATCATGCGAACACTCTAATCTAGAATCAAGAGTCCATCAAGATGCAATATCAAACATCTCTAAACCAAGGATCAACATCTCCAATCACATGAAGATAACCATCTCCTGTCAACAGAACTCAAAATGTCAAAGAACTCTCACTACTAAGAGCTCCTCCATGACACCAACATCCATTGCAGAAGATCATACATCACCAATGATGAATACACATTACTATCAAAGCTCCACTGAATCATGACACTAAGCTATACATGGTAGCAAAGTAACCATCTCCTAAATGAAGATTATCCATGGCCCCAACACAATCAAGGAATCCTGTTGAAACATCAACAACTCCCAAAAGGTAATGTAGACCATGATCTTCAAACCAAGAAGATAAAACCATCACTGTCAAAAGCTCACATAAAACCATGTATCTAAGCTATCCATGACATCATGATAAACATACTATAAGTCACAATAACTGACTAACCAGGCACTCTAATCATCCATCCTCTCATCCCAATGCAACACACCAATGTATAAATGACCACAGACAAGGCCAACCAACAAAGTCTGCATAAACACTGAATCAATCTCATGGATCAAGACAGTCCACATCCGAGTTATCCCAGTATAACCAAGGGGTAGGTAATCCATAAAACTACATAAGTTGAAGATCCAAAACAAATGTAACATGCAAACTCATCATCACACTAGTAACATGCAAACTGAGATACCAAAGAAGACAACCTATAGACTCCAAGATGTACAAATACCAAATCAAAGCTAGATTTGATTTGCCAAACAAGTCCACAACAAGTAACCATAGTCAAGGAACTAATCAAGCATCCAGGAGATAAGAACAACCTCCTAAAACTACACCACAACACCACATGTAATCATGAATCAAACATCATAGCCCATACCTGCCAATCGCATACATGATCATGTCATGCTAATACAAAAGTGTACCTACATATCCATGACACCATAATCATCGTCATCGCTATACCTGTAGTCAACTCCCACTGAAACAAGACTCCTAGTCTCACACGTGTATCAACCATGTCCTCAAACTAGAAGACAACCTGTGTACATGTCTCCATCAAAGTCCAAACTCTAAAAACACATGTAAACCTATATCTGGAAAAACCAAATCTGAAAACTTATTATACCATGTTGATGGTCTCATAACAACATGCACTCCCACAAGTTTGTGCCCAAAAATCTATCCGAATGCTCTCTCAATCACACCCTAAATCTCAGGCTCCTACAAGTGATCAAACAAGTACCAATCTCTCTCTACATGCCAAACTGAAAAACTACACAATCCAAACTGTAGTACACTGCAATAGCTCTCCAACGCCTATTTGAAATTGAAAAAATATGATTTTGTATGCAAAAGTTATGAGCATAAATCTATCCCAAAGCAATGCATGGATTCATGTACTAAATTCTGACACAAACAGAAAACTCTGGTCACCAAATCTATACCACTATGTAGTGCTCAGAGAGACCTTTTTTATGCCTATAAGAAGTCAAAAAATTGATACCGTAGGTTAAAGTTATGCCTCCCGAAAGAAAATGCCCTCCAAGGGCTAAAAGAGGACCCCTGGCAGGACCCTGTTTGTACCGTTGACATGGCATGATGTTATGGTTGATGTCATCATGTTTACTATGTGCTGATGTCATCATATGTTGAGGTGGCATGTCTGGTTGGTCTGGCGTTATTAGATGATGTGGCAGATTTCAAATGGTTTTAAATGTTTCAAACTCTTACCGAATGCGCGGACCCGAAATACATTTAAAAGGGGTTAAAATTTGTAAAAGTCTAAAAAATGTTTATTTTGCCCATAGGGGTTGCCATCGGAATCTAGCCAGGAGTCGTTGGCCTGTGGGCTACGCCCTGTCGGACTAGGATCCATGAGGCCTGCCGGCCTGGTCACCTATCGGTAGATGGCCGATAAGGGGCCGACCGACTCTAACTAGCGGTACCCACCCCGGTACCCTACTGTCAGGCGCAGGTATGGGTCTACAGACCCCCTGCAAATTTATTTATTTTTATTTTTTTTTCAACTATAGAAAAAATAAAGCATTGCATAGGAAATTAAAATATATTTTTTCCTTTATTGTGTGTACCTGCAGATCCGTATGGTCGAACAGGGCAACATGGGCAAAAAAAATTCTCCAGGCCAAATGATATATTTTTCTTCACCTCTCGGGCCTCCTGAATCCAATGGTGAGCTCCATTTTGTCCCAGAATGTCATCTGTAGAAATTCCTCCTCAAAACCCTCATAAAGCACATTCAAGAAATCATTTTCTACAACCAAGTTTTCAACACCCAAATCTACAAAATATACAACATATGTGCAATACCCAAAACCCCAGATCTCCAACACAACATGTACAAAAATTTGTAATGTCCCAAATCTTTCCATGCATTGTCATGGCCTTCACTTTGCATCATATCTAAACATATAAGGGTTATACAAACCAGGGAGCTCACACCTCCCTCAACCATAAACATGGCTCTGATACCAATTGTTAAGAATTTGTAGGTTTAATTAAACAAGTTCCACATAACCCAAAGGAGATAATGATGCATACAAGCTTACAGATTTACCATAATGCAAAGATTAATAGACAATCAACAAGATAACATGTAAGATATACCCTGTGAAAACCCTCAAAAGGGAAAAACTCAACCTCTAAAAGCATGCATCTCTCATGTATTATTCAAAAATAAAATCGCAATACATATGCAGAGATCACCTTTGAAACTATAGGTCCTCCAATGCAACCTCCGTTGTGACCAAGCATGAATCCACACATCACTTGCCATGCTTCACAATATGCACTTACATGAGATAGTTCAATACAATAGCAACCTCTCACAACCTCCCATACACCAACAATGAACAATTAGCCAACCCAAACCACTAACCATGTGCTTGCTTTATAGACTCAAACTCACACAAATACAACTTGCGGTATTGGATAAAACCAATGTGACTCAAAACCATGGGCACAAAACCATTGACCACAAAATTAAATATTTTGCACAAATAATAAATATTTGTCTTATGTCTCCCACACATAAAATATCTAACCCAATGTTACATACAACTTTTAGAGGTGACACCAAATAAATATTTAATGTGGCTAAACACATCAATTAAGATGCACCACAAATAAATTATCAACAATTTGATTAATAAAGTTTATCTCTTATTCTAATTGGCTAATATTTTTCACTATTATGCTTCCACATAAATCCAGCAGAAAATGTAATTAAATACTCATAAATAGTACAATTTCAATTAAACTTTTCTATATAAAATATTTGTAAAACAAGTGCCAAGTAATGGCATAATATTTGCCATTGAAATATTGTAATAATAAAATTTGTTTTGATTTGTAGTGTTAGATTAATTTCAACTTTTCATTATTATAATGTAATTTGTGAATTAATATGTTAATTAAGCTAATAATAATATCTTAAATATATCTACCTAAAAAATCTTCATAAATATGTTATTTTATTTATAGATGTATTTTGTTTTTATTTAGAAGTATTTAAAATTGTTGTATTTTTATTTACTTAAGAGTTATTTAATTTTATTTACATTGTTTATTGAAGAGTTATTTTTATTTACTTAATAGTTATTTTATTTACTTGTAAATAAAAGAACTCTTAATTAAATAACTCTTCATACATAAAAATAGCTATTTAGGGGAGGGGACCCGGTAGTTGAGCACCCTAACTTCACGCCTCTCAGCATCATACGTGGCAATTTTGAATCATTCCAAGAAATTTATAGCAGCTTACTTGGCAAGGCCCCTACATATAACTAAGCTTTCACGTCCACATCATCAAATATGATGCCACATCAACATGATTTTTGTTGAAGTGTTCAAAAAGACACCAAAAAAGGGTGGAACAATATTTGTGCATTAAGTCATGTTTTCTTGATGCGTTGATGTGGCATCACATGATTTGTTACTTTTTAGATCTAAAGAACACATTTCATTCAATTATAAGTACTTCTAGTCAATACTAACAACCTTAAAGTCACAACTACTTACAGGATGTCGTAAGGTCCTAACACTTTAGTTGAGAAATATATCAATTATGTCGACTGGGTAGTGTCCAAAGGCTATATGCAATAGGGGATATTTTAGACATCTCACTTAGTGCAGATTTTCTAAATTTTTGAAATGGTTGAAAACAGAAATTAAATTAGAAAGCATGAAATTGTTTAAGCTAGAAAGCATTCAAATTCCTATTTTATAAAGCATGTAATCTATCTAAGAATCAACATTTGCAGTTTAACTATGAATTTAAAATGAAGGCAACTAAGTACTAATTGAAAGCACACCACACCTAACATCTTTTAATCAATGACTAACAATAGTTCTATGAATGGAGTGGATGCTCTAGAAATTCCAAGTAAGTAAAATTCAGATATCAGTAACTTGAAAACACAACCTGCATGGACAAACAACGAAGCTGAACACGAAATACTATTTATCTAAATATAACATGCACAGAACATAAATAACAACATTAATGATAAAAATACTTATCTACTCTATTATCCCTCGAGTGGCCAGCTCTTGGGAGTTCCTACTATCAGTTCAAATCACATGTGGTACTTTAGCAGCTTCAAAGTAAATCTATTCACAGTACTCCCATTACTCAGAATGAATTACTCGAAACAATACTGGTGATATTCATTCATTCATATCATAAAAGTGTAACAGCACAGAGAATATAATTGAGCAATATTCAAAATATATCATAACCTCTCTTGTTTTTTTAGAAACTACATATATATACTGCACTACTACAAAATCTTAATTTGTAGATGGCGAGTAAATTCCATTGAAAAAGTCTCAAATAAAATTACAACTAACTGGTGTTCATGAAATAAAACATAATAAAGGCTCTACATGGAGTCGTAAAGTCTCAAATAGTCTTAACAAAAAATAACATAATGCTTTAAAAGAAGTCTTCCACTATGCACGCCTAAATTTCTGGCGCCCCAACTTCTGGCACTCTGACTTCAACCGCTTGAAGTCCACTCCTTTCATAGGCTATGCATAAGCCATGCACAATTACTCAAAGTCTATACCATTATATCAACATTAGTGAGTTAATTCCAATCAATTTGAGAAATAAAGATTTATACACCATTTATAAAAAGTAGACAATTATTGCTTCTAAAAAATAACAAATTGGAATGGCTGACATGTGATGGGTTTAAATATTGGCCTCTTTTATGTTGTTTTTATATGCTTTCGGACCTTTTCCACATGATCTTCCAGATGCTTTTCAAACATTACCATCATGATATACTATCTTTTTATATACTTTACAAGACCTTGAACCTATTTTGTTAATATGGAATATGGTGATGGTATTTATCAATTGAATGATTTGAACATGAGTATGCATGCAATATAGATGAGATTCTATGGTTTAATTATGAAGGTTATTTGTGTGCATATGTTTTATGGATTAACCCCTGTGCAACAACAAGCACGTGGCATCAAGGAGAGGAGAATTTGCAGCAAGTCGCAGAACAGGAGAATTAAAGGAAGTTGAAGTCAAGCTGCCAAAAGTGTAGGCAGCTGGAAGCTGAACGTGAACCATTATGGGAAGGAATAAATGTAGAAGAAGTAGACTTGTTCCAAATGTAGCTTATGTGTTTTTCATATGAGTCGTTGCATAGGAATTCTTATTTGAATAGGATTCTCCTTCCTCTATTTAGTTAGAATTAATAAATCAATCTTAAGTCTGTATCCTAGTATCTAGGAATGGATTAATGATTGTAGTTATTTGGTAGTTGGATAAGACTCTCCCATTTTTGTATAAGTTGAGGGATGAGCTCAGATTCAAGTTAGTTACTTCATTATCCAGTTACTCAATTGTTGTTTTTATTCAATATTAGAAGCTCCAGACATGAGTTGTTAAAATACAATTATTGAATACAATCTAAAAGAGATTCTACTTATGATATGAAATGAATAGCACTATGTGTTATGTGGATGCGTGAGTATCTGAGTTAGATTTGATTTCCAGCCAAGTGAGTTAATCCCCTGAGCTGGCCACTCAAGGTACTGATCTTCACTTCATTTATTTTCTTATTCATTTATGCATTCTTGTTAAAGCTATTTTCCATTAGTTTATAAATGCATTGTGGGTTAATTAGAATACTTTGATTGTTAATTACAGTAGTTATGGTTCATGAACAAATGTATACTTTGTCCATCTTAAGTCCTCCGAAGGTTAGCATTAGCTTTCTCATCATTTTGAATGGTTTTGGATTAGTTCTGTATTTTCTTGTTGTTAGCCGTTATCTACAGCTTATGCTGAAGGTACCCATAGCTACTAGATTCTGTAACTATTTTTACTGTTCTCGCATTTCTATGAATTCTAGCAAAGTAGAATAATCTGAGTAGATTTGGATAAGATAGTTTAGGAGAATATGAGCCCTTGAAGGCACATACAGTGTAGTGCCATCATAAGCTTACGCTCCTTGGTTGATAATTTAATGTGGGAGTGCAATGTCAAGTGGACTATTCAGATAGGTTTACCCCTGAATTATTTTAAGTCTACAATGTATTAGTTTTCCTCTACATTTTTGGCATCATTGCCAGGGATGGTTCTACCTTCATAGGCTCATTTTACATGTTTTCATAGCTTACATTTTGATTCTAGCATTAGGGTTGATAGATTTGCT
Source organism: Cunninghamia lanceolata (assembly GCA_027924645.1). Lineage (NCBI taxonomy): Eukaryota > Viridiplantae > Streptophyta > Pinopsida > Cupressales > Cupressaceae > Cunninghamia > Cunninghamia lanceolata. Next base: position 1,647,400 of record BSBN01001245.1, read on the forward strand.
TTTCAAGGAACACCAGAAATTATACTAACATTGTGAAGGACCATTGATATACAAAGCTAAATCCACTGTATGTGGAGGCAGAGAGATAACTGAGGCAGATTCCTCCATTCAAATTATCAAGACAGAGAAGATACTGCTAACTTTATCAACTATATGGTAGGATTTGTTGAAGAAGAACAACTTGTTCTTCCATCTTTATCAACATCTTCGTCAGCTTCTTCCACAAGCACAGAAGGGACATTTATGTTGGGAATTAAGGTGTCTCAACCTTGGTAATTCCTTGTATTTTTCCATTGTATTTATTTATTATTTTCCTATTGTATTAATTGGATGCAAATCATATGTTGTCATATTGTGGGAGTTGGCACGGTGATGGGTCATCCTATATGGCATATGACCACATGTAATTTTGTCCTCACATGAGGAGATAGGTGTCCCACTTAGTGGTAGGAATATTTTTCCATGTGTCGACATCTTGGATGTTGTCTAAGGGAATATTGACCGTAACGCTCATGACAGATTCCTATAACGAAGTTATGACATGTAAGAGTCAGAAATAGGAGATTCTATGACAGGTGAAGACATGTGTCGAAGAACATCTTTGAAAAGGCATCTTTGGGCGCCCCAAGGTGGACTATGACATGTTGTAAGAGAATATGCTATTTATAGCCTGTGTATGACAGATTCTCTTACAGCTGTAAGTTATGATAGCTATGACAGATTCTATGACAGTTGTAAGAGTCGTAAGAGCATCTGTCATAGCCCATTTTGGAAATAGGCGACCTCTTTGGGATGGGGTGACTTGACAAGTGTCAGGAGAATCCTACAGAGTTGGACAAGTGTCCATAGGTATGAGTTTTGGGCCATGAGGCCATGTTGGATGCCCATCCCTATGTGGAGCCATTTCTGCCTTGTCTATTCTATATAAACAGGTACTTTTGAGAGGAGATGTATTACAGGTTTGACAGGTACTATTATGCTGTCGGTTTGTCTCTAGATACAAGTGTCGAAGACTCCTGAGAGCTTGCATTGCAAGTGTATTGTAAACTATTTCAGTTTTTTTAATAAATTGTGCAGGTTTTAGAGTGTGGGGTTTTTCACCCGATAAGGGTTTTCCCCACGTATATCTTGTGTCTCTCTTCTTCTGTCTCATTTTCTTGTTTATGTGTTTGTTGCAATATCTCTGTTAGTGGGTTTAACATTGCTGTAATAGTAAGGATAAATTGAATTTGCACTCTCCTCCCCTCATTAGATTAGTGTAGGAAGCAATTTCTACACACCTAGCTTCCTTTCAGTTGGTATCAGAGCCTAGCCAGTTTTGGTTCTAGCTGCTGGGTAGGGGTTTTTTGAGCTGATCTTAGGTTGAGTGGGAGTGTTGTACAGAGTATTCTATATCTTGTTGCAGCAAGGAGATGGCAACCACATCCGAAAGGTTCGAGGTTGAGAAATTCAATGGTACTAATTTTGAGTTGTGGAAACTCAAGATGGAGGACCTACTTGTTGATCGTGACCTATGGGAAACGGTATCCGGTGTGAAACCTACAGCAATGTCACAAGCTGATTGGGACCTCAAAGATCAGAAGGCTAAGGGTCTCATAAGACTCTGTCCTTTTGAATGTCCATGAGGAGAAGAGCACGAAAGATCTTTGGAAGAAGTTGGGTGATGTTTATCAGGCCAAGTCCTTGGTAAACAAACTTTTCCTGAAAAAGAAGTTGTTCACTTTGAAGATGGAAGACGAAGGATCTGTTGCAGACCACATGAATGCTTTCAACATGATTGTTGCATAGTTGACATCTGTGGGTGTGAAAATGGAGGAGGATCGATGTATGACCTTGCTTTGTTCTTTGCCAAATTCATGGGATCATCTTGTCATGGCTATCAGAAGCACCACTACCACCTTCAAGATGGAAGATGTGGTGTCCTCATTGTTATCTAAAGAAATACAGAGGAAGACATCTGAATCAGCCAAAGAGGCTCTTGCGGTTCATGGAAGACCCAAAGAGAAAGGGAAGAAGAAGGACAAGAAAGGTGATAAGGGTAGATCCAAATCCCGTGGGAGATCCAAATCTCTTAGAAAGTCCAAGGCTCTTTGTTGGAACTGTGGAAAAATTGGGAATTTCCAAAAGGAATGCAAAGAGGAGAAGAAAAAGAAGAAGAAAGCTACTGATTTAGATTCTGAGAAGTCACAAGATGATGGTGATGCCTTCATCGTAGCCTAGCCACCCATGCATCTGATGATGTGTGGTTGATTGATTCTGGTGCATCTTTCCACATGACCTCGCATTGAGACTAGTTCATGAAATATGAAGAGTTCAATGGTGGAAGAGTGTACCTAGGTGACGACTCTCATCTAAATATTGTTGGTCATGGAAGAGTCTCAATCCAATTCCCTGATGGATGAGTGAAGGGGATCACTGGAGTTATGCACATTCTAGGCCTTGCACGGAACCTACTCTCTGTAAGTATGTTGAATGATGTAGGTGTGCAAGTTGTCTTTTCGAAGGATGGATGCAAGATGACTAGAGGATCTATGGTGCTTGCGAAGGGTACTCAAAGAGGTACTCTGTTTCAGCTAGAGGCATGCACTTCACAGAGCAATAATTCTTCTGACTCAAAGAAACAAGTTGGAGTCACTTTATCCCCACCATCTGAACGAGCAGTGAAGAAATCTCTTGTAACTAGTTCAGATAGTACTGCACATGCTATGGAAGCTAAGCTTCATGCTAAAAAGACTATGTTATGGCATTTGAGATATGGCCACATTGGTGAGAAGGGTCTGCGTACCCTAAAAAATAAAAACCTCGTTGAGGGTTAAATGATTGTAATCTCAAGTTTGACTTTTGTGAACATTGCATTTATGGAAAGCAAAACCATGTTCAATTTTACTCTAGTTCTCACAAGTCTTCTGGTGTATTGGATCTTATTCATTCTGATGTGTTTGGTCCTATTAATGTTCCTTCAATTTCAAAATCTGTATATTTTGTATCTTTTATAGATGATTACAGTAGAAGGACATGGGTTTATTTTATCAGAAGCAAGACTGAAGTCTTTAGTTAGTTTAAGGAGTTTAAATCCTTTGCTGAAAATCAGACTAGTAAAAAGATTAAGTGTTTGAGAACTGACAATGGTAGTGATTTTTGTTCGGTAGAGTTTGATAAGTTCTGTAAAGAGCAAGGGATTGAAAGGCATAAGACAACTCCATATACCCCGCAGCAAAATGGAGTTGCAGAGAGGATGAACAAGACACTGATGGAGAAGGCTAGGAGTATGCTTAGTGGAACAAGCCTCAAACAAAAGTTTTGGGTTGAACCTATTTCCACTGCTTGTTATCGAGTAAATAGATCTCCTACATCAGCTCTTATTGGTAAGACACCTATGGAGGTGTGGTCTGGTAAGAAGCCTTCAATTAGACATCTTCATGTTTTTAGTTGTGAGGCATATGCACATGTGCCTAGGGAGAAATGATCTAAATTGGAGAACAAGGCTGTTAAATGTATTTTCATTGGCTATGGTGTCAGTGTGAAAGGATACAAGCTTTAGGATCTGGTGGCTGAAAAAGTGTTGTATAGTAGAAGTGTTATCTTCAGAGAGATAACACCTTCTTCCATTGTTCTATAGCTAGAACAAATAGAAAAGAAAGAGGATGCGGTTCAGTTTCCCTCTACCCCTGAGAAGACTGAACAAACAGACCCTGTGAGACCTGATGATGAGGAGATCTCTACCAGCTCTGAAAGCTCAGAAGAAGAAGTAGAACCTCAACCTTAGCCATTGAGGAGGTCTACACGAACAAGAAAGCAACCTGATAGGTTTGGTTATTGATTACTTGATTCTAGTTGTGCTTTTGCTTTACTTACTAACATTGATGAGCCTAGAACTGTGAAAGAGGCTATGGGCATGAAAGATGCAGGTTCCTAGAAGGAGGCCATCGAGGATGAGATGGCTTCTTTGGAAAAGAACAAAACATGGGACTTGGTGCCTTGGCCTAATGGATGGAAACCCGTTGGATGCAAATGGGTGTTCAAGAAGAAATTCAGTGTAGATGGCAGTGTTAAAAAGTACAAGGCTAGATTGGTTGCGAAGGGGTACTCGCAAGTGGAGGGAATTAATTATGGTGAAATTTTCTCTCCCATTGCAAAGCTGACATCCATTAGATTTTTGTTATCTCTTGCAGCTACTTATGATTTACAGGTAGAACAGATGGATGTGAAAACAGCTTTCCTTCATGGTGATTTGGAGGAAGAAATCTACATGTCACAGCCAGAGCATTACATAGAGAAAGGTAAAGAAAATTTGGTTTGCAAGCTTAAGAAGTCTTTGTATGGTTTGAAGCAGTCTCCTAGGATGTGGTACTTGAAGTTTGATGCCTTTCTGTTGTTGATTGGCTATTTGAGATCAAAATCTGATCATTGTGTGTATTACAAATTTGACAATGATCGTATTCGCATTATTGCATTGTATGTTGACGATATGCTATTGATTGGGAATGGTAAGAATATGATTTTTGATGGTGGCTGATTTTCATTGATGTCAAAAAGGTGTTGATTAGATTGTATGATATACAAGAGTATTCATGATGTTCAGATGTCTCAAGAGTTGTATGCATTCACATGATGTTGTTGTTCATCAGGTGTCAGGTCTATCAAGGATGTGTTTGATCAGGATATCTTCAAGATTGTCTCAAGATGGTTTCTCATGATCTTGATGTTTGGTGTTCATATTGATCTTTGGAGTTCTTAGTTTTGTGTTATGATGTTGAGTTGTTTGATCATCATCTTCTTTCATGGTGGCAGCTTGACAAAGTTACAATGTGGAATGTTACAATGTGGGCTTTCATGCTTCTACCTCATTTAGTTATCACAGCTATTGCTTCATGGTTGGTGATCTTGTTGGTATGTGTTGAGACTAGTCTTGTGCTTCAAATGTTGATCATACAGGAATTCATGGTTCACATGCATGAAGCATGTTTATGTTCAAGCAATGATGATGCAGTCCTCATACTTCATGTCATGGTGTTTATACAATGTCTCATGGATCAAGGATATCATTGTGCTGCTTTGTTAAGTTCTTCAAGACAGTATGTTTTGTTTATCATGGTTCAACAAAGATCACATGCTTCTCAAGTTCATATGTTTCATGATAAAGGATGTTGGTGGTTTGAACTTCATCTTGTTCAGGAATTTGATTTCATGCAGTGAAGACATATACTATTTTAAAGACATGTATTGTCATGATGGTCTTCATAGAAAAGGTGTTTAAAGTGCTTAGTGTCTTGATGACATAGATGTTGAAGAGTTTTCTCTGTAGGCTTCTTATGTGCAGAGATACAGGGTTTGATTTGTAGAAGTTATATGGTCTTTCATGAAAAGACATTTGCTTATTCATGCTCAATGTCAAAGAGACAAGTGTGAACCTAAACACTTAAGCAAATCTCTAAATTAAAGCCTATATTAAACTCTAAGCTACCCATCATACTCTTATTGCAATTTTTGTTTTAAAAGTATGTTGACCTACTAATACAAGTCACCTCACTTAAAGGAACCTATAGAAAGGGTACTTCATCGTTATAGTAACTGGCCCCTCCTCTCTTTAATCACCGATGGCATATGGTCTTCATATGGGTGCCAAAACTATTAAAGGTCTTATTTGTTTTATAGAGAGCACGATTTTTGAAAAAAAAAGACTTTCAAATGATATATGAAGAAATGCCTTTTAAAGGGGAGCTCGACATAAGAGGGAATGCATTGGTCTTAAAGTTTCTTTCGAAGGAAAAGGCATCTATTCATTGGAAAGCTTTATTTATATAAAGCATGAAATGCATATGTGAATGGGCATGATTTATGCCTTATTTTTAAAAGCATTTTTTTTAAGGAAACTTTTTAAATTTCTATTTTATTTGTCTTTTAAAAGGCATGAGATCGAATTATAGGATGTATATGAGTTTTTTAAGGAGCTTTTATAAGAGATGGTTGATGTTTTTGAAAGCAATGTTTTTTTGGAAAATTCTTTCTAAATTCTCTCCCATGCCATTGAAGAATTTAGTGAAGATTTTTTGTGAGAAATTTATTGAAAAGAAGGTGAGAAGTTTTTTCAAAGAGCTTGCAAGAAAATATGGGATCAAGAAATTTTTGCATGAAAATAAATGGATTTTTGAAAATGAAAATGTGAGATGATTTGATTGAAGAAAAGCAATAAGTCATTTTTATTTGCAGGTGAAAGGACATGCAAATGAGCAAAGAGATTTTTTTTTGGAGCAAATGAAAAGTCAATTGAAGAAGATCAAATTGTGAGAAAGATTTTATTTTTCTCACACAAGAAATATTGAAGAAGATGAATATGGAGAGAAGAGAAATTCCAAGAGTTCTTTTGTTTATAATTTTATTGAAGATGTTGTGTGATCAGATGCAAGAGAAATTTTTGAAGGAATATGAAAGATTCCAAGACATTGAAGAGACAATGTGATTTGCAGATTAAAATAATTATAGAGAGAAATCAAAATATGAAAAGTCATCTTATATATAATGTTTTGCAAGAACATTATATGTTGGTTTTTTTTTGTGATTCAATATGCACAGTTGAAGACATTTATATAGAAATCCTCATGAAGAGAAAAGAAAGATGAGAATATGATACTGGGTATGTGATGAAGAAAGAGTGTTGAGTTATGCAGAGATAATCAGGTGAATGAATTGTGAATTGAATGGAAACAGTATAACCCTCTAATATGTCAGTGAGACCTCTATATATGTCAGTGAGACATTTGTAAACTTGAAGTTTTTCATTTAATCTAGTGAGGCAGTTTGAGTAGTTTTTCTACCCCTAGAGGGTTTTCCACTCGTCATATCTTTGAGTTAAACTTCTTGTGTTGTTTCTCTAAATTAATAGTTGGTGTTTAATAATTTAATGATTATGAAGTTAATATTTGATCTCAGTTCATAATAAAGTTCATTGACAATTTGTAAAAGGTTGGAAAATTGAATTATTATATTAACATTGATTCACCCCCCCTCTCAGTGTTAATTGTACTCCTACAATTGGTATCAGAGCACAGGTTCCCTGTTGTAGTCTAATCGGCTTGGGTAGATCTTGAGGGTGGAGTATAATGGGTAAGTGCAAAAGACATAAGAACATGAGAAATGTCAAGTCTCTTTTTGTTGAGAAGGTGCAGTCTATATCAATTTTAAATGTTGATACTTTATCAGTTGATACAAATGTCTCACAGGTTGAAGAGAAAGTGTTTTAAGATGTTCCCTTCTTTGATGGTTCAAACTTTTCTATTTGGTGTTTTAGGATACAAGCATATCTATTTTCATTAGGATATGGTGTATGGATGTATGTAGAGAATGGCTATTTTATTTCTTCTCTATCACTTAATGATACAAGTCATAAAGAGGCTCATGAATATAATGACATTGCAAAGAAGGCTATTTTATCTGGATTATCTAATCATGTTCTCTGTAAAGTTATGAATTGTGTTACAACTCATGATATATGGAGAGAATTGAAAAGAATTTATCAAGATGATGATAAAGAAGAGGACACTCTGGTGTGTGAAGAAAGTGGTAATGAAAGGAGACTTTCAAATGAAGGAGTTGAGGTTCAATCTCTTTCAGAAGAAGCTAATATCATAGGTGATGATCAGGAATATGATGAACAAGATTGTGAGATTGATATGGAAGGAAAGCTCATATATGCTCTAAATGAACTCAGGAAATATTAGAAATTAAAATTACAACTGCAACAAGAAAGAAACTTAATAGACAAAGCTCTTACAGACCTTGAAGATGCTAGAAACCTGATTGTAGACTTGAAGAATCAAGCAGGTGAATCAGGCAAATTGATTGTCAGTTTGAAGACAGAAGTTGAGGAAGATAAGAGGATAGATGATGTTTCAAAATCTGACCTTGAAGTTAGAAGGATTGAGAATCTAAAATTAGAGGGTGAAATTATTAATCTGAGAAAAGAGTATGATGGTCTCAAGGCTTTATCTAAGAAGTATAAGGAGTTTGAACAAAGCACAAGCAAGCTACATTAGATACTTGGTAAACAAAAACTATATGGAGACACCACTGGACTTGGTTTTGAAGAAGGAGAGTGTTCTAAAGTCAGAGAGACTCCCAGAAAGAAAACTGATTTAAATTATCATACTATTGCTCCTGAAGGCAAAATGTATAAACAAAGAAGAAGAAATTTTAGAAGAACTGCTTCAGTAAAACAAGCATACATGCACAGGTATAATTATTCATTTAGTGGTTATTGTTATACTTGTAATCACTTTGGCCACAAAGCAGTTGATTGCAGAAGGAATACTAATCTTGTTTGTTACAAGTGCAATAATGTTGGACACATACAAAGAAATTATAAAGTGTATAGAAGGTATGATCCTGCATGGAAGCTTAACATGAGTGCTCAAAGGTACTATCAATCATTTGATTATGATTGTAACATAGTTCGTTATAATTGCAACAATCTTGGACACAAAGCACATAGTTGCAGAATGTATGGAAGAATTGCTTCACCTGATTTGATAGGTTTGAAAAGGACAAAAGCTGAAAAAGCTTGGAGGAAGAAAAATCCTGTGAAAGTATGGAAGAAAAAACAAAGACAAAAGAGTACAGATTCTAAACTTGTGCATCTTGCACAAGTTACATCATCAGTTGAATAATAGATAGCATGAAGTAAGGGGGAGTTGTTCATGTCCTATCAATTATCCCCAAGAAGTTACAGGAGGAGATCAGTTGATGTTTATCAATATGATGATCTTGATATGATGATCTTGTTTTATAATGTTTGAAATGAAGTTTCTGATGATATTGAGTTTCAGTGTATGTCAGTAATATAGGTGTTCATGATCAATGACATGATTAGTGGATGCAAGGTGTTGATAAGTTGTTAAATGATTTAATGCACAAAGAGAATGTCTTGTCCTGTTCATATCATGTTGGTGTTCACAAAGATTAAGTTGTCAAGATATTGCAATTCAAATGTTAATGATATTTATCTTCATGTATTTTGTTCATGTGTTTTTGAGCTATGTGTCTTGCATAAGAATTGAAGCCTTCAGGTCGATTGGAGATGGTGGACTAGATGTCAAGTCATGCTCATATGGAAGTGTTCTTGATGTGATAATCTAACATGTTTCTTTGATGGTTTTCATCATTAATATGTTTCAGGGAGGTAAGTACAAATTGTGTGGTTCTAGTTCTGAAGTGGTATTAGGTATGTGCTTGAAGCTATGGCATCTAGAGATGCTTATAAAATTGATGGTGGTACCTTATTTCTCTTCAAGTTTATCAGTTAATCAGAGGCAAGTAAAGGTCTTGAATTAGTTATAGCAGATGATAATGATAATGTTCAAGTACTAGTTGTTGAGTGCTCTTTTGTGCAGATGGTGCAACAATGATGTTTGTTCTTATTAGAGATTGGCAATGACATTTATGAGTAGAAATTTGTCAGTACACTTCAACATAGGTGGAGCAAATTGATTTGAGTCTTTCTCATCAGATGTCAAAAAGGGGGAGAAAGAGAAATTGAATCATGAAGTTTTGCCATCAATGACAAAAGGGGAGATTGATGGTGGCTGATTGTCATTGATGTCAAAAAGGTGTTGAGTAGATTGTATGATATACAAGAGTATTCATGATGTTCAGATGTCTCAAGAGTTGTATGCATTCACATGATGTTGTTGCTCATCAGGTGTCAGGTCTATCAAGGATGTGTTTGATCAGGATATCTTCAAGATTGTCTCAAGATGGTTTCTCATGATCTTGATGTTTGGTGTTCATATTAATCTTTGGAGTTCTTAGTTTTGTGTTATGATGTTGAGTTGTTTGATCATCATCTTCTTTCATGGTAGCAGCTTGACAAAGTTACAATGTGGAATGTTACAATGTGGGCTTTCATGCTTCTACCTCAGTTAGTTATCACAGTTATTGTTTCATGGTTGGTGATCTTGTTGGTATGTGTTGAGAATAGTCTTGTGCTTCAAATGTTGATCATACAGGAATGCATGGTTCACATGCATGAAGCATGTTTATGTTCAAGCAATGATGATGCAGTCCTCATACTTCATGTCATGGTGTTTATACAATTTCTCATGGATCAAGGATATCACTGTGCTACTTTGTTAAGTTCTTCAAGATAGTATGTTTTGTTTATCATGGTTCAACAAAGATCACTTGCTTCTCAAGTTCATATGTTTCATGATAAAGGATGTTGGTGGTTTGAACTTCATCTTGTTCAGGAATTTGATTTCATGCAGTGAAGACATATACTATTTTAAAGACCTGTATTGTCATGATGGTCTTCATTGAAAAGGTGTTCAAATTGTTTGGTGTCTTGATGATATAGATGTTGAAGAGTTTTCTCTGTAGGCTTCTTATGTGCAGAGATACAAGGTTTGATTTGCATAAGTTATATGGTCTTTCATGAAATGACACTTGCTTATTCATGCTCAATGTCAAAGAGACAAGTGTGAACCTAAACACTTAAGCAAATCTCTAAATTAAATCCTATATTAAACTCTAAGCTACCCATCATACTCTTATTGCAATTTTTGTTTTAAAAGTATGTTGACCTAGTAATACAGGTCACCTCACTTAAAGGAACCTACAGAAGGGCTACTTCATCATTATAGTAACTGGCCCCTCCTCTCTTTAATCACCGATGGCATATGGTCTTCATATGGGTGCCAAAACTATTAAAGGTCTTATTTGTTTTATGGAGAGCATGATTTTTGAAAAAAAAAAGACTTTCAAATGATAAATGAAGAGATGCCTTTTAAAGGGGAGCTCGACATAAGAGGGAATGCATTGGTCTTAAAGTTTCTTTCGAAGGAAAAGGCATCTATTCGTTGGAAAGCTTTATTTATATAAAGCATGAAATGCATATGTGAATGGGCACGATTTATGCCTTGTTTTTAAAAGCATTTTTTTAAGGAAACTTTTTAAAATTTCTATTTTATTTGTCTTTTAAAAGGCATGAGATCGAATTATAGGATGTATATGAGTTTTTTAAGGAGCTTTTATAGGAGATGGTTGATGTTTTTGAAAGCAATTTTTTTTTGGAAAATTCTTTCTAAATTCTCTCCCATGCCATTGAAGAATTTAGTGAAGATTTTTTGTGAGAAATTTATTGAAAAGAAGGTGAGAAGTTTTTTCAAAGAGCTTGCAAGAAAATATGGGATCAAGAAATTTTTGTATGAAAATAAAATAGATTTTTGAAAATGAAAATGTGAGATGATTTGATTGAAGAAAAGCAATAGGTCATTTTTCTTTGTAGGTGAAAGGACATGCAAATGAGCAGAGAAATTTTTCTTTTGTTTATAATTTTATTGCAGATGTTGTGTGATTGGATACAAGAGAAATTTTTGAAGGAATATGAAAGATTCCAAGACATTGAAGAGACAATTTGATTTGCAGATTAAAATAATTATAGAGAGAAATCAAAATATGAAAAGTCATCTTGTATATAATGTTTTGCAGGAACATTGTATGTTGGTTTTTTTTTGTGATTCAATATGCATAGTTGAAGACATTTATATAGAAATCCTCATGAAGAGAAAAGAAAGATGAGAATATGATACTGGGTATGTGATGAAGAAAGAGTGTTGAGTTATGCAGAGATAATCAGGTGAATTTTTATGCAGGTGAATTGTTATGCAGAGATAATCAAGTGAATGAATTGTGAATTGAATGGAAACAGAGTAACCCTCTGATTTGGTTTAATTATTTCTATTGGTGATTGGGTTTGCCAGTGAGGCTTGTGGTTAGTGAGACCTTCCTATGCCAGTGAAGCTTGTGGTCAGTGAGACCTTTGTATATGTCAGCAACTTGAGACATTTGTAAACTTGAAGTGTTTCATTTAAGCCAGTGAGGCAGTTTGAGTGGTTTTTCTACCCCTGGAGGGTTTTCCACTCGTCATATCTTTGAGTTAAACTTCTTGTGTTATTTCTCTACATTAATAGTTGGTGTTTAATAATTTAATGATTGTGAAGTTAATATTTGATCTCAGTTCATAATAAAGTTCATTGACAAATTGTAAAAGGTGGGAAAATTGAATTATTGTATTAACACTGATTCACCCCCCCTCTTAGTGTTAATTGTACTCCTACAATTTTTGATTTGAAGTCTCAGTTGTCAGCACAGTTTGAGATGAAAAATATTGGGGCAGCCAAGTACATTTTGGGAATGAAAATCAAAAGAGACAGAGCTAACAAAAAACTTTGGTTAAACCAGAGTAAGTATGTGAAGACCGTGTTGGATAGGTTCAGCATGGCAGATTGTAGACCCTTGTGTGTTCCTGTTTCATTGGGGACAAAGTTGTATGTTAGTGATTGTCCAAAATTTCCTAGTGAGCTGGAGGACATGAGCAGAGTATGCTAGTGTTATTGGCAATTTAAGGTATGCCATGGTCTGCACAAGACCAGACATTACCCAAGCAGTGGGAGTCCGTAGTTGATTTATGGCTAATCCTGGATGGGTACATTGGGATGTAGTTAAGTGAGTGTTCAGATATTTGAGGGGTACTTCCGAGTATTCCATTTTCTATCATGGCAATGCTACAGGACCTTCACATTCATTTTGTATTCATGGATTTGTGGATTTTGATTGGGCAGGTGACATTGACAGCAAGAGATCCACCAGTGCCTATGTGTTCACTATGTTTGGTGGTGCAATTAGTTTAATGAGTAAGAGACAACCTGTGGTTGCTTTGTCCACCATAAAAGCTGAGTACATGGAAGCAACTCATGCTTGTAAGAAAGCCATCTGGCTTAAGAGATTGTGTTCAGATATTGGTGTTGATGTAGGTCAGATTACGATTAGTTGTGACATTCAGAGTGTGATTTGCCTTGTGAAGAATCCAACTTTCCATGCCAAAACAAAGCATATTGATGTTCAGTTTCACTTCATGCGAGACATGGTAGAGGATGGGAAGGTAAATTTGGAGAAGGTAGATACTTTGAAGAATGTTGCAGATGCATTGACGAAACCAATGGGCATAGAGAAGTTCAGATGGTGTTCGGAGTCTATGGGTCTCTTGGCCTATAGCAGTTAAATCCTATTAATTCTATTGGCTCTTACAAGGTGTTCGACAAGTGGGAGAATGTTGGGAATTAAGGTGTCTCAACCTTGGTAATTCCTTGTACTTTTACATTGTATTTATTTATTATTTGCCTATTGTATTAATTGGATGCAAATCCTATGTTGTCATATTGTGGGAGTTGGCACGGTGATGTGTCATCCTACATGGCATATGACCACATGTAATTTTGTCCTCACATGACGAGATAGGCGTCCCACTTAGTGTAGGAATATTTTGCCATGTGTCAGCATCTTGGATGTTGTGTAAGGGAATATTGACCGTAACGGTCATGACAGATTCTTATGACAAAGTTATGACATGTAAGAGTCAGAAATAGGAGATTCTATGATAGGTGAAGACATGTGTCGAAGAGCATCTTTGAAAAAGGCATCTTTGGGTGTCCCAAGGTGGACTATAACATTTTTTAAGAGAATATGCTATTCATAGCCTGTGTATGATAGATTCTCTTACAACTATAAGTTATGACAGCTATGATAGATTCTATGACGGTTGTAAGAGTTGTAAGAGCATCTGTCATAGCCCATTTTGGAAATAGGTGACCTCCTTGGGATGGGGTGACTTGAAAAGTGTTAGGAGCATCCTACAGAGTTGGACAAGTGTCCATAGGCGTGGGTTTTGGGCCATGAGGCCATGTTGGATGCCCATCCCTATGTGGAGCCATTTTTGCCTTGTATATTCTATATATAGGTGATTTTGAGAGGAGATGTATTACAGGTTTGACAGGTACTATTATGCTGTCAATTTGTCTCCAGATACGAGTGTCAAAGACTCCTAAGAGCTTGCATTACAAGTGTATTGTAAACCATTTCAATTTTGTTAATACATTGTGTAGGTTTTGGAGTGTGGGGTTTTTCACCCGATAAGGGTTTTCCCCATGTATATCTTGTGTCTCTCTTCTTCTGTCTCATTTTCTTGTTTATGTGTTTACTACAATATCTCTGTTATCTCTATTAGTGGGTTTAACATTGTTGTAATAGTAATGATAAATTGAATTTACACTCTCCTCTCCTCATTAGATTAGTCTAGGAAGTAATTTCTGCACACCTAGCTTCCTTTCACTTTAAAACCATGGCAGATGCGGCGGTGGAGGATCCACCAGAGCAAGCAATGTTTGAGTTTCCTATCACTAATTAGGAGAGGGCTACAGCACTGAAGAATATTCCACCTTCAGCGTTACCAATCTTCTATGGCCTAGTGACAGAGGACCCAGATACATTTCTATTTGAGTTTGATATCCTGTGTAGGAGCTATGACTACACTTTGGATGCTCACAAGCTTACACTCTTTCCTGCCACTCTCAACGATGCAGCCTTGAGATGGTTTATGGGGCTAGGAAAAGATGTCATTCCAGACTGGGATACAATGAAGGATAAATTCTTGGAGAAATACCAAGATTATTACAGAGGACATGACAAGAGGAGAGATGACATCTTCAGGATGTCACAAAAAGAGGAGGAGCCATTGGAAGATTATGTTGAAAGATTCCAATTTTCCTTGAAGAAAAACCCCCAAAATAGATTGTCTGAAGAATCACTGAAGTTGGTCTTTTTGAGAGGGGGGTAAGTGCAAAAAGATGGGGGGCCAAAAAGTGGCCAAATTGTTTTAAAAAAAAAATAATACAAAATGCAAGTGCATTATAACGCGAGCGCGTTATCACCTATTATAAATTAAAAAAAAAACTCATCTCATTTCATTTCATTTCTTTTTCTCCACTATTCCCGTGGTCTGCAAACCCTAGGAAGCGCGCTCACATTTTGGATTCCTCAATTCAACATAAAAATCTTATCGATTCTTCGCCAAAATGCTGCCACGACGTTGAGCAGGCCAAAGGAGTGAGTTTATTTGTATTTTTGTTTGAATTTGCTTCTAAATAGGTAGGTTTGAGTTGTTTTTTGATGTATATTTTGTTAATTGTCAAGAAATTTTAATTCACCTCTGCCTCCTCCTCCTCCTCAAATCTACAAAATCTTGTGGAACAACAACCTCCTCCATCCATTCCTTGACATGCCCCTAGAACACAAGAAAATATAATGGGGCAAATTGAAAGCAACAAAAAAGAAATTGAAGATATAATTGCAAGGTTGAAAGATCCTTCCACTTCAACCTTGCATAGGTCATCCACGCCTGCTGAATCTCTTAAATCTATGTTATCAAATGTAGATTGAATTAGCAAGCAAATAACTAGTTGGACAGATAAGAGGAGAGAGTTTAGAGATTATTATGCAGACAAGTTGTCATACCAAGATGTGAAAAAATTACAAATTACAAAATTAGACTTGTGTTCAATTTTCACAAACCCACAAACATATCAACCTCCACCCATTACATGCAAGAGGTTCCCTATCCATTGGTGCAACAACCAAGTGATAAGGGACAATTTTGGGCAGAGGTGGTGGATGGTTTTTGACCATCCTCCATGCAATAATAATGAGGTCCTGCAATACTTTTTGAGGAAACTCTACTGCGAGTTTGTCCTCAATAAAGTGCCAAACTATTTTGATATGCGGGACTTCTAGGGTAGAGGTGGGGGGTCAGTACAAGATAGACCAAGGGCACGTCTTGACCCACATCGGGTAGTGAGACGAGTAATCAGCAGACCAGCCCATGAGCATGTTTCTATCCCTTCCATTGTAAAGGAGAGTGTTGAGGTCGATACACTTCAGTCCATTAGTGCCTTGACCCCAAGCATCATAAAGCATGCCAGTCCTGTAGCACAGAGTGGGTTGGGAGATAGTGCGAGGAGTAGGGTCCCACCCCATGCTTGTCATACTTGCGGATCAGCCTGTGGTTATGACCCCATGGATAGTCAGGACATAGGTGCACAGGCTACATCTGCAGTTGAGCAGATGGTGATGACAGATACCCTTCTGAGTGAGACTTTTGGCCTTGATACTCACGTAAATATTAGCAAGTTTATTGAATTTAATTTATTAAATTTTATTTTTGAAATGCAAGATTAACTAATTTAGTTTGATGATTGTAATGAAATTTTAGGGTCATAGCGTTGATGCAGTTTTCAGTGGTTCTCCACTTGCATATTACACTAGATCATCTACTGTCGGGGTATGTAACTAGTAAACAATTATAAATATTACATGTGAATAGCATCATTATATGAATGGTATTCTAATATCTGATTTTGGATGTTGAATAGGTTAATATTGGAGATTTCACGGCAACACCTACCAGTGGTGGTGGACTTCAAAGCTTCACGGAGGTAATAAAATAAATAGTTTAATGAATGAATTGTACTTACTAGATTTTTGTATGTGACTTGTGTGCTTTATTGTGTGTACTTCCACGTTTAGATGAACGTGTGTGTATGTTAGGAGCCATGATTTGCATCACTATTATAGTTTTCGTAATTGAATAATGTTGTTTTATTTCCAGATGATGCAGGCTACAGAGACACCTCCCGATGTTCATAGGGCAATGGAGCATGGTGTGACCTCTGTGATTCATAGCTCCATGGCATTGACAGGGGTATGAGGCAGATTAGTAAATTTTAATTTACATTCATTGTTATAGTTGTCTATTTTTGAAAAATTAAAAGATTATTGATTTGAAATTTAATTTCTATCTGGATGGTTTCTATAGGACATGACATCACCACGGCCTATTCTTACTACTGAGGCAAGTGAGGAGACATATTATATGGTAGCGGTAAGTGATTATTTTGTTAAATGTTTTATTTTTTATAACATGTAATTTCTATATATTAATGTCTATACTTTTTATTGTAATAGCTAAAGATGCAGAAAGAACTAAACAGGAGGAGCAGCCCTCGAGTTCATAGTAGACCACCCACATGCGCATCTCCATCCCCTAGAAGATCAAAGGTTGCCCATGATCTATTCTCTTCACCAGCCAGAGGGGAATGACTTTTTATTGTGTTCCTTTGTTGTATGCCTATATGGCATTCTTGTAAGCCTATATGGCTATTTTGTATATATGTTATACTTATATCGACAGATATTGATGTATGCCTATATGGATATTTGGTTAATACAAA
The DNA here is from genome assembly GCA_027924645.1 of Cunninghamia lanceolata. Lineage (NCBI taxonomy): Eukaryota > Viridiplantae > Streptophyta > Pinopsida > Cupressales > Cupressaceae > Cunninghamia > Cunninghamia lanceolata. The sequence goes on from BSBN01001245.1 coordinate 1,664,514, forward strand.
TCTTTTTTATTGATGGCATCCATACTTGCATTATAAATCCACATTTGAATGGATATTTGTAGATGGTTACTACAAATATTTAAAGTCCAATTGTATTACATAGGATGTTTGTTGATCCAATAAGCTAGCTATTGTTATTCAAGTATCACCTAAACCTCATTTTGGAACTAAAAGATAAAAGTTGTATTTAAAAAAAAAGTGAATCATCATGTTGAACAGAAAATATTAATATTCCTTATGAGTAGCATACAATGTCAACTATATGCAATACAAAAAAATGAATCATCATGTTATTCTTTATGTTTGAGATCCTGAAAATGACTAAGTCTGGTAGCCTGATATCCTGAAACACTAGGATGAATATCCAAGTCATTAGGATGATTGCGCCTTGAGAAAAAGTCATTAAGATGAGCACCTAAAAGAGACTTTCTTAAACATTCAAACATTGAGCAACAAGCATGAAGGGTTAAGGCGCAATTTGTAACTCATAAAGCCTCAAAAGGGTGCCCAACTTGGAGAGAGCATTCATTTAAGACAAGGCACCCATTGACACCTATTCCACCATAAAAGTGTGCCTAAGGTGGAAGGAGAACAAGCCTCTAGTAAGTGAAGCACACCTATTGTCTAAACCACTTCATTATGGCGCCCTAGCATGAGGAGGAGTATATAAGTCAATAGGAAATGCCAACTAGAATGCAAATGAAGGACTAAGTGGCATTTTCAATAAGCATCAATTAACCTTGATCTTTCAATAAATACATCAAATTGAGCCCCATAAGCCTAGGCGCTCTTTGCCTTCAAAAGAACCTTGTATTGGCGCCTTGGAGGAAATCAACTTACAATGACAAGTCTTGGAGGTTTCTCATTTTGGATGATGTCTTTTGAGATTAACTACAATGATTGAAAGTTAAGATGAGTGGAAAGAGCCTATCTTGAACCTTAGGTGCCTTCATGTAATTTCCCACCATCATGAGCGCCTAGATCTAAGAAGAAGGAGTGAATGAAGGATCTTAACATCAAGAAGCATGTTATCAATCAACTCGGAGAAGTCTTTGACAATAATTATGATGAATTGAGTACATGGAAGTAAAGGAAGTACATATCAACTCCAAAGTGTGCCTAATGATCAATAAGAAATTCTTCCAAAGCAAAGGCGCTCATTGTGAATTTTCCTACTAGTTTTGGCACCTTGAAGTCTAAGTGCATAAAAATCATGAGGATGAGCGCTTAGGGATGAGATAGTCTTCATAAGAGTTTAAATAAGAACATCATCAAAATGCGCCTTGGTAGAGAGACTTGAGAACATCATCAAATAAGCCAAAATATCTATCTCCAATCTAGGTGCAAATTCTAGCTCCTCCCAACTCAAATGAGCACTCAAGTTGAAGTCAACTTTCATCTATACAACCCTCAAATTGTTCCTTGATTGAGGAAGGGATTTGAACCTCAAAATTTAATCATCTCAAGACAAAAGCTTCCTTAGACATTTGGCATTTGATTGAAATCATTGAGAATTAGAAAGAACCACCTAAGGATGTAAGGTGCACTTTTCACCCATATAAGCCTAAAATTGCGCCTAAGGGAAATAACTTGATTTCATATCAATAGGTGAGCGCCTTGAGAGAAAGGATAACTCTAGGTCATTTTCAATTGTTGAAATCACAAAAATGATAAAGATAAAGGCAATTGAGTTAGGCGCACTTTAGCCTCTGAGGACACCTCAATGAGTGCCTTGGGTGAAATTGCATGAGATGACCTTTTGGAGTGAGCGCTTGAAAGATAGAATTCATTCTAAGACATCTCTCATCATTTAGAATTGCAAAATTGCAAGTATAAAGACATTTAAATCTAGGTGCACTCTCCATCAGTACAAACCCATTTTGGCGCCTAATGGAGAAATTTCATTGAAAGACACCTTTTGAATGAATCTCTTAAGGGAGATTGACCTCTTTAAGCCATTACAACTATTTGAAATCATTTAAAGTGATAATTATGGACCAACTTGTGTTAGGTGCCCTTTGCTCTTCTTTTTACCTATATATGCGCCTAGATTTGTAGTAAGATTATTCCATGTTTAAAGAGGATTCCTTTGTGTTATAAAATGTTTATCATGAGGATTGATGTGTTTCTTGGTTTGTATTGTAGGAAGAATGAAGGAAAAGGTAGGAGCAAGAGCTTGGAGTCGCCTAGAGTCATCACGTAGCTGCTCCAAAGGAGCCTTTCACATTCATTCATGCCAGAGAGTTAAGATGGAAGTAATCACTGCCAAAGAAACACCACTTCAAGAGGTAGCTGCTCCAAGAGGTCACAAAAAGATATATTTCAAGTCTTCTTCATCAACGACATCACCAGTTGCATCATGTTCGAAGACTTCCATCTATCACTTCAAGTTCCATTCATCTTCAAGTATCAACTAGATTCTTCATCAATCATCACTTCAAGATCAGCATGTAGCCACTCCAAAGGAACTTCTCATCATCATCAAGCATTCCAAAGACATCCATTCAATTTCAAGTCCCTCTGATACATTCAAGCCTCCTTGAGAAGTCATCTACTTCACATATAGGGGAAAGTGTTATCATCAATATCTACACTTCAAAGGACCTTTCAAGTTGGAACACTTCTTCATCGAACATTTGAAGACATCCATCCAAGCTTCAAGTTCTTTCACAATCTTCAAGTCTAGGAGAAATTGCATCTAGTGAACTCATTAATTGGTGCCTGGGAGGAAAAGACCTTAAACTTACATTATTGAGTCAGCACTTTAGAAATTGAGCCATTCCTAGTCAATTGGAGTCATCAAATATCAAATAAAAAGTTAAATTGGACTTAGGTACCCCTTCATGTAATTTCCCACCATCATGAGCGCCTAGATCTAGGAAGATCATCCAATTACGCCTAGGAATAAGATACAAGTCCAAGACCTCAAATTTGAGCACCTAGAAGTGTGATGGATTGAAGAAGCTACATTGGCACCTAAGGGTAAGTTGTATCTAATGACATCACCTAATTGAGCGCCTGTGTTGGTTTAATTCTTGATCGTTTCCTCAACATGATGAAGAATATGTCTGTAGCATGATAAAGAGACCAATATTACTTCCTAAGAAATGAATACAAGATAATAGTGGGATTGTATTTTTATTATGTTGTAAGGATTTATTCTTGTAGAGTTTGACATCATGGTATGTTAAGGTCTGTTGATTACACATAATTATTAAAGAGCCCAAGTGTAGAAAATATACATGGCATCATGTGAGATTGTAGATTGCTTTCTTGATTGGGAATGTTTCTATTTTAAACATGTATGATAAAGCCTAATAAAGTAATTCAATCTGAATTAAGGAAAAAGTAAAGAACATGCATGTAAAGACTTGACATACCTAAAAAATGAAGATTCAAATGGAGAGAGTACCTAATTATATAGTGTTTTTTCTTCTTGCATCAAACTCCTCAACAATTTGAGTTTTTCACCACTTGCTTCCTTTTCAATGTTAAATTGAATAACACTCAAATATAATTACTAACAACAATACTATTAACCAATCTATAATGTTAAATTCCTAAACTTGAATAGATATATATCAAAATTGGTGTGAAAACTATGTTATTTCCTCCTTCTCAAGATGGCAAAGTAGAAAAGGTGGTGGAAACATCATGCAAAGGTGGTATAGTGTGTCAAATGTGCATGTGAACTTCCCAACAGCATGAAAGCACTTTTTTTTTGTCAGAGCACGTGTAGAATCATTATGAAAATAGAGCATGTGGGCCTAGATCACGGGGGTCAACACTTTTTTACTATTTCTATAGCAGGACAAAATGCGATGTGGGCCTGGATCACGGGGGTCAACACTTTTTTACTGTTTCTATAGCAGGACAAAACGTGAGCGTGTTATAACACGCTCGTGTTTTGTCCTGCTATAGATTGATCACATCCTGTGCATTATCTTCCTTAACACAAGTAGGGATGACCAAATCCTGTGCTTCATCAACTGACAATTCCAATCCTTACAATTCCTCTTAAATACGGGAGCATCCATGACTGGAAGAGCCAAGCCACTTGGTCCCGCCTTGCTGAAGGATGACATTCTGGGAGAATTAGGAGATTCTCCTTTAGAGATCATGTAATATTTAAATGCTTTCCATATTGGTAGGTCCTCTGCATCAGATAAAAACCACTGATGGTGTCTAAGAAATAAGAAATTCTTCATCTCTTTGGTGATCCATTTCTGTTTCGAAACCTTCCCCTTCAGGCTTGAATGACCACAAGGTTTTTGAGGGAGAACTTTTCCTGTTTCCTGCAAGAGCTTACCAGATGCTCTGCCATATGATAGGCATAACAATGAAGGGGCAATCCCTCATAATCAAGTTCTTGATATAAAATGTCCATCGAGGAAGAAAGACAGATCTTCTTTGGAAGCAGAAGTTCTAGTTTGTGACAAATCCTTATCCAAGCATAAATAGCAGGGGTTTTGTCAAGCGATTGCTAATCCACTTCCACAAAGTCTCATGAAGACTTCCTGATTGATTCCAAAATGTCCACACCCCAAAATTGGAGAGGCAATCAATATAATCGAACCCATAAATCTATATTTGACGACAGCAACTCTCTTCAGGCTAGATTAAGAGTCCAACATTTTAGCTCAAGTCTAAACCCATCAACATCTAAATAACCTGAATAATAAAATCTTGGTTTGCCTATCTTTAAAACTCAACCCTCAATGTCAAACCCTAATCCCTCAACCCTTAACTCTGATCCCTCGACCCTCAACCCTATCCCTAAACCCTAAAGCCTCAACCCTCAACCCTCAATGTCAAATCCTAATCCCTCAACCCTTCACTCTAATCCATCAACCCTAAACCCTATCCCTAAACCCTCAACACTATACCTTAAACCCTAATCCCTCAACCCTCAACCCTAAACCATATCCCTAAACCCTAATCCCTCACTCCTCCCTATTCCGTCATCCCTTAACTCTAATCCCTCATCCCTAAACCCTAAATGCTATCCCTATTCCTAAACCCTCAACAGATTCGATACTATACCTTAAACCCTAATCCCTTATCCGTAAACCCTCCAACCCTATCCCTAATCCTTATACCCTCCACACTCTACTTTAACCCTAATCCCTCGACCCTCAACCCTATCCCTAAACCCTTGACCCTCGAACCTCAACCCTTAACGTCAAACCCTAATCCCTCAACCCTTAACTATGATCCCTCGACCCTCAACCCTATCCCTAAACCCTAAACCCTAAAGCCTCAACCCTCAACCTTCAACATTAAATCCTAATTCCTCGACCCTTCACTCTAATCCCTCAACCCTAGACCCTCAACACTATACCTTAAACCCAAATCCCTCAACCCTTAACCCTAAACCTTATCCCTAAACCCTAATCTCTCAACCCTCAACCCTAATCCGTCATCCCTCAACTCTAATCCATCATCCCTAAACCCTAAATGCTATCCCTATTCCTAAACCCTCAACAAACTCGATACTATACCTTAAACCCTAATCCCTTATCCCTAAACCCTCCAACCCTATCCCTAATCCTTATACCCTCCACACTCTACTTTAACCCTAATCCCTTGACCCTCAACCCTATCCTGAAACCCTTGACCCTCGAACCTCAACCCTCAACGTTAAACCCTAATCCCTCAACCCTTAACTCTGATCCCTCAGCCCTCAACCCTATCCCTAAACCCTAAACCCTAAAGCCTCAACCCTCAATGTCAAATCCTAATCCCTCAACCCTTCACTCTAATCCCTCAACCCTAAACCCTCAACACTATACCTTAAACCCTAATCCCTCAACCCTCAACCCTAAACCTTATCCCTAAACCCTAATCCCTCAACCCTCAACCCTAATCCGTCATCCCTCAACTCTAATCCCTCATCCCTAAACCCTAAACACTATCCCTATTCCTAGCCCTCAACGGGCTCGATACTATACCTTAAACCCTAATCCCTTATCCCTAAACCATCCAACCCTATCCCTAATCCTTATACCCTCGACACTATACTTTAACCCTAATCCCTTGACCCTCAACCTTATCCCTAAACCCTTGACCCTCGAACGTCAACCCTCAACCCTCAACTTCAAACCCTAATCCCTCAACCCTTAACTCTGATCCCTCGACCCTAAACCCTATCCCTAAACCCTAAACCCTAAAGCCTCAACCCTCAATGTCAAATCCTAATCCCTCAACCCTTCACTCTAATCCCTCAACCCTAAACCCTCAACATTATACCTTAAACCCTAATCCCTCAACCCTCAACCCTAAACCTTATCCCTAAACCCTAATCCCTCAACCCTCAACCCTAATCTGTCATCCCTCAACTCTAATCCCTCATCCCTAAACCCTAAATGCTATCCCTATTCCTAGACCCTCAACGGGCTTGATATTATACCTTAAACCCTAATCCCTTATCTCTAAACCCTCCAACCCTATCCATAATCCTTATACCCTCGACACTCTACTTTAATCCTAATCCCTCGACCCTCAATCCTATCTCGAAACCCTTAACCCTCAAACCTCAATGTACTCAACCCTCAACGTCAAACCCTAATCCCTCAACCTTAACTCTGATCCCTCGACCCTTAACCCTTAAAATTTGAACCCTAAAACTTATCCCTACATGCTCAAAACTCGATACTATATCTTAAACCCTAATCCCTTAACCGTCATCCCTAAAGCCTCAACTCTAAATCCTTAAACCTTCAACCCTAAACCCTATCCCTAATCCCTCTACCCTCTACACTCTTATTTAACCCTAATCCCTTGACCATTAACCCTATCCCTCAACCTCAACCCTCAACCCTCAACCCTCAACTCTCAACATTAAACCCTAATTCATCAACCCTAAACCCTAATCCCTCAAACCTAAACCCTATCCCTAAACCATCAACCCTCAACACTATACCTTAAACCCTAATCCCTATCCCTCAACCCTTAACCCTTAAAACTTAAACCCTATCCCTACACCCTCAACACTTGACACTATATCTTAAGCCTTAAACCCTCATCCCTAAAGCCTCAACCCTCAATCCTTAAACCTTCAACCCTAAACCCTATCCCTAATCCCTCTACCCTCGACACTCTAACCCTAACCTCGACATTAAACATTAATCCATCAACCCTAAACCCTAATCCATCAACCCTAAACCCTCAACCCTCAATACTATACCTTAAACCCTAATCCCTCAACCCTCAACCCTAATCCCTCAACCCTCAACCCTAATCCCTCATCCCTAAACCCTAAACGCTATCCCTATTCCTAAACCCTCAACCCTCGACACTATACCTTAAACCCTAATCCCTTATCCCTAAACCCTAAACCCTATCCCTCAACCCTTAACCCTTAAAAATTAAACCCTAAAACCTATCCATAAACCCTCGACGCTCAACACTATATTTTAAACCTTCAACCCTAAACCCTCAACCCTAAAGCCTCAGCCCTCAATCGTTAAACCTTCAACCCTAAACCCTATCCCTAATCCCTCTACCCTCAACACTCTACTTTAACCCTAATCCCTTGACCATCAACCCTATCCCTAAACCCTAAACCCTCAACCCTCAACTCTCAACATTAAACCCTAATCCGTCAACCCTAAACCCTAATTTGTCAACCCTAAACCCTAATCCCTAATCCCTCATCCCTAAACCCTCAACCCTCAAAACTATACCTTAAACCATAATCCCTCAACCCTAAACCATAATCCCTCAACCCTAAACCCTAAACCCAACAAAATTGCTTTGCCTTATGTTAGGTTGTTAAACCTATCATTTTTGACACTCTTCTCTTAAAGATATTTGAGTTGCAAGAATATGTCAGAAAAATGGCTATGAACATTTTTAATATTAGTAATGTTATATGGCATGTTTTTCTAGCCCATCTCGGGTTCATTATGCTAATAGGTGTACACAGTATGAGAAAAGATTTGCATATGGTACATCCACATTGAGTAATTAATAGTTGAAATCAGAAGGATGATCATTATGAGAAAAGATTTACATTGGGGTACATCTATGTTTCTTGCTGTCCACCCCGCACTTAGGGGAGGTATATTGTTATGAAACAGGCAAATAATCTCCCATTGTTTACTGGCTCTATCCATAAGAACTACTAAACTATACCTTAAAGCCTAATCCCTCAACCCTAAACTTTCAACCCTAAACCCTATCCCTAATCCCTCTACCCTCAAAACTCTACCTTAACCCTAATCCCTTGACCCTTAACCGTAAATGCTATCCCTAAAGCCTCAACCCTAAACCCTAATCCCTCAAGGTCCTAAACTCTAATCCCTTATCCCTAAACTCTAAATCCTATCCCTAAACGCTCAACCCTCAACCTTAAACCTTAATCACTCAATCCTTATCCACCCCTCTCCTCCCCTATCTGGCTCACTCCCATCTCTACCCTCCTCTTCCCTCGACACTATACATACATACATATAGGCATACATAGATACATACATACATATAGGCATACATACATACATACATACATACATACATATAGGCATACATACATACATACATGATTAATAGCCTTGAACATAAAAAAATTTAAGGGGAACATAATGCGAGCGCGTTATAATGCACTCGCATTATTTCAAACATGACAAACAACACAAACTTTTGCAGAAAAGGAAAAATGCAAAGCAAAATATAACGCAAGCACGTTATAACGTGCTCGCGTTATGTTTTTCTTTGGGAATCCCAAGCCTTAGGCTTGGGATTTGCTTTGGATTTCCAAACCAAAGGCTTGGAGTGCCTTTTGAACAGCCACAGACGTGTTTTTCCATATTCTTCAAGATTTCACATAATTTCGTTCGTGCTAACCCTCAAATTTGTACGTGTTTCAAGGTCAAACAAATCAAAAACCTGGGTAATGTTAGGCTTACTCTTAGCTATTTGACGATGTGATTTTTTTCACATTTTAACAATGTTAAGCATTTCATCTTTAATTTCTTTTGTTTGTGTCCATTTTTGGGCAAAAACCATTGTTTGGTCTTTTTTTCATTGTAAATTAACTATTCTTTGAAATTTCAAAAAAATTACATATTTAGAAACTAGACTCCATTCTACAAATATTAAAAAAAGAAAAAAATGATTTTCAATTAGCTTTCAAAATTTATAGGGGTAGCACGGCCAAAATTCTATTTTTTAGGATGTGTCCACTTTGAAAATTAGTAAAAAATCAAATATTCATCAAAAAAATATCAGAAAAATTGGGCATAAACTACATGCTATTAGCTAATTTCTCACTCAAGTGATTTTAAAAATACCAAAAAAAAGTTGACCTTTTGAGGGAGCCACAAAACATTCTATGTTATGTTTTTTTGACAGAAACAACACCAATTTTTGTGGCTCCCTCTTTTGAATCCCTTAATCTATGTCATTTTCAAAAAAAATAGTAGTTTAGAAAGTAAACTCGGAGCACTACGAACATTGTTTTGGTTGCATCTCCAAATTTTGAGTGTAACTATGGTTAACTTCTCATCCAAGGCCAGTATTTCCTGATTTCAGAAAAAAAAAAAAAAAAAAAAAGTGGCCACTTAAGACCCCTTTTTGGCCCCCCATCTTCTTGCACTTACCCAGGGGTTAATGATGATTGCATGGATGCCTTGAATCGCATTAGGTAGGGTGATGTTTCTCAATTACCTTTTGCATCAATCTGTAAAGTTTGTAAAAATTATTCAAGAACTTTCACCAGACGACCAAGGGGAGAAAGGACATCCATTACAAACAAAGCAACCAATGGGGTTTTAAGAGTGGAAATTAGTAACTTGCTTTCCACCATGAAAGAGGATAGCATCAGCCATATGGCTACATAGATGGACACTCTTCACATCAAGAAGAAACAAGAAGAGGTGGATGCAATGCTTACTGAGTACTGTCCCAGCTATAGGCAAAGGAAGGCCAATTGTAAGTGCAAGAGGGTGGCAAGTATCCAGCAAGAGAAGGTTGAAAGGCCAGAATTTCAGCCATTTGAAGGAGAGGATAGACAACTATTTTACATAGCTCAAAGGAGACCTTGGCAGGAAAGACAACATATGCCCTCTGATCCACTAAGTTTCATTTCACCCTTTCCTGCTGCAAACCAAAATTTCTCTTCTTGGAATACTCAACCATGGCCTAGTAATCAAAATCTCTGGCAAAACCCACAATGGCCTACTCCACAACCAAGTTGGAACCAACAGCAGCCAAACCCATAGCCCCAACAAAGTTTTAAGGTTTCAACTATAACCCTCAATGGCCTACACAACAACCTCAATGGCAGCCCCAATGGAACAAGGGCCAACAATGGCAGCAACATGCAAATTACCAGCAACCTATGCTTCCATCTCAACCCCAGCAGCCAGCAATAATGCCTCCATCCACTCCTCAAACTCAACCTCCTAGACCTACCCAACTCCATGCCCAACCTGCACCTAACCCTAACAATAAGCCTGTTCAACATCCTTATACTAACAAGGTGATACAATACCCCACCTATGGGTTAGAGGTGAGTAATGTTCATCTTAGATCAAGGAAGCAACTTGTGGGGCCTTCATCTCCCCAAATTACAGAACTTAAAGATGAAGAACCCATAGAGGAAGCCTCAAATAAGCCACCTCTAGAGCCTGAATCAAATCAGGACCCTCATACCACTTTACATCCAAAGCCTCATTTCCCTGAACGCTTGGCTATCCAGAAGCAACCAGCACAAGCTGAAATTGACCTTGTAGGCCAGTTAAAAGATATAAGCATAAAAATTCCCTTAATCCAAGCTATCAAAGATATTCCTATCTATACTAAGACTATTAGAGATCTCTGTATAAAGAAATCAGGAAGGAAGAGAATGGACCCAAAGACAGTCCAAGTTTTGGGTAACCTTGCAGACATAATGTTGGGAAATATAACTATCCTAAAATATACAGATCTAGGTAGCCCAGTAGTGGATGTAAAAATCAATGGGACTCTGATTAAGAATACTTTGATAGACTTGGGTGCTACAATTAATGTAATGACCAAGTAGACAATGCAGATGTTGTAGTTAAACAACCTTAGGCCTACTCAAACAGTTTTGCAATTAGCTGATAGATCTACAATTAAACCTAAAGGAGTCATTGAGGACTTGGTAATTGCATTAGATTCATGGGAATACCCTGCTGATTTTATAGTACTATAGCCCAAGGTCAATCTCGCTAGTTATCCTCTTATACTAGGCAGACCATGGCTTGCCACAACAGATGCATTTATAGGTTGCAGGTCAGGAAATATGATCATATCCAATGGGACTATAACTAAGAAGTTGGTCTTATATCCACCAGCCCAACCATACCATGAACTTGAGCAAACCATCTAGCCTACCTCAGATGATGAGGAAAACTATTCACTTTAAACCTTGCTGACTATTGAATGCAACCCCTTGTTGGATATCCAGGATGAAGATGAGCTGATAGCTCACATTATACAAAATGACTGCGGGAGGCACCCGCAACAATAGGATTGTTTATCCTATTTACAAGAACCCTTGAGAAGCATAATACCTGTCGGTTCCTCAGAGGAGGTATCCCAAATATTTCATACTTTATTACCCCAGCAATACTTACCAGTAATACCTAGCCTTGACTTGTCCTCTGTACAAGAAATGTCTAAACAATTAGAAATCAAGCTGGTAAAGATGTTGACTATTAATAATGCATTAACTGATGAACAACAGCAATCCCTGCACACATTGTTGCAATCACACTTAGCAGCATTTGCATTGGATTATAGTGACATGAAAGGCATTAATCCTACCTTATGTATGCATAAAATTTACATTGATGATGGCCACAAACCTATAAGGCAGCAGTAGAGATGCATGAACCCTATTCTAAGAGAGATAGTGAAATATAAACTTCAAATGCTTTTGGATGCAAGATTTATATACCCCATTTTAGACAGTGAATGGGTTTCTCCATTGGTAATAGTTCCCAAGAAAGGTGGCAAGTGGCGAGTTTGTGTTGACTATAGGGAACTAAATGCTACCACCAGGAAAGATCATTTCCCATTGCCCTTTATTGACCAAGTTCTTGACTCTTTGGCAGGGAAGAAATATTTCTCATTTCTTGATGGTTTCAGTGGCTATAACCAAATCAAGATTACACCAGAGGATCAAGATAAGACAATGTTTACCTACCCTTAGGGGACCTATGCATATTTTATCTTGCCCTTTGGTTTGTGCAATGCTCCAGCCACATTTCAAAGAGCAGTACTCAGTATTTTCTCTGATTTTGCCCATGACAGCATGGAAATTTACATGGATGACTTCACCACATATGGTGAAACATATGATGAAGCCTTACACAATTTGGAGAAAGTTTTAAAGAGATGCACAGAGCACAATCTATCTTTGAGCAATGAAAAATGTTTTATGATGATGACACAGGGCATTGTCTTGGGACATTTTATCTCAAGTGCAAGAATACAAGTTGACCCAAAGAAGATTGAAATCATATCTACCCTGCCTATTCCACAGAGATACAAGGACGTAAGGAGCTTCCTTGGACATGTAGGTTATTACAGGCGGTTCATTCAAGATTTTAGCAAAATTGTTGCTCCTATGTTTACTCTGTTGACAAAAGACATTGACTTTGAATGGACCCCAGACTGTCAGACTTCATTTGAGAAGTTAAAAGCAGCCTTGACACAAGCACTAGTTCTAAGGGGTCCAAATTGGACACTACCTTTTCATATCCACACTGATGCATCAGACTTTCCCATTGGAGTAGTCTTAGACCAGCAAGAAGGAAGTAAAGAATATGCAATATACTATATCATCAAAAACCTACAGGGAGCTGACTTGAACTACACTGTGATAGAAAAGGAAATGTTAGCTGTTGTTTATGCCATTAACAAATTTAGACACTACATTACTGGCTATAAAGTGTTCATACATATAGACCATACAGCAATCAAATATTTGATGAATAAGCCAATAGTGGCTAGAAGACTTGTAAGATGGTTGTTTTTATTGCAAGAATTTGACATAACAATAGTTGACAAACTAGGAAAGGCTAATGTAGTTGTTGATTTTCTGTCTAGACTACCTACACAATCAGCAGAAGGAGTGGTTGATAACTCTTTTCCTGATGAGCATCTATTTGCTCTAAATGTACACACTCCATAGTATGCAGATAAAGCTAATTATTTGGTCACAAGGCAGATTCCAGGTTACTTTTCTCCAAGGGAGAAAAGGTAGTTAGTTCACAAATGCTTCCCTTATTCTTGGATTTTTGGATTCCTATTATATACTAGCCTGGATAACTTTATGAGAAGATGTATCAGGGAAGATGAAGTGTTTGATATATTGAAGGCATGTCATGATGAACCCTACGGTGGACATTTTATAGCCAAAAGGACAGCCTTCAAGATCTTGACAATAGGATATTATTGGCCAACACTGCATAAAGACTCTATCAAGTATACTAGAAGCTGTGATAAGTGCCAGAGAATGGGGAGACCTACAAAAAGTGATGAAATGCCTTTGCAGCCCCAAATAGAATTAGCTCCTTTTGATAAGTGGGGGTTGGATTTTGTTGGTCTTATCTCTCCTACTTCAAACAATAAGGAATATATACCGATATGCATTGATTACTTAACCAAATGGGTGGAAGTTAAAGCTTTGCAGTTGGACATAGATGGCAATGTGGCAAAATTCTTATATGAGGAAATCTTCACTAGGTGTGGTGTACCTAGGGAGATAGTGACTGATCGAGGACCACAATTCACATCAGATTTAATCACCAAATGGGTGGAGGAATATCAGATTAGACACAAGAAGTCCACCCCATACCATCCTCAGGCTAATGGTCAAGTTGAGGTTACAAACAAGGAAATTGAGAATATATTGACAAAAATAGTACAACTTCATAGAAGAGATTGGGTTTCCAAGTTACCAGAAGCTGTTTGGGCATACAGGACCACTTGGAAGACAACTACAAGATTCACTCCTTATGAATTGGTTTATGGAAAGACAGTAGTACTGCCTATAAAATTTGAATACAAAACTCTGAGGGCAGCAGTGGAATTAGAGATGGACTTGACAAAGGCTCAAAAGGAAAGACTACAACATTTAAATGCTCTTGATGAAATCAGATTGGAAGCCATACACCACACAGAGGTTATTCAGAAACAAAGAATTAAATGGCATGATAAGTATATAAAGACTAAAGAGTTCAATGTTGGTGATTGGGACCTTCTTTATGACTCTAGATACAAAAATTTCAAAGGAAAACTTCAATCTCTGTGGTTGGGACCATATGAGATTCAACAAGTATTCCCTAATGGTGCAATTCAACTACAAACCATTGATGAGGTCAAATTTTCATTACTAGTAAATGGACACAGGCTGAAACTTTATAAGAAACCGCTTCAAAGGGATGATTTTATTATCTCTCTAATAAATTAGTATGGTGCTCATGATGATATTGATGAAGGCTTTGAAACACACAATGATGTATAGACAGAAAGTGATCCACCAATTCTGCCTAGTGATGCAGAGGTTGAGTTGCATGACTCTCAACACCTGTCACTGAGACTTAATTTCATTGCTTTGTACTTCACATGCACACACAGCACACTACCCATGGGGAACACGGTTATCTCCAGAGGGACCTATTCTTCACTCTCAGTTGGGACTTGTTACAGTTGGGACCTGTACTAGAGGCACCCATAGCAACACCTATCTGTAGACATCTTCAACACTTTGGCAAAAAGTAAACTATTTTCCTGCGCATTCCATTTATTCTACACATGCTTCATTCATTTTGAAATAAATCAAACACTGCCACAAAAGTGTTCAACTCACACTCACGTGTTGTTCGATCAAGCATTGCGAGGATTCACCTCACATCACTTCTGAAGTACCCGTCATCTTACCATTCACTCTCATGCATTTCATCCTACTCACATCAAATAAAATTCCAAGTACGTGTTCTCCAGTTCCAAGGTGCACTGATCATTTACTTCCATAATGTATGTACATAAAGTAACTTTCAATGATTAACTTAGATTTCTTTCTATATTCATTATTACTTTTCGTTTAATTCATGCATGTGAAAATATCTATCACCATTCAATTTCATAATTACTCTTTCTTCCATATCAATTCACATGTGAAGTGAGGTCACTTCACCCATTAGTTCGGGGGCAGGGTTGTATTTTTCAATTTTCGTCACCCAAGCCTTTAGAGTTACCAAATAGAATTCTATGCCATTTTCCAAAGATAGTAAACCTACCTTGTTTCATCCAAATTGTGAACTTATTACCCTATGAGTGAGTTGAGATATAGAACTTTGCATAACAAGAGAGCTCAAAAGTTACAGTTGCGGGGAATAGGAGAAGGCAGCAAATTGTAGGTTCTTCTAAAGGTGGTGGAATCAGAGTTGAGTAGAATTTGAAACCTTTTGAGGTTGCAGAGTACAAAGACAATGGGAGGTGATGTGATAAGATGAGAACCATATGTGCATAAGGAAATATTAGAGGATGTGATGGTTCTGCCACTCTTCACCAGAGTGAGATGGCTAGACTACTTCTTAAAGTTAACAGAATATGATAATGAAATGGCGAAAGAATTTGCAGCTACATTGCAGTATGATGAGGCAACAGTCAGGGGATTGGTTGTAGATTCTTCTAAAATGGCCATTGCCCAAGTTACAAGATTACCACGTATAGGGTCTGAATATCCAGCTCGTGCTGATGTAGCTACAGTAAGAGAAGAATTTTGCAAGCATGGAGAAAACCTAGACTCAACATCACAAAGTACAAAGAGATTGTCACTTCCATTCTTTTGGGGAAAATGTGCTTCTTATATCATTAAATACTTTACCTATGATGGTCGGCACAATTTATTATATACTGTGCAATTTAAGTTGCTAAATCACTTATGCCATGATAACTTAGTCAATGCTCCTAATTTCCTCTATAACATGTTCAAGAGGATGGCATCCGAATATCAGAAAAATCAAATGGACACCACGTTGTCCCATCACTGCTTAATAGCCCTATTGGTTAAGAGAAGCCTAAGAATTCAACATCCACAGGTAGATTGGGATGCCTTTAAACAATGCACAGATATCACAACACTATTGGAAGTATAGTAGACATGATATTTCCACAGTCCATGATTAATTGTGAAGCTTCTGGAAACACTGTGTCTTGCTTTTTTATGTCAACGTTTTGGATCATACTCAATGATCCATCATCAGGACGAAAAGAGTAGAATGCAATGTGGATAAGATTGCAGAGAAGGATATATAAAAAGGAGAGAGTTGGGGCACGTAGGACAAGGAATGGCTTCCACATAATAACCAAAATTAATAAAAGGAGAAAATAGAAAAAATAGAAAAAAGGGGGCATAATAGGATGGAGAAAAAACAAAAAGAAGGAAAGAGGGTAGAATTAAAAGATCACAAGAGACCAATAACCAGAGAATGTGAGAAACCCAAAAACAAAAAGAACAAAGGAGTAATGAAAAGAGGGAAGCAACTAAAAATTATAATAATGCTTATAATAATATGAGGGATTGAGATAAACACCAAAGGAAATAAGTAACAAAGTATGTATATATATATATATATTATTTTAAATATAGAATATTACTAAACATATATTCTATAACAAGTGCTTCAAGGGAGCTTAATAAGGCTAAAACGAGGTAATACTAAGAGGAATATCAATAAGAGTATATGGATATCAATAAGAGTATAAGAATTTCATTAATATAAATAAAGAAAGAGAAAAAAAAAAAGAAAAATATACTTTATATTTGGAACATATATAAGACTATATAATTACACATATATAAAGCAAGGAAAGGAAAAAAGTCATAAAGACCAAGTCAAAAACAAAATCCTATAAATGGGATATTAAGGACTATAAGTAGAGAATACGTAAAGTAAAAAAGCTTATAAGTATAAATAAAGCACAGACAAATATCAGTATAGACAAGACCAAGTACAAAAAGAATAGGCAATGTGTATCATAATAATACCCAAGACACAATTATATAGAAAAATTAACAAAGCAAACTATATGTATATAAACTTTAAAATGAAAATAGAGAATAAACCAATAGAAAGAAAAACAATCCATAGTAGAAAATGAGGAGAAAAAAGTATTAAAAATGAAGTAAAATGAGAAAAAAAATGCCAAGCAAAAACAATAGGAAATTACTATAAACAACAATTAGTATATAACTATAGAAAGGGGATAGGAGTAATACTTGTATAAGAATACCGAGGAACGAGGCAAATGAATGAGGAAGAAATTAAATAAAGTAAAACTCTAAAAATTAGAAGAAGAAAAATGAGTAGAATTATTTTATCTATATAAACAAAGAATGTATAAATATATAAAAAAATATATAAAAACTATAACAATGCACTGAACGAGTAACTAAAGAAGAGAGAAGAGGAACCACACTAATCTATAAATGCAAAGCCTAAATAAAGAATATACAAAAGAGATAAAGACACGAAGCACATAAGAATAAAAACAAGGAGGGGGAAGAGTGGACCTAAGGGGCAACATCCAGGTAATCGAGAGAGCAAGAGGAGGGAAGAGAGTGAGAAGGAAACCAATGGGAAAAAGGAAAAGGACTAGAGAAAGAAAGTATTGAGTAGAAAACAAAAGAGACCATAGGGTAAAGAGAGAAGAGACCTACGAGGAACCCAGAGAAGAGAGTAAAAGATGACACCAAAAGTAAAGGAGGAAAAACACGTGAAGGTAGGGCGGTCACAGAGGAAAGAGAGCAAAAAAGAGATCAAGAAATTAGTGCATGGAGAAGAGAAGGACAAGAGAGAGAAAGCATGAGAAGCAAAACGGGACGGGAAGGATAGAGCCTAGGAGGAGATGACCGAAGGGCCAACAAGGAAAGGGGAACACGATAAGGTGGGGCAAGGTTAAGAAAGGAGGAGAGTGAGTACTGAAGAAAGGGAGGACCCGAGAGGGGTGAGTCAAGGACTAGGGAGAGGAGGAACGACAGGGAGCAAAGAGCTAGGGAGAGAAGAGGACGGATGAGGATGGTTGGGGTAAAATGAAGAGGCCTAAGGTTGGGGGGGAGGAGTGGACCCAAATGGGAAGCGAGGGAGAAGAAAAAAGGGGGGGGGGGCAAGGTGACAAGGAAAGAGGGATGGAATAGGAAGATTGACAAAGAGTGAAGAGCTGCCAACGAGGAGGAACCAAAAGGAGCACGGGGCCAAAAAAGGGGATAAGGAGAGAGAAGAGGAGAGACGAGGATGGTGGGGGTAAAAATTGAAGAGGCCAAGGTTGGGGGGAGAGAAGTGGACCAGTATGGGAAGAGAGGGATAAGAAAAAGTGAAGGGCAAGGTGCCAAGGAAAAAGGTGGAAAACGAAAAGAGGAGAAAAGACAGGTGGAGAGGAAAGGGGGAGAGGGGATCACAGGGAAGCGGGGGGATTTTTGAGGGAATTAAGAAGAGGATTCCAAGTGTGGCTTAAGGTCCAACCATCATCCCTGTTAAGGTTGGAGGGGTTGTTTCTGATGAAAATGGCCTCTTTGAGTTTTCTCTTGAAGAAGTTATCTTCTTTGGCAAGGACGAGGGTATCTTCAAGGCAAATGTGATGTTTGGTGCTTGAGGAGTGGTCAGCCAAGGCAGACTTAGCAACTCTTTCATGCCTAATATTTGCACTGTGTTCTTTGATTCTGGTGTGAATAGATCTGCCTGTTTCACCGATGTACAGGGTGCCACACGAACAATCAATTTTATAGACACCTGAGTTTAAAAGAATGTCTTTGTGGTCTTTGGTGGACAGGATGAGGTTTCTAATGGTGGACATAGGTTTAAAGGCACAATTGAGACCTTTTTTGCGAAGGATTCTAGCAATCTTATTAGAGATGCCTTCAATGAAAGGTAGGGTGGCACTGAAAACAACCTCAGAGTCTTTCACACTAGGTTTAGTAGTAAGGCGGGTTTGGGCTTGTTTAAAGGCCTGCTTGATGCACTTGGTGCGGTAACCATTAAGCTTGAAGACCTTGGAGAGGTGGGATAACTCTTGGTTTAAGTGGTCAATGTCACAGATGCGAAAAGCTCTTGTTGTCAGAGTTTTGAGGACACTGGCTTTATGGGCTGGATGGTGGTGCGAAGAGGCATGAAGATAGAGGTCAGTGTGTGTGGATTTCTTGAAGACTCGACGACCAAGAGAACCATCACTTATTTTGATGAGAAGGATGTCGAGGAAGGGGAGTTCATTATTGGATTTGAGTTCTTTGGTGAACTTAATGCAAGGGGTAAGGCTATTAAGATGATTCTGGAAGAGTTCAAGTTGTTCTGGGCCATGTGGCCAACAAATTATGGTGTCATCCACATAGCGCTTCCACCAAGTTGGTTTGAGGGGGAAAGAGTTTAAGGCAAGGTCTTCGAAATGTTCCATGTACAGGTTAGCAATGATAGGAGAGAGAGGGGATCCCATGGCCACCCCATCAGATTACTCGTACACAACATTTTGGAAGGTGAAGAATGTGGATGTTAAGCATAACTCAACCAGGGAGGCGATTTCTTCATTGGTTTTCCACCTGATAAGCATGATGGAGTCGATAAGAGGGACTTTGGTAAAGAGGGAGATGACATCGAAGCTGACAAGAATGTCTCCCTCATTGACTTTTTTGTCTTTGATGAAGTCTACAAAGTGGGACGAGTCTTTGATGAAGGAAGAGGAATGCCCGATGAGTGGAGAAATTGATTTGGCCAAGAAGGCGGCTAGTTTGTAAGTGGGGGAATGTGTAGTGTCTACAATCGGTCTCAAAGGAATGTTGGGTTTGTGTATTTTAGGAACTCCATAGATGCGCGGTGTGATCTCTTTGTTGGGCATTAGGTGCTTTTTGGTCTCATCATCAAAGGAGGAAGATGCAATGGCATTTTTTACTTGTTTAAAGATTTTGGAGATGGGATTACGGGGAAGGATTTTATAGTTGCCACTGTTGTTGAGGTGGTCAAGCATTTTGGTAATGTAGTCCGGCTTGTTCATGATAATGGTGGCATTCCCCTTATCAGCTTTAACAATGACGACATTTTGTTTAGAAAGCCTTTTGAAGGTGAGAAGTTCATCCTTGGGGACATTCCACTTGGGGGGCCTGGCATGCCTAAGAGCTACGGTACAATCTTGTCGAACTTCATCAGCAATGTTAACAGGCAGAGAGTGGATAGCATTCTCAATTTCGATAAGGAAATCAACCTTGGGGATGTAGGTTGGGGTGATGGCAAAACTGAGGCCCCTTCTTAATAAATTTAGGGTGCGGGGTTCAATGTCAAGGTTGGAGAGATTAAGGACTAATTTGTCTTCCCAATGGTTGATGAGAGACAAAGGTACGGTGGGGGGGTGGATCGGATGGTTGACGATGACATCGGCAAAAGAGGAGACCATAGGTGGATTATGAGTGGGGTGTACCCTCTTGCTACCCCCCACTCATAATCCACCTACGGTCTCCTCTTTTGCCGATGTCATCGTCAACCATCCAATCCACCCCACCACCGTACCTTTGTCTCTCATCAACCATTGGGAAGACAAATTAGTCCTCAATCTCTCCAACCTTGACATTGAACACCACGCCCTAAATTTCTAAAGAAGGGGCCTCGGTTTTGCCATCACCCTGACCTACATCCCGAAGGTTGATTTCCTTATCGAAATTGAGAATGCTATCCACTCTCTGCCTGTTAACATTACTGATGAAGTTCGACAAGATTGTGTCGTAGCTCTCAGGCATGCCAGGCCCCCCAAGCGGAATGTCCCCAAGGATGAACTTCTCACCTTCAAAAGGCTTTCTAAACAAAATATCGTCATTGTTAAAGCTGATAAGGGGAATGCCACCGTTATCATGAACAAGCCGGACTACATTACCAAAATGCTTGACCACCTCAACAACAGTGGCAACTATAAAATCCTTCCCTGTAATCCCATCTCCAAAATCTTTAAACAAGTGAAAAATGCCATTGCGTCTTCCTCCTTTGATGATGAGACCAAAAAGCGCCTAATGCCCAACAAAGAGATCACACCGCACATCTATGGAGTTCCTAAAATACACAAACCCAACATTCCTTTGAGACCGATTGTAGACACTACACATTCCCCCACTTACAAACTAGCCGCCTTCTTGGCCAAATCAATTTCTCCACTCATCGGGCATTCCTCTTCCTTCATCAAAGACTCGTCCCACTTTGTAGACTTCATCAAAGATAAAAAAGTCAATGAGGGAGACATTCTTGTCAGCTTCGATGTCGTCTCCCTCTTTACCAAAGTCCCTCTTATCGACTCCATCATGCTTATCAGGCAGAAAACCAATGAAGAAATCGCCTCCCTGGTTGAGTTATGCTTAACATCCACATTCTTCACCTTCCAAAATGTTGTGTACGAGCAATCTGATGGGGTGGCCATGGGATCCCCTCTCTCTCCTGTCATTGCTAACCTGTACATGGAACATTTCGAAGACCTTGCCTTAAACTCTTTCCCCCTCAAACCAACCTGGTGGAAGCACTATGTGGATGACACCAACATTTGTTGGCCACATGGCCCAGAACAACTTGAACTCTTCCACAATCATCTTAATAGCCTTACCCCTTGCATTAAGTTCACCAAAGAACTCCCCTTCCTCGACATCCTTCTCATCAAAAAAAGTGATGGTTCTCTTGGTCGTCGAGTCTTCAAGAAATCCACACACATTGACCTCTATCTTCATGCCTCTTCGCACCACCATCCAGCCCATAAAGCCAGTGTCCTCAAAACTCTGACAACAAGAGCTTTTCGCATCTGTGACATTGACCACTTAAACCAAGAGTTATCCCACCTCTCCAAGGTCTTCAAGCTTAATGGTTACCGCACCAAGTGCATCAAGCGGGCCTTTAAACAAGCCCAAACTCGCCTTACTACTAAACCTAGTGTGAAAGAGTCTGAGGCTGTTTTCAGTGCCAACCTACCTTTCATTGAAGGCATCTCTAATAAGATTGCCAGAATCCTTCACAAAAAAGGTCTCAATTGTGCCTTTAAACCTATGTCCACCATTAGAAACCTCATCCCGTCAACCAAAGACCACAAAGACATTCTTTTAAACTTAGGTGTCTATAAAATTGATTGTTCGTGTGGCACCCTGTACATCAGTGAAATAGGCAGATCTATTCACACCAGAATCAAAGAACACAGTGCAGATATTAGGCATGAAAGAGTTGCTAAGTCTGCCTTGGCTGACCACTCCTCAAGCACCAAACATCACATTCACCTTGAAGATACCCTCGTCCTTGCCAAAGAAGATAACTTCTTCAAGAGAAAACTCAAAGAGGCCATTTTCATCAGAAACAACCCCTCCAACCTTAACAGGGATGATGGTTGGACCTTAAGCCACACTTGGAATCCTCTTCTTAATTCCCTCAAAAATCCCCCCGCTTCCCTGTGATCCCCCCTCCCCCTTTCCTCTCCACCTGTCTTTTCTCCTCTTTTCATTTTCCACCTTTTTCCTTGGCACCTTGCCCTTCACTTTTTCTTATCCCTCTCTTCCCATACTGGTCCACTTCTCTCCCCCCAACCTTGGCCTCTTTAATTTTTACCCCCACCATCCTCATCTTTCCTCTTCTCTCTCCTTATCCCCTTTTTTGGCCCTGTGCTCCTTTTGGTTCCTCCTCGTTGGCAGCTCTTCACTCTTTGTCGATCTTCCTATTCCATCCCTCTTTCCTTGTCGCTTTGCCCCCCCCTTTTTTCTTCTCCCTCTCTTCCCATTTGGGTCCACTCCTCCCTCCCAACCTTAGGCCTCTTCATTTTACCCCAACCATCCTAATCCGTCCTCTTCTCTCCCTAGCTCTTTGCTCCTTGTCGTTCCTCCTCTCCCTAGTCCTTGACTCGCCCCTCTCGGGTCCTCCCTTTCTTCAGTACTCACTCTCCTCCTTTCTTAACCTTGCCCCACCTTATCGTGTTCCCCTTTCCTTGTTGGCCCTTCGATCATCTCCTCCTAGGCTCTATCCTTCCCTTCCCATTTTGCTTCTCATGCTTTCTCTCTCTTGTCCTTCTCTTCTCCATGCACTAATTTCTTGATCTCTTTTTTGCTCTCTTTCCTCTGTGACCGCCCTACCTTCACGTGTTTTTCCTCCTTTACTTTTGGTGTCATCTTTTACTCTCTTCTCTGGGTTTCCTCGTAGGTCTCTTCTCTCTTTACCCTATGGTCTCTTTTGCTTTCTACTCAATACTTTCTTTCTCTAGTCCTTTTCCTTTTTCCCATTGGTTTCCTTCTCACTCTCTTCCCTCCTCTTGCTCTCTCGGTTACCTGGATGTTGCCCCTTAGGTCCACTCTTCCCCCTCCTTGTTTTTATTCTTATGTGCTTCGTGTCTTTATCTCTTTTGTATATTCTTTATTTAGGCTTTGCATTTATAGATTAGTGTGGTTCGTCTTCTCTCTTCTTTAGTTACTCGTTTAGTGCATGGTTATAGTTTTTATATATTTTTTTATATATTTATACATTCTTTGTTTATATAGATAAAATAATTCTACTCATTTTTCTTCTTCTAATTTTTAGAGTTTTACTTTCTTTAATTTCTTCCTCATTCATTTGCCTCGTTCCTCGGTATTCTTATACAAGTATTACTCCTATCCCCTTTCTATAGTTATATACTAATTGTTGTTTATAGTAAATTCCTATTGTTTTTGCTTGGCATTTTTTTTCTCATTTTACTTCATTTTTAATACTTTTTTCTCCTCATTTTCTACTATGGATTGTTTTTCTTTCTATTGGTTTATTCTCTATTTTCATTTTAAAGTTTATATACATATAGTTTGCTTTGTTAATTTTTCTATATAATTGTGTCTTGGGTATTATTATGATACACATTGCCTATTCTTTTTGTACTTGGTCTTGTCTATACTGATATTTGTCTGTGCTTTATTTATACTTATAAGCTTTTTTACTTTACTTATTCTCTACTTATAGTCCTTAATATTCCATTTATAGGATTTTGTTTTTGACTTGGTCTTTATGACTTTTTTCCTTTCCTTGCTTTATATATGTGTAATTATATAGTCTTATATATATTCCAAATATAAAGTATATTTTTCTTTTCTCTTTTCTCTTTCTTTATTTATATTAATGAAATTCTTATACTCTTATTGATATCCATATACTCTTATTGATATTCCTCTTAGTATTACCTCTTTTTAGCCTTATTAAGCTCCCTTGAAGCACTTGTTATAGAATATATGTTTAGTAATATCCTATATTTAAAATAAAATATATATATACATACTTTGTTACTTATTTCCTTTGGTGTTTATCTCATTCCCTCATATTATTATAAGCATTATTATAATTTTTAGTTGCTTCCCTCTTTTCATTACTCCTTTGTTCTTTTTGTTTTTGGGTTTCTCACATTCTCTGGTTATTGGTCTCTTGTGATCTTTTAATTCTACCCTCTTTCCTTCTTTTTGTTTTTTCTCCATCCTATTATGCCCCCTTTTTTCTATTTTCTCCTTTTATTAATTTTGGTTATTATGTGGAAGCCATTCCTTGTCCTACGTGCCCCAACTCTCTCCTTTTTATATATCCTTCTCTGCAATCTTATCCACATTGCATTCTACTCTTTTCATCCTGATGATGGATCATTGAGTATGATCTGAAACGTTGACGTAAAAAAGCAAGACACAGTGTTTCTAGAAGCTTCACAACTATTGGAAGTATCTGAAGTAGAGGATGAACCTCAACATGAACTTGAAGCTGAGATTGAACCTAAGCAAGAAGAGCCATAGGAGGAAAATACTCTAGAAGATAGGCCGGTGGTGACAGAGGAACCCTCATCTTCTAACCCTAAAGCTATGAGAGGCATTGCTTTAACATCTGTTAAGAAAAAGAGGAATAAGAAAGGTGTTGAGAAACATAAGAGCACTATAAAAGAAGAGGATGCAAGGGAAAAGAAGAAAAAGAGGAATAAGAAAGGTGTTGAGAAACATAAGAGCATTGTGAAAGAAGAGGATGCAGGGGTAAAGAAGAAGAGTAAAAAGAAGAGGAAAAGTGAAACTGTTACTCCCAGGTGCTCAAGAAGGTTGAAAAGGCAAAGTGTTAAAGAAAGAATCATTGAGGAACAAGGGCGGGAGGAAAAAGGTGAAGGATAGGAGCACCATGATTCAACGTTGTTGGACACAAATTTAGATAAAGAAGGAAACGCCCCTGAGGATGTCCCTATTAATGTTCATATCAATGTGTCTACTAAGAGGAGAAGGTATGTTTCTTCATCTTCTGACTCTAATTCAAAAGATATGTTTATTACAAAGAAAATGGGGAAGTCAGTTCGTAGTAGTTCTACTAAGGAAATTTTTGATATCACTAGGGATGATGTTGATGAAGGTTTAAATTTTGAAAAGGAAAAAGAATTTTTAGAGGATAGGAATATAAGAAAAGAGCTTCAAGAAGCTCTTGACAGGATAAAGCAATTGGAAGAACAAGTGAAACGATATGAGGAAAAGGACAAAGAGAAGGAGAAAAGGATACAAGAGTTGGAAGAGAAAATTCAAACCTACGACCATGGAACCAACTTGGATCTGTTAGCATAGATGGCCGT
Source organism: Cunninghamia lanceolata (assembly GCA_027924645.1). NCBI lineage: Eukaryota > Viridiplantae > Streptophyta > Pinopsida > Cupressales > Cupressaceae > Cunninghamia > Cunninghamia lanceolata. The sequence continues at coordinate 1,690,092 of BSBN01001245.1, forward strand.
GAGTAAAACAAAAACTGAAGAGAATGAAGCATTAAATCCACAACCACATGTATCAAGGTCTCCAATATATCACACCACTGTCTTTGGGATTTAAATTGTTGAAACTTACTCACAAATCCAAACAGGAACAAGAAAGCTAGGAGAAAGAAAAACAAACTCTTAATGCATCACTGGAAGGTAAGAATTTGGGATTAAAAAGGTTGGAGGGAAAATTGACAAAGGTAATAGACAGGGCCATTCAGATCTTTGAGTGTAGACCTCCACCTAGGGTGTATGCATTGTTTCTAAAGGAAAAATTTCTCAGTTTTCAATTCAATAGGTTCATTAATGATCAACCTGCTTTACATTCAAGGCATATTTTTTTGAGCTATTTCAAAGAAGTCAGCCTAGAGGAGCAAGATCAATTGTGTGAGTATTGTTTACACAACTATCTAATGGCAGAGGATATAGAATGGAACCCCTCAATTTATGTTGGGGATTTACAGGTTAGAGCATTGTCATCCTATTTCAAGAATGAGCAGCTCAGAGGTGAATTAATGATCAAAAATGAAGAACAAGAGAAAACAGTGGCACTACAGATCAGAAAAGAAGCACTAAATCCTGATGTAATCCTTACTCAATGGTTGACACTCCTCTCTCACAAGGGTCCAGGAAAAATAATCATGGATTTGAGACTTCAAGATTACAGAAGGATATAGCAGTTAGTAGTACCTATGCTTCAAAATAGCCTAAGGTATGTACAAAGCAAATGGAATAGTCTAACCCCAGCATTGTAAAGGAAAGAGCCTCACTCTTTCCATAATTTTATGAACATGTTTAAAAGATTGCACAAGTACATCCATATTTTAGAACAAACAGGAGTGGGATGGCTGCCACTTACTTATCATCCTCCTATTCTCCTCTATCCAGTACCACACTGGACAAGAGGAAAGAATGATGAATGTAGGAATGCAGAATTAGTCAAGATGGATAGGTTTGCATGTTATAATGGTTTTTATCTTAAGAAGGGGGAGGGAGTTAGAGAAGTGATGGACCTTAGGCAGATTACCTTGCATTACAATTTTTTCCCTTAGATGTTTAATTCAATGTTTTTCTTGAGGACAAGCAAAAGGATAGTTGAGGGGAATGATGAATTTAAATATTGGCCTCTTTTATGTTGTTTTTATATGCTTTTAGACCTTTTCCACATGATCTTCCAAATACTTTTCAAACATTACCATCATGATATACTATCTTTTTATATACTTTGCAAGACCTTGAACCTATTTTGTTAATATGGAATATGGTGATGGTATTTATCAATTGAATGATTTGAACATGAGTATGCATGCAATATAGATGAGATTCGATGGTTTAATTATGAAGGTTATTTGTGTGCATATGTTTTGTGGATTAACCCATGTGCAACAACAAGCACATGGCATCAAGGAGAGGAGAATTTGCAGCAAGTCACAGAACAGGAGAATTAAAGGAAGTTGAAGTCAAGAAGCCAAAAGTGCAGGCAGCTAGAAGCTGAATGTGAACCATTATGGGAAGGAATAAATGCAGAAGATGTAGACTTGTTCGAAATGCAGTGTTGGGTGAATATTTTATCGTTAACTCGCTAACGGCAAAATGGGTATATCAGCCACAGCTATGATGAGACAAAGTCTCTCCTCTCAGCAAGGGGAGGTTCCCTATAATTACTTAACTTTTGCAAATCAAATAACTTATCAAATTTATGTACACTAAAAACTATATTTGTGGTGGTTCCATCTCATCTCATTCTCTTTTTTCAGAATAGATGTTTATATCTCAAACTCTTAATAAAGATTTATAAATTATCACAATATCACAGAAACACAAAGTTTTCTGTTACCTTACTCATTGCTTGTAACCGGAACTATTTGAAGTAGAATGCAGCCCAAAGTATTCACTCCTCTTCAAGGTGATAAAAGTAATTCAAATATAACAACTTGCAGCACAAAGTCTCCAAACTATTGTATTCTCACAAACATGAACATATAACCCACAACTGATTTGATAACACAAAGTTTATCAGAATCAAATTAAGAGCGCTCTTCAATCACTTGAAACAAACTCCACACTTTAATTATTATCAAATAAGATTATGATAGCAAGACATAAGAACAAAACTATCACAACACAAATAATCCCAAGACAAAGATTGGAATTGAACTTGCTTTCTTGTATTGAAAAATATTTGAATATTGATTTTCACAAAAAGCACAAAGTCTTGATTTGCTTCTCAATTCGCCAAAGTTTTCTTGCAATAGACAAAAGATAGCATTTACAAAAGAGGTCCCCTTTATTTATAGGGAAAGACCTTGAGAAAATCTAGGAAATCTACAACTACTTTGACTTATTCAAAAATAGGAGTCCTTATTGACTTGGGACTTCCTATTTTTTACATGTAATTGCAGATCAAAAATGTACATGTAAAAATGTCCAAAACTGTTTTGAAAGTACATATGAAAATCAGAGAATAAACTAAGGGGAAAAACCAGCTGCTTCAATTTGTATCTCCATTCTTTCTCATGTGATGATCATACATAGTGAAGGCCGCTTGCATTTCAATGCTATCTGGGTTGAATGCATTTTTGAAGATCATCCTGGCCCTCACTACGACATCCCTCACTGTAGTGATTGATTTGGCATGATTAGTTAACCTAGTTTTCAAATTGTCCAAGGTTAACTGGTTGTCTAAGATGCTGTCCACAGAAGTTATTGAAAATACCTTGTCTTCAAATTCCTTCTGAAACATGTCCTCAAATTCCTTAACCATTTCTTCTGCAGAAAGAAATTGGTTATCTTGTGATACCAATTTACAAGGCAACTCCTCCAGCTTATGCAAAATGTTAACATCATTTTCTTCACCGGTTTCCTTTGCAGCTTCGAGATCCTTGATCAAATTTCTTAGCACATTGCTCCTGTACATTAGAGCTTCCTTTGTTTCTATATATGAATCCCTGTTGGAAATGGCGCCAATAGATATTAAAGTACTTATTTTTAGCTTCCTCATTTCCACCCACTTATCATGGGTATCCTCCGTGCGCTCAATATCTTGAGAGATGGCATCAATGAGATCATTGAGTTCTGCCCTTACTTTCTTCATCTTATCCGTTTTCTCAAACACATCCGTGAGCAAAGAGATTCCTTGTGCTCGCATCCTGTCTAAGTACTCTTCAAGTACTTTTCCTCTGAGGTGAGTCTTTTCTGCTTTCAGGATGACAGGGTCTTCTACAGATACGGCCTCTGGAGTAACTGCTTCTGAATTCAAAGTGATCTTTCTTACCACTGCAGTCAGCTGTTCTGCCTTTGCCTTGTAGTAGTCTTTCATTTCTTTTTCCCTGTCGAATTTCTGGATCAGGATGTCCATGGCTGACTGCATATCATTTTTAGCACTTTCATGGGTGATTTTACCCAATTCAACCCTAGAAATAGAATAGTCATTCATGTCAAAATTTTCAACAGTTGCATCCTGTGGGGGTTTTGCTATCTCCAGAATTTTATGTCCCTTATCTTCAAGTACCCTGGAAAGGATCTTTGGTTTCTTCGGGGCCTTAGGCTTTGCAGGTACCAACTTAGTGAAATCAAAATCATCTGGAGAGATGACTTGCTTTTTTCTCTTTGGTGTGTAGGCTGACAACCAAGGTGGAAGCAGAGAAGTATTCACATTGGGATCCATTCCTACTGTTGGTGTTCCTGGAACTGTGCTTGTACTGGTAGTAGAAACAATAGGCAGGGTGTTGGTAAAAACTGCCCCTGTTACATTTGCACTTGAAACTTGCTCAGTATTCATCACAAAATGATCAAACATGGACGTATCCCCAATATCAAAAGACGAAGAAGACAAACTAGGAATTGAATCGGAAGAATGGAGATCATTTTCAAAAGTGCCTTGGGGATTATCAAAAATTATTTTAGGAGGAGAGGGGGATTCAGAGGAAGGAATATTAATGGGAGAAACAGACACAGGGGGTGTAACAGGTGTATTATCCTGTGGGGACAAAGCCTCTTCATCTTGCTGATCTAAATTCCTGTCTTCAACATCCATCTCTTCTGTAGCTGGCTCTTCAGTTGCCAGATCTTCAGTCGCTGGCTCCTCGACTTCCATCTCTTTTGGTTCAGGTTCCTCCTCAACAACTTTTGCTTTCTTCGTCACAAATCTGATTTTAGGTTTATGTGTTTTAGAGGATGATGGAGCATCACTCTTGTTCTTCGTTCTATTTTCAACCTTCTTGCTAGTCTGCTCTTGAACTTCAGTCTCCGAACCAGTGAGGAATTCCTTCAGCGTAATTCCTTTTTCTTCCAGCCACTTATTGGTGTTAGCCAATATGGGCTCAAACCTCTTCCTTAATGAAGTCGACTCCTTTTGGGACCATTGGATTGGAGGTAAAGGAGTACTAGCTATCTTTTCTGCATCATACCTGGCATCAACCAATTCCCCATCATCCACCAGGTCTTCTGGAATATCAGCAAGCCCCAGATATTCAATTTGTTCTAGAGACAGCCTACTATAGTCCAGTTTCCTAATGTCTTCCTCTGTTCTCAAATCTATCCAAACATCTTCCACCATGGGCTCGTGAAACTGTGTTTTCCTCTTGATTTTATCCTTTACGCCCCAGTAGTCAAACTTCGGTCTCCTCTTGAATTGCTTCATGGTGACCAACTGCATTTCCGTCTCCATAGCCCTTGCCTTTGCGGCAGTCAACACTGAGTATCTGCCGATTTCCACTGGAAATCTGAAGCCAGGCTTCTTGAGTTCCATCTGTTTGTTATGCACGACAATCATTTGTCTGCACAACTCCATCAAAACCAGTCTATCTGAAAGAAACCTCGGAAGCATATAAGGGTAGCCTTGGAAAAAGCCAACCCTCAGGTATGAGAAAGATGGAAATTGCAAAAACATGCAACCAAAGCCATTAACCACTGTCCATGCCTCGTCTGAAATTCTTCTCTGCTCTAGTTGGGGATCAAAAAGGTACAAGAATACAGAAAAGAATGCATCATTCACTCTCCTGAAATGGTGAATTGAGCCTTTCAACGTTAGTTGAGAATAATACTGGTATACTAGGACTACTCTCCTATCTCCTTTTGATGATAATCCTAGAAAAATCCTCATGGAGGCTGCGATGTATACTAGATAGGAAGTCATGAAGAATTTAGAGGTAGTGGATACCTTTGTCAGTTGGTCATGCAAAACGTTACTGATTTGCTCTCCCCAGAAAATAACTTGCTTGCCCTGGAGTATGACCTTAATGAACGGATACATCCATTCATGAAATTGTGAAGAGGAAGACAAACCTCTTATCCTGTTGAGGAGGGTAATCAAGTCACCAACTTCTTCCACGAAATCACTTCGAGGAAAGCTACATGGCCATCTAGACAAACTTGACCTCGCAATCTTCAACCATTTGTTGTTGATCACTTTCTTTGCTTTCTCTGGATTCTTGTCATATTCCTTTTGAGCTTCAACAAAGTCAAGCTTCAATACCTCTGTCGCAGAAGGACACATGAACACCTTGTCAATGAACTCAGGATCCAACCTAATTATCACATTACCACTGGCGTCCACCACGGCTCTAATATCTTTGTTATAGAAATGTGCACACTGAAGAACAAATTCTGTATTGTGAGCCGCCACCGGGAAGGATGATACCAGATGAATATTACTTTCTACTATCTTCCTCATCATAGCATTGGGGTTGCTTGACTTGGTTCTCTCTACAAACTCAGCCATATCAACATGGCCAATCTCTGTATCTCTAATATCCTCAACATTAGAGTGGACTGAGCTGATTGGGAAAACACCTTGATATTTGTATTTCATTGCTTTTGCCTTCTTCAGAGACAATTCAGTCATTTGGATGAACTTTTACCGAGAAGAAGTTTGACGTTGAACGGAGCTCCTCAAGAGAAACTGCAACAGAAATCATGATCATGCAATCAGGGAAAATATGGGCAATCTGGGAAAATTGCATGTTGATGATCACGACTATGGGAGTGCACTTGAAAAAGGGCTATAGTGCGAGCTGGCCAAGAATCAGAGGAGAAGCGGGCTCGGAAAATCAAAATTGGAAATTTTCCAGTGTTAGGAAAATTTGAGACATTTTTTGCACGGGCGGCAAAATTCGCCGCCCTTGCATATGAGGGTTTTGCTTTATTTGCATCAGCAGTGAATTTTGCCGCCTCTGCAGTTTGAGAGAATAGTGAAATGGCATAAGCGGCAAAATTTGCCGTCGATGCAGGAAATAAAGAAAAGCGGAGGTTTGTCGGAGCGGCAAAATTTGCCGACACTGCACAAGGGTTTATCGTTTTTGATGTTTGATCGGCAAATTTTGCCGACATTACGTAAGGGGAGCAAATACATGTCTAAGCGGCAAAATTAGCCGACAATGCATTTCATAGGTGTGGTGAGGTTCTAGCGGTAAACTTAGCCGCTATTGCATTTGATAACATTTGCAAGTTTATTGCAGGGGTTGGGATGTTCGCTGTTTCAACACTCGGCAAAGGTTACATGATCTCCAAGCAGGCTCGGCGAAATCCGCCGATATTACATCAATGGGATGTGTGCGAGGGTTTGGGGAATCTAAGACAATACAACCCCTAGGGTTTTCGGGGTAAAACCTAGGGCGGCCACAGGTGAACAAAACAACAAACAAAAACTATAGATCGAAACGGAAAACAAAACACAAAGAAAATCAAAAACAAGAATCAAAACAAAGTATTCTTGAAAAACTGGGAAAAACGAGAGAGAAACTTACCCGTGGTGGAAGCGGAAACCCTATGTGCAATCCTCAATGCTAGATCCGTCGATGAATCTGGAGCATTCGATCAAGCGAGAGTTGAGGACGTTGGTAACTCGCTCAGAAGATTTTGGTATAGGGAATGACAAGCAAAAATGGGAGTCATAAACGCTTTAAAAAGGTTAAAATCAGAGTTTAAATGCCTGGCACGAGTGGCCATTAATGGCACTCGACATCGAAATCCTGAAGATCCCGTTCAGGCTGCAATTTCGGCCGCTACGACATTTAAATCGACCAATATGCAAAGTCGGCGAAAATGGCCGTCGTTACATGTTAGTGAAACTCCGATGAAAGACATATGCGATGGCGGTGAATTTAACCGCTCTCGTACATTTGAACTCAGAACGATGTAATAGCGGCAAAATTTGCCGTCATTACATCAAAACAAAACAAGCTAAAAATATGTAGGAGCGGCAAATTTTGCCGCTACTACATATCAAGAGTAAAAAATTTACTAACTTAAAAACGACTAAAATTAACATCATAACCAATTTACGACTTGAATTTTCTTTGCAAATATTGAGAAATTAATTCAAGGAAACGTCGCAAACGAGTTTCAAAATGTCAACTGACCTTGCACGAGAACAAGAAAATCTTTTCTCGATTTGCGATCTTAGAGTGTAGGTTCACGAAACGGACAAGTTTCATGGGGTTGTCTACAAAAACGAGCGTCGCTGATTTTGAGAACAACACACAGCTTATGTGTTTTTCATATGAGTCGTTGCATAGGAATTCTTATTTGAATAGGATTCTCCTTCCTCTATTCAATTAGAATTAATAAATCAATCTTAACTCTGTATCCTAGTATCTAGGAATGGATTAATGATTATAGTTAGTTGGTAGTTGGATAAGACTCCCATTTTTGTATAAGTTGAGGGATGAGCTCAGAATCAAGTTAGTTACTTTGTTATCTAGTTACTCAGTTGTTGTTTTTATTCAATATTAGAAGCTCCAGACATGAGTTGTTAAAATGCAATTATTGAATACAATCTGAAAGAGATTCTGTTTATGATATGAAATGAATAGAACTATGTGTTATGTGGATGCATGAGTATCTGAGTTAGATTTGATTTCCAGCCAAGTGAGTCAATCCCCTGATCCAGCCACTCAAGGTACTGATCTTCACTTCATTTATATTCTTATTCATTTATTCATTCTTGTTAAAGCTATTTTCCATTAGTTTATAAATGCATTGTGAGTTAATTAGAATACTTTGATTGTTAATTACAGTAGTTGTGGTTCATGAACAAATGTATACTTTTTCCATCTTAAGTCCTCTGGAGGTTAGCATTAGCTTTCTCATCATTTTGAATGGTTTTGGATTATTTCTCTATTTTCCTGTTGTTAGCAGTTATCTACAGCTTATGCTGAAGGTACCCATAGCCACTAGATTGTGTAACTATTTTTATTGTTCTTGCATTTATGTGAATTCCAGCAAAGTAGAATAATCTGAGTAGGTTTGGATAAGATAGTTTAGGAGAAGATGAACCCCGAAAGGAACATATAGTGCAGGGCCATCATAAGCTTACACTCCTTGGTTGATAATTTAATGTGGGAGTACAATGTCAAGTAGACTATTCAAATAGGTTTACCCCTAAATTATGTTAAGTCTACAATGCATTAGTTTTCCTCTACAAGGTGGTTGGCAAGAACAATAAGGGATATTTAGCTCATCATAAGAATGAGGTTGTTTATACCTCATCAACTACTAGTACTAAAACTTTTTAAAATATTGGGCCTTAAATCCACAAATACTATCACAACTATTGGAACATGCTCAACTATTGGGTCCTCTCCCTTAAATAGCTCTACATAAAATAAAATATCTTCAATAAATAAAACAACTCTAAAGTAAATAAATTTTGTTTTGTAATAGAAATAAAGTAAACAATGTAAATAAATAATGCCCACACCATGGATCCCATCTATTACTCTAAAGTCCTTAGGCACACAAGTCTCTTGGTTCGACACATTCTAGAGCCGTATAGGTTGGTGGGTAGAGTGGACATAGTAGCCCATTTAGATTTTTTGCTATTCTTTTTTCCTACTAGTTGTTGCAACCATAGACCTCCATGGTTCATTGCACCCATCATCAAATGTTATGCTCTTATATCACTACTTTACTGTTCGACCCCATCACATCCACATATTTCTTGCTCATTTGTAGTGCATTTCAAGGCTTTAGTAGCTAATTTAAGTGTTGCGCTCTTTGTTTAAAGCACCCATCCTCTTGACTATTGATCTTGGTGGGCCTTCACCATCGTTAAATCAACCTATACCAAGGTATCTCCTTTCGTCTAATGCAACAATAAAATTTAATGTTTAGATACCAACGACATGGTTTGAGTTCAATGTCTTTTGGTCCATCATAACTCAATTTTAATGCATTTATCCCTTATGTTTGCCCATCTTATGCCCATTTTGATATAGTTTTGGTTTGTTTCACTTTCCTCTAGGCATAAGTTGTCTCTCCTGCCACAATCACACATACTGGATCCCAATAGATGTATAGGGATATGTATTAAATGGAAGTCCTATATGTAAATTGACTATCAAATTTATCAAATTTTAGTAAATAAATAATATATTTCTTGGAGTTTTCACATAAATGTATTTAAGATATTTATAATATTTTTATTTTAGTTTAGAACTATTTAGGAATTATTTTATTTTTAATTACTTAAGTGTTATTTTATTTTAGTTTATAATTTACATTGTTTATTGAAGAGTTATTTTTATCTACTTAAAATAACTCTTAAGTAAATAAAAATAATTAAAATAAAGTAAAAATATAATTAAAATAAGAAATTCATAAATAATTTTAAAGTGAAATAAAACAATTAGTTTTGATATCTAGATGTATTTAAGATATCTATACTAGTTTTATTGTACTTTAGAACTATTTAAGAGTTATTTTATTTTATTTATATTGTTTACTTTATTTTTCTATAAGAGATATTTTTATTTATTTAAGAGTTATTTTATAGTTTTAGTTTTTTTAAATATATGTTTGTCCAATTTTAATTTTTTCAATTTATACAACTACTACATAATACTTCATTGATGCCACATAGAATACCTATAACATAATTATATTTATATAATATTGTTATACTATTATAATATAAAATAAAAATAATATAATATAAAAACAATACAATTATATTTATATTATTTTTTATAATCAATAATTTAATATTAGTATTAATATCAATATATTATTTACATTAGTAATACTTATTAATATATTCACTCGATAAGGGGTAGGTTTCATGATTGATTTCAAGAGGGGAGAGGGTTATAGCTGAGGTGATGAACCCAGAAATGATTATGCAGGATGGTCAACGGCGTCCCACACGTGAAGACACTAATGAAGAGTTAAGGCAAGGGTGTTGAAGTGTCTGGAGATCACTTGGACATTAAAACATCAGCTTGGTAGTTTTTCAATATCTGTGAATGTTAATAGGGGCTAGGTGGAGGTTGAGGATGACATTTGTTGTAGGAAAGAGACATGTGGGTGGGTGCATGATGTATGGGGAAGAAGAGAAAAGCCAAGAAGGGGAACAAAAGGAAGGAAAAGAAAGTGAAGAGTCTCGGGGGAGGAGGTAGTGGTAGATTTCATGCAGTTTGTTGACAGAGAGATTGAAAATCCTAGTTTGAGACGCTGGATGGTTCGGGTGTGGGCAGTGGCAAAAGACTTACATGGTATGACAGAGACTGAGCTTCAGGAGGATATGGCAAAGTTCATGTTGGATCTGGGGTATACCAGAGGATGGTGGAGTGCGTTCAACAGAGCTTAGTCTCTGGCATGTGCTACCATGATGGCGACAGTGACAAGTTCATATTTTCTAGACGATGACTTGGAAGATTTAGATAATCAAATGGTTGCATTTTATGATTATTTATCAAAACATCTCCATGGAATTAAGAGAAGGAAGGTAATGTAGCCTAGCTTGGGAGACTTACTAGACAGTTGGTGCTAGCAGCATACCTACAAAGCATTCACAAACAAAACTAATTTCATTGTTTTACTTATCAATGTGCACTTACAGGGATACCAAATCAATTCAAGACTCTACTCTGGTGTATTAGCAAACAATTCATACAATCAACTAGAAATGAATACATATAAATTTTTTCCAACTTCAATCTATTTGAACTTACAGCATACTATGGTTCCGATATACAATTTGAGAAAAAGCTAGCTTACTCAGCTTGAACTTCTACAAATTCTTCCCTATGCAAGGCAATTCAAATCAAATATGCAATGACAACCCCCTTCAACACCTCTATGCAACTTCAGTTCACAATTTCTTTGTTCCTTTCCCCTGGTCAACCCCTTCACTGAACCCACATGCTCATTTTGTTGTTCCTTTTCTATTCATATGTTGTCCCTCAATGCCTGACAGCTCTGATCATTATTTTCCTTTTCAAATTTGGACCGAATCTCTCCCCAAATTGACTTTCTTTCTCTCACAATTACTTGTTTTTCTTCATTCTCAAGCAGGTCGAACCCCATCCAAATCCATTGACTACCTTTTATATTGTTTGAGTATCTAAAAACGAAGAGTCTTGAAGTGTAAATGCCATCCAATGTATGGAGGAATGTGGCTCCAAATATTCTTATCATTCAAGTTTATTTGACTTAAGTCAAATCACCCAAGCCATGGGTTTTTTCTCCTATTCCAAACCGCATGAAATGTAATTCATGAATGTGAGTTTATTGACTTCAACATGTGGAAATACCTCTATTCTCCATAGAATTTGACGCCTAAAACAAATACAGAAATAAACACTCAACTTGCCTCCTTTCATCATGTAATCAACCCAATTGAAAGATAAATTTAGTTTTGTTTGCCAACAACTAAATTCCTCTGTGACGCCTTGCAAAGTACTTGATTGCTACATCTCTTTTGCAACATTTTGTAAACAAACAATAAAGAGTGATCTACTTCCCTCAGAATGATCGTGACTCATCACCATGCTCCAGACTGAACCAGTAGAATGGAGGAATGATCAATGGCGACAAGTGTCCAACAATGCTACCAAATGATTGTAACAAACCGAAATTGAGCTGGAAACAACCATACTAAACCAAAAATGACAAAACAAGAGTGTGACACATGATCGCCAACAACTACGATAAAACTACTGACACCCCAAAATCACAACTGACACAACCAAACATGGTGAAAACAAAAGTGATACTAGAAATGTTTTTGTGCAATGCGAGATTGCACATTCACTCGGTTGCTCCTGCATCAAATACTAGAAGTATATCTAGAGGGAAGTCAAGGCCAATCCCCTAATAAAATCATATGCTAGGAAAATAGTTAATGCTGGAAAGGACTAAAAAATCATGAATATGGGCCCAAGCAGCTTGAGCTCTAGGGAAAAACTATAAAAGATGCTTGAGAGTCTCCTATTGACCATAAAAGGGGCATCAACGATCTTTGATCCCAATATGGGCTAATATAGACCTAACTGGAAGGCCTTCGAAAAGAATACACCAGGAAAAGTGAGCAAGCTTCAGCTTTGGGATAGTTGACCAATCTATTTGAAATTTGTGTTGTCAAACTCTTAAAGGATATTGTAGCGACCATCACTGATTTAAAATAGGCACCATAAACAAATGAGGAGAAAGCTAGAAATAGCACTTAGATGGCATATAATTATGAAATGGTGTATCAAGATACCATTTCCAATCTTTCCACCAGGGTTTGAAACTACAGACTCCCACCTTGTGAATCACATCTGGTGGCATAGAGTCTATAACAACCTAGAAAGTTTCAAAGTCTTAATTAGAAAAATGAAACTTATCTTTTGTTTAGGCCAAGAAATTAAATTCCTAGTTGTTATGGAAAAAAGATCTGAAAGGGACTCGATTCCCTTCTTGAAGAACCTCAAAGACCAAACCCAAAACATTCTGGAAAGAGGGTGATCTTGACAAGAAATAATAGAAGACCACCAAATACAATGTTGATTAATAGAAATACCAGAGTAGAAACCCTTTCCATTCTAGATAATCCAAGGCTTGATAGCTTCCCACACTCTCCAAATGACTTTCATCACAAACATACCTTTAATTTGTATGGGCTCCTACATAATGAGAAGGGTATGAAGCCCAATCCCCTTCTATTCATGTCTCCCATGGGGAATGCCTAAAGAAATGTAGTGGAAAACCATAACTTTCTAGGATACATTACCTTCAAGAGCACATATAATCCACTTGGAACACAAAGCCAACCCTTGTCATTGAGTGGAAATCAAACCCAATCCTCTAGGATCATGTATGAGACAACATAATTCCTAAGTCATACAATGAAAACCTCTATGATTTTTAGAGGAGATCTAAAGAAAATCCCTGAGAATTTTCTCAAGCTTCTAGTAGGAAGATTTAGAAGGAACCTGACAGGAAGAATAATACACATGAGTAGCCACAAAGATCTTAGAGCATGCCTAAATTTTTCCTAGTGGGGAGAGAGGCTTGGTAATCCAATAAGACAATTACTTTTTCAATTCTAGAAATGACAACCTACCATAAGGCAGAGGGAGCATCTTGAAAAGAAAAAGGAATGCCCAAGAATCTGAAGATTTCCCATGGTCAATCCATTTCCACCCAAAAGAATCCAACTAAGGAGTTTTAGGTAAAATGGATTGTTGATAGCATTGAGTTTTCTGCCATTGAATGTTGGAACCTGAAGCCTTACCAAAAATATCTAGACAATGCAAAGATTTCTTGATATTATTTGCTTCTTCAAGAAGTGTGAGAAGAGAATCATCTACAAAATGCCCATTCACAAGCTAAGTTGAGGAATTAGGCAAGGAAATGCCTTTAACTAGATTCTAGGCCACAAAATGGGCCAAAAGATAACCAAACCCTTCAACAGCTAACACATAGAGAGCAAGGGATAAAGGACATCCCTGGTGGATAAACCGTAAAATCCCAAAAATAATTAGATTGATGCTCATTAATGGTGATGAAAGAAAAGGCATCTAAAAAAATAATTCAAATTGATTGCACAAAGCAGGGCCCAAATCCAAGAGCTTGAAGCATGGATAGGATAACGGGCCATTTAATATGATCATAAGCTTTGGTAAAATCAATCTTGATGAACACAACTTATTGTGGTGAGCATCTAACCCACTCCATGCCTTCTTAGACTGCAATGATGTTATCTAGAATATACTTGGACTTCACGAAACCAATTTTCTCTAGATGCACAATCAAGGAAAGAAGGTGGTGCAACTTCAAAGAAAGATCCTTTGCTATGATTTTATAAGAAATGTTAAGCAAAGTGATCAGCCACCAATTGTAGATATGCTTCGGATCTCCAAACTTAGGTATGAAATTAATAATTCCACTATTTATAATTTCTCCTACGGAATTAGAATGATAAGCTTCAAGATAGACTTTATAAAGGTCTTCTCCAACCAAATCCTAGAGAGCTTTGTAGAACTCACAAGGAAAACCATCACAATCAGAAGCTTTATAATTGGCCATAGAAAATATTGCTTCCCAAATATTAGTAATGGAGATAAATTGATCACAAAAGACTCGATGAGTGGAAAAAAGATAACAAGGGACAATCCTAAGGCATTCTTACAAATCTTCCTCACATTCAAGAGAATTCTCTTGATCTTTGAAAACATGCTCATAATGAAAAATAAAAGCTTGAACAACATCAGGAAGTTTAGTCAAAAGATGATGGTCATATTTGATTTGCTTAATGGATTGGGAAGTGCGATGAGCATGAAGATCTTGGAAAAACTCTTTAGAGGCTCTATCCCCCACTTTAAGCCAATCCAGGTGACCTTTGATTTGGGCACCTATGGTTATATGACTATCAGAAATTTATTTCTATTACCGAAGCTCAGCCATGCATAGTTGCAAAGCTAGAGCAAAGGGATTAGCTTCTAGCATAGCAGTGGCTTGGCAGAGCTCTAAGGTGGCTACCTCGTAAGAGCGGTGATGAAACTATGCTAGCTGGTGACCATAAATCTACAATAAATAGGAAGTGCATTTGATGGCATAATTCCACCAGTCAATCCAAATTGTCTATTAAGTGGTCCAAGGATCAATATTACAGACATGTCAGATGTGAGCGAATGTGGGCTAATGAGTTAACAGAGAGGTGTTGAGAAAAAATTGAGTCTTGTTAACCTTAGGTTTAGCAAGTTGTAATTCTATGCAAAACTGAATGGGATAATGGTTGAAAAGGACAATATTTAGCAAAGGCTCCACCAGAAGGGAGAAATAGCTAGCAAAAGAGAATAAGGATTGTGCTAAAAGCATAGAATGATCAAGTTGTTTGTAGACTCTATCAAACCCAGCCCTACAATTACTCCACATATGCCAATGGGGATGATTATGGAAGTGGCCCATATTGGGATCAAAAAGGCCCAATTTATTGCACATAAAATACCAAGCCTTCCTTTCGTTAGCTATCTAACACATGGAAAGAGCATCATTTTTATCATACTCTATCTCTACCATATTAAATTCTCCACATAGAACCTAAGTGGTGGTAGGCATTGAATTGACAATATAGTGCTAGAGAGAAAATTGCTCAATAGCATCATTGGAAGCATAAACATTAATAACTCCAAAGGAATGATTTATATGGAAATAAATGAAGAATTTTAAGTGCAACTAATTGATAAGCTTCAATGAGTCTTATCATGGACCAGTACCATAAAATAATCAATGAGAACTTTCAAAGATGAAGAGAGAAAAGAAGAATTAAAAGACACGAGGAACATTAGTTATGGATAGAGAAGCAATAATAAAAGGAGAGTAGTAGCTTGTAGGAGGACCTGCAAGAATTTAGATGTGAGAGAGATGATGTCTTATCTAAATTCATAAAATATCCTCTATTCTCTCTTAATAATTAGTATTAAAAGTTGATTTAGATGTGGTTTTAAGAACTAAAAGCTTATTTAAAATAGACAATGAATACATATTGGTTTATTTCCTAAAAGTCTATTGCATTTTAATTGTTAAAATTTTCTAATATTCCTTAGAAAATAGAATACAATATGTTTTGAATATGACATAGAGTCAACCCTTAAGTATTCTAGCCTTATTTCAGCTAGCTTTAGAGTGTTCTAGATTATTGCAAAATCACCTATGGAGCCAACTCAAACATTTCAGCTTTATTTCAGCTAACTCTAGAATGCTCCAACTTCATGATTTGGTCCAATCCATAGATTTAGCATTTCCTTAACCTTTTCTTCTAAAAGGTTGAAGATAAATTGTTATTGTATTTAAAATTTAAAAAAAAAAATAACAAATAACAAATAAATAGAAATATATCCAACCTTTTCTCTTAAAAGGTTGTTGATGAGTTGTCATTTTGTAATAAGAGAATAAAAGATGTTCCTTCAACATAGAAGTAGTGGAAAGATTTAATAAATGTGCTCATTTAGCATAGGAGTAGGAGAGATAAGTCTAGATAATAAATTAAGTTATTTCCTTTAGCATAAGAGTAAGAGAGATAAGTGTAGAGAATAAAGGAAGTTGTTCTTTTATCATAGGAGTGTGAAAGACAAATGTAAACCTATCTTAGTGGGATGCTTTCCACTAATTTTGTGAATTGGTTGAAAATCTTCAATGTATAAATAAACCTCAGGTAATGTTATTATTAGGTAACAAAATTCTCAAGTGATGTTATTATTGGCTCGGCATGTTTAAAGATGCTTATGATCGGGTATCAATATGTGAAAAATGTATGCAATTTTTTGGAAAATCACAGTTAGCAGCACTTCCTTTATAGCCAGTGGTGATAGAGGAGCCTTTTCAACAATAGGGGCTTGATTTCATTGGACCCATTAATCCACACTCTAGTGCAGATCATACCCACATTATAACAACTATTGATTATTTCACTAAGTGGGTAGACATTGGCCCTGTGAAGCAAACTACATCTGAAGTAATTTGTAATTTTACTAAAGAGAATATCTTGGTCAAGTTTGGAGTGCCATTCAAGATAGTCATAGACAATATAGAAAATTTCTCTTTTGTTGATATATCCCTCTTTTGCTATGAACAGGGAATTACCTTTGAAGACATGATATTTTCAAAGTCTATGACATGAGATTAATTGTGTGTGGCTTTTCTACACACTCAGTTGTTTTCCAAAAGCTCTACAATCTCATGGAATTACCTTGTCTCACTCATCATATTATTATCTACAAAGTAATGGTCAACCAGAGTCAAGCAACAAGAACCTCATAGTGATGGTTTGTAAGTTGGTTGACGAGAATCAAAGGAACTAGCACAAGAAATTATATGATGCATTGTGGGCTTACCGGATTACACCTAAGATGGCCATTGGAATGTCACCTTTCAAATTGGTTTATGGTATAAAAAGCACATTGCCTATTCTCCTAGAACTATCAACTATAAAACTTCAAAATGTTGTCAAAGATGAGCAATTCCAGAGTGCCTTAGAAAAATGGGTCATGTACTTAACAAAGATTGAAGAATAGAGGGAAGATGTCATGAATAAAATTGCACAACATCAAGTCAGAGTGAAGGCAATTTTTAACCAAAGAGCTAGATCAAGAGATTTTAGAGTTGGAGATCATGTCTTTCTTTGGGACAAAAAAAGAGACCCAAGAGGAGCTCATGGCAAATTTGACTCACTTTAGAAGGGTCCCTTCCAAATCAAACAAGTCTATGGTAATAATGCTTATATTTTATCATATCTTGATGGTAGCTCTTGCCCCTTCCATATAATGGGAACTATTTGAAATTATGTAAAAAGTAAAACGGGTTGTCCCTCATCTTTCTTTTTTTCTAATTTCTCCTACTTTAGTTGTTTCCCTTACTATTGTCCTATTCCTTGTTAGTTGTTATGTGTTTCTTTTCTTGTTTTCCTTTGTTCCTTAGACCCATAAATATTACTTTATTTTTTACTCTATTGTTAAATGGATAAGGCATTGGCCTCCCCTTTAGATTCTAGGTTCATGTTGTGTCCTTCACAATCCTTGTCCCTAGTCAGAACCAATTGTTGCCTTCAAATTGTGCATGAGTCTTCAAAATTTTCATTCATGTCTTACTTAAGTTGTCACACCTTGGAGTGTTCAAATCCTTTAATTCTTCCAAAGTGTTCAAAAGAGTCCTTGAAATTCTTAAGTCCTTCCTCTTTTGTCTAATCTTTCATCTTTTCTTGAACTTGTCAAAGAGTTCATAGGTTCATGAACTCACTTTCCCCCCGACACCTTTTCCTTTTAAAATCCTTATTGGTCTTTCTTTTGGTTCAAGAACTTATTGAACTTCTAACTTAGTTTCTATGTCACCTAAAATCCTGACAAAAGACTTGGAAATGTTTTTGATAAAGCCTGTCAATGTTTTCTCAAGTTCATGAACTACCTGAACTCCCAACAAAGTTTCTTTATTGTTTGAAGTTTCAACACAAGCACTTAGAAGATTTTAAATGGAGCAGGAGTCAGAGATGTAACAATACATTGAACCACCAAAACTTTGACACATCTATTTGTAAGTGAATTCTCATGTTCATGAACCTTTCAGAGAGTTCACTAGTTCAAGAAATCACCAACTCATCGACAAAGGAGAAGAATAAACAAAGCAATATTTCGTCGAAGACTTCAAAAGTTCAAGAATGCTTCAAACCTCCAAAATTGGTTCATGAAAAATGAAAAATGTTGAAACCAAAGTAAAGAGAAGAGAAGAAAGAAAAGTAGTGTCTCTTTTGAAGTTTAAAAAGCTTTCAAAACTCTAACATGGTTCAAGAAGGCATGGAACCTCTGACAAAAAGCAAATGCAACTTATAAAAGAGATTTTCAAGCTCATTTGCAAAACACAAAAACTCTTGAAGGCGAAGGAGCTTTGCACATGACTTAAAGCACCATGATGCAAATTCACTATATCTGCAATAGTTTCCTGCTTCAAATCAACCCTATTCATTTTGCAAGGTAGGCCAAAGAATTTCCCATTCTAATTATTGTAAATTTCTCATATTTTTTCTCTACTTTACTGGAAATGAATCCTACCTTACACCTACTACTCCATTTGAGGCATTTATAATTTTTCCCCACATTTTCATCAATTGCATGCTCCAAAAGAGACTTGGGCAGTTTAATTACTTAGATTATATTTGCAATTTACCTACATACTAGAATCAACAAGGGTTGGAAAGGGGAGAAACCGACATACTAAAATAGGATCCTCGCTCTTGCTATCGATCAAATTCTTTCTCAAACCCTAGCTCGCAATATTTGATTAATTTTCAAGCCACACAAAATGAGATTTGCTTACCAAGGATGTAAGCATGCCTCTATTTTGGACAATTCATTATTTGAAGTCAAAGATAGTATATTAGGGCATGTAGATTTACAAGAATTTTGGCAAAGAATGAGGCAAAATCTAAGATCTCCCATGGCAAAATCAACATTTCAGAGCAACCTTGCTCATGCTGGTGGTTTTTCCACCTCTGTACAGTGCATGGACCTAGTTCTTGCCTATGTAAGGCATTGTAAACCTAATACATAGGAAGTTAGAATAGTAAATGACTGCCTAGTGGCAAAGTTGGAGACTATCTCTAGGCATCACACTAAGGCTTATTATTAGAGAAGAATATGTAGATATGAGCACTAATACAAGAAGGCATTATTTCTAGGATAAAAAGGCTACATGCCTCAACAATATTGCCAAATACTAATTGAAAGTGCCTAAGAAAGGAAAATCATGACTTCCCAAGAATCTACAAAGGTCTCACTTCAATGAGGACATTTTTGATATTATTACTCTATTGAACATAGTGATGGGCAACAAAGAAACAAACTCATTTAGATAGTGGATGTTTTAGTTCATCATAGTCATTCGGTATGTATCACAACACATTGACTAGGGCAAACAAATTAGTAGTAGTTTATATGATCATATGATAAATTTTTAGAGTACTCAACAATTCTACACGTCATCATACTTATTCTATGCTATAGAAAATATGAAGCAATGATCTTGGCTGCAAGAACAAGGGGTATATGACAATACTGCACAAATTTATGATTTTTATTCACAATAGTAGCTAGAAGTAAGAAACAAACATTTTAGGTGTGTCAATGATGCCTTCACCATGTTGACAGTGAGAGAGCTTGATGGGAATGTTGGATTGTGAATTTTTCCTGAAGCTACAAATTTAATCACTCAATACGGCAGCTATTTCATTCAATTCCCAAGATTCATGTATATCAGGCTTAGTTGCTTCAATGAGTATCCTTACAAATTTCCCTACTATGTAAGTGATCATCTTATCATAATTGAACTTTGCAAGCAAATGGCATCAGTGAATAAGAAGTGTAGAGACATAAAGAAGGCGGGTTATCCCTTTCCATTAGGTTTGAGCTATTAAACTTACCAATCCTCTGTTGATGCACAAAATGTTGAGAGGTCTCTAGTTAAAATTAAAATACAATTATATAATATGAGGTTCCCTTTTAATAGTATAAATTATGTAAGGGATAATATGCACCTCAGAGCAAGATACTTCCATCAGCCTCACTTTAAAGATTATTGGATAGATTGAGAAAATGATTTTGAAGTACAAAAGAGAGCTTGGTCTAAAATAACCATTGAGCAAATAGAGGATTATCATCTTAGCTAGAATATAATGGGTATAGAAGATGATGGTACAAATATAATTGATAACATCTATACATCCATCTTGCAATTACAGCCTCTCACACCAATAGATTGGATGGGAAAAGAAATGATAGACATAAGAGAGATCTCTTTTTGTTTTGCAAATATCGAAGTGGCTAAATGTCAAAATTCCTTAGTATACTACTACAAAGCCACACAACAAGATGATAAACAAAGTAGGGCAACTACACCTCAGTAGTCAACTAATGTATATACCACAAGGTCCAAGTCGAGTGTTGTTGCAGGAGGAGATGGAGTAGATCCCAAAAGGGAGTTGATTTGTTCAAAAGCTCATGCATCTAAGGAGATGTAGGACCAAGGCAGAAGCTAGAAGTAAAGAGGCCACAAGCTTCTCAGGACACACAAGTAAACACACAACTACCTAAAAATGCCACTACTATAGATACAAATCCTTCCTCATCCCAGCTTCCTCCTCCTTCATCACCTCCACACTCTCTCATTCAAACAAATTCAATACATAAGTCCCCTCCTCCACATCAAGATGATGCAACAATAGATATTGTACCTAAAATTACTTTGCCTCCTATTTATTCTCCTTCCTCTAGTCTTGAAAAGGTATCCATTGTCTCTACTTCTCAATGGTTAAAGGGAGTAGTTGGAAAAAAGAGAAAATGCACACAAATGGTAGACCATGGTTTTGATGCAGTAGGTAAGATGTTGCAAGCAACAATACCTCAACTTAAAAAGGCCCAGGTTACTTCTAGGTTAATGGTGGATTCTTCTAGGAATCAATATGTAGAAGCGACAAAACCTATATTTGACAAGAATGAAGAAGATATAACTGAAGTTGATTACTAGGTGTCATGGGTCATGCTTGGTCCTTCCACCCATGAGGGAGATATCCACAACTTCCAGGTTTCAACTACAAAATTAGTGGAAAGAATAGAGATGGAAAATGAAACCAGGAAACAACTAGAAGAACAAATCCAAGTTTTGACTTTGTATATCAAGTCTATTATAGATACATCCTCCCAGCCTTTGATTGCATCATCATCAGTTTCTAATAGTTCAAATATAAAGGATGTTAATAGAGCAACAATGGTGAAAATTGGTAAGTATCAAGTATATGGTAAAGCCTCTAAAGCTTGGGTTGAACAAATCATTCTTGATGGCTTGAATTTTATTGAGTTTTATTGAAGCCTATGAAATTGTACCAAAAAGTTAATAATAAAAAGAAAGAGTTGGACATCGAGCTTATTGCAGCTAAGAAGGAAGATACCATATGGCAAGGCGTAACCAAAGACCTGGATGAAATGGCAATGTATGACATTTAGACATTTTCATATCTTAGAAAGTTCAAATTAAGCCTAAGGAATACGATGTTGTAGTATGGTCCAAAAGCATCAAATAGAAATTGACGATTCTCAAACAAACTATTTCTGAGTTGAAAAGATTAGCGAAACTATGTGACCAAACTAAGTCCAACATTTTTGCAAACTGCTTGGCCTTTAAATTTGCCATCTACAAGTAATTAAGAAGAAATTCAAGGATATGATTTGTGAAAAGTTTTTCAACAAGGAAACAGTTGATGTCAATACATTGAAAAGGTTAGGATCAATGTCATCTATCATGATTGATTGCTATAAAGATTTATGAACATTACCTGAGCGTATGAAGGGTGTAGATGAGACAGACAACTTGGAAGTTGTGATTACTAAATACTATAGTCCCAAAGGCCAAATTGATTGCACCAACAGTGAAATAGTTCAAAAATTTTAAGGGAATTTCTTCTTCTTCGGAGCAGTTGGAGACTTCAAAAGAGCAAAATTCAGACCAACAAAGCTAAAGACTCTCTTTTATTTAATTCGCTTTATTATTATTTCTGAAATATAAATTAAGTCATTTTATATGACTTAAATAAAGTGACTTTTTAATTTGTCATTGAAGTTGTAAACTAAAAGTACTTTCAAATCAGTTATTAGAGGCAAGCTTATTTATACAAGGCTGGGATGTAAAGAAAGGACTTTTGATTCCTTCACATTAAACAAAAAGTAAAGGATCTTTGTGCTCTCTATTTTGAAAGTTAATAAAAAAGGAATATTGTTGGTCTATGAACCCATATATTATTTTCTTTATGTTGTTATTTTTCCTTACATTGAAATTATAGCCTTTATTTGATACATTTTCTATTATGTGATGCAACCATTTGTCATATTTTTAGTCATTTGATCATCTCATCCAATCGAGACCATTTTTAAAATGGTTTATTTTTTTATATATGAGCCTAAATATCCACAAAAATTAAATATTTCTTATGTTAGATGAATGTTCTTCCCATTATACCCTAGTTGCATTCTTTGTTAAATAAATCTTCAAAAAGAATAAATCTTTGAATTTTTTCTTGTGTTGGTCTTGAGTGTTCCCTTTTCTTTTCTGAAAATCTAAAATTTGTAGCTTTGTATCAACTAACCTAGGGTTTTTCTTTTCATTTCTTTTGGTTTTCAGTTAATTCAACATCCCTACTTTCTAATTAAAAGCATTCCCCCAAAAAATAATTTATCATACGAAGGAGTTGCCCCTCTCAAAAGTAAAGTAAAGTTGTTAATTAATAACTTCTCCAACTATTAGAACATTTGCCACTACATGTTGAGCAAGTCTTATCAAATCTAGAGTGACAAACCTATTTACCAACACATACATTTCCTATAAAAGTTAAGCTATAGATTCTAGTCTTATCAAATCTAGAGTTCAAATAATTTGATTGAAGCTTTCAGGAGACTTTTAACATTTTGTCTCTACAACTGTTGGAAAAACCTTCCTTCAGGAGACTACAAAGGTTTCAAATGAGGGTTTCAAGCAAGGTATAGCAGTAGTCTAATGATGGCTAACAGCGGACGGGGGTTCCCAGGGAACGGCAAGGGTTTCAAGAGACAACAGCGAAATTCTCCAAAGAAGTTCTCCAGGGTTTTCGGAGTTAGAGGAGACGTGAAATAGTGAAAAGTGGAGCCCAGGTGGAAGGCAACAGGACATAACAAGGTGGGGTCGGCCATTTATTTAATCAAGATTTTCTAGTGAAAAATAAGGTGTCCCTCGTTAACTCTCTCTCTTTTCCATTTGTGGTCTTGCTCTAGTTGTTTTTTTCACTGTTTCTTGCTATGCTCAACTGGCTAAGCTGGTCAAAACTGGATAGATGAGATCATGAGTTTAAAACAGGAAGATGGTAAAAATATCATAGCACTGCACTTTCAGTATCCCACTGTAATACACCTGATTAAACCAAAAAAATAGTCAGACATCTTGGAAAATGTAGGGAGTGCAGGGAACAACATCAGCTATGTTAAGACCATAAATGGGCCCCAAAGGTAGGTTTCAAGCTCAGTGGTTAGTTTCATTTATCCTAAGGGGGCAAGAGCTCCATGGAATCACACCATTCATTCTCTGAATGGGCACTCAGCCCCATACCTTAGAAAGCAATTAGGGGATCTAGATGAATCGTGGAGCCATTTATGGGTAGAATGTCTTCAAGCTACCATAGGGAGAGCAGGGGAAGAGTTGGTGTATGTAAACGCCAAGTAGTATAAAGGGATTCTAAGGTGTAGATAGACTCGTAAGGTGAGACAAACTCATAGGAAAAGATTCACTATGATCCTACCCAAAGTGCAAAAATAACAGTTCAAACGTCCCTATTAAAACACTTCAGATAGGAGGGCAAATAGAGTAGGGTGAAGTAAAAGGAAAGGAGAAGCGCGTAGGCAACTTGGAGGTTTTTGTTTCAACGAAAGCTAAGGCAGAACTGTCCATAGAGAGTAATGGTGTTAGAGAAGGAATCTACGGCCCTACGACCACACCTTTAATGTGGTCATCGGAGATGTATGTTATAGAGCTCATGAACATGAAAAAAAGACTGGAAATACTTGAAGATAAGGGGCTACATGAAGAAAACAGGTAGAAGGAAATGGGAGAAGTTAGAGGCAAGTTGGAAAGGGAGAATAAATCACGCAGGGAGCAAATATTAAATCTGCAAATTAACATGGAGAGAGGACAACAAGAGTTGGGCACTCTAAAACAAGAAGTAAAACAACTGAAATCAACAGAAAATAGGAAGGCAGAAATGACAAACGGAGATGACTCGACATAGATGAAGGAGTTCCAATCAGTTATGGCTGACTAACTTGGAAGTAAAAGAGAATCAGTTAAAAGACCGAATAGAAGAGGCTAAATCCTGGTCACAAGTCATAGGTGGACCACTAAAAGAGCAAAAAGAAGTCTTTGAGAGGCAAATCAAGATACACATAAAAGAAGAAAAAGACGAACAAGACAAGGCAATAAATATCATTATCAAAGGTTTAAGAGACTTTGGAGAGAACGAAAGAACTGACATTCTTGCAAGAGACTTCCTCAAAGACAAGTTGAAGTGGGCTATTGTTATCCAACAAGCACACAGGATAGGAAAGAAGCCAAAAGAAGGAAAAAACAGGCATGTACGAGTTGTCTTAAGAAGCGTAGGTGATTAGAGCGTGATTTTAAAGAATAGGGGGCTGCTTAGAGGAAATAACATATTCTTAGATGAAGATTTGACATTCACACAAGAGGAAGAGCGAAGGAAGGAGTGGAAGAAAGTGAAAATAGCGAGAGAGGATGGAAAGTGGGCATGGTTGAAAAATAGGAAAGCCTAAATCAGCGAGAGGTTCTCTCACAAGAAATAGGGATTCGGGGCCCCACACGAGTATTTGCACATAGTAAGTTGGAACTGCAGAGAATACCCATGGAGAAGAGGAACAGGGTTGGGGCCCATAGCTGAGGGGAAGGACATGATTATCCTTACGGAGACTCATGAGCATGATGGATTCAAAGTACCAAACTTCAAAGGGTACAAGAAAATTTTAGTTTGGAATGAAAGAACTGAAACAGGTAAAGGACACGGGGGATCACTGTGCTAATTAAAGAAATATGGGACGGAACCATGAAAATTGAAAAAGAGGATCCGAATAAGCAGTACATTTGGATGAAAATAACTGATAATTAGGATACGATCAGGTTGGCTACTTGTTACTTTGCTCCAAAGGGTCAAAGTTCTCAAGAAGAGGAATCTTGACAACGAAGACCCTTATGTTGTGTTAAAAGAGACATTTCTACTTTCAGCACTTTAGGGGAAATCCTCTTAATGGGAGATTTTAATGCAAGGACAGCAAATAATCAGTCTCTTCAATTGGGCAGTGAGAAAAGAGGGGATAGCAATCCGTTATGGTTAGAGGAAGGAGAAGACCAAATATGGGAAAGAATCTCACAAGATGGGAGGGGGTGTGTGAATCATTTTGGAGCAAAATTTTTGGGGCTTTGTAGCCTATATGACTTGGTTATCTGTAATGGTACCAGAACGTGGCCTAGATCTAGGGGTATCACTTGTAAGACATACAACGGTCAAAGTGTTGTAGATTATGTTATTTGTTCTCAAATTGGTACTTCCAGGTTGTTAGAGTTTGATATAGGGGAAAATCCTACTGACCTAAAATCTGATCATATGCCTCTTTGTGTTAAGTTTGGCTTTCAAAAAAACATGCAAAAATATGGGTCAGTCCAGCACATACAAAAGCAAGACCACACACAACATAAAATCAGGGTAAACAAAGAAAATTAGGAGATCTTCGTTGTTGCACTGGGGCAGCACCTGCAAACAGTAAAAAATAGCATGGGATGCAAAGAAATAAACAAGGATACATGGAAATATGTGGGCAGCAGTACGCTGGTACCTTTAATTCACAAGGCCTTAGAGGCATGCAAGAGGTCTCGACCTAAGAAGAAGTTGTCCAACACTTTCCCGATCAATCCATGGTTTGATGATAAGTGCAAGGTGGCAAAAAGATCCCTCAAAAAGATTGAAGCAAGTAAAGAAAGCAAGAAAAAGTATGAGAATTTGATAAAATCCAAAAAAGAAAGTTATGTAATATCTAGAAAAAAAGAGTTGATATCCTTGAGTAAACACAACCCCAAAGGCTTTTGGAGGGAGTTACAGCAAGAAAGAAAACAAACTGAAAACAATATCACGGAGGATTAATGGTCAGAGTATGCGAAGCTTCTCTATGAGTGGTCGCTAAAGAAAGCCAACCCTCCTATAATCAACACGACAATCGAGCTCTTCTCGGTAGAAGACATCAAGTAGGGAGTAAAGAATTTAGCAAGTGGCAAAGCTCAAGACATTGATAGGCTGCAAGCTAAGTTTTTAAAGTGGGGGGTGGAGCACCTAGCCCCGCACATCAAAAGGATTTTTAATAGCATTACGCAAGGGGGCTTTCCGACTGAGTGGACTACTAATGTCATTATTCCTCTTTTCAAGAGTGGAGATGTCAATAATCTGTAATGTCCTCTTTTAGGCTATCCTTGATCTCTTAACCGGCACACAAGAATAACTACTAGAAGAAGACATTAGCACTATTAAAGATCAATTTAGTAATGAAATCAATACATCATAATCATAATCAATAATAATGAACAAGAATATAACATTATTGGAGAAAGCATATATTCAATTGTATTTCTTCATACTTTAATATACTTATACTTGATACATCTTTTGTCTCATGATATACTTTGGGAATGGTGATCATCGTGCCCAGCTGTTAATCTAACCTAATCATCAACCCTAGTGGAGAAGGGGTATATACTCATTAAGATGCTGGATAACAATGCTCCACTGCCATAGGCCCAAGGGTTTCAAGCTCACTCGGCAATACTTCACCACTTGGCTCAAGGGTTTCATGCTCACCTGGCAATACTTCACCACTTGAGAGTCACCTACCGTGTAAGACTTATTATTAATAATAATAAACCACCCTTCCCTAATAACCCAAACGTCCTCATAGGGGCAATAGACAAAGATTAATGACGTGGCAAGACACGCAACGTCCCTCATATATCATGGGCAAGACTAAGTATCATTATATATATATATATATATATATATATATATATATATATATATATATATATATATATATATATATAATAAGTTAGAAATATCGTACCAATTCGTAGATTTTCTCTCCTCAAGGAAGTATAAGTGATCATATAGATCACCAATGATGATGCTTTGCCTTGATTTCTCACAAGGTTGTCACAATATTCAAAATTCCTTTATGCAAGGATCTATATCAGTTTTGATAGGATTTCCACCTCTTATGGATGGATCCTTCTATGGCAATTTCTACCTAGATGTATTAGATCAGAAATATATATTATTCTGCCTTGCTGATATAAAGGTTGTTATAATCCTTGACTGCAGATTGTATGAATTAATATTGTTTGTGAATTGTTGCTTGAATGATGAGATCGAATGATTGATTCCTTATGTTGCCTATCGATTAAGTAATTATATGCATTTGGAGGGTTACCTTCTACCATTGACCACCACCTTCAAGAGGCGCCACTTCATAAAGATTGCTTAACTTGGCTTTATTAACCGATGATACTTTCTAAATCAGTTTCATGGTTCGTTGTCTTATATTCCAAGCTTAGCTTATGGACAATCTTTACTAATCATTGTTGTCATTGTCTTACCAAATATCAAATCGCACCTTTTGCCTTTTTAAATTGCATCAATTAGGACGTTGATTACCCTTGTTAAACCTTGATTGCTAGCCACCAAATACATTACTAATCTCTTATAGATCTCCGCCTCTTCATATACAAAGCACAACATCTTTTTATTCAGTCGGCTACCTTATTTATTTATTTCAAATTGGATATGACGCCAAAGATACGTCAGTCATATTTGATAGGCATGAAGTTAGCCATAATGGAAAGCCTTTCCAAGTCAGCCAACACTTTTAATTTTAACTCCTTGAAGTCCTTCGCAGAATATGATTGCTTGTTCTTTAAGTATAAATATATTTATTTATTTATATTTATAATATAATAATATTTATTGATAATAATTATAATTTATATTATTATACAATAATAATATTTATTTTATATTTATATTAATATTAATATACGTATTTATATTTATATTTATATAATATATATATCATATATAATATTAGAATTATTAGAATTATAATAATATCAAAATTGATAATATTATAATTGTATTTATATTTATTATTTATAAATACAATAAATATATTATATTATAATATTATTGTATATTAATAATATTATAGATGTTTATTAAATATTATTATATACATAATTATCATCTAATTTGACAAAGCGACTTCTTTGTTTTTATCATGATGTTTAATTCTTTAATTTAAATAATGCCTTAATATCGAGACATCCCATAATCCCTCTAATTACCAAACTATCACGGTTAATCCTCTTCTTGGAAAGCTATTCTGGAGCTTGATTGAGCGCAAGATCAGCAATTGGGCAGAAAGGGAAGGAAAAAGAGCGAGAGGGCAGGTTGGTTTTAGGCCAAAACACTATACCATAGACCACTGCATCACTCTTAGACATTTGACTGAAAAAGTGTGGGACATTCAAGGACAGGAAGCCTTTTGTTGTTTTGTGGATTTCAAAAAAGCTTTTGATACAGTGCCCAGGGACAAACTTTGGAGCAGGATGGCAGATCTTGGTGTTCCAGAAGAATATAAGGTTGATGTTCACAAGCTTTATGAACAAGTTAGAGCTAAAATTCAAACTAAAGAGGGTATGTCAGAATGCTTTGGTAGCGACATTGGGGTCAAACAGGGTTGTCCCCTCTCTCCCACTTTGTTTGGCTTATACATCGACAAACTTGAAGAGTGGTTACACAAAACTACAGGTGGCCAGTTGGCTAGTTTTGTGGTAAAGCTACTGTTGTATGCTGATGATCTTATTATGGTTGCAAAAACTGCCCAGGGTTTGAGAGAACACATGAAGGATTTAGAGCTCTTTTGCCATGAAGTCGGGATGCAAGTGAACACTAGCAAGACCAAAATAATGATTCTCTTTAAAAAAGAAGCAGCAGCAAGTCAACTTTATTTTTGATGGGAGCCCGTTGGATATTGTAGAAGAATACAAGTACCTTGGAATTGTTTTCCACAACAGGCTTAGTTGGGATACATGTAGAATGCACAGGATTCAAGGGGGTTAGAGAGCCTCTTACCTACTCCAGAACAGGTGTAGGAAAGCGAAGCTCTGGGATTGGAAAACCAAGAAGACTCTTCTTGGCCTGTTAGTCACGCCGGTTGTCCTCTATGGTTGTGAGGTTTGGGGAAGTAGCATGTCAAATCACAAATGGAGACAATTAGAGAGAATTCAAAAGCATCTTATCACTAGTAGTCTTAAGGTCAAAGCTAAGGTCCCTTATGAGATTCTTTTAGTTGAGGCGGGCACCTTCCCGATGGAGGCCTATGCTATAATCCGGTTGATATGTTACCTAAAAAAGGTGGAAAACATGGAGGATCAACGGTGGCCTAACGTGGTGGTGGAGGAGTTACACCATAGGAAAAAGACGTGGATGAAGCAGAACAACAAGTGGATGGACAAGTGGGATATTAAGTTACATGAGTGTCCTAAAACCAAAGAAGAAATTAAGAAGCTTGCGTTAGAGAAATTCAGGACTGCCATGTGGACTAAGTAGATTGGCCGAAAAAAATCGTACTATGTCAAAGAGTTCAACCCCACATGGGAGCATGGGGAAAAAGCCTACTTGCATGCCGCTCGTAAAGGTAAAGATAGAATTTTAATGGCACAGTTGAGCACCAATTCTCATCATTTGAGATGTGAAACTGATAGATGGACGGTCCCCAAAGAAGCTTGGAAAGACAGGATTTGCATCTTCTGTAGCAAAAAAGTGGTTGAAACTGAATGGCACTTCATCTTTGAGTGTACTGCCTATGAAGACATTTGGAATCAATATGAAAACAACTTGAAGGTGGGCAGTATTATCGAGATCTTTGAGGAAGCAAGGCTGCACATAACAACCGGATTCCTAGTTAAGATTCATACTAGGAGAAACGACTTGAAAAGATCTTGAAGATTTCTTAAGACGTCATTAAAATTCATTCATTCATTCAATCTATTTACCAAGTTTCCTATAAAAGTTGAGCTACATATTCTAGTCTTTGGCTTTAGGAGGCATAGGTACTATTGTGCACACCATTCTAAAGTGGGCAAGATCTAGAGCAAAGAAATCAAGAACTTCTTCGATCAATGGTTCTTCGTAAATTTCTTCCTCTGGTGTCGCTGGCCTTTTATGCCATGGATCAATCCTACATCTTTTTCAAAGCGTTCATTAAACTCTTCAGTATTTTGTACTTCTAACTCTACTCGATAACTGTCAATACGTGCAAAATACTTTTCTTGCTCTAGTTGCTCTTCTTGGTCTTTTTGTTCGCTGGGTTTAAAGGAATACCCTAGCTGAATTGCTTGGGATCTGGCCTTCTCATTGTTGGTGCCATTTGAGAGAACTAGGGTTGTTTATCTCTTCCTCTGAAAATAGTATTGTTTTTGTGAGGAACATATCTTCCGTTTCCTCTAAAAGGCGGCTCTCTATCATCAAATTACCACGCCCGTTGCATCACTGTCATTGCTTATTCAAGATCATTGGCAAGGCTCTAAATTTCTTCATCATCGTTTTGTTTTTGGTCATCTTCTTCAATCTCTTCAATGAGAGGCTCAAAAATGTCTAAAGCAGTGAGGACAGGAGTAAAGTTTCACAAATAAAAGCAAAAGATTTATTGGCTCTACTTAAACATCATCCATTTCAATGGTCAAACAATCAATAACAATTTTTCACTTTATTTACAACAAAAAGTGATAAATATTTGTCCTATTTTTATTGGCCAAAATTGACTTTTGACTGTTAAAGTGGATAATATTTAAAAATAGCAGAATCTATTTGTTATAATGTTGGGCACATCAAAATTTGCATGCGACACAAAGATAGGTGTTGAACTTATGGAAATGCATGTGCACACCACGTAACCATATTTAAAACAGTTGATATGATTATGATCCAAGATCAAGCACCTTTAGGCATGATTCTAAACCAAAGAGTACTCTAACTTTCATAGTGCATGCCTTCATACATTAGATCTTAACTTAGATGCCAAGGAAGGTGTGTGTGTTTGCTGAGTTTACCAAGAAAATAGCACTCAGTGCAACTTATGTATCATCCTTGTCAAAGTGAAATGGCAGGGTATACAACCCAAATCTAGAACACGTACGATAACTTTGGCTGGTTGAGGTGACTGGACAGCTTTGATACCATCAATGAGTATGGACAGCAATTTGTATTCTCAAGGAGATTGATCTCTCTAAAAATTTAAAGGTGGCAATGTTCTTAGTTGTATAAAATTAATTAATTGTCTTTTCCCGAACAAAAAAGTTCTTTGCATCGAATAGCCTACCCTCTTATATTACCCTTTGACTAAACTAGTATATTTATATTTAAAAAAATTTATCTATAGTATGTTTAGATATATCTTCTCAGGGTTTTGTAAAAATAGTCCCAAGATAATGAAAACAGAACATCAACAGCAAAACAGAGAGAAAACAGGGCAAACAGAGTTGAATAAACTCAGAAATATTTATTCATCTAACTTGCATTACATCCAAAATGCTTATCCGGTAGCTCTCTCTAAACACATATATATAGCTACAAAAGCTTTGAGGCCTAGAAGCTTCTGGCATTCTAGATGATTCTAAATTCCTAGAATGTTCTTTTCTAGAACAGCTGGAAGTTTCTCCTGGAATGTTCTTTGGAAGACTTCTAGAAACATTCTAGACAATCTTAATAATTCCTAACATCCCCCCTTAAGATTGGCTAGAATAATACAAACATAATACAAAAGGAGAGGGGAAATACAAAGGAGAGGGGAACATTATACTACTATCCCCCCTTAATGTTCACCTCTAACATACCAAGCATGCCTCTTAATTTTAAGAATTTGGCTTCAGTCATACTCTTAGTGAATATATCAGCTACTTGTTCTTCACTTGGACAAAACTGAAGAGTGATAATAGAAGCTTGAACAAGATCCCGAAGGTAGTGAACATCTATCTCAATGTGCTTTGTTTTAGCATGAAAGACTGGATTGTTGGCAACCTGTATGGTACTTTGATTGTCACAATATAGAGTGCTGGTTGAACTTTGTAGAAAACCAATCTCAAATAGAAGATTCTGAATCCAAACTACTTCCTTGCCTGCTTCTTTTGCTGCTCTATATTCTGCTTCACATGAAGATAACGATGTAGTTGTTTGTTTCTTGCTACTCCATGTAATAGGGCCTGATCCAAGAATGAAAACATAACCACCAGTAGATTTTTGATCATCTATATCACCACCCCAATCTGAATCAGTAAATCCAACCAAAGAAATTGAAGATTTATAACCATAGTAGATTCCAAAGTGTATGGTTCCATGGATGTATCGTAAAATTCTCTTAGCAGCCAGCCAATGACTTTGTTTAGGTGCCTGCATAAATCTAGATACAAGATTGACTGCAAAACAAATATCTGGTCTAGTATGAGTTAGATAAACCAAACTACCAACAAGCTGTCTATATAAAGTGGCATCGACACTCTTGGAAGTACATTCTTTAGTAAGCTTGACTCCGGATTGAAACGGGGTAGATGCTGGCTTGCATTCAAGCATGTTAAACTTTTCTAAAAGGTCCAAAGCATATTTTGATTGTGAGATGAACAATCCATCATGTAATCGACAAACTTGTAAGCCAAGAAAATAGTTTAGTTCACCCAAATCACTCATATGAAATGTCCTCTTAAGATCTGATTTTAAATCATTGATTAACCCAATATTCGGTCCAGCAATGAGTAAATCATCTACATAAAGTGCAACAAGAAGAATATCATCTTGAACTTTCTTCACATAAAGATTGGGATCTGACTTACATCTCTTAAATCCATGAAGCTGAAAATACATGTCAATCTTCTCATTCCATGCTCGTGGTGCTTGTTTAAGACTATAAAGTGACTTCTTTAATCTGCAAACAAGATTAGGATGTTGCTGATCCACAAAACCTGGTGGTTGATCCATATATATTTCTTCATATAAATCTCCATTTAAGAATGCATTTTTGACATCCATTTGATGAATATGCCACCCAAGACTTGCAGCCAAAGAAAGAATAATTCTAACTGTGTTCATTTTAATGACAGGAGCAAATGTTTCTTCATAATCAACACCCTCTTTTTGATTGAACCCCTTAGCAACCAATCTAGCTTTGAATTTTTCTATAGCACCATCTGATTTAAATTTAGTTTTGTAAACCCATTTGTAACCAATAACATTCTTACCTTTGGGCCGGGGTACAAGTTCCCAAGTTTTATTCTCTAACAATGCATCATATTCCTCTTTCATGGCTTGCTCCCATTCCTTCTTTCCTCTAGCTTGCTCATATGAGATTGGGTCATTTACTTGTAATACTTTGGCCATGAGAGCACTACCATTCCTTCCTTGGATCTTTGAGCCTTGTCTATATATTTCTTCAACACGCCTTGTCTTTTGTCTAGCTAAAATGACATCTTCTTCATCATCACTACCTACAGAAAATGGCTGAGTACAAGCATTAGTAGTTTCATTTTCAATAGTATTATCATCATCAGTAATGCTCACCTCATCCTCATCAATATTGGCTTCATTTCTTTCTAAAATATCTAAAAAATCAAAAACATTTGCTGTTGTAGAGTGAGAGGAAGTGGCTGTAAGTTGTGAAAGCTCATCAAATTTTACATCTCTACTAACAAAGACCTTTCTTGTTGTCAAATCATATAACCTGTAAGCCTTTGATTCTTCACTATAACCCACAAACAAACACTTATGACTCTTTGGTTCTAACTTTTTCCTCTTTTCATCAAGAACATGTGTCCAAGCAATGCATCCAAATACTTTAAAATACCCAATGTGGGGCTTTCTACCACTCCAAGCTTCTTCAGGGGTAATATTTGGGAGGGCTTTAGTTGGAATTCTATTCACAATATATGCAGCACAAGAAACAGCCAAACCCCAAAATTTGTTTTGCAAACTTTTAAAATGCAACATACAACGAGCCATTTCTAAAAGAGTTCTATTCATTCGTTCAACCACCCCATTTTGTTGAGGAGTATAAGGAATCGTTCTTTGCACCTTAATACCACAATTTTCACAAAATGACTCAAATGCATAGTTGCAATATTCACCCCCATTATCCATCCTTAAACACTTAATTCTTTTTCCACTTTGATTTTCAACTAATGCCTTAAACTTTTGAAAAACTTCAAATACTTCATTTTTCCTTTCAAGAAAATAAACCCATACTCTCCTACTGTAATCATCAATAAAAGTCAGAAGGTACCTGGCACCTGAAAGTGAAGGATATCCTGGTTCACATAGATCACTATGAATGAGCTGCAATGGATGATTAGCTCTCCATGCTTTCCCTGAATCAAAAGGATCTCGATGATGTTTTCCTAACACACATCCTTCACACACACCTTCAGATGCTGAAATTTTTGTCAATCCACTAACCATATCCTTTCTAATCATATCTTGTAATTTTCTATAATTTATATGTCCAAGTCTAGCATGCCAAAGTTTTGACATATAATCAGCCCGAGCAATAAAAGCATGAGAGAGTGTATATTCATCATCAACAAACCCGACAAATTTGAATAAACTCTCTTTATGATCAACTCTACCAATAGCACTTCTATTGCTTGGGTCTTTTCTATCTCTAACAATAACTTGATCAGCGGTGACAACAAACTCATATCCAGCTTGAACAATTTTATATACTGAAATAAGATTCACCCCTAATCCTTCAACCAGCAGAACATTTTTCAAAGACCCATTCGTTACATTAATAGTCCCCGTTCCTAAAACTGGAAGTCTCATTTTATTGCCAATAGTAATTTCTTGATCTGAATTCTTCCCTTCATAAAAATCAATAAACAAAGATCTATCCCCAGTCATGTGATATGATGCCCCTGAATCTAAAATCCATTCTTTATTAGAATCTGAAGCAAAGTATCCCCCCTTAACACTACTTTCAGGTCTAGCAATTACCTCCTTATTTGATTTTTTTAGAGAGATGGCTACGAAGCTATGCCTATCCTTCTTGCCATCCTTGAACCTTTCTTGCTTGGGCTTGTATTGCTGCCTTTCGTTATCCCTCTTCTTCAAACAAAATTTCTCCATATGATTTTCACCTCCACAATACCTGCAAATAATCAATTTCCTTCCAACTTGCTTTTCTGCAGAGTCATTTCTAGAGAAATGGTTAGAACCGTCATTTCGAAATTTATAATTTCCTTTCCAATTCTTTTTTCCA
The DNA here is from genome assembly GCA_027924645.1 of Cunninghamia lanceolata. Classification (NCBI taxonomy): domain Eukaryota; kingdom Viridiplantae; phylum Streptophyta; class Pinopsida; order Cupressales; family Cupressaceae; genus Cunninghamia; species Cunninghamia lanceolata. The sequence goes on from BSBN01001245.1 coordinate 1,725,788, forward strand.
TCATATCTAGAAAATTTACTCTTGGCTGCATATGCATGATTCTTCTTAATATGCCCTTCTTTAATAAGCTGAACCTCTTCATCTAAAACAGACTTACAAAATTGATCAAAAGTTTGCTGGGGGGCATTGGGAGTTAGTTGGAGAACCCTTTTCCTTGATTCCTTAAATACCTTGTATGGCTAGGGAAGCTTACTTTCAACCATTGCAATCAACTGAAAATCTTTTTTTGCATATTCAGCACCTATTTTCTTCAGCTGAGCATTTAAAAATGTAACTTCATTAAAGTAATCAGACATTTTTTCAAAATCAGAAGGATCTAAATTCACTAATCTTTCTTCTATGCTAAACATGTTGGCAATATCTGCATCTTTATAATCTTTTTCTAAACTCTCCCATAGCTCTATTGGATTATCAGTATCAACAAATCTTCTATTGAGATTGGGGCTTAAAGCTTTACCAATAATACCTCTAGCTTGTTCTAGCTTGCATTTCCATAGCTCCTTTTCTTTTTCACTTTGGGGTTCTCCAATTTCCTTGTTCACTATCCTCCATAGAGCCTTTTCTCTCAAAGCATTCTTGACTGCAATCTTCCAATCTGCAAAACCACTTCCATCAAATATTGGCAACACTTCATTTGTAGATCCCATGTTAGCCAAAAATAAAGAGCCCTGCAAACAAATCACTTCCAACAATATATATGCCCTGCAAACAAATCACTTCAGCATTATACTTCCAACTGAGCCTCTAACTGAATCTCTAGCTGAACCTAGAAAAAAATCTAGCTGAACCAGGCTCTAATACCATGTAAAAACAGTCCCAAGATAATGAAAACAGAACAGCAACAGCAAAACAGAGAGAAAACAGGGCAAACAGAGTTGAATAAACTCAGAAATATTTATTCATCTAACTTGCATTACATCCAAAATGCTTATCCGGTAGCTCTCTCTAAACACATATATATAGCTACAAAAGCTTTGAGGCCTAGAAGCTTCTGGCATTCTAGATGATTCTAAATTCCTAAAATGTTCTTTTCTAGAACAGCTGGAAGTTTCTCCTGGAATGTTCTTTGGAAGACTTCTAGAAACATTCTAGACAATCTTAATAATTCCTAACAGGTTTGTCAGTATTTTTTTTGTGTTTTTCATAGCTTTTGTGATTTTCTCCACCTTTTTTCCTTCAACCTTTTTTATTTTTACAATTTCTTTTTTGGTTTTTATTTTTATTTTTCATGTTTTTGTATGATTTGTGTGATTTTTTTCACCTTTTTTTCTTCAACCTTTTTTATTTTTTACAATTTATTTTTTGGTTCTATAATTTTTTTATTTTTCTCCCCCTGTTTTTTCCTTCAACCCTTCCAATTTCTTTTTTGGTTTTTATTTTTTATGTATTCCAATTTCTTTTTGGTTTTTATTTTTTATGTATTCCAATTTGTTTTTTGGTTTTTATTTTTTATTTATTTGCTATATATTTACACGGAAAATGAATGCTCTCATCTCCACCCTGACTGTAGAATGCCTCTCGGCATAATAATTTCGCGTTCCTTTAAATTCCAGGGAGAACCTTTCCTTGATTTGAATAGCCTCCCTCTGAATTTCTGTCCATTGATTGGACTAGCAAGTGACTTCGTGAAAGTTCTATATATGATATGATCTGTAAAGTTGTCCATAATGAATACCACTGCAATTTGCTTCATTTGCCACCTAGTAGCTAAGCAATTACCAATATACACTTATTCATGCCAATCTAAGCATCCAATCTCATTGTATTATGATCCTGGAAAATGTTGATGAGATGTTACACTGCTGGAAAATACTCTCCTTCCTAACCTATTACGTGAATCTCATTGTAGTCGGTGAGCTTTAGTACACAATCCAGACTATATCTAATAACTGGTACAGGTAGAATACTCCATACTTGGAACTTCCCAATAATTAGCAGGATACTATGAGGTTAGAACCTGGATATGCAAACTTACCAGAATTCCCATTCTGGAATTTGTGAAATTTTATTAGCTTAAAAGAAAGAAAGAAGAGCTTGTACAACAAGAAAACCCTTTTGTCTAGGATATTCTTGGCCTCAATGATATGCTACAATGTACATTCACACATGCACATGATATGCTCAAGGCCCCTAGGCTGGTGCATTTATAATATTGGAGCCATTTTTGTAGTTGGCGGAGGTTGAACAAGGGATCGGGTGTAAGCAACAGGTAGTGTCATGAGCTTTTTCACTTTACCAACATATGCCCGCTTTGTGAAGTTATCATAGTCATTAGCTTCAATTGCATCTAATATCTGGCGATAAAGGATCAATGAAGCCCACACCTGCAAGCACACAAATAGAGTACTTATTTTGCTCAACAAATCAAAGCAAACATACAAGATAAGCCATATGAAACTCTATTCCATTAACTCAATCTATAAAAACACTTACATACCGGCCATCTACTTGCTTTATCGAGCTCAGTGCCACCTTTTTCTGCTTCATCAAAAAACATTCTTGCCCTTCTGATCTGATCTTTCATAAATGACCTCCATTTGTTAGTGACCTTCCCAGAAAATATGTCTTCATCTGATAGTCCACTTTGTGCAAGCTCATGTTGAGGTAGGTCTATCCGGCCACGACGAGCACTGTACAAGAAGACAAACATATATGTTGATTCAGTCAAACAAAGTCTATTAACAAGATGATCTGATAGAACTTCTATCTAGTTTACAACAAAGAGAGTATGCTTACTCTTCTCCAACATCACGCAATATGTTGGTTAGCTGATTTGCAATTCCCAAAGCTAATGCAGAATTGTATACACTTTCTGTTGTTGCTTGTGATTCTGGTGCAATACCCATTATAGGAACACTCATCAATCCAACTGTGCCCGCAACATAATAGCAGTAAAGATAGAGTTCATCAAAATTCTTGTAACGAGATTTTCTCAGATCCGTTCTCATCCCCTCAATCATATCTCTAAATGGCTGAAAGAGACAGAAATCAATAAAATCCGTTCAGCCTTCTTATCCACCAGCAATAACCAGCAAACAAACGCAAAAGGTAGATCAGAAAAACATCCAAATTAGGTTATCCCATAGAACTAGCATTTAAGAATAATAAAGAAAACATCAATGGATTAAATAAAAGGCAAAGACATCCTGTACATTGCAAGATAAACAATGCCCAAGTATACCAGCAGAGCCAGATTTCAGTATTTCAGTCCACTCAAAGCAAGTTTTTGACATTGAAGTCTGCATCTAATGTACTTTGATACAAACCACCAGGAAACACTTTCAGAGTACCATAACAAATTCCAAGTCACAATAATATGGGTTCAACATAGGCTATGTAATCACCTGGATGTCAACGGGATATTTCGCAACTGTGTCCGATAAAGCTGCATCAAGCATGTCATATGGACTGCCATTAAAAAGGTCCTCTAGCCTTTGTTCCCATCGATCAAGTGCCTTTGGTGTGATGTGTCAAGCATTAGGGCCATCTACGAGTTCGTCAGTCCTTCTGCACCACACTGTATATAAAAGTTAAGCATGTTAGATTAGGATACAAACCATTATAGACTTTTCAGTATCAGAAGAAATTAGAAGGCTGCACCTAACAAACAAAAAAATAGTGCTTGAATAATAGATGTGAATATAGATATGTTTTGCATAGTATAGCAGCTATACAGCCTGCGAAGGGTTATCAAAATAAGCCTGAGAAGTAGAATGCTAAAGTCTTTGGGGATGTAAAGTTCAAAATCATCAACAAGTTTTTACAAATATAATAACCTAAGAAGAGATGCATTGGAGCTACATCCACATAAATGTGAAAATGGTTACTAAAGGATATCATAAACCTGCAGCAGATCCTTTCCTCCGTACTCTAGCTTGGAACTTGAAACTTTGGACTAATAGTACATGCACAAACCTCAAGATCAAGAAGCATGTGAGACCCATGTCAACGTTTTACAACCATATCAAACTGTATTACATGAATTTCATCTATATTTCCAAAGCTTGGAAATCCTGGAGAATAAGCCCCCTTGCAGTATTTGCATGGACCAAGCTGTTACAATATGAGTTTTCTTTTTTTGTTGTTCAGTGAGCTGCCTCATGTCATTCCGTATCAACAACGATGAGCTCACTGACACGGAATGACCCCAGGCGTAGATCACGAAATAAGTAAAAGATCCAGCCACTCCAAGGCTTTCGCCCCTTTGAAACCAAATCCCCTCACGAGCTCCAATAAAATACCATTCTCACATAGTATGATACCTCCCCTTAGAAATCATCCCGATCAATCAGATCCACTTGCACTCCAGGAACACATATCTTTTTCTTATATTGTCTTAGGAGACATATCTAAACTTTGAATACATTTAAGTTTCTCTTTCTTTCTCCCATTGAAGTTGTGTAATTCTTTCTTGCCATTCATCTTGTCTTTTTCCTTCTCAAACTTCACGGAAAATTTGCTTATGAGATTTTTCTCAGCTACACCACTATCTGCTTTCCTTGCTAAGAATACCATCTCTCCGATATGCCGGCACCTTATATTCTATCTTGATGGTTTTGATAGCTATTAGTTTTGGACTAGCGGTGGGGTTTTTTTTAACCTCTTGTCCAGCAACTCTTCTTTGCTAAATTCCAATTCATGTGACTATGTTGTAGCACACCAACAAGAGAACTTTTATGTCTTAATTTTTACTCTTGTAGTTGGTATTTTGTTTCTTGTTGACATGCCTTGGGCACTCCCTATTGTGCTATTCTTGCTGGCTGTAATTTTGGGTTTCACTGTCCTAATGTGGCCATTTGTGAATATTAATTTCATCCTTCTTTTTTGTTCTTCATAATTGGACTTAAATATTCACTTGTTTCTCAAAGAAATGATGACACTCAGGCAGTTAATGTTATGCAGTTGGCATTGCTCGATGAGATTAATTACATCCTTTTTCTAACCCATTTTGATTAGCAGGAGTATCATCCACCTAATTGATAGAGCAAATATCAGTGTGGATGAGTGTCAACCTGTTAGATTACTCCAAGAGAGGCCTGTGTTGTTAGATACAGAGGCCAACATTGAATGTACCAACCTTAATTTGGTCATGTTTACTTCCTGACCTTAAGCATCACTGTAATTTAACTTCCTGACCTTAAGCATCACTGTAATTTAACTTTACCATACAAGGTATACAACCCAAGATTTCAATATCTTAAAATGTATAAACTCATTTGGACCCCTAACCAATTTTCCTACCACGCAACACATTTTCTGAAGGTTATGTCTCCTGTGTGTGGCAAATAACATTATGTCATTGTTGACAACTTATCATATTATGGTGCTGCACGGTGGTTGTGTCACAGTGATTATGTGTGGTTATGATGTAATGAATGCAACATAATCACTATGCTGATGATATTTGACATACTAACAAATATCTTGACATATTAACAATTAGACTTGACATATGACCATTCAATATGTTTAGCTTTATCATCAATTTTGATATAACCAGCAGCATATGAAGTTTTCACAAATTGTATGATGGAAAGTAACTAATCAACACATGTTCAAACGTTTCTTCAACAGATCCATTTTAATTATTGTGCCAAATGAACATAACATAATTGAAATGATTTCTCGGTCTTCATTTTCTAGTCCAAATGCACAACACTATATGACTCTTCACATGATTCTTTTCAAAGTGTTAGAAACTGAAGAAAACTATGCTTCTATAGTCACTTTGCAACATCATCCATAGATATCTGCATCGCCATGCCTGCATACATCCCCTAAAGATGATGTGGATTCCCTAGCAACTCCAGGGGAGAAGAATCCTCTTCGAATTCCTCTTATATAGAGATGTTGTAGAAGTGCAATGTCATAGAAACAAAAAGAAAATGCATTAAAAAACATAACAGAAGAAGTCTCCGCCAAAGCCCTTTTTTCCATCTCATTTTGACATACATACCATGTTCATATCAGCTTCCAGGACCGACAGTTACAAAAAGTAGAAAAAGTGATAGAGAATATTCTTGGTCATGCAGTTCCCAGATAATAGTATTTTATTATTATTTATACAACGATGATTCACATTCTCCTAAAACTGCTGGTGTATACTTTAGTTTGCTGATCTGCTGCTGTCTCTTCAATAGGAGGGATTGTTTGACTACTGATATAGCTCCTCTGATGCTTCACCTCTGACGAGTGAGTTCATAAAATAATTTCCTATTTAGGATTTTAGGCTTCAGGTCTCCAAGTTTCTCCCTGCTGCTTGTTAATCTTCTGAGTTCTGTGCTCCTGAAGTATCAGGATTGTGAGCTTTTGCATTTCAGGATGATTTATTTGTCCCTCTTACTCCTTTACCATCAAAGTTCCCAAATGTTCCAAAATCTTGGACTTGGTTGTTTGGGTTTTTGAGCTCTTCGCACCTCTTGATGCCTTTGAGATCTTGTCAACAATGAGGGAATGCTCCGGAGTCCAAAACCAAAAATGGCTTATGGACTTAGTCTTCTTTGAGATTTTCAAGTAGTTTGGTTTCTCAGGCATCTTCGGCATTCCAAATTATGAGATTCTTGATTCCCAATTCCCCAAGATGTGAACCTTCAAATTTTTATGTGCCTTGGAAGCAGGGGTACGTGCTTACGACCTAGGAAGCACCTTGAACTTCCTGAGATATCATGACACTACACAAATTTGATTTCAAATTTCAGATATTAAGGGCTTCAGGCCCTTTAACTCAGTTTGTCCTTCACGATTTCCCAAATCCAAACTTCTGAACTTCCAAATGTCAAAATTTTCACCATGGCAGGAATCTGAAGTCCTGAACTTCCAAATTTCAAGATTTTAAAAAGTATAGTGATAGTCGACCGCTTCAAATATGTTCATCCATTTATAAGCTTGCATAGATAGCAATGCTACTATTTCCTTCACATCTTTATAAACAGTAAACTCGTTATATCTTCATTCCCATTAGCATGTGAGATATTTGTTTACAGAACAACAAATTTGAATGAGCTGAACATTCTCCACTTCCAAATTTGTAGCTTCTCATATCATTTTTGATTGTCCAAATTCCAGCTTAACAAATAGCCGACAACATTGTTCTGCATCAATTTGTCAAGTTGCAGGAATTCTTCACTACCATGGATTCTCCTGCAACACCCCTTGAAAACAGATCAAAAGTTTGCACCCTAAAAGTTAAATACACCTCAGATGTTAAGAGTGCTTCCTATATGACTTCTACATTGGCTAACCTTGGGAGCGTGTTGATACCACCAACAGCCATTTGGTGCAACCTTCACATCTCTTATTTTTGAGAATGAGGATAGCTTATCCTTTCATCTTGCATCTAGAAGTAACAGCAAATCTTTGTTCTTACACATCACTTTTAGTTGGGGTGCATATTTCCTCCCGCTTATACTCATATTTTGTATTTGTATACCTTTTGTAACTTTCACATCTTTTTCATTCACTTCTTTTCTTTCTTCTTCTTTTACCCTTTTTTTGGGTGCTCTAAACGGGCTATGCACTACGGTTCCATTACCAGATTTGTTGGAAAATTTTGTATGGAACAAAGAGCAATATTAAAACCTCAAGAAATCAAAAACATACCATCATAAATTCTATCCACAAGATCTTAAAGCCGTTCATGACTTATTGGAACGATTTTCTTTTTTATATTAGATGAAATCAATCTTCTACTCCACTTTAGCATCATAGTAAGCTTACAATCAAAACTCTGAATTTTCTTCTTCTACACTCTCACAAATAATTTTCTCTATCTGTTCTCTACTATCTTAACAAGGATCTAAACATCTACTTAATAATAATAAAAGAAAACACTCTAAACATAGCCTTGCTTTTAAGAAAAAAAAAACTGTCTTATTTTTATCTTCCTAATTTATATTTAACTGCTGCTCCTATTTTTAACTGCTGCTCTTGGCATCCTACTTTTAGCATTCTACTATTCTGATTGGTATTCTACTATGGTGTTTCATTGCGGTTGTGCCTTTTTGACAACAAATTTTTCAACATTCTCCCCCTTCACGTCAAATCCTTGTATCTGCAACTTTGTCCTCAATCCTGAGTGTATTATCTTCCTTAGTCCTTTAGTCATGATGTCTGCCAACTATTCTTCTGACCTCCAAAATTGAATTTCAACTTTTTGTCTTGTACTAACTCTTATACATAATGTTGCTTCAGTTCTATGTGTTTTGTAATGTTGCTTCAGTTCTATGTGTTTTGTCCTTGCATGAAATACCAGATTCTTATATAATTGTATTGATTCACCATTGTCACAAAATATTACTATAGAATTTCTTTGTTCTTCTCCTAGATCTTTCAAAACTCTCCTTAACCAAACCACTTGTGTACATGCTATTGTTAATGCAACATATTGTGCTCCTGTACGAGATAATGCAACTATATTCTGCTTCTTTGAACTCCATGTAATCAATCCACTTCCTAAAGTAAAACAATATCCTAATGTGCTCTTTCTATCATCTAATGATCTTGCCCAATCTACCTATAAATAACCAAACAACTTCAAATCTTCAACTGAATGATAATGGATTTCATGATCTTTTGTTCATTTCACATACCTTGCCATTATTTTTTTCTACTCGTAAATGTCTTTCTGTAGGTTCACTCATATACTTTGAAATCTAAGTAGCTGAATTGGCACCTTATCCTAGCGATTCCAGGTACAAGTACGCCTTAGAAACCCTAGGGAATCGTCCAGGGTTTGGATTTTTCAAACCCGAGTCATTTCTTCCTGTTTGTGCCCGTTTCGAATGGTGGCGTGGCGTTTTTTAGACAAATCTGATGCTGACGTGGCGTTTTTAAACAAATTTTGACTTGCGATTTTTATTTTTCATTTTAAAGCAAAAACCTAAAATGAAAAGCAGATCTGTAAAAGCTAAAATGTGACATCATTTTCCTTGTTTCATTTCTGAATATGCTGCTAGAAGGAAAGAAAACCCTATGTGAGGAGTTTGCTGCCGCAAGGAGGAAGGAGATCAGTGGAGTTTGCCACAACAACCAGGTGCTGCAAGAGTTTTAAATTTTTTATTATTTTATATTTGTTTGTTTAATTTTTATTTACTTTTTATATTTGTTTTTTACTATAGTATAGTCTGTATAAACTATAATATAGACTGTATTTTATATTTGTTTATTTAATAATTAATTATACATTTATAATTTTATTATTATAGAGTCTATAACTCTATAGTATAGTAATTATAAATTATAAATTATATTTATATTACATATTTATTATTATACAGACTATATTATGAATATAATATAGACTGTATAATTCTGAAAAATGCTTGAGCAGCCTTTTTCTCATTTTCTTTCTTATTTATCTTGTCTTTTGCATGAACAATATATTCCAATCTTGAGGTTTAGAATACCCATTTGCTACTATATCCCGTACTCCTTTTCATATTAATACTCTTTTCAAGTTATCTCTCCAATAATCAAAACTTTCACCTTTAAACTGTGGCACTGGCACTAAACCATTGCTAGCTGCCATTATAGTGAACCAAACAAAACTAAGATTTTCTCTCAAATTATCCAGATCTTGAACTCAGTGGAAGAGCTTCAAATTTGAGCTTATCTAGTGTAATTCTTACCTGCACTGATAAATGTGGCTCTGATACCACTGTTGGAAAAATCCATATAGACCAGGTACAGTATTAAAACCTTCAGAAATCTGAAACAGTAAATCATAAATTCCTTCCACAAGATCTTAAAGCCATTCAAGACTTATTGGAACAATTTTCTATTTATATTGAATCAAATCAATCTCCTACTCCGCTTCGGCATCATACTGAGCTTACAATCAATGAGTTTTCTACTTCTACACTCTCACGAATTCTTTTCTCTCTATTTGTTATCTGTTATCTTAACAATGATCTAAACATCTACTTACAACAATAAAAGAAAACACTCTAAACATAGCCTTGCTTTTAAAAAACACAAAAGAACAGAAAATAGAAAGAAATTATAATACAGAGGGAAAACCCAAAACTGTTACCAGTTGAACATTTTCAAATCTTGCCCATTATAGGCAAGAGGTAAAGGAGGACCATCTAGATAAGCCAATAGGAAAGAATTATTACCAACAACTTGTTTAATCAAAAAAGGCCCTTTGCATAGAGAATCAAACTTTCTGTGAGCACCCTTTGGCTCTCTCCTCCTATCCCAAAGAAGTACAGAGTCTCCAACAACGAAGTTTCTTTGTTTTGCTCTTCTATCAAATACCTTCTTAACCATCTACTGATGCTTAGCAATTCTATCCACAACAATCTCCCTCTCTTCTTCTAGTTTGTTTAGGTACATAATTCTCTTTTCCAGTGCAAACTGAAATTCTTTGTTTTCTATAGTCTTCTGTAAATCTAATGCTGAGAGCTCTAAAGAAATAGGTATATTACTATCAACCCCATATACCAACTAAAAAGGAGACATGGCTATGGTTCTTTTATAAGTGATTCTATCTACCCATAGAGCATCATACAACTTCTTATGTCATTCTCTTTGGCTTTCATCCACCAGCTTTTTGACAATAGAAATTAATTTTTTTGTTGCTAGACTCAGCCTATCCATTACCCTGGGGATAATAATCTGATGAATGTCCCAAGTTAATACCATACTCATAGCATAACAGGGTGATTTCTAAGGATGTGAAAGAGCTAGTATTATCAGCGATCATCTTCTTTGGAATACCAAATCTTACTATAATATTTTCCTTCAAGAAGTTACACACAACCTCCGAGGTAGTCTGTTTCACTGGAATAGCCTCTACCCACTTGGTAAAATAATCAATAGCAGTAAGAATGTGTGTATGTCCAGCACTTGAATTGGGATTAACAAGGCCAATGAAATCCAATCCCTATTGTTGGAGTTGGAATGGTTCATCAATTACCACAGGCTTCAAAGGTAAAGCTATGAGGTGGGGTCTGCCAATAAACTTTAAACATTTTTCACATTTGGGTACCCATTTGTGAGCATCTTTAAACATACCAGGCCAATAAAAACATTGGCGCAAGATCTTAAAGGCTCTTACAGAGGCTAAGAAATGCCCACCACAAGCTTCATCATGAAAAGCCTTTAACAATCTTTTTTGTTTCTCTTCATCAACACACCTAAGAAATGTTCCATCTACACCTTTTTTGTATAGGTTTCCTTCCCAAAGAACATACTTACTTGCCTTACGCTTCAAGTTTCTCTTCTCTTTGGCTGATAAATGTGATGGACAATCACCATAAGTCAAGAAATATGAGACATCTAGGTAAGTGCACAAAGATGAGGGACCAAAATGGGGTCTTAAGTTGCCACTTTTTTTCTGAAATCAGGAAACATTGATATTGGATGAGAAATTGAAGATATCTACACTCAAAATTTGAAGATGGAATGAAAACAAGAGTTGTAGTGCTTTGAATCTAGTTTCTAAACCACTAATTTTTTCTAAAAATGGTTGAGATTAAGGAGTTCAAAAAGGGGGGAGCACACAAATTGGTCTTGTTTTTCTGAAAAAAAACATAACATAGCGTCTAGTGTGCTCCCCCTAAAATGTTAACTTTTTTATTATTTTAATAATCGCTTCGGTGAGAAATTAGGTAACACCATGTAGTTTATCCCTGATTTTTCTGATAATTTTTTAATGAATAATTGATTTTTTAGTAATTTTTAAAGTGGATACATCCTGAAAAACAAAAATTTGAGTGTGCTCCCCCCTAAAATGTTTGAAAACTAATCGAAAATCAAAAAACAAAATTTGAATTCGTGTAGAATGGAGTCTAGTTTCTAAAAATATAAGTTATTTCAATTTTTTATGAACAGATTAAAAAAAGTCAAAAATAATAGAGACTGGTTTTTGACAAAAACTGGACACACTAACAAAAGAAATTTAAGATGAAACACTAAACATACTCAAAATATGAAAAAAATTATATGGTTAGATAGCTAATAGAGAGCTTAAGATTATGGTGGTATTTTTTTGAGTTCTCATTGAAAAAAGTACCATCTTGATGGGGAGCACACTCCAGATTATCTCTAGATTTTGCTAAAAACTGATAAAAACACATCAAACAAAGTTGAACATAATGCGAGCGCATTATAACATGCTCGTGTTATGTGATTTCACATAATGCGAGTGCATTATAATGCGCTCGCGTTATGATGAGCATAACTAGCAATACACATGCCAATTGCATTTGCTTGAAAGTTTCTAAAGCCTTTTCAACAAATCCATTTTTTGCATATCTTGCAATCATTGCATTCGATTATAGAACATCTCTTTGAGGTGTTACGTCTTACAATTGACATGCCTTGTCTATGCTTCCACACTTTACATACATGTCTACAAGGGTACCTGCACTTTCTATCGTCTCTCTCTCTCTCTCTATTTCTCTCCCCTCTCTATGTCCTACCCTTTCTTTGAGTCTTTACTTCCCTCCCCTCTCTACCTCCCACCTCTCTCACTCTCTTCTTCCCTCCCCTATCTACATTCTATTGTCTCTCTCACTCTCTACTTCCCTCTCCTATCTACCTCCTACCCTCTTTCTGAGTCTTTGCTTCCCTTGCCTCTCTACCTCGTACCTTCTCTCTCTCTTCTCCCCCTCCCTCTGTACCTCTTACCCCCTCTCTCACTTTCTACTTCCCTCCCCTCTCTACCTCCTACCCTCTCTCTCTTCTTCCTTGCCCTGTCTACCTCCTACGGTCCTCTCCCATCTCTACTTCCATCCTGTCTCTACCTCCTATCTTCTCTCTCACTCTCTACTACCCTCCTTTCTCTACCTCTCCTCGTCATTCTTCCCATCCAATGAAATTTCATAAATTATCTTGTTTCCATTTCATTGAATCCCAATTTATATCCTCATCCATCTTTACATGTCCTATTTTTCTTACATTTGTATGTTCTTTGTTGACAAGGGAGAGCGAGAGGGAGGAAAAGGGAGAGAGGATGGAGATGGAGGGGAGAGATAGCTAGTGATAGGAAGAGAGAGATATAGAGTCCTAGTTTTCTTGTTTTAGAGAGAGAGAGAGGGTGGTTCGGGTTTATGAGTTTAGGGTTGCTTAAGTTTAGGGTTTAGGGGAATCATTTAGGGTTTACAGGTTTAGGGCTGCTCAAGTTTAGGGTTTTGGGTTTTGGGTTAGGGTTTAGGGGAATTATTTAGGGTTTAGGGGTTTACGGTTGCTTAGGTTTATAGTTTAGGGTTTAGGGGTTAGGGTTTAGGTGTTAGGGATTTAGCATTACTCAGGTTTAGGGTTTAAGGGTTAGGGTTTAGAGAGAGAGTGTGTGAGGGGATTGATAGATATTGGGAGAGATCTAGGGAAATAAAGGTTTAGAGTTGCTTCCAGGGTTTATGGTTTAGAGGTTTGGGGTTTAGGGTTACTCAGTTTTAGGGTTTAGGGGTTAGGGGTTAGGGTTTAGTGGCATTATTTAGGGTAACTTAAGGTTTATGTTTTAGGGGTTAGGGGTTAAGGTTTAGAGGTTTATGTTAGGGTTTAGAGAGAGAGGTCCAATAGGGAGATATACAGGAGACCAAGGGGAGACATAGGGAGATAGCGGGTGAGGGACATGGCTAGATACATAGGCAGAGAGATTGAGAGGTAGAGGGATGATAGAGACACGGAGATAGGGTTTAGGGTTGATTAGGTTTAGGGTTTAGGGGTTAGGAGTTTAGAGAGGAAGAGATATGGAGATAGAGGGTGAGGGACATGGCCAGAGACATAGCCAGAGAGATTTAGAGGTAGAGAGATGATAGAGACAAGGAGATAGGGGTTTAGGGTTGATCAGATTTAGAGTTTAGGGGTTAGGAGTTTAGAGAGGGAGAGATAGTGAGATAGAGGGTGATGGACATGGCCAAAGACATAGGCAGAGAGATTGAGAGGTAGAGGGATGATAAAGACAAGGAGATAAGGGTTTAGGGTTGATCAGGTTTAGGGTTGATCCGGTTTAGGGTTTATGGCTGGTATATATGATGTATAGAATGGTGTAAATGACTAACATATTGGCGCTTATGATGTTCTGATGGCTTCTATGGCTGGAAGAGGGTAGAATGACACCTGTGACTGGCTAGGTGTAGAATGATGTTTGTAATTGATAGGTAGGTGCTACTAAGGAGCATATTGGCACATACGATATACAAAATTGTGCAAATGACTAACAGATTAGCACTATGATCTTCTAATGGCTCCTAGTGAGGTATTTGTTTAATTTTGATTATTTTTGGGATCATTTGAGATGGAGCTTAGATTGATTTGGGATGGAGTTGGGATGAAATGGATTGGTTTAGGGATGATGAGAGGTGAAAAGGACTAGATTAGGAACGATTTGGGAATGATTAGAATGGCTTTAGGGATGGTCTGAAGTAGTTTAGTGCTGATTAGGGAATGATTGGAATGATTTAGGAATTTAGTTTAGAGATGGTATTTGAGATGAAATCCATGTTGATTGGAAAATGATTAGGGATGAAGTTAAATTGATTTGGATGTGAATTGGGATGGTGTGAAGTGGTTTAGGGTTGATTAGGAGTGGTTTAGGGCTGATTAGAGATGAAATTGAATGGATTAGGGATAATTTGGGATTGATTAGGAATGAATTTGGTTGTAATGAAAGATTAATGTTTTCATGTTTTCACATTATAGAGATTGAGAGAGATAAGGAGATAGAGGTTTAGGGTTGCTTCCAGGTTTTATGGTTTAGGGGTTAGGGGTCTAGGGTTGCTCATTTTTAGGGTTTAGGGGTTAGGGGTTAGGGTTTAGGGGCATCATTTATGGTTTAGGGTTTATGGTTTAGGGGTTAGGGTTTAAGGTTTAGAGGATTAGGTTTATAGTTTAGGTAGAGAGGCGAATAAGGAGATACAAAGGAGACCGAGCCTGGGAGAGATATCTCTCTCTCTATCTTGCTAGATCTCTTTCGATCCCCTCTCTCTCTAACTCTACCTTTCTATCTCTCTCCCTCACTATTTGAGGTTTACATGAGTTTAGGGTTTCTCAAGTAAATATGGTTTAGGCTTTAGGGTAAGGGTTTAGGGGAAAAATTTAGGCTTTAGGGGTTTAGGGATGCTCAAGTTTAGGGTTTACAGGTTAGGGGTTTAGGGTTGCTTGAGTTTAGGGGTTAGGGTTTAGGGTTTAGAGAGAGATAGAGTGAGGGGACCAATATAGATTGGGAGAGATAGGGAGATAGAGGTTTAGGGTTGCTTCCAGGTTTTATGGTTAAGGGACCTTAGGGGTTTTGGGGTTTAGGGTTACTTATTTTTAGGGTTTAGGGGTTAGGGGTTAGGGTTTAGGGACATTATTTAGGGTTTAGTGTTTATGGTTTAGGCGTTAGGGGTTAAGGTTTAGAGGTTTAGGTTTATGGTTTAGGTAGAGAGGCGAATAGGGAGATACAGAGGAGACCAAGCCTGGGAGAGATATCTCTGTCTCCTCTATCCGTCTCTTTAACTATAACCTTTGCTTCCGTGTTTTATGGTTTAGGGACCTTAGGGGTTTAGGGGTTTAGGGTTGCTAGATTTTAGGGTTTAGGGTTAGGGGTTAGGGGCATTATTAAGGGTTTAGGGTTTATGGTTTAGGTAGAGGGGAGAATAGGGATCCCTATCTCTTAATCTATCCCTCGCTACCTCTCTCTCCTCTTTATCTCTCTCTCCATCCTTCTACCTCTTGAAATCTCTCTCCCTATGTCTCTAGACATCTCTTGATATCTTTCCCTATCGAGCTATCTATCCTCATAACCCCATCTCTTAATATACCCCTGTCTACCTCTCTCTCTATATTTCCCTATCTATCTATCCCTTGCTAGATGTATCTCCCTATATCTCCCCTCTCTATATATATGTATCTCTATCTTTCTCCCTCTATAGACCCCTTTCTCTATCTCAATCCCCATCTCTCCCTTTCCTTGTCTCTATCTCCACCTATCCTCTCTATCTCTCCATGTCTCCCGATCATGCTTACCTTTATGTTATCATGCTTCCCATAACAAGGTTACCTTTATGTTATCATGCTTCCCATAACGCTTACCTTTATGTTATCATGCTTCCCATAACAAGGTTACCTTTATGTTATCATGTTCTCTATAGAGAGAGAGAGAGACTCTCTCATGTAGACACAAGGTTACCTTTATGTTATCATGCTTCCCATAACGCAATTGCATTATTGGAAGCATGGAAAATGGTTAAAATGTATGTGGGATCCGTGTTTGAGAGCCCACATGCCTGTTATTCCTGCTTTTCACGAGTATATCAGACAAAAAAATGCTTTTCATGTTGGTTGACTAATTGAGAATCATTTTTATATGAATCCACCACCTTTTTTTGTTTTTTCAATGTAGAAGAAGTGATTTTTCATGTTTTTGGAGAAAATTTGATTATTTAAACTGAAAGTTTCATGTTTCATGTGTGATTTTGTTTCAAAGCTAATTCCGTTGATATATAGATTGAATTTTATGATATATGTTTGTTTTTAACATAAATTTTACTAATCCTATTGTAGAATTATATAGAATTCATAATCAAACTCGAGAAAAACAAGAATTTGAGGATTTTGAAGCCATCTTTTGGAGAATTGGTCAACTACATTATTGAATTCTAAGGTATGTTCAATTTTAATTCACACACACACACACACACACACACACACACACACACACACACACACACACACACACACACACATATATGTTCTTGTGTTCTTTATGTCTTTAAATGTCTTTATATCTTTATGCTTTTTATGTTCTTTATGTTCTTCTTAACATATATGTGTCTAGGTATATCAGTTAGTTCAGTCAAAGAGACTCCAAATTCTTTATGTTTCCACCTTGTTTCGGCCCTTCATGCCTTTATTTCACCTATTTTTAGCTATACAAAAGAAAAACATTATCAAATACTTCATAAAATAATTTTAGTGAACAATTGTTTGTAATACTCATATTCGAGTGTATGCATGGAGCCAAATTTGATTTTGGAAGACTCTTAATTTTTTCCCTAGGATGACATAAGATGATACAAAGGGAGTTACAAGGAGATAAAACACTAAAAAGGAGGTTTTCATGAGTGTAGGATAGTCATGTAAGTCTATATAACAGTCCACTATCAAGTAGTCTATATATAACCCTGCTGCCATGTATGATCCTCCTTGCATTTGAAGGTCATTTTACAATGCTATGAAAGTTATAATTTATTACAAAGTGGTCCTTCTTATTGCATCTATGTACAATGAAATTCATACATTTATACACTGTTTATAATGAATGTGCAAAGAGTTCTCTTCCTACAACTATTCACATGCTACAGTTGAGATAAGAGTTTGTGCACATTACAATAATCTGGCTAGAAGGGGCATATCATTCAGTCAATATATCATATGGTCGGATAACTATGTATCACAATTCAAGAACTCACAAAATTTCTATTGGCTAAGCAAGAGGCATAATATTACAGGTGTTCAGCATATGTGGAACTTTTGTGAGACCAAGCATGGAAAGGGGGAGCATAATGGTGCAGGAGCATGTATCAAAAGAGCCATAGTAGGAGAATAGTTAAAGTATAAAGACAATGCAATGCTGATAGATGCAAAATAAATCGTCAAGTGGTGTAATGCTTCGATGGATCCAGGTAATCAAGGTAAGTCTTCAATTCATAGATTTTTTTGGTTGATAGATGATACTAACATTGCACCATATGAGGATTGTTGTACACTGACAAGATCAAGTGAGCTACACTCTATCAGAAGCTCAATTGCAGGTTCATGGAGTATAAATATGCAGAAGATGGTGTGATTTTTTTTTGCATGTACAATTCAAGCCTAGAATGAGTGCAAGTCAAGGGAGTGGGTTGACAAATGGCAGTTCAGTTATCTTTGCCCACTTGACACGTATCGAGCCCTGATGACACTAGGATTGATAGAGATGGAATAGTCAGTTGACTTTGACCACATATCAAATCTAGTTCAACTAGATAATATATCTACTTGCATAGTTAAATATGAAATTCCTAATGTTATCTTAAACTTTGTAGTATTTTTGTAATGTTGTGGAAATTTCATCTAATTTGTTGCACATATCATTGTAGGGCATGTTTATGCAGTTATTGCAGATTAAGATAATGAAGAGGGAATAGATTATTACTTATGTCATTATGTTGAGGACAAAGAGAAATTGGAGGCCTCAGTTACAAACGGAGAAAATATCAAATACCCTACAGGCTCAGTGGTTGTTACTAGAACATGGCTTAGAAGGTACCCACATAAGAGTCTTAATTTTTGGTTGTTTGAGGACTTTGACATGCATTGGAAGATTCTTCATTACTCCAACCTTGTCATGGAAACCAATGTTCATTTGATATAATATCGAGGTATACCTTTGAACAAGACCTTGTGGAAGGTGCGTGACTCTGACCATGAGGCCATACTTGACACAATAAAGAGTAGAGAAGACCTAGATGGTTCATTGGATTAATTTGTAATTATGCATAAAACTTTCCTAGATGGTTACATGTACTTTGTTTTGTATATGAATAGTAGTATGAATTGCTTTCCTCCAATATATTTATGTTTAGTCAATTTTATTTTTTGATGCTTCTCACAGGAGGTCACAACTCCAGTCCGTCCAACTATGGACAAAGAAGCTCGAGAAAAGATGATGGAGAGTGATCATTAGATGGTGGTAAGTGATCGATTACATAAGCGATGTTATATATTTCATGTACATTTTATTTGATTTGTTTCATGAGGTTACATCTAAGTAATGGATGAAGTTGATCCTAATTGGTCTTAATCCTATTCACTCATTTTTCACTCATGTCATATCAAGATTCATGTCAAAGGGTTTGGATGTTAGTTCGTAACATTGATGTTTATCATGTTACAATAGTAGGACATTGTAGGATTGTGGTTGTGTTTCTTCCTCATGATAGGATTTAGTTCATGTCTTCATGCTTCTTTGTCCTCCATGTGTTCAATGTTCTCAGTGTCTTCATACTTTTAGGAGTTAGATTGGGTTGTGGTTCTTCCTCATGTTTGGAAAGGTGCTAGGAGTGACATTTTGCATTCCATAGCTCGTGGGACCAAACAAACTTCGCCAAAGTGTCAAGGTGGGCGAGTAAATTCTAGGGGAGATCTTGTTTTGTGTGCCAAGCATCGTATTCATTCAGGATAGTAGGCTACCAGCAAAGTCCCTTAAGATCCCTAAGACAAAAAAATTGCCAAACTTTGACGAGACAGTTCTCAGAATTCGTGGCAGCTGGGAACATTCTGTTTCGACCTAAAGGTGAACGTGGAGTCTGTCCACAATAACCTCTCTTGGTTTCATTCAACTCTAGTCTATATTACCGTGCCAAAATTAAATGCATTCTTGCAAAATGCTTCAGTTTCATGCAGTGGAAAGGTGCTAGGAGTGACATTTTGTATTCCATAGCTTGTGGGGCTGAACAGACTTTGCCAATGCGTTGGGGTGGGTGATTAAATGTCAGGGGAGGTCTCATTTCATGTGCCAAGCATCGTATTCATTTGGGGCAGCAGGTACCAGCAAAGTCCCTTAAGCTCCCTAAGACGAGAAAATTGCCAAACTTTAATGGGACAGCTCTCAGAATTCATGGCAGCTAGGAACATCCTATTTGGACCTACAGCTGCATGTGGATTCTGTCCACAATAACCTCTCTCAGTTTTGTTCAACTCCAGTCCATTTGACCGTGCCGAAATCAAACGAATTCTTGCAAAATGCTTCAATTTCATGCTATGGAAATATGCTAGGAGTGACATTTTGCATTCCATAGCTCGTGGGTCAAAAAGACTTTGCCAATGCATCAGGGTGGGTGGGTAAATGCCATGGGATGTCTCATTTTTTGTGCCAAGCGTCGTATTCATTCGGGGCAGCAGGCTACACGCAAAGTACCTTAAGCTCCCTAAGATGAAAAAATTGCCAAACTTTGACGGGACATTTCTCAGAATTCATGGTAGCTGGGAACATTTTGTTTAGACCTATAGGTGCATGTGGAGTCCATCCACAATAACCTCTCTCAGTTTTGTTCAAATCCATTCTATTTGACCGTACCGAAATCAAACACATTCTTGTAAAATGCTTCAGTTTCATGCAGTGGAAAGGTTGCCAGGTGCCATATTTTTTGTTCTTCTCATCGTGGGGCCGAATGGACTATGCCAAAATGTTGGGGTGGGTGGGTAAATTCCAGGGGAGGTCTTGTTTCATGTGCCAAGTGTCCCAGTCATTCTGGCCTGCAAGCTATCGAGACCTAACACTTTTTGAGTTTACCAGTAAGCTGTAGCCCGGAACAACTGAGACACTTGGTGCACGAAACAAGACCTCCCCTAGCATTTACCCACCCACACTAATGTGTTGGCATAGTCCAATCGGCCCCACGATGAGCAAAACAAAAAATATGGCACCAAACAACCTTTCCACAGCATGAAACTAAAGCATTTTGCAAGAATGCGTTTGATTTCGGCACAATCAAACGGACTAGATTTGAACAAAACTGAGAGAGGTTATTGTGGACCAACTCCATGTACACCTGTAGGTCCAAATAGAATGTTCCTAGCTGCCACGAATTCTGAGAACTATCTCGTCAAAGTTTGGCAGTTGTTTCATTTTAGGGAGCTTAAGGGACTTTGCCGGTAGCCTACTGCTCTGAATGAATGCGATGCTTGGCACATGAAATGAGACTTCCCCTAGCATTTACCCACCCACCCTGATGCGTTGGTGAATTCCATTCAGCCCATAAGCTATGGATTACAAAATGTCACTCCTAGCACCTTTCCACTGCATGAAACTGAAGCATTTTGCAAGAATGCGTTTGATTCTGGCACAGTCAAATGGATAGGAGATGGATGAAACCAAGATAGGTTATTATAGACGGACCCCACATACACTTATAAGTCCAAACAGAATGTTCCCAGCTACCACAAATTTTGAGAACTATCATGTCAAAGTTTGGCAATGTTTTCATCTTAGGGAGCGCTTAAGGGACTTTGTCAGTAGCCTGTTGCCTCAAACGAATGTGATGCTTGGCACATGAAACAAGACCTCCCCTAACATTTACCCGCCCACCTCAATGCATTGGCGAAGTCCGTTCGAACCCACGAGCTATGAAATGCAAAATGTCACTCCTAGCACCTTTCCACTGCATGAAACTGAAGCATTTTACAAGAATGTGTTTGATTTCAGCACAGTCAAATGGACTGGAGTTGAACAAAACTAAGAGAGGTTATTGTGGAAAAATTCCACATGCACCTATAGGTCCAAATGAAATGTTCCCAACTACCATGAATTCTAAGAACTGTCTCATCAAAATTTGGCATTTTTTTCGTCATAGGGAGCTTAAGGGACTTTACCGGTTACCTTTTGCCTTGAACAAATGTGTAGCTTGGCACACGAAACGAGATCTCCCCTAGCATTTACCCTCCCACCCCGATGCATTGGCAAAGTCTATTCGGCCCCACGAGGTATGGAATGCAAAATGTCACTCCTAGCACATTTCCACTACATGAAATTGAAGCATTTTGTAAGAATGCGTTTGATTTCGGCATGGTCAAACGGACTGGAGTTGAACGAACCCGAGAGAGGTTGTTGTGGATAGACTCCATGTGCACCTATAGGTCCAAATGGAACATTCCTAGCTACCACAAATTTTGAGAAATGTCCCATCAAAGTTTGGCAATTTTTTCATCTTAGGGATCTTAAGGGACTTTGCCGGTTGCCTGCTGCCCCGAACGAATGAGACACTTGACACATGAAACGAGACCTCTCATGGCATTTACTTATCCACCCCGACACGTTAGCAAAGTCCATTCGACCCCATGAGCTATGGAATACAAAATGTCACTCTTAGCACCTTTCCATAGCATGAAATTGAAGCATTTTGCAAGAATGTGTTTGATTTCGGCATGATCAAATGGACAAGAGTTGAACGAAACCAAGAGAGGTTATTGTGGATGGACTCCACATGCACTTGTAGGTCTAAACTGAACATTCCCAACTACCATAAATTTTGAGAACTATCCCATCAAAGTTTGGTAATTTTTTCGTCGTAGGGAGCTTAAGGGACTTTGCTAGTAGCCTGCTGCCCCGAACGAATGCGACACTTGGTACACAAAATGAGACTTTGGTGTGTGTAAAGGTTTTTATACATGTTTACAATAGTTCCAGTTGATCATAACTAACTTTTAACCTATTTGATCGTTGGGTAACCTCCTTATTACATGATTTGTTAAGTTGACAAAGCAACTTCTTACCACTACCTGCATTATTAGACTTTTTGTTTGACAACAACATAAAACATGGCTCCAAATACAAATGACATTGGTCATTTGACCTTATTACATGCAAAATAATGACACAAGACCATCAACTTGTCCTAT
Organism: Cunninghamia lanceolata; assembly: GCA_027924645.1. NCBI lineage: Eukaryota > Viridiplantae > Streptophyta > Pinopsida > Cupressales > Cupressaceae > Cunninghamia > Cunninghamia lanceolata. The sequence continues at coordinate 1,748,156 of BSBN01001245.1, forward strand.
GATGTCCTACGACCTTGTTATGACATGCTCCTAGCCAAGATTGGCTATGGCTAAGGTGCTCCTGCACCATGAAATATGTTTCCATGGTGTTGAGTCGTCCTCCTTACCTACTACATCACCCTCAGAGACATGTATGCAAAGTGTGGAAGCATAGACAAGGCACGTGAACTGTTCGACATGATGCCCCAAAGAAATGTCACCTCATTAAATACAATGATTGCAAGATATGAACAAAATGGATTTTTTGATAAGGCATTAGCAACTTTCAAGCAAATGTGATTAGCGAGTGTAGTTTAGGGATGGTATATGAGATGAAATCCATGTTGATTGGAAAATGATTAGGGAGAAAGTTAAATTGATGTGGATGTGATTTGGGATGGTGTGAAGTGGTTTAGGGCTAATTAGAAGTGGTTTAGGGATGATTAGAGATGAAATTGGATCGATTAGGGATGATTTGGGATTGCTTAGGAATGAATTTGGTTGCAATGAAAGCTTAATGTTTTCATGTTTTCACATTACAGAGATTGGGAGAGATAGGGAGATAGAGGTTTAGGGTTGCTTCCAGGTTTTATGGTTTAGGAGTTAAGGATTTAGGTTTGCTCATTTTTAGGGTTTAGGGGTTAGGGTTTAGGGGCATTATTTATGGTTTAGGGTTTTTGGTTTAGGGGTTAGGGTTTAAGGTTTAGAAGTTTAGGTTTATGGTTTAGGTAGAGAGGCAAATACAGAGATACAGAGGAGACCAAGCCTAGGAGAGATATCTGTCTCCTCTATCCCTCTCTCAAACTATACCTACCTCTCTATCTCTCTCTCTCTCCCTGTCTCTCTATCTTGCTAGAGCTCTTTCGATCCCCTCTCTCTAACTCTACCTTTCTATCTCTCTCCCTCATTGTTTGAGGTTTACATGAGTTTAGGGTTTCTCAAGTAAATATGGTTTAGGTTTTAGGGTAAGGGTTTAGGGATGCTCAAGTTTAGGGTCTAGGGGTTAGGGTTTAGGGTTTACGGGTTAGGGGTTTAGGGTTGCTTGAGTTTAGGGGTTAGGGTTTGGGGTTTAGAGAGAGATAGAACGAGGGGACCAATAGAGATTGGGAGAGATAGGGAGATAGAGGTTTAGGGTTGCTTCCAGGTTTTATGGTTTAGGGACCTTAGGAGTTTTGGGGTTTAGGGTTTCTCATTTTTAGGGTTTAGGGGTTCAGGGTTAGGGTTTAGGGATATTATTTAGGGTTTAGGGTTTATGGTTTATGGGGTTAGGGCTTAAGGTTTAAAGGTTTAGGTTTATGGTTTAGGTAGAGAGGCGAATACGGAGATACAGAAGAGACCAAGACTGGGAGAGATATCTCTATATCCTCAATCCCTCTCTCTAACTATAACCTTTGCTTCTAGGTTTTATGGTTTAGGGACCTTAGGGGTTTAGGGTTTCTAGATTTTAGGGTTTAGGGTTAGTGGTTAGGGGCATTATTAAGGGTTTAGGGTTTATGGTTTAGAGGTTTAGGTTTATGGTTTAGGTAGAGGGGGGAATAGGGATCCCTATCTCTATCTCTCTGGACATATGGATCCCTATCTCTTAATTTATCCCTCGCTACCTCTCTCTCCTCCTCTTTATCTCTCTCCCCATCCTTCTACCTCTTGAAATCTCTCTCCCTATGTCTCTAGACATCTCTTGATCTCTTTCCCTATCGAGCTATCTATCCTCATAACCCCATCTCTTAATATACCCCTCTCCACCTCTCTATCTATATTTCCCTATCTATCTATCCCTTGCTAGATGCATCTCCCTATATCTCCCCTCTCTATATATATGTATCTCTATCTTTCTCCCTCTATAGACCCCTTTCTCTATCTTGATCCCCATCTCTCCCTTTCCCTGTCTCTATCTCCACCTATCCTCTCTATCTCCACATCCCTCTCTATCTCTACATGTCTCCCAATCATGCTTACCTTTATGTTATCATACTTCCCATAACAAGGTTACCTTTATGTTATCATGCTTCCCATAATGCGATCACATTATTGGAAGCATGGAAAACGGTAAAAAAGCATGTGGGATCCGTGTTTTGGACACCACATGCCTGTTATTCCTGCTTTTCACGAGAATATCAGACAAAAAAATGCTTTTCATGTTGGTTGACTAATTGAGAATCATTTTTATATGAATCCACCACCTTTTTTTTTTTCAACGTAGAAGAAGTGATTTTTCATGTTTTTGGAGAAAATTTGATTATTTAAACTGAAAGTTTCATGTTTCATGTGTGATTTTATTTCAAAGCTAATTACCATTGATTTATAGATTAAATTTGATGATATATGTTTGTTTTTTACATAAATTTTACTAATCCTATTGTTGAATTACATAGAATTCATAATCAAACTTGAGAAAAACAAGAATTTGAGGATTTTGAAGCCATCTTTTAGAGAATTGGTCAACTGCAATATCGAATTATAAGGTATGTTCAATTTTAATTCACACACACACACACACAATATCTTTATGTTTTTTTATGTTCTTTATGTTCTTCTTGACATATATGTGTCTAGGTATATCAGTTAGTTCAATCAAACAGACTCTAAATTATTTATGTTTCCACCTTGTTTTGGCCCTTCATGCCATTATTTCACCTATTTTCAGCTATACAAGAGAAAAACATTATCAAATACTTCATAAAATAATTTTAGTCAACAACTGTTTGTCATACTCATATTCAAGTGTATACATGGAGCCAAAATTGATTTTGGAAGACTCTTAATTTTTGCCCTAGGATGACATAAGATGATACAAAGGGAGTTACAAGGAGATAAAACACTAAAAAAGAGGTTTTCGTGAGTGTAGGACAGTCATGTACTTCTATATAATAGTCCATTATCATGTCATCTATATATAACCCTGCTGCCATGTATGATCCTCCTTGCATTTGAAGGTCATTTTACAATACTATGAAAGTTATAATTTATTACAAATTGGTCCTTCTTATTGCATCGATGTACAATGAAATTCATACATTTATACACTGTTTATAATGAATGTGTAAAGAGTTCTCTTCCTACAACTATGCACATGCTACAGCTGAGATAAGAGTTTGTGCACATTACAATAATCTGGCTAGAAGGGGCATATCATATGGTCAGATAACTGTGCATCACAATTCAAGAACTCACAAAATTTCTATTGGCTGAGCAAGAGGCATAATATTACAGGTGTTCAACATATGTGGAATTTTTGTGAGGCCTAGCATGGAAAGGGGGAGCATAATGGTGCAGGAGAGTGTATCAAAAGAGCCATCACGAGAACAGTTAAAGTATAAAGACAATGCAAAGCTAACAGATGCAAAATCAATCGTCAAGTGGTGTAATGCTTCGATGGGTCTAGGTAATCAAGGTAAGTATTCAGTTCGTAGATTTTTTTGGTTGATAGATGATACTAACATTATACTAACATTGCACCATATGAGGACTAATTTACACTGACATGATCAAGTGAGCTACACTCTATTAGAAGCTCAATTGCAGGTTCATGGAGTATACATACGCAAAAGATAGCATGCTTTTGTTCTGCATGTACAATTCAAGCCTGGAATGAGTGTGAGTCAAGGGAGTGGGTTGACGAATGGCAGTTCAATTATCTTTGCCCACCTGACACGTATCGACCCCTAACGGCACTAGGATTGATAGAGATGGAATAGTCAATTGACTTTGACCACATATCATATCTAGTTCAACCAGGTAATATATCTACTTACATAGTTAAATTTGAAATTCTTAATGTTATCTTAAACTTTGTAGTATTTTTGTAATGTTGTGGAAATTTCATCTAATTTGCTGCACATATCATTGTAGGGCATGTTTAAGCAGTTATTGCAAATGAAGATAACAAAGAGGGAACATATTATTACTTTATCATTGTGTTGAGGCCAAAAAGAAATTGGAGGCCCCAATTATAGATGGAGAAAACATCGAATACCCTACAGGCTCAGTGGTTGTTACTAGAACATGGCTTAGAAGGTACCCACATAAGAGTCTTATTGTTTGGCTATTTGAGGACTTTGACACACATCGGAAGATTCTTCATTACTCCAACCTTGTCGTGGCAACCAATGTTCATTTGATATAATATCGAGGTAGACCTTTGAACATGACCTTGTGGAAGGTACGTGACTCTGACCATGAGGCCATACTTGACACAATAAAGAGTAGAGAAGACCCAGATGGTTTGTTGGATTAATTTGTAAGTATGCATAAAACTTTCCTAGATGGTTACATGTACTTTGTTTTGTATATAAATAGTAGTATGAATTGCTTCCCTCCAGTATATTTATGTTTAGTCAATTTTGCTTTTCAATGCTTCTCACAGGAGGTCACAACTCCAGTCCACCCAACCATGGACAAAGAAGCTCGAGAAAAGATGATGGAGAGTGATCATCAGATGGCGATAAGTGATCGATTACATAAGTGATGTTATATATTTCATGTACATTTCATTTGATTTGTTTCATGAGGTTAGATCTAAGTAATGGATGAAGTTGATCCTAATTGGTCTTAATCGTATTCACTCATGTTTCACACATGTCATATCAAGATTCATGTCAAAGGGTTTGGATGTTAGTTCATAACATTGATTTTTATCATGTTACAATAGTAGGACATTGTAGGATTGTGGTTGCGGTTCTTCCTCATGATAGGATTTATTTCATGTCTTCATGCTTCTTTTTCCTCCATGTGTTCAGTGTTCTCAATGTCTTCATGCTTTTAGGAGTTAGATTGGGTTGTGGTTCTTCCTCGTGTTTAGAAAGGTGCTAGGAGTGATATTTTGCATTCCATAGCTCATGGGACCGAACAGACTTCACCAACGTGTTGGGGTGGGCAGGTAAATGCCACGGGAGGTCTCGTCGTGTGCCAAGCGTCGCAATTGTTCAGGACAGCAGGCTACTGGCAAAGTCCCTTAAAATCCCTAAGACAAAAAAATTGCCAAACTTTGACATGACAGTTCTTAGAATTCGTGGCAGCTGGGAACGTTCCTTTTAGACCTATAGGTGCATGTGGAGTTCATCCACAATAACCTCTCTCAGTTTCGTTCAATGCGAGTCCATTTGACCGTGCCAAAATCAAATGCATTCTTACAAAATGCTTCAGTTTCATGTAGTGGAAAGGTTGTCAGGTGCCATAATTTTGTTCTGCTCATCATGGGGCTGAATGGGCTCTACTAAAACATCAGGGTGGGTGGTGTTGGTACATGATCCGGCTACCACTATGCCAAAATCTCAAACTGATGGTGAATGGCACCCAGGTCATAATACCCCCAGAGACCGCACGGGTCTAGAAGGGAGGGGTTGAGGGTCCCGCAATCCTAAGTACCAACATACCCCCACCAGTCTGCGTATGCCCGACGATCAACCGTACAGACATACACGGACTGCTAGGTGCGCCTTGTACGCATGGAGAGAAATGGACATCGGGTGGGATTCGAACCCCTCCCCAGCAGAGTTGCCAATGTTGGTACACCATCCGGCTACCACTACGCCAAAAGCTCGAACTGATGGTGAATGGCGCTCAGGTCATAATACCCCCAGAGACCACATGGGCCTAGAAGGGAGGGGTTGAGGGTCCCACAATCCTAAGTACCAACAAGTGGGTAAATGCTAGGGGAGGTCTCATTTAGTGTGCCAAGCATCCCAATCGTTCTGGCCTGCAAGCTACCGAGACCTAACACTTTTCGAGTTTATTAGTAGCTTGTAGCCCGGAATGACTGAGACACTTGGCGCATGAAATGAGACCTCCACTAGCATTTACCCACCCACCCCGACATGTTGGCATAGTCCAACCGGCCCCACGATGAGCAGAACAAAAAATATGGCACCTGGCAACCTTTCCATAGCATGAAACTAAAGCATTTTGCAAGAATGCGTTTGATTTCGGCACGATCAAACAGACTAGATTGGAATGAAACTAAGAGAGGTTATTATGGATGGACTCCACATGCACCTGTAGGTCCAAACAAAATGTTCCCAGTTGCCACGAATTCTGAGAACTATCCCATCAAAGTTTGGCAGTTGTTTCATCTTAGGGAGCTTAAGGGACTTTACCGGTAGCCTACTGCCCCAAATGAATGCGACACTTGGCACATGAAACAAGACCTCCCTTGGCATTTACCAGCCCACCTTGATGTGTTGGTGAAGTTCATTTGGCCCCACAAGCTATAGAATATAAAATGTCACTCCTAGCACCTTTCCACTGCATGAAACTAAAGCATTTTGCAAGAATGCGTTTGATTCTGGCACGGTCAAACTGATAGGAGTTGAACGAAACTAAGAGAGCTTATTGTATATGGACCCCACGTGCACCTGTAAGTCCAAACATAATGTTCCCATCTACCACGAATTCTAAGAAATGTCCCGTCAAAGTTTGGTAATTTTTTAATCTTAGGGAGCACTTAAGGGACTTTGCCGGTAGCCTGCTGCCTCGAATGAATGCGATGCTTGCCACATGAAACGAGACCTCCTCTAGCATTTAACCACCCACCCCGATCCATTGGTGAAGTCTGTTCAGACCCATGAGCTATGGAATACAAAATGTCACTCCTAGCACCTTTCCACTGTATGAAACTAAAGCATTTTGCAAGAATGCATTTGATTTCGGCATGGTCAAATGGACTGAGTTGAACAAAACCGAGAGAGGTTATTGTGGACAGACTCCACATGCACTTGTAGGTCCAAATGGAACATTCCCAACTACCATGAATTCTAATAACTGTCCTGTCAAAGTTTGCCATTTTTTTGTCTTAAGGAGCTTAAGGGACTTTGCCGATAACCTGTTGCCCTAAACAAATGCGACACTTGGCACATGAAATGAGACCTCCCCTGGCATTTACCCACCCACCCCAACATGTTGGTGAAGTTTGTTCAGCCCCACGAGCTATGGAATGCAAAATGTCAGTCCTAGCACCTTTCCACTGCATGAAATTGAAGCATTTTGCAAGAATGCGTTTGATTTCGGCATCGTCAAACGGACTGGAGTTGAATGAAACCGAGAGAGGTTATTGAGGGTGCACTCCACGTGCACCTATAGGTCCAAACAAAATGTTCCCAGTTGCCATGAATTCTGAGAACTGTCCCATCAAAGTTTGGTAATTTTTTCGTCTTAGGGATCTTAAGGGACTTTGCCGGTAGCCTGCTGCCCCAAACGAATGAGATGCTTGGCACATGAAACGAGACCTCCCTTGCATTTACCTACCCACCTTGACACGTTGGCAAAGTCTGTTCGGCCCCACGAGCTATGGAATGCAAAATGTCACTCCTAGCACCTTTCCATAGCATGAAATTGAAGCATTTTGCAAGAATGTGTTTGATTTCGGCATGATCAAATGGGATGGAGTTGAATGAAACCGAGAGAGGTTATTGTGGATGATTCCACATGCACCTGTCCCAATGAAATGTTCCCAACTGCCATGAATTTCAAGAACTGTCCCATCAAAGTTTGGTAGATTTTTAATCTTAGGGAGCTTAAGGGACTTTGCCAGTAGCCTGCTACCTCGAACGAATGTGATGCTTGGCACACGAAATGAGACCTCGGTGTGTGTGAAGGTTTTTATACATTTTTACAATAGTTCCAGTCGATCGTAACTAACTTTTAACCTATTTCATCATTGGGTAACCTCCTTATTACATGATTTGTTAAGTTAACAAAGCAACTTCTTACCACTAATTGCATTATTAGACTTTTTGTTTGACAACAACATAAAACATGACTCCAAATACAAATGACATTGGTCATTTGACCTTATTACATGCAAAATGATGACACAAGACCATCAACTTGTCCTATGATGTCCTACGACCTTGTTATGACATGCTCCTAGCCAAGATTGGCTATGGCTAAGGTGCTCCTGCACCATGAAATATGTTTCCATGGTGTTGAGTTGTCCTCCTTACCTACTACATCACCCTTAGAGACATGTATGCAAAGTGTGGAAGCATAGACAAGGCACATGAACTATTTGGCATGATGCCCCAAAGAAATGTCACCTTATTGAATGCAATGATTGCAAGATATGAACAAAATGGATTTTTTGATAAGGTATTAGCAACTTTCAAGCAAATGTGATTGGCGGGTGTAAAGCAAAATTCCACAACCTTAGCCAGTATCCTCCTTGCCTATGCCAAAATGGACATCCATCAAAAGGATAAAACACATGGGAATTTTGTTAGATGTTGTAGTTGCAATTGCCCTCAAAGACGTATGCAAATTGTGGAAGCATAGACAAGGCACGTGAATTGTTTGGCATGATGCCTCAAATCAATGTCACCTCATGGAATACAATGATTGCAAGATATGAACATAATGGATTTACTGATAAGCCTTTAGAAAGTTCCAAGAAAATGCAATTGGCAAGTGTAAAGCCAAATTCTAAAACCTTAGAAATGGTATGTTTGGAGCACGGTATAGACATCCATCAAAGCATAAAGGATATAGGAATTTTGTCAAATGTCATAGTTGTAAGTACCCTGCAAGACATGTATGTAGCTTGTGTGGAAGCATATATAACAAACATGAACTGTTAGACGTGATGCCTCAAAGAAATGTTATCTCATGGAATGCAATGATTGCAAGATATGCATGAAATGAATTTTTTATAAGGCTTTAAAAACTCTCAAGCAAATGTACAAAAATAAATTTCAACCATTTACACAAATTTTGGCACATCTAAAACCAAATTGCACAAACTTAACCAACTTCCTCCTTGCCTATGCTATAATGGGATTTAGAGAACATGGTGTGGACAACCATTAAAGCATAAATGATATAGGATTTTTCTCACATGTATTGTATTTGCAAAGTTACCCTTGTAGACATCAATGGAAAGTATGGAGGCATAGACAAGGCATGTGAACTATTTAAAATGATGCCTCAAAGAAATGCACAATCAGACATAATTCAATGATTGCAAGATATGCACAAAATGGGTTATTTGAAAATGATTCATAAACTTTCAACAAAATGCAATTGGCACTTGTAAAACTAAATTCCTATAACAATAATTGATTATCATATTAAATATTTAATATAAACTGTCATATATGCATAATGTCATGAACATAACATCTAGTTTATATAAAAATCCATATAGGCATGTCCAAACAAAGCCATATAGCCAAATATACAAAAATATACATTGGATTAACATACAAAAGTACGTATACAAATCCATCTAGGCATAAAAAAAAGTTTCCCAAAACTAGTTTCCTATGGACTTTTAGGAAATAATTGGCGGCCCTTCTTTGACTGTGAAGATGGAGAGCCAGTCAGTGACACATCCTCTCTCTGTTGTCGAGTAGACCTCTTGGAATAAAGTTCATCCAGCTGCACCTTTTAATACAAACAAACAATATGTGCATTAGTATAAAAAATGTATGAAATATATAACATCACATATGTAATTGATCACTTATCGCCAACTGATGATCGCTCTCCATCATCTTGACTCTCTCTTCGTCCGTAGTTGGATGGACTGGAGTTGTGACCTCCTGTGAGAAGCATCAAAAAGAAAAATTAACTAAACATAAATATCATTTATGTACATCAAATGACATGAGATAAAAAGAAATACAAAATTATGATATTTTCATGTTATTGGCTCATACCTTAGTCAAAGGATTTGTAGACATCATGGCTGCATCAATGCCTATCTGCGCTGACTCATGAAGATGAGGAGTCTCCACTGTATTCAGCATCTAAAAATCTAGTTCAAGATTTAAAACAAAATAAATACATAACATTATTTTTAAAATGCATAATGATTAGAAATGGTTAAATTTACCTCAATAAAAGTGGTGGCTTGGCGTCTAGGAGACCAAGGAAACCGTGGAGGTGCTGGTGACTGTTGATATCATCAAATCAAATCACAAAATAATATTACTATTGACATATCTACAATAATTACAAATATGTGATAAATTAAATACCTACTGACTTGACCTCCACTCATAAGCCACCAATGGACAGCTAATAGAGGTAGGATGAAGACTCTAACCCTGAAATTTCATTGCGCAAACAATTACATACATTATTTTTGACTTATAATATAGATAATCATATAAAATTAATTACAAATTTCAAATAACAATATACTAAATCAAGATGAAACTTGTAACAAATTACCTGAGAGTCAATACCAAATGTATGTTGTAAGAGATCGTCACTGAGAACAAGATCATCTAATATGTCCTGACCCTGTGTCACATCATGCTACCCATGTGTCACAGAGTCCTGTCGTGCCTCCTACATCCCATAATCGCATAGGTTCCCGCATGTACTACACAAATGTGGGGACACATGACACCTACTACTCTCACCCTCATCGCCCTGGGTAAAATCATTTGCATGTTGTGATAGAGTTTGGGTGAGAGTAGTCAGTGAATGTAAAGTCTTCAGCTCAACACTCTCCTTTAAAGCCAAAGGGAGTGACCTACGTTCTAGCCTCCCTCGGGGTATAGGCACATGTTCATCTCGCTGAGCCTTGGGTTTATCTTGGGCAAAGCCACCACCTTTACCCTGGAAATCACGAATATCAAAATAATTCAAAATCTTGTTGAGGACGAACTCGCAATAGAGTTTCCTCAAAAAATATTGTGGTACGTCATCATTATTGCATGGCCACTCATCGAAGACCATGTACCATCTATCTCAAAAATTTTGGGATATGTCTTCATTCCTACACCAATGTATAAGAAACCATTTGCAAGTTTCCTCTAATGTTTGGCCGATTTTGGGACTAATAAATTGTGCACATAATTGAGATTTTGTAATTTTTTCCTTCTTCACTTGTTCATATGACAACTTGTCGGCATAATATTGCTGACTCCTCTCCTTATAGTCTTGGAAATCAGTGATTTGTTTCATCACCAAATCTGTGTGGGAAACAATCTCTTGTAGTGATTTTGTAAGTGCCCTCCTATGCTCAGTGGTTTTACTTGGATTGTTTAGGGTTTGAATAATAGTTTCAAGATGTTTCTTGTTTTCTTCTATTATACCTAAGTAGTGTTCTTGATTATATCTTACATGAAAAGGAGGTGAAGGAGGGTTTGGAGGGTTTTGGGGGTTGTTTTCACCCTCCTTAATTGGATTTAGATTTTTAGCTCCTCCAATAACTGTAAATGCAATATAAACATAAATCAAACATTGCAAAACTAAAAAAATGTTCTAAAACTAACAAAATCAAACAAACCCTACCTTCTTCCTATGCTGGAGCCTCCAAATTTGCATGAGGATGTCTTTGGCGGTGAGGTGGCATTGTGAATTTCTTTTTTTTCTCATGTGCACTTGATTGAATATCATTTTCTTCAACACGATCATGTTTTTCTTAGGTTTTTTTGCTGCTGTCAAGAGAAAAGTTGCGGGTGAATGTGCAAAAAATATTTTTTTTGCTTTATCAAAAGCAAAACACGAGCGTGTTATAATGTGCTCACATTTTTCTTTAAATTTTGAGATGCTGGTGACTTTTTGGTCCCCCATCTCCTTGCATTTACCCATCCGAGAACCATTCATCAATTGTACTGGTAAAAAGAACTAGAGGTAGATGTTCTTCTTCAACAACTTTATTTTCTGCAATCAATTTACACAAACCCTTTCCCCTGACTAGATTGGTAGGCCTGATATCTACATCATACTCCTGGACCTTTGCTATCCAAGACCCTCGTTTGTTACATCCAACCTCTTGTTGAGTGAGGATGCTTTTGACAGTAGTTTCAGGTACAAAAACAATGGTATGGGAATGCAGAATGTAGAATCTAAAACTTTTTAGGGCCTTTACAACATCATAAGCATGTTTTTCGAGTGGGGAATATTTGAGTTCATACTTTTTTGAGAGGGGTACTCATGAAAGAAATGGGGGCTTCCATACCTTGTTCATTCTTTTGCATTAATATGGCCGTTAAGGTATGCTCTGATGCATAACAATATATGATGAAGCCTTTTGTGAAATCGGGACGTACCAATGTGGGTGCATTTGCAATAGCAACTTTTATGTCTTCAAAAGCCTGTTTTCCTTCACTACTCCATCTAAACACAGGGCAATCATTCATCATGTCTACAATAGGTTTAGTTAATTCAGTAAACTCAGGTACAAACCTTCTTAAAAAGTTCACTTGGCCAAAGAATGATCCGGTGCTATCTTTGTTTGCAAGTAATCCCAGTTGCATGATAGCTTTCACTTTTTCAGGATCAACTCTAATCCCATCTTTTGAAACAATGTGTCCCAAAAGCTTCCCCTCAATTACTGCAAAGATAGACTTTTTAGGGTTTAGAGAAATCCCCTATTCTCTGCAACGTTGTAGTACTGCCTCTAAATCATGTAAATGATTAGCCCTTTTTCTAGAGAACATTGTCAGATCATCTAAATAAACCACAATAATTTTATTTTTCAAATCTCTGAATGATAGATCCATAGCTCTTTGAAAAGTTTCTCCTACATTCACAAGATCAAAGGGCATTCTATTGTATGCAAAGGTGCCATTGAGTGTAGTGAAAGTTGTCTTATGCTGATCTTCTGGAGCCACTTCAACTTGATTGTAACCCAAAAATCCATCCAACATAGACATCACCTCAGAACCAGCAACTGTTTGTAGTAAATGATCCATAACAGGTAGTGGGTAGTTATCTTTCAGTGAGGCTTGATTCAAGTTCTGAAAGTTAACTCAGATTCTTGTTTCGCCATTCTTCTTTCTAACTGGAACTATATTGGCTACCCATGTAGAATGATGGATGAGATAAATAATCCTTACCCTTAGCATTTTGTCTATTCCATTAAAAATGGCTTCTGCTACTTTAGGATTATATGTTTGTTGTTTATTCCTGTAAGGTGTAGTATCAAATTTTAAGGGAATTTTGTGTTGCAATTCACCATTTCTAAATTTCTTCATGTCAGCATAGCACCATGCAAACACATCTCTATAACAAATCAACAAGGAGATCAACCTTTCCTTCTCTTGAGGTGAACAACACTTTCCTAGACAAACAATTTTTGGATCTTCCTTTGTACCAATATTAACACGATCAAAATCTTCAGATGATTCAATAGAAACTTTACTTTTCTTTTTCAAATATTGGTCATGTATATTAAATAAGTCTTCAAGAGAGACTAGACCCTTAGGAATTTTATTGCTTTTCAATTGAATAACTTCGGATTCTTTGCCATTAGGGGTAGCAATCTTGCCCTCTAAAATATCATTACTTTGATCATCACTACCTTCAAAGAAAATATTTGCAAAGGCTTCATCTTTTTCAAGGAAAGCAATGATTTGTTTGTCATCATTAAACACTTGCCAGTGGTTTACATTGTTAGGGACATTAGGGTGATAGACCACTTCAATTCTATAGGACTTATCCTTGAAATCTGGATGAGGCAACAACAAAGATGCAGAAACTACTAATAAATCAGCCCTTGTATTAAATTCCCTAGGCATTGCTTCTATAGAAAAGGCATCAAAGTCTTCAATGCAATCCCATACTCTATTTCTATAATGCTTTAACCTGCCATTTTTCACAATATACTGCTTCCTGACTTGTTTGACGATTAATTATGCATCTCCTCTATCCCTTAACTATTTTATACCCCTTTCTTTAGCTAAGGTTAGGCCAAGTAGAAGAGCTTCATACTCTATTGTATTGTTAGTGTTTTTGAACTCCAATTTATAAGCATAGGGAAAGTTATAACCATCTGGGGAAATTAAAACAACTCATGCACCTGAACCAGCACTAGAGCAACTTCTATCAAACTCCAGTGTCCATAATTCATTTACCAGATCAGGGTTGACTAGGCTTGAACATTCTTCTTCTGAGGAGGTGCACATGTAAGTACCTGGCCCCGTTTCTACAAATAAAATGTCTGCCCTTGGATCCCCAGACTTTAAAACTATGAACTTGGCTTTAGGTTCTGGGTTAAGACATACCTTCTTTTCATCCAATGGTATTATAGCATGAGACCAATCCATTTGTATCTCTCTACCCAGATCTCTACAGAAACTCCTACTCAATAGCATCCCATAACTAGCAGGAATATCAGCAACGAGGATAGTTAACTTTAGTCTCTTCTTTGGAAAAGCAGCTAAAGCAACATGGGCATCTTTGATTTGACCTAGGATCGGGATGGGTGAACCATCCATAGAGAAATATTTGCCATGGGAGGAAGTATATGACAATCCTAAGGCTCTGGCCATTTGGGCTGGCATCATATTGTCAAAAGCCCCAGAGTCAATAACACAATTGCTCAGTTTAAAACCAGCTATATAAAGAAACACATAGAATGGTTCAGGTTTGTCAAAAGGATTCTTTTGACTTGAATCTTTTTCGTGAGAATTTGAGCAAACTTGTTCTTCAACATGGATTTTGATATCACTAGACACTTGAGCATTACTTTGACAAGGGGAGGGTTCTTGTTTGATGTATCTCACTAACCAGTCTAATTCAGACAGATTGAGCCTAAGGTATTCGGCTTGAGAGAACTAAATTTTGGTATTTTTGCATGACTCAATTATATCAAATAAACTAGTAATAATTGTATTAGAAGAGGGAGTAGAAGGTACCTTAGCAGATATATTTTTGGGCACGGTATTTTCAAGCTTTTTGGAATTGGAAGCAACTTGTCTTTGTTGGCATAATACTAGTATTACATTGTTAGTTAAATAAATATAAGTAAATAATTAGTTGGTTAGTTTTTTGGGAAGTTACTTTCCCGTAAGAAGTTATATACGGGAATAACAAGGCTTTAAAAAAGCCAATGTACTGCATTGTAAAATCATCTTGAAGACAATACTATATTATTCTATAATGGTTTAATCTAGTGTATGTTTGCTTACCATTTCTCAATATGGTGTCAGAGCAATATGTGATCCTATGATGTGAGGGAACAAATGTCTAATTTTATGCCGTATGAATGAAGAAATGTCTGCAGCGATTCATATGGTAGGGAGAAAGTTATATCTTGATGTTGTTTCATTTTCTATAAGCATCCAACTCCAGGTAGGTTCGTTCTTGTGTATGTGAGAAGATGATTGAAGTCATGATTGGACAAAGCAGATCCTCATCCTAGGAAATTGGATGGCTACAGTAATTAAAGTAGTAGGATCTTTAATAGCCACTGCTCATTGCATTCGCTGGACATAGAAGAAATCATTACATTCGCCAGAGATAGAAGAAAAGGAAAATCAATAGCTAGCATTTATATCCCTGCATCTCACTATGTAACGTGCGGCCAGGATTTAACGACCCAGGGTTAGAACCTGAGAAATGGTAGGTGCCTTTCTATTTGGAGGAGAAAGTTGTAGTTTTTTGTATGAGAGTATTTAAAGGGACTAAGGCTGCAAGTTTTACTACTCAAATTGAGTATATGAAGGGCGAATTAGGTATTGTTGTTGTTGTCTGACAGATTGGAAGGGATCTTAAATTTTGAGAGTTTGCATGGAAGTCCACATTGTGGAAAGTTGTTGAGAATAGAAGTTTTGAAAAAAAAAAAATGAGGAAGGTTTATGGTGATGATATCCTAATATAGGTATGGTTTTTCAAACTGAAACAAGAAGAGTTCTAATTTGAATATTAGTGTTTCACCTGTAGCCCTAATTCCTTGTTTTAAAGTTTGGAAATTCAATAATCTTAACTATATTGAAAATGATGAGAGTGAAATTAGTATGAAGTATGCAAGAGTTAGTTATAAGAGATTCTAACAACAAATTTTGGATGTGAAGTGCATGTCTGTTTTGTACAAATTTATATGAGATGTTTATTTTGAAAATGATGAAATAATGGGTTTTTGAAGTTGTAAGGAGTTGATTTGGAGATATAAGGTGTGAAATAAGAAGTTGTTTGAATTTTCTTTGTTGATTTAACTTATTAAATTTTTGGAGTAATAAGGTGGAAAACATTGGAGTTATAAGGATATATTTGTTTACACTATATTGTAAAAGGTGCACTTTTGGTGAATCTGACACCTTGTTCATTTTATTTTATTATGGCTACATCAAACATTGCTTGTGCTCTTGCGGCCATTTATACTACACCTAATGAGGCCTCCAAAGACTCATCCAAGACATCAGTTAGTTAAAGTGTAACAGGGTCATATTGGAGGTAGGCAGCATCAGAGGATGGAGGATTTTCCATCATCTCAAGTTAGCTTCTCGCTTTGAGATGATGCTTTGCATGAGAAGCGTTTTTGGTTTTGGTTGTTTTGTTTTTCTTTGTTGATGCTGACGGAGCTGACAGATTTAAAGAATGTATGTTTTGTGAAGATTTTGTTTTAGAGACGGGTTTGGGATTTGGTGTTGAGCTCAGTATGGATTGTTGTCCAGCGAGCTTCAAAGAGTATATGATCTTGAATTATACCCTTTCACAGTCACTAGACAACATGGCAGAGATCTGTCGTATCTCTTAGGGTCCATTGTCAAATAATTCAAGAATCTGTGATTTGAGAGCTTGGAACTAAAGAGCTCAAGAACACAACTCGAAGCTATCCCTTTTCGAGGGTAGACAAGATAGCATGATGGAGCCCCGCTTGGTTCAGGATTTGTTCTTTGGGAGAAGATCTTCTATGAAATATGTATTCATACTATGTAATCAAATTTGTTGTGTATTTTAGCATTAAGGGGGATACCTTGGTACTATTGCAAGAACAATGTAATAAGGGGGAGAATGTTGGCATAATAGTAGTATTACATTGTTAGTTAAATAAATATAAGTAAATATTTAGTTGGTTATTTTTTTGGGAAGTTACTTTCCCATAAGAAGTTATATGTACGGGAATAACAAGGCTTTAAAAAAGCCAATGTACTGCATTGTAAAATCATCCTAAAGACAATACTATATTATTCTATAATGGTTTAATCTGGTGTATGTTTTCTCACCATTTCTCAATAGTCTTGACAAAATGTACTGTGGAGTAAAAGCTGAACCATTTGCTTGGCCTTTGGAATCTGAGTCATTTTGAGCCTATTATCCTCTGGTGAAGATTGCACAATTAGGATCAACCTCTGTGTATACATCTTCCCCTACCTCAGCATCTGATTCGTACTCAAAAAATTTTAGACTAGCATCATGAGATGCATAGGTTCTTCCACATATGGTGGCTCAACATGTTCATTGGTAGAAAGTATTTGCATGAATCAGACCATTTCTGGACAGGTAGATCCATCATGCTCTGAAGTCAGATGAAAATTACACATCATATTACTCTTACTGGTAGAAGGTCCATTTTCAATGGCTAACCTCTGAGTAGGACTAGTCAAAGGCAAGGTTTTGTTATAACCACCTGGTACGCCAAAATCTCTCCTTGGTATGTCTTGATATTGTGATTGAAGGTGTCCCTTTGGCATTTACCTTTTTAGTGTGATTATATCATTCGCTAAACTCTGTATGACTGGATCAGTAGAGTTCACAGTCGAAGGTTTACCAGTCTACAATTCCTTCTTCCATTTCCCCACGATGGTCAAGTCATCTTCTATGGATATAGCCCTTTCTTGGGCTGCATCTAAATTAGCTGCCCCTTCTCTCTTAATAGTAAATCTAACATCTGGGGGAAGAGTATTGATAAAGAAACACTTCAATAAGTCATCTCCAGGCCTCACATTATCAAGTATTCTATTGTATAACTTATTAAATTTAGCAACAAACTCTCTCATTGGTTCATGTATCTCTTTCTTCATAGTGGCTAATTGAGTGACAAGAGCTTGCTCATTCTCTGCAGACTTGAATCTATTCTCAAATTTTGTTTTTAGGATATCCCAGTTATTGATAGAACCATTTGGGAGATGGTAAAACCAATCAGCGGCAGCATTAGTTAAGGATTCCACAAAAAGCCTTACAACAACATCTTCATGTTGTACAACAAGGATAGAAGAAGCGGTGAAGAAGGATTACATGCGCTCATCTGGAGTAACTTTTCCATCTCCTCTAAACTTAGGCATAATTTTCCCTGAGCCTTTGGGTAGGTCATGTAGTTGGGCTCCTAGGTTAAGTGGACCTATGGTAGCCCCCATGGGACAGGTGGAGGTTGAGCCATGATAAGAGGATTATGGACAGGGAAATTTACTTGTAAGGGGAGAGTAACCCCGTGCAAGAGAAGGGCTTGACAAGATGCGAATGGAGTATTTACAGTGCTTTAACTAGGAAGAGGGGATGGAGGTTTGTTGATAGACTTAACCTTTCGATTAAGTGGGAAAGAAGAGAAATTTACAACTTTTAATAATTCAAAATCTTTGTCCCAAATTCCTTTCTTTCTATCTCCTCTAGTGTACCTTTTAGAAGCCAAATTTAAACAATTAAAAGATTTAAATTACAGAGTCGCCAACTTCACTTAATATTAATTTGTGGAAGATTTTTCTGATCGTTCAACTAGTTTCTTTGATTAGCCACTTGATTTATGTGTCTTTTGTTGGGAAGTGCTTGAACAGGAAACACTCTTTCTCTTCATGGCACAGGTACTACAGCCTCAACAAAGACAATTTCTTGGGCGTCACCAAAACACCTAGCATTATCTCTTATGATTTCCCCAAGTTCTTCTTCTAACACTTTGTTAACTTGGTTATATTGCAAATTGGTTCTTCTATGTTGCCAGGTAAGCAATCTTAAGCCAGTAACAATATCTTCTTGATCACCTACAAGCCAATCTACATTAGGCTGAAGGATTGGAGTGTTACATCTTTAAAGAACCATTAAAGCAACTCACAACACATATCTAACAATAGTATCCCCAGTAGAGTCGCCAAAAATTTGTTGGTTTACATATTTGTCATTCAACTCTATATTCTCTCACCCAAACAATGACAAATGTAACCACGGTTGAGTCAGTTACAATAGTATTTTATAACCAACTCCCTGCTTATTTTACAAGGTGGCAACTACCTTCGGATGATATACAATGAATTAAACTACGTGTTGCTTTTAACCAGAAAGCAAGAGAAAGGTAAGGCTTTTGACTAGAAAGCTTTGAAAGGAAAATTCACACTTCAAAAATGACTAAAAATAAGGAAGTTCAAAGACTTCAAACACTAAATAATAACTGATGGAAAAAAGAATTTAAATTCCCATCACCATGACATATTCATTCAAAGATAAACATTCATAGTAATGAAGTTAATTAATATCTACTCCTCCAATATAAATAAAGATAACCATTGGCAATACATCCAACATAAGAAGAATAATATTTCAAACACCACATCACAAAGACTATGTCTTCTCAAACATCCAACAGTATTTCTCTATCTATATTGAAGAAAATTGAAATTAAAACATACCAAAGATATCTAACTTAATGAGTAAAACAAAGTTTTCCCAAAAAGAAGATCCATACTATGTCCCAACTACATCTATTTATATTATCCACATCATAACTGTCTTTAGAGAATAGAACGGTTTCTTAAAGACAACTGTTTTTAAAATAATAAAGTTTTAGAGAAAGTCTTTGACCCAAGTATTCAGAAATGCATAAAAGAAATAAAGTCTAAACTGCCACTCCTTTGCTTTCCTTTGGGTCTTCGACGCTTTCCCCATTTTGATCTTCTGTCATTGCTTCTCGCACCTTCGTTCTTAACCTATACTCTCGATACTTAGTTATGATAGCAATGATGCTTTTGCTTCCTGGTGTTGTAGTAATCTGCAACCTGGTTCTGAATCTTGCTAATGTTTTACCTATCCCTGCTATAGCTTCTTGAATATCATCACCTCTATTCTTGAAACCATTAAGATAAACTTGTATGAGGCCCATTTTGACAAGTGATTCCCCAGTGATAATTTCAGGATCTGCGAGTTCCTTGCAAAGCATATCCTTAGCTTCCTTCGCAATTTCTTTAGGATCCTGCAAGTTCTCTTCAAACTCATCTAAAATATTTACCTCCAGTGCCCTGCAATACCTCTGAATACCAATCATTATATCAAGGTATTCACATAAAACATTGTTAATCTATTCAATGAGATTGTCATACATGTTTAATTTCCAATCCAATGAGTCAACCCAAGATGGATCAATTTCACGGGGATCACTAGCCAAATTTTCTTTTACAAGTGTTATAGAATCCATGGCTACTAGTTCAAAAACTTCTTTTGAGAGTACATAAGTACTACCTTGCTCTTTCCTTACCTGCTGAAGCTCATTGATTAACTCTTTCCTTTTATTATATACCTAAGTGTAACACTGTGTTGCCCTGGTCAAGAAGAATAAAATTTCATAGGATAATTTTTCTACCCATTAAGTAACAGCCTTAGCAAAATTTAGATTCTTTTTTATTTGTTGCACAGTACTTGCATCAACTCCTACAAATTTTGAATTAGATGCATCTTGAGGCATGGGTGTCACAATTGATTGGATAAAACTGCTCAAAGACAAAATCTAAGATTGAAGTTTTATGTTTTCTTTCCTCTCCTCCTTGGCTCTCTTAATTAAAGTGCTTACAAAAAAATTGGCATGATATGCATCTCCCTCCAGAGTAGAAGGACCCAAGTCTATATGACTTATTTTGTAATCTGCTTCAGTTATCTCATCCTCATTCAGATCTTTCACCAAGTCGGCAATCTCTAACATCTAATGACCGAAGGCAGTGTCATTTACCATTCTAGACATTCTTTTGGCCTTTTTGGGCTTGGAAGTAGTTTGCAGCAATTTGGCAACTGTATCCACCTCAACTGCTATTGTAGGCATAGCCGTTCTCTTCTTATCCACAACTTTCTTTAACCATCCTGGTGAAGATGACACCATACCAATATCTACATTGCTTGAAATAGTTTTAACTTGATTATCAATAGGAATAGAAATGGATATTTCCTCAGCATCAGGAGAAGAAGGAATTTCCATGAATAGAGGAAAGGAACCATCATCAACAATTTGTTGGAAAATAGAATCAGAAACCACAGGCGCATGCTTCACTTGGGCATTTTTCTTTTTCAAAGCAGGGAAGGGGAGACTATCCAATTCACAGGCCAATTTCAATTTTAGAATTTCTTCTGGTCTTTTTCCATCACCTCTAAATTGTGAATTAGAACTGGATTGAATTGTCTCTTGTCTCTCAGAAGAAATACGCACACCAAAACTTTGTATGGGCCTTTGCTCATTGGTTCTAGAATTTCCTTGTTCATGAGGAGAGCCAACACATCCACGCCATCTCCCAGCCAACCAATCTTCATTCCTTTTAATTACAACAACTCAGAACAAATTCTTAGATCCACAACCTCCTTCTCTGACCAATTAATTTGAGGAAGGGGTTTAGAAACAAGGGTTTGATATTCATCATCAATTATTTTAGAATTTTCCTCAACACCATCTAGAATGTTTATAGAAAGGTCAAATACTTGAACTTGACTCAGTGTGAGTCTCATATAATTTCTCCTTTGGACTTCTCAGTCATCTACACGGTCTTCCCAAAAATCTCTAAACTTAGACGATGTTCGTAAGAACCAGAACCATGAAAGTTTAGCTTCACATAATTTTTGCTGTCAAAGTTGGGCCTCATTGATAAAGAACAAAGATTAAATTCACTCAAAACATGTTCTGCCCCTTTAGCAATCTCATTTGTTTTACAGGAATATGAAGATAGCTTCAATGGGAAATCATATCCTTTTTTCTCATGTTTTGATATTTAACATTTACAACAGACATTTGTTTACAGATTTCTAGAAAAATAACAAAGTCACTAGGGTACCTAGGCAATTTGGTCTGGGCATTTTCATAACCCCCCACTCTCAAATAGGTGAACCAGTCAAACTAAATGTAGAAACTTCCAAACTCCATGATCAAGGAAGCAACTTCAAGTGAAATTCTCAACTCAAGGTTACCATCCAACTTTCTCACTATAAACATTAAAAAAACATCATTTACACGACGATAATCCTTCATTCCCACATCTCTTTTGAGTTGAGGAAAATAATTATACATACGTGTGTTTGGAGTTAAAGACCCATGTGGCCTCAACCTGGCCCAAACAACCTCTTGACTGGCTAAAATATATACCAAGTATGAACACATGTAAAAAGGTAAAGTTTCATGAAATTCAACTAGTTGCTTGTTCAAATGATAACTAATAATTTCAGCCCAGTTTATAAATTTATCTTCACTGCATATCAACAGGATAAAATGACACATCCAATCTTCAAAAGAATCTGTGTTTTCATTTCTAACTACACGATGCAGTAAAGTAATAATATCTAAAATTTCATCCTTAAAATGGGCTTTCTTTAGCTTTTTGGGCAATTGAGACTTACCTCTTTTTTCAGACTTTAACCAGTTCCGTGCAATGGAATTCTTGCACCAGTTTTCGCTTATTCGAAAGAACTCCATTCCAATGGCAATAGATATGTCTTCAAATTCTTGCTTCTCTGGAATCCTTAATGCATGGGTGATAGTTCCAGGACCAATCTTTCCTACCACTAACCCGTCCTTTACTCTAATTTCAAGGGCTTCAGGAACATATCTTCTCGTACAAGCCACAACCAGGTCCTCGCTCTGTACAGAAATGGGAAAACCTCCTGCATGCGTTAAACCACTCTGCAAAATCTTTTCTGTAAAAGATGATTTATCCTCCTACTGCAAACGGGACTAGAATTCTTCCAAATCAATATGACCAAGCTTAGTATGGGTAAGTGCAAAAAGATGGGGGGCCAAAAAGTGGCCACATAGTTTTGAAAAAAAAAATACATAACGCGAGCGCGTTATAATGCGCTCATGTTATGGTCTGGTAATGACGAGCCTAAGGCTCATCAAAACCAAACCATAACGCGCTCGCGTTATAATGCGAGTGCATTATTACTTCCTATAAATAAATAAAAAAAGCACTTCACTTCATTCCATTTCTTTTTCCTCCTATATACTCGCGACCTGCAAACCCTAGGAAGCGCGCTCGCATTTTGGAGATCTCAATTCGACACAAAAATCTTTGCAATTCGTCACCAAAATGCCTCCACAATGTCAAGCATGCCAAAGGAGTGAGTTTTATTTATTTTTTTGTTTGAATTTGTTTCTAAATAGGTAGGTTTGAGTTGATTTTTGATGTAAATTTCATTAATTGTCAGGAAATGTTAATGCACCTCCTCCTCCTCCACAAAATCCTGCAAAATAACAACCTCCTCCATCCATTCCTCGACATGCCCCTGGAACACAAGAAAATATAATGGGGCAAATTGAAAACAACAAAAAAGAAATTGAAGATATAATTGCAAGGTTGAAAGATCCTTCCACTTCAACCTTGCATAGGTCGCTTGCTGAATCTCTTGAATCTATGTTATCAAATGTAGATTTAATTAGCAAGCAAATAACTAGTTGGATGGATAAGAGGAGAGAGTTTAGAGATTATTATGCAGACAAGCTGTCATACCAAGATGTGAAAAAATTACAAATCACAAAATTAGACTTGTGTTCAATTTTCACAAACCCACAAACAAATCAACCTCCACCCATTACATGCAAGAGGTTCCCTATCCATTGGTACAACAACCAAGTGATAAGGGACAATTTTGGGCAGAGGTGGTGGATGGTTTTTGACCATCCTCCATTCAATAATAATGAGGTCCTGCAATACTTTTTGAGGAAACTCTACTGCGAGTTTGTCCTAAATAAAGTGCCAAACTATTTTGATATGTGGGACTTCCAAGGTAGAGGTGGGGGGTCAACACAAGATAGACCAGGGGCACGTCTTGACCCACAGTAGGTAGTGAGACGAGTAATCAGCAGACCAGCCCACGAGCATGTTTCTATCCCTTCCATTGTGAAGGAGAGTGTTGAGGTTGATACACTTCAGTCCATTAGTGCCTTGACCCAGAGCATCATAGAGCATGTCGGTCCTGTAGCACAGAGTGGGTTGGGAGATAGTGTGAAGAGTAGGGTCCCACCCCATACTTGTCAGACTTGCGGGTCAGCCTGTGGTTATGACCCCATGGATAGTTAGGATGCAGGTGCACAGGCGACATCTGCAGCTGAGCAGATGGTGATGACAGATACCCTCCTGAGTGAGACTTTCAGCCTTGATACTCAGGTAAATATTAGCAAGTTTATTGAAGTTAATTTATTAAATTTCATTTTTGAAATGCAAGATTAACTAATTTAAATTGATGATTTTAATAAAATTTCAGGGTCATAGCGTTGATGCAATTTTTAGTGGTTCGCCACCTGCATTTTACACTAGATCATCTACTGTCGAGGTATGTAACTAGTAAACAATTATAAATATTACATGTGAATAGCATCATTATATGAATGGTATTCTAATATCTGATTTTGAATGTTGAATAGGTTAATATTATAGATTTCATGGCAACACCTGCCAGCGGTGGTGGACTTCAAAGCTTTACGGAGGTAATAAAATAAATAGTTTAATGAATGAATTGTACTTACTAGATTTTTGTATGTGACTTGTGTACTTTATTGTGTGTACTTCCATGTTTAGATGAACGTGTGTATATGTTAGGAGCCATGATTTGCATCACTATTATAGTTTTTGTAATTGAATAATGTTGTTTTATTTTCAGATGATACAAGCTGCGGAGACACCTCCCAATGTTCAAAGGGCAATGGAGCATGGTGTGGCCTCTGTGATTCATAGCTCCATGGCATTGACAGGGATATGAGGCAGATTAGTAAATTTCAATTTACATTCATTGTTATAGTTGTCTATTTTTGAAAAATCAAAAGATTATTGATTTGAAGTTTAATTTCTATCTGGATGGTTTCTATAGGACATGACATCACCAGGGCCTATTCCTGCTACTAAGGCAAGTGAGGAGACAGATTATATCTTAGTGGTAAGTGATTATTTTGTTAAATGTTTCATTTTTTATAACATGTAATTTCTATATATTAATGTCTATACTTTTTATTGTAACAGGTAAAGATGCAGGAAGAACTAAATAGGAGGAGTAGCCCTCGGGTTCGTAGTAGACCACCCACATGCGCGTCTCCATCCCCTAGAAGATCAAAGGATGCCCATGATGTATTCTCTTCACCAGCCAGAGGGGAATGACTTTTTATTGTGTTCCTTTGTTGTATGCCTATATGGCATTTGTGGACATATATTTTGTATTGTATATAGTTGACATTGTATGCCTATATGGCATTCTTGTAAGCCTATATGGCTATTTTGTATATATGTTATACTTCTATCGATAGATATTGATGTATGCCTATATGGATATTTGGTTAATACAAATCTTTTTTATTGATGGCGTCCATACTTGCATTATAAATCCATGTTTCAATGGATATTTGTAGATGGCTACTTCAAATATTTAAAGTCCAATTGTATTACATAGGATGTTTGTTGATCCAATAAGCTAGCTATTGTTATTCAAGTATCACCTAAACCTCATTTTGGAACTAAAAGATAAAAGTTGTATTTAAAAAAAAAATGAAT
This sequence comes from Cunninghamia lanceolata, assembly GCA_027924645.1. Taxonomy (NCBI): domain Eukaryota; kingdom Viridiplantae; phylum Streptophyta; class Pinopsida; order Cupressales; family Cupressaceae; genus Cunninghamia; species Cunninghamia lanceolata. The sequence continues at coordinate 1,773,517 of BSBN01001245.1, forward strand.
CATTATGTTGAACAGAAAATATTAATATTCTTTATGAGTAGCATAGAATGTCAACTATATGCAATACAAAAAAATGAATCATCATGTTATTCTTTATGTTTGAGATCCTGAAAATGACTAAGTCTGGTAGCCTAATATACTGAAACACTAGGATGAATATCCAAGTCATTAGGATGATTGCGCCTTGAGAAAAAGTCATTAAGATGAGCACCTAAAAGAGACTTTCTTAAACATTCAAACATTGAGCAACAAGCATGAAGGGTTAAGGCGCAATTTGCAACTCATAAAGCCTCAAAAGGGCGCCCAACTTAGAGAGAGCATTCATTTAAGACAAGGCACCCATTGACACCTGTTCCACCATAAAAGTGTGCCTAAGGTGGAAGGAGAACAAGCCTCTAGTAAGTGAAGCACACCTATTGTCTAAACCACTTCATTATGGCACCCTAACATGAGGAGTATATAAGTCAATAGGAAATGGCACCTAGAATGCAAATAAAGGACTAAGTGGCATTTTCAATAAGCATCAATTCACCTTGAGCTTTCAATAAATACATCAAATTGAGCCCCATAAGCCTAGGTGCCCTTTGCCTTCAAAAGAACCTTGTGTCGACGTCAAGAGTTGGTCGTATCGGCGTATCGGCAAACCTTGGTTAGGCTTTGCCGATAGTGGTCTATCTTGCCGATGAGTGTGGTTCGAAGTCAAAGACATTGGTGTATCAGAAGATAATCCCATCGGCACATCAGAAGAGCAGTTGAGAGCTTCGCCGATGAAGGGGGTCACACCGACAATCGAAATACATCGGTGTATCGGCCCAACGAGATTAGAGTTCATCGATGTTTGGAGTCTCACCGATGGGTGTGGTCCGAAGGTTGTCATTGGTGAGATTGGTGTGTTAGAAGAAGAGTTTTTGAGTATGCCGATGGTATTAAGTCCTACCGATAGGCGAGGGACTTAGAGTCTCGTATCAGAGTGACAAAGACATTGGTGTGAAAGGATATAAAGTCACCGATAGCGGTCTGTCTGACCGATAAGAGTCAATGATGGGATGTTTGTCAGAAGTGAAATCAAACAGAGTCATCGTGGCATCGGCCGATGAAATTTTAAGCTCGCCGATGGTATGTTGTCTCGCCAATAGTGAGTTCGAAGGTTCAAAAGTTGATAATTCTATGCTTCCACTGTGTGCTCTGCATCAGACACTCATCCCAACTATAGTCTAGCATTCTCTAGTTGTGTTCTCCCCTTTGTTTTTGTGAACGCCTTTGGAAGTAATGTTAAGTTACTTGTGATGTCCTTATTGATTGGTGTTGTTTTAGATTCATGTGTAGTCCTTGTTCCTTATAGTCTATTGTCTACCTGACTATTTTTTGTAACTTATTGAACCACTATGATTTTGAATATTTAGATTTAGAGGGCATTAGACACCAAAAAATTTTGACCTTTAACAACCCAACCTAGAATCAATAGATTTTTGTCCATCCCAACTATTCTAGTCAAGACAAAGCATGTTGAAACTCATTCAATCCAAAGTTCATTAACAGGATTATCTTATCATAATATTTAGGGAAATGACCACCTAGATGGACAATGATGTGAGCTATCTATAAAGAAACTTGCAAGAAGTATAGGAGGCATGAGAATCCCTCCATGTTGTTTATCAAGTTGAATGATCTATGACACATCATGTATCATTAGAAAATATTCTCGAAGAGAAAGCAAGTGAAAATACTCAAAACAACCCACAACAAGGTGGAGAAGTTTAAAGGATGGAGGTTGCAACACTTTCCAACCTCATAGCCACACTAGTCCAATGGATCAGGATGCTAAAGGCTAGAGGTGTTGAGAAACCTCTAAAGGACAAAACTATAGAAAGACCAAAAGTTCAAACGAATCCATTCAACACTAGGGTTGAGAAAAACTAGGGGGCAACTCAATCTTCCCTATCTAAATTTTTTTTTTCAAAAAACTAGTAATGACACTTTCCCACATCTTCAACAACCTAGTGGAGCTTATGCGCCACAAAATCATGTGACTCCCATAGTGTATCATCCCATCACTGTCCAACCAATGTATCTAGGATATCAAACAAATGTGTAAATGAAAAATCAACTTAGTACACAAGCCCCATCCATGGGTCTCATGTTCATAAGAACTCCAACTTCCAAAGATTCCTTTTCAGAAACCTACTTAGACTATTTAAAAGAACCTCTTGACTTAAAAATTTGTAATATGTTATTATTGCATCCCCTCCCAGATGTACCAAAATTCAAAGGGGAAGGGAATCCAAATTCCCACATCAAGGCATATATGATGACTGTAAGAGAGATCTTCCCTTGGGACATAGTTGTGGCTAGGATATTTCCCAAGACCCTTGAAGGAATCATGTTAAATTGGTATTATTACCTTCCAAAGGTCTCTATACATTTCTTCATACAACCCATTGGTGATTTTGTGATACCTTTCAATATGAAAAAATTGGTCAAGGCAAGAATTTGAGAGTTCCTAAGTATGAAATAAAATGTTTAGTTATTGGTACATTTTTAGAAGTCAGAGGCAAGTCCTTTATTTGTCAACTAGTGCCCTAAATATGGCCCATAGAGAAATCTATAACCTGTTTTTGCATTTTGTAAATAGGGATACAAGGGAGGAGGTTTAGAAGTTACCTTATAAGTCTTATGAGGAATATTTAGAAAGTGCATTAAGAATTGATCAAGCCACAATTAGTAGTGGGTAAAGGGTTTACAGAATAAATGGATGGTTGATGACTTCCCAAGCTAGAGATAATAGTGAAAACAATCCTTCCACCATTAGGATATTGAAAAATAATCATAATGTAATGATATATGGGATAACTAACATACCCCTTGTGAAAAGTGATGATCATAACAAGAATGGTCACCTCAACTTAATGCCCAATAATTTTAATACTATCAAGCATCCACATAATAGTAGATAATCTTATCAAAAGTCACAAAGAAATTTCTAAGGACCATAGTGTTATCCCTATGACTTGACACATACTATTTGTTTCATAAAGCAAAGGGACATGATATAAATATTGTTGTTATATGGAGCCTAATCAGACTCGGAGGTTAAATTTACCCAACTTTTATTAGCGTGGTTTCCCCCCAAATATTTTCCTACTAGTTTTGGCACCTTGAAGTCTAAGTGCATGAAAATCATTCTGAGTTGGCAACCTAATCCAATGACTTGACATGGATCCCAAAACCACCTATTGGACCAATAGGATCCTAGGCGCTCACTTCATGCATTATGATTTCTAGGTGCCAGTTTGATGCTCCATCACAAGGAAAGTGCACCCACACTTGCAAGTGCTTTTCTTCGGGATCTAGGCGCTAATTGAAGGTTGTAGTTGCCAAGAAGAGCGCCTAGCAAGAGGAATTCTTTTGGAGTCTCCAAAACACATCAAACACTTGACTAACAACAAGATAACTTTTTCCCAAGTTAGGCACTTCAAGAGGGAAGTTAAAACATGAATAAGCGCCAACTTGTCTACGCGCAAACTCAAGCTTGTTGAGGATACTGTAAGGACCCACTTGGTCCAAACTCAAATTTTTTTTAAAGTTCTTATGAGATATATCAAGACTTTGATTGAGTACTCAGGAAAAACTTCGGCCAAAACGGGCCATATGTTCAAATCAAAACATTCTTAAGCCACCCGGGCTCTTCTATCCTTTGGGCAAATAGGTTCATACAGAACCAGGTCAAACAGACCTTATCGCTACCTGATTCAGGTAGAACAAACAATGGCCAAAAGGCCTAGTGGTCTAACGGACCAATACTCTATCCAATCCGGGATACATAAACATAACAGCCAAATGAGCTAAGGAGGACAGGAATCATTATGCTGTAGCCAGAGACTTCTGACTCCCTCGGGACCAATATAGGTTCATGAGTCACTTCCTGGGGACCACAGTCTGCCCAGACACTATACTGAGGATGTCGACCAGGGAACACATATCATCTACTTGTACTCACCTCAGTTTACGGCAATGTCGGGTACAAGTAATCCACCCCGGGGATTCTTCTGAGTACTAGGAGAGTTCTTTAAACTAGGGATCGAGATTATGAACTTGATTATAAGGAGTATACTATATCCGAGGGACCTGAGTACTGGGGGCATCCTTCGCCATCCAGACTGCCTACATACCCTATATCCACGGGATCAAGGCCCTCTATGGATGCGATCTACACGACGAATGCGAACATGTAGTTTTGTCTTGCACTATGTTTAATGTAGCTGTGAGTGAGTACACAACTCTTCGTTGATTGCCACCCACTCGAGTGATACAATGGACGGAATTCCTAAGGAACTATTTTGCAAACACACCTCCCGGGAGTGTTTGGCGTTTAAGTTTTTCAAGTGTGAATAGTTTACCTAACACATGTATTTTCCTGATGAGATCTTCCTATTGATCATCCTACAACAATTTTCGATAGCTTCTCCTTTTCTTTTCTTTTAATTATTCTTTTTAGTGAGGTATCCGAGGAGATTTTCCCTTCCTGCGGATTTAACTTTGACATGTTCCTTATTACTCCCTGACGATTTAGAGGGACGATGCCCAGACGTCGTTGTTGTAGCTATGTTAGGCGCGAGGTACTTGGTTCAACGCGACAGCATTACCCGTAAACGTGACCCAGAGGTACCGTAAATATTGAACACTGCAAATGTTTGAGTTTGGATGTTTATTTTAAAGGTTTACCTATCTAGTAGAAGAGGAAAAACTTGCATAATAATAGTTGATAAAGGGAAAAACTTCCTTAATTCAAAATGTAAATAAAAGATGCTTGCTCATAATGAATAGAACTAGAAAATAAACTTAATCACTTTCAAAAAAAACTTATGACTATAAAAATACTTATATCAACTCATAAATAGAAAAGATCTCTATAAAATTTAATCTAGGTCAAATTAAAATAATCCTTGATTACTAGTTCAACTACAATTTCAATAATTCCTTTATCACAATTCCAAGCATTCTCCATCCATTCATAAACCAATAATACCCATGTTTGATCATTAAAGAATTCACATAATCTAAGATAATGAATTCACCATATACTTGATTCATGCACTTTTGATAAGACTCACCATATAAAAGATATACACGTCTATCTGCCATACCATATATGTGTGAAAACGTATATATACGTCGTGTCAATTTGAGATACAATTTCTTGATACTTAGAGATTATAAATAGTTATTCTAATTTTCCAACCAATCTAAAATCTTTTGATTACATTCATAATTTATGCTCATCTGACTTTAATACACTTGTCCTTGCTCAAGAAAACATGATGGTTCATTTACCCCATTATCATTCATTCTTCCCAACAACTTTAATGTTGGTTTAAGTTGTTTTAGTATACTTTTACCTAAGGAAACCTAAGTATTAATTTAAGATGACATTTTTAATTGTATTCAATTTTCCTAACATTTAGAAACTTAATAATATGGATACTCAATCATAGAGGTTCTTTGTTAAATAGGACATTCCGCTTGCATCTATATATTTAATTCTCCAAAAACTTAGTAAGGTCACCCATTTCCCACTTCCTTAATAGTCCCAAAATATTTTCTCAAAGCAATTCCATTGAAGAGGCTAATCATCCATGTTAGCATGTGCTCAAGCGATTTACTAAAGATTTAAATATATTAGTTTTTCACCATTTGTATGGATACAATGAATGTTCACTGTAAATCCTTTTAGAAAATGTGCATATGATAAATATCCGCTCTAAATCCTTTTAACAAATGTGCTTTCATTTCCACAGGTCAAATTTGGGACAAACGACCCTGGAGTTTAAATTATCAAATACCTAAATAGTGTCACTATTGCAGAGTGAATACATCATGTAAAAGGAAATATGGGAAGAAATCCATATGCACATCATATCATGTTTGGTTGCAATGGATCCAAGCTATATTGATTGCAATGTGTTCAATTCATGCCCATAATCCCTAATGTTTAATGGTTTCATATTTAAGATACTGACAAATTATGTACTGCTTGTGCACAATATTCCTATATTCGACATTCTAAAATTTCAAATTCTTAGTTTAGTTTAATATATTTCACTATCTTTTCAAATCTCATTTGTAGGAATATTTAGTCATTAAGATTTCACATCGGAATATGATTTATTGGGGATCCATAACAGTCCCAATAATGGATTTGTTGAAAAGGTTTTAGAAACTTTCAAGCAAATGAAATTGGCAGGCGACATGACAAATTCTACGTCCTTCCTATTTGGACACTTAGGAACAGGGTATGGATTTCGATAACAAAAATGCGATTTTGTCAGAAGATGAAATTGCAAGTGCCATGGCAGACACGTCAACTGTTTGACAAAATCCCTCAAAGAAATGTTGTCTCATGGACTGCAACGATTGCAGGATGTGCACAGAAACAGGTTTGTTAAAAGGCTTAATAATTTTTCAAGAAAGTGCAAATGGCTGGTGTAAAGTCAAATTCCACAACCATGCCAGCATTCTCCACACCTGTGCCAAGATGGATACTAAAGGAAAATAGGGTATGGATGTCCCTCAAGCATAATGGAAGTGGAATTTTTAGCAGATGTTATAGTTGGAATTGCCCTGGTAGACATGTATACAAACTGTGAGATCAAAGACCAAGTACATGAATTGTTTGAGAGAATCCCTCACAGAGAGGTCAACTCATGGAATGCAGGATATGCACAAAATGGATTAGTTGAAAATACTCTGGTAGCCGTATGTACAAAATGAGGAAGCACAGACCAAACACGCGAACTGTTTGACAGAATGCCTCAAAGAGATGTCATCTAGTAGAATACAATGATTGTGGGGTTTAAACAAGCTTTAAAATTTTCAAGCAAATGCATTTGTCAGGTGTAAATAAAAAATCTACAACCTTTGTCAGCATATTCGCTACCTGTGCCAACATGGAGGCATCTTGGAATAGGGCATGGACATACATCAAAGCTTAAAGGAAAGACGAATTTCATGGATTAGTTGAAAAGGAGTTGGGAACTTTCAAATGGTATTGGCAGGCGTAAAGCCAAAGACCATAGCCTATGTTAACACCCTCCCTGCCTGTGCCTATGTGGGCCACGCAAGCACATGAACTGTTGACAAAATGCCACCAATTTAACAACACAATCGACATGCTGAAAAAGGCTTTAAAAACATTCAGGTAAATGAAATTGGCAGATTAAAGTCAAATTTCCCTACTGTGCTAACCCGCCCTTCCCTGTCTGGCCTATGTGGGGACTTTGGAACAGGCCATAGACATAAAGAAAAGGCAAATTCATCCGACATAGTAGTTACAAATGTCCTGTTACACATGTATACAGGATGCAGGTTTATATGGAGAGCACACGAATTGTTAGACAAACCCCTGATCATAGGATATGCAGAAAAAAAGATTTGATACAAAGGCTTTAGAATCGTTCAAGCAAAATACAATCCGTAACATGGAGTTTAGGCATAGGGTATGGACAGGGGATCAAGGGGATCACAGCCTTCACAATACTTCTGCACATATTCTCTTCTAAATGATTTTTCGTATAAAATTCCCTCTTGAATTTTTGAACAAATTTAAAACAAAGCCTTATGCTCATTCTCTCTTGAATAATTTTAAATTTTAATAATTTCCTAAAATAAAACGCTGTGCACATTATTTTTTTTCTAGAATGATTTCAAATTGTAATCATTAGAATGAGCTCAAACAGAACTGAAAAAGAAGAACTAAAATTATTAACAAAATTTCAAAAGACAAGAACAAAACTATGAAAAGAAAGAAGGCTCTTACAGGTTGCTCCAGCTCCAGCAATCCAGACTAGAGCCAAGTGTGTGTCTCTCCTTCCTCCAATCTCTACTTTTATAGAGAAACTTGACTCACATGGTTGAAGCTCCAAGTCTTCAGTCAAGCCATCATATTAAATGCTCCCCTCTCCATTTTCTAAGTTGTCATTTAATTTGTGTGAAAAATGGACTTGCAACTCTTCAATGCATCCTCAAATTTTCCAATGGTAATAAATTTGAAGGAGGAAAATGGACTCACCTCATAAATTCTGGTCTTGACTTGAGAAATGGAGAGAAGGTTCCTCATTAATGTTCTTTCTAGAATTGTAGTCCATTGTTGAAATTTGTTTATTCTTTGTATTTTTAAATGAATCTATTTTTCTCTCATTTAATTTTCTTTCAAATTTAAATGTCAAAATATTGAGTTGTGACAGATACACATGGCGCCCAACATTCCTTGGTGATTTCACGAACTTCAAACACTCAGAACTGTTCAAGAAATGCCCAATGCCCCTTCTTGATGATAGGCACCAAAGTGAGGGTGGAATTGCACCTTGATGGCATTAGGTGCTATCTAGAGTATGCTACTCCATGGAAATGCGCCTTCTTGCTTAGAGTAATTCAAACACTCCAAGGTCTTTAGTGATCAATTCCCCAACTTATGAAATGTCCTCCTTCATTTTAAAACACATTGTAATGCTCCAGAGAGATGACTACACCTAGGCGTCAATCTGGGTTAGAAATGCCTCCAAAGTGCACCTTCTCTTTTAGAATGCAAAACAAGGTCCAAAGGTGCTAATAAACTGAAGCACTTCTTTGGAAAAGTCTCAAAGGTTAAGATGCACCTTGTCTTAATGAGGTGCAACTCTTGGGTAAGACAGCTTGTAAAGTGCACCTAACTTAGTGAAGAGGTTGATAACTTCTAAACCCTTCCTGGAACTTAGATTGCTTCAACTAAAGATCATCTTGCACCAATACATCACCAAACTTTCAATCAAAAGATCAATTCAAACTTAGGCGCTCATTAAGAGTCTTTCCAATGTTGGCGCATCTGAGAGGTTGAACTGGCAAGAGATGGCGCCTAGCTTCCTAGACCTTGTTTCAATATGTTTGAGTTCCAAAGTTGACTCAATGGTATCAAGATGGCGCCATAGAGTCTTTGGACTAGTTCCTTAGAGTTTCAAAAACATTTTGGCTCCTTGAAAATTCCTCCTACATGCTTGGGTGCCATTTCAAGGTCCTGGAACCATGATGTAGCGCCTTATTGCTCTAGGCACCCATTCATGATTGTGCAACTTGAGATTGGCGCCTAGAGTGAATAGGCTTTCATCCTGACTTAATTCACTAAAGCAACCTCATCTTCAAGGCCAAACAACTTTTCCTTCTAGAGCGCCTTGTTTAATGTGCTTCTTAACATGATACTTCTATGCTAGGCGCCACTTTGACGCTGGAGGAGAGAGAAAGTGCGCCTAACCTATCTTGGGTGACTTTAGGACTTCAAATTCCTTTATTGGGTGTGGAGCATGCTTGAATGATGTTTCTCTTAACATCTTGCACTTCCAAACCTTGATTGAAGACTCCACATCCTTGGGCGCTCATTTGGACATCACCTAATTGAGCGTCTAGGAGGTATAAAGCTTAACGTTGACATGAGGACAAGCGCTTAGTAAAGGAGAGTTTCTCAAACATTTAAACATGTGAATGAAGTCATAGAAATGCACTAAGTCATCTAGGCGCCATTTTCCCCGTGTGTGCCCTTACATTTGCACCTAAGAAGAAGTTGCAACTTTACACTGCCTCCTTTTGACGATTTTTGGGGCAGCAGAAAACCTTTCACCACGGGCAAATGTCTCAGAGATATAAAAAACTGAGAGAGGTTATTGTAGAGGCACTCTACATGATTGCATTTCCTCAGATGGAATGTTTCTAAGTGACACAATTTTTGAGTAACAACCATTCAAAGATTGTTGCCTTTTTGCACTTTGGACTTTTTAGGGATATCGTCGGTACAATGTAGCTCAGACTGTTTCGACATGTTTGGATGAAAAAAAGGACCATGCCTATCGTAAATGTACCCATCCGGACGCGTTGGAACAGTCATTTTGGTCACATCAGGAGTAGGACGAAAGTTACACCCCTTTGCAACTTTACACTGCCTCCTTCTGACAATTTTTGGGGCAACAAAAAACCTTTCACCACGGGCAAATGTCTCAGAGATATAAAAAACCGAGAGAGGTTATTGTAGAGACACTCTACGTGATCACGTTGCCTCAGACGAAATATTTCTAAGTGACATGATTTTTGAGTAACAACCATTCAAAGATTGCTGCCTTTTTGCACTTTGGACTCTTCAGGGATATCGTCGGTACAATGTAGCTCGGACTGTTTTGACATGTTTGGGTGAAAAATAGGACCATGCCTAACGTAAATGTACCCATCCGGACGCGTTGGAACAATTAGTTTGGTCACATCAGGAGCAAGACGAAAGTTACACCCCTTTACAACTTTACACTACCTCCTTCTGACGATTTTTGGGGCAGCAGAAAACCTTTCACCACGGGCAAATGCCTCAGAGATATAAAAAACTGAGAGAGGTTATTGTAGAGGCATTCTACATGATCGTGTTGCCTTAGACGGAATGTTTCTAAGTGACACAGTTTTCGAATAACATCTCATCAAAGATTGCTACCTTTTTGCACTTTTGACTCTTCAGGGATATCATCGGTACAATGTACTTCGGACTGCTTGACATGTTTAGGTGAAAAAAAAGACCATGCCTAGCGTAAATGTACCCATCTAGACGCGTTGGAATAGTCAGTTTGGTCACATCAGGAGCAAGACGAAAGTTGCACCCCTTTGCAACTTTACACTGCCTCCTTCTGATAATTTTTGGGGCAGCAGAAAACCTTTCACCACAGGCAAATGCCTCAGAGATATAAAAAACTGAGAGAGGTTATTATAGAGGCACTCTATGTGATCGCGTTTCCTTAGACAGAATGTTTCAAAATGACGCAGTTTTTTAGTAACATCTTGTCAAAGATTGCTGCCTTTTTGCACTTTGGACTCTTCAGGGATATCGTCGGTACGATGTAGCTCGAATTGTTTCGACATGTTTGGGTGAAAAACAGGACCATGCTTAGCTAAAATGTACCCATCCGGATGCATTGGAATAGTCAGTTTGGTCGCATCAAGAGCAGGACACCAAAAATGCATAACATGATGATGTAAAAATGTGTATATGTGTAAAAATACATGAGGAAATAAAAAAAGACAAACCTTACAAATTAATGTGCATACTTACAACTCAATGTAACATGACTTTACAAAATCAATGTGAATACTTAAAAATTAATCCAATAAACCATCCAGGTCTACTCTACTCTTTATTGTGTCAAGTATTGCTTCATGGTTAGACTCACGCACCTTCCACAAGATTTTGTTCAAAGGTCTACCCTGATACTTTATCAAATGAACATTGGATGCCACGACAAGGTTCGAGTAGTGGAGAATCTTCTAATGCGGGTCAAAGTCCTGAAATAGCTAAACATTAACACTCTTATGTGGGTACCTTCTAAGCCATGTTCCAGTAATAAGCACTGAGCCTGTAGGGTATTCGATGTTTTCTCCATCTATAACAGGGGCCTCCAATTTATTTTTGGTCTCAACACAACGACATAAGTAATAATCTATTCCCTCTTCATTATCTTCATCAACAATAACTACATATACGTGCCCTACATTGATATGTGTAGAAAATTAGATGAAATTAGTCAACATTAAAAAAACACTACAAAGTAAGATGACATTACCTGGTTGAACTAGATGAAATTAGATGCATATACGTGCCCTGTATTACCTAGTTGAACTAAATCTGATATGTGGTCAAAGTCAATTGATGATTCCATCTGTGTTAGTTCCAGTATCGTCGGGGGTCGATATGTGTCAAATCGGCTAAGATAACTTCATTGCCATTCGTCAACCCACTCCTTTGACTCACACTCATCCCAGACTTGAATTGTACAGGAAGAACAAAAGTATGACATCTTTCGCGTATGGATACTCCATGAACCTGCAATTGAGCTTCTGAAAGAGTGCATCTCATTTGATTCTGTCAGTGTACAACAATCCTCATACGGTGCAATGTTAGTATCATCTATCAACCAAAACAATCTATGAACTAAAGACTTACCTTCATTACCTAGACCCATGGAAGCATTACACCACTCGACAATCGATTTTGCATCTGTCAACTTTGCATTATCTTTATACTTTAACTCTTCTCGTGCTATGTCTCTTTTGATACATGCTCCTGCACCATCATGCTCCCCCTTTCCATGTCCGGCCTCACAAAAGTTCCACATATGCTGAATACCTATAAAATTATGCCTCCTACTCAGCCAATAGAAATTCTATGAGTTCTTGAATTGTGAGGCACAGTTATCCAACCATATGATATGTTGACTGAATGATATGCCCCTTCTAGCCAAATCATTGTAGAACACCTGAAAGCAACCTTGCACGAACTCCGTAGAATGCATGCAATCATCACCAATATAGAAATTATACTCCCTTATGATCTTTTTGTCATCCTCTGTACTATCATTTGCATGAATGAATGCGATGTGCACAAATATAGAAACCTGTGTGGAGTTGTAATATTGTGATTGCACCTCACGCTGTCACTGTAGACTGTAGTTCTCTGCAAAGTTGATGACTGAAACAATGTTACCAACCGGAAATGTGTCCTTACATAACTTGAATTGCAAGTCCAACCATCGAGCTCTATGGGCATGTCTTGCATACTCATACACTATGCTGTCACGAAATATAGGCATAAACTGATACACTGGAATCTTTTCAATAACCAATTCACACCTCTTTGCTTCTTTACCATCTTTTGTATTGTATGCCACTGTTTTATACTTGCCAAACTCTACTAGTTCGTTTCCAACCACATGTGTTCTTTCCATATGTTCACATATTGGCAAATGTTGCAAGCCACCGCAATGATGACATGTGCCATTCAAGCACAATTTCTTGTAGAATATTTAACCTTCCTCTCTTTCATATAAAATTCTTGATATGAAGTCTCTTGAAGATGTTGGTGGGGCACATATGGCACAACCCTGCAAAACATTGTTAGTATGCATATCTAAACATATAGACCTATAAGCATCAAAATGGTTAGAAAATTCAATATATAATCTACAACAACAAGTAGTGCGTGTGTGATTTATCTTGACATAGAAAGGTTTTAGCATTTCAAAATATCTTTGACAAATTTTAATTTGAGGATACTTCTCTAGAAATTTACCATAAAACTGTGTTTGAGTCTCATCCAAAAAATACTTTGGATGTAGCTCACGGTTCTGACTACCGATTCTCCTTCTTACCACATCCCTTTGATTCGGAGATACCCTTGTGTAATTCTTCCAAAAGTCTTCAATTAGTGATCTCAATGCTTCAACAATTGGTTTATCTTTTTGTGGTAGTCTCCCCAAGAACTCCCATAATTCATTGACATTAGTGTCCTCAATTTTTTGGCATCTTCCAACAGCTCTTGATAAAGTTTTCCTATTAATTCTCAATTCTTGACTCGTCTTTCTAATGAGATGATCTTTCCTCATTTGACTACTTACTATAGTCGATGTAATCACACGCTGTGTTGCATTACTATCTTTTGTGTGTGAGGTGTTACCCACACTCTCATACGCACTCATTAGATTCTTGACAATAGATTTTTCACTTGAAGCCTCTGATGTTCTCAACCCAAGAATCTTTATGATGGACCTATACTTTATACTTCGCATCATTTCAATGAATAGTTGACATCTTGCAGTCTCATTTAACTTTTCAAAGAACAATCTCCAAATCTTATGAGCATATCTTCTACAAGTGCGTTTTGGATCTTACCTTCCATTGGCTGCAAAATATTCTCATCAATTTCAATCAAATACTTTGGCTTTCTATGCAAAATTCTAGGTGCTGTTAAGTTAGGTAAATTCATCTCAACATTAAGAATTTCATCAATATTTAAATGAGATGGGCTAGATGGCATACCTTCGATCGAAGATGGAATAGATGACATACCTTGAGGTTGAGCTGGGAATGATGGCGTACCTCCTTCATCACATATGAGTGATGATGTACTCTCAACTTGAGATGTGGTAGATGGTGTCCCTACATGTTGACTTGCGGCAGAGGATGTGTCTCCAACTATGGTATTCAAATCTCTTGTAGCACGAAGTTTTTGCATTCGTTCTCTTTGTGCTGCCAATACCATATCTCTTTGTGATGGTTGTGGTTCCTCTTCAATTGGTATGTCTTCATTTATCGTGTCCAATTTTCTCTTCTCATGAAGTTCCCTCATAGCCACTGCTTTCTTTACATTCTTAGCTTCTATCTCTTCCTGTGTTGGTTTAATTCTTGATCATTTCCTCGGCATGACAGAGAATTTGTCTGTAGCATGATAAAGAGACCAATATTACTTCCTAAGAAATGAATACAAGATAATAGTGGGATTGTATTTTTATTATGTTGTAAGGATTTATTCTTGTATAGTTTGACATCATGGTATGTTAAGGTCTATTTATTACACATAATTATTAAAGAGCCCAAGTGTAGAAAATATACATGGCATCATGTGAGATTGTACGCTACTTTTTTGATTGGGAATGTGTCTATTTTAAACATGTATGATAAAGCATGATAAAGTAATTCAATCCGAATTAAGGAAAATGTAAAGAACATGCATGTAAAGACTTGACATACCTAAAAAATGAATATTCGAATGGAGAGAGTAGCTAATTATGTAGTGTTTTTTCTTCTTGCATCAAACTCCTCAGCAATTTGAGTTTTTCACCACTTGCTTCCTTTTCAATGTTAAATTAAATAACACTCAAATATAATTACTAACAACAATACTATTAACCAATCTATACTATTAAATTCCTAAAATTGAATCACAATTAACATTGCAACACTACAAAAATTGAACCTTGAATAGATATATATCAAACTTGGTGTGAAAACTATGTTATTTCCTCCTTCTCAAGTTGGCAAAGCAGAAAAGGTGGTGGAAAGATCATGCAAAGGTGGTACAATGTGTCAAATGTGCATGTGAACTTCCCAACAACATGAAAGCACTTCTTTTTTGTCGGAGCATGCGCAAAATCAGTATGAAAACAGAGCATGTGGGCCTAGATCACGGGGGTCAACACTTTTTTACCATTTCTATAGAAAGACAAAACGCGAGCGCGTTATTTTGTCCTGCTATAGATTGATCACATCTTGTGCATTTCTCTTTCCAAACCTTCCCCTTCAAACTTGAATGACCACAAGGTTTTTGAGGGAGAACTTTTCTTGTTTCCTGCAAGAGCTTGCCAGATGCTCCATCATATGATAGGCATAACAATGAAGGGGCAAGCCCTCATAATCAAGTTCTTGAGAGAAAATGCCCATCGAGGAAGAAAGACAGATCTTCTTTGGAAGCAGAAGTTCTAGTTTGTGACAAATCCTTATCCAAGCATAAATAGCAAGGGTTCTGTCAAGCGATTACCAATCCACTTCCACAAAGTCTTCTGAAGACTTCCTGATTGATTCCAAAACATCCACACCCCAAAACTGGAGAGGCAATCAATATAATCTAACCCATAAATCTACATTTGACGACAATAACCCTCAATACTATACCATAAACCCTAATCCCTAAACCCTCCAACCCTATCCCTAATTCTTATACCCTCCACACTCTACTTTAACCCTAATCCCTCAACCCTCAACCCTAAACCTTATCCCTAAATCCTAATCCCTCAACCCTCAACCCTAATCCGTCACCTCTCAACTCTAATCCCTCATCCCTAAATGCTATCCCTATTTCTAAACCCTCAACTGACTCGATACTATACCTTAAACCCTAATCCCTTATCCCTAAACCCTCCAACCCTATCCCTAATCCTTATACCCTCCACACTCTACTTTAACCCTAATCCCTTGACCCTCAACCCTATCCCTAAACACTTGACCCTCGAACCTCAACCCTCAACCCTCAACATCAAACCCTAATCCCTCAACCCTTAACTCTGATCTCTCGACCCTCAACCCTATCCCTAAACCCTAAACCCCAAACCCTAAAGCCTCAACCCTCAACGTCAAATCCTAATCTCTCAACCCTTCACTCTAATCCCTCAACCCTAAACCCTATCCCTAAACCCTCAACACTATACCTTAAACCCTAATCTCTCAACCCTCAACCCTAAACCTTATCCCTAAACCCTAATCCCTCAACCCTCAACCCTAATCTGTCATCCCTCAACTCTAATCCCTCATCCCTAAACCCTAAATGCTATCCCTATTCCTAAACCCTCAACCGACTCGATACTATACCTTAAACCCTAATCCCTTATCCCTAAACCCTCCAACCCTATCCCTAAACCTTATACCCTCCACACTCTACTTTAACCCTAATCCCTCGACCCTCAACCCTATCCCTAAACCCTTGACTCTCGAACCTCAACCCTCAACTCTCAACGTCAAACCCTAATCTCTCAACCCTTAAATCTGATCCCTCAACCCTCAACCCTATCCCTAAACCCTAAACCCTAAAGCCTCAATCCTCAACGTCAAATCCTAATCCCTCAACCCTTCACTCTAATCCCTCAACCCTAAACCCTATCCCTAAACCCTCAACACTATACCTTAAACCCTAATCCCTCAACCCTCAACCCTAAACCTTATCCCTAAACCCTTATCCCTCAACCCTCAACCCTAATCCATCATCCCTCAACTATAATCCCTCATCCCTAAACCCTAAATGCTATCCCTATTCCTAAACCCTCAACCGACTCGATACTATACCTTAAACCCTAATCCCTTATCCCTAAACCCTCCAACCCTATCCCTAATCCTTATACCCTCCACACTCTACTTTAACCCTAATCCCTCAACCCTCAACCCTATCCCTAAACCCTTGACCCTCTAACCTCAACCCTCAACCCTCAATGTCAAACCCTAATAATCTAACCCATAAATCTACACCCCAAAACTAGAGAGGCAATCAATATAATCTAACCCATAAATCTACATTTGAGGACAATAACCCTCAACACTATACCTTAAACCCTAATCCCTAAACCCTCCAACCCTATCCCTAATCCTTATACCCTCCACACTCTACTTTAACCCTAATCCCTCAACCTCAACCCTAATCTGTCACCCCTCAACTCTAATCCCTCATCCCTAAATGCTATCCCTATTTCTAAACCCTCAACTGACTCGATACTATACCTTAAACCCTAATCCCTTATCCCTAAACCCTCCAACCCTGTCCCTAATCCTTATACCCTCCACACTCTACTTTAACCCTAATCCCTCGACCCTCAACCCTATCCCTAAACCCTTGACCCTCGAACCTCAACCCTCAACGTCAAACCCTAATCCCTCAACCCTTAACTCTAATCCCTTAACCCTCAACCCTATCCCTAAACCCTAAACCCTAAAGCCTCAACCCTCAACCCTCAACGTCAAATCCTAATCCCTCAACCCTTCACTCTAATCCCTCAACCCTAAACCCTATCCCTAAACCCTCAACACTATACCTTAAACCCTAATCCCTCAACCCTTAACCCTAAACCTTATCCCTAAACCCTAATCCCTCAACCCTCAACCCTAATCCGTCATCCCTCAACTCTAATCCCTCATCCCTAAACTCTAAATGCTATCCCTATTCCTAAACCCTCAATCGACTCGATACTATACCTTAAACCCTAATCCCTTATCCCTAAACCCTCCAACCCTATCCCTAATCCTTATACCCTTCACACTCTACTTTAACCCTAATCCATCGACCCTCAACCTTATCCCTAAACCCTTGACCCTCGAACCTCAACCCTCAACCCTCAACGTCAAACCCTAATCACCCAACCCTTAACTTTGATCCATCGACCCTCAACCCTATCCCTAAACCCTAAACCCTCAACCCTCAACGTCAAATCCTAATCCCTCAACCCTTCACTCTAATCCCTCAACCCTAAACCCTCAACACTATACCTTAAACCCTAATCCCTCAACCCTCAACCCTAAACATTATCCCTAAACCCTAATCCCTCAACCCTCAACCCTAATCCATCATCCCTCAACTCTAATCCCTCATCCCTAAACCCTAAATGCTATCCCTATTCCTAAACCCTAAACGCTATCCCTATTCCTAGACCCTCAACGGGCTTGATACTATACCTTAAACCCTAATCCCTTCTCCTTAAACCCTCCAACCCTATCCCTTAACCCTAATCCCTCGACCCTCAACCCAATCCCGAAACCCTTAACCCTCGAACCTCTATTTACTCAACCCTCAACGTTAAACCCTAATCCCTCAACCCTTAACTCTGATCCCTTGACTCTTAACCCTTAAAACTTGAACCCTAAAACCTATCCCTACACGCTTGACACTCAACACTATATCTTAAACCCTAATCCCTTAACCCTCATCCCTAAAGCCTCAACCCTAAATCATTAAACCTTCAACCCTAAACCCTATCCCTAATCCCTCTACCCTCAACACTCTTATTTAACCCTAATCCCTTGACCATTAACCCTGTCCCTCAACCTCAACCCTCAACCCTCAACTCTCAACATTAAACCCTAATTCATCAACCCTAAACCCTAATCCCTCAAACCTAAACCCTATCCCTAAACCATCAAACCTCAACACTATACCTTAAACCCTAATCCCTATCCCTCAACCCTTAACCCTTAAAACTTAAACCCTATCCCTACACCCTCAACACTTGACACTATATCTTAAGCCTTAAACCCTCATCCCTAAAGCCTCAACCCTCAATCCTTAAACCTTCAACCCTAAACCCTATACCTAATCCCTCTACTCTCGACACTCTAACCCTAACCTCGACATTAAATGCTAATCCGTAAACCCTAAACCCTAATCCGTCAACCCTAAACCCTATCCCTAAACCCTCAACCCTCAACACTATACCTTAAACCCTAATCCCTCGACCCTTAACCCTAAATGCTATCCCTAAAGCTTCAACCGTAAACCCTAATCCCTCAAGGTCCTAAACTCTAATCGCTTATCCCTAAACTCTAAATCCTATCCCTAAACGCTCAACCCTCAACCTTAAACCTTAATCACTCAATCTTTATCCACCCCTCTCCTCCCCTATCTGGCTCACTCCCATCTCTACCCTCCTCTGCCCTTGACACTATACATACATAAATATAGGCATACATAGATACATACATACATATAGGCATACATAGATACATAGATATATACATACATATAGGCATACATACATACATACATATAGGCATACATACATACATACATGATTAATAGACTTGAACAGAAAAAAATTTAAGGGGAACATAACGCGAGCGTGTTATATGTCAAACATGACAGACAATAGACTTACGGAAAAGGAAAAATGCAAAGCAAAACATAACGCGAGCGCGTTATAACACACTCGCATTATGTCTTGCTTTGGGAATCCCAAGCCTTGGGCTTGGGATTTGTTTTGGATTTCTATCCCAAAGGCTTGGAGTGCCTTTTGAACAGTCACAGACGTGTTTTTCCATATTCTTCAAGATTTCACATAATTTCGTTCGTGCTAACCCTCAGATTCGCACGTATTTCAAGGTCAAACAAATCAAACACCTGGGTAATGTTAGGCTTTCTCTTAGCTATTTGACGATGTGATTTTTTTCACATTTTAACAATGTTAAGCCTTTCATCTTTAATTTCTTTTGTTTGTGTGTCCGTTTTTGGGCAAAAACCACTGTTTGGTCTTTTTTTCATTGTAAATTAACTATTCATTGAAATTTCAAAAAAATTACATATTTAGAAATTAGACTCCATTCTACAAATATTAAAAAAAGAAAAAAAAATGATTTTCAATTAGTTTTCAAAATCTATAAGGGTAGCACGGCAAAAATTCTATTTTTTAGGATGTGTCCATTTGAAAATTAGTAAAAAATCAAATATTCATCAAAAAATTATTAGAAAAATGGGCATAAACTACATGCTATTAGCTAATTTCTCACTAAAGCAATTTTAAAAATACCAAAAAAAAGTTGACCTTTTGAGGGAACCACAAAACATGCTATGTTATGTTTTTTTTACAGAAACAACACCAATTTCTGTGGCTCCCTCTTTTAAACCCCTTAATCTATGTCATTTTCAAAAAAAAATAATAGTTTAGAAAATAGATTCGGAGCACTACGAACATCGTTTTGGTTGCATCTCCAAATTTTGAGTGTAACTATGCTCAATTTCTCATCCAAAGCCAGTATTTCTTGATTTCAGAAAAAAAAAGTGGCCACTTAAGACCCCTTTTTGCCCCCCCATCTTCTTGCACTTACCCGTATCGCTTATACCAGACCAGTTGCTTTCAATACAAGGATTGTGAGGAGCTCCTTGATATTTGAATTTCATCACTGTTGGATGCGCAGGAAAAATGGCTAAGTATTGAAAAAGCAATGGCACAGTATAGGAGTAATGGCAGCTGCATAACTTAGAGAAAAATCCGCCATTGGGAGCAAATATGTACGCCGAAAGAAAGCCACAATATGTTTTAAATGTTGAGTTGACGTGGCATTAAATTCGTGCCTTGGGAAAACAACCTTCAGATTTGCTCGCCCTCCAAAAATTCTGAAAGGACATCCACCTCATGTGTTGTACTCATCATTAAATAATCTTCATTGCCTTGAAACCCAGTGCCCAACTTCCATGTCGCGGAGTCGCTAGAATTTGGAACTTCAGAACCTCAAGTCGGGGGTTTCGAAGTTTCGGAAACCTCCGACTTGGCAACTACAAAGACAAACAGGCGGGAGTTGAAAAGACTACAAAGCAATACATAGTCAGGCAGTCGGCGGGTTCAATAACTTCAGAACCATGCGACAAGGTTAGAAATTTTAGAGAGCTAGCGACTAGGTTAGGAGAACACAAGTGCACGCGACTCTTAAGGATTTTCGAAGACAACGAAGCCAAAAACAAAACCCTTATGACTTAGACAAATTGATGGACCATGAGAATGGGCAGTAAAACATGTAGGACCCGGAAACAAATAAAGGGAGTAACATAACCCAATAAAATATGAATAAAAAGTGAGATTCTTTTGTTTTGGAATAAGAGAACAACTAGTTATAATTTGAAGGCGTCTGCAATTTGTATCAGATTTTGTTTAGGTGATTATCATCAGAAACGTTGGCAGTGCAGTACAAATACTTCACCATGGGGCTTGCGTGGGGCCCTGAGAGCCCTATATATCACCATCGTTCTGCTTATCCTTATCCACACTCAGCCCCTGAGAGCCCTATATATCGCCATCGTTCTGCTTATCCTTATCCACACTCACATGTTTCGAAACATGATCATTATTTATCCCAAACGCGTTATTTTCAAGGGTGATATCAAGCACCAAAAAAATCTTCTTCTGGTACGGTACTCAACATCTTTCTTATTGAAAAGCAAACAAATCTTACCCCTTCTCACCAGCCAAAGGCCGCCATAACCCTAGAAAGTAGAGAGGATGCAGAACGTCCCTTTTATGAAGGGACACGTTTTATTTTGCAGGGTCCCAAAGTCCTTCAAGTAATGTGTCACTGATGTTCAATGGAATTCATTACATATATTTAGTGCTTATTATATACATTTAATAGATTTGACAGATTCCTATTGTAAACATGCTCAGTCTTTTTATTACTGTATATTGTTCGTGAGTTTTAGGTAGAAGGAAAAAGAAATGGCGAACAGTGAATAATGTGGTCTGACATAAGATAGTTACGTATACCGTACAGTTTCACTGGTGATTTAACAGATTTCAAAGGCGGTAAAGGTTGAAAGGTTTACTGAAATCATAAAATGTAATGAAGTATTTGTGCAGATTGTTAAAATGATGTAACCATGGTATCATTCTTTATATATCATGGTTTTTTTTTAAATATCTTCTTTGAAATAAGGATTTGTAGGGATTTGTAGGTGTGCTTCATTTCTCCAACACTCTTTTTGAATTGCATTTTGATGTTCGGAGTTTTTAGTTAACTTTACCATCATGTTATTTTCCATGAATCAACTAAGATTTATACTTAAAAACTCCCATGTACTTGTTCTACCACCGAAATACAAGACCTCTTTGAAACAAAGATTTTTAGTAGGCTCTCTATTACATTTCCATATAACTCATTTCTCCAATAAAAATTAACAACTCAAATTAAAAATTATAATTAAAATAAAAAACAAAAATTAAGATTTTAAATTAATAAGAATAAAAAAATGTTTAACATTAAAAGAAAAAATAATTAAAATTATGTGGCTATTTCTTGATTTCAAGAACTGTCTTGTTAAATTTTTCTCTTAATAATTATCTTCCTTTCCTAAGATGCTATTATTAGATTTAAAAAACAATTCTCTAGTGATAATTCCTTCTCTAGAACCTTCTCATTGAATTAAAAAATAATTCTATTGAAACTCAAATTTATTTTCTACAAACCAGATACCATAAGCACTATACAGATAGTACATTTTATCAAAATAATAATTAACCTGTTGAACCCAATACATAATAGTTTTAAATTTTTAATTATTATTTTTATGAAAAGCATTGCTGAGTATCATAGTGGCTCATTTCTCCCACACTTTAACACACTTTAACACACTATCTAGTCTATCTATAACAACATAATAAGTACCTAAATTACAATTACTTACTGGTAAACACACTACCATAGATACCTAAAATACCACACAAGTCATTGTGACTTGACACAGCACAATTCATTAAAAAATAAATAATAGAATACTAAACGCCAAGGCATTGACAAAAAAGTAAGAATTAAAATGGTTATTCAAAAACACTCAAGAAAAAAAGTAAGAATTAAAATGGTTATTCAAAAACACTCAAGATAATAATCCCTGTGCTTGCTGTGCACCAGTATACATCAGGGAACATAATCTTGTCCAGGATGCTAGAACTGTCCCTTGCTTTTCTTTTCTTCACATGTACAGCTTGTTTAAGATAAGGTGCCTTTAGTTAAATCATATTAGTGAAGACCCGAAGTGGAAAATCGGGGGTGTTCTTCCCTATAAATAGGAGTGAAGAAGAGGTTGGCATTACAAAGCAGCCTAGTAATTGTGCATTGCAGTAGCTCTAGACTTGAGTCTGCCATGGATTTCTACAAGATTTCATCTGTTTTTTTTCTCTTCTTCTTGTTGTTGATTGCCTTTCCATTCCACTCCGTTGCTGAAATACCTCGAGAAATTGCTGAAAAGATCGATCGTATCAATAAAATGGGAGAGTTCTATGGCCTGGTAGTTTCGACCAAAGCTGAACTTGAAGTAGTTCTGGATGAGCGTTCTGGAACGTTCCGTCCAGACAGAGAATTACCCACCATAGATATCTCTGGTTGTTACAAACCCAATTTATTTCCCCTCACCCCTTGTTAAAATTTAGAGTTGAATTTTCTCTGGGATTTTGTTTCTGTCTTTCCCAAGGTCTAAATCTTAAGATAATAATATGCATTAATGGTTGATGTTGGTCATTGTGTTACAGCGCGGAGGTTCCATGTAGGAGATATTGGAGGGCATAGGACTCTCGTGGTGATGTGTGGAATGGGAATGGTAAACATATTTTCAACATAAATTAAACTAAAAGAGATGTAGTAGTGTTAGCATTAGGAGGAAAGTTGAAATAATATTTACTAGTATATTTATATTTAAAAATATATATATAAAGTACGCAATATAAATAGATATGTTCGTTCTACATGTGAAACAAAATTAAAGGAGGCAATATAAATAGATTGAATGCATATATTTTTATATGACATTCTCTAACATTTCTTTCTTTCATCTTAGTGCATAGTGATGGCTTCTTTGAAACTGCCATCCATCTTTCTTTCCATCCAACATGTATTTTCTTTTTTTATTCCTTTCACCTCCTTTATTTTTGGTTTTTTTAATTTGTGGAATGACTATTTGGTTTTTTAATAAAGATTCTAGATTGGAATCTTATAAGTTTACATAGAAATTCAGGAATCTTTCAGCTCCCATAATAAAAAGTTAATTATAATACGTGGATATAGTTGAATTGATTAAGTGGTTAGCTTTAAAATTGAAAGATAAAGTAGAATCATTTTTTATATTGTCATATTTTTTAGTTTTAAAAGAGAATCTGATTTTTAATGAACTGCTTATGTATCTCGCAAATAAAAACTAAATATAATTTATTAAAAAGTTACTTATAAACATATATATGTATATAGATAAATTGATTAAGTTGTCAATATCAAAATTAAGGGATAAAGTTTCAATCTTTTTATGTTATATTGTGATTTTTTTTTGTTTTAAAAGAGAATCTGATTTTTAATAAACTGTCTATGTATCTCCCAAATAAAAAAATAAATATTATTCATTAAAAAGTTAATTAAAAACATATATGTGTATATAGTGAAATTGATTAAATTGTGAGCCACAAAATTGACAGATAAAGTTAAATTTTTATTATTTTATATTGTGATTTCCTTTTAATTTTAAGAGAAAATATGATTTTGAAAGAACTGCCTATTTATTTCTCAAATAAAAAGTAAATATAATTATTAAAAAGTTAATAATAATAGACAAATTAATTATATTTCAAGATATATGTTTATAGATATATTAAAAAATTCTAATATTTTAAAATGGTATCAAAATATTAATATATATTAAATTTGAGAACTTATATAAACTGCTATTAGATTTTAATTGTTTATTTACAATAATTAACATAAACCATTGATAAAAAAAAACTTAATGATGGTTTAAAATAATATCAAAATTAATTTTTTTACAGTTAAAATTAATTTTTTGTTCAAAGAATAATGAGAGTCGTTTTTATTAATTTTAGATATAGATATGGTATACTAGCATATTTATGTTTAGAAAATCTATGTAAAAGATGCTTTATTAATAAAAATTAATATATACAAACCAATACAATGTACCAGGCTGCAAGGGGGCAACTTTGAAAATACCAACACAATTCACTAACAAACTTATTAAGAGTTATTTTATAGTTACTTTATTTACTTAAGAGATTTTTATTTTATTTACTTAATAGGTTTAATTTTTTTTTTAGTTTTTATTATTTTTATATGTCAGCTCTTTAATATTTTTTGTAACACTCTACACTCCAGTTGCCCTTGTTGCCACTGTAGTTAACCCTCTCTGCATAAAAACCACCATTAATTATTTAATTTAACACAGTTTCTGATGATAAATAATATGTAAGATTTTGATGTTTAAATAAAATGATCCACAATTAATTTAGAAAAATGAAAATATATGTTGGTGAATGTATGGCGCAGGTGAATGCAGCACAGACAACACAGTTGATGGTGACTCTGTTTCGTGTGAAGGCAGTAGTTCAGTATGGAAGAGGATCCAGTGCCAACCCTAATAAACTCAACATCGGTGACGTGGCAATCCCTCGTCAATTTGCACATACTGGCCTTTTCTACTGGGAGGTGCTTACCCTCATATTTCTTCATTCATCTTCATCTTTCCCTGTTAAAATCTTGTAGATGATATAACTAGTTCTAAACTAATTTTGGGTATGGGGATGAAATCAGAAATTTGGAGGTGATAATGAGAGATTCGATCGTGATATTGCGAACCTCACATTTTCCAATTACAATGTTGGAAAATCTAAAAATCAAGTTGCAAATGAGCTTCAGAGTGTGTATCCCCAACGAGAAGAGATTTATTCAATGAGAGGAAAGGTTGAAGAGGGAAGGCCCCAGTTTTGGTTGAATGTGGATAATGATCTCTATACCACTGCACAACAGTTGGAGGTATTACCATGACCTACAACTTACAGATTAGATGTGTTTGGTACTAAATTTTGTTTCCAATTTCATTATCCTTTGTGGAGAATTGTGGATGTTGATTTTAATTTCAATTAATTAATCACTTCCAATCCAACAGTTTAATGTTATATTGAATTGAATTACAGAAAGTAGAGCTGGATAAGTGCATGTCAGTGGAAAAAACCTCTGTATGTCTACAACAGCAGCCAAAGATCAAGAGGGTTGAGAAGGGAAGCAGTGCCAACTTTTATGTGAATAATGAAGCATACAGAGACTTTCTCCGCAACCAACTGAATGTCGTCTCCATCGACACTTCAAGCGCGGCAATTGCAATGGTGAGACATCAAAGTGCCTCATGCAAAGTGTCCATGTGTTGTAGTCGATGTACCAGTTGTTTACATGTGAGAGCAAGTCCCACATGTAAAGAACTGGTGTATTTGACTACAACGCACCAGTTCTTTAAGTTCTTACACATCAAAGAAAGTTACTTAAGCATCTATCAGTTTTCCATTTTTTTAGTTTTAATATAAAATAGTTATGTGATAAAAGAGATTAGTAAGTTGTAACTCTTAAAAAAAGGGAAGGAATTCCAAGTTCAAATCACTGCAAAACTTTTTATTTAAGCATACCCATCAAAAACTTGACTTAGTAATATACCCAGTCAGAAGTTCCAAGTTCAAATCACTACAATTTTTTTTGAAAATAGTTATTTAAGCAGACCCATCAAGAACTTGACTTAGTAATAGACTCAGTTGTTTAACTATTTAGAGCTCATCAAGGACTGGACTTAGCAGTATATTCACTTAATTGTTAACTTGTCAGTGGTTAAGACTGTTTCCATTATGTTGATTACAATACACCTGCTGTATAAATAATTGAACTGGTTGTAAGTAAATATGTAATTGTAGATCAGTGTTTCAGGATTTAACTGTGTGTCCCTTTTTTTTCTCATAATGAGTGGAAATTTGATGTCTATCATAAATATGTAATTGTGCAGGTGTGCCAGAGCGAGAACAAGGCATTCATGGCAATGAGATCCATCACTGATTATGCAGGAGGATCTCCTGATGGAAACGACGTTACTGTGATAAGGAATTTATGGCCTCAGCATGCTCGTAAGGCAATTACCCAGATCTTCACCAATTTCGCATCGATCGATTCCAACATCCGTTCAGTTGCTTAAGACTTAATCCGGTGAACGAATGTCTAGATGTCTATATATGTAAATGTTTAGTTCCAGTGCCCGCTCGATCTATGTGTGTGTGAGATCTATATGAGTGTCTTAGCTGCTTCTGTCGCTGCAGAAGTTACCTTACTACTATAAATAAGAGTGGCTTGTTGTAAACACTTCATCTGTTCTATGTTTTTTTTTTTTTCAAAATTCTTAAATAAAGGTGTAAATAGTACTGAAATATCAAAAAACAAAAACCAGGAAACACAGAGATGCTTCCAAGAGATGAGAGCAAACACTAAGAAATTCACACCAGCCAAGCAAGTGCTTATAGCCGCACAAGATAATTAAAAACCAAAAACCTCGACCTTACAAACCATCTGTTTTCTACTCAAACGACCTTACCAAATCTGCCCCGCACAGGTATATAATTCTTGACCCATCATTTTATTTTTTAGATTGGAAGGTTGAGCTATTGAAAAACACAGAAATTGGTCACAATTTCAGCCCTGATATAAATTCTGCACCTGTGATATGGGTTTTTGAGGTGCGGCCATAAAGTAATAGTCCTAGTTTACTCATCATGTTCCCAAAGTGGGCTGCAGTGTGTGTGGCTGCTGGGGATTCTGTTGGACTAATCACCACACTTCAGGAATTAATCTGGTGAACTAACCGTCACTCTGGATTTAGGTGAAGGTGCTGGTTTAAAAAGTTCACTAACACTTTCAAATTTTGGTGTAACGGCAAACCTATAGATTCTCTATGTTATTTAAAAAAAAAATCTAAAATTGAAATTACAACCTACAGACTAATTAAGATTTACCATCACATAAAATATAGTATTCAGAAAAAACGGTTTTTTACAGTCAATCGAATCAGCTATTTACCACTTTTGAGATTCAATGTGTTGAAAGTATTATCACTTACAACATTGATCTCTGAGCTCTGGATGACACACTTCCATCACATCCCCCAACCCCTGTAAAAACATGAGTGTTCTCATCAGATTAAATGTCACAATAAGCAGAGACTTAAATCACTGTTGTTGCTATTGGTGGGAGCCCACATGCCCCATACATCATTATGCTTAGGAAATCTTTTTGACCCACCATTATCATTATCACGTTATTCTGGGTCCATAAGTTGCCACCAATTTTTGTTGATAATGATTGCCCCATACAGTAGATTAAACAAATTTAGGTCCATTTAAGGTTTAAAATTAATGTGAAGTGTTCACCGACATGGATTCGATCGACTAAGATTGGATCGAACTCATTTTTATTCTATATATAATCATTTGAACTTTATTTGAATTTAGCTTAGTCGATCGAATTATTTTAATTTGCCTTCTCCCCCAACCTCCTCAATCTAAATAGGTATTTATTTTGATAAGTATTATATATAAGGACATCCCTCAGCCCTCAGTTTCTTGTCCTATTGATCTGATCAATGAGGAGGATAGTATCCTAATACATATGCCTACTAGCAGTTGCACGGCATGAACGCGAAACGATTCTGCCAATAGGATGTTTGTAGGGGAAGAATTGAATTTAGGAGTTCCAGATTCATTTTATTATTTGTTTAATATATTAAAAAAAAAATTGTGAATCTTTTTATTATCTTAATTACATGTAAAAGTAATAAATAATTATTTAATATTTAGGTTGTATTAGAAATATTAGTTTTGGATTTCTCCAAAGGTAAACAAGTGTTTCCTTTTAGATTTATTTTCTTATATAAATGAGGCCAAATAAAAAGGAATAATAAATTCTAAATCATTATGAAATAGCATATGTAGTCAATGCAACTTAATATGACCAAGCTCATACTATTCTAGCATTGTGAAGATGTTTGAATATTTTGTTGATACAAATTGACCATTCTGTAGCTGAAATATCTTCATGAAAATGGATTACTTGAAGAGATTTTACATGTTGTGTAAGCTTTTTTTTCCCCTAAATGAGTGCAAATATAATGCAACATAGATAAATAAATGATCTTTATCCTATAGATAAACACTGCAACTTTATATGACCAAGCTCATACCATTCCAACACTGTCAAAATGTTTGAATCTTTTGCTGATACAAATTGACCATTTTATAGCTAAAATATCTTCATGAAAATGGATTTGTTGAAGAGAACATACATGCTCAATAAGTTTTTTGTGCTTTTTTTCTAAATAAGTGCAAATATAATAAACCATAAACAGAATTGCATCTAAATAGAAATATTTTTCTCTATCGAGATCTAGTCTACAGAGATTCCCATAACACTACCCACAACAACAACCCAATTCCTTGTTTTTCTGAGAAACCTATTTTAGTGAACATTTGTATAGGAAATCTCAATGAGACTTCTGCTTAGGGGTGTTACAACTCCCTTGTAATGGAACAAAGTTTTCCCCACAAAAGTGCTTCACCTCCAGAGTTGAATGGGAAAAACAGGACTATGTCAGGTCTTAATAATGGAATGTTTATATTAGAGGAGGAAATGAAAATTAAAGCGGAGTTGGAGAAAGAAATTGAGAAGGCATTGGAGGAAGAGATTAAGTATGGTATCCTCCTTTTTACTCATAGACTTGCACAACTAAATGATTGCTAGAAAGTTAGAAAGGAGGAACATCAATATCACAAATGTGAGTTTGACACACCATTGAAGTCTTACAATAGTGCACTACAAGACTCATGGTGTGGTTATGTCCTGTACCCAAAATTGCCTATGTGTTTGGGTGCTATCAGTCCCTTAGCGTTGTCATCTTCTTGCAGAGAAATAAAAATCTTTGCTTTTTGCAATGAAGGCAGATGTTTCAAGAATCTTGGGTACCCGAAAGATCTAGAGAAGAAATTCCAAAAGGATTTTGATTGGGTGAGGACTTTAAGGTTGGATGTTAATTTAAATTCCCCAAAGAAGCCTAATTACAACCTTGCAGACCAAGGAAGGTTGAGAAATGATTCCCCTAGATTTCCTCGTGCTTTGTTTCCAGAACCCAACAATGAAAAAAGATGTTCAAGTAGTGAGCCTCGTTGTAGATGCCAGCACCATGGATGTCAATGTGTCCACAATACCCACTCTTTTCCCAAGGAAGATAGTGAGCTCCCTTTGCATGGAAAATTTTATGCCAAGCTTAGTCCAAAGGATGAACTTTGTAGCACCTGACATATTTATACTACCCACGGTGTTGTTTCAAGAAAAATGGTTAGTATAAATGGAAATGGAGAGCCATTTATCAATGCATATAACATCTATGTAAGGGATGTTTCCAAGAGTAAAGAGGAGAAAAGAATGGTTAACAAGGGAGTTTCATGTATAATAGAAAATATTATGAAAGAGCATGGATACAAGGCCCTTAGATGAAGCGACATAGAGGACAAAGATGAGACAAACACCATACATTAATCAAGAGAAGAAAAAAAGATGATGAATAATGCCTATGTGTGGTACACACATATAAGAAAACCAAGTTGGGAGCTTCTGTGAATGAATTACCCTCGTCCTACCCAAAATCTACATTAATGAAATTCCCAATGTGCTCCCAACACTGTCAAATGTTGTAGTTGTTATGGAGGAAAATGGGTGTATAAGCTTTGATGACAGTACTAAGTTGGCTACTTCTTCCCAGCTTCCAGAGAGTGTGAAGGCTCCCAATTCCTCCATTGGGGAAATAGATCTATGTATGTTGTCTCATGAGAAGTAGCAAGGGCAATAGGATAAATGATTTGACTACCTCAGAAGGCTGCCCTTGAAGCTCATAAAATGCACTTGACAAGTGAAAAGTTGTGGGCCTTGCAAACAAAATTTAATGGTGAGGAGATGGATTCATCATAGGATGATGAGGAAGTCGAGTTATAACTATTAACAACATAATTAAGGGAAAACAATCTAACAATAGAATGAATCCATTTATCTATGAAAGCCTACACATTTTTAGGCCCAGAAGAAGCCCGGTGGTCCAAAGCAGGTGGCATGGAATTAGAAGGTGGCAATGGGAGTGGTGGACATCAATAACATCAATAAAATTTGAACCTTTTCATTTTCTTCACTGTCGTTTGTCTTGGAATAAAATAACCCTAGATTATTCATTTTGAGAAGCCATATTTAGTTTATTAATTTACTTCATAAAACTTAGTTATGGTGTGATAATGTATCATTATTGATAAATTTATTAAATCCGTTTATTAAGTGCTTTAATCACTCCTGGATCTGATGGTTTAAGATTTCTAGTCAAATGTTGTTTAAAATTTGGGTTTTAATTTATAAATATATATCAACCAAATAATTTTAAACTTTGGTTTGTTAAATCATGGATTGATTGGTGTTTGCGGGTATGAAACACATGATTAATTATTTGGGAATAAATAGCACCCAAGCTTGGAGTTGGAGAGATTTTTAGATATTTTAATTTTTTTACTTGAAGACCTTAAAACAATGTATTTAAAATTGTCACTGTTATCACCCAGATTTGCACCCTTTGCTGCAGTTGTGAAACTTCAGCATTCTGGAGTAACATGGGAATGATCTCAAAGTGTGGGACCTTGCGAAATGAGATCAAACCTCCGGAGAAGGCCGGCTTCCTCTCTCTAAGCCTAATGCTCAGAGAAATTCATCTAAACCTAGTGCTAATGCTTGCTAGGAAAAGGGGAAGAAGGAATGCTGAAAAGAAATGCTGAAATAAACTAAGTGATACACCAGATTTAAATGTGTTTGATTGTAACTGAATAGACACAGTAACAATCTCACAGCTCGAAATACTTACACAGACTCATACTAATTCTAGAGAGGTCTAGGAGAATAGACACAGTGCTAAAAATAATAATAGAGAGGCAAAAATACTAGTTTATATTGATTATAGAGGCCAAGTAGCCATTACAAAGAATAGCCCAGAAGAACAACCAACAACTAATACATCTATTTTTCATGTATATATAGCATTTCATTTGGCCTCAGTCGGTTACAAATAAAACACCTATGGGCGCTGTCAAAAAATATCTCCGCCGAAGGGACGTCTACCTGCATCAGTTATGGCGTCAAAATATCTGGAAATGGGTAGATAGAATATATTTTTGGTCTTCAATGCAAACTACTGCATCATCGATCTGTACCTATGAATTGGTGGAAGATATTTTGGGCATGAATGCCAACAGCTTCCATTACCTGCAGAAATGAATGCAACAAATATTTACATCCTGCCCCAAAAAGTTGCTGAAACGTCTAGTTGCCCAGAATATACAAGGCCAGATCCAAAACTTGAAAGTGAAAATAATCTCCTCAGAAGCCCGCCAAATGAAAGAAGAGGCAAAAACATGCATCTTTGCCTCTTGCAGTATGTTGAAATTCACCAAAATGGAGGAGATACAGGCGGTCAAAGCTTTGGTCAACCACCTGTATATATCGCTTTGCATCTGTGTATATCACTTGAATTTGCCGCCTGAATCGGTATCCAAAACCTTCTCTGCAACTCCTTTGTATATGCATGGCGCCTTGTATATCGGACTTAAATATGCCCTTTGAATTTTAAAATTGTATATGCATATAATTTCCCTTTGTATATGCGGGCCCCACCATTTGTATGTTAACTTGCATGTATGTCTGCCGCCACTTGGCACCGCCTGATTCGTTGCTATGCTGGTTCAAGGAGCATCGCTGAAAACTGTATCTGCCCTTTGCATATTGCAATATACAAGCACAATTGTACATGCAAGCCATGGACTTCAAATTTTATGAAATAGCCTGACAAGACGTTGAAATCCAGCTTGTATACCTCCTTTATATGTTTGCTTGTATATCGCATGATATACAAGTGCCAAATATACAAGCCACGAACCCCAAAAATTTATCAACTGCTTTGACTACTGGGTCGGATCTGACTTGTATCACTTTCTTTGTATATTTCCATGCATGTTCAAATATACAAAACACTTATACATATATAAGGCGGACTCGAGACCTGAAATGCTGAATTTGATCTTCGATTCAAGTCCGCCTTACATGCAACCCTTGTATCTCTAACTTGTATCTCAGGCGAAGGTCCCTTGTATCTTTTCTTTGTATAGTGGTTTGTATGTGCAAACATACAAGCGAAATATACATTCTATTGTTCATGCTTACTTGTATCTTCTAGCATACAATCGGCCTTGTATGTGCGCGGACCCCATTTTTTGTACATTCAGCCTTGTATGTTTCTTTGTATATTTCGCTTGTATGTGCAAACATACAAGCAAAATATACAAAGAAACATATAAGGCCGAATGTACATTCCACTGTAGCGGATGCACTGGTATGTCAAACCTTGTATCTTTTCATTGCATGTGCAAACATACAACATAATATGCATTTGAAACCTGATATACATTGAGGGAATATTCCTGTAATGTATTTCCTACTTTGTATAATTTTCCTTGTGTGTTTCTCCTTGCAACCAGATATACAAACCGGGAATAGCCCGGGAATCTGTGAAAGATTCCTCCTTGTACATGCACCCTCCTAAGCCCGATATACATTCAGAAATGCATAAGACTCACTTTTTTCATTATTTTCTAAGGCCGATAGAGATTTTGCAAGCCCGCCAATGAACATTTGAACTGTATGTTGACCTAAACTTTGACCATAAATAACTTCTTTATTTGGCCAAATTTTAGGGTGATGTAAAAAGCAAACCTACCTATTTTTTCAAGCTCTTTCCAATGGTAAGGTTTTTCAAGCAAGGTTTTTTGAGAAATTTGGCACTTTAAGCTTTATAGGAACATTTTCTGAAGGATCTTCAAGGAAAAATACCAGGTGGGCTGTTTAGCTCTGGACAAAGGAAAATGGGTCAACAATTTGGCGACTTCTATGGGATGTTTGCCTGCTAAACATGAGATTAGTGGCCTTATGCATCCATTGGGCATGGGGTCAAGTCTAAAACCTTCTGGAAAACTAGAAATTGCCTCCAAAATACAAAAAGGGGAAAGGGCCTACATTCTCCTAATGACAATGCAACCTGTGCAGAAGCACTTATGGAAAGGGAAAACTAAAATAGAAATGAAACCTACTCTAATCCTAAACTAACCAGTCAGACGTGACCTTAAACAAAGCCATTAACTGGTTCTTGGAAGTAACTACCCTTTCTTAACATTTTACAATGTTTCCCATTCATGTGGGCAGTTAAAAAGAGGTAAGGGGGAAATGTACATATGACAAATTGATAAAACACCCCCCTCAAAGTGGAGATAAACTCACCTATCCACCTGGACTGATTGCTGATGTTGCTAACTTGTGGTGAATAAATGGGTTGATCCCACTCATTTTGATGCTCAACTTCATGCTTAGAGGTAAGCATGACAAGTGCTGACTCCTCTTGATGTATCTCCAGCTGGGCTAGATGCCTAATTGGGCATCCCCTTGAAATGACATGTAAATCATGATGACTGATTTCATGTCTCTGCTCTGATTATTTCTCTTCTTGCTCTTCATTTAGTATGATGGTGACCTCCACCTTTCTCTCATGTTGCTCTTGTGTGTGAAATAGCTGACTTGGGACCCCATGGCTTTCTCCTTCTTCCCTCAAAGAACCCAAGAAGGTTGATATAATGTCATCATGGCTGCATTCTTCCTCTTCTTGCTGGTCTAAATACTTTAGCTCTTGTGATTTTACTACAAATATGGCTGCCTCCACCTTATGAACAAAATGTTTATGATATTCTAACTTAGGCTCATAAAATGAGCCATGCACATGCTAAAAAAAGAAGACCTCCCCATCAAGAAGCCGATATCCCCGTCCTTTTTCACATGCCAACAACTCACAATCATTCTCACTGCCTCCCTCATCCCTTTCAAAGTGGTTGGGGAATTCATCCAACAAGGCAGCATCATCTGCTTTCTGAGAAAATTCAGCAATAGCCTCCACCATAGCGCACTCATCCCAGAAAAGAGCTTCCTCCAAGTCTTCAAGAGCTGGAAACTCACTACCATGCTAGGCCTCTATGCATAACAAGTGGTCACTACTTTGATTGTTCTCTTGTTGTTGCCTATTCACAACCAGCTGCACATATTCTTCATCTTCAACATAATCAGGTAGCTCATGAAGTAGGGCAGCATCATCCATCTCTAAAGTGACCTTAACAACTTGTTTCCCTATGCCTCCATCCTTTGACTGCAGCTCTTCTGAATTTTGGTTAATTTGTCTCTGCAGCTGAAGGCTTTCCCCATGCACTCTTTGCATTTCAACCTTGTTTGCTTGATCAGATGCATGAGAAAAGGTTTCAAAAGAATTAAAGTTTAAAGGACTCAATCCACTATTTGGGTTAACATTACTCACAGGTGTAATAGATTCAAACAATTCTATCTCTGTGAGTGTAAGAACAAACTGCTCCTCATTAGTTTGATTTTCTTCCACCTCCTCTTTTGGCTCATCTTTCTAAATATCTTGGTAGACAAATTGCCCACCCATTTTGATTGAAATAGCATCGGGGAAAGAAACCTGAATAACTTCTTGAATTTCTTGGAGGGGAGAGGGTTCTGGACAAATTTGTTCTTGGGGAGTGATAATTTGAGTTTGCACAGGAACATGGACTTGTGAAGGGACATAGGCGTTGAAGCTTGAAAACTTGTGGAGCCTAGGTTGCTCTTGGTCAAGTATAGATTGTTGGGTTGGGGAAGCACTCCTAAAACTCAAAATTATGATAGGCTTGGATTCTATAATTATTTCCTCTGCCTGATTTTGAATTGGTATGAGAGGATTGGCCTTTTCTAGGTTTGGTACTTTGTAACTAGGATGCTTGACCCAAGAAGGTTGCCATGGTAGAGAATCTTGAGGCTCTTTCATAGATTCACTTTGGTCTGGAGGATGAACTTGTGAAGGCTGAGGGCCTCTAAAACTTGGGATTTTAAAACTGGGAAACAGTTTTGGAGGCACACATGAATCTTGTCTGAAGCTTGGAAACATAAAATTTAGGGCTTCCTCTGCAATAGGCTGAGCAGGTGTCATCCTTATAGTAAGGCGTTCCTGAAAAACCCCCTCTTGTGCCTCTTGCTTTTGGTCACGTTTTAACATTTCTATAAATTCATCAGCCTCTCTGTTTAGATTTTGAGATAGCTTCTTGAGACCATAAATGCTTATGATGTTGAGATTATAAAAACGCTGAGGCCGACTGTACCCTGCTGCTCCTTTGGCCTTATCTAAATTTCTGTCAAGCTTTAGAAAACCTTCCATGAGTTCATTGAAAGCATCAATATTCTTAGGGGCAACATTAGGGGTAGGAGGAAGGTAAGCATCATGAGGATGCTGATATTCTGCAGCGGCAGGGCTATATGACATAAAATTAGAGGCATTTGGGGCTTGGTATTGCTGATATGGGGGCCAATAGCCTGTATTTGGATTAGGGGTAGGGGAATAGCCATGATTCCTGTAAAATTCTGACATTTTATAGCATCTTAATGCTGGATAATTATGAAAATGTCAGAATAAGAGCAAAATAGGTCTGCAACCAAAGAAAAATCAGATACATACCAGAGAAGGAGTCGCCAGGTGATTGAAACGCTTCTGGGAGCTGAAATAGACCAGAAAAATCACCAAAATCCTAACCTTTGATAAAATTTTAGGTATTTGGGCTGTTGAAGCCAGCTGATTCGTTTAGTAGAGTCGCCATGGTGTTGTTTGTATTGCCTTGAAGGCTAGTAATACCAAGAGAAATACCAAATCTCTTAGTATCTTGATGAGAAGTTCATCGAACTGGTCCCACTGGGCGTGCCAAAGTTGTTATCACCTAGATTTGCACCCTTTGTTGCGGTTGTGAAACTTCAGCAATCTGGAGTAACATGGGAATGATCTTGAAGTGTGGGACCTTGCGAAATGAGATCAAACCTCCGGAGAAGGCCGGCTTCCTCTCTCTAAGCCTAATGCTCAGAGAAATTCATCTAAACCTAGTGCTAATGCTTGCTGGGAAAAGGGGAAGAAGGAATGCTGAAAAGAAATGCTGAAATAAACTAAGTGATACACCAGATTTAAATGTGTTTGGTTGTAACTGAATAGACACAGTAACAATCTCACAGCTGGAAATACATACACAGACTCATACTAATTCTAGAGAGGTCCAAGAGAATAGACACAGTGCTAAAAATAATAACAGAGAGGCAAAAATACCAGTTTATATTGATTATAGAGGCCAAGTAGCCATTACAAAGAATAGCCCAGAAAAACAATCAACAACTAATACATCTATTTTTCATGTATATATAGCATTTCATTTGGCCTCAGTCGGTTACAAACAAAACACCCATGGGCGCTGTCAAAAAATATCTTTGCCGAAGGGACATCTACCTGCATCAGTTATGGCGTCAAAATATCTGGAAATGGGTAGATAGAATATATTTTTGGTCTTCAATGCAAACTATTGCATCATCAATCTGTACCTATGAATCGGTGGAAGATATTTTGGGCATGAATGCCAATAGCTTCCATTACCTGCAGAAATGAATGCAACAAATATCTGCGTCCTGCCCCAAAAAGTCGCTGAAACATCCAGTTGTCTAGAATATACAAGGCCAAATCCAAAACTTGAAAGTAAAAATAATCTCCTCAGAAGCCCGCCAAATGAAAGAAGAGGCAAAAACATGCATCTTAGCCTCTTGCAGTATGTCAAAATTCACCAAAATGGAGGAGATACAGGTAGTCAAAGCTTTGGTCAATTGCTTGTATATATTACTTTGCATCTGTGTATATATCGCTTGAATTTGCCGCTTGAATCGGCATCCAAAACCTTCTCTGCAACTCCTTTGTATATGCATGGCGCCTTGTATATCAGACTTAAATATGCCCTTTGAATTTTGAAATTGTATATGCATACAATTTCCCTTTGTATATGTAGGCCCCACCATTTGTATGTTAACTTGCATGTATGTCTGCCGCCACGTGGCACCACCTGATTCGTTGCTGAGCTGGTTCAAGGAGCATCACTAAAAACTGTATCCGCCCTTTGCATATTGCAATATACAAGCACAATTGTATATGCAAGCTGCAGACTTCAAATTTTATGAAATAGCTTGACAAGACATTGAAATCCGGCTTATATACCTCCTTTGTATGTTTGCTTGTATATCGCATGATATACAAGTGCCAAATATACAAGCCATGGAGCCCAAAAATTTATCAACTGCTTTGACTGCTAGGTCAGATCCAGCTTGTATCACTTTCTTTGTATTTTTCACTGCATGTTCAAATATACAAAACACTTAGACATATATAAGGCGGACCCAAGACCTAAA
Organism: Cunninghamia lanceolata; assembly: GCA_027924645.1. Classification (NCBI taxonomy): domain Eukaryota; kingdom Viridiplantae; phylum Streptophyta; class Pinopsida; order Cupressales; family Cupressaceae; genus Cunninghamia; species Cunninghamia lanceolata. The sequence goes on from BSBN01001245.1 coordinate 1,811,593, forward strand.
ATGCTGAATTTGATCTTCGATTCAATACCGCCTTGCATGCAACTCTTGTATCTCTGACTTGTATCTCAGGCGAAGGTCCCTTGTATCTTTTCTTTGTATATTGGCTTGTATGTGCAAACATACAAGCGAAATATACATTCTACTGTTCATGCTTACTTGTATCTTCTAACATACAATCGGCCTTGTATGTGCGCGGGCCCCATTTCTTGTACATTCGGTCTTGTATGTTTCTTTGTATGTTTCGCTTGTATGTGCAAACATACAAAGAAACATATAAGGCCGAATGTACATTCCACTGTAGCGGATGCACTTGTATGTCAAACTGTGTATCTTTTCGTTACATGTGCAAACATACAACATAATATGCATTTGAAACCTGATATATATTGAGGGAATGTCCCTGTAATGTATCTCCTGCTTTGTATAATTATCCTTGTGTGTTTCTCCTTACAACCAGATATACAAACCGAGAATATCCCAGGAATCTGCAAAAGATTTCTCTTTGTACATGCACCCTCCTAAGCCCGATATACATTCAGAAATGCATAAAACTCATTTTTTTCATCATTTTCTAAGGCTGATAGAGATTTTGCAAGCCTGCCAATGAACATTTGAACTGTATGTTGACCTAAACTTTGACCATAAATAACTTCTTTATTTGGCTGAATTTCAGGGTGATGTAAAAAGTAAACCTGCCTATTTTTTCAAGCTCTTTCCAATGGTAAGGTTTTTCAGGCAAGGCTTTTTGGAAAATTTGGCACTTTAAGCTTTATAGGAACATTTTCCAAAGGATCTTCAAGGAAAAATACCAGGTGGGCTGTTTAGCTCTGGATAGAGGAAAATGGGTCAACAGTCGCCACATTGAAAAATATATTATTTGTTTTGTTAAAATATTGGGAAAAGTGGTGGTTGTAAAGTGGAATTTATTGTATGTTTAAAAGGATATCGACTAATAAAATATCTTTCCAAATGACGTAAAATATTTATTTTCTTATTCCAATATAAAAAAAAATCCAATCTAACATGCATAAAATAAATGTTCTAAAGCCTTAACATTGTAATGATAATGTGCATTAAGAAATGTGTTGTTCCAAAATAATTTAGCTTTGGTTGTTAAATAGATTCTTAATCTGTGTGCTTCTTTGGATACTGTTACTTTCAATCATATTCCTAGAGAATGGAATAGAGTAGCAGATTGTTTGGCCAAATGGGCCTCTGATCACATGCAAAATTAGAACATTGTGGATTGGGGTCAATTACCCTTGCATTTGTCTCATAAGTTGGACTACTTAGTGGAGCTTGACAGGGCTGTGTAAAGCCCTTGTTTTGTACTTCTTCTTGTTTGAATAAATTTTTGCCCCTCTTTTAGTAAAAAAAAAAATATTACAATGGTAATGTGCATTAAGAAATATGTGAACATGTTGCAAAATAATTTCGAACCTTTGTTGCATAATTTATTTTGCTATTTTTAAATCTCAATTAAATTTGTTTCATATTGAAAACTAGGAACTAAGGTTATTTTGTAATATTTTTTCCCAAAGTTCACCATATTTTATTTTTCCATACATAAAGTTCACCGTATTTTATGTCATTTTTTCCTTTTCCTCAATTTCCTTCTTCCCAATTTCCTTCTTCTTAGCCATTGACCTGTTCAAGAATCAAAACAATTTATATTTAACTTTGCAATAGCAAAAGTGAAAACATATCGGCTATAAAAAAATATGCAGATTTCACCAAATCCATAGTATTTTTCCGTCTATTTTATTTCAAAGTATATTATATGTGATGGCCATTAATTAAAATGGCTTGAAATATGCCATGGCCATTAACTAAAATGGCTTGAAAAATCATGTTTAGATGCTAGGAATTTTTTAAAACTTTTATTAAAAATATTTTAAATCATAGTCTTCCATATCATGGTGCCCAACAACGTATGTTTTCTTGTGACCTTTTATCTTTTACGCATGAGACACATCATCACCTTGGTCTTTATACCTTGGTGCATAATGTCTAGTGCTATATCAAACTATATGATTGTTCATCCAATGCAGCATAATGTATCATCCATCCATTTCATCCATCCCTTATCTTTCTTCCCTCTCCTTAACCAATTCGCTATTGGAAATGAAGCCCAACCGTCACTGCCCTTTCGTCTTCCTCTTCCCATGTCTCTTCACTTGCCTGAAGAGTTTATATAATTCCCTTCTCATTCTCTTTTTGGTAGAGATGAAAACCATTGTAATTGCATTGATTAATGAAATAGTGTGTCCTGCTTTCCTTGGTGGATGTACCCATCTTGATCGTGAACCACATTAAATTTGTGTCTCTATTTTTATTGCTATACATTTGACTCTTTATCTGTTTTAGTTTTGCGTTTAGCTACAATTTATCTTCAACAATTGGTATCAGAGCCAATGGTGGAAATGTTGTTTTGGAAATCGTGAAGAATTTCTAAGAAAATGGATGTAGCAGCTTTAGATGATTGGGCTCTAACTCTCATGTCTTGGTCGTGTGGCTCTGGAGTGAGTTTTGATGAAGTGGGAGTTGCGGTAACAATTGTGGACAGTGACTTGGAGCTAGATGAAATTATGCCAATGGAAGTAGATGAATCTCCTCTCTATTTGGCTATTGATCTTGCCACTAATGTTATTATGGGTGATGTTGATCTTGATTCCCAGAGCACTGCCCAGGGGAAGTATGTGTGGGAAAGGCCTCCGTAGGATTTGGGAGGCAAGGATTTTGACATGCTAGAAGAATCGGAGAGCCTACAGAGGCTGAATGAAATAGAGGATTCAGCAGCAATGGATGTTGCTAAAACAACATTGGTGGGATGGCTTGAAAAATAAGGAGGATTCGGCTGAAGAAGAGAAGGATGCTGGATTTGGAATTGAATCTGCACCAGAAGAATTTTTAGAAGATCTCAAAATTGAGCTTAGAGCACTTCTCGAACACACAGGTGATGCACAACACAGGAAAGCCATCATGGAGGAGTTGCGGAAGAGGGCAGAGGTAGATAAGAGTGGTAAGGCTGTAAAGGACCTGGTATTTCTCATCTATGAAATGGTTTCTCTCACTTCTTCCTTCCGCCTCGATGATCCAAATACCTTTGCTTTCAATATTCATAAGATGTTGAAGTTGGGTCTCGACATTTATGAAGATATGCTGGAGTTAGAGGAGGTGAAAGGGATTTTAATGGCTCAAGGAAGAAAGAGAAAGCATGGTGGTGATGAGACTGTTGAGAAAAAGAAAAAGAAGAAGGTGAACAAGGTCTCACATGAGTGGTCTCTGGTTAACAAGCAGAAACCCATCTGGATGCGGAAGCTAGAAGACATAACCAAGGATGAATATTCAGCCTTTTACAAGTTACTCACCAATGACTTTAATTTCAGGATCAAGGCTTGGACTTCCGTCAGTTACTAGTTGCAAAAGGTTCTTCCCAAATTACTTGATACTGGTGTGATCTGAATATCTCCATTTGCAAATCGATTGGCATCAGAGGTCCCATCCAATATATAGCGTCTCCGATGTTTGGCTAATTATGAAGCATTAAAATTTTCTGAGCCCATTGCTTCACTTGCAGAAAAGTTAATAAAGCTGTATGTGAGAAGGGCGTTTATCATGGACAACGGTGAAGCGCTCATTCCAGAGTATCTGGGATTTGTGAAGGGGGTTGTAGACTGAGGATTTATGTGCAATTACCCGGAGGCTGAGAAGTGTGGAGGAGTTGCCCAGGCCCACAGATATGCTGATGGGTAAGGCACATTCCGATGTGGTTCTTGTTACAAACCCTGGACTCATGGTGTGGGAAGGAACTTGGAAGAAAAAAGCATTGGGAAAAATTGATTCAATGGTAGAGAATCTAAGACAAATCAATTCTATTGGTATCAAGGCTTGCGGTACAGGATTGCCACTGAAAAACAAGGATTTCTTGCTCATAAACTCCTCGAAAAGCCCCATAAAACCTAGTGTTTTGGATGGGAAATTGCTAGGTATTTTGATTGGGCCTTAGTGGCTAATTATTCCTTTGTAGCATGTTGTGTCTATGTTGTGCCAGTCAAATGAGGAGCTTAGGAAAGCAGGCAAAGAAGTCATGTTTGTGTATGTGGCGGCTGACAAGGACGAGGAGGTAAGTGAGATTCTCAAAAGATATGGGCAGGAAAACCAGATTGATGGGACCTATGACATGGAGTGCTTTAATAAGGTTCTGGGGATTTTATCTAAGGATTGGCTTGTTGTTCCCTTTGAGCGCTCAGATGTGAGGGTAGAGCTCATGTTAATAGCTACAGATCTAGGATTTTCAGTTTGGACTTTGTGGGCTTGGATGGCAAGCTGCATACTAAGTATGGTATAAATATGCTTGAAAAGTGGGGTGTTGATGCTTATCCTTTTACGGAAGAAAGGATTTAACAACTTTTACATGAAGCTGTAGACTTGGCTTCCAATCAGTGCCTCAAGTCTCTCTTGACAACAGAAACTAGAGATTTTCTCATAACACCAAATGGAACAGAGGTCAAAGTGGTAGAGCTAGAAGGAAAGATAGTTGGATTATACTTTGTAGCCCAATGGTATCATCAATGCGAGACTTTCACTCCTGTTCTGGCTGACATTTACAAGCAATTGAAGGAGCAAGGAGCAGACTTTGAGATTGTATTCATTTCCTCTGACGTTGACCGAGTTTCTTTTGAGAACTATCATAGGACGATGCCTTCACTTGCTGTTCCTTACTCAAATTTGAAGACAAAGAAAATTGGGCTCTTCGGTGGAGCTAGTGTGGGAAAGACTGTGCTTATCATGGAACTTATCAACAATGTTGCTAAGGCTCACGATGGTTTTTTCTGTATTTGCTAGTGTCAAAGAGCATACTCGAGAAGGCAATGGGATCATTGATGGTCCAGAAAAGATTAGTTTCTCTCGGTTATTGCAAAAACACATTCTTGGTCTTAATTACAACAAAGAAGGATTAATTGTTAGTGATAGACAGAGGATTAAAGGTGAACAGGATGTCAGTTTGGTTGACTTGGTTGGAATTCTCGTCAGGATTGGTCAGCCAATGGACTGGTTACTTGGTACAGTAGTTAAGTAACCATGAGTTTCAAGGAAAGTAGGGACAGCAGTGCGGTTTGGACTTCAAGTGGGAGATTGTTGGAAATGAAGCCCAACCATCACTGCCCTTTCGTCTTCCTCTTCCCATGTCTCTTCACTTGCCTGAAGAGTTTATATAATTCCCTTCTCATTCTCTTTTTGGTAGAGATGAAGACCATTGTAATTGCATTGATTAATGAAATAGTGTGTCCTACTTTCCTTGGTGGATGTAGCCATCTTGATGGTGAACCACGTTAAATTTGTGTCTCTATTTTTATTGCTGTGCGTTTGACTCTTTATCTGTTTTAGTTTTGCGTTTAGCTGCAATTTATCTTCAACATTCGCTTCATCCATTTCGAGAGCATACCCATGTTCTTCTAACCCACCTATCCTCTCGAGGAGGCATACCATCCCTCCATCATTCCTCCTTGTCACTCATCTAAGTGGTTGGGGCATCTCTTTCTAACCCAACACTATATTTTTAAACTTCTTTGAAATGATGTTACTTCCCTTGGTCACAACACCACTTCAAAGAGGGGCAAAATGTAGACACCTAAAATTGACCATGTTCCATCAACATATCACTTTCATCATCTTGTGTTGGCTTGCAACACTTGACACCTAAACATCTTGTCAACACCATCTTGTGACACCTTACGACACATTTGTCCTAGGTCTCCCTTTATACCAAATTAATTAAATAAATTAAATATTTATTTAATTAATGTCCTCCATCATTATCTCCTCTCCAATAATTAATTAAATAATCCTATTATTTATATTAATTATTGTGAGTCACATGACCCACTATAAGACAATACTTGTCTCATTCAATCTCCACCACTCATTTTCCTTTAATCTCAACCGTTCACACAAAAGAAACCCTAGAAATCCTTATCCAAGCCCTAATCTTGTCTCAACGAATCTCAACCATTGATCCAACCTTTTAATCCTAGCCCTTCATCCAATCAACCAAATCTCTATAAATAAATCCTCATCCGAAGCCATTATCAAGGAGCAAGAAAGTACTGTTATGTTGCTGATTTCATTCTAGAGCAATCAACATCTTTATCAATCCATAATAACATTGAGCATATAGTTAGGTTCCATTTGGGTGCAGGCTACCTCCACTTTATTGAGGAGAGGTGAAGATTCAAGGTGAAGGTATTGTGTTTACATTGCATTATCTTCCATTATTTTGCCTTAAACTTTTCCCATCTTCATGTGGCAATGAAGTTTCAAAAATTTATAGGGTCTCCTCAACCATCGGGGTAGTGCATTGTATACTATGAGCAATATGCCACCAAATTGCAATTTACACATCATGCCTTCGACTCCTCACAAATAGAGCCACTCTCACTGTAGGAGTCATTTTTCATTGCTACTGACTTTGAGGCTGGTCTGTTTCTCTTCAGGGCAAGCAATCTAGGCATATGTATAGTGGCACTAAGGCCACCGGCTGGGGTGTTCTTGTCACCTTAGCTATGCGGGATCCATAGGAAGGTTGGGAGGCTCTGGATTATTAAGCCAATGAAAACTCTTAGTGGGTAGTTCCTCGATGAGCCTCCTCCTCATAATAATATTGTTGCATATACTTAATTATATTTAACTTTAATATTTTGAACTTTCAAATTGTATTCACTTATTTTACTAAATAATAAATAGCAATAAAATCATAAATACCAACCAATCACCTTTTTATTATAGTAATCAACATATTTAAAATATTTCTAAATATTAACAGTTATTTGTTGTTACTGTTTGTCGATATAAATTACTGTGTATTCTTCTATTCTTTCATCAATAAAACTCTCAAAGAGTGAGATTCTTTTTTTTTTGGAATAAGAGAACGCCTAGGTATAATTTGAAGGCGTCTGCAATTTGTATCAGATTTTGTTTAGGTGATTGTCATCAGAAACGTTGCATTGCAGTACAAATATCACCATCGTTCTGCTTATCCTTATCCACACTCACATGTTTCGCAACGCGTTATTTTCAAGGGTGAAATCAAATACCAAAAAATCTTCATCTGGTACACTACTCAACATCTTTCCTATTGAAAAGCAAGCAAATCTTGTCCCTTGTCACCAGCCAAAGGCCATGATAACCCTGATGCTTCCTAGAAAGTGGAGATGATGCAGAACGCCCCTTTTATGAAAGGACACGTTTTATTTTGCAGGGTCCCAAAGTCCTTGAAGTAATGTGTCACTGATGTTCAATGGAATTCATTACATATATTTAGTGCTTATTATATACATTTAATAGATTTGGCAGATTCCATTGTAAACATGCTCAGTCTTTTTATTACTGTACCTATATTGTTTGAGTTTAAGATAGAAGGAAAAGGAAAAGGAAAAGGAAATGGAAATCGCGAACAGTGAATAATGTGGTCTGACATAAGATAGTTACGTATATCGTACAGTTTTGGTGGTGATTTAACAAATTTAAAAGGTGGTAAGGTTGAAAGGTTTACTGAAATGATAAAATGTATCAGAGTTTTGGTGTTGAAGTATTAAAAAGAAAATTTAAAGGGTAGATTCTTAAAATGATGTAAATTTGGTATATTTTTTATACATCAATTATGTATGGTTCATTTTTAATATCTTCTTTGAAATATGGATTAGTAGGTGTGGTTCATTTCCTCAACACTCTTCTTGAATTACATTTTGATGTTAGGAGTTCGACTCTACCATCATGTTATTTTCCATGGATCAACTAAGATTTAAACCTAAAAACTCCCATGTGCATGTTAGGTTGTTCTACCACTAAAATATGAGACCAACAAATACGTTAATAGGCTCTTTATTTCGTTTCCATATAACTCATTTCTCCAACAAAAATTAACAACTTAAATTAATAATTACAATTAAAATAAAAAACAAAAGTTAAGATTTTAAATCAATAAGAATAAAAAATTTTAATATTAAAAGAAAAATAATTAAAATTAATTTTTTGAAGCTTGTTCTTTTTTATTTTTTGCTATATACCTTTGTTTTTTGATCTTTCAATATATATTTTTATATTATTTTAATATTTATTTTAAGGATATTATACTATTTTAATATTTTATTTTTTTGGAAATGCCCATTATTTATATCTTTTGACTTTTGTTATTTTCATTACTTTACTGCAATTAAGTCTATTGAGGCAACAAATTTTTTTAACAACTATTTAATATGAAGACAAGTGAAAAAGGAGGAATAAACAACCTTAAAAAATAATATAGTCCCATTGATGTGAAAAAGAAATTAGATGGGAAGGATAAAGATAAAAGGTGTGTGAGGAGGTGAAAAGAAGAAATGACGTAAAGGAAACCACAATGAATAAAAAATTACAGAATATATTGTGTGTTTAAGTGTGTTGATGATTAGTAACTTTAGACTCTACTCATCATCTCTATTGAGATTATGTGGGCACTTCTTGATTTCAAGAACGTCTTGTTAAATTTTTCTTGTAATAATTATCTTCCTTTCTTAAGATGTTCTCATTAGATTAAAAAAGAGTTCCTAAACTTAAATTTATTTTTTATGAATTAGAAGTGATGATTCCTTCTCTAGAACCTTCTCATTGAATTAGAAAACATTTCTCTAGAAACTTAAAATTATTTTCTATTGACAAGAAGCAATAAACACAATGTAGATATGTACATTTTATCAGAATAATAATTAATTTGTTGAACCTAATACATAATGTGGGTATTTTATAGATTCCACTCCTCATCTCTATTGAGATTATATGGGTACTTGATTTCAAGAGCATCTTGTTAATTTTTTCTTGTAATAATTATCTTCCTTTCTTAACATGTTCTCATTAGATTAAAAACCAATTCTTTTGAAACTCAAATTTATTTTCTATGAACTAGAAGTGATAATTCCTTCCCTGGAACTTTCTCATTAAATTAGAAACCAATTCTCTTGAAACTCAAATTTATTTTCTATAAACCAAAAGCCATAAACAGATACAAATATATACATCTTATCAAAACAATAATTAATTTGTTGAATCCAATATATAATAATTTTAAACTTTAATAATTATTTTTATAAAATATACATCTGGATAAGCATTGCTGGCTCATTTCTCCAAGCACTTTAACACACTGTATTTATATGTAACATCATAATAAGTACCTAAATTACCACTACCTACTGGTAAACACAGCACCATAGATATCTAAAATACCACAAGTCATTGTTACTTGACACCACTCAATTCATAAAAAATAAATGATGGAATACTAAACGCCAATGCACTGAGAAAAAAGTAAGAATTAAAATGGTTATCCAAAACACTCAAGATAATAATCACTGTGCTTGCTCTGCATCAGCATAGATCACGGAACATAATCTTGTACTGGATGCTGGAACTGTCCCTTGCTTTTCTTTTATTCACATGTACAACTTGTTTAAGATAAGTTAAATCATATTAGTGAAGTCCCTAACACATTTTTGGATGTGGAAAATCGGGCGTGTTCTTCCCTATAAATAGGAGTGAAGAAGAGGTTGGCATTACAAACCAGCCTACTAATTGTGCATTGCAGTAGCTCTAGACTTGAGTCTGCCATGGCTTTCTACAAGATTTCATCTGTTTTTTTTCTCTTCTTCTTGTTGTTGATTGCTTTTCCATTCCACTCCGTTGCTGAAATACCTCGAGAAATTGCTGAGAAGATCGAGCGTATGAAAAGATCGAGCATATCAATTAAATGGGAGAGCTTTATGGCCCGGTCGTTTTGACCAAAGCTGAACTTGAAGTGGTTCTCGATGAGCGGGAACGTCTTAACCAGCCGGTTGTAAGAACAGGCCCAAAAACATCAAAAGATAGGGCAAAAACATAACATCAATGAATAGAGAAAACACAGGGCAAACATAGTTGAATAACTCAGCAAATTATATTCATTTAGCATTCATTATATCACATCTAGAACACTGTGTCCAGCAGCTATTCAGACGCTGTATCTAATAGCAATCTGAATGCTGTATCCAATAGCTCTCTACAATCACATATATATAGCTATAAAACTTTTAAAGCTTGGAAGCTTCTAACTTTCTAGAAAACTCTTAAACCTAGAATGTTTTTTTTACAACAGCTCTTAAAATGTTCTTTTTTAGAACAGGTGGAAGTTTCTCTTGGAAAGTTCTTTTCTAGAACAGTTGGAAGCTTCTTCCTAGATTGTGCTTTGGAAGACTTCTAAAAACATTCTAGACAATCTTAATAATTCCTAACGTCCCCCCTTAAGATTGCCTAAAATAATATGGAGAAAATACAAATGAGAGGGGAACATTATACTACTACCCCCCCTTAATGTTCACCTCTAGTATACCAAACATTCTTCTATTTTATTCCTCTTTCATGGCTTGCTCCCATTCTTTCTTCCTTCTAACGTGCTCATATGAAATTGGATCATTTATATGTAATACTTTGGCCATGAGAGCACTACCAATAATACTTCTAGCTTGTTCCAACTTGCATTTCTAGCAGACAAAAATCACTCTAGCAATATACCAGCCTTGCAAACAAATCACTCTAGCAATATATTTTTTGCTGAACTTCTAGCTGAACCTCTTGATGGTCCTCTAGCTGAACTTGAAAAATATTATAGATGAACCTCTTATTGGTCCTCTAGTTGAACTTGGAAAACATTCTAGCTGAACCAGGAAAACATTCTAAATGAACCTGGCTAAAACTCTAGCTGAATTTTTTTTCCAACAATCCCCCTTTAGTGTTACCCAAAAAGATTCAAACCCGTGACCTCGCTCTGATACCATGTAAGAACAAGCCGAAAAACATCAAAAGATAGGACAAAAACATAACACCAATGAACAGAGAAAACACAGGGCAAACAGAGTTGAATAACTCAACAAATTGTATTCATCTAGCAGTCATTATATCACATCCAGAACACTGTGTCTAGCAGCTATCCAGAGGTTGTGTCTAGCAACTATCCAGATGCTGTATTTAATAGAAATCTAAATGTTGTATCCAATAGCTCTCTACAATCACATATATATAGCTATAAAACCTTTAAAGCTTAGAAGCTTCTAACTTTCTAGAAAACTCTTAAACCTGGAATGTTCTTTTTTACAACAACTCTTAGAATGTTCTTTTCTAGAATAGTTGGAAGCTTCTCTTGAAAAGTTCTTTTCTAAAACAGTTAGAAGCTTCTTCCTGGAATGTTCTTTGGAAGACTTCGAGAAACATTCTAGACAATCTTAATAATTCCTAACACCGGTGCATTGTAAGCGACCGGCTAGTTGACATTCATACGACGCATTGAAGATAGTCGAAAATGGAGTACGAATGGTCGAATACAGGTACAGGTCAAAAATTTGAATCAAATGATGTATTAAGTTTTGTCGGCGGAGGCTTCTCTTCAACCATCCATACAGTCGATGAGTTACAACTCACCAGCTATTTTCGTGAGGCTGGATGAGTGCTCTGGAACTTTCCGTCCAAACAGAGAATTACCCACCATAGATATTTCTGCTTGTTACAAACCCAATTCATTCTTCTCTCCCCTTGTTAGAATTTAGAATTGAGTTTTCTTTGGGATTTTGTTTCTGCCCTTCGCAGGTCTAAATCTTAAGATAATATGCATTAATGTTGATGTTGGGCATTGTGTTACAGCGCGGAGGTTCCATGTGGGAGATATTGGAGGGCATAGGAGTCTTGTGGTGATGTGTGGAATGGGAATGGTAAACACATTTTCAACATAAATTAAAGTAAAAGCGATGTAGTAGTGTTAGCATTATTATTAGGAATAAGGTAGCTATTTTCTTGTCAGTATGTTGTAATTATGTTGTAATTTTGATGTAAGTTGAAATAATATCCATAAAAGTTAATTGTAAATCTAAACGTGGATATACTTGAATTGATTAAGTGGTCAGTTTCAAAATTGAAAGATAAAGTAGAATCATTTTTTATATTGCAATATTGAATTGATTAAGTCCTCAGTTTTCAAATTGAAAGATAAAGTAAAATCATTTTTTATATTGCAATCTTTTTTTAGTTTTAAAAGAGAATCTGATTTTTAATGAACTGTTTATGTATGTGGCAAATAAAAACTAAATATAATTTATTAAAAAATTACTTATAAACATATATATGTATATAGTTAAATTGATTAAGTTGTCAACATCAAAACTAAGAGATAAAGTTAAATCTTTTTATATTATATTGTGATTCCTTTTTTGTTTTAAAAGAGAATCTAATTTTTAATAAATTGTCTATGTATCTCCTAAATAAAAAATAAATATAATTTATTAAAAAGTTAATTATAAACATATATGTGTATATAGTGAAATTGATTAAGTTGTGAGCCACAAAATTGACAGATAAAGTTAAATCTTTTTATTATTTTATATTGTGATTTATTTTTAACTTTAAAATAAAATATGATTTTGAAAGAACTTTTCTCAAATAAAAAGTAAATATAATTATTAAAAAGTTAATAATAATTGATAAGTTAATTATATTTCAAGATATATGTTTATTGATATATTAAAAAATTCTAATGTTTTAAAATGGTATCAAAATATCAATATATATTAAATTTGAGAACCTATTATATTTTAACTTTTTATTTACAATAATTAACAAAAAAACCATTCATATATAAAAAATTAATGATGGTTTAAAATAATATCAAAATTAAATTTTTTACAGTTAAAATTAATTTTTTGTTTGAAAAGAATAATGAGAGTTATTTTTATTAATTTTAGACATAAATAAAGTATATTAGCATATCTGTCTTTAGAAAATCTATGTAAAAGATGCCTTATTAATGAAAATTAATATAATACACACCAATACAACACACCAGGTTGCAAGGAGGTAACTTTGAAAATACCAATACAATTCACGAACAAACTTATTTACTTAAGAGTTATTATAGTTATTTATTTATTTAAGAGATTTTTATTTTATTTTTATTTTTATTTACTTAATATTATTTAATAGCTTTAATTTTTTTTAGCTATGTTTTAGTTTTTATTATTTTTATGTCAGCTCTTTAATAGTTTTTGTTAACACTCTACATATACTCCAGTCTCCATCCCTTGCTGCCACTGTAGTTAAGCCTCTCAACATAAAAACCACCATTAATTATTTAATTTAACACAATTTCTGATAAAAATTATGTAAGATTTTGATGTTTAAATAAAATGATCTACAATTAATTAAAAAAATGAAAATATATGTTGGTGAATGTATGGCGCTGGTGAATGCAGCACAGACAACACAGTTGATGGTGACTCTGTTTCTTGTGAAGGCAGTAGTTGAGTATGGAAGAGGATCCAGCGCCAACCCTAATAAACTCAACATCGGTGACGTGACAATTCCCCGTCAATTTGCACACACTGCCCTTTTGTACTGGGAGGTGCTTACTCTCATCTTTCTTCATTCATCTTCTTCTTTCCCTGTTAAAATCTTGTAGATGGTATAACTAGTTCTAAACTAATTTTGGGTATGGGGAATGAAATCAGAAATTTGGAGGAGATGATGAGAGGTTCGATCGTGATATTGCAAACCTCACATTTTCCAATTACAATGTTGGAAAATCTAAAAATCAAGTTGCAAATGAGCTTCAGAGTGTGTATCCCCAACGAGAAGAGATCAATTCAATGAGAGGAAAGGTTGAAGCGGGAAGGCCCCAGTTTTGGTTGAATGTGGATAATGATATCTATACCACTGCACAACAGTTGGAGGTATTGCCATGACCTACAACTTACAGATTAGATGTGTTTGGTAATAAATTTTGTTTCCAATTTCATCATCCTTTGTGGAGAATTGTGGATATTGATTTTAATTTCAATTAATTAATCACTTCCAATCCAACAGTTTAATGTTATATTGAATTGAATTACAGAAAGTAGAGCTGGATAAGTGCATGTCAGTGGAAAACACTTCTGTATGTCTACAACAGCAGCCAAAGATCAAGAGGGTTGAGAAGGGAAGCAGTGCCAACTTTTATGTGAATAACGAAGCATACAGAGACTTTCTCCGCAACCAACTGAATGTCGTCTCCATCGACACTTCAAGCGCGGCAATTGTAATGGTGAGACATCAAAGTGCCTCACGTAAAGTGTTGATGTGTTGTAGTCATGCACCAGTTGTTTACATGTGGGAGCAAGTCCCACATGTAAAGAACTAGTGTATTTGACTACAACGCACCAGTTCTTTAAGTTCTTACACATCAAAGAAAGTTACTTAAACATCTATCAGTTTTCCATTTTTTTTTATTTTAATATAAAATAGTTATGTGATAAAAGAGATTAGTAAGTTGTAACTCTTAAAAAAAGGGAAGGATTTCCAAGTTCAAGTCACTGCAAAACTTTTTAAAATGAATATTTAAGCAAACCCATCAAAAACTTGACTTAGTAATATACCCAGTCAGAAGTTCCAAGTTCAAATCACTACAATTTTTTTTGAAAATAGTTATTTAAGCAGACCCATCAAGAACTTGACTTAGTAATAGACTCAGTTGTTTAACTATTTAGAGCTCATCAAGGACTGGACTTAGCAGTATATTCACTTAATTGTTAACTTGTCAGTGGTTAAGACTGTTTCCATTATGTTGATTACAATACACCTGCTGTATAAACTAATTGAACTGGTTGTAAGTAAATGTAATTGTAGATCAGTATTTCAGGATTTAATTGTGTGTCTGTTTTTTTTTCTCATAATGATTGGAAATTTGATGTCTATCATAAATATGTAATTGTGCAGGTATGCTAGAGCGAGAACAAGGCATTCATAGCAATGAGATCCATCACTGATTATGCAGGAGGGTCTCCTGATGGAAACGACGTTACTGTGATAAGGAATTTATGGCCTCAGCATGCTCGTGAGGCAATCACCCAGATCTTCACCAATTTCGCATCGATCGATTCCAACATCCGTTCAATTGCATGAGACTTAATCCGGTGAACGGATGTCTAGATGTCTATATATGTACATGTTTAGTTGTAGTGGCCCCTCGATCTATACGTGTGTGAGATGATCTATATGAGTATCTTAGCTGCTTCTGTCGCTGCATAAGTTACCTTACTACCATAAATAAGAGTGGCTTGTTGTAAACACCTCATCTGTTCTATGTTTTTTTTCTTTTTAATTCTTAAATAAAGGTGTAAATAGTACTGATACATCCAAAAACAAAAACCAGGAAACACAGAGATGCTTCCAAGAGACGAGCGAACTTTTAAAATTTACACCAGGCAAGCAAGAGCTTATAGCTGCAGAAGATAATTAAAAATCAAAAACCTCGACCTTACAAACCTTCTGTTTTCACTGAAACGACCCAAATCTTACAAACCTTCTGTTTTCACTGAAACGACCCAAATCTTCCCCCTATAGGTATATAATTTTTGACCCATTTTATTTTATAGATTGGAAGGTTGAGCCATTGAAAAAAACGGACATTTGTCACAAGTTCAATCCTGATTTAAATACTGCACCTGAGATATGCCTTTTTGAGGTGCCGCCATAAAGTTATAGTCCCACCTCACCCATACTGTTCCCAAAGTGGGCTGCAGTGCATGTGGCTGCTGGGGATTCTGTTGGACTAATCGCCACACCTTAGGAATCGATCTCGTGGACTAACTGTCACTCTGGATCTAGGTGAAGGTGCTAGTTTGGAAAGTTTACTAACACTTGCAAGTTTTGGTGTTACCGCAAACCTATAGATTCTCTGTGGTATTAAAAAAAAATTCTAAAATTGAAATTACTAACATACAGACTAATTAAGATTTACCATCACATAAAAAATAGTATTCAGAAAAAAAAAACTGTTTTTTTACGGTCAAGTGGATCAACTATTTATCAGTTACAACATCGATCTCTGAGCTCTGGACGACACACTTCCATCACATCCCCAACCCCTGTAAAAACCTGAGAGTATTTTCATCAGCTTAAAGGTCACAATAAGCAGACTTAAATAACTGTTGTTTCTATTGGTGGGAGCCCAATCGCCCCATACAGTAGATTCCATAGGAATCGACAAATTTAGGTCCATTTAAGGTTCAAAATTGATGCGGAGTGTTCACTGACATGGGTTCGATCGACTAAGATTGCATCGAACTCATTTTTATTCTATATCTAATCATTTGAGCTTTATTTGAATTTATCTTAGTCGATCGAATTATTTTAATTTGCTTTCTCCCCCATACTCCTCAATCTAAATAGGTATTTATTTTATATAAGTATTATATATAATATGGTGAAATGGTGTGAAATGGTGCGATAGGTGCAGAGATGTCGTTCCAGGCCCAGCAAGGTTCGATGGTTTGGATAATTCGAATTTGGTGGAAGAGGATTGAGACCCACCTGGTTTGTCTCCCACCTCCTAGAAAAAATGTGTCATTTCATCAGAATGTTGGCGTTGTCAGAGTTGCTCCCCTTCTTCTGTAGCTCGTATTCCTCGTGTCCTGTTCTCCCCTTGTAAGGAGGGTCAGAAATCTTAGGCTGCGGTTCTTAAATGTAAGGACATCCCTCAACCCTCAGTTGCTTGTCCTATTGATGTGATCAATGAGAAGGATAGTATCCTAATACATATGCCTGATATGGCTGTGGAAAGATCCTCTTCTAAATTTGAAAATGCTCTGATTGGAAGATTTTTTTTGTTCTCACCCTAATATTGGTGTTAGAGACTAGGCTGGGCATAGATGGACGCTAAGTGGCTATCTGGAAATTTTTTGTTTAGTGAAGGGCTTTTTTTCTCTTTTCTTTCACTTGTAAGGAGGATTGTGTCCGGGAACATTTGTTGAGGGCCCTTAGTTTCGTGTCAAATCTAGTTCAGCCTTGTGCGAATGGAAGCTAGGGTTTGATCCTATTAAGGAGTACTTAAACATGGCCTTTGTTTGGGTTAGGCTCCTTGGCCTCACACTTGAATAGTAGGAAGAAGAAGTCAGGGAGGGGATAGCTAAATCTTTTGACCATCTTTTAACCATTGATGGGGTGACTAGATTGAGGAAAAGGCTTGTTTTTGCTAGATTCTATGTGAACATGGAGATTAACAAGGAACTTCCTTATTTTGTGGTTGGCCCTTAGTTTCTTGACAAATCTAGTTTAGCCTTGTGAGAATGGAAGCTAGGGTTTGATCCTATTAAAGAGTGCTTAAACATGGCCCTTGTTTGGGTTAGGCTCCTTGGCCTCACACTTGAATACTAAGAAAAAGAAGTCATGGAGGGGATAGCCAAATCTTTTGACCATGTTTTAACCATTGATGGGGTGATTAGATCGAGGAAAAGGCTTGTTTTTGCTAGATTCTATATGAACATGGAGATTAACGAGGAACTTCCTTATTTTGTGGTTGGCCCTTAGTTTCTTGACAAATCTAGTTTAGCCTTGTGCGAATGGAAGCTAGGGTTTGATCCTATTAAAGAGTGCTTAAACATGGCCCTTGTTTGGGTTAGGCTCCTTGGCCTCACACTTGAATACCAGGAAAAAGAAGTCATGGAGGTGATAGTCAAATCTTTTGACCATCTTTTAAGCATTGATGGGGTGACTAGATTGAGGAAAAGGCTTGTTTTTGCTAGATTCTATGTGAACATGGAGATTAACGAGTAACTTCCTTATTTTGTGGTTCTATCTTCCAAATACAGACACTAGGTGCAACCAATCAAGTATGAAAACATGTTTCCTTTCTATCAAATTTGCCAGAAACATGGTCAATGCCTCTCTAACCATTGCCTAAGGAACAATAAGAATAAGGAGATCTAGAGAAAAAAGGTTAATGACACTCCTAGCTCCACCCTTATAGGTGAAAAGGGTAAACGCACAAAGATGAGTCCACTTAAGGTGGAAGTTTCAGACTTAGAAAAAAACCCGAAATCGGGTTAACCAAAACGGGATCCTGCTTTTTATGAAACGGGATCCCGTTTTGCTTCGGGATCCCGAGCCAAAAGCGGGATCCCATTTCTAGAGACGGGATCCTGTTTTGAGTTTCATAAAAGGTTAATATTTTAACCTTTATGAAACCGGATCACGTATTAATCTTTTATGAAACAGGATCCCGTAAATTTTGAATTTCTGACCCACTTTTTGCTATTGGTTTTGGGTAAGAAAAAAGGCTTGGGAACCCGACCCTTGGCTTTGGACCTCGTTTGACCTGTAAGTTAAAGGTCCTGTCAATGTCACAACAAACTAGTGACTTTGGGCATATGTTTGAAGGCCTTTTTTGCAAAATTTTTTGACGAAATTAAAACCTATTATAGATGAGACATTGTAGATTCCAAGTATGTAAATTTTTTTTACAATTGGATTATTTTTTCTATTTTTCAATTACTTTCTAATGAAACAGGTCCATAAACTTGAATTATCAGGGTTTTTTAGTATTTTAATAACTTTTTATTAAAAGGCAAATTTGTAAAAAAAAATAATACGAAAATGTACTTTAGACAATTCTTTTCAATTAGAAATTTTTTTTTTTAAAATGATAAGTTTAGGTTATCTTATGCGTGACGTACACGACAATTTTTTAAAACACCAAAAATGGCCAATAAAAAATTAACAAAAAAAAACAATTCAATAAAAAATTACAAAAAATATGGAAAACGTGCTTTAGTGAGTTACAAATCTTTTCCCAAAAGGATTTAGAAAAATATGATTATATAGGTCAAAATATGAATGATGTACACGTGCATGGTATAGTAAAAAAAAAAGTGACTTTTAACTAGTGGTTTTTAGAACGCCTATTAAAAATTAATTTGTATCATCTGAGTATTAAAAAAATTACATATTTGAAAACTAAACTCTGAGTACTACATTTCATATTTAGTGACTTTTTTTAAGATTCCACCTTTAAATGCTTCAAATTTTTAGGTCAAATGTGACAAATTCTGAAAATCAGGGAAAACACTTCCACTTTTTGGCCAAAAAGTGGACTAAACTTCTTGTACACACCCAAAATGTGGTCCAAAAGGAACAAGTCACATATGCTTGCCTTGACCAAGAAATGTCTAGAGTTAGTGTTTTCTCTAGGGGTGAATATGCTGAAGAGAAGCAATATTTTGTTTAGGGGAAGTCATTTTTAGCTCTAGATATTGTTGGGAGCCCCCCTTATTCAAGCTCAAGATTTCTTTGGTCATGGTGTTCCTAGTGGTCCTATTGTTATCCCTAGTGACTCTTTGCCTATTATTCAAACTCCCTTCTTTATTCTTGGGACATTTTCTCCCTCAAAATTGGCTCCTTATATTATTGGCAAATCTCTTAACTCTACCTTGAGAATAAGGAAAAAGATGTTATTGTGGCTCTAGTTTAGGTAGCCTAGAAGAGGATGTAGAGACTATTTTAAGCTCATTAGCTCATGAAGTGGAGTTCACACCTCTCCCATCTTCATCCATGAGGAAAATCAATGACTCTTCTAGTACAAAGGCTTCCAGAATCCCTAAGAAAAATGCAAATGTTGGATTGGAACCAAAGAGGGGGCACCCAAGCTCAAGGGAAACTTGATTCAAGGAGACTACTAAAGATGTTACTGATGGGAAGAAAAATACTTTGGAGCTAAATATATCTAGAAAATCCTATAAATGAAGATTATCTCTTAGAATATCAAAGGGCTTAATGGTCCAAATAAGCAATAGAGTGATTTGAACTTTTGTTTGGACTATAAGCCCTCTATTATTCTCCTCCAAGAAGATAAGATGTCTATAGCAGTTTTTTATGAAATTAAAAGGAAAAGTTGGAAAAATGTTGTTTTTGAAGGCGTTAAATCTAAAGTGGCCTTGTGACCCTTTGGGATCCTCAAGTTGTTGATGGGGAGGTCTTGTTAAAGAGTAGACACTTAGCTATCTTTTTTTCTAGAAAGATTGGCAATGTGGTTTGCATCTTATCAAATAGTCATGTTCCAATAAAAGCATTAAGAGTATCCTTTGGAATGATTTGACAAAATTTAGAAGTTCATGCAAAGAAATAAGGTGGATGATTGTTGGAAATTTCAACACTCCATTCTCTCCAAATGAAAAGCAAGGTGCTATTCTTGAATTCTTAACAATATGGAGGATCTTGCTAATTTATGTCAAAATGTGCCCTTATGGACATAGATCTGAGAGGGTCCAAATTTACCTAGTTGAACAAGTGTTTAGGGGACAAAACTCATCTAGGTGAAGCTTGACTAATTTTTGGTCTCTACTAATTGGGTATTCTCCATGAGTTGCTACATGTATCTTCTCTCCCAAGGATAGGTTATAATCATAAACCCCCACTCCTCTCTCCCAAGGATAGGTTCTGATCATAACTCCCTACTCTTAAACCTAGAGTTAGATTGTAGGATGGGGAGATATCCTTCCAAATTTGAAAACATGTTAATTATCCACCTAGAGCTAAAGGACAAGATTAAAGAATGGTGGAATATAGAAGTTAAAGGGTTATCAATGTTCATAATTTCAAAAAAAAAGTTAGGGCCAACCTCAAAAAATAGAATAAGGAGACATTTGATAATATTTTCACCCAATAGAACGTAATTAAATCTAGGCTTTGTCACGTCTTGTTTTTTATGAACAATATGATTATTCTAGTTTAGTGGACAATTATTATGATTGACTTTACTTTAAATAATTTTGCATACGTGGAGGTAATTATTATGAGTTATATTGATGAAAATTGGAAATTGTTTTAAATGTTAAGTAATATTGATGTAAATGCAATGATTTGCTTCGGCTATGTTTTTGGAGACACTAACTTATTGACGTCGAGTTGAGTGCAAATGGAAGCAAGAACTTGTCGAAGATAAGAGCATGGCTGAGGTAGAGATGATCTAGCCACTTGGCAAGAACTGATGGATGGATTACCCTAATACAACCACACACATCACGTAGTTGCATATGCATTATTGAATGGCTTTGATTGCATTAATGCGTGGTTATTAATCATTTTCGAATACATGATGTGATTACTAAAATTTAACATCCTTTCGAATTATGTTTAAATGGTGAAATTATAATTTAAGGGAATATATATGATTGTATTTTAAATTAAATAATAAGATATTGTTTATAGATGTTTGGAAGACAATATGTTCTTTATATATATATATATATATATATTGCATTTCTCTTTTGATTATTTAATTGGATTTGTTTTAATAGCAATAGTAAAATTAGATTTAAAAATAGTATTATTATATTTAAATGAGTAAACAAAAGAATTAAAATAGGTTTCCTGTCATCCATGTGTCAGTAAACTGCAAAGATATTATATTATTGTTCTAAATAGCATTTTATTTTCTTTAATTCTATTGGTCGATTATTCATGCAAAATGAAATAAAAACTTTAGTTCTGAACCTAATCTGGAACCACCAAAAATAAGGAAGAAGATTTTGGTTAAAAAGAGGTTCTGGGCAGCAAAGAAAGATACAATGAATTCATACAGAAAGCACATTTTGGGCACTAGTATCTAGATTTTTGTGATCAGCGAACCTGAGGATACCAAGCCATGAGTAAGAGAGAGAGAGGGGCAGCAACTCTTCTACAAATTCTTCATCAAGGTGACTACTTTTTCCAGGTTTTTAAATTCATGTTTCTATCTCCTAAAAATTACGTTGTTTGGTTGTTCTTATTTGGTCTTTATCTGATGTGTGGTGGACGACTGCATGTGTTGGGTCGTTCCTTTTTTATACTGGCCATCTCTATTTATTTTGCCTGGACGTTTCTCTTATCTTCTTGGCCGCTTATTTCTTTTGGCCATTTTTGCAAGGAAATTACTTTCCATGCTGGTCATCTACCCGCCTAAAGGTTGTTGACTTGTTTTGGCCGCCTGGCTTTCAAGTTGGGCGTGGGCATGCTGGCAACCTTCTTTAGGCCGTTTGGCTGCCTTTCTTGGCCCATTTCATGACTGGATCAACCCAGTCATTCTTACTACACCTTAACCTTGGCTGATCTTGGGATTTTTGATATTTGTCTTTCCTTATTTTAATTGTGGCTATTAGAAAACAAGTTGAATATCTTGTTGATTCTAGATCTAGTTCTTAAACTGATTGAAAACTAATTCAAACCTGCAGATCGTTGTTGGGTTCTCATTGTCAAACATTAGTATGACTGATGTTCTTTTTATGTTGGCTGAAAACAATGACAGATTAGCAAATTGACCTTTCTTTGATAAAACTCAAACTCTTAAAAGATTTAGATGAAACTAATGTATTCCTGTAGATACCTTTTTCTTATGAAATTGCTGATCAAAACTTAGATGAAAATACCAATTCCGGTAAACATTTTTCAATATTGAAATTGCTATCCAAAACACGATTTTAAACCATTAACTTAGAAAGACAAAAATCAGATTATAAATAAAGTTCTTTATTTATTATTATTAGATTCTTCCATAGCTCATGTCACCATAGCGATAGGAAGGTTATAGAGAGATGTATGTGCTTAAACTGCATGCTTAAAAAATTAGTTTCCTATCACCGGAATGACAGTAAGTTAGAACAATCTGAGAATGAGATTTTATAGTGTTTTTATGACTGAAAATTAGATTAAACTATGTTCTATGTTATTTCTTATTACTGCAATAGTTCTTGTCGCAGCAGCAATAGGAAGACTATTTTTATTATTTTTATTGTTTTTAAAACTTCATGTCACAGAAATAACAGCAAGATGGATTAATATCTTATAATGGCTATTATTGAAGATATTGTGATTGAAATACAAGATTAGAAACTATATCAAATTGATAAACTTATGATTTCGATTATATGACTAAAACATACTTTATTGCTTGAAAGTGTATTTTCCTTGTTTGATGTTTTGGGAAAGGGATTGGATTGATTTATTGGAAATCTTGAATTTATGATTCTTTACTTATTTTCTTGCTTCTTGGGGAAAGAAGTAGTTCTTATATAGGAATGTATTGGGTTACTTTTGGGATTAGGGTGCCGAATTTGGATATTCAGAGATGGTTTTTCCTTTTTTCAGGAATTGACTAGGTTACTTAAATGATTAGATCTAATCGGAATGACATTGAAATAGATGTTTATTTTCTAGCAAACTTATTTATGGATATCTCTGCCACATCCTATTGTGAGATAATTTTCTTTTCATTACTTAGAATTGCACATTCAGACATCATGGTTGCATCGGGTGTTCCCTCCTACAGTTGTTACTAGGAAGCTAGACATTTCGTGCAGGGATGAGTTTCCTTCATTTCAAGAAGGGATCCAAGGAAGTGTAAATAGTTCATAGTTGGGTGGAAAAGCACCTGAGCTATGTTCCCATCTCTCGGCTTGTAGGTGGTGGACCACTTAGTTCGTGTAGTTGGAGAGTGTATTGATTTATAGATTATTGATGTACTTGTTTATTGTACATATTTTGTATATATTATGGCATGTGTGCGAAAGGATTTATGTACATTATTTTATCATGCTTGTTACCTGGATTAAGCATGTGAATATGTAAGATTTAATGACATTGAGATTCATATTTATGAGATTATCTTTTATTTTGAGATGTTGTGATTAAGTGGATTAATTACATATTTTTATCTTTGAAAGTTGTATCTAAGTGGATTATTTACATTTTTTCATTTTGGTTATAACGATGTTGTAGTTAAGCAGATTTCTTATTTCATTTACTTTTGAGTTGGTTTAAATGCTTTTACATGATTTGTGAGGCTTTACATTTGGTATCAGAGCTCTAGGTTTAACACTAGGGCCTTTATTTTTGGGACTATTGTGCTAAAGTTGCAAACTTTATACAGATTTTCCATCATGAATACAAGAAAGACTAATTGTGGTGATGGATCGGGAAGTAGTTAAGGTAGAGGATCATGTGGAGGTGATTGTGGTGGTAAAATTGCTAGGGATTGTGGATATGCCAGTAATGACCAAGATGGAAGCTTTCATTGTATTCTTGATCTCTTGACTCGACAGGACACGAGGATGAATACTCTTGAGCAAGAGATCAGAGGAATTCCTAGAGGTCAGAATGCTAATGAAAACCCAAGGGTTGAGACACAAAATGAGAACCCAAGGACAGAAGTTCTAGTTTCTGAAGTTGGAGCTATTGCTGATAATTGAGAAAATATAGCTGAAGAATTGGGGAAAGACCTCAAGAAAGTATCACCGCCAAAATTTGATGGAAAGACCATTGGAGATGGAGTTGAGTCCTGGATAATAGAAATGGAGAAGTAATTTGGACTCCGAAACCTTTCAGATCACACTAAGGCTATGTGGGGATCTTATCAGTTGACTGGTGAAGCAGGAACATGGTGGGATAATGAGAAGGCGGATAAGAAGCTATTACCTAGTGAGATAACTTGGGAGATTTTCTTGCAGTTGTTTAGAAAAAGGTGGTTACCACAGTTATTTTTCAACAAAAAGATGACAGAGTTTCATAACTTGATCCAAGGAGGTATGTCTATGACCAGTTATTGGGAAAGGTTTTCTCATCTACTAAAGTATGTTCCACAGTATTAGTGAGATGAGAGATTGTGGATCAGAAATTTTATTTTAGGATTGAGACCACAGATTGGAGCTAAGGTAGACATTCATAACCCATTCACTATGGATGCTGCTTTTGATAAAGCAATAAAGCAAGAGTAGAGGTTGGAGCAGACATCAAATTACCATAAGCAAAGAGATGCTAAGTTTTCAAATAAGAAACCATAGAATAATCAACATAACTATCAAAAGAATAACAACCAAGGCAATAATAGATAAATCAGGAATCTGAAGAGAGGCAACAATTCTCAGGATGGGAATGGAAGAAATAAAAGAGCTAGCAATAATAATAGAAACAACAACCAAAAGGAAAGAGCTGAAGGACCGAGAGCACCTAAGGGTGGATGTTACGACTACACCTAAGGGTGGATGTTACAATTGTGGAGGAGAGCATTATTTAAATGCATGTCCACATAAAAAGGAAATAAGAATTAGTAAGGAGCACCGCAACATCAGATTCATGTCGCAGTGGATAATCAACAAGCATAGTTTCAAGCAGCACCTATTCAATTCCAAGGTAAGCTCTATGGACAACCTATTTCTATTTTAATTGATACTGGTGCCACATAATATTTTGTTGATCCTAGAGTAGTATCTAAGTTATCTATTAGACCTAGACATACAGAAAACTCTTGGATGGTACAATATGGCAATAGTGTAGAAAAGAGTGTAGACTCATGTCTAGCATGCAGTGAGTTAGAGATTCCTAGTTTTTAGACACAAGTGAATCTATATGTAGCACCTTTAGGCTCTTATGATGTAATTATGGGAATCAACTAGTTAACTGAACATAAGTCTCTAGTAAAATGTGAAGACAAGGTTGTTAGATGTTTGGATGACCTAGGGAACCAAGTGGAAATTAATGGAACTAAGAGACCTTTAGAGCTTAGACAAATCTCGGCTATGCAATTGAAGAAAGCCAAGAGGAAAGGATGTGCCATTTATGTTGTCCAAGTAAAGGACCTTGATAAAAAAGAATTGGTGTTCAATGACTACCCAATCTTTAGAGATTTCAGAGATGTATTTCCTGTAGAGTTGATAGAGTTGCCACCAAAAAGAGAATTTGATTTCTCAATTGACTTACTACCAGGGACTGAGCTGCAATATAAGGCACCCTACAAAATGACTACTACAGAGTTATATGAGCTTAAAGCACAATTGCACGGGTTGCTAAATCAAGGGTTCATTAGACCTAGTGTGTCACCATGGGGTGCACCCGTCATCTTTGTAAAGAAGGATGGTACTTTGAGATTATGCATTGATTATAGGATGCTTAACAAGGCTACTATAAAGAACAAGTATCCACTTCTAAGGATAGATGAGCTCTTTGATCAAATGAAAGGAGCAACAATGTTCTCAAAGATAGACCTCAGATCTGGTTATCACCAATTGTGGATTAAGGATGAGGACATCTCTAAAACAACTTTTAGGACTTGATATGGTCACTACGAGTTCACAGTAGTACCATTTGGGTTGACTAATGCTCCAACAGCTTTCATGAATTTGATGAATAGTATTTTCAGAGATTGCTTAGACGATTTTGTGTTAATCTTCCTGGACGACATACTAATATACTCTAAATCAGTGGAAGAGCATGAAAGGCATTTGAGAATTGTTTTGCAATGGTTGAGAGAAAGAAAGCTTTATGGTAAATTATCTAAGTGTACATTCTTTCAAGATAAAGTGCACTACCTTGGTCATTTGATCTCAGCTGAAGGGATTGCAGTTGATCTTGAGAAGATTAAAGCAATAATAGAATGGCCTGCACTGCAGAGTGTGACAAAAGTCAGAAGTTTTATGGGACTTGTAGGTTATTATAGAAAGTTTGTGGAAGGTTTTTCAACCATAGCAGCAACGATTACCGCACTATGAAAGAAGGGTTAGAAATTTGAATGGATAGAAAGGTGTGAGAAAGATTTCCAAGTGTTAAAGGAAAATCTCACAACTGCTCCTATCCTGACCATACCAAATCCTAATGAGCACTTTACAGTTATAACAGATGCTTTAGGGGAAGGATTAGGAGGAGTGTTGATGCAGAATGAACAAGTGGTTGCTTATGAGTGAAGAAAGTTAAAGCAACATGAGTTCAACTATGCATCGCATGATCTTCAGTTAGTCGCCATAGTTCATGCACTTTAGATGTGGAGGCATTATCTTCTAGGTAAGACCTTTGAGTTAAAGACAGATCACTTAGGACTCAAGTATATATTTACTCAACCTAACCTTAATGCATGACAGAGATGATGATTAGAATTCCTTAGTGAGTATGACTTTGGAATTAAGTATATAAAAGGAAAGGAGAATAGAGTAGCAAATGCTCTTAGTAGGAGAAGACATCTGGCTACCATTGTTACTAAGAGATCCAATTTGAAACAGAAAGTGATTTAGAATCTTCAAGGGGATGATCATTATGAAAGAGTAAAACAAGCTTTGGAAGTAGACCCCTTAGATCACAAGTTTGATGGTTATGTTATAGAATCAGATGGACTTTTGAGATTTCAAGGAAGGATGTATATTCCTAACTTAGGAGAGTTGAGGAAGTCAGTGGTTGAAGAGATACACAATGCACCTTATTCAGGCCACCCTAGAGTGACAAATATGGTCGAAGGTTTGAAACCTTTATACTTTTAGCCTAGACTTAAGAGAGATGTGGAGGAATGTGTAGCTCGATGTTGGGAATGCCAGCAAGTCAAGGCTGAGCATGTGCATCCAACAGGATTGTTGTATCCGCATAGTATCCCTAAGTACAAGTGGCAAGTGATAAGCATGGATTTTATTCAAGGGTTACCTATGTATAAGAATAGGCATGATGTCATCTTAGTGGTTGCACATTTTATTCCAGGGAATCTTTCAGATGGTTCTATGGTCTTAGCTATAAAGTTTGTTCAGGAGATTTTTAGATTGCATTGAGTGCCTGAGATGATCATTTCACATCGAGACACTTGCAGGACATCTAGATTTTGGACAACTCTTAATGTAGCTTTGGATACAAAGTTGAATTTCAGTTTGGCTTATCATCCTCAAATGGATGGTTAGACAGAAAGAGTTAATCAGGTGGTAGAAAACCTTATTATAATGTATTGTATAGATCAACAGTATAAATGGAAGGAGTATCTTCCATTGGTTGAGTTTGCATATAACAATTCATACCATGCATCTTTGGGAATGGCACCTTTCGAAGCTCTTTATGGGCATAGGTGTCGAACACCTATCAGTTGGGATAAGGTGGAGGACAGAATTGTGATTGGTCCTTAAATGTTAAGAGAAATGGATGATAAGATGAAGTTGATCATAGAGAAGTTGAAGCAAGCTTCAGATCGTCAAAAGAGTTATGCAGATAAGAATAGAACTCTTAGATAGTTTTCAGTTGGTGACAAAGTCTTTTTTAGGGTCAAACCTCATAAGAGTTCAGTATCGTTTGGAAAGTGTCCAAACTTGCTCCTCATTTTGTAGGACCGTTTGAAGTTTTGAAAGTGATTAATCTTGTAGCTTACAGACTTGCTCTCCCACCTGCGCTTGCCAGAATCCATAGTGTTTTTCATGTGTCTTTACTTTAGCTTTATCATCCTAACGCATCACATATTCTTGATTGGCGTGCTTTACAAGTTCAGGATCCAGGAGTGGTGCTGGTGGAGCCCACTTGAATTCTAGGGAAGCATAACATTAAGTTGTATAGCAGAGATGCGGTGCAATACAAGGTCCAATTGGATTAGTATTCTGAGGACAGTGCCACATGGGAGGATGCAGAGGAGATTGATAGATCTTTTCCTCATTTGAGGATATAGCATAGATTTATTATTCATGCATGGATTATGATACTTTGAGTTTGATTATTGTTTTGAGATACTTTGAGTTCAATTATGCTTTGATACTTTGAATTGTTATTATGATCTTTTGATACTTGAGTTGATGTTATTATTTTATGACACCTTGATACTTCATTGGTGATTGATGAATATTTTATCATTTTGATGTTTAATAAGACATCGAGATGATGTCTCTTCCATGTGGGGAAGGTTGTCACGTCTCATTTTTTATGAACAATATGATTATTCTAGTTTAGTGGATAATTATTATGATTGACTTTACTTTAAGTAATTTTGCATACGTGGAGGTAATTATTATGAGTTATATTGATGACAATTGGAAATCGTTTTAAATGTTAAGTAATATTGATGTAAATGCAATGATTTGCTTTGGCTATGTTTTTGGAGACACTAAGCTATTGACATCGAGTTGAGTGCAAATAGATGTAGGATCTCATCGAAGACGAGAGCATCGCTGAGGTAGAGATGATCTAGCCACTTGGAAAGAACTAATGGATGGATTACCTTGATACAATCACACACATCATGTAGTTGCATATGCATTATTGAATGGCTTTGATTACATTAATGTGTGGTTATTAATTGTTTTCGAATACATGATGTGATTACTAAAATTTAACGTCCTTTCAAATTATGTTTAAATGGTGAAATTATAATAAGGGAATATATATATATATATATATATATATATATATATATATATATATATATATATGATTGTATTTTAAATTAAATAATAAGATATTGTTTATAGATGTTTGGAAGACAATATGTTCCTTAAAAATAAATAGATATATATTAAATTATATCTATAAATATGCAATATTATATTGCATTTCTCTTTTGATTATTTAATTAGATTTGTTATAATAACAATAGTAAAATTAGATTAAAAATAGTGTTATTATAATTAGATGAGTAAACAAAAGAATTAAAATAGGTTTCCTATCATCCATGCGTAAGTAAGCTACAAAGGTATTATATTATTGTTCTAAATAGCATTTTATTTTCTCTAATTCTATTGGTTGATTATTCATGCAAACTGAAATAAAAACTTCATTTTTGAACCTAATATAGGACCACCAAAAATAAGGAAGGAGATTTTGGTTAAAAAGAGGTTCTAGACAGCAAAGAAAGATACCACAAATTCATACAGAAAGCACGTTTTAGGCAGTAGTATCTAGATTTTTGTGATCAGCGAACCTGAGGATCCCAGGCTATGAGCAAGAGAGAGAGAGGGACGGCAACTCTTCTAAAAATTCTTCATCGAGTCGACTACTTTTTCTATGTTTTTAAATTCATGTTTCTGTCTCCTGAAAATTATGTTGTTTGGCTGTTCTTATATGGTCTTTATCTATTGTGTGGTGGACGACTGCATGTGTTGAGTCATTCCTTGTTTATACTAGCCATCTCTATTTCTTGTTTGGTCATTTCTCTTATCTTCCTAGCCACTTATTTCTTTTGGTCATTTTTGCAAGGAAATTGCTTTCTATGCTGATCGTCGACCTGCCTATCTTAAGGTCATTGACTTGTTTTGGCCGTCTGGCTTTTAGGCTAGGTGTGGGCATGCTGGCTGCCTTCTTTAGGCCATTTGGCTACCTTTCTTGGCCCATTTCATGACTGGATCGACCCAGTCATTCTTACTACACCTTAACCTTGGCTGATCGTGGGATTTTTGATATTTGTCTTTCCTTATTTTAATTGTGGTTGTCATAAACCAAGTTGAATATCTTGTTGATTCCGGATCTAGTTCTTAAACCAATTGAAAACTAATTCAACCCTGTAGATTGTTGTTGGGTTCTCACTGTCAAACATTAGTATGACTGATTTTCTTTTTATGTTGGCCAAAAATAATGACAGATTAATTTCCTATCATCAGAATGACAGTAAGTTAGAAAAATTTGAGAATGAGATTTTATAGTGTTTTTATGACTAAAAATCAGATTAAACTATGTTCTGTGTTCTTTCTTATTACTACAATAGTTCCTGTCGTAGTAGCGACAGGAAGACTATTTTTATTATTTTTATTGTTTTTAAAACTTCCTGTCATGGAAATAACAGCAAGATGGATTAATATATTAGAATGGCTATTATTGAAGACATTGTGACTGAAATACAAGATTAGAAACTATATCAAATTGATAAATTTATGATTTCGATTGTATGACCAAAAGATGGTTTATTGCTTGAAAGTGTGTTTTCCTTGTTTGATGTTTTGGGAAAGGGATTGGATTGATTTATTGGAAATCTTGAATTTGTTATTCTTTACTTATTTTCTTGCTTCTTGGGGAAAGAAGTAGTTCTTATATAGGAATGTATTGGGTTACTTTTGGGACTAGGATGCCGAATGTGGACATTCAGAGATGATTTTTCCTCTTTTCAGGAATTGACCAGATTACTTAAATGATTAGATCTAATCGGAATGACATTGAAATAGATGTTTATTGTCTAGAAAACTTATTTATGGATATCTCTACAACAACCTGTTGTGAGACAATTTGCTTTACATTACTTAGAATTGCACATTCAGATATCAGGGTTGCATCGGGTGTTCCCTCCTGCAGTTGTTACCATGTAGCTAGACATTTCGTGCAGGGTTGGGTTTCCTTCATTTCAGGAAGGGATCTAGGGAAGTGTAAATACTCATGTGGTTGGGTGGGAAAACACCTAAGCCATGTTCCTGTCTCTTAGCTTGCAAGTGGTGGACCACTTGGTTCATACAGCTGGAGAGTGTATTGATTTATTTATTATTGATGTACTTGTTTATTGTACCTATTTTGGATGTATTATGGCATGTGTACCAAATGGTTTATGTATATTATTTTATCATGCTTGTTACCTAGATTAAGCACGTGAATATGTAAGATTTAATGACATTGAGATTCATATTTATGAGATTATCTTTTATTTTGAGATATTGTGATTAAGCGGATTAATTACATCTTTTTTATTTTTGAAAGTTGCATCTAAGTGGATTATTTACATCTTTTCATTTTGGTTATTGTGATGTTGTATTTAAGCAGATTATTTACTTAATTTCCTTTTGAGTTGGTTTAAATTATTTTACATGATTTGTGAGGCTTTACATTTGGTATCAGAGCTCTAGGTTTAACACTAGGGCCTTTGTTTTTGGGACTATTGTGCTAAAGTTGCAAACTTTATACAGATTTTCCATCATGAATACAAGAAAGACTAATCGTGGTGACGGATCAGGAAGTAGTCAAGGTAGAGGATCACGTGGAGGTGCTCATGGTGGTCGAATTGCTTTGGATTGTGGAGATGCTAGTAATGACCAAGATGGAAGATTTGACCGTATTCTTGATCTCTTGACCCGACAGGGCACGAGGATGAATACTCTTGAGCAAGAGATCAGAGGAATTCCTAGAGGTCAGAATGCTAATGAAAACCCAAGGTTTGAGACACAAAATGAGAACCCAAGGACAAAAGTTCCAATTTCTAAAGTTGGAGCTATTGCTGATAATCAAGCAAAGATAGATGAAGAATTGGGGAAAGACCTCAAGAAAGTATCACCACTGAAATGTGATGGAAAGACCATTAGAGATGGAGCTGAGTCCTAGATAATAGAAATGGAGAAGTACTTTGGACTCTGAAACCTTTCAAATCACACTAAGGCTATGTGGGGATCTTATCAGTTGGCTGGTGAAGTAGCAACATGGTGGGATAATGAGAAGGTGGATATGAAGTTGTTACCTGGTGAGATAACTTGGGAGATTTTCTTGCATTTGTTTAGAAAAAGGTGGTTACCACAATTATTCTTTGACAAAAAGATGACAGAGTTTCAGAACTTGATCCAAGGAGGTATGTCTGTGACCAGTTATTTAGAAAAGTTTTCTCATCTACTAAAATATGTTCCACAGTATTAGACAGATGAGAGATTTCGGATCAGAAGGTTTATTTTAGGATTGAGACCACAAATTGGAGCTAAGGTATACATTCATAACCCACTCACTATGGATGCCACTTTTGAGAAAGCAATAAAGCAAGAACAGAGATTGCAGCAGACAGCAAATTACCATAAGCAAAGAGAAGCTAAGTTTTCAAATAAGAAACCACAGAATAATCAGTAGAACTATCAAAAGAATAACAACCAAGGAAATAATAGACAAATTAGAAATCTGAAGAGAGGTAATAATTCTCAGGATGGGAATGGTGGAAATAAAAGAGGTTGCAATAATAACAAAAACAACAACCAGAGGGAAAGAGCTGAAGGACCGAGAGCACCTAAGGGTTGATGTTACAATTGTGTAGGAGAGCATTATGCAAATGCATGTCCACATAAAAGAGGAAATAAGAATCAGCAAGGAGCATCACAGCATCAGATTCATGCCACAGTGGATAATCGGCAAACAGCGTTTCAAGCAGCACCTATTCAGTTCCAAGGTAAGCTCTATGGACTACCTGTTTCTATTTTAATTGATATTGGTGCCACAAAATGTTTTGTTGATCCTAGAGTAGTATCTAAGTTATCTATTAGACCTGGACATATGGAAAACTCTTGGATGGTACAATATGGCAATAGTGAAGAAAAGAGGGTAGAATCATGTCTAGCATGCAGTGAGCTAGAGCTTCCTAGTTTGTAGACACAAGTGAATCTGTATGTAGCACCTTTAGGCTCTTATGATTTAATTCTGGGAATCAACTAGTTAATTGAACATAAGTCTCTAGTAAACTCTAAAGACAAGGTTGTTAGATGTTTGGATGTTCTAGGGAACCAAGTGGAAATTAATGGAACTAAGAGACCTTTAGAGCTTAGACAAATCTCAGCTATGCAATTGAAAAAAGCCAAAAGGAAAGGATGTGCCATTTATGTTGTCCAAGTAAAGGACCTTGATATAGAAGAACCGGTGTTCAATGACTACCCAATCCTTAGAGATTTCAGAGATGTATTTCCTATAGAGTTGACAGAGTTGCCACCAAAGAGTGAATTTGATTTCTCAATTGACTTACTACCAGGGACTGAGCCACAATATAAGGCACCCTACAGAATGACTACTACAGAGTTGTATGAGCTTAAGGCACAATTGCAAGAGTTGCTAAATCAAGGGTTCATTAGACCTAGTGTGTCACCATGGGGCACACCGGTCATCTTTGTAAAGAAGAAAGATGGTACTTTGAGATTATGCATTGATTGTAGGATGCTTAACAAGGCTACTATAAAGAACAACTTGTATCCACTTCCAAGGATAGATGAGCTCTTTGATCAGATGAAAGGAGCAACAGTGTTCTCGAAGATAAACCTTAGATCCGGTTATCACCAATTGCAGATTAAGGATGAGGACGTCTCTAAAACAGCTTTTAGGACTCGATATGGTCACTACGAGTTCACAGTAGTACCATTTGGATTGACTAATGCTCTAGCAACTTTCATTAATTTGATGAATAGTATTTTTAGAGATTGCTTAGATGATTTTGTGTTAATCTTCCTAGACGACATATTAATATACTCTAAATCAGTGGAAGAGCATGAAAGGCATTTGAGAATTGTTTTGCAGCAGTTGAGAGAAAGAAAGCTTTATGGTAAATTATCTAAGTGTACATTCTTTCAAGATAAAGTGCACTACCTTGGTCATGTGATCTTGGCTAAAGGGATTGCAGTTGATCCTAAGAAGATTAAACGAATAATGGAATGGCCTGCACCATAGAGTATGATAGAAGTCAGAAGTTTTATGGGACTTGCAGGTTATTTTAGAAATTTTGTGGAAGGTTTTTCAACCATAGCAGCACCGATTATCGCACTACAAAAGAAGGGTAAGAAATTTGAATGGACAGAAAGGTGTGAGCAAGCTTTCCAAGTGTTAAAGGAAAAGCTCACAACTGCTCCTATCCTGACCATACCAAATCCTAATGGGCACTTTACAGTTATAACAGATGCTTTCAGGGAAGGATTAGGAGGACTGTTGATGCAGAATGAGAAAGTGGTTGCTTATGAGTCAAGAAAGTTAAAGCAACATGAGTTCAACTATGCGCTGCATGATCTTGAGTTAGCCGCCATAGTTCATGCACTTTAGATGTGGAGGCATTATCTTCTAGGTAAGCCCTTTTAGTTAAAGACAGATCACCTAGGGCTCAAGTATATATTTACTCAACCTAACCTTAATGCACAACAGAGAAGATGGTTAGAATTCCTTAGTGAGTATGACTTTGGAATTGAGTATATAAAAGGAAAGGAGAATAGAGTAGTAGATGCTCTTAGTAGGAGAAGACATCTGGCTGCCATTGTTACTAAGAGATCCAATTTGAAACATAAAGTGATTCAGAATCTTCAAGGGGATGATCATTATGAAAGAGTAAAACAAGATTTGGAAGTAGACCCATTAGATCACAGGTTTGGTGATTATGTTATAGAATCAGATGGGCTTTTGGGATTTCAGGGAAGAATGTATATTCCTAACTCAGGAGAGTTGACGAAAATAGTGCTTGAAGAGATAAACAATGCACCTTATTCAGGCCACCCTGGAGTGACAAAGATGGTTGAAGTTTTGAAATCTTTATACTTTTGGCCTAGACTTAAGAGGGATGTGATAGAATTTGCAGCTTGATGTTTGGAATGCCAACGAGTCAAGGCTGAGCATGTGCATCTAGTAGGATTGTTGTATCCGCACAGTATCCCTGAGTACAAGTGGCAAGTGATAAGCATGGATTTTATTCAAGGGTTACCTATGTCTAATAATAGGCATGATGTCATCTTAGTGGTTCTAGACAAGTTGACAAAAGTAGCACATTTTATTCCAGAGAATCTTTTAGATGGTTCTATGGCCTTAGCTAAGAAGTTTGTTCAGGAGATTTTCAGATTGCATGGAGTGCCTGAGAGGATCATTTCAGATCGAGACACTTGCACGCCATCTAGATTTTGGACATCTCTTAATGCAGCTTTGGGTATAAAGTTGAATTTCATTTTCGCTTATCATCCTCAAATGGATGGTTAGACAGAAAGAGTTAATCAGGTGGTAGAAAACCTTATTAGAATGTATTGTATGGATCGCAGTATAAATGGAAGGAGTGTCTTCCATTGGTTGAGTTTGCATATATCAATTCATACCATGCATCTTTGGGAATGGCACCTTTCGAAGCTCTTTATGGGTGTAGGTGTCAAACACCTATCAGTTGGGATAACGTGGAGGACAGAATTGTGATTGGTCCCAAAATGTTAAGAGATATGGATGATCAAATGAAGTTGATCAAGGAGAAGTTGAAGCAAGCTTCAGATCGTCAAAAGAGTTATGCAGATAAGAATAGAACTTCTAGACAGTTTTAAGTTGGTGACAAAGCCTTTTTGAGGGTCAAACCTCATAAGAGTTCAGTATCGTTTGGCAAAGCGTCTAAACTTGCTCCTCGTTTTGTAGGACCATTCGAAGTTCTAGAAGTGATTAATCCTGTAGCTTACAAACTTGCTCTTTCGCCTGCACTTGCCAGAATCCATAATGTTTTTCATGTGTCTTTACTTAAGCTTTATCATCCCGACGCATCACATATTCTTGATTGGTGTGCTTTACAGGTTCAGGATCCAAGAGTGGTGCTGGTGGAGCCTACTCAAATTCTGGGGAAGCGCAATATTAAGTTGCATAGCAGAGATGTGGTGCAATACAAGGTCCAATGAGATCAATTTTATGAGGATAGTACCACATGGGAAGATGCAGAGGAGATTGATAGATATTTTCCTTATTTAAGGATATAGCATAGATTTCTTATTCATGCATGGATTATGATACTTTGACTTTGATTATTGTTTTCAGATACTTTGAGTTTAGTTATGCTTTGATACTTTGAGTTGTTATTATGATCTTTTGATACTTGAGTTGATGTTATTATTTTATGACATCTTGATACTTCATTGGTGATTGATGAATAAGTACTTTATCTTTTTGATGTTTAATAAGACATCAAGACGATGTCTCTTCCATGTGGGGAAGGATGTCACGTCTCATTTTTTATGAACAATATGATTATTCTAGTTTAGTGTACAATTATTATGATTGACTTTACTTTAAGTAAATTTGCATACGTTGAGGTAATTATTATGAGTTATATTGATGAAAATTGGAAATCATTTTAAATGTTAAGTAATATTGATGTAAATGCAATGATTTGCTTCGGCTATATTTTTGGAGACACTAACCTATTGACGTCGAGTTGAGTGCAAATGGATGCAGGAACTCATCGAAGATGAGAGCATGGCTGAGGTAGAGATGATCTAGCCACTTGGCAAGAACTGATGGATGGATTACCCTGATGCAATCACACACATCACGTAGTTGCATGTGCATTATTGAATGGCTTTGATTGCATTAATGCATGGTTATTAATCATTTTCGAATACATGATGTGATTACTAAAATTTAACGTCCTTACGAATTATGTTTAAATGGTGAAATTATAATAAGGGAATATATATATGATTGTATTTTAAATTAAATAATAAGATATTGTTTATAGATGTTTGGAAGACAATATGTTCCTTAAATATATATATATATATATATATATATATATGCAATATTATATTGCATTTCTATTTTGATTATTTAATTAGATTTGTTTTAATAACAATAGTAAAATTAGATTAAAAATAGTGTTATTATATTTAGATGAGTAAACAAAAGAATTAAAATAGGTTTCCTATCATCCATGCACCAGTAAGTTGCAAAGATATTATATTATTGTTCTAAATAGCATTTTATTTTCTCTAATTCTATTGGTCGATTATTCATGCAAACTAAAATAAAAACTTCAGTTCTGAACCTAATCTAGGACCACCAAAAATAAGGAAGGAGATTTTGGTTAAAAAGAGGTTTTGAGTAGCAAAGAAAGATACCACAAATTCATATAGAAAGCACGTTTTGGGTAGTAGTATCTAGATTTTTGTGATCAGTGAACCTAAGGATACGAGGACGTGAGAAGAAGATAGAGAGGGGCGGAAACTCTTCTGCAAATTCTTCATCAAGTCGACTACTTTTTCTACATTTTTAAATTCATGTTTCTGTCTCCTGAAAATT
The DNA here is from genome assembly GCA_027924645.1 of Cunninghamia lanceolata. Taxonomy (NCBI): domain Eukaryota; kingdom Viridiplantae; phylum Streptophyta; class Pinopsida; order Cupressales; family Cupressaceae; genus Cunninghamia; species Cunninghamia lanceolata. Next base: position 1,848,943 of record BSBN01001245.1, read on the forward strand.
ATGTTGTTTGGTTGTTTTTATATATGGTCTTTATCTGCTGTGTGGTGGACGACTACATGTGTTGGGTCGTTCCTTGTTTACACTGGCCATCTCTATTTGTTTTGCATGGCTGTTTCTCTTATCTTCCTGGCTTCTTATTTCTTTTGGCCATTTTTGCAAGGAAATTGCTTTCCATGTTGGCCGTCGACCTGCCTTAAGGTCGTTGACTTGTTTTGGCCATCTGGCTTTCAAGCTAGGTGTAGGCATGATGGTTGCCTTCTTTAGGCCGTTTGGCTACCTTTCTTGGCCCATTTCATGACCGGATCGACCCAATCATTCTTACTACACCTTAACCTTGGTTGATCGTGGGATTTTTGATATTTGTCTTTCCTTATTTTAATTGTGGTTGTCAGAAACCAAGTCGAATATCTTGTTGATTCCACATCTAATTCTTAAACTGATTGAAAACTAATTCAAACCTACAGATCATTGTTGGGTTCTCACTGTCAAACATTAGTATGACTAATTTTCTTTTTATGTTGGCTGAAAATAATGACAGGTTAGCAAATCGACCTTTCTTTGATAAAACTCAAACTCTTAAAAGATTTAGATGAAACTACTGTATTCCTATAGATACCTTTTTCTTATGAAATTGTTGATCAAAACTTAGATGAAAATACTAGTTCCAGTAAACATTTTTAAGTATTGAAATTGTTGTCCAAAACATGATTTTTAAACCATTAACTTAGAATGACAGAAATCAGATTACAAATACAGTTCTTTATTTATTATTATTAGATTCTACCATAGCTCCTATCGCCACAGTGACAGGAAGGTTATAGAGATGTTTGTGCTTAAACTACATGCTTAATAGATTAGTTTCCTGTCACTGGAATGACAGTAAGTTAGAACAATCTGAGAATGAGATTTTATAGTATTTTTATGACCGAAAATCAGCTTAAACACATTCTGTGTTCTTTCTTATTACTACAATAGTTCCTGTCGCTAAATTAGCTTAAACACATTCTATGTTCTTTCTTATTACTACAATAGTTCCTGTCGCAACAGCGATAGGAAGACTGTTTTTATTATTTTTATTGTTTCTAAAACTTCATGTCATAGAAATAACAACAAGATGGATTAATATCTTAGAATGGCTATTATTGAAGACATTGTGACTGAAATACAAGTTTAGAAACTAAATTAAATTGGTAAACTTATGATTTCGATTATATGACCAAAATATGGTTTATTACTTGAAAGTGTATTTTCCTTGTTTGATGTTTTGGGAAAGGGATTGGATTGATTTATTAGAAATCTTAAATTTGTGAATCTTTACTTATTTTCTTGCTTCTTGGGGAAAGAAGTAATTCTTATATAGGAATGTATTGGGTTACTTTTGGGACTAGGATGTTGAATGTGGATATTCAGAGATGGCTTTTCCTCTTTTCAGGAATTGACCAAGTTACTTAAATAATTAGATCTAATCAGAATGACATTGAAATAGATGTTTATTGTCTAACAAACTTATTTATGGATATCTCTTCCACATCCTATTGTGAGACAATTTACTTTTCATTACTTAGAATTGCACATTCAGACATCAAGGTTGCATCGGGTGTTCCCTCCTACAGTTGTTACCAGGTAACTAGACATTTCGTGCAAGGCTGGGTTTCCTTCATTTCAAGAAGGGATATGGGGAAATTTAAATACTTCATGGTTGGGTGGAAAAACACTTGAGCCATGTTCCCGTCTCTCGACTTGTAGGTGGTTGACCACTTGGTTCGGATAGTTGGAGAGTGTATTGATTTATTTATTATTGGTGTACTTGTTTATTGTACCTATTTTGGATGTATTATGGCAATGTGTGCCAAAGGATTTATGTATATTATTGTATCATGCTTGTTACCTGGATTAAGCACATGAATATGTAGGGTGTGTGCAAAAAGTTGAGTCCACTTTTTGGCCAAAAAGTGGAAGTGTTTTCCCTGATTTTTAGAGTTTGTCACATTTGACCTAAACATTTGAAGCACTTAAAGGTGGAATCTCGAAAAAAGTCAGTAAATATGAAATGTATTACTCGGAGTCTAGTTTCCAAATATCTAATTTTTTTTAATACCCAAATGATACAAATTAATTTTTAATAAGCGTTTCTAAAAACCACTGTTTAAAAGTCACTTTTTTTACTATACCATGCATGTGTACGTCATCCATATTTTGACCTAAATAATCATATTTTTCTAAATCCTTTTGGGAAAAGATTCATAACTCACTAAAGCACGTTTTCCATTTTTTTTTTATAATTTTTTATTGAATATATTTTTTTTGTTAATTTTTTATTGGCCATTTTTGGTGTTTTAAAATATCGTCGTGTACATCACGCATAAGATGACCTAAACTTATCATTTTAATTTTTTTTAAAATTGAAAAGAATTGTTTGAAGTACGTTTTCGTACAATTTTTTTAAATAAAAAGTTATTAAAATATTAAAAAACCTTGATAATTTAATTTTATAGACCTGTTTCATCAAAAATTAATTGAAAAATAGAAAAATAATCCAATTGTAAAAAAAATTACATATTTGGAATCTACACTGTCTCATCTATAATGGGTTTCAATTTTGTCAAAAAATTATGCAAAAAAGGCCTTCAGACATATGCCCAAAGTCACTATTTTGTTCTGACATTGACAAGACCTTCAACTTACAGGTCAAACCAAGTCCAAAGCCAAGGGTCGGGTTCCCAAGCCTTTTTTTCGACCCAAAATGAATAGCAAAAATTGGGTCGAAAATTCAAATATTTTAACCTTTATGAAATGGGATCTCGTTTTTGATATGTTGTGATTAAGAGGATTAATTACATCTTTTTATCTTTTTATCTTTAGAAGATAGAAGTTAAAGGGTTATCAATGTTCACAATTTAAAAAAAAATGTTAGGGCCAACCTCAAAAAATAGAATAAGGAGACATTTAGTAATATTTTCACCCAATAGAATGTAATTAAATATAGGCTTGAGGAATTCGACAAAGAAGTTTAGATCAATGGCATGAACCGAAACCTTTATAACAAAGGAAAAATCCCTATTAAGCTCTTTTCACTCCCTAGCTACCAAGGAGGTGGTGTTTTGGAGGCAAAAATCAAGAGCCTTATTATTGTCTAAGGGTGATAGGAAAACTAAATTCTTTCACCTCACTATGCTTAACATAGAAGGGCTAATCTAATCAATGAGATTGCTAGAGCTAATGGGAGCATAGTAATCGATGATCTAGAGATTCATAATGAGGCCTCCCTTTTTTTCAAATCACTTCTATCTAGATGTAATGCTCCTAATCTAGGGCTAGTTGATGAGTTGTTCGAAGCTATCCCTGTTGTTCTATCCACTTTTGATAATGAGGATTTGGTTGGGATGGTTACGAAGGATGAAGTTAAGGGGGCCTTCTCCTTTAATGTTGGAAAAGCACCTAGCCCAGGTGGGTTTCTACTAGCTTTCTTTAAGTCTTTCTAGGATATCATCCATAAGGAGGTCATGGAGGTTGTGTAAGAACTATTCTCATTTGGTAAAATTCTTAGGGAAATTAACAACACTTTATTGGTTTTTGTCCCCAAAAAAACTAGTGCCAAAGAGTTAAAGGACTTCTACTCCATGGGATCAGTCTTTGCAATTCTATCTATAAAGTTTTCACAAAAATCCTGGCCTTAAACATCTAATCTTTGCTTCATTTTCTCATTTCTATCTAGAAAATCATATTTTTTTCAGAAGAGGAATTCTTGACTCTATTATTTTAGCTCATTAAGTTTTGCATTTGATGGACAAAAGTACAAATATGGGAATGGTGCTCAAATTGAACGTCAATAAGTCTATGACTTGGTGTCTTGGGCTTTACTAAACAAAGTTCTTGAGAAATTTGACTTCTAATAGAAAATTAGAGATCTAATCTTCTCTTGCATTTCCACCCTGATGTAAATTATGTGTTACTAATCAATGGTTGTCAAGTGAGTTTTTTTGCTAGTGAGAGAGGCTTGAGATGAGGGGAACCCTTTTCCCCATAACTCTTTTTTATCACTGTTGAGGCATTGGGTAGGAACATCTCCAAGGCTCTTAGGGGTGGTTTTCCCAAAGGATTTAAACCCTCTGATACTAATTTAGTCTCCTTGCATCAATAATTCATGATGACACCCTCTTTCTAGGTGAGGCTTCAATTAATGAGGCTAAGCATTAGAGAATCCTATTAAATAAGTATGTTAGAATTTTTGTCTAGTGCATAAACATTGGTAAAAGAATTATAGATTATTCCTCAATACTCCCTAAGAGAGCTAAGAAATAATTACAAATATTCTTGGTTGCCTTATCAAAAAGTTGCCCTCTTGTTAACTCTGAATGCCCCTTCGTACACGAAGAATGACTACTAATTTGTGGAACTCCCTATTGGATAGGTTCCAAAGAAAATTGGTGGGTTGGAAATGTTGTTTACTAAGCTAAGAAAGTAAATTATATCTCATTAAAATCTCTCTACAGAGTTTACCTGTCTACTTTCTCTCCTCGTTCAAGATTCCTTGCATTGTGGCTGACAAAATTAAGCGTATTCATTGAAGGTTCCTTTTGTCTAGTTTTGAGGATAAACAAAGGATAGCTCTTGTTTCTTAGGATAATACTTGTTTACTTAAGCTCTAGGGTGTTCTTGGTCTAAGGAAATTAAGGCCCTAAATAAAGCCCTTATTGCTAAGGTTGGTTGGAGATTGCTAAAAGAAGACAACCTTTGGACAAGTATTCTCAAGGCCAAGTATCTTTTGAATGGGAATGCTTCAAATTTATTCTCTTTAGATTTGGTTCCTCCTATCTCCTCCATGTAGAACAATGTAGTCAAATGTAGGCCTATGTTGAGAAAAGACTCCAAATGGAAGGTGGGTTTAACATTTTCTTTTAGGATGATGTTTGGATTAGCAAAGATCATTTGTAGCCCTCACTCCCTAGTCTTTCTTATGCCTCAAGTCTTCAAGAATTCTTTAGGTGCCTTGGTGGTAGACTACATTGAAGTAAAGAACTCTTAAGAGGCCCTAAAAGCCTTCCGTTAGCTCCTTCTCTAACCCAACTATACTTGAGGCTTCCCTTTTCCTTGTTAACCTCCTAAAGGGTTTCCATATTTGCTAATTTGATTGTCTTGACAAAATTGTGTGGGTTGACTCTCCTCAATGAGTCTTATTGTGTCCAATCGGGTCACTCAATCCTTTTGGACCATTCTCCTAATGGATGTCTTTGGACTAAACTCTAGTCTAAGTTCTTGAACCCTAAAATCACCTTCTTTTGTTGGGCTACTTGTCAAAATAAAATTTTTGACCTTGAATAATCTATCTAGAAGAGGTTTTATGATCCCTTAAATAGGTGTGCCCTTTGTGAATTTGACTAAATTGGTCTTTCACCTTTTTTGGATTACCATTTTGCATGGAAAATTTTCAATTTTCAATTGTGCAAATTTGAGTTTTTTGGGTCCTCTTGGACGTATTCCTTAGCTGGTCTCCCCCTCATAAAAGAGCTTTGGAACCTAGTTCTTCCCCATGCTTGTTGGTGCCTTTGGCTGGAGCACGATGCTAGGACCTTTAAAAATAAAAATATGAGCAAGATGAGTGTAGGATCCAAAATCTACAAATTTGTAGTAGAAAAATTCTCCATCATCAAGATCAAAGTACATTCCCCCCTTAGAGGTGGAATTGAGAATTATTGCTAATTGGGGATATCTATTAATTCTAATGTTTCAATGGATCCCAAGATTACTCTTAGGAAAGATACTACATGGACTTTCTTGGATCATAATTGGGTTATACTAAATTTTGATGGAGACATGAAGGGGAACATAGGTAAGGTTGGTGGGGGGTATCATCATAGACAATAAGGGGAATTTGTGGTGGCCTAGACAAGAAACATGGGAGTTCAAACTAATCATGTTGTTGAGGCTAGGGTTACTTTGTGGGGAATTTAGGGGTAAGTGCATGGAAATGGGGGGCCAAAAGTGGGTCAAACGTGGCCACCTTTCTCTTGAAATTAGTAAAAACTAATCTTTGATGAGTAATTCAAGATACCATAATGAAAATTTCAAAGGGTGATAAGAACAAGATTAGTAGTTCTTGAAATCTAGTTTCTAAACTACCAATTTTCTTTAAAATGATGGAGATTAAGATGATCAAATAGGGGAAGCACACAAAGTGGTCATATTTTTTTCAAACAAATATACATAGTGTTAAGTGTGATCCCTCTAAAATGTTTAACTTTTAAAAAGAATTTCATAAATCACTTCAATTGAAAGTTAGCTAACATGTATGCTATATTTTTTCTATTTTTTAATGAATATGGTACATTTATTAATTTTCAAAGTGGACACATTTTGAAAAATAGAAAATTGAGCATGCCTTCCCCCCCTTTAATTTTGAAAAAACTAATCAAAAATCACATTTTAATGTGTATAGAATGGAATATAGAATATAAAAATGTAATTTGTTTCAAATTTTGAATGAGTAGATAAAAAAGATGTTGAAAAAGCAATACATGTGTTATTGGCAAAAAATGAAGACCCTAGCAAAAATAATTGAAGATCAAAACCTTAATATATTTGAATTATAGATAAAATTACATGGTTAGAAAGGTAAAACATAGTTTGATGTTCTAGTGGCATTTTTCCAAAATAATATCTTAAAATATGCAAACCTGATGGAGAGCACACTCAACATTTACTTTTTTTAATGTTTTATACAAAATAAAGATTTGGGCACCTTACATGCAGGCCTAACCCTTTGGCTTCGATATCTAATCCAAATCCAAAAAGGTTAGAATTTCTAAAGCAAAAAAAATGTGCATTACAATGCGGCACGTGTTATAATGTGTGTGCATGTTATAATGCATGAACATTTTTCTTGAGATGAAAAAACATAACATTTACCAAAAGACAAAATCCTATGATTTTGGTCCCACAAACTCTTCTTTTGCAAAGTGTTGAATCATGTAAATGGGCAGAACCTAATCTAATCCTAAACTATCAATAGGAACAAAGAGACATAAGGTTAAATAAAAGATTGACCACTTCACCATTCTAGAGTGTTGGATATTCATTGATAAACAAAGTCAAAGTCTATAAGGAGAAAAATGATCATTAATATGAACCAACAATGGAACTAGAAATGCACACATGTAGAAATCAAAGATTGAAGAGACATCTCATCAAAAGATCTTCAAACATCCATCACCAAAGAGAAATATCTCATTTGCATTAAATAAAAGACTACTACAAAGCCTTTGCAGTGTTTTATAATGATGTCACACTAACTAATCTTTAATGCAGGGAGTCAACAAATGTGACTTGAGGGAGATTTTGGCACTCACAAGATCCCCTTAAACATTCCATTCATCTATGGAGACATTCATTTATGGAGTGTTCCCTACTTGTCTACACCTTCCTATGGCTCATACAATGCATTCTTAGCAATTATATAAAATAATGAAATATAATATTTGATTCCCTAGATTATAATTGTGCGTTCACTATATAAATATGGTTGAATGACCAAATACATTTACATCAAAAACATGTATAAATAGAGCCAACAAGTTACTTTGGAGCTCCAAGATGCAAACACTTGTCACCAATCTATTGCATAGTAGGACACCTCCTCAATGCACATAACACAATACAAGAGACAATTTGAATAGAACTTGCACAAGGAAAATCTCCCTCAAGGATAAGTGTTTTAGTGTAGGAATCAAGTGGAATCTTCCTCTAATTATGTAAGTTAGCCACCTAGTTTACAAGTCCATATGGCACATGTACCAATTCCTTGTGTTTAGCTTCCATGCTTCATATCACTCTAGTCCCTCAGAAATTCCCTATAATAAGATTTCATTTTGTGTGCACTAAATTCTACATTGCAAGCAAGTAGAAACTATAATTAGAAGACAAGAAACAAAATGGCCATGTAGTTCTTTTTTCATGAAACTCACACTTACAAGGGTCATAAGGGCACTTTTTTTGGGATGGGTTGTTGCTTTAGCCACTAGAAAATTATTTTGGACCAACAAGTTATAGTACAAATAGAAAATTGGGTCTCCATTGGTCATAGGACATTGCTTGACTCTTTATTGAATAATAATTGGCCAATGAAATATTTGGTTGTACAATGGCATTTGCTATTTTTAACGTTTTTTCAATATATGAAAATAAATTAATTTATTTCTATTTCAAATATCCATTAAATATTATATTATATGAAAACTTTATAATTGTTAAGAAAATAATAACTTTCAAATACATGAATGTTACATAAATGTTACTTGGGTGAAAGGGAGATCACATTTCCATTAGCCGTTACTGTTGTCCGTATTGTTAAAACAATGGAACAACCAAAAGTAAAAGAACAATAAACAATCACACATTGCAAAGCTATTTAACGTGGTTCACCATATGTATGGCTACATCCACAAAGTAGGGGAAAACTCTTTTATTTATGTGTTCTTAGATATGTTTACAGTAGCATATACTTATGCTTATATAGATTACAATACCCGTGAGGAGATAAGATAGAAGGAGCCGAACAATGAAGAGTCACCACAAAATAAACTATCTGCTTCTATTCTTTCGTCAATAAAACTTTCGTTCAATTAAATAAACTAGTAGTTGCACCAAATCTATGCACAATGAAATAGTCGATAGGGTGTATCAATCTCTCATATACAGTTTAAACCTTAAAACTAAATTGGAGCCTTCCATGAAGCACATTGAAAAATAAAATCAGCAAAAAGCATGATTGTTTTAAAAATTGTGGACAGTTTAAACTGAATAACTAAAATGTTTATGTATTTCATAGTCCAAGACATAGTAGTCTCAAAACTTAAAAAAGGAAAATTTAGAAACAAAAAACATTTCTATCAAATATCTATACAATAGGAAATTTGGAAGTTTTTGGAAAGTAATTATTTCTACCATTAGCTACTAATGAAAGAGAAGTTAAATTATATACAAGGGTTTAGCAAAAAATTAGCTTTAGATGTAACAATTCTTTAGAGTTATCTTTTCTATGAAATATTTGAAGATTTAATAGTGTAGAGCTAGTTCAACTTTGAATAAATCCAGTTTAATAGTGGGAAAGCTTTAAGGAAATACAAATGCAATTACAGATGGGAAGTAGCGGCAGTTGGTTCCCAACTGTCGCTGCTCTTTAAAAAAAACATGTCTGTACAGTCAATTAAAGAAGAATGTCTGCTCATCTGCAAAAATAATATTCACACAACCAAAGAATCTCCACATAATTTGTAGGCAAAGCAAGTGTTTGAGTTTTCCTTTTAAAATCGAACAAAAATAAAATTTAAAAAAAACTCTAAAACAAAAAATTTTGAACATTTTGACTAGACTACGTAACTAAGAGAAATACTACACTTTCAATAGTTTTGCATCGAAATATTGTTGATTTTTTGGGATTGGCCCAAAATTAATGAATGCTATCTATTAGCAAAAAAAGTAAATATGGATAAAGTAAATAAACACAAAATCAAAAGGGTCGGATGCAGGGTCACAATAAAAAGGTAATAAAACAAAATTCTAAGAGATTTTTTTCTGTTTCCCAAAGGTACATGCAAATGTTCAAACTAGCCTCCCACAATTGTGGTGCCAAATTTATGCCCATAAAAGTAATGACTCACATCAATAACTTCTCCCCATGGTAGGCAACTAGGCATATGTATAGTGGCACCAAGGGGTGTTCTTGTCACCTTAGCTATGCATGATCCTTAGGAGGGTTGTGAGGCTGAATAAAATATGAAACAAAAGTGAGATTCTTTTGTTTTGGAATAAGAGAACAACTAGGAATAATTTGAAGGCGTCTGCAATTTGTTTCAGATTTTGTTTAGGTGATTGTCATCAGAAACGATGGCAGTGCAGTACAAATACTGCAGCATTGGGCTTGCGTGGGCGCCTGAGAGCCCTATATATCACCATCGTTCTGCTTATCCTTATCCACACTCACATGTTTCGCAACGCGTTATTTTCAGGGGTGAAATCAAGTACCAAAAAAAATCTTCTTTTGCTACGGTACTCATCTTTCTTGCTGAAAAGCAAACAAATCTTATCCCTTCTCACCAGCCAAAGGCCAAGATAACGCTAGAAAGTAGAGATGATGCAGAACGTCCCTTATATGAAAGGACACGTTTTATTTTGCAAGATCCCAAAGTACTTGAAGGAATGTGTCACTGATGTTCAATGGAATTGATTACATATATTTAGTGCTTATTATATACATTTAATAGATTTGACAGATTCCATGCTCAGTCTTTTTATTACTGTATATCGTTCGTGAGTTTTGGGTAGAAGGTAAAAGAAAGGGCAAACAGTGAATAATATGGTCTGACATAAGATAGTTACGTATATCGTACGGTTCTGGTGGTGATTTAACAGATTTAAAAGGTCGTAAGGTTGAAAGGTTTACTGAAATGATAAAATGTAATGAAGTTTTAGGGTTGAAGTATTAAAGATTGTTAAAATGATGTAAATATGGTAATTTTTTATATTATAGATCATGGTTGGTTTTTTCAATATAGAATTTTTAGGTGTGGTTCATTTTTTCAACACTCTTTTTGAATTACATTTTGGTGTTCGGAGTTTCCAATCAACTCTACCATCATATTATTTTCCATGATCAGTGAAGATTTATACCTAAAAATTATTGTGTACTTGTTCTACCACTGAAATATAAGATCTCTTTGGAACAAAAACTATTAGTTTGCTCTGTATTACATTTCCATAAAACTCATTTCTCCAATAAAAATTAACAACTCAAATTAAAAATTATAATTAAAATAAAAAACAAAAATTAAGATTTTAAATCAATAAAAATAAAAAAAGTTTAACATTAAAAGAAAAAATAATTAAAATAATGTGGGTACTTCTTGATTTCAAGAACTATCTTGTTAAATTTTTCTATTAATAATTATCTTCCTTTCTTAAGATGTTCTTATTAGATTAAAAAACAATTCTCTAAACTTAAATCTAATTTCTATGAATTAGAAGTGATAATTCCTTCATTAGAACCTTCTTATGGAATTAAATAACAATTCTCTTGAAACATAAATTTATTTTCTACAAACCAGAAACCATAAACACTATACAGATTTGTACATTTTATCAAAATAATAATTAATTTGTTGAACCCAATAATTTTAATTGTTATTTTTATCAAATAGACATCTGGATAAGCATTGCTGAGTATCATGGTGGCTCATTTCTCCAACACTTTAACACACTGTATTTATATGTAACATCTAGTCTATCTATAACAACATAATAAGTACCTAAATTACAAGTACTTACTGGTAAACACAGTAGCATAGATATCTAAAATACCACACAAGTCATTGTAACTTGACGCAGCACAATTCATAAAAAATTAATGATAGAATACTAAACGCCAAGGCATTGAGAAAAAAGTAAGAATTAAAATGGTTATTCAAAAACACTCAAGGAAATAATCCCTGTGCTTTCTGTTCATCAGTATACATCAGGGAACATAATCTTATTCAGGATGCTTTTCTTTTCCTCACATGTACAACTTGTTTAAGATAAGGTGCGTTCAGTTAAATCATATTAGTGAAGTCCCTAACACATTTTTGGATGTGGAAAATCGAGGATGTTCTTCCCTATAAATAGAAGTGAAGAAGAGGTTAGCATTACAAACCAGCCTAGTAATTGTGCATTGCAGTAGCTCTAGACTTGAGTCAGCCATGGCTTTCTACAAGATTTCATCTGTTTTTTTCTCTTCTTCTTGTTGTTGATCGCCTTTCCATTCCACTCCGTTGCTGAAATACGTCGAGAAATTGCTGAAAAGATAGAGCGTATCAATAAAATGGGAGAGTTTTATGGGCTGGTCGTTTCGACCAAAGCTGAACTCGAAGTAGTTCTAGATGAGCGCTCTGGAATGTTCCGTCCAGACAGAGAATTACCCACCATAGATATCTCTGGTTGTTACAAACCCAATTTATTTCTCCTCTTCCCTTGTTAAATTTTAGATTTGAATTTTCTCTGGGATTTTGTTTCTGCCCTTCCCAGGTCTAAATCTTAAGATAATAATATGCATTAATGGTTGATGTTGGGCATTGTGTTACAGCAAGGAGGTTCCATGTGGGAGATATTGGAGGGCATAGGTCTCTCGTGGTGATGTGTGGAATGGGAATGGTAAACACACTTTCAACATAAATTAAACTAAAAGAGATGTAGTATTGTTAGCATTATCATGAATAACTAGCTATTTTCTTGTCTGTATGTTGTAATTTTGATGTCAGATAATATCCATAAAAAATAAATTATAAATCCATATGTGGATATACTTGAATGGATTAAGTCGTCAGTTTTAAAATTGAAAGATAAAGTAGAATCATTTTTTATATTTCCATTTTTTTAGTATTAAAAGAGAATCTAACTTTTAATGAACTGTTTATATATCTGGCAAATAAAAATTAAATATAATTTATTAAAAAGTTATATGTATATAGTTAAATTGATTAAGTTGTCAACATCAAAATTAAGAGATAAAGTTCAATCTTTTTTATTATGTTATATTGTGATTCCTTTTTTTGTTTTAAAAGAGAATTTGAGTTTTAATAAACTGTCTATGTATCTCCCAAATAAAAAATAAATATAATTTATTAAAAAGTTAATTATAAACATATATGTGTATATAGTGAAATTGATTAAGTTGTCAGCCACAAAATTGACAAATAAAGTTAAATCTTTTTATTATTTTATATTGTGATTTCTTTTTAACTTTAAAAGAAAACATGATTTTGAAAGAACTCCTATGTATTTCTCAAATAAAAAGTAAATATAATTATTAAAAAGTTAATAATAATAGATAAGTTAATTATATTTCAAAATATATGTTTATAGATATATTACAAAATTCTAATGTTTAAAATGGTATCAAAATATTAATATATATTAAATTTGAGAACCTATATAAACTACTATTAGATTTTAATTGTTTATTTACAATAATTAACAAATTAAAATAATATCAAAATTAATTTTTTTATAGTTAAAATTAATTTTTTGTGCAAAGAATAATGAGAGTTATTTTTATTATTTTTAGATATAAATGAAGTATACTAGCATACCTATCTTTAGAAAATCTATGTAAAATACGCTTTATTAATGAAAATTAACAGGCAACTTCGAAAATACCAACACAACTCACTAACAAACTTATGTACTTCAGAGTTATTTTATAGTTACTTTATTTACTTAAGAGATTTTTATTTTATTTTATTTTTTTACTTAATATTATTTAATAGCTTTAATTTTTTTTATCTATGTTTTAGTTTTTATTATTTTTATATGTCAGCTCTTTAATAGTTTTTGTTAACATTCTACACTCCAGTTAAGCCTCCCAGCATAAAAACCACCATTAATTATTTAATTTAACACAGTTTCTGATGATAAAAATTATGTAAGATTTTGATGTTTAAATAAAATGATCCACAATTAATTTAGAAAAATGAAAATATATGTCTGTGAATGTATGGCGCAGGTGAATGCAGCACAGACAACACAGTTGATGGTGACTCTGTTTCGTGTGAAGGCAGTAGTTCAGTATGGAAGAGGATTAAGCGCCAACCCTAATAAATTCATCATCGGTGACGTGGCAATAAACCGTCAATTTGCACACACTGCCCTTTTCTACTGGTAGGTGCTTACAGTTACCCTCATCTTTCTTCATTCACTGTTCAAATCTTGTAGATGATATAACTACTTCTAAACTAATATTGGGTATGGGGATGAAATCAGAAATTTGGAGGTGATGATGAGAGATTCGACCGTGAAATTGCGAACCTCACATTTTCCAATTACAATGTTGGAAAATCTAAAAACCAAGTTGCAAATGAGCTTCAGAGTGTGTACCCCCAGCGAGAAGAGATTTATTCAATGAGAGGAAAGGTTGAAGAGGGAAGGCCCCAGTTTTGATTGAATGTGGATAATGATCTCTATACCACTGCACAACAGTTGGAGGTATTTCCATGAGCTATAACTTACAGCTTAGATGTGTTTGGTACTAAATTTTGTTTTCAATTTCATTATCCTTTGTGGAGAATTGTGGATATTGATTTTAATTTCAATTAATTAATCACTTCCAATCCAACAGCTTAATGTTATATTGAATTGAATTACAGGAAGTAGAGCTAGATAATTGCATGTCAGTGGAAAACACCTCTGTATGTCTGCAACAGCAGCCAAAGATCAAGAGGGTTGAGAAGGGAAGCAGTTCCGACTTTTATGTGAATAACGAAGCATACAGAGACTTTCTCCGCAACCAACTGAATGTCTGTCTCCATCGACACTTCAAGCGCTGCAATTGCAATGGTGAGACATCAAAGTGCCTCACGTAAAGTGTCGATGTGTTGTAGTCGATTCACCAGTTGTTTACATGTGGGAGCAAGTCCCACATGTAAACAACTGGTATATTTGACTACAACGCACCAGTTCTTTAAATTCTTACACATCAAAGAAAGTTACTTAAGCATCTATCAGTTTTCCATTTTTTTTAGTTTTAATATAATATAGTTATGTGATAAAAGAGATTAGTAAGTTGTAACTCTTAAAAAAAGGAAGGAATTCCAAGTTCAAGTCACTGCAAAACTTTTTAAAATGAATATTTAAACAAACCCATAAAAAACTTGACTTTGTAATATACCCGGTCAGAAGTTCCAAGTTCAAATCACTACAATTTTTTTTGAAAATAGTTACCATCAAGAACTTGACTTAGTAATAGACTCAGTTGTTTAACTATTTAGAGCTCATCAAGGACTGGACTTAGCAGTATATTCACTTAATTGTTAACTTGTCAGTGGTTAAGACTGTTTCCATTATGTTGATTACAATACACCTGCTGTATAAACTAATTGAACTGGTTGTAAGTAAATATGTAATTAATTGAACTGGTTGTAAGTAAATATGTAATTGTAGATCAGTGTTTCAGGATTTAATTGTGTGTCCGTTTTTTTTTCTCATAATGAATAGAAATTTGATGTCTATCATAAATATGTAATTGTGCAGGTGTGCCAGAGTGAGAACAAGGCATTCATAGCAATGAGATCCATCATTGATTATGCAGGAGGGTCTCCTGATGGAAACGACGTTACTGTGATAAGGAATTTATGGCCTCAGCATGCTCGTAAAGAAATCACCCAGATCTTCACCAATTTCGCATCGATCGATTCCAACATCCGTACAGTTGCATAAGACTTAATCCGCTGAACGGATGTCTAGATGTCTATATATGTACATGTTTAGTTCCAGTGGCCGCTTAATCTATATGTGTGTGAGATTATCTATATGAGTATCTTCGCTGCTTCGGTCGCTGCATAAGTTACCTTACTACCATAAATAAGAGTGGCTTGTTGTAAACGCCTCATCTGTTCTATGTTTTTTTTTTTTTTTTTCATAATTCTTAAATAAAGGTGTAAATAGTACTGAAATATCCAAAAACAAAAACCAGCAAACACAGAGATGAGAGCAAACACTTAGAAATTCAGACCAGCCAAGCAAGAGCTTATAGATGCAGAAGATAATTAAAAACCAAAACCTCGACCTTACAAACCTTCTGTTTTTTACTGAAAAAGGTTGAGCCATTGAAAAACACAGACATTGCAAGTTCAGTCCTGATTTAAAAACTGCACTGCACCTGAGATATGGGTTTTTGAGGTGCGGTGAGATATGGGTTTTCTAGTCCTAGCTCACCCATCACGTTCCCAAAGTGGGCTGCAGTGCATGTGGCTGCTGGGGATTCTCTGTATTATCAAAAAAAAAAATATATATATATATATATATATATATATATATATATATATATATATATATATATAATTAAATTACAACATACAGACTAATTAAGATTTACCATCACATAAAAAATGGTATTCAGAAAAAACTGTTTTTTACAGCAAGCGGATCAACTATTTACCACTTTTGAGATTCAATGTGTTGAAAGTATTATCAATTACAACATCGATCTCTGAGCTCTGGACGACACACTTCCATCACATCCCCAACCCCTGTAAAAACCTGAGTATTTTCGTAAGATTAAAGGTCACAATAAGCAGACTTAAATAAATGTTGTTTCTATTGGTGGGATCCCAATCGCCCCATACAGTAGATTCCATAGGAATCCACAAATTTAGGTCCATTTAAGGTTTAAAATTGATGCGCAGTGTTCACTGACATGGGTTCGATCGACTAAGATTGCATCGAACTCATTTTTATTCTATATCTAATCATTTGAGCTTTATTTGAATTTATCTTAGTCGATCGAATTATTTTAATTTGCTTTCTACCCCATTCTCCTCAATCTAAATAGGTATTTATTTTAATAAGTATTATATATAATATGGTGAAATAGTGCGATAGGTGCAGAGATGTTGTTCCAGGCCCAGCAAGGTTCGATGGTGGAAGAGGATTGAGACCTACCTGGTTTGTCTCCCACCTCTTTGAAAAAATGTGTCATTTCATCATAATGTTGGAGTTGTCAGAGTTGCTCCCCTTCTTCTGTAGCTCGTATTCCTCGTGTCCTGTTCTCCCCTTGTAAGGAGGGTCACAAATCTTGGGCTGCGGTTTTTAAATGTAAGGACATCCCTCAACGCTCAATAGCTTGTCCTATTGATGTGATCATTGAGGAGGATAGTATCCTAATTCATATGCCTGATATGGTTGTGGAAAGATCCTCTTCTAAATTTGAAAATGCTCTAATTGGAAGATTTTTTTAGTTTTCACCCTAATATTGGTGTTAGACACTGGGCTGGGCATAGATGGACGTTAAGTGGCTATCTGGTAATTTTTTGTTTAGTGAAGGGCTTTTTTTTCTCTTTTCTTTCACTTGTAAGGAGGATTGTGTCTGGGAACATTTGTTGAGGGCCCTTAGTTTCGTGTCAAATCTAGTTTAGCCTTGTGCGAATGGAAGCTAGGGTTTGATCCTATTAAAGAGTACTTAAACATGGCCCTTGTTTGGGTTAGGCTCCTTGGCCTCGCACTTAAATACTAGGAAGAAGAAGTCATGGAGGGGATAGCCAAATCTTTTGACCATCTTTTAACCATTGATGGGGTGACTAGATCAAGGAAAAGGCTTGTTTTTGCTAGATTCTATGTGAACATGGAGATTAACAAGGAACTTCTTATTTTGTAGTTCTATCTTCCAAATATAGACACTAGGTGCAACCAATCAAGTATGAAAATACGTTTCCTTTCTACCAAATTTTTCAGAAACATGGTCAATGCCTCTCTAACTATTGCCCAAGGAACAATAAGAATAAGGAGATCTAGAGAAAAAAGGTTAATGGCACTCCTAGCTCCACCCTTATAGGTGAAAATGTGGTCTAAAAGGAACAAGTCACATATGCTTGCCTTGACCGAGAAATGTCTAGAGTTAAGTGTTTTCTCTAGGGGTGAATATGCTAAAGAGAAGCAATATTTTGTTCAAGAGAAGTCTTCTTTAGCTCTAGATATTGTTGGGAGCCCCCCTATTCAAGCTCAAGATTATTTTGGTCATGGTGTTCCTAGTGGTCATATTGTTATCCCTACCGACTCTTTGTCTGTTATTCAAGCTCCCTCCTTTATTGTTGGGACTTTATCTCCCTCAAAATAGGCTCCTTTTATTGTTGGCAAATCTCCTAAGGCTACCTTGAGCATAAGCAAAAAGATGTTATGGTGGCTCTAGTTTAGGTAGTTTAGAAGAGGATGTAGAGATTATTCTAAGCTCATTGGCTCATGAAATAGAGTTCACATCTCTCCCATCTTCATCCATGAGGAAAATCAATGGCTCTTCTAGTACAAAGCCTTCTAGAATCCCTAAGAAAAATGCAGATGTTGGATTGGAACCAAAGAGGGGGCACCCAAGATCAAGAGAAACTTGATCCAAGTAGACTGCCAAAGATGTCACCAATGTGAAGCAAAAGACTTTGGAGCTAAATATCTCTAGAAAATCCTATAAATGAAGATTATCTCTTAGAATATCAGAGGGCTTAATGGTCCAAATAAGTAATAGATTGATATGAACTTTTGTTTGGACCATAAGCCCTCTATTCTTCTCCTACAAGAAGTTAAGATGTCTATAGCAGTTTTTTTCTCAAATTAGAAGGAAAAATTGGAAAAATGTTGTTTTTGAAGGTGTTAGCTCCGAAGTGGCCTTGTGACCCTTTGGGATCCTCAAGCTGTAGATGGGGAGATCTTGTTAAAGAATAGACACTTGACTTAGCTATCCCTTTTTCTAGCAAGAATAGTAATGTCCTTTGGAATGATTTGACAAAATTTAGAAGCTCACGCAAAGAAATAAGGTGGATGGTTGTTGAAAATTTCAACACTCCACTCTCTCCAAATGAAAAGCAAGGTGATATTCTATAATGTCCCCATTTCCGGCATGAGATGTGCTATGTGCTATGTGATTGATCCAAATCAAAATGGTAAAGTCATTGCTAATGCTAAATTAGACAATAATAATTTGTTCAAGTTCTATGAATTTGCTACTTCTAAATACTCTTTTTTATCTACCATTGATTTTGATGTTTGACATGAAAGACTTGGTCATATCAATGCTGCCAATATTGTCTTCATGCAAAAATCTAATATGGTAGAAGGATTGCCTAGTATTGTTCCTCCTAAAATTGTATGCACAGGATGCATGAGTGGTAAGACGCATAGGAAGCCCTTTCCTAAAGGTCAAGCATGGAGGGCAAATCATAAGTTGCACCTTGTTCATAGCGACCTTTTGGGACCCATGGAAAATGAATCCATCCAAGGATCAAGGTATGCACTTACTTTCGTTGATGATTATTCAAGAAGAACATGGATCTATTTTCTTAAAAAAAAGGATCAAGTTTTTGATACTTTTGTTGATTTTCATAAATTTGTTTAAAGACAATCTAGTTTTAAACATAAAATATTTAGGATTGATAATGGTACTAAATATGTGAATAATGTTTTTAATAGTTATTTGAAGTCTTTTGGTATTAAACATGAGCTAACCATTCCCTATACAACTCAACAAAATGGTGTAGCAGAAAGGAAGCATAGAACTATTGTTGAAATGGCTAGATGTATGTTACATGCTAAAAACATGCTTATAAATTTTGGGTTGAAGCTATGTTTTGTGCTACTTATATTATTAATGGAACTCCAACCAAAGCCTTAAGGGATATCACCCCTGAAGAGGCTCCCAGTCCGGTAGGAAGCCTAATCTTAAGCATTTAAGAATCTTTGGTTCAATTTCTTTTGTTCATAAACCTAAACAAAAAAGGCAAAAATTAGATTTTAAATTTTCTTCTCAAATTTTTGTTGGGTATGATGAACAATCTAAAGCTTATAGAGTTTATAATCATGTTGCAAATGAAGTTAAAGTTGTTAGAGATGTATGCATTGCTGAAAATGGTGTTCATGATTGTTCTAAAGTTGTTAACAATGGTTCTTCTCAAAACAATGTTCTTGTTATTGAGGATAATCCTCCTCCTTTGAATCCTTCTAATACTTTTCTTAGTCAAAGTGATAGTGAACATGATGAACATTCTCATAATGATTCTTCTTCTAGTGATGTTACTCCTACATCTAAACATATGCCTAAATGGTTTAAAAATTTTGTTTCAAGAAAGTGATGATATCTTAACTAGAATTGATAGATATAAGGCTAGGAAATCAAACTATTGCAATTATGCTTTGATTTCTAAAATTATGGATACTAATGATCCACAAAGTGATGATCAAGCTAAACATCAACCTCATTGGGCCTTTTATGCAAGATGAATATAACATGTTGATTGCAAATCAAACTTGGGAGCTTGGAGTGAAAGCAATAAGAATTGCAATACATAAACTATGCACAATGAGAGTACATATAGATGAAAAGTTTGAGTTGAATCAGAAGTTGACTCAAACACTCAAAGAGTGGTGGCAAATGAGTGTCGACACATAACTTGGAGAGTTGTGTCGAACTCTCCGAGTTGACACCTAACCACCTAAGGTGGGTTAAAGCCATGTGTGGAATATATGCATAATTACTTATTTAAATAATAGGTAATAGCATTAGTATTCCTACACTAACAATGGAGTGGCATGCTTATATAGATAGAATTTAGAATTTGTTTAGAGTATCTATTGTATTTCAACTATAGAAACATAGAAACAATGTTATTTTCAATTTTAAATATATTGATTGTTATTTCTCCCAAATGGCAATTTACATACCATGCCTTCCATTCCTCACAAATAAAGTCACTTCAACTGTAGGAGTCATTTTTCATTGCTACTATCTTCAAAGCTAGCCTGCTTCTCCTTAGGGCAAGCAATCTAGGTATATGTTTAGTGGCATTGAGGCCACCAAGAAGGTGTTCTTGTCACCTTAGCTATGCATGATCCATATGAGGGTTGGGAGGCTTTGGATTACTAACCTAATGAAAACTCTTAGTGGGTAGCTCCTCAATAGATGAGCCTCCTGCCCTCATAATAATATTGTACCCTGTACTTTATTATATTCAACTTTAATATTTTGAACTTTCAAATTGTATTCACTTATTTTACTAAATCATAAATACCAACCAATCACCTTTTTATTGCATACTATATATAATACTAATCAAAATCTTTAAAATATTTCTAAATATTAATAGTTATTTGCTGTTAGGTTGTCTGTATTAATCGTGTGTTCTACTCTTCCATCAATAAAACTTTCGTTCAATTAAATAAAATATGAAATAAAAGTGAGATTCTTTTGTTTTGGTATAAGAGAACAACTAGGTATAATTTGAAGGCGTCTTCAATTTGAATCAGATTTTGTTTAGGTGATCTGTCATCAGAAACGTTGGCAGTGCAGAACAAATACTGCACCATGGGGTTTGCGTGGGCGCCTGAGAGCCCTATAGATCCCCATCATTCTGCTTATCCTTATCCACACTCACATGTTTCGAAACCTCATCATTATTTTCAAGGGTGAAATCAAGTACCAAAAAAATCTTCTTCTGGTACGGTACTCAACATCAAATTGAAAAGCAAACAAATCTTATCCCTTGTCACCAGCCAAGGGCCACGATAACCCTAGAAAGTAAAGATGATGCAGAACGTCCCTTTTATAAACGGACACGTTTTATTTTGCAGGGTCCCAAAGTCCTTCAAGTAATGTGTCACTGATGTTCAATGGAATTCATTACATATATTTAGTGCTTATTATATACATTTAATGGATTTGACAGATTCCTATTGTAAACATGCTCAGTCTTTTTATTACTGTATATTGTTCGTGAGTTCTAGGTAGAAGGAAAAAGAAATGGCGAACAGTGAATAATGTGGTCTGACATAAGATAGTTACGTATATCGTATAGTTTTACTGGTGATTTAACAGATTTAAAAGGTGGTAAAGGTTGAAAGGTTTACTGAAACCATAAAATGTAATGGAAGTATTGGTGCAGATTGTTAAAATGATGTAACCATAGTATCATTCTCTATAGATCATGGTTCTTTTTTCAATATCTTTTTGAAATAAGGATTTGTTTGTGTGGTTCATTTCTCCAACACTCTTCTTGAATTACATTTTGGTGTTCCAAATTTCTAGTTAACTCTATCATCATATGTTATTTTCCATGAATCAGCTATAAGATTTATACCTAAAAATTGTTATGTCCCTGTTCTACCATTGAAATACAAGACCTCTTTGGAATAAAGACTTTTAGTAGACTCTCTATTACATCTACATATAACTCATTTTTCTAATAAAAATTAACAACTCAAATTAAAAATTATAATTAAAATAAAAAATGTTTAACATTAAAATAAAAATAATTAAAATTATGTGGCTACTTCTTGATTTCAAGAACTGACTTGTTAAATATTTCTTTTAATAATTATCTTCTTTTCCTAAGATGTTCTTATTAGATTAAAAAAACAATTCTCTAAACTTAAGATAAGATCCCTCTCCACCACTAGTACGTGCTTTTGGTGTGACGGCAAAATTCTACATGGTATCAGAGCCTCCCATTCTACTCTCCTTTCTTTTTTGAGAGTCTTCATCAGATTATTTTTATCATCTCAATATATATTTTTCATCTCTGGTGAAATATTTCTGGCATATGTGAAGGTTTTATCTGCAGTTAGTGATTTTGGGTTGGGTGGCATACGCCAACACTTAAATTTAGTTTCTATCAACTAGAAGTGATAATTCCTTCTCTAGAACCTTCTAATTGAATTAAAAAATAATTATTTTGAAACTCAAATTTATTTTCTACAAACCAAAAACCATATCACTATACAGATATGTACATTTTATCAAAATAATAATTAACTTGTTGAAACCAATACATAATAGTTTTAAATTTCAATTATTATTTTTATCAAATAGACATCTGGATAAGCATTGGTGAGTGTCATGGTGGCTCATTTCTCCAAACACTTTAACACACTGTATTTATATGTAACATCTAGTCTATCTATAAAATATGAAGTACCTAAATTACAAATACTTACTGGTAAACACAGTACCATAGATACCTAAAATACCACACAAATCATGGTGACTTGACACAGCACAATTCATAAAAAAAATAATGATAGAATTACAAGTACTTACTGGTAAACACAGTACCATAGATACCTAAAATACCACACAAGTCATTGTGACTTGACACAGCACAATTCAGAAAAAATTACAGCACAATTCAGAAAAAATTACTGGTAAACACAGTTGCATAGATACCGAAAATACCACACAAGTCATTGTGACTTGACACAGCACAATTCATAAAAAATTAATGATAGAATACTAAACGCCAGGCATTGAGAAAAAAGTAAGAATTAAAATGGTTATTCAAAAACACTCAAGGAAATAATCCCTGTGCTTTCTGTTCATCAGTATACATCAGGGAACATAATCTTATCGAGGATGCTTTTCTTTTCTTCACATGTACAACTTGTTCAAGATAAGGTGCGTTCAGTTAAATCATATTAGTGAAACCCCTAAGACATTTTTGGATGTGGAAAATCGAGGGTGTTCTTCCCTATAAATAGGAGTGAAGAAGAGGTTAGCATTACAAACCAGCCTAGTAATTGTGCATTGCAGTAGCTCTAGACTTGAGTCTGCCATGGCTTTCTACAAGATTTCATCTGTTTTTTTTCTCTTCTTCTTGTTGTTGATTGCCTTTCCATTCCACTCCGTTGCTGAAATACCTCGAGAAATTGCTGAAAAGATCGAGCGTATCAATAAAATGGGAGAGCTTTATGGGCTGGTCGTTTCGACCAAAGCTGAACTTGAAGTACTTCTGGATGAGCGCTCTCGAACTTTCCGTCCAGACAGAGAATTACCCACCATAGATATCTCTGGTTGTTACAAACCCAATTCATTTCTCGTCTCCCCTTGTTAAAATTTAGACTCGAATTTTCTCTGGGATTTTGTTTCTGCCCTTCCCAGGTCTAAATCTTAAGATGATATGCATTAATGGTTGATGTTGGGCATTGTGTTACAGCGCGGAGGTTCCATGTGGGAGATATTGGAGAGCATAGGAGTCTTGTGGTGATGTGTGGAGTGGGAATGGTAGACACATTTCAACATAAATTAAACTAAAATTAAACTAAAAGAGATGTAGTATTCTCAGCATTATCAGGAATAGGGTAGCTATTTTCTTGTCAGTATGATGTAATTTTGATGTCAGTTGAAATAATATCTATAAAAAGTTAATTATAGACTTAATACCTCCATATAGTTAAATTGATTAAGTTGTCATTTTTAAAATTGAAAGATAAAGTAGAATCATTTTTTTATTGTGATTTCTTTTTAGTTTTAAAAAAGAATTTGATTTTTAATGAACTGTCTATGTATCTCTTAAATAAAAACTAAATATAATTTATTAAAAAGTTACTTATAAGCATATACATGTATGGAGTTAAATTCATTAAGTTGTAGGCATCAAAATTAAGAAATAAAGTCCAATTTTTATTTTTTTTTATGTTATATTGTGATTTCTTTTCAGTTTTAAAAGAGAATCTGATTTTTAATAAACTGTTTATCTATCTCTCAAATAAAATATAAAAGGTCTATGTTAGGATTAGTGATTAAAAAATAGGCACTTCAAAGGATATCTCTCCAAGTAATTTAGATATATTTTTTAAATATAGGTATATGACAAAATTGACATAAAAAGTTAAATCTTTTTATTATTTTATATTGTGATTTCTTTTTAATTTTAAAAGAGAATATGATTTTAAAAGTATTATCTATGCATTTCTCAAATAAAAAGTAAATATAATTATTAAAAAGTTAATAATAATAGATAATAAATTAATTATATGAAATTATATTTCAAGATATATGTTTATAGATATATAAAAAATATTTTGATGTTTTAAAATAGTATCAAAATATTAATATATACTAAATTTGAGAATCTATATAAACTGCCATTAAATTTTAATTATTTATTTACAATAATTAACAAAAACCATTGGTATATCAAAATTTAATGATGGTTTAAAATAATATCAAAATATTAATATATATCAAATTTGTGAATCTATATAACTTCCAGTTAGATTTTAATTACTTATTTAAATAATTTAACAAAATAAATTTTATTTTTTAAGATATACTTTTCACTTTTATAAAAAAAAATTATATTGTTAAAGATTTTATTAATTGAATAAATAAATTCCCAAAAAATTGTGGATTTCAACAAATCTATGTTATTTTATTTAAGTAGGAATTAGTAGTAGAGGATTTTAGACAATTCTTTTTTAAAATAATAAAATAAATTTCTAAATTAACTTTTAGAATTACATTTTGTTATTTTAAAACTTTTTAAAGTTAAAATTAATTTTTTGTTCATAAAAATAATGAGGGTTATTATTATTATTTTTAGATATAAATGAAGTATACTAGCATACCTATTTTTAGAAAATTTAAGTAAAAGATATTTCATTAATGAAAAGATGCTTTATTAATGAAAAGATGTTTTATTAATTAAATTTAATATAATTCAAAGTTACAAACCAATACAACACAGCAGGCTGTAAGGAGGCAACCAGGCCTGGAATTTGATGGTCTATTTGACCGTTTTTGGCATTTTAGACCGTATATTACAACTTTAAAATTTATTAGACCGTATAACTTGACTTGCTAAATTTTTACATAATTGTATAGATGACACTAAAAATTATTCATAAACAGTAAAATTTTATTATAAGGTAACATAATATAATATTCTTATTTATAATTTGTTATAGAAATATAAATGAATCAATGATGTTTTCTTTTAAATGTTTATCTTGAATATTTTTAAAAATTGATATAGAAATATATATCAAATTAGAATATTTTCAAAGATAATTGTAAATGATATTTTAGAATGTTTATCTTAGTAAATTTTAAAAATCAATTTTGAAACAAATCTTCTTTGTTTTGTTTTATTGTTTTTTATTTTAAAAAACAATTTAGAAACAAATCTTTGGTTTTTCTATACTTGTTTTTTAATTTTTAAAAATCAAATTAGAAACAAATATTTGTTTTGTCTATACTTGTTAATATATATATAGAATAAGTACAATTTTGCAAATTACAATTATAAAAAATGCTATAATTAAAAGCTGATTAAGAATCCTTTGTAGCCAAGGGAAGATGAGTACAGTTGTGAATGCCAAGGTGAACCACTTGAAACAATTGATCTGAGTTGATCACTATGACATTTCTTCAAAGGAAGAGGTCTTGATGTTTGTAGTTTTGTTTGTGACGGTGTTGTTGATTGCTGCTCTTTTTCATTGTCTTTAAACTATTTTTTCTTAACCTGCATTCTTTAAATATAAATAAATTACTCAACATTTTCTTGACAAGTTATAATTTTCTTAAAATGTCAATTGAAAGGTAATTAAATGACCAAACTGTCATAAAAATTTTATATGACAGGCAAGGGTGACCGTCAAATCCCAGGCTTGGAGGCAACTTAGTTATTTTTTAGGTACTTTATTTACTTAAGAGACTTTTATTTTATTTTTATTTTTATTTTAATAGCTTATGTTTTAGTTTTTATAATTTTTAAATGTAAGCTCTTTAATAGTTTTTGTTAACAGGTTACACTCCACCCCTTACTATAACCAATGTAATTAGGCCTCTCAACATAGAAACCACCCTTAATTATTTAATTTTAACACAATTTCTGATGATAAAAATTATGTAAGATTTTGATGTTGAAATAAAATGATCCACAATTAATTAAAAAATGAAAATATGGCGCAGGTGAATGCAGCACAGACGACACAGTTGATGGTGACTCTGTTTCGTGTGAAGGCAGTAGTTCAGTATGGAAGAGGATCCAGCGCCAACCCTAATAAAACATTGGTGACGTGGCAATTCCCCGTCAATTTGCACACTCTGCCCTTTTCTACTGGGAGGTACTTACCCTCATCTTTCTTCATTCCCTGTTAAAATCTTGTAGATGGTATAATTACTTCTAAACTAATTTTGGGTATGGGGATGAAATCAGAAATTTGGAGTAGATGAAGAGAGATTCGACCGTGAAATTGCGAACCTCACATTTTCTAATTACAATGTTGGAAAATCAAAAAACCAAATTGCAAATGAGCTTCAGAGTGTGTATCCCCAGCGAGAAGAGATTTATTCAATGAGAGGAAAGGTTGAAGAGGGAAGGCCCCAGTTTTGGTTGACTGTGGATAATGATCTCTATACCACTGCACAACAGTTGGAGGTATTGCCATGAGCTACAACTTACAGCTTAGAATTATGTTTTCAATTTCATTATCCTTTGTGAAGAATAGTGGATATTGATTTCAATTTCAATTAATTAATCACTTTCAATCCAACAGTTTAATGTTATATTGAATTGAATTACAGAAAGTAGAGCTGGATAAGTGCATGTCAGAGGGAAAAACCTCTGTATGTCTGCAACAGCAGCCAAAGATCAAGAGGGTTGAGAAGGGAAGCAGTGCCAACTTTTATGTGAATAATGAAGTATACAGAGACTTTCTCGGCAACCAATTAAATGTTGTCTCCATCGACACTTTAAGCGCGGCAATTGCAATGGTGGGACATCAAAGTGCCTCACACTAAAGTGGTGGTGTGTTGTAGTCGATGCACTGGTTGTTTACATATGCGACCAGTTGTTTACATGTGAGACCTGCTCCCACTGTAAACAACTGATGTGTTTGACTACAATACACCAGATCTTTAAGCTCTTACACATCAAAAAGAGTTACTTAAACATCTATCAATTTCCCATTTTTTTAGTTTTAATATAAAATAGTTATATAATAAAAGAGATTAATAAGTTCTAGCTCTAAAAAAAATAGGAAGGAATTCCAAGTTCAAGTCACTGCAAAACTTTTTAAAATGAATATTTAAGCAGACCCATCAAAAACTTGACTTAGTAATATGCTCAGTCAGAAGTTACAAGTTCAAGTCACTACAATTTTTTTTGAAAATAGATATTTAAGCAGACCCATCAAGAACTTGAACTAGTAATAGACTCATTGTTTAACTATTTAGAGCTCATCAAGGACTGGACTTAGTAGTATTTTCACTTAATTGTTAACTTGTCAGTGGTTAAGACTGTTTCCATTACGTTGATTACAATATACCTGCTGTATAAACTAATTGAATTGGTTGTAAGTAAATATGTAATTGTAGATCAGTGTTTCAGGGTTTAACTGTGTGCACTTTTTTTTCTCATAATGAGTAGAAATTTAATGTCTATCATAAATATATAATTGTGCAAGTGTGCAAAATTGTGCAAGTGTGCAAACTGGGTCATGTATCATTTTCAGACAATCTTATTATTTGAAACAACGTGATAAAACACATTGCATCAAAGAAGGACAAAATGTATACAACTAAAAATGATATGACTATGTCCAAATAAATATTTTTTAATATTTATTTAAGTCTACATTCCTCGATTCATATTCCGCTAAGTTAATTAAATATCAAAATATTTGATTACCTCTTCTAAAGTCAATATTAAATAAATTTTTTTATTTAATATATTCCTTTCAAACAATTAAATAATTTCTAATTATTTAATTAAGTTGCCCATTCCTCCAAATTTATTTAAATCCTCTCAATCTCTAAAAATAAAATATATTTAAATAAATCATTTAAATTTATTTAAATCCTCTTAATCTCTAAAAATAAAATATATTTAAATAAATCATTTAAATTTATTTAAATCCTCTTAATCTCTAAAAATAAAATATAATTAAATGTTTTATTTATTCTTATATCATGCACGAACAATTAAATAAATTTATTTATTTAATTTGCTTTCTTATCTTCTAAATCTTCTAAAAATAAATCTTTTTTGTCATGCAAAAGCAAAAAGTTGAGTTAATTAATTTAAAACAATCTTGTTTTTATCAAACAATTCTTAAATTAGAATAAATCATTTTAATTTATAAAATCAAATCTTATCTTTGTCATGAAAATAGTTAACTCAACAAAGCATCTTTTTGAATGACACATGTCCTTCTTCTATTCGTGCACGTTCTCTCGAACATTCTCCTCCGTTGATCTTCTTATTTCTTCTGCACCATTGATCTTCTCTCACATAACTCTATAAATACAACCCTCTTCTTCTATCTCACATATCCAACTTTCGAGTAAACTTATGCTGCAGAAACCATAGCGCGTCATTGGCACCCCACTTGCACATCACTTCATCTATTATCCACTCTATATTGTGTTGAAGTTCATTTTCAACACAACTAGTATCCGAGTCGTTTCTCTTTGTCATCTCGAGGAATCAAAGCAAGGAAGCAAGCTTTTTAAGGGCCATCTTCATCACCAAAAGATCAAGAAAGAATAGGCGAACAATGGAAGTCGCAAGATAAAAGGTTGTGAGTATCTCTTTTCTTTATTTTAAATCCTTTTTTTCTGCACATTCCATTGTTGTTTTGGGTTTTATTATTTATTTGATTATTCCCATTTTACCCATAACATTTCTGGCACCCACCATGGGGCTCTTGCCCCTAATCTGACCAAAAATTTGAGTTTCTTAGTGACAAGTTTCGTACAGGCTTCTGATAGGTTCATCCGGCACATTCATCCTCTGAGTCAGTGTGTTTACCTCATGTCACAATGCATACAGACTTCTAGCGCAAACAACCTCTGAACCGGTGCTTTTACTCTATGTTTCGGCACATACATCCTCTCAGCTGGCGCGTTTACCTCCTGTTACGATGCATACAGACTTCCGGCGCAAACAACCTCTAAACCGGCACTTTTACCTTCTGTTTTGGTGCCTGTGGCAACACGGTGCATTCATCCTCTGAGACGATGCATACACTTCCTATTCCGGCGCATGCAAACTTCTGGTGCATACACATTTTGAGCTGGTGCTTTTACCTCTTGTTATGACACATGTAGAGTTACAGTGCATATATCTTCGAAAACAATGCATATACTTCCTGTTCTATCGCCTACATCATTATGGCGCATATACCCTCATACACGGCGCTTACACACTTTTTTACGGCGCATCTGTTAAATTGGCGCTTTTGCCTCTTATTCCTACACTTTTGACATCTGTCTTAGCACATTTGTAAAATGATGCTTACAGTCTCTGTTTCTATGCATACAGATTGTTAAGCGACACTTCTAATTTTTCAGTGTGATTTTAAGATTCCTTGTAATTTTTTCTGATCAACACTAACATTTGTCTTGCAGGATTAGGAGCTGGATAGATCATTTAGCTACATTAATTAATTCATCTTAGATTAATTAGGAGAAAAAAGTAAAAAAAATGCATGCATACAAATCTCACGTAGTCCTTAACTAGGGGAATAGTAACGAACAATCACTGCTATCTTTGCATTATTGCTATTTTTCTTAGTTAGAACATTGCTATCTCACAAACAGAATGAATCATTGCTATATTTAAACACTTCAAAGTTAACAAATGTGTGAGTGCCCAAGTAGATAACATATTTAGTTTTTTTCCTTTTAAATAGGTTTGGATTAACCACCGTCTTCTATGTCTGTTGAATGACAATAGACTTATGCTCTCTCTTTTACTGGGTGACTAGAACACCAGACTTGTTATTCCCTATGTATAACCTTTAGAGGGGCTTGCTCTTGAATGCCCGCCTATCCAAGTGGGAACGACCCTGAGTGGAAACAGGCTAAATCCAAGCCCTACCGATCCACTTTAAATAAACTGTGCTTGAGGTGAAAACTTCTTGCAACGAGTGTCGATGTGGTACACCGATAGCCAACCTCCCACAAAACCCTCCAAGTCGTAACCCTTGGAGGCTGAGAGACTCAATAATAGAGAGTAGTGCTGCCACATGTGTAACCACTCGAACAGTTGTCATGACTACTTAGCCACTTGTTTAGTATACCAAAAACCCATATTTGTTGACACAAAAGCTGGAACCTTTGAAGTGGCCTTGATTTATGTGATTCTTAGTAGAGGTAGCAGGGACAATCCTATGGTTCGGTGGGGGTACGAGCCTAAGGAAATCTAGATCTAATATGCGTTGGAAGTGAGTGCCGTGGAGAGGAGCCGGTGCTACCAAATCCTGGAGCTACACACTTTGAATATGCACAGCTAGGGGACTCAACAAATACTATCATTTCTAGCCTAAGGTGTAATTGTTCTTGTGTCAAAAAGTCCAAAAATATAAAAAAATAACAAAAAGATAAAAATCATGAAAACTTCTATGCGCTTGTTGTGTCTTTTGCCATAATTGGAAATCAAAATTCTCAAAAGACCATGTTTTCAAACCAAAAATAGATTTTTTTTTTAAAAACGTGCCAAAACTCTACAAAACCAAATCTGAAAACTAGAGCGGTGCATATGCTTAGACCTATTGCGCATTTGATCCCTGCTGCGGCACATATATTCTCTACTAGAACTGCGCATTTATATTGACTCGCTACACATTTACCTTCTGAAACCGCGCATTTGTAGCTACACATCTATCACAGTAAGCTTTTCCGGTCTTGTGTCAATTTCTGTAGAGATGGTTAACCAATTAGAATATATTGTTCAAACACTCCAATATCTATAATTGCAAATAAACTTAGGTCCCTCACCCCAAGATTGTATAGCAATTGCTCAACAAATCTAAATCTTACAACAGGAAATGGCAATCTTGCAAGCTAAATAGGCCAATACTAGCTATGCCTTGGCCCAAACTCATACATCCTTTTCCCATCTTAATGATACTATTGATAAGGCAAGCACTACCTCAAGTTAGAAATCATGTACCACCCCACCTACTAGACCTCATTCACCATCTCCCAGAGCACATAGCCCAGAGCATACTAATCCTACTCCTAGCTCAAAACTGCCCAAAGAATCCCATGATGATTGGCTCTAAAGACTATTCTACAAGCCTAAAAGAGAAAGAAAAGTTGTAGAAAACTCCAAATCCATCCATTCATTACCTCACTCCTCTACACCTACGAAGGATGTGATCCAAGGGCTACAAGCAAAGAGTCACCCATATCCCCAAATTCTGGTCCTTAACCTTATCAAAGAACCTTCAAGCATGTCCATTACTCTAACCTCGTCGTGTCACCTGCAACCCCTTAAGCATATTGAAGAACCTCCTACCATGCACCAAAGTCAAGGGCCGTCGTACCTTCATGTTGTTAACCAAGAGCCTATTCAAGATTCTTCTACCTCAACCTCAATTCAAGCACATCAAGAGTTATGTCAAGAGCACACTTTAGAGCATGTGGAAACATCAACCCCTTGTCTAAATCAAGATCAAAGCACTCCCATCCAACCCCTGCATAACCTCTATCTTTTCGATGATCCTATACCTATACATGAGCAAGAGATCCAATTTCCAACCATGCATAACCTAGATCATTTTCATGATCAAGATACTACCTTTGATGAAGAAGCTATCCATGAGCAACTTGATCCTATGCATGAGCTAGAGATCCAATTTTGGCCCCTCCATAACCTATGTTTTTTTTATGATCAAGATATTATCGTTGATGAAGAACCTATACAAGAGAACATTAATCCCATCACACTAAATCCTATCTATGATCAAGATCTCATCTATGATGAAAAGCCTATCTATGATCAAGTAGACCATGATGATCTTCTTAGCCCACTTTATGCGTTCCATGGTCCTGAGCCTATAACCCCATCTAGTCCTATCCAAGATCCAGCAACTTCCACTTCCCTTGATGAGACACTTGCCTCCCAAGCAAGCATAGAAGATCTAACCAGTAATACTCCTCTGCCATCCGTTATCGATCATGTTGCAAATCCCCCACCATATATCCTTGGTAGATTACCTCCTTCATTCATGAGTGTTCCTCCTTAGAACACTAGCAACCATTATCCTCTATCTCATCTTCTCTATACAATAAAGAACTTGTGTCTAGTGTTCCACCTACACATAATCCCGTTGTCCGCCATATACTCCAACATATGAACTATCAAGGTAAAGGTTTAGGCCTTCATGAACAAGGCATTTTGGAGCCCATCCATGTCAATGTTTCTCCTCCTTCATATGGCCTTGGATGCACACCCCAAGGTGAACAATCTTGAGATGTTGGTACTTCCTCCACTCCTAAATCCCCCACTTTTCATCGCAAACCCTATTGTATCCCCAAAACATGTCGCCATTCCTCCTCCACCTTCCTACAATTGTCAAAATTATGCGACTATACACCTCCCACCATCCAATCTACCTCCGCTACTTCCAACTCCTAATATCCCTCCATACATTTTACCACCACTTCTTCCAACACCTTATTCTCCCATCTATGAATCTTCTAACAATCCCAATCATGACCAACCAATCCATGTGTGGTCTAAACAAAGTGCTTCCACCCACTCCACTTCCACCATCTCAAGAGAATTCACCAGCAAAAATCTGGATACCTCTACCCCTAAAGTCAAAAATCCTAAGAGTCCTCATGACCTAGGATACAAAAGCCAAGAATCAAAGAAGCATCCTTCTTAAGAGGGGCATACACCCACACACCTACACGCCAAGCTGAAAAAAGTGTGGGTCCGCATCCAACAAATGGTTACTCCAAAAGCTGCACAAAAGCTGCATACACCCAAACCCATACCTTCACAGGTACTATCTTTAAAAGCAAAATGGTTTGGGTACCTAAGCAAAAATCCCTCAAGTTGCATGAGGCATCTACCTCTTAAGAATCTCAACCATCCACTTTCTCCCATTCAATCCAAAAGTCTCAAATTCTTCCATCCCATATGGCAAGCAAAAATTAGAAAAATACTCAGTCTATATGGATCCCTACATGCCTAAGTCATTCATCCACAAGCAAAAGTCTACGTTGCTTGCTACACTACTTTCCCATCATCACAGTATGTGCAACCATTGGTCATGATTCCCTTCCATCCCACAAACATTTTTATATACCTCCATCTTCCCTTCCTTCAACTATTATCCTACATGTCTTCCTTATCCTATTGCTATGGTCCATGCTTTTGCATACGCCTTCCCGCCGTATTCTGCATCATCATCCACTATTGCACCTTTTGCAATCCGCTATCTACCTTCTCCATCTCTTTATCAACTGCTCTCACTGCCATACTCTCCTACGCTCTCAAAGATCAATCAACTAAGGACAAGTGTGCAAATGAATAGAACTTGTGGACCCAGCTCCTATATATAGCAAGTGAACCATAGCTGACTATGTGGCAACTGTGACTACTTCCCATATCTGTTCCTCTGAACCATGTCCTATTTTTCTCCATCCTAACCTATTTTTCACCTTCTTCTTCGTGAGATTGTCCGTTTCACGCTTTCTGCCATCTTCCTGTCCAATCTCTTGAGAGGGCATCCTGTTGTTAAACTTGTACCAAGGGCAAACTGGGGCATGTATCATTTTCAGGCAATCTTATTCTTTAAAACAACGTGATAAAACACATCAAAGAGGGGCAAAATGTATACACCTAAAAATTACATGACTCTGTTCAAATAAATATTTTTAATATTTATTTAAGTCTACATTCCTCTATTAATAAATAAACAAAAAAATTTATTTATTCGATTCATATTCCTCTAAGTTAATTAAATATCAAAATATTTAATTACCTCTTGTAAAGTCAAAACTAAATAAAATCTTTTATTTAATTTATTCCTTCCAAACAATTAAATTTAGTTGTTCATTCCTCCAAATTTAAATAAATCATTTAAATTTATTTAAATCCTCTCAATCTCTAAAAATAAAATATAATTAAATACTTTATTTATTCTTCTATCCTGCACAAATAATTAAATAAATTTATTTATTTAATTTTCTTTCTTATCTTCCAAATCTTCTAAAAATAAATCTTCCTTGTCATGCAAAAGCAAAAAGTTGAGTTAATTCATTTAAAACAATCTTGTTTATATCAAACAATTCTCAAATTAGAATAAATCATTCTAATTTATAAAATCAAATCTTATCTTTGTCATGAAAGTAGCTAACTCAACAAAGCATCTTTTTGAATGACACATGTCCTTCTTCTATTTGCACACGTTCTCTAGAACATTCTCCTCCGTTGATCTTATTTCTTCTTCACCATTGATCTTCTCTCACACAACTCTATAAATACAACCCTCTTCTTCTATCTCACATATCCAACTTTTGAATAAACTTATGCTGCAGAAACTATAGCGCGCCATTGGCACCCCACTTGCACATCACTTCATCTATCATCCACTCCATATTGTGTTGAAGTTCATCTTCAACACAAGTATCTGAGTCGTTTCTCCTTGTCATCTTGAGGAATCGAAGCAAGGAAGCAAGCTTCCTGAGGGCCATCTTCATCACCAAAAGATCAAGAAAGAATAGGCGAACAATGGAAGTCGCAAGGTAAAAGGTTGTGAGTATCTCTCTTCTTTATTTTAAATCCTTTTTATTTGCACATTCCATTGGTGTTTTGGGTTTTATTATTCATTTGATTATTCCCATTTTATCCATAATAGAAAGTACTATCAATTACGACATCCATCACATCCCCAACCCCTGTAAAAAAACCTGAGAGTATTTTCATCATATTAAAGGTCACAATAAGTAGCTGATGAACATGCCCCATACATCATTATGCTTTAGAAATATTTTTGACCCACCATTATCATTATCACGTTATTCTGGATCCATAAGTTGCCACCATTTTTTGTTGATAATGATTGCCCCATATAGTAGATTCAACAAATTTAGGTCCATTTAAGGTTTGAAATTGATGCGGAGTGTTTCACCAACATGGGTTCAATCGACTAAGATTGGATCGAACTCATTTTTATTCTATATATAATCATTTGAACTTTATTTGAATTTATCTTAGTTGATCGAATTATTTTAATTTTCTTTCTCCTCCAACCTCCTCAATCTAAATAGGTATTTATTTTAATAAGTATTATATATAATATGGTGAAATGGTGCAATAGTGGGAAAGGTGCAGAGGTTCAATGGTTTGGATGATTCGAATTTGGTGGAAGAGGATTGGGACAGGGCTAGGGACCCACCTGGTTTGTCTCCCTCTTAGAAAAAATGTGTCATTTCATCAGAATGTTGGAGTCTTCAGAGTTGCTCCCCTTCTTTGTAGCTCATATTCCTCATGTGCCGTTCTCCCCTTGTAAGGAGGGTCAGAAATCTTGGGCCATGGTTCTTCAATGTAAGGACATCCCTCAACCCTGAGATTCTTGTACCTAGGTATCTGATCAATGAGAAGGAATAGTATCCTAATACATATGCCTAATATGGTTGTGGAAAGATCCTCTTTTGAATTTGAAAATGCTCTGATTGGAAGATTTTTTTGGTTCTCACCCTGATATTGGTTTTAGAAATTGGGCTAGGCATAGATATGATGCTAAGGGGCTATTTAGAAATTTTTGGAGGCAAAAGTCAAGAGCCTTATTGGAGGCAAAAAGGTGATAGAAAAAAATCTTCACTCCCTAGCTACCAAAGAGGCAGTTTTTTGGAGGCAAAAATCAAGAGCCTTATTGTCGTCTAAGGGTGATAGGAAAATTAAATTTTTTCACCTCACCATGCTTAACATATAAGGGCTAATCAAATCAATGAGATTGCTAGAACTAATGGGAGCATAGTCACTAATGATCTAGAGATGCATAATGAGGCCTCCCTTTTCTTCAAATTACTTCTATCTAGATGTAATTCTACCAATCTAGGGCTAGTTGATGAGTTGTTGGAAGCTATCCCTATTGTTCTATCCACTTTTGATAATGAGGATTTGGTTGTGATGGTTACTAAGGATGAAGTTAAGGGGGATCTTCTCCTTTAATGTTCGAAAAGCACCTAGCTCAGGTGGGTTTCTACCAGCTTTCTTTAAGCCTTTCTAGGATATCATCCATAAGGAGGTCATGGAGGTTGTGCAAGAATTATTCTCATTTGGTAAGATTCTTAGGGAAATTAACAACACTTTCTTTGTTTTGGTCCCCAAAAAAACTAGTGCCAAAGAGTTAAAGGACTTATACTCCATGGGATAAGTCTTTGCAATTCTATCTACAAAGTTTTCACTAAAATCTTGGCCTTGAGGATCTAATCTTTGCTTCCTTCTTACATTTCTATCTAACAAAGCAAATTTTTTTAGAAGAGGAATTCAACTCTATTATTTTAGTTCATGAAGTTCTGCATTTGATGGAGAATAGTAAAAATGTGGGAATGGTGCTCAAATTGGACATCAATAAGTCTATGACTTGGTCTCTTGGGCTTTACTAAACAAAGTTCTTGAAAAAATTGACTTCCAATAGAAAATCAGAGATATAATCTTCTCTTGCATTTCCACCCTTATGTAAATTATCTGTTAATCAATGGTTGTCAAGTGAGTTTTTTTTCTAGTGAGAGAGGCTTCAGATGAGGGGAACCCTTTTCCCCATATCTCTTTGTTATCATGGCTGAGGTGTTGGGTAGGAACATCTCCAAGGCTCTCAGGGGTGGTTTTCCCAAAGGCTTTAAACCCTTCGATACTAATTTAGTCTCTGTGCATCAATAATTCGTGGTGACACCCTCTTTCTAGGTGAGGCTTCAAATAATGAGGCTAAGTATTAGAGAATCATATTAAATAAGTATGCTAAAGTTTTTTGTCCAGTGCATCAACATTGGAAAAATAATTATTTATTATTCCTCAATACTCTCCAAGAGAGATAAGAAAGAATTACAAATATTCTTGGCTGCCTTATTAAAAAGTTGTCATCTTTTTAACTTGGAATGTGCCTTCTTACATGAAGAATGGTCCTACTAATTTGTGAACTCCCTATTGGATAGGTTCCAAAGAAAATTGGTGGGTTGGAAAGGTTGTTTACTAAGCTAAGAAAGTAAATTATATTTCCTTAAAATCTCTCTATAGAATTTACTTGTCTACTTTCTCTCTATGTTCAAGATTCCTTGCATTGTCGCTGACAAAATTGAGCAAATTCAATGAAGATTCCTTTGGTGTAGTGTTGAGGATAAACAAAGGATAGCTCTCATTTCTTAGGATAAGTTTTGTTTACTTAAGCTCTAGGGTGGTCTTTGTCTAAGGATATTAAGACCCTCAATAAATCCCTTATTGCTAAGGTTGGTTGGAGGTTGCTAAAAAAAGGCAACCTTTGGACTAGTATTCTCAAGGCCAAGTATCTTTTGAATGGGAATGCTTCACATTTCTTCTCTTTATATTTGGTTCTTCCTATCTCCTCCATGTAAAACAGTGTGATCAAACGTAGGCCTATGTTGAGAAAAGACTCCAAATGGAAGGTGGGTAATGGGTTTAACATTTGCCATTTAGGATGATGTTTCGATTAGCAAAGATCATTTTTACCCCTCACTCCCTAGTCTTTCTTATGCCTCAAGTCTTCAATATTTTTTAGGTCCCTTGGTGGTAGACTACATTGAAGTAAATAACTCTTAAGAGGTCCTAAAATCCTTTCCTTAGCTCCTTCTCTAACCCAACTATACTTGAGTCTTCCCTTGTCCTTGTTAACCTCCTAAAGGGTTTGGACATATTTGCCAATTTGATTTCCCTGATGAAATTGTGTGGGTTGACTCTCCTTATGAGTCTTATTGTGTCCAATTGGGTCACTCAATCCTTTTGGACCATTCTCCTAATGTATTTCCTTGGACTAAACTCTATCCTAAATTCTTGACCCCTAAATCAACTTCCTTTGTTGGGCTGCTTGTCAAAATAAAAATTTTGACCTTGAAAAATCTATCTAGAAGAGGTTTTATGATCCCTTAACTAGGTGTCCCATTTTTGAATTTGACTAAATTGGTCTTTCACCTTTTGTTGGATTGTCATTTTGCATGGAAAATTTTTAATTTTCAATTGAGAAAATTTGAGCTTTTTTGGGTCCTCTTGGACGTATTCCTTAGTCGGTCTGCACCCTTCTCTCACCCCCTCATAAAAGAGCTTTGGAACCTAGTTATTCCTCATACTTGTTGGTGCCTTTGGCTGGAGCACAATGCTAGGACCTTTAAAAATAAAAATATGAACAAGATGAGTGTAGGATCCAAAATCTACAAAGTTGTAGTAGAAAAATTCTCCATCATCAAGATCAAAGTGCATTCCCCCCTTAGAAGCGGAATTGAGAATTACTTCTAATTGGGTGACATCCATTAATTCTAATGCTTCAATGGATCCCAAGATTACTCTTAGGAAAGCTACTACATGGACTTGCTTGGATCATAATTGGGTTATACTAAATTTTGATAGAGACATGAAGGGGAACATAGGTAAGGCTGGAGGGGGGCTATCATCAAAGACAATAAGGGAATTTGTGGTGGCCTAGACAAGAAACATGGGAGCTCAAACTAATCATGTTCTTGGGTCCAAGGTTACTTTTTGGGGAATTTAGGGTTAAGTTCATGGAAATGGAGGGCCAAAAGAGGGTCAAAAGTGGCCACCTTTTTTCCTGAAATAAGTAAAAACCAATCTTTGATAAGTAATTCAAGATATCATAATCAAAATTTCAAAGTGTGATAAGAACAAGATTACTAATGCTTGGAATCTAGTTTCTAAACTACTAATTTTCTTTAAAATAGTGGAGATTTTAAGAGGATCAAATAGGGGGAACAAACAAAGTGGTCATTTTTTTTCAGAAAAATATAATATAGTGTCAAGTGTGCTCCCCCTAAAATGTTAACTTTTAAAAATTATTTCATAAATCCCTTCAAAGGAAAGTTAGCTAACATTTATACTAACTTTTTTTTCTATTTTTTAATGAATATAGCATTTTTTTTAATTTTCAAAGTGAACACATCTTGAAAAAGAGAAAATGGAGCATGCCCCCCCCCTCCCCCCCTTCAATTTTGAAAAAACTAATTGAAAATCAAATTTTTAATGTTTATAGAATGGAATGTAGAATATAAAAATGTAATTTGTTTCAAATTTTGAATGAGAAGATTAAAAAATGATGTTGGAAAAGTAGTACATGTGTTTTTAGCAAAAAATGAAGACACTAGCAAAAGTAATTGAAGATCAAAACCTTAATATATTTGAATTATAGATAAAATTACATGGTTAGAAAGGTAAAACATAGTTTGATGTTCTAGTGGAATTGTTTTCAAAATAATATCTTAAAATATGCAAACCTGATGGAGAGCACAATCAACATTTACTTTTTTAATGTTTTAAACAAAATGCAAATTTGGGCACGTTACATGTAGGTCCAACCCTTTGGCTTGGATATTTAATCCAAATCTAAAAGGGTTAGAATTTCTGAAGAAAAAAATGTGCATTATAATGCATAGACAATATTTCTTTGAAAAAATCAACTATATTTTTGTCTTACATTAATATGGGACATTCTAAATGCATGTCTTTTGTCTAAAATTGATATAGTCAATCATTATTTCTGTTAATTCAAATGACAATTTTTTTCTATCATTGTTAGTATTGCTTTTGACAAATTATTTATCATTGTTTGTATTGTTTAATAATTAACTTTTTTTTTTTGGCATAATAGTCACAACGATATTACATTGTTAGTTAAATAAAGTAATAGTTAGTTTATAGTTAGAGATACATAAATAAATGTTAGTAATAAATTAGTTTTGGGAAGTTAGGAAGTTATTTCCTGTAAGAAGTTTGTATGGGAATAATTGTGACTTTAAAAGAAAATGAACTGCATTGTAACTATTACTAATTTTTTGTTCACACTTAAAATTAGTTGGACCTAAGTGTAATTGTTTAGAAGGAATAAAAGAAAACTTCAAGGTTATGCATTTATTGAACTGGTTGATATCTTGACAAGAGCAAAGAAGGAGATTCAGTTGACAGGATAGCCCATTAGTCTAATCAAGACTGATGAGTTATCTTGACAAGAGAATAGGATTGCCAAGGTACCAGTCATTCAAGAAATACAATTGTTTTTGTATCATGTTATATTTCAGGAGTTATAAGTTAGATTGATTATTTAGTTAATCAGTTTTGAATAAAAGAAAGAAAGATATTTGTATTAAACTGTTATTTCATGTCATGTTTTTAACATACATTCAAGTATCTATTACTTTATCTCATGCATTGATTGAAAAGGAAATACATATACATCATATGCATAAGAGAAATTAACTGATCATGTTTAAAAGAAGTGTTCAAATCTATCCCACACAAGCCGTGGGAGTAACTAGACTAAGAAATTGCAGACATGCAAGCTATGCATCTATTTGATAAAAGAAAAGAAATGAACACATGTGATAAAATGAAACATCCATCATTGCCTGAGCAAGAAGGTTGTTTGTTGATGCCGGCCTTCAAGTCTTTAGTCTTTAGTCTTCACTTCAGCTCCATCATCAGTTGAACTTACAAAATTTTAAAGTTATCACATGCTTTTATCAGATAGATACATCTACTTATAACATCATACATTTAGCTGAGAGATCAGATTCGATATATGACACAAATCAAGAAGAAATCATGAAGAAGATCAATCAATACTATTAGGTATATTTTTATGCTAACTTGTTTGTTCACTGTGCAAGTATAGGACAACTATTGTTGCTGATTTGAAGATGAATAAACATGTGGATTAAATGTGGCTCCCACAAAGGTTTGAGCCTAGCATGTTTTCTTTTCATTTGAAAAGAGTATCAGAAAAGACAGGATGCATCATTCCAAGCTACATCATATATCATCTAGTCAACTTGTAGAAAAGTTATGTCATCATGACATTATTATAGTTGACTAGAGCAAATCAGAAGATTTTCATCATACAAAGTGCAGTGATCAGGTTACAGTCACATAAGGACAACTGTCTCAAACAAATACATTATCCAGGCAGCTACAAGATGATCAATATAAATGAAACAGTCTATGTGTAACAACTATGTCATAGAATTCAAGATGAAACAACCAAGTCAAAATTCCATATGATTAAGTCATCAACAAAGAGCCATATTGCAAGGTAGCTGCCACAATCCCAATGTAATGAAATGTTCAACATTCAGACATTCAAGTGACACATGGAAATCATAGCATGATCAAAATCCCATCACTATATGGGAGAAACAATCATTATCTCATATGCCTTGGAACAGTGAAAAGACATCATGCTATAGTCAGCAAATGTTAGAAGGAGAGATACCTTGCAAGAATGAAACAGGTGTAGTCACATTTACTATGAATAGTTATGACAGTGATCATGAAGTGAACTATGCAAACAATTGCAGTCATAAATAAATCCCAACTTCCATCCCAATCAACAGGAGCAGAACAATCTTGAAAGTGAATACCACATTAATGATGGAGGCGAAGCAGTAGAAGGCACATAATATGCCAAATGCTATAGTGATGATGATTGATAGAGGCACAAGATAAGAAGTCCTTTTTTTCATATGCCATTGTTTCTGAATGACACAGTTATAATAAACATTTGCCATGATAAAGAATTGAAGGAGGAGATCAAAGACAGGATACTGTATACTACAGTAGGATCCAAATACACAAAGGCAGTCAACAGTGAGCATGCACAAAGATAGTCATGAGGGTATCTAAAAGAATGCCACAGCTAGATGTAAATGAAGACAACAATGATTCCACAATCACACATGAGGCAACAATCATTCAACTCTAAACATCATCCATTTCAATAGTTGAAAGCTTAGTCTAGGCCAATGAAAATAGGGCATGTATTTACCACTCTTTGTTATAAATATAAGTGTTAAGTCACATATATGTATCATCACACATGACAAATGATCAATCATCCTACAGTTGACAGGCAAAAGAGATACATGATATGCAGACAGGCTGCAGGAGCCATTTGAGCTCAAGAAAGTGAAACATAATGAACAGGCTATAGGAGGCATTTGAAAGTTTAGGATATTTTTTGCATGTATTTATCTCATATCAGGTGATTAAATAGCATGAACAATTTAAAATGTAGCAACAGTGTGAAGATATGCCACATGAGTCAAACAAGCCATTCATTATATTAGTCATACAAAATTTAGATAAACATCAAGAACAACTAAAATAAATGATACAAGTTATGCCTCAAGATCAAATAAAAGCATCATGGATTTCTTTACAGAAAAGAATACACATTATTGCTCGGAAATACAGCAAAATGAAAGCTACAAAGATACATCTACTACCATCATTGTGACAAGAAGAGTTACTGTATCAGAAATCTTGAAACCCTCATTTTCTAAATGAAACCCTAGTCTCTATTTTTACACAATGAGAAGAAAAGGTGAAGATACAATACATCTTTTATCATGGTTGGGCCTAAAGAAGGCAGAAATCGTCATTGTAGTCAAAACCCTTGCTACAAGTATGAAGCTTCATCATCTTTTAGAGAGCAGTGGAGAAGGAGAAAGACATGTGTTTCCAATATAGTTGTTTGCATACAATGCCATTATGTGCATTTCCAAAGAAACCCTAATGACAGAGTTGGAAATCCTTCAAGTTTCATATAAAAATCAAAAGAAAATGCTACAGAAAGTGACAGTGGCCACGACCATACAAAAGAAAACAATATTCAAGATACCCAGATGAAAAGATTGAGACTCTTATCTTTTTTTGAGATGTACAGAGATAAATCAAGTATCTACAACTTAGAGAGTAGGAGTTACCTTCAAAAGCAGAGGAGAGAGATGTAATGGCTGTGACCTCTTTCTCAGATTTTCTCACATTTCACAAGCAGATTTTGACACAGAAAAGCAATAGTATTGTCAAGAGGAGAATATAGAAGGAAAAACCAGTCTTGCAAGTGGCCATTTATGAAGATAATGCTACTGAAATGGTGGAAAAAACTAGTTAAATCTAAAAATACCATACTCACCAGTCGCCACCTTGGTCATGAAGTTGCAAGGAGAAACCACGGAGAATGATCAAACCCTAAAGTGCAAAGGAGTTGCAGAGTGGCGGCCAGAAGAATGAAAGAGTCAAAATGAATGACAAAATTTAGGGTTATTCATTATTTTGTTTGAAGCTTCTTTCACATCATTCATTTTGACCCATAAAATGCCAATATCATTACTAAATCTTTTGTCAACCGTGGTCAAAACTTCCAATGATGTGATGCCTAGTGATTATTGCATGGAGTGGCCAACAGGAGGGGTGTAAGAGATGACAAAGGTGGTTGGTAGAAATAAGGGTAAGACTTTGGCCTTAGTGCCTTATGATTTTTAATAATGCAAACCTCTTTCCTTCTAAATGTCAACTATTTTAGTCAAAAATGGTGCTCATTACCTTAAGGTCGACATGAGGCTTTGCATGGTCAAAGTGTAATATTCCTTATGCTTTTGGAGGGAATCATCAAAAGAAGCCAAAGGTAAAAGATGTATGAAGGCAAAATGAGATTGC
Organism: Cunninghamia lanceolata; assembly: GCA_027924645.1. Lineage (NCBI taxonomy): Eukaryota > Viridiplantae > Streptophyta > Pinopsida > Cupressales > Cupressaceae > Cunninghamia > Cunninghamia lanceolata. Next base: position 1,892,694 of record BSBN01001245.1, read on the forward strand.
AAGGTGGTAGGACGATCATTGTTTTTTGCATGATGGAGGGGTAAGTGCAAAAAGATGGGGGGCCAAAAAGTGGCCAAAAAATTTTCAAAAAAATTTAAGTCATAACGCGAGCGCGTTATAACGTGCTCGCGTTATAAAGCTCTATAAATTAAAAAAAAAAGCAGTCATTTTATTTCATTCTGATTTTTTCCTCTGCCCGCAGCTTGAAAACCCTCAAAAACGCGCTCGCGTTCTACAAAACGCCAATCAACACAAAAGGCTTGTCGATTCATCGCCGAAATGCCACCACGACGTCGAGCATGCCAAAGAGGTGAGTTATCTTTGTTTTTTTGTTTGAATTTCTTCTTAAATAGGTAGGTTTTTGTTGATTTTTGATGTATATTTCATTAATTGTAGGAAATGTTAATGCACCTCCTCCTCCTCCTCCTCCTCAAAATCCACAAAATCTTGAGGAAGAAATACCTACAGAACAACAACCTCCTCCATTCATTCCTCGAATAGCCCCTGGAACACAAGATAATATAATGGGGGAAATTGAAAATAACAAAAAACAAATTAAAGATATAACTGCAAGGTTGAAAGATCCTTCCACTTCAACCTTGCATAGGTCCATGCTTGCTGAATCTCTTGAGTCTATGTTATCAAATGTAAATTCAATTAGCAAGCAAATAACTAGTTGGACCGATAAAAATAGAGAGTTTAGAGATTACTATGCAGATAAATTGTCATACCAAGATGTCAAAAAATTACAAATTACAAAAGTAGACTTGTGTTCAATTTTCACAAACCCACAAACAAATCAACCTCCACCCATTACATGCAAGAGGTTCCCTATCCGTTGGTGCAACAACCAAGCAATAAGGGACAATTTCGAGCAGAGGTGGTGGATGGTTTTTTACCATCCTCCATGCAATAACAATGAGGTCCCACAATACTTTTTGAGGAAACTCTACTGCGAGTTTGTCCTCAATAAAGTGCCAAACTATTTTGATATGTGGGACTTCCAGGGTAGAGGTGGGGGCTCAGCACAGGATAGACCAGGGGCACGTCTTAACCCACAGCGGGTAGTGAGATGAGTAATCAGCAGACCAGCCCGCGAGCATGTTTCTATCCCTTCCATTGTGAAGGAGAGTGTTGAGGTCGATACACTGAGGTCGATTAGTGCCTTGACCCAGAGTATCATAGAGCATGCCGATCCTGCAACATAGAGTGGGTTGGGAGATAGTGTGAGGAGTAGGGTCCCACCGCATACTTGCCAGGCTTGCGGGTCAGCCTGTGGTTATGACCCCATGGACAGTCAGGACACAGGTGCACAGGCTACATCTGCAGCTGAGCAGATGGTGATGACAGATACCCTCCTGAGTGAGACTTTCGGCCTTGATACTCAGGTAAATATTAGCAAGTTTATTGAATTTAATTTATTAAATTTTATTTTTGAAATACAAGATTAACTAATTTAAATTGATGATTTTAATGAAATTTCAGGGTCATAGTGTCGATGCAGTTTTCAATGGTTCTCCACCTACATTTTTCACTAGATCATCTACTGTCGAGGTATGTAACTAGTAAACAATTATAAATATTACATGTGAATAGTATCGTTATATGAATGGTATTCTAATTTCTGATTTTGGATGTGGAATAGGTTAACACTGTAGATTTCATGGCAACACCTGCCAGCGGTGATGGACTTCAAAGCTTTACGGAGGTAATAAAATAAATAGTTTAATGAATGAATTGTACTTACTAAATTTTTGTATGTGATTTGTGTGTTTTATTGTGTGTACTTCCATGTTTAGATGAACGTGTGTGTATGTTAGGAGCCATGATTTGCATCACTATTATAGTTTTCATAATTGAATAATGTTGTTTTATTTCCAGATGATGCAGGCTGTGGATACACCTCCCCATGTTCATAGGGCAATGGAGCAAGGTGTGGCCTCTGCGATTCATAGCTCTATGGCATTGACAGGGGTATGAGGCAGATTAGTAAATTTCAATTTACATTCATTGTTATAGTTGTCTATTTTTGAAAAATCAAAAGATTATTGATTTGAAGTTTAATTTCTATCTGGATGGTTTCTATAGGACATGACATCACCAGGGCCTATTCCTACTACTGAGGCAAGCGAGGAGATAGATTATATGTTAGCGGTAAGTGATTATTTTGTTAAATGTTTCATTTTTTTATAACATGTAATTTCTATATATTAATATCTATACTTTTTTTTGTAACAGGTAAAGGTGCAGGAAGAACTAAATAGGAGGAGTAGCCCTCGGGTTCGTAGTAGACCACCCACATGCATGTCTCCATCCCCTAGAAGATCAAAGGTTGCTCGTGATTTATTCTCTTCACCAGCCAGAGGGGAATGACTTTTTATTGTGTTCCTCTATTGTATGCCTATATGGCATTTGTGGACATATATTTTGTATTGTACATAGTTGACATTGTATGCCTATATGGCATTCTTGTAAGCCTATATGGCTATTTTGTATATATGTTATACTTATATCGACAGATATTGATGTATGCGTATATGGATATTTGGTTAATACAAATCTTTTTTATTGATGGCGTCCATACTTGCATTATAAATCCAATTTTGAATTGATATTTGTAGATGGCTACTTCAAATATTTAAAGTCTGATTGTATTACATAGGATGTTTGCATTTTCTTTGATAGGCTTGATAGGCCATGGATTACATGATGGTGTTTGATGGAAAAGTATGGTACTAGAAGACTCTAGTTCATTCTTAATAGGCTTGTGATTGATAATATCTTTGCATGATTGCACTTGATCTTGGATCATGGGCATGTTGTTAGGATTTTGATTGCATTGTGATGTTTGATGGATAGGCATGGTGTAAGTGTAAGATACCCAACTAGTTCTACGAAAATTTTTCCTTACTTAAACACTTTTACTTGCTAACAATTCATCAACTACTTCAATAACATAAAGATATACATCAAGATAACTATTTGAAAGAAACAACATTAGAGTTGGGTACTTGTCTTGTTACTTGATTCAATCAACTTGCAATGTCTTATTACATGGAAAATGCTTTCAATAGCATGAAGTACAACTCATTCAATGGAAATACAAGGACAGGCCTTGAAGCCTTGATGTTACAATGTCTTCCTTACTTGAGCAACATTTGAAGATTTGGAATGTTCAACTCATCACCTCACAAGGTAGGCGCATATTTGAAGGATTTACAGGTTTTTCTGACTTGGGCGCCAAGTTGAGGTGACCTCCTCCTGAAGTTGTACCTTGTCAACATTAGGCGCCAATTAGAGTTTATGGATGCTCTGGATTGTTTCCAAGAGTAGGCACCAAAACATCATCATTATGAAAGTGTTTTAAATGCTAGGCGCCCAAATGAGCCCTCTGGAGTCTAGGTGCTCCTTTCATGCATTCTGTGTTCTAGGCGCCAATTGAAAGGAGTGGAGAACAGGGCAAGCGCCTTCCAAACTAGGTGTTTCCTCGAGGTGACAAGGACTTAGAAAGTGCACCTAAGGTGAGCGCCTTGAGTGAAAAGGTCTAACAAACATCTTTGAACCCCCTTTCAAGGTTAGGTGCATTCTAGAGGTGGAAACAAGTAGAAGGTGCGCCTTAGCTTCCTTTGTCAATTCTTTCAAGTCTTTGTTGATTAGGAAGGTGGAATGCTTCATTGTAGAATGAGCGCCTATCTTCTAATGTCCAAACTACTTCTTCTGGCTCACTCTGTGGCTAGGCGCTAGAGCTAAACTATTCACACAAGGGAGTGCGCCTAGACTCACTTGATGTTTTCTTACTACTTCAACCCGTGGAAGATGTTCCAAGGTGTTCCCTTTTACAAGCACCTGACCTCCCAAGTTCCTTCATGTGCTATTCCTTGAAGGCACCAAAACTGAGCTCCAGTGCCATGGGATTGTGCCTAACATCTTTGAAGAGTTTCTAAGCCTTTTGCAAGTTGATATCCCAAACTCATCTTCTAGGCGCAACAGGAGCTTTCCGAAGGAGTTTCCAAGTTTTAGATGCCAAGCGAGGTCATGGGTGAATGGAACTGCACCTTAGGAGATGACTGGATCCTAAGCGTCAGTCTGAAGTTACAGTGGAATTGATATGCGCCTCAACTAGCTTAGGCGCCCATTTGAAGTGATTCCTTTAACACTTCTCTGTCAATCTCAACTACAAGGATGATCTCCTAATCCAATTTTGATCCTCTGGAGATGCAAATAGCTTTTCATTTCACTAGGCGCCATCAATGATGATCATCAACCAAAGCGCATTTCAAAGGTGAGATAGGCAAGTGAGGCGCCAAACTAGTCCTTAAGACTTATCTCCTTCTATCAAGTCAATTTCAATTATGTGAGAGAGTTCTATTCTAGGCGCAAAATGGAAATGTTTCATCAATTGGTGCATCTTACAAAGCTCCCAATTCTAGGCGCCAGAGCCAAAGAGTTTTTTCCAACACATGCACCTGGGCTAGGAATTCACCTAAGAGACATCACTTAGCTTTAAAACTTTCAATCTATAGCCATCTGGGCTAGGCGCTCCAATGGAGGATCCTTGAACTCATGCATTGGCGCCTTCTAGTTCTAGGCACCCATTTTGGATGATTCATCCTGATACTAGCGCCCAAAATGACTAGACTCTCTTCATCATCCAATTCACTTAGAAGACTCAAGTTGGAGACTTAGTTGTCTATCCATGTTCTCCGGAAGATTCATTGTACCTCTATGCACTTAGGCGCCCTAGTTGATGTGATTAAAGTGCTTCAAAGCTCCATGATTCTTGGTTAGGCGCACATTTGACATTGAGCAAGCAAGAAAGTGCGCCCTGACTCTAGGAGTCCTGCCTTAGTCAAGTTTAGCATCCAGACTTAACTAATTTCAAGTTTCTGACTTTGTTCCTACAAAAAACAAAAGTTAAGTTAGTCAAAAACCAATTCATTCCCTCATTATTTCGAATTAGCCTCCGGGAATGAGGAATAGGCTAACTCATTCTTCATTTGATATTCCTCGGAGAACTTGAAGTTACTTGCAAGATATTCCTCGGAGAACTTGAATGGATAGATGCCTTGAAATTTCAACATGACGTTAGTGATGAAGAGTATTGACATGTTGGACTTGATGTGACCTTGCTGAAGGTGCATTTTCTTTCTTAGCATGATCATCCCAAACCAAGGCGCCAACTTGGAAAACCCTGTGAAGGCGCCACTATCTGGAATTTCTTCCAAGGTGTTAAAACTTGACATCTTTTCTTCTCTAGGTACTATCTCCTTCAAGGCGCTCCTTAAAATCATTGGAAGTGCTCAGGACTTACCTTAGTCCAAAGCGCCACAATCCATTCCTTAAAGCACAAAGAATTCTCAAAGGCGCCCCTATTTACCTCTGAGCACTCAAATATCATTTAGATTCAAGGCGCACATTTAGCTCCAAAATGCAAATTTCTATCATCAACCCATCAAGGTGCATCATCTTCCCTTTGTATCCCCTTCAAGGCGCAGACATTCACTTCTTCACACTCAAACTCACTCTCTGGCGCCAGAATAGGTGTATAACTTCAAATAAGGCGCTAATCTTAGGTTTCTAAATACTTAGTTTGATCTTAAGGCTATCCTTCCTCTAAGCACTCTCTTCAACTCCCTCACTGAAGGCCTTCTGTAAGTTTGGGCACATTTCATCCCAAGGCGCTTCAACATCATCCAAGGCACAAATTCACTCTCCAAGACAAGGTGCAAAAAACCCTATCCTAAGGCGCTCAAATCTTGCTTCTAGACCTAGGCGCACAAACATGAGATTGTGACTTCAATCATCATTCTTGGTTAAGGCACACAAACTCTCATTCAAGGCGCATATCTTTCTCCAACAAGGCACTCCAACCCTCTTGCTCTGGAATTCCTTCTAGGCACTAAGTGACTTCTCCAATTCCTTGAAAACATTTGAAGTGTTTTACTTTCTCAAGGTGCTCCTTCGAACTTGACTCCAAGGTGTTATAATCTCAAAGGTGCTGACATCATCTCAACCAAAGGCGCTCAATGATTCATCCCATATCTAGGCGCTAAAACACTTAATCAACCAAGTCATTCAAGGCGCCATTCAGTAAACTCATCTTCCATGATATTCCTATCAAGGCGCATATCACTTCTCTCATGGGCTTTAGGTGCTCAGTTGAGTGTTTCAATACTACTTAGGTGCCAAATTCATTTTAATGCACCAAACACAAAGAGCTTTCAAACACTGGGCGCTCACAAAGAGTCTTCCAACCTTGGGCGCTAAATTAGGTCTTTGCAACTATCCAAGGCGCATATCTTCGTTTGAACAACTTATGGTGCCAAGACAACTTCTCATTAGGGCGCTCAAAACACTTGTGTTTACATTTGAAGTGCTTTACCTTCTTAAGGTGCTCCAGACTAACCTGACTCCAAGGCGCTCCATCATCATCCTTAAGGCGCTAAAAACATCGTCTCCACTCTAGGCAAAAACATCATCCAACTCCTTAAGGCACTTCACTGTCAAAGTCTGAAGGCGCTCTACCTAGACCTTTCCCCTAGGCACCAGAACTCCTAAGCGCTCACCAGATAACTCTCTTCTTCAAGGCGCAAATCTTCCTATACTATGATTGCCTCTGAAATGCCGATTAATGTGATGTGAGGGTGCAAAGGCTACTCCAATCCTTAGTGAGCGCCTAGTTTAAACAAGGAGAAATAAAGCATTCAAAACTATCCAAACAATCATCCCCTTCCTAATGTCTTCACTGCTCCGGAAAACCTTGGCCAAAATGACACATAACAACTCTTGTGCAAAGCACCTGAGCAAGAAAAGAGGGGGTCCCCAATCTGATGGGGTGATGTGTGATTTGGGCACATGTGTGATTTGGTCAAAAACAGGCGCCTAGAGTGAATAGGCTTTCATCCTGACTTAATACACTGCCTAGAGTGGATATTAGCGCCTTCGTATGGTTTGGAGCGCCTTTAGCTGTGCCTTGAGGAGATTTTCTTACATCTTAAAGGAGGTTCTAACACCTTGCCCCCTTTGGTATCTAGCGCCCTAGTGGCTTTAACCTAATGCCTTTGGAGTCCAAAATGCGCCTTTGAAAGTTGAAGTGAACCTTGATAATTGGAGTCTTCATAATGAGCGCCTAGGTCTTGTTGAGTAGAATACCCCACAATGTGCGCCTAGGTCTTTAAGAAGAGTAATGATACTTGAGATAGAGCGCCTTGAGGAGGTAGTTGAGCGCCCTGGATTGAATAATTGGAGTTCAAGGAAGGTTTGAGCACCCAAGGCATATGGCTAGAGAAGTTATAGAAAAGACCACTTTTGGCGCCTTAAAAGTTTGAATGCTTGGGGAGTTTTTGCAAAGATCTAGTTTGAGCGCCCTTATGCCCTAGGATCATCTAGTTTGTGCGTCTTGTAATGAGGAGTTCATGTAAGTTTGGAATGAGCGCCTTGAATAAGTGTAAACTAGCCTAGAGAAGGGTATGTGCACCTTGAGCGCCTTGAGCATTCCAGACATAACTGTGCACCTAGAACAATATGAGCGCTCATGATGATGATTAACGCCCTGATGAGACTGAGCGCCTTGTTCAGGAGATACCTTGTTTGATCATAAAATGCGCCTTGAGTCTTGAAGGTTTTGAGCGCCTAGGTGATTTGGATGTTGGGATGTTGGTATGCGCCCAAGATTGAGGTAAGTGAGCGCTTGTAATGGAGGAGAGCAATGAGATGGAATGTCTTGTAGAGATTGGCACCCAAAGACCCATTTTTGCGCCTTTGATGATGACCATTTTTGCATAAGAGTTTAGCGCCTTAGAGTTGTAAACTTTCTCTTTGGGCGCCCCTGAGTGAATGTTGGTGCCTTGGACAACTAAATATGCCTTTGATGGAGTGGAGCCCAGAAGGGGAGTAGGAGGAAACCCAATCTTGAGCCCAAGAGGTTAGAGGTGAAATGCGCCTTTGGACCATTCTGGCGCCTTGGATGAAGAACCTATATCTTGAGCCCAAGAGGTAAAATTTGTGCCTTAGTGGATTTGGAGAGTTACAGAGATTAGAGAAAAGCGCCTTGAAGACAGAGTTGTTCAAGGCGCATGTGTGATTTGGTCAAAAATAGGTGCCTAGAGTGAATAGGCTTTCATCCTGACTTAATACACTGCCTCCTTCTGACGATTTTTGGGGCAGCAGAAAACCTTTCACCACGGGCAAATGCCTCAGAGCTATAAAAAATTGAGAGAGGTTATTGTAGAGGCACTCTACGTGATCCCGTTGCCTCAGACGAAATGTTTTTAAGTGACACAGTTTTCGAGTAACATCTCGTCAAAAATTGCTGCCTTTTTGCACTTTGGACTCTTCAGGGATATCGTCGGTACAATGTAGCTCCGACTATTTCGACATGTTTGGGTGAAAAATAGGACCATGCCTAGCATAAATGTACCCATTCGGACGTGTTGGAACAGTCAGTTTGGTCGCATTAGGAGCAGGACGAAAGTTACACCCCTTTGCAACTTTACACTGCCTCCTTCTGACAATTTTTGGGGCAGCAAAAAACCTTTCACCACGGGTAAATGCCTCAGAGCTATAAAAAACTGAGAGAGGTTATTGTAGAGGCACTCTACGTGATCACGTTGCCTTAGACAGAATGTTTCTAAGTGACACAATTTTTGAGTAACATCTCGTCAAAGATTGCTGCCTTTTTGCACTTTGGACTCTTCAGGGATATCGTCGGTACAATGTAGCTCCAACTGTTTTGACATGTTTGGGTGAAAAATAGGACCATGCCTAGCATAAATGTACCCATTCGGATGCGTTGGAACAGTTAGTTTGGTCGCATCAGGAGCAGGACGAAAGTTACACCCCTTTGCAACTTTACACTGCCTCCTTCTGATGATTTTTGGGGTAGCAGAAAACCTTTCACCACGGGCAAATGCCTCAGAGCTATAAAAAACCAAGAGAGGTTATTGTAGAGCCACTCTACATGATCACGTTGCCTTAGACAGAATGTTTCTAAGTGACACGATTTTCGAGTAACATCTCGTCAAAGATTGCTGCCTTTTTACACTTTGGACTCTTCAGGGATATCGTCGGTACAATGTAGCTCTGACTGTTTCGACATGTTTGGGTGAGAAATAGGACCATGCCTAGCATAAATGTACCCATTCGGACGCATTGGAACAGTCAGTTTGGTCACATTAGGAGCAAGACGAAAGTTACACCCCTTTGCAACTTTACACTGCCTCCTTCTGACGATTTTTGGGGCAGCAGAAAACCTTTCACCACGGGCAAATGCCTCATAGCTATAAAAAATTGAGAGAGGTTATTGTAGAGGCACTCTATGTGATCAGGTTTCCTCAGACAGAATGTTTCTAAGTGACACAGTTTTTGAGTAACATCTCGTCAAAGATTGCTGCCTTTTTGCACTTTGGACTCTTCAGGGATATCGTCGGTACAATGTAGCTCCGACTGTTTTGACATGTTTGGGTGAAAAATAGGACCATGCCTAGCATAAATGTACCCATCTGGATGCGTTGGAACAGTCAGTTTGGTCGCATTAGGAGCAAGACAAAAGTTACACCCCTTTGCAACTTTACATTACCTCCTTCTGACGATTTTTGGGGTAGCAGAAAACCTTTCACCACGGGCAAATGCCTCATAGCTATAAAAAACTGAGAGAGGTTATTGTAGAGGCACTCTACATGATCACGTTGCCTCAGACGGAATGTTTCTAAGTGACATGATTTTCGAGTAACATCTCATCAAAGATTGCTACCTTTTTGCACTTTGGACTCTTCAGGGATATCGTCGATACAATGTAGCTCCGACTCTTTCGACATGTATGGGTGAGAAATAGGACCATGCCTAGCATAAATGTACCCATTCGGACGTGTTGGAACAGTCAGTTTGGTCGCATTAGCAACAAGACGAAAGTTACACCCCTTTGCAACTTTACACTACCTCCTTCTGACGATTTTTGGGGCAGCAGAAAACCTTTCACCACGGGTAAATGCCTCAGAGCTATAAAAAACTGAGACTTTATCATCATGAGCGCCTAATATCAAGAGACTTTAATGCATTGATTTGGTGCCCTATATGTGAAGGAAGATCTAAAGGCATGAAAGTGGATGTCATATTACAAGAGTTTGGATCATCAAAATTGAAAGAAATAAGTCTATTAAGCTTGGGCGCCCTTGGTCTTCTTTTCATTCATTATGAGCACCTTTGGAGAATGGTATATAGGTCATCATCATGATTGGGCGCCCTGGATCCAGAGTGTTGGAGAGATCATCAAATGGTGTCTAGTAGGGTGAGTTATGAGTTTGGTCGCATCAAGAGCAGGACACCAAAAATGCATAACATGATGATGTAAAAATGTGTACATATGTGTAAAAATGCAGGAGGAAATAAAAAAAGACAAACCTTACAAATTAATGTGCATACTTACAACTCAATGTAACATAACTTTACAAAATCAATGTGAATACTTACAGATTAATCCAATGAACCATCCGGATCTGCTCTACTCTTTATTGTGTCAAGTATTGCTTCATGGTCAAACTCACGCACCTTCCACAATATTTTGTTCAAAGGTCTACCTCGATACTTTATCAAATGAACATTGGATGCCATGACAAGGTTCGAGTAATGAAGAATCTTTCGATGCATGTCAAAGTCCTGAAATAGCCAAATATTAACACTCTTATGTGGGTACCTTCTAAGCCATGTTCCAGTAATAACCACTGATCCTGTAGGGTATTCGATGTTTTCTCCATCTGTAACAGGGGCCTCTAATTTCTTTTTGGCCTCAACACAATGACATAAGTAATAATCTGTTCCCTCTTCATTATCTTCATCTGCAATAACTGCATATACGCGTCCTACATTGATATGTGTAGCAAATTAGATGAAATTAGTCAACATTACAAAAACACTACAAAGTAAGATGACATTACCTGGTTGAACTAGATGAAATTAGATGCATATACGTGCCCTATATTACCTGGTTGAACTAAATCTGATATGTGGTCAAAGTCAACTGACGATTCCATCTGTGTTAGTTCCAGTGTCGTCGGGGGTCGATACGTGTCAAGTGGGCTAAGATAACTTAACTGCCATTCGTCAACCCACTCCTTTGACTCGCACTCATCCCAGACTTGAATTGTACAGGAAGAACAAAAGCATGACATCTTTCGTGTATGGATACTCCATGAACCTGCAATTGAGCTTCTGAAAGAGTGCATCTCATTTGATCCTATCAGTGTACAACAATCCTCATATGGTGCAATGTTAGTATCATCTATCAACCCAAAAAATCTACGAACTAAAGACTTACCTTCATTACCTGGACCCATGGAAGCATTACACCACTCGACAATCGATTTTGCATCTGTCAACTTTGCATTGTCTTTATACTTTAACTCTTCTCGTGCTATGGCTCTTTTGATACATGCTCCTGCACCATCATGCTCCCCCTTTCCATGCCCGGCCTCACAAAAGTTTCACATATGTTGAATACCTGTAAAATTATGCCTCCTACTCAGCCAATAGAAATTTCGCGAGTTCTTGAATTGTGATGCACAATTATCTGACCATATGATATGCTGACTAAACGATATGCCCCTTCTAGCCAAATCATTGTAGAACACCTGAAAGCAACCTTGCACGAACTCCGTAGAATGCGTGCGATCATCACTAATATAGAAATTATACTCCCTTATGATCTTTCTGTCATCCTCTGTACTATCATTCACATGAATGAATGCGATGTGCACAAATATAGAAACCTGTGTGGAGTTGTAATATTGTGATTGCACCTCACGCTGTGGCTATAGACTGTAGTTCTCTGCAAAGTCGACGACTGAAACAATGCTACCAACCGAAAATGTGTCCTTGCATAACTTGAATTGTAAGTCCAACCATCGAGCTCTATGGGCATGTCTTGCATACTCATACACTATGCTGTCACGAAATATAGGCATAAACTGATACACTGGAATCTTTTCAATAACTAATTCACACCTCTTTGCTTCTTTACCATCTTTTGTATTGTATGCCACTGTTTTATACTTGCCAAACTCTACTAGTTCATTTCCAACCACATGTGTTATTTCCATATGTTCACATATTGGCAAATGTTGCAAGCCACCGCAACGATGACATGTGCCATCCAAGCATAATTTCTTGTAGAATATTTGACCTTCCTCTCTTTCACATAAAATTCTTGATATGAAGTCTCTTGAAGATGTTGGTGGGGCACATATGGCACAACCCTACAAATCATTGTTAGTATGCATATCTAAACATATAGACCTATAAGCATCAAAATGGTTAGAAAATTCAATATGTAATCTACAACAAGTAGTGCGTGTGTGATTTATCTTAACATAGAAAGGTTTTAGCATTTCAAAATATCTTTGACAAATTTTAATTTGAGGATACTTCTCTAGAAATTTACCATAAAACTGTGTTTGAGTCTCATCCAAAAAATGCTTTGGATGTGGCTCGCGGTTCTGACTACCAATTCTCCTTCTTACCACATCCCTTTGATTCAGAGATACCCTTGTGTAATTCTTCCAAAAGTCTTCAATTAGTGATCTCAATGCTTCAACAATTGGTTTATCTTTTCGTGGTAGTCTCCCCGAGAACGCCTATAATTCATTGGCATTAGTGTCCTCAATTCTTTGGCGTCTTCCAATAGCTCTTGATAAAGTTTTCCTATTAATTCTCAATTCTTGACTTGTCTTTCTAATGAGACGAGCTTTCCTCGTTTGACTACTTACTATAGTCGATGTAATCACACGCTGTGTTGCATTACTATCTTTTGTGCGTGAGGTGTTACCCACACTCTCATATGCACTCATTAGATTCTTGACAATAGATTTTTCACTTGAAGCCTCTGATGTTCTCAACCCAAGAATCTTCATGATAGACCTATACTTTATACTTCGCATCATTTCAACGAATAGTTGACATCTTGCAGTCTCATTTAACTTTTCAAAGAACAATCTCCAAATCTTATTAGCATGTCTTCTACAAGTGCGTTTTGGAATCTTACCTTCCATTGGCTGCAAAATATTCTCATCAATATCAATCAAATACTTTGGCTTTCTATGCAAAATTCTAGGTGGTGTCAAGTTAGGTAAATTCATCTCAACATTAGGAATTTCATCAATATTTAAATGAGATGGGTTAGATGGCATACCTTCGATCGAAGATGGAATAGATGACATACCTTGAGGTTGAGGTGGGAACGATGGTGTACCTCCTTCATCACATGTGAGTGATGATGTACTCTCAACTTGAGATGTGGTAGATGGTGTCCCTACATGTTGACTTGCGGTAAAGGATGTGTCTCCAACTATGGTATTCAAATCTCTCGTACCACGAAGTTTTTGCATTCGTTCTCTTTGTGCCGTCAATACCATATCTCTTTGTGATGGTTGTGGTTCCTCTTCAATTGGTATGTCTTCATTTATCATGTCCAATTTCCTCTTCTCACGAAGTTCCCTCATAGCCATTGCTTTCTTTGCATTCTTAGCTTCTATCTCTTCCTGTGTTGGTTTAATTCTTGATCGTTTCCTCAGCATGACGGAGAATTTGTCTATAGCATGATAAAGAGACCAATATTAGTTCCTAAGAAATGAATACATGATAATAGTGGGATTGTATTTTTTTTATGTTGTAAGGATTTATTCTTGTATAGTTTGACATCATGGTATGAACTAAGGTTTGTTTATTACACATAATTATTAATGAGCCCAAGTGTAGAAAATATACATAGCATCATGTGAGATTGTAGGTTGCTTTCTTGATTGGGAATGTGTCTATTTTAAATATGTATGATAAAGCATGATAAAGTAATTCAATCCGAAATAAGGAAAATGTAAAGAACATGCATGTAAAGACTTGACATACCTAAAAAATAAAGATTTGAATGGAGAGAGTACCCAATTATGTAGTCTTTTTATCTTCTTACATCAAACTCCTCAACAATTTGAGTTTTTCACCACTTGCTTCCTTTTCAATGTTAAATTCTTAAAATTGAATCACAATTAACATTGCAATACTACAAAAATTGAAACTTGAATAGATATATATCAAACTTGGTTTGAAAACTATGTTATTTCCTCCTTCTCAAGTTGGCAAAGCAGAAAAGGTGGTGGAAAGATCATGCAAAGGTGGTACAATGTGTCAAATGTGCATGTGAACTTCCCAATAGCATGAAAGCACTTCTTTTTTGTTGGAGCACGCGCAGAATCAGTAAGAAAACAGAGCATGTGGGCCTGGATCACGGGGGTAACCACTTTTTTACCGTTTCAGTAGAAATACAAAACGCAAGCGCGTTATAACGCGAGTGCGTTATAACGTGCTCGCGTTTTGTCCTGCTATAGATCCCTAATCCCTAAACCCTCAACTCTGATCCCTTGACCCTCAACCCTCAATGTCAAATCTTAATCCCTCAACCCTATCCCTAAACCCTCAACCCTCAATGTCAAATCCTAATCCCTCAACCCTCAACGTCAAATCCTAATCCCTCAACGTCAAATCCTAATCCGTCAACCCTCCAACCCTATCCCTAATCCTTACAACCCTCAACCCTAATCCCTCAACCCTTAACTCTGATCCATCAACCCTCAACACTATACCTTAATCCCTAATCCCTTCAAGCTCAACCCTATCCCTAAACCCTTGACCCTCGAACCTTAGCCCTCGACGTCAAACCCTAATCCCTCAACCCTTAACTTTGATCCCTCATCTCTCAACCCTAACCCTAAACCCTCAACCCTCAACATCAAACCCTAATCCCTCAACCCTCAACCCTAATCTGTCATCCGTCATTCCTCAACTCTAATCCCTCATTCCTAAACCCTAAACGCTATCCCTATTCCTAGACCCTCAACAGGCTCGATACTATACCTTAAACCCTAATCCCTCTACCATCGACACTCTTATTTAACCCTAATCCCTTGACCATTAACCCTATCCCTCAACCTCAACCCTCAACCCTCAACCCTCAACTCTCAACATTAAACCCTAATTCATCAACCCTAAACCCTAATCCCTCAAACCTAAACCCTATCCCTAAACCATCAACCCTCAACACTATACCTTAAACCCTAATCCCTCAACCCTCAACCCTAAACCTTATCCCTAAACCCTAATCCCTCAACCCTCAACCCTAATCCCTCATCCCTCAACTCTAATCCCTCATCCCTAAACCCTAAATGCTATCCCTATTCCTAAACCCTCAACAGACTTGATACTATATCTTAAACTCTAATCCCTTATCCCTAAACCCTCCAACCCTATCCCTAATCCTTATACCCTCCACACTCTACTTTAACCCTAATTCCTCGACCCTCAACCCTATACCTAAACCCTTGACCCTCGAACCTCAACCCTCAACCCTCAACATCAAACCCTAATCCCTCAACCCTTAACTCTAATCCCTCGACCTTCAACCCTGATCCTAAACCCTAAACCCTCAACGCCAAATTCTAATCCCTCAACCCTTCACTCTAATCCCTCAACCCTAAACCCTATCCCTAAACCCTCAACACTATACCTTAAACCCTAATCCCTCAACCCTAACCCTAAACCTTGTCCCTAAACCCTAATCCCTCAACCCTCAACCCTAATCTGTCATCCGTCATCCCTCAACTCTAATCCCTCATTCCTAAACCCTAAATGCTATCCCTATTCCTAGAACCTCAACAGGCTCGATACTATACCTTAAACCCTAATCCCTCTACCATCGACACTCTTATTTAACCCTAATCCCTTGACCATTAACCCTATCCCTCAACCTCAACCCTCAACCCTCGACCCTCAACTCTCAACATTAAACCCTAATTCATCAACCCTAAATCCTAATCCCTTAAACCTAAACCCTATCCCTAAACCATCAACCCTCAACACTATACCTTAAACCCTAATCCCTCAACCCTCAACCCTAAACCTTATCCCTAAACCCTAATCCCTCAACCCTCAACCCTAATCCCTCATCCCTCAACTCTAATCCCTCATCCCTAAACCCTAAATGCTATCCCTATTCCTAAACCCTCAACAGACTCGATACTATACCTTAAACTCTAATTCCTTATCCCTAAACCCTCCAACCTGATCCCTAATCCTTATACCCTCCACACTCTACTTTAACCCTAATTCCTCGACCCTCAACCCTATCCCTAAACCCTTGACCCTCGAACCTCAACCCTCAACCCTCAACATCAAACCCTAATCCCTCAACCCTTAACTCTGATCCCTCGACCTTCAACCCTGATCCTAAACCCTAAACCCTCAACGCCAAATTCTAATCCCTCAACCCTTCACTCTAATCCCTCAACCCTAAACCCTATCCCTAAACCCTCAACACTATACCTTAAACCCTAATCCCTCAACCCTAACCCTAAACCTTGTCCCTAAACCCTAATCCCTCAACCCTCAACCCTAATCTGTCATCCGTCATCCCTCAACTCTAATCCCTCATTCCTAAACCCTAAACGCTATCCCTATTCCTAGAACCTCAACAGGCTCGATACTATACCTTAAACCCTAATCCCTCTACCATCGACACTCTTATTTAACCCTAATCCCTTGACCATTAACCCTATCTCTCAACCTCAACCCTCAACCCTCGACCCTCAACTCTCAACATTAAACCCTAATTCATCAACCCTAAACCCTAATCCCTCAAACCTAAACCCTATCCCTAAACCATCAACCCTCAACACTATACTTTAAACCCTAATCCCTCAACCCTCAACCCTAAACCTTATCCCTAAACCCTAATCCCTCAACCCTCAACCCTAATCCCTCATCCCTCAACTCTAATCCCTCATCCCTAAACCCTAAATGCTATCCCTATTCCTAAACCCTCAACAGACTTGATACTATACCTTAAACTCTAATCCCTTATCCCTAAACCCTCCAACCCTATCCCTAATCCTTATACCCTCCACACTCTACTTTAACCCTAATTCCTCGACCCTCAACCCTATACCTAAACCCTTGACCCTCGAACCTCAACCCTCAACCCTCAACATCAAACCCTAATCCCTCAACCCTTAACTCTGATCCCTCGACCTTCAACCCTGATCCTAAACCCTAAACCCTCAACGCCAAATTCTAATCCCTCAACCCTTCACTCTAATCCCTCAACCCTAAACCCTATCCCTAAACCCTCAACACTATACCTTAAACCCTAATCCCTCAACCCTCAACCCTAATCTGTCATCCATCATCCCTCAACTCTAATCCCTCATTCCTAAACCCTAAATGTTATCCCTATTCCTAGACCCTCAACAGGCTCGATACTATACCTTAAACCCTAATCCCTCTACCATCGACACTCTTATTTAACCCTAATCCCTTGACCATTAACCCTATCCCTCAACCTCAACCCTCAACCCTCAACCCTCAACTCTCAACATTAAACCCTAATTCATCAACCCTAAACCCTAATCCCTCAAACCTAAACCCTATCCCTAAACCATCAACCCTCAACACTATACCTTAAACCCTAATCCCTCAACCCTCAACCTTAAACCTTATCCCTAAACCCTAATCCCTCAACCCTCAACCCTAATCCCTCATCCCTCAACTCCAATCCCTCATCCCTAAACCCTAAATGCTATCCCTATTCCTAAACCCTCAACAGACTCGATACTATACCTTAAACTCTAATCCCTTATCCCTAACCCTCCAACCCTATCCCTAATCCTTATACCCTCCACACTCTACTGTAACCCTAATTCTTCGACCCTCAACCCTATCCCTAAACCCTTGACCCTCGAACCTCAACCCTCAACCCTCAACATCAAACCCTAATCCCTCAACCCTTAACTCTGATCCCTCGACCTTCAACCCTGATCCTAAACCCTAAACCCTCAACACCAAATTCTAATCCCTCAACCCTTCACTCTAATCCCTCAACCCTAAACCCTATCCCTAAACCCTAACCCTAAACCTTGTCCCTAAACCCTAATCCCTCAACCCTCAACCCTAATCTGTCATCCGTCATCCCTCAACTCTAATCTCTCATTCCTAAACCCTAAACGCTATCCCTATTCCTAGACCCTCAACAGGCTCGATACTATACCTTAAACCCTAATCCCTCTACCATCGACACTCTTATTTAACCCTAATCCCTTGACCATTAACCCTATCCCTCAACCTCAACCCTCAATCCTCAACCCTCAACTCTCAACATTAAACCCTGATTCATCAACCCTAAACCCTAATCCCTCAAACCTAAACCCTATCCCTAAACCATCAACCCTCAACACTATACCTTAAACCCTAATCCCTCAACCCTCAACCCTAAACCTTATCCTTAAACCCTAATCCCTCAACCCTCAACCCTAATCCCTCATCCCTCAACTCTAATCCCTCATCCCTAAACCCTAAATGCTATCCCTATTCCTAAACCCTCAATAGACTCGATACTATACCTTAAACTCTAATCCCTTATCCCTAAACCCTCCAACCCTATCCCTAATCCTTACACCCTCCACACTCTACTTTAACCCTAATCCCTTCAACCTCAACCCTATCCCTAAACCCTTGACCCTCGAACCTCAACCCTCAACCCTCGACGTCAAACCCTATTCCCTCAACCCTTAACTCTGATCCCTCATCTCTCAACCCTAACCCTAAACCCTCAACCCTCAACGTCAAATCCTAATACCTCAACCCTAAACCCTATCCCTAAACCCTCAACACTATACCTTAAACCCTAATCCCTCAGCCCTCAACCCTAAACCTTATCCCTAAACCCTAATCCCTCAACCCTCAACCCTAATCTGTCATCCCCCAACTCTAATCCTTCATCCCTAAACCCTAAATGCTATCCCTATTCCTACACCCTCAACAGAATCGATACTATACCTTAAACCCTAATCCCTTATCCCTAAACCCTCCAACCCTATCCCTAATCCTTATACCCTCCACACTCTACTTTAACCCTAATTCCTCAACCCTCAACCCTATCCCTAAACCATTGACCCTCGAACCTCAACCCTCAACCCTCAACGTCAAACCCTAATCCCTCAACCCTCTGATCCCTCAACCCTCAACACTATACCTTAAACCCTAATCCATATCCCTCAACCCTTAACCCTTAAAACTTAAACCCTATCCCTACACCCTCAACACTTGACACTATATCTTAAGCCTTAAACCCTCATCCCTAAAGCCTCAACCCTCAATCCTTAAACCTTCAACCCTAAACCCTATCCCTAATCCCTCTACCCTCGACACTCTAACCCTAACCTCGACATTAAATGCTAATCCGTCAACCCTAAACCCTAATCCTAAACCCTCAACCCTCAACCCTCAACACTATACCTTCAACCCTAATCCCTCAACCCTCAACCCTAAACCCTAATCCCTCAACCCTCAACCCTAATCCATTATCCCTCAACTATAATCCCTCATCCGTAATCCCTAAATGCTATCCCTATTCCTAAACTCTCAACAGACTTGATACTATATCTTAAACCATAATCCCTTATCCCTAAACCCTCCAACCCTATCCCTAATCCTTACACCCTCCACACTCTACTTTAACCCTAATCCCTTGACCCTAAACCCTTTACCCTTAAACCTCAACCCTCAACCCTTAATGTCAAACCCTAATCCCTCAACCCTTAACTTTGATCCCTCGACCCTCAACCGTAATCTGTCATCCCTCATCCCTAAACCTTAAATGCTATCCCTATTCCTAGACCCTCAACGGGCTCGATACTATACCTTAAACGCTAATCCCTTATCCGTAAACCTTCCAACTCTATCCCTTATGCCTTAACCCTCATGATTAATAGCCTTGAACGTAAAAAAAATTGAGTGGGACATAACGCGAGCGCATTATAATGCGCTCGCGTTATGTCAAACATGGCAAAAGACAGACTTGCGGGAAAGAAAAATGCAAGGCAAAATATAACGCGAGCGCGTTATAATGTGCTCGCGTTATTTCTTGCTTTGGGAATCCCAAGCCTTGGGCTTGGGATTTGCTTTGGATTTCCAACCCAAAGGCTTGGAGTGCCTTATGAACAGTCACAGATGTGTTTTTCTATGTTCTTCAAAATTTCACATAATTTCATTCGTGCTAACCCTCAGATTTGCACGTGTTTCAAGGTTGAACAAATCGAACACATGGGTAATGTTAGGCTTTCTCTTAATTATTTGACGATGTGATTTTTTTCACATTTTAACAATGTTAAGCCTTTCATCTTTAATTTCTTTTGTTTGTGTGTCCGTTTTTATGCAAAAACCACTGTTTGGTCTTTTTTTCATTGTAAAATAACTATTCATTCAAATTTCAAAAAAATTACATATTTAGAAACTAGACTCCATTCTACAAATATTAAAAAAAATTAAAAAAATGATTTTCAATTAGTTTTCAAAATTTATAGGGGTAGCACGGCCAAAATTCTGTTTTTTAGGATGTGTCCACTTTAAAAATTAGTAAAAAATCAAATATTCATCAAAAAATTATCAGAAAAATTGGGCATAAACTACATGCTATTAGCTAATTTCTCACTGAAGCGATTTTAAAAATACCAAAAAAAAGTTGACCTTTTGAGGGAGCCACAAAACATGCTATGTTATGTTTTTTTGACAGAAACAACACCAATTTCTGTGGCTCCCTCTTTTGAACCCCTTAATCTATGCCATTTTCAAAACAAAATAGTAGTTTAGAAAGTAGACTCAGAGCACTACGAACATTGTTTTGGTTGCATCTCCAAATTTTGAGTGTAACTATGCTCAATTTCTCATCTAAGGCCAGTATTTCCTGATTTCAGAAAAAAAGTGGCCACTTATGACCCCTTTTTGGCCCCCCATCTTCTTGCACTTACCCGGAGGTCACATGGCAGTGAGGTCATTCCTTTTTGACTTTGTAATTGGAGTGATAAGGGGTATTTTTATACCTAAGTGTTTGTAATGCATTTTGACATTGTGCATGAAGTAATAAGGGTATTTTTGGCTTATTGCATGGTAAGAATGTATAGTCAAAGGGAGATATAAGGTTCTTGACTTATAATTTAAATAGCATATATAAAATAATTTATTAAAGATATTATTAGGACAATTACACTAATAGTTCTAATAATACCTTAAATAAATTATTTTAAAATATAAGTCATATATAGCACACAAGAGGACTTGGATAGAATATTCATTTATTAAATATTATTCTTGCCATTGCATTGCATGGATTAGTGAAGATATAAGTTATTTTTGAATTGTGCACGAAGTGATAAGAGGAATTAAGTCAGTAGTTTGAGGAGTTATATGAGCAGTTCACCTTGAGTTAGGCACTCCATTTCATTGGTGCATGGACCAACACCAATTTTGACACATTATATCTATTTTTCCATCAGTTTGGAGGTGTGTTTGCTTGATTTCAAGGCTTGCACAAGAATCAGTTATCATTTTTGCATGTGCTATTTTGAGATAACTGAGGTTCAAATTCCAGTTGTCTATAGGTCAATCTTTTTGACCTATATTTTCTATATATTGTAAACATTCATTCATTATGGAGTTAGTTCTTGATTCTCATTCTGATTCAGATAGATTGAAGAATTTTGTAGCTCATTTTTATAGTTTTATTAAGAGATCGGTAGGTTACAGGTTCTATTTTTGTCTTCTTTGTAGTGTTTCCTTTGTTTCTTTGAAATCAAATAAGTTACCTTTCCATTTAGTGCTAATTATTTGAAGTGATTTGATGAAATTTTGTTGTGTTTAATCATTAAACCTTTAAAATTGTTGTCTCACTTTCTTGCTTGCAGCATTAAACATATAATCATCACAGGTCTTAGGTTGTGTTAGTCCTTTTGTGTTGTGAAAAATTATTTCCTTCATAGAAATCCTGTTTTCAAGCCTTCCTTAGAATCACTTTTGTGATATTTATGCCAAGATTGGATTGTGTGAAAGTAAGATTTCTGAGTTATATTGTGAGCCAAATTGCATATTATTATCCAACTCAAGTGCATCACCAAATTTTTACAACTTTTATTTCATATAGTTTATTTCTTCCTTTTTCCCAAAACATAATACATACATTCCAGTAGAACATTTGAAGGGATCTAGCCCACAATCTGGAGTTCTAATTTCACTATAGGGCACCCACAACCTAAAATTAGTCCCATGTTACATGGAATTATAGAACTTTTCTAGTCTTGCATACAGGTGCAATTCCTGGTGATAATAGTTTTTGGCACGCCCGGTGGGACATTGAACTGATTCTCAGTTCAAAAGAACTTATTTTCTTTTGTTGTTTTTGGCATGAACAACAGAATTCTAGCCTTTTAGAGGTTTATTATCAAGTACCTAGTAACTCTAATACTTTGGTTTTACAGATCATATCTTGTAGCCTATGAAAAATATCAAACAAGGTCAAGTAAAGATTCTGACAAGAGTCATAAACAATTATCTCCACCAAAGAGGAGAATAAAAGCAAATAAAGAATTCAATACCAGATCTGCCAAGTACACATCCAAAGTTTGCTTCACACCAGAATCTATTATTTGCAAGTTCATCATCAGAATTTCATAGTTCTCCACCAGCAAGCCCAAGAGAGCAGATTCCTATTTTCTAAGAGGAACCTCTTCTTCTTGAGTTTACGGAAAAACCTGTGTTACAAGAAATATTTCAAGTAGTTTCAGTCCAAACACCAGTTCAAATTCTACCTACTCCAATGTCTTTACTAGGAGGAGAAGGAGGAGGACCTATTCCACCTGGTGGAGGAGCTGGAGGAATATTACCACCTCCCAGAAAAGTCAAAGGTGGAGGAG
The DNA here is from genome assembly GCA_027924645.1 of Cunninghamia lanceolata. Classification (NCBI taxonomy): domain Eukaryota; kingdom Viridiplantae; phylum Streptophyta; class Pinopsida; order Cupressales; family Cupressaceae; genus Cunninghamia; species Cunninghamia lanceolata. Next base: position 1,915,469 of record BSBN01001245.1, read on the forward strand.
GTGGAAGAAATCTGCCACCACCTCAAAATCAACCTTTTGTTTCATTTAATGGAGGCAGCCCTTTAAATTTGAATCAACATGATGACATACCAATGGCTGCATTGAAGAGTTTACCAAGTTTCATAGGAGAAGATGGGACTACACTCATTGAACATATCAGAGATGTGGCTTCTGTGTGTTCTGTTCACCACATTACTGAGGAGAACATTGCAATCAGGGTATTGGCAGCATCACTAAAAGGTAAATCTCTTCAATTGTTTAGAGGCTTAAGAGTTAATTCATTTATATCTTGGGATGAGTTAGGTGCTACTTTGAATAGGCAATTTCAGGATAAATCTGATCATTTATCATTAATTGAACAAATGACTACTATTAAGAGGGCTCCACAAGAGAAAATGACAGATTTTAATTTCAGATTTCAGAAAACATGGAATAGAATCCCAGAAACAGTGAAACCATCACCAGAGCATATTTTTTTGTATTATTTGAGGGCATTAAATTCTGATATTAATTTTATGATACAATCTATGAGGGGGTAACTTTACCAGCTGGTTTTGATATTGCAATAAGAGCAGAAAATAGTTTAATACAAGCTAGTAAAATAGCACCTAGGCCTCCAATGCCAATTTTTCTAGATATACAGCCTTTAATTCCAATTCCAGCCCCACATATTTCATTAATACCATCTTTTGGTTATCAAGCAAATGCAAAGAATAGTACATATCCCATTCATTCTGAGTTTCAAGAGTTGAAAGAAAACCAGCAAAGTATAGGAAAAATATTGCAGACTATGAGCAATGATTTAGTAAGCCTAAAAATTCAAACAAAACAGAATAATAGATCTTACCAAGCAACTCCTTACCAAGAAAATAGACCTAGTTATTAGGTAGATTATTAGGGTCAAAGGAGAAATTACAATAATAGGCCAAATCAACAGTATAGTCCAAATGTTGTTAGTACATCAAAAGAGATAGTGCCTATATAGAATAACATGTTTCAGGATTATGCATGGTGTTACCCCTGTAATCAGTGTCATAATCAGGCCACTTGCCTAAATAGGATAGTAAGTCAAGTTTTGATGGTATAAAATAACCATGCTACTGCTAAAAATTTAATAAGTGATGTAAACAACCAGCTAGATATTCAAACTCAGTATGTTAATCCTGATCTAGCTTTAATGAATTGGTAGGCTAATGAATTTTGTGGTGTAAATAAGATGCCAGGTCAAAAGCAATCTTTTACTAATATTGCAGCAAACACAAGATCAAAAAAGAGAGTTGCTGACTTGCAACAACAGGCTGGAACTGTAAATCAGTAAGTTGATACTGGTAAACAGCAAGCTGGAAATGCAAATCAGCAAGTTGATAAAGGTAAAAGTATAGTTTCTACAACTCAGAGTGAATAGAATCAAGCTTCTACATCAAAAGATTTGCATATTTTGTCAAGGCATCCAACTGTAGAAAACAAACAGCCAACTAAAGACCAACCAAAAGTTGATGTCCCAAAAGTACAGCAAAAGGTTAGTGGTCTTGCTTTCAATATTTTGGATCATATGAAAAGGCAACAGTAAGCATTTCTATTTTAGATGCTTTGCACATTCTAGGACAAAAAGATTTGTTACAAAATGCATTATCTCAGTTACCTTTGTCAAATGAAATACAAAAAACACATCAACCTCATATTATGATTACAAATGAGGCAGAAAAAAGAATAGAACAGCCTAAACCAGTAGGCAAACCTCCACCATTTTATGTCACCTTGATTGTAGGTGACTATCTAGTACATAATTGCATGATAGATTCGGGATGCAGTGGCTCAGTTATACCAAAACAACCAGCTGATAAGTTAGGTCTGAAATATGAACCTGTTGTTAGACGTGTTGTACAAATAGATGGAACTGAAGTGAGTACAATTGGAATGTTCACAAATTTAGGCCTTACTTTGCATGTCTGTCCAAACCTTGTTATATATCAGGACATTTATGTCATTGATCTACCACCTACCTTTGCTATTTGCTTATCCACAGATTTTATAGCAAGGTTAGGAGGGTATTTATCATTTGATTAGACACATTTATTCTTCAGTACTAGATATGGAACCAAGGTTACAATCAAATCTGAACCATTAGCCAAAGATCACTTGGAACCTTACACACCTAATTCCATAAATGCCAACCTTTCCATTTTTTATCAAGAGGATCTGATTCCTATCCAAGACCCAAATACACCTTTAGAGGGAATTCTAGATATGGTTTTAGATCAATGGGGAGCACAGAACATTGAAATAGATCCATTTGAACAGATGGATGAGATAGGCCTTGGTGTGTATATGATTCAAGAGAATAATACAGTTATTCCAAATCTGATTAAAGAAGAGAAACAACAAAATATTGAATCTAAATATAATGTTTGGGAACTTTATTTTGATGGTTCTAGAAGCAAGGTAGGAGCTGAAGGAGGGGTTGTTTTAGTTCATCCCATAGGTGAGAAATACTATTCATCCTTCATATTTGCTTTCAACTATTCTAACAACTTAGTTGAATATGAGGCTTTAGTTCATGGGCTAGAATGGGCAAGAAAAAGAAAAATTAAGTGTTTAAAAGTTTTTGGAGACAATGAGTTAGTTGTTAAACAAGTCAGAAACCTTGCTACTAGAAAAAATGACTTGCTGAAATTGTATAAGCATAGAGTTTGGGACATGATAGAAGAATTTAATGCATTTAATCTGATATATGTACGTAGAATTGATAACAAGCAAGTTGACAGATTAGCTGCCATAGGAGCTGAATATGATATTCCTACTGAAATGAAAAATATTCACTCTCCTTTATATGTCAAAGTTGCTATTAGACCATCAGTCCTAGTTGATAATGTTAGTTGGCAAGTGTTTGATAGTGATGAACAGATTGTAAATTTCTTAATGGAAGAGGCTAAATTTTCTGCAGGTAATTAGCATAAATTTGTACAACAATATGATGATCAAATACTTCAGTTAAGATCAAACAAGCTACCCAAGGGCTTAGTGACCTTGGAATCTATCTTTAATACTGATGATTAGGTAAGAAAAGACAAGGCCAGCTTATCAGTAAAGCAAGAGCATTATGAGCCCATTGAGATCTTTAAAGGAAAGTTACTCAAGCTAGGAAAGATATGTACAAAAGAGGAGCAGCAAGCATTCATCTAGCTTTGTCAAGAGTTTAGTGACATTTTTGCATGAGAATATGGAGATTTGAAAGGTTTCAACCTAGAGTTGGCTTAGCACATAATAAAGCTTGAACCCAAGGGAAAACCTATCAGACAAAAGCAAAGGCCACTAAATCCTAAGCTGGAAGTGCTTATGAAGACAGAACTCAATAAACTCATTGAAGGTAATATCATTTTTCCTATCAAGCATACTTCATGGGTTTCTAACTTGGTTCATGTCAGAAAAAAGAATGGGGAAATCAAATTATGTGTTGATTTCAGTGATTTAAATAGAGCATCTTTAAAAGATCATTATCCTTTACCATCTATGGAACAGATATTGCAGGTTATTTCTAGATCAGAAAGGTTCTCTTTATTGGATGGTTATTCAGGTTATAACCAAATTCTTGTAAAAGAAGATCGGTACAAGACAACTTTTACTACAAAATGGGGTACACTAGCATACAGAAAGATGTCATTTGGCTTATCAAATGTAGGTGCAACATTTCAGAGAGCAATGGATGTGGCTTTTCAAGGTCTAATTAATAAAATTGTGCTTGTATACTTAGATGATGTGACTGTTTTTTCTAAAAAGGTTGAAGATCATTTTCATCATTTAAGACTAATCTTTGAAAGATGTAGAGAATTTGGGGTATCACTAAACCCAAAGAAGAGTATTTTCTCTATTCATGAAGGCAAACTGTTGGGACACATAGTGTCTAAAGATGGAATATCAGTTGATCCTAAAAGAATCACTACAATATTGGCATTGCCTCTTCCTGCACATAAGAAAGGCTTACAGAGCTTTCTAGGAAGAATTAACTTTGTAATAAGGTTTATTCCTAACATAGCAACACTTTTACAACCTCTTACAACAATGCTAAAGAAGAATATTCCTTTCAACTGGACCAAAGAAGGAAAGCACAGCTTTGAAGAAATAAAGGAGGCACTTGCTACTGCTCCCACTCTGATAAATTCAAATTTTGATAAAGACTTCATTTTATATGCATTTGACAGTGTGGATACTATATCAGCTATGCTTTGTTAGTAGAACAATGAAGGAATAGAACAACCTGTGGGATTTTTTAGCCAAGTTTTGCATGACTATGAGGTAAGATATTCTTTTGTTGAAAAGCATTTATTAGCTATTATTAGGAGCTTAAAGAAGTTCAAACATATGTTGTCAAATAATAGAATTCAGTTAATGGTTGCTCACCCCACAGTGAAATTTATTTTGCTTAGTAAGGATTTAAGTGATAAGAGAGCAGAGTGGATAACCAAGGTCATGGAATATGACATACAAATTAAGGTCACCAAGCTAGTCTGAGGCAAAGGATTGTGTGAACAACTTGCGGAAAATAAAAAATATAGCAAAGAACTTGAAAGAGAGGCTGAGACAGTGCTTCAAAATGATGAAACAACTACTGTCCCAGAGCCCCCTACAAGTTGGGTGCATGATATGATCCATTATCTACACACTGGTGATTGTCCACAGGGCCTGGACAGATCTAAAAGAAGATATTACAGATTACATGCAATTCCCTATGCTGTAATTGATGGGATTCTATACAAAAGGGACTTTAACAATGTTTTACTGAGATGTGTATAGCCAGATCAAACTGAAAGGATTCTAGAAGAATTTCATGATGGACATGTTGGAAGTCATTTTGCAGCTAGAACAACAACTCTAAAAATTATGAGAGCTGGTTACTATTGGCCTGACATGTTCAAAGATGCTTATGAATGGGTAAAGAAATGTCTAAAGTGTTCAATTTTTGTAGGTAAACAAAGACTGGTAGTAATGCCCTTGCATCTAATTTAAGTGGAGCATCCATTTGGCAAGTGGGGATTGGACTTCATTAGTCCTATCAATCCACCTTCAAGCCAAAGACACAAGTGGATTTTGACTACTACTGATTATTTCACCAAATGGACTAAATTAGTTGCTTTGAAAGATGCTAACGAAACATCAATCCTAAATTTTTATTAAGATCTAGTGTCCAGGTTTGCAACTCCTAACTCAATTATTTTAGATAATGCTTTAGCATTTATTTAGAAAATGTTGCCTCTACTTTGCATTTCTGGCATATGCTCTTGCTGGGTTTACAAAGCTTCTCTGCCTCTATCTCACATCTTCTAGGTCTGTACATAAAGTCTATACAGATTTCTTTACGAATCTTAACTCCTGAGGCACTTTCACCTTTCCATGATAGTGACTACTTAAGAAAGATGGTCAAAATCCTATTAACAATGTTGCATAGAGATAACAAATGATGGATGACCTTTAATATGTCTGTGTTTTCTACAGATATGACTGCCCTTGTTTTTGTGGATATGACTTTTGCTCCTAATCACTGTATACTTTTCTTCTTGTGAGAGTCGCATTGCCTCTATGATTGCCTTTGCTATGCATGTTATTTTGACTTTCCTCTTTTGTCAGTGCCATACAAAACTTCTATGGCACTATGTCTTTTGACTCTTGTTTATTCCAAGTAGGTTACCATCCTTATACTTAAGCACATACGTCATAGAAACACTGCCCTATACTATTGTTTGAAAAGTTTGACACTTCTGTGATAGGACTCAAACTTTAAGGATGCTTCATTCTTTTTGACAAGCTTTGCATGATATGCATCCTAGTTGTAACTGTGCCTTCATGCTCTTTCTTGCTGCTCATGAGCTTGGCTATTCTATCCTTGTCTACTCATCATGACTATTAACATAGTCTCTAAGATTTGAAACATTCATCCATACCTACCTATTTTTTACTATCCCTCAATGATAAGGACTACTCCAAGTGATCAGGACTACTCCGACAGTCATTTTATTGACTATCCCAAGACTGCTTCTCTTCTTCTCACTATTACCAGTCCTCTTTTAGACCTTTGTACTGGTATCTCATACACTATGTGACTGTCACCTTGTTTTCCCTTCAATGTTCTCTTTATACTTCATGATTGTCATGTCGTCCTCACAATCACATGGTTTAGAAGTATATTTTTATTGCTACTCTAAGTTGTTGTCATGTTTTCTATAGACCTCTCTATCATAACTTCATAGAACTCTAGCACCACCTTTTGTGACCATACACCCTTCATCTTGATTTTTGTAAAAAACTTATCAACTATCATACCTCTGCCATAGCCTGCAGAGATCCATGAAGATGAAAAAATTTGAAGTGGAGGTCCTAGCTTGTAACAAGGCCTATATAGAATGGAGAATGAAAACCCAATCTAGCCTTGTCAAAAGCATAGTGATCTTGTAGACCTAAACCCGCTTGCACATATGATTGATCCTTGTTTGCCAATGTGACTGATGTCCAAACTGAAAATGGCTATTATTTTTATGGCTGTTATCTTTAGGACTGTTGTATACATCTTATCACAGTTCTCTCTGCTAGTCACGTAAAATATGCTGACTGTCACCTACTGATGCAATGACTGTCTTCACTCCTCTTATTGTTGATGATTGTTGTTCCATCATACTTTGCTGCTCTATCTCATGCACCTTATGCTTTGTATCTTCTGTCCTAAAGTGCTTGGGTTTTCCTGATTGTTGGCCGTCTTTTACCAGATGGAACATTTCTGATACACATTTGTTTTCTCCTTCTTAGCTGCTCCATTGTGCCTTGTTGTCCTTTGTCCTTTATGACTGTGTATGATCATGTTGACTGCACTTGTATATGTTGTCCTACTATGACTGAAACCTCTTGAAAGTTGTGATCTACCTTCTAGATATGCTCATTGAGCTGTGCTTTTGCATTTGTATATTGCATCTGAAATGTTCTGTAAGGTCTATGAGCTGGGCTCAACCCTTATGGGAGCCACATTTCCTCCACTCATAATGTAACCTGATGAATCAAACAAAAACACAATTGCACCTGTATCTGCACATGAAGCAAACATGCTAAGAAAAACAAGGACTTGCAGTCAATATTCTTGATTTGTCTTCTCAAAGGTCCCTGTGACACTAACTAGTTTACTACATTTGAAAAACAAATTGTATATTTATAGATGTATATCATATGATGTATGATGCCTCGTCATTGCTCTAACATCAGTTTTCCAAAAATTTTGCAGATAACTAGGGGTTAGCAAGGAGATAGCAGCTGAATGCGAGACACGTAGACAATACAGGATGACACAAGACACGACAACATGATGAAGGCTCGTCATTCATGCAATGACGAGTCACCCTATCTCATATGCATATTTGTCTTTTAGTCATTTTATAAATGTGTAGTTTGTCTTTTCACTTGCAATGAAACAGTTAGTCTCACGGCTTGTGTGAGACCTTATACACTTATTTTATTCAATACAAATTGTTGATCTTTTAAAAGATTTGTACAATCTCTTAAGTTTGAAATGCATTTGAATGCAATAATACAATGTAAACTTAATTTGTACCAAATATGTACATGGATATAATGCATTAGAAATAAGAATGTACCTTTCTCTCCTTCAAAAACTAAAAAGCTCTACCTGATTGAGCTAGTAGTGAAATTTAGGTAACAATTACTTCAAACAATACTCCAATACTTGATTAGAGTTGGCCCACAATTTTCGTTAAACCAAAAGTTTGACCTGTCAATTTCGGATACAAGCGCGAGAGTTAATGAATCCACGGGAGGCGGTTAGTCCATGTCATGAATCTCGAGGCTACGTTGAACATGGCACCAACCTTTCGGGAGACGAAAGCACCAACTTTCCAACAATCTCCCCCCAGCCCTAGCCCAAGGGGATTCGAACCCGTGACCTTTCGCTTTGTTACTAATTGTTGGCCCACAATTATCGTTAAACCAAAAGATTGACCTATCAATTTTTGATACAAGCACCAGAGTTAATAAATCCACGGAAGGTAGTTAGTCTATGTCACGAATCCTGAGGCTACATTGAACATGGCAGCAACCTTTCGGGAGACGAAAGCACCAACTTTTCAACAATTAGTTCTTTCCTTGCTCTTTATTTTCCTTTCATAGTATAAGAGCAGGTTTTACTAATACACGTGGTGATTTGAATTATTGAAGAAGCCATCCTATTTTGAAGTATTCATTTTCGGAGACTTATTTCAAATTGAGAGAAGAGAAGACTTGGAATTTTTTTTTTTTGTTGTGCAAGAAAAAGTTGCAGATATGTGTAACATTTTTTTTAGGGCCCCAAGCCCTGGTTCTATCTATCAATTTTTTTTTTTAAAATAATCTATTCTATTTCTGCTTTAAAAAAATAAAGCTTTTCTATTCTGTAGATTCTTTTCTATTTTTTAAAAGAAATTAATCTAGGTTTTTTTTTAAATTGTTTTACCAGCAAATTGCAGGTTTGCTTTTACAAAAAAATCTCATATTTCTAAAGTTTTTTTAAAGATATTCAAAACTTTTTAAAAAAAATTATTAAATCCTAAAGTAAAAAAAAAAAAATTAAATTCAAATAACAAATCTAACCATTTAAAAAAAAATGTTGCAAACTTAAAAAAAAAATATTGGGCTTAAGGCTTGTGACATCAAGGCCAAAGCCTTCAGTGCTCGCAGACCTTAAGGCCCATGGGAGGCTTTAATCCCCCGATGTCGGCCCTGTCGGTAGGACCCTTGGGTTCGCAGGGAGCCACAGGCACCCGCTGCCCCCTTGGCCTATTGTCACCGACTACTGGCTCGTCTCTACTTTTCCTGCATAGTCGGCCTCCACCAACCCTCCACCACCACCACACTCCATTTGGAAACTCTCAGTGCCGCTACTGCTTGCCCTGACCTTAGCAAACCCTCCATTGTTGCTTGCATCCTCTATTGTTTGTCTTTACCCTACATAAAATAAAAGCTTTCTTGAGCCCTAAGGCTCTTTAAATATTCTTTTGTTATTTTCTTTTACTATTTTTTTTATATAAGTTTCTTTTATTTAAAGTTTTTTTTAATTTATCTTTTTAATTAAGTGTTAATTTAAATAAATTTTTTTGTTTAATAAAGTTCTTTTTTAAATAATATTTTTTGTTTAATTTCATTTAAGTGTTTTAATTTTTCATTTGCAATTTTTTTAAAAAAATTTGCTTTTTGTTATCTAATTAGGTTTTTTTTCAAAAAAAAGTTCTATCTTTTGTTTACTTAAATAGGTAATCTAAAAAAAAAATTGCATTTTGTTTCCGTAATTAGGCAATTTTTTAATAAAAAATTTGCATTTTGGTTACCTAAATAGGTATTTTTTCAAAAAAATTGCAAAAATGTCTACTTTGATTCCTGAAATCAAATTGAATTCTTCTATCATTCAAGGAAAAACATATATTAGTTTTATTTTTTGATTTAAACATCTCTTGGATGTAGCCACTAATCTGAAATCGAACCCTGGTGCTAGGGCAAGCCAAGATGAGCAAGATAAATGGAATAAACTAAATGATGAAGCCCTTGGCCTAATAGGCATTTCGATGTCACCTAAACTCTATGTTCACATTGAAGCATGCACGAAAGTCTATAACGCACGGGCAATTCTACGTAAAACTTATGATAGTTCGAATGAATCTAGAAAGATTCAACTTCAAGATCAACTCAAAGATCTTCGGTATACATATTTCAAAACCATGGATGAATTTCTTCTCAAATTTGATACTCTTAATAGTTGACCAATTAACTGATTTAGGAGTTAAGCTTGAATATTTTAGATTAATTCATATTGTTCTTAGAAAATGTTTGCCTAGACAATTTCAATAATTTATTACAAATAATCATGCTCAATTAGCTATTCCTACTTTAGCTACTCAATTATCTTTATGATATTTTTTGCAATTTGTTAAGGCAAGAAAAAGCTAAATTGATTCATTTTGGTAATCTTAAGAATAGTGAGCATGCTTTTATGTCTAAAAATAATAAACCAAATTTTAAACCTCATACTAAACAAAATTATAATCCCAAATTTCATAACAATAATAATAATTATAACAATAGAAATAACAATAATAATAGTTATGATAGTAGAAAGAATAATTCTTCTAAGAGGCCTCATTGTAACTATTGTGATAAAGATGGTCATTGGCCTAACACTTGTTTCAAGAAGCAAAATACTACTAACAATAAACAACCTATGAGACAAAATTATCAACAAAATCATAAGCCTCATAATAATAATGTCAATCAATCAAGGCATGCTTTTACTTGTGCTTTAAATACTTCTAAACCTATTGAATGGATTATTGATTCAGGTGCCTCTCAACATGTTACTTCTCATAAAGAGGTATTTGAATCAATGCAACCTGACAACACTAATGTTCATCTTCAACTTGCTAATAATCATAGTTGTAATGTAGAAGCAATTGGAGATGTGAATGTTCCTAATGGTAAGTTACATGATGTTTTGTATGTTCATGAGTTGACAACAAATTTGCTTTTTGTAGCTAAACTTTGTCAAGATTACAAGATAGAATTTTATAAAGATATGTGCTATGTGATTGATCCAAATCAAAATTGTAAACTCATTGCCAATGCTAAATTAGACAATGATAATTTGTTCAAGTTCTATGAATTTGCTACTTCTAAATACTCTTTATTATCTACCATTGATTTTAATTTTTGGCATGAAAGACTTGGTCATATCAATGCTAACAATATTGTCTTGATGCAAAAATCTAAAATGGTAGAAGGATTTCTTGGTATTGTTCCTTCTAAAATTGTATGCACATGATGCATGAGTGGTAAGATGCATAGGGAGCCCTTTCCTAAAGGTCAAGCATGGAGGGCAGATCATAAGTTGCACCTTGTTCATAGCGACCTTTTGGGACCCATGGAAATGAATCCATCCAAGGATCAAGGTATGCACTTACTTTCATTGATGATTATTCAAGAATTGGATCTATTTTCTTAAAAACAAGGATCAAGTTCTTGATACTTTTGTTGATTTTCATAAATTTGTTTAAAGGCAATCTAGTTTTAAACTTAAAATATTTAGGACTGATAATGGTACTAAATATATGAATAATGCTTTTAATATTTATTTGAAGTCCTTTGGTATTAAACATGAGCTAACCATTCCCTATACACCTCAACAAAATGGTGTAGCGGAAAGGAAGCATAGAACTATTGTTGAAATAGCTAGATGCATGTTACATGCTAAAAACATGTCATATAAATTTTGGGCTGAAGCTATGTTTTATGCTACTTATATTGTTAATAGAACTCCAACCAAAGCCTGAAGGGATATCACCCATGAAGAGGCTTGGTCCGGTAGGAAGCCTAATCTCAAGCATTTAAAGTTCTTTGGTTCAATTGCTTTTGTTCATAAACCTAAACAAAAAAGGCAAAAATTAGATTCTAAATCTTCTTCTCAAATTGTTTTGGGGTATGATGAACAATCTAAAGCTTATAGAGTTTATAATCTTGTTACAAATAAAGTTAAAGTTGTTAGAGATGTATGCATTGTTGAAAATGGTGTTCATGATAGTTCTAAAGTTGTTAACAATGGTTCTTCTCAAAACAATGTTCTTGTTATTGAGGATAATCCTCCTTCTTTGAATCCTTCTAATACTTCTCTTAGTCAAAGTGATAGTGAACATGATGAGAATTCTCATGATGATTCTTCTTCTAGTGATGCTACTCCTACGTCTAAAAATATGCCTAATATGGTTTAAAAATTTTGTTCAAGAAAGTGATAATATCTTAACTATAATGGATAGATATAACGCTAGAAAATCAAACTATTGCAATGATGCTTTGATGTCTAAAATTATGGATACTAATGATCCACAAAGTTATGATCAAGCTAAACATCAACCTCATTGGGAAAAGCCTATGCAAGATGAATATAACATGTTGATTGCAAATCAAACTTGGGAGCTTGGAGTGAAAGCAATAAGAATTGCAATACATAAACTATGCACAATGAGAGTACATATAGATGAAGAGTTTGAGTTAAATCAGAAGTCGACTCAAACACTCAAAGAGTGGTGGCAAATTATTGTTGACACATAACTTGGAGAGTTGTGTCGAACTCTCCAAGTCGACACCTAACCACCTAAGATGGGTTAAAGTCATGTGTGAAATATATGCGTAATTACTTATTTAAATAATAAGTAATAGCATTAGTATTCCTACACTACAATGGAGTGGCATGCTTATATAGCTATAATTTAGAATTTCTTTAGAGTATCTATTATATTCAGCTATAGAAACATAGAAACAATGTTATTTTCAATTTTTAATATATTGATTGTTATTTCTCTCTTTCTAAAAAAGTTTTATAACTCTGCATTTTTATAGATCCAAGGCCAAGTGGGGAAGGTGGCAATAAACTTTCAATATTTAGAAGGTCTCCTCCAACCATTGGGGGTAGTGTGTTGTGTACCATGAGCAGTGTGCCCCCAAAAGGCAATTTTTCATACCACGCCTTGGATTCCTCACAAATAGAGCCACTTCCACTGTAGGAGTCATTTTTCATTGCTACTATCTTCAAGGTTGTTTGCTTCTCCTCAGGGAAGGCAATCTAAGCATATGTATAGTGACACTAACGCCACAAAGGGGTGTTCTTGTCACCTTAACTATGCATGATCTGTAGGAGAGTTGGGAGGCTCTAGATTAGTAACCCAATAAAATATGAAAACAAAAGTGAGCTTCTTTTGTTTTGGAATAAGAGAACAACAAGGTATAATTTGAAGGCGTCTGCAATTTGTATCAGATTTTGTTTAGGCGATAGTCATAAGAAACATTGGCAATGCAGTACAAATACTGCACCATGGGGCTTGTGTGGGCACCTGAAAGCCCTATATATCACCATCATTCTTCTTATCCTTATCCACAGTCATGAAGATACTAAAACCCCCATGATGACAATCCCTTAGATCTATAGCATATGATTTTCAATTTGAAAACATGACTGTGTTATTTATAACAGTCATAAATGACTGATCAACATTGAGAAATGACAATTTCAAAGGCTTATAACCACGGTTTGCACTAATGACCACACTTTGTAACTTTAATAACATCAAGATAGTCTTTCAAAAATTTCCTAGCAACCTAAAATATGACCCTAGCATAATATGGGTAGTCACTAATGACTGTACTATTGGGCATAACAGTCATATGGTAACCAATTTTCCATATGGAAGAATTGAAGGAAAATCTTCTTAGTAGTTGTATAGTCCATCATGTATGTGGCATGTTTGCATTTTGAATGATAGGTTGGTACTTCCTTACACTAACAAGATTGTTAGGATAGCCTAAAAATTTCAACCAAATGCTCTAATCCATATTTCCTCAATAAGATCATTTACCTAGGGCTTGGTGGACATGGCATAATTTTCTAACCCTTGATCATTACACTTAGCATCTTTGGAATAGATTGTCCATATAGACAATACTCAAATTTACACCACCTTGACAATCACACACATGCATATGACAACATTTTCAAAATAGATAATAATCTCAAACACTACCCTAGGGTTTCAACATGGAATCTTCAATATTTGAATAACAAAATAATAAACCCTAGGATTCTATCATGATGACAAGATCCATAACCCACTTGATTGTCATGGCATCCCTCACTACTATTACTAATGTAATTTATCATGAACATGATAGTCCTTGATTGCTACAAACAGGAAGCACCCTTGAAGCCTTCATGCAACTTCTAAAAATTGTGTTAAAATGACTAGATTATGATTGTAGAAGAATGCATGACCAAGGAGTGTTGAGATCCTAAGGAATAATGAATTTTCCATTGTATTTAGGATTGTTGAAGAGGATTGTATAGTTAGAGTATCATGAAATCAAATGGTCTGAAGATGGTTGATAAATGTATATATCCCTATGAAGGGCTATTGAGAAACATAGTGAAGTCAAAATCCATTGGTAGGGCACTCATAAAAGAGTGTAGGCTAGTCATGTGTGTGTTAGATTATCATTGGAAAAGAGTGTAGGACAATCATATGTATAAAGATTTTGTTTTTTAAAGGACTAACATGATTTGGTGTTGTTATACGAATCTCTTGAGTGATAATTGTGTCACTCTAAATCCAAGAGATGAAGTGCTATTGAGGGAAAAGAATGTCATACTGTATATGCTATGGGATGAAAATATTGGACCTTATTTGTATTGTCCTAGTTAGGAAGATTGTCCTCTCAATATCATATCAATCATAAGAACAATTGGGTTTGTCTTTATGCTATAAGGTTATCATGAACAACATTGAAATGGTGTCACATGAGATGCAAGAACAACCATGAGTACTATGATTGCTATATCAACCCTAAGGCTATTCTTTACCAAAAGATTTTATCACATGACCTATTAATATGATTGCCATGCTGTCCAAAGGAGAAACAGTGCTAGTATAGAGAATAAAACCCTCATCATTGAATATGGAAGGCATTGTTAATAAGAGGGTAATCATGGTCTTTTCTTACAAGGGGGTGTTTTAATAGTTGGTGAAGACTATTATAACAATCAGATGTTTACCAACCCATGCACAAAAGGATTGTTGTTTCAAGTTTCAATAACAGTCATGTTTCACGTTCTTCTCATTTCATATTGTTTGTTATGTATCATGAAAAGATAACCCTATGAATAAATCCCTCATAGATTGTGTCAAATCCCTAAGATTTGTGGATTGTTCACTTGATCTTGATGAAGAGTTTGATTTTTAGTAGAGTTAGGGTTAGGGCAGAATAACAAGGTGCAGAAATTTAGGGTAGAGTTATGTTTCATGATGACAAGTCATCCTAAACTATAATATTTTGAGTATATCCCATATGTGAACATTATCATATGCAATGATAGACAAATTCTAGTATGGAGGTGATGTCGAGGGAAAAGACTATCAAATTTGCGCTATGACTATTACAAACAACCACATAGACTGTCACATCATAAACATAGAAGACTATGATGAAACTCATTATCACTATTAAAGTCAAATATTCAAAAAATGTAATAGACTCTCACTACCCTATCCACAAGGTAAGATATGACAACATGATGAAACAGATTGATCTTATATACAGATTCTAGAATTGTCAAGCACCTTAAATGGACTATCAACACAAACTAGGACTATCATTATAGTCAATAGAAACATCAAACTAGTATGAAGATAATTTGATATCTTGTCAAGGTGTAAAGGAGGGACCATTTTCTAGGAATCATAAATGTATAGGGCAATCATTGTAACCTTAGGAATATCACATGATATTGTTCAAATAGTAGACCAAAATAAGAATGATCAAACCCTAGGAGTTTCATAAGTAAATTGGTGCATTACAACTTGGCAATAAGGAGATCATTGAAGGATAAATGGTGAGATAGGTTATTAAAGAAAAATATAATGATAAGAAGATGAGAAGATGAGAAGATAAGAAGGAGAAGAATATAATGATGAGATAGGTCTGGACATTGTGCTATGGCATGGAGATTTATTACAACAATAGTTTCTATGGTAGCAATTGTAAGACGCTTGGTGAAGAACTCGCTATTGCATTATCAATTAAGTGAGTTGCTAGAACATGTATGGAAGTGCAAGGGCACATGTGGCAGTGTTGGAGTGCATGTAATGACAATTGAGAACATGTATATATTTTCTAGAGAATGTTTTGTAGGTATCAAAGTGATAAGAAGCAATTTCTTGAGTTTGTCTTTGTTATCACAAGCCATAGTTTGATTTTGGTTGCAGTGTATGAAGACATACCTACATGGTTCATGTGTTTTGGTCAACAAATTTTTAATAAGTATGAAAACATATTTAAAGAACATATCTTAGAACATAAAGAACATAAAGACATAAAGACATAAAGAACATAAGAACATATATAAGTGAATTAAAATAACATAAAGAACATAGAATTTGATATTGGAGTTGACCGATTCTCCAAAATTTGGCTTCAAAAATCCTCAAATTCTTCTTCTTTCATAAGTTTGATTATGAATTTTATATAACTCTAAAATAGGATTAGTGAAATTTATGGAAAAAAACAAACATATATCATCAAATTCAATCTATATATCAATGATAATTAGCTTTGAAACAATATCACACATGGAAACTTTAGGTTTAAATAATCAAATTTTCTCCAAAAACATGCAAAATCAGTTCTTCTACATTGGAAAAACAAAAAAGGTGGTGGATTGATCTAAAAATGATTCTTAATATGTCAAACAACATGAAAAAACATTTTCTTGTCTGATATACTGCATGAAAAGCAGGAACAATCGTGTGGGGTTTGAATCACGAATCCCACATAGTTTTTTCCCATTTTTTTGCTTCCCATAACCCTAGTGCGTTCTGGGAAGCATGAAAACATTAAGCTTCATGCATGAAAAAAACATAACCTTCTCAATGTTGGTGCCAAAATCATGTTCTAGGATGTCATGCTCTCACATAAAATATATTGTAACTATTCATGTAGTGCATCAAATAGGTAATCAAGTGACGGTCCAAGAGTATCCCTAGACTCAAATATTCATGTAAGTTCATGAAATAGAACTTGTCTATACTAGGAGGGACAAATGTAACCTTGATATCTACATCAGAGTCTCTCCTCTCTCTCTCTCTCTCTCTCCTCTCTCTCTCTCTCTCTCTCTCTCTCTCTCTCTCTCTCTCTCTCTCTCTCTCTCATCTCTCCTCTCTCCTCTCTCTCTCTCTCTCTCTCTCTCCTCTCTCTCTCTCTCTCTCTCTCTCTCTCTCTCTCTCTCTCTCCTCTCTCTCTCTCTCTCTCTCTCTCTCTCTCTCCTCTCTCTCCTCTCTCTCTCTCTCTATTTCTCTATCCTCCCTCTCTACAACTCTATCTACCTCTCTTTCTCTATATCTCTCTCCCTCTCTCTATCGACCCCTTAGAATGTGAGGGGGGGAGATATAGAGATAGAGAGGTAGACATATTTAGATAGAAGGAGGATAGATAAATAAAGAGATAAAGGGCTCAAAATAGATAGATAGAAAGGGATGTAAATAGAGAGAGAGGGAGACATAGAAAGGGGAGGGGGAGGGGGAGAGGGATAAATAGAGAGAGATAGAGAGAGGGAGACATAGAGAGATAGAGAGGGACATGGAAAGAGATGGAGAGATAGAGATAGAGTTAAAGAAAGGAAAAATATAGAAAGAGGATCAAATAGAGAGATAGAGAGGGATAGGTGGAGATAGAGACGGGGAGAGGGAGAGAGGGGGATTGAGATAGACAAAGGGGTCTATAGAGGAAGAAAGATAGATAAAGAGGGAGATAGAGATAGATATATAGAGAGGGGAGATATAGGGAGATAGAGAGCGAGGAGGGGAGAGATAGGGAAATATAGAGACCCTAAACCATAAACTGTAAATAATACCCCTAAACCCTAACCCCTAACCCCTAAACCCTAAAAATGAGCAACCCTAAACCCCTAACCCTTAACCCCTAAACCATAAACCCTGGAAGCAACCCTAAACCCATAACCCCTAAACCCCTAAACCCTAACCCCAAACCCCAAACCCTAAACTCGAGCATTCCTAAACCCCTAAAGCCTAAATGATTCCCCTAAACCCTAAACCCTAAACTTGAGAAACCCTAAACTCATAAACCTCAAATAATGCCCCTAACCCCTAAACATATAGTTTGATAGGGGATGATTTAGGGTCAATGCGAAATGGATGTAGAATCCTTAGATCTTGATTATCATTATCCTCATTGGGATGTGATTTGATAGGATCTAAGTTATTTGTTTGATTATCTATGTTTTCTTGGGGACCAAGTGTCTGATCATGGGATATTGATGGATAATGAATAGGACTAGTGGGATGATGGATAGGGCTAATGGGATTATGGATAGGAGTGATGTGGGTTACTTTCTCATGGATAAGATCTTGATCATAGATAATATCTTGATCACAGGGAGGATAAGCATGGATAGCGCGATATTAGATATGGACAGGGTAAGTGGGGATGCATTGATATTCATTGGATTGGGGTGTAAGAGGTGGTGATGGGGTCTCACTAGGAGATGTTGGAGGATGAATGATGGGATCGATGTAGATAGGTTGACCATGAGATGGTAAGGGATCCAGGATGGGATTAGATGGGATGTTTGTATTTTGATTAGGACGGGTGGTTGGTGTTTCCACATGCTTTGGACTAGGCTCTTAACATAGATATTGGGTTTCTTAGATGGATGTGACAGGTTCTTGGATGGGATCAATAATCTTTGGATGTTCGACAACATGGCTACATGATGGGGTTTGACTTGGACTTATGGTAGGAGACTCTTCAATGAAATGGATAGACATCTAGGAGTGGATGATGTTGTTGGAGTGGTAGACATTTTATTAGGAGGTTATTTGTTAGGCTCAATGATAGGAATTTGAGTACATGATGTTTTTAGATTCCTTTCTAATAGTCCTTGGGTCACATCCTTCATGGCTACATGGGTTGAGGAACTAGGATATGCATATAGTTGATGGACAATGATGGAAGATGTTGTGGCATTAGGATTAGGATCAAGTGAATGGATATAGGAGGAGATATATTAGGATTGGGAGTGTTACAGGGGGATGAAATTGGATTAGTGGATTTGGATGGCTCCATATCTTTGCTTTTATTTTTGGATTTTGTAAAGATTCTTTGGAGAAATTTTTTCAAGGGTTCATGGGTTAATGGATTAGAGCTTAGAATGGTTTCATGGTGGATTAGATGGTGAGTTATATATGGTGGATGGATGACAGGGATTAATGGATTAGGAGATGGGTGGACTAATGGGTTAGGATTAGGAGGATTGGAGGGAAATTATAAAATAATTCCCCTTTAATCCTAACCCCTAAACCCTAAACTTGAGTAACCCTAGAAACTCATAAACCCTAAATAATGCCCCTAAAGGTCTGAGCAACCCTAAACTCATAACCCTAAATAATGCCCCTAAAACCTAACCCCTAAACCATAAACTCAAGCAACCCTAAACCCCTAAACCCTAAATAATTCCCCTAAACCCTAAACTTAAGCAACCCTAAACTCGTAAACCCAACCAACCCTCTCTCTCTCTCTCCCTATCACCCTATCTCTCCCCTCCATCTCCATCCTCTCTTCCTCTTCTTCCCTCTCCCTTGTTGACAAAGAACATGCAAACAAGAAAACTAGGACATGCAAAGAGGGACGAGAATATAAATTGGGTTGATTGAATGGAAACAAGATAATTTATGAAATTTCATTGGATGGGAAGAATGATGAGGAGAGGTAGAGAGGGGAGGGAAGTAGAGAGTGAGAGAGAGAGGGTAGGAGGTAGAGATGGGAGGGAAGTAGAGAGTGAGAGAGGGTAGGAGGTAGACATGGGAAGGAAGAAGATAGTGAGAGAGGGTAGGAGGTAGAGAGGGGAGGGAAGTAGAGACTGAGAGAGGGTAGGAGGTAGAGAGGGGAGGGAAGTAGAGAGTGATCTAGAGAGGGTAGGAGGTAGAGAGGGAGGAGAATAGAGTGAGAGAGAAGGTAGGAGGTAGAGAGGCGAGGGAAGCAGAGACTCTGAAAGAGGCTAGGAGGTAGATAGGGGAGGGAAGTAGAGAGTGAGAGAGAGGATACAAGGTAGAGAGGGGAGGGAAGAAGAGAGTGAGAGAGAAGGTAGGAGGTAGAGAGAGGAGGGAAGAGAGACTCAAAGAGAGGGTAGGAGGTAGAGAGGGGAGGGAAGTAGAGAGTGAGAGAGATAGTAGGAAGTGCAACTGCCCTTGTAGACATGTATGTAAAGTGTGGAAGCATAGACAATGCATGTCAATTGTCTAATGTAACACCTCAAAGAGATGTTCTGTAATGGAATGCAATGATTGCAAGATATGCAAAAAATGGATTTGTTGAAAAGGCTTTAGAAACTTTCAAGCAAATGCAATTGCAATGTGTAAAGCCAAATTTGCTCACCAGAACGTGAGTGTGTTATAACATGCTCGCATTATGCTGAGCTTGTTTGGACATGTTTTTTCCAGTTTTTAGCAAAATTTTGAGATTATCTAGAGTGTGCTCCCCATCAGGATGACACTTTTTTCAATGAAAACTCAAAAAAAATACCACCATAATCTTAAGCTCTTTGTTAGCTATCTAATCATATAATTTTTTTTCACATTTTGAGCACGTTAAGGGTTTCATCTTTAATTTCTTTTGTTAGTGTATCCATTTTTTGTCAAAAACCATTGTCTAGTATATTTGACTTTTTTTTAAACCGTTCATCAAAATTTAAAATAAGTTACATTTTTAGAAATTAGACTCCATTCTACACGTATTCAAAAAAAAATTGATTTTTGATTAGTTTTCAAAAAATTTAGGGGGGAGCACACTCAATTTTCTATTTTTCAAGATGTGTCCACTTTGAAAATTACTAAAAAATCAAATTTTCATGAAAAATAATCAGAAAAATCAGGGATAAACTACATGGTGTTAGCTAATTTCTCACTAAAGCAATTTTTGAAATACCAAAAAAAGTTAACATTTTAGAGGGAGCACATCAGACACTATGTTATGTTTTTTTTAGAAAAATTAGACCAAATTGTGTGCTCCCCCTTTTTGAACCCATTTTTGGAAAAAAATAGTAGTTTAGAAACTAGATTCAGAGCACTATGACTCTTGTTTTTGTTTCATCTTCAAATTTTGAGTGTAGCTATCTTCAATTTCTCATCCAACATCAATGTATCCTGATTTCATAAAAAAATGTGGCATCTTAAGACCCCCTTGCGTCCCCCATCTTTGTGCACTTACCGTTGAAATTAATCTATTTTTTCTTGTGTCCCAAGATTGGTGAATATTATTTTGTATAAATTGTTAAATTAGCATGTGGCCCACAAGTGAGACAGACCTTTATGCTTCCACCCATCTATTCTTGTTGTGTGATAAAGAAGAGCAAGGGAGGATAAAATAAAGTGAGTACATGGGTTGCATATACATAAATAACAATAAGAAATAGATTGAATTGTTTCTTGATCCCAAGGGGTTGCTCCCACATAGAGCTATTGAGAATAAAATCTAGTTGGTACTTAGTTGACCTCATCCAAACATAGAGTTGTACCAACAAAGTTTGTTAGAGGTCAATGAAGTGAAGAAGCAACTAAAAATTCTCATTGAGTAGGGAGTAATCATACCTAGTACTTCGCCTTGTGGTTCTACCATAGTGTTGGTGCCTAAGAAGGATAGTACATGGCACGTGTTTATAGATTATAGAGATTTGAACAAGATAATTGTTAAGAATAGATGTCTATTTCCATATATTGATGATTTCTTTGATTAATTACAACATGCTATGTATTATTCCAAGCTTGATCTGAAATTTGGGTATCACCAAGTAAGGATCAAGGAAGAAGATATTTGGAAATTAGCATTCAAGACTATGCAAGGGATTTATGAGTGGCTTGTTTTATCATTTGGGCTATGGAACACTCCAACTACCTTCATGAGATTGATAAATGATGTACTTAGACTACTTATAAATTCTTGTAATTATTTAATTGGATGATACATGTTTTTCTAGTAGGACTTATGAAGAGCACACCTCTCATTTTAAGCAAGTTCTACAAGTGTTGAGGGAGAATATAACTTTTGAATGGAAAGAAACTTAATTATATATATATAACACTTTTCTACCATGGGCACATGGTGGGTAATGGAGAGCTTAAAATTGGTCCCATCAAGATAAAGGCCATTGTGAATTTTCCAAAGCCTACTTCTATCACCAAAATAAGGAGCTTTGTTGGGGATGTCTAATACATTATGAAATTTGTTAAATATTTGTCTTACATTGCTACTCCATTACATGCTATGATAGGGGTTGAAACATAGGATGGATGTATCCTACAGAGGTAATATAACTCTCTCGACTACTGGGTATTCAGTATATGTATACAGATATCATCCTCTGTCTAAGTTGAATATGTTCAACAAGTTTAAACTATCACTAAGTTTCTTTGAAATCCTACATGCCATTCAGCAGTTTAAACAATAAACTTCATTCATGTCTTTACTTCTAGATATCAACAAATATAAACAATGTTTTCTAGGTCTATTATATGGGATACGATAAGCTTAATTGTAGAGTTTAACTAGCAGTACATTATCACTGATGCTTTCCTTCCTCTCAAGTACTTGAGTCTTCTTAATCTCCTCTTTCTGCACTATGCTCTCAAGCCTGAAGAATAGTACTCCCATTTCCCCCGCTCTACACTTGGTTATGCACTACATAATAAATGCATTCCATTATTCTCTCTCTAGTCATCTGCGGCCCTCACATGCAACAAAATAAGGGAAGTATGGAGCTACTGCTCCTCCCCCACTCCCCAAGCATTTAGGAAGAATGTCTTAGGTGAAAAAGACTTTACCTCTTTACTCTAGGTATTATTCTTAACCATAACTAAGCTTAAATAATAATAATAATTTAAAATAAACAATAGTACACCTATTTTATAGATGTCACTAATGCATTCGCTCGAATGCTTAATTATGTTTATTCGTGAGCACAATTATCAATGAAGGATTCTCACAAAGTCAACTAAGACCTCTATGACAAAATTAAACTTGTTTAGTTGATTACTCACGTCTACTTGACATTCAAAGACGTACACTACCTTGCTATCTTTTGACGAAGAAGATTTAGCCATCTACTTGACAACGACAAAAATTAACAAAAATAAAATGATCTCAATGCTCAAAAAAATATTTCTAAGATGACCAAAGACATAGGGATTAAGACTTAATCCAAAATTGGCTTATCCTCTAATAAGCATGTGTGTTGTGTTTTTAGATGGCATAAGGATCATTGTATTCATGCGATCTAGCATTCTGTCTATGGTGATACTCTCTCTCCTTGTCTTAGAGGGGGAAAAACATTGATCTTGCATCCACCTCAGTCGTACAATGGTAGTTAGTCCATTACATCATTTAATCACGTGCTTAATAATGTCATAAACAATTATTGTTTGCATATAAACTAATATAAAGTAAATGCATTTTCTATCATTACTTTAATCATAATATTTTCTCTGACTAACTATCTATCTTGTCAAAAATAAAATTAAAAAGATAAATATGTTAATTTAAAAATAGGGTGTGACAGTCGACCCTTTTAACAAGTTGTTCGGCCTCTACTATGCAGGG
Organism: Cunninghamia lanceolata; assembly: GCA_027924645.1. Lineage (NCBI taxonomy): Eukaryota > Viridiplantae > Streptophyta > Pinopsida > Cupressales > Cupressaceae > Cunninghamia > Cunninghamia lanceolata. Next base: position 1,938,689 of record BSBN01001245.1, read on the forward strand.
TATGTGTTGGCCTTGATGGGGCCTCTCCTGCACAAAAAAAACCCTCTCTGTCTCCTTCATGTTGAATTTTCACACCTCAGAGGCAAAATAGGGGTGTGGCCTCCAGTAAATTGACCTCACCACCAATAGCCAGCCTCTACAATGGCGACCAAACCCTCACACAATAATGCCTCCAATACGAACTAGGAACCAAACTTACTTGCTTTGATACCATATAAGAAATCACATAATCCACTAAGAGAACGTTGGCATCAAATTGGAGTGAAAGCAATAAGAATTGCAATACATAAACTATGCACAATCAGAGTACATATAGATGAAGAGTTTGAGTTGAATCAGAAGTTGACTCAAACAGTTAAAGAGTGGTGGCAAATGAGTGTCGACACATAACTTAGAGAGTTGTGTCGAACTCTCCAAGTCGACACCTAACCACCTAAGGTGGCTTAAAGCCATGTGTGGAATATATGCATAATTACTTATTTAAATAATAAGTAATAGCATTAGTATTCCTACACTAATAATGGAGTGGCATGTTTATATAGCTAGAATTTAGAATTTCTTTAGAGTATCTATTTATTTCAGCTATAGAAACATAGAAATAGTGTTATTTTCAATTTTAAATATATTGATTGTTATTTCTCTCTTTCTAATAAAGTGTTATAACCTTGCATTTTTATAGATCCAAGGCCAAGTGGGGAAGGTGGCAATGAACTTTCAATATTTAGGTGGTCTCCCCAACCATTGGGGTAGTGTGTTGTGTACTATGAGTAGTGTGCTCCCAAATGACAATTTACATACCATGCCTTCAATTCCTCACAAATAGAGCCACTTCCATTGTAGGAGACATTTTTCATTGCTACTAGCTTTAAGGTTGGTTTGCTTCTCCTCGAGGCAAACAATCTAGGCATATGTATAGTAGCACTAGGCCACCAGGGGGTGTTCTTGTCACCTTAGCTATGCATGATCCATAGTAGGGTTGGGAGGCTCTGGATTATTAACCCAATGAAAACTCTTAGTGGGTAGTTCCTCGACGAGTCTCCTCCTCCTCATAATAATATTGTTGCATGTACTTAATTATATCCAACTTTATTATTTTGAACTTTCAAATTGTATTCACTTATTTTACTAAATCATAAATACCAACCAACCACCTTTTTATTACATATTGTATATGATACTATGGGAAAAGAACCAATAGGTGAGATAGTTCCAATGGCTGAGATAGTATATGTGCATTTAAGGCCCAATATGTTTTGAAGTTTAGTACTAGTAGTTGTGACTTTAAGGTTGTTAGTGTTACTATAAGTACTAATAATTGAATGAAATGTGCCCTTTAGATTCAAAAAGCAACCAATTATGTGATGCCACATCAACCCACCAACAAAACATGACTTACCGCACACCTATTGGTCCACTCTTTTTTTAGGGAACTATTTGACACCACAACAAAAGCATGCTGATGTGGCATCATATTTGATGATGTGGCCCTGAAACCTTAGTTATAAGCAGGGGCGTTGCCAAGTAAGCTACTGTAAAAATTTTGGAGTGATTTGAAATTGCCACGTATGATTTTGAGAGGTGTGAAATTAGGGTGCACCACTACTGGGTCCTCTCTCCTAATCAAAATCTTTAAAATATTTCTAAATATTAAACTTTATTTGCTGTTACTGTTTGTCTGTATAAACTGTGTGTTCTTCTATTCTTTCATCAACAAGTGCCACGTAGTAGTGGCTAGTACCTGCAGTTTGTTTGTGTTTGTATATATATGACAGTATGATTAACAGATTCTTTTATTTTGGAATAAGAGAACAACTAGGTACTAGCAATTGCACCTTGGTGTGCAATGGGTATGCCAAGGAGTTACTTGGAAGTTCAATTTCCATGTCTCTGAGTGAATGATGATTGTTTTCTATCCCTATGTTCCATGTCATGATCTAGTATTGAGAGAGAGTATTTTAGGGCATTGAGAGCTTTGTGGTATTTAATAAATCTGATGAACTAGAACTTGTGATAATCCAAAGTCACTAATCGAGTATACTTTTTTTTTGCGGGATCACTTGCTATCTTCGCCATGGGTATCGCCACCTACATATTACACAAGTGATTAGTTTCCCTCATCTAATAGAAATCATGGGCTCCTACTATTCAATCCTAGCATTTCATTCGATGCATGTAGGTAGTGAATGCTTTTGAACCTACATGGGTAATTTATCCATAGGTGTCAATTGTTGGAAAATGTTGATCCAAAAGAACAGACGAAAGTACAAGGTAGAATGAATGGGAATGAACATTTAAACGGTATAAGGTTAAAAGGAAGAAACATGTTATTCCTGCCATTCATCATATTCAAGTCAATTGGACAAACTTCTTGCATTGTCTATATTATTTTCAAGATTCTCCCACTTTTCTTGTGTTGCCTAGTGCAACTTTTCTATACATCTAAATGTAGTTGTTGATGGATCTCTTGTACATATACTTAAAATGAGTTGTTGAAGGGGTTTTTACATTTACATTTTGCATTCTTTTATTGTTAGATGTATTTAAAGTGAGTGGCAAGCTAATTGATTGACTATTAAAGATGTGATTATACCTCTCAAGAATACAACCTTGAAGGTTTAAAGTGAAAATGACCATGAAAGTTTGAAAGTCGCATAACTTTTAGATATAAAGTTTGAAAATTGATTGGCAATATTTGAGCTTTTCTGCATATAATTTAATGTTTGTTTTCTGCATCGCCAGGGATTTGTAGAGAAGAAGAGAGGGGAGAGAGAAAAAAGACAATTTAAAGAGATAAATAAATAGAGAGAGGTATAGATGAAAGAAAGACTAACTTTCATTCACTCATTTAGTGTCGACAATTTAAAGATAAGAGATAAATAGATAGATAAAGAGAGAGAAAGAGAAAAAGCAAGAGGGGGAGAGGAGATATACATATTTGTGATTCTATAAGGGAGCTATGCTTAGGGCAATGCAGATTTAAAAAGAAATAGAGAGATAGAGAGGGAGACAAAGACACATAGAGATCGCTTTAGTGGAGATATTAAAGACAAATGCAAAAAGAAATAGAGAGATAGAGAGGGAGACAAAGACACATAGAGATCGCTTTAGTGGAGATAAAGACAAATGCAAAAATAAATAGAGAGATAGAGAGGGAGACAAAGACATAGAGAGAGATAGGTAGAGAGATCAAGAGGGAGAGGGGAAGATTGATCTAGAGAGAGAGGAATTAGAAAATAGAGATAGAGTAGTAGAGAAATATAAAGATAAGAGATACAAAGGGAAAGAGAGATAAAGAAAAGAGAGACTAACTTTTGATTGGCCATTTTGTGCTAGCATTCCAAACTTGATACACACACACACACACACACATAGACTAATAGTTAAAGTGACATTTATTGTATGCCCCAGTAAATAAAACCAATAAAGTAAGTAATATAATTAGATTAACTTAAAAATTTAGTTTAGAAACAATACAAAAATACATGTTTTTAAATTGATAAAGAAGGTAAAAATATTTAGTTTCTATGGTATTGACTCTAAATTGTGGCTTTGAAGTTTAGGCTCCAAGTGCCACCCATTAGATTTAGGTTGATAAAATGGAAGTTGTTTGATTGCTCTCTAAGTAGCGTAGGTTTGATATTATAAAGCTTCATTACTTCTTTCCAAGAAAATGATGGGCAAAGTCCTTTCTTGTTGATGGATCGATAAGGACCTCAATACAAGTTGATATGTAGGTATGGTGGATACCATATAATATAGAATTAATTTTCCCAAAGCATTTTTAGTGTTAAGCTATGTTGCCTTGTACCTCTAAAGTTGATATTGATACAATTTTTTGATGGTAGAAATGGGCCCTTCTTTTTCTCTCTCTCTCTATATATATTATCTCCTTCTCCCTCTCCGTCAATGTTCTTTTGTTTGCGATTATATGTTCTTGAATGTTGATACACTCTGAGGTCAAGTCCTCTTAAGGCCCATACAACCTTTGACCCTTCTAATGATGTTTGTGTTTATAATCGCATGCTACAACTTTTATACATGTCAATTCTTCATTGATAGTTATTAAATTATTTCTATAACCCTTTGTTCTTTTCAAATTGAGTTCAAAAACTTATTGCATATGAAAGACCATCTTAACATTGAAAGAGAGAGACATACTATTATCCAGCGCGAAAATATATTATATGTACATATATTTTAGTATAATATTATATTGTAAAACTATATATAGATTAAATATACTATATATTTAATATTTATAGATTTTTATTATTTAGTTATATATGCTTTATATATGAAATAATAATATAATAATTATATAATCAATATATAATATATTTATATAACATAGATTATTAAAGTATTTCTATAATAATATCATATTATTAAAGTGTATATTTACATTAATTATAATATATTAAATATTTATATATTTGTTATTTGATCATATACTTATTTTATATAAAATATATATTAAATTAAATAACAAATATATAAATATTAAATATACAATATTGTATATTAAAATATATATAATTATGAAAATTAAATATTTTTAAAATTAAATACAATATAATTAATGAATGATTGCATACTTATTATATAAATATAATGATTGTATAGGACTACAAATATTACCATAGATATTAAATTAGAGAACAAGGTAATTATGTACCATTACCTAAAAAAATAGACATATATTTTGTATAGATAAAGTCAATAGACCATTTTTTCAATGACATTACACTCTAGCACTATTAATTTCTATTTAATTTTGGGCCATTTTGATGGAAAGTCTTTAATACAATTGTACATATTGAGAAATGGCACACTCTTGTCCTAGGTTCATAATATATATATATATATATATAAATCTATAGAAAGATGACATTGGCATGTGATATCATATTATTTTTTAAAATATTTTAGTGTATATTTTAATGTTTTTATTTTAATATATAAAATTTTCATTAAAAAATATTTCATAATTCTAAATTTCAAATAGACATTTGATAAATAGTAAGACAACAATTGTAAAAAAAAATTCCTATGGGAACTGCTTCCCAAATTAAAAATATTTATATTAGTGGTAACTACTTTCAGTAAAGTTTTGTTTAAAAAAGTGAAAAAAACCAATGGGAGTACCTATCAATTTTTGGAGCCCGATATCCGATGTAAAATTTTATTTAAAAAAGTGAAAAAAACCAATGGGAGTACCTATCAATTTTTGGAGCCCGATATCCGATGTTATACCGATGAGCTTCCTTCTATGTTATCGGCGTGAGATTACCCATCGCCAAGACAAAACCAAACATTGCCGATATTGAAATTTATGCCGATGACCAATGTTATCAGAAAGACCACACCTTTCGCTGAGACAAATCCATCGAACTCCGATAGACCTTGTTATGCCGATAACCAAATGTTTCATCAGTGAAAGAACAACCTTCGGCGAGAAAACTTTGAACTCGGCCGATCATTCAAGTTATACCGTTGGCCATTGGCCATCGGGGAGATCATACCTTTCGGGGAGACAATTCCTAACATTGCCGATGTTATAAGTTACGTCGATAGCCAACGGCTATTAGGGAGACTATGCTTTTCGGGGAGAAAACGCCAAACTCAACCGATAAGGAATGTTACACCGATGGTAAAATTCATCAGTGAGAGACAACCTTCGGGGAGATAAGGAATGTTTTGTTTTCGGTCGCCATTTTTCGTTTACATTTTCGTTCAGAGCGTTCATTTCCTTTTGTGTTTATGACAGCCCCTTTTGTCCTCGAAATATGCTCTTTTACCTGCATTGTTAATCCACTCCATGATGGGAAATCTCGCCGAGGTTTTCAAGAATTGCTGCCGACGCATTTTTTCCGGCTGTCCGGTCTTCGATATTCCGGTCGCTCAAGAATTTTTACGGCATCAATCTGCAATTTTTTTGAGTTTGTATTCACGTATGTGGGGAAGGTGAATAGGTTTAATGTTTTTTGATTTATGTTAACGCCCTGGCCAATGCGGATTGATGGTCTGAATCTGAAACACTCATTTTCCGCGGCCATTTTTTCCCACTCTTCATTTTCCGCTGCCTTCGCTTGACAAAAATCACGCCGGGGAATTTTCTAAACTCGTCAGTTGTTCTCACGCCGGAAAAAAATCTTGTCAGAATAAGTCTCATGTCGTTTAAATGCCCTCTGCCACTAATTTTGTTTGCGGTATGTGCGTTTTACACCGTTTTTACTCCGAGTTTTCGTAGTGTGTCCAGTAGTATGCTTTTTGGGTGTGGCTCTTAAAAACCCTTTTAAAAAATTTAAATGTTTTGAAATGCGCCGTTGAATAGCGTTAAATCAGTTTTTTGAGGAGATTGACCGGAGGTAATTTCTAGATTGCCTTGGAATCTGACGTAACTTGTCACTTTAAAAAAACGAACTGGTTTAAATAAAATCTTGTCCATCGCCAATCGGACAGATGATTTGGTCTGTAGTACTGTTTTGGCCGCAGAGTTTAATGACGAATAAATGCCCCAGCCTCTCGAAAACACGTGAGATAAATGAGAAATGCCCACCATTGATGCGTGCCCCCGGCCTCTCGAAAACGCGTGAGATAAATGAGAAATGCCCACCATTGATGCGTGAACGGAAACGGAAAAAAACACCACGAAAAGAGAAAAAGCGGCAACGAAAATTTGGCAAAGAAAAATTGACGGTAAAACGGAAAACGAACGGTCGGATCTTTTTCAATCGTCTTGGCACTAATGTGGACAATTTTAAACCATAGATTCTAAAAGTCAGCCCTCTTGTTCACAAAGGGAACGCCTTCGGCGTAATAATTTGAAGGCGTATGCAATTTGTATCAGATTTTGTTTAGGTGATTGTCATCAGAAACGTTGGCAGTGCAGTACAAATACTGCAGCATGGGGCTTGCGTGGGCACCTGAGAGCCCTATATATCACCATCATTCTGCTTATCCTTATCCATACTCACATGTTTCGCAAGGCGTTATTTTCAAGGGTGAAATCAAATACCAACAAATCTTATTCTGGTACAGTACTCGACCTCTTTCTTATTGAAAAGTAAACAAATCTTATCCCTTGTCACCAGCCAAAGGCCATGATAACCCTGATGCTTCCTAGAAAGTGGAGATGATGCAGAACGTCCCTTATATGGAAGGACACGTTTTATTTTGCAGGGTGTCAAAAGTCCTTGATTGAAGTAATGGGTCACTGATGTTCAATGGAATTGATTACATATATTTAGTGCTTATTATTTACATTTAATAGATTTGACAGATTCCATTGTAAACGTACTCTGCCTTTTTATTACTGTATATTGTTTGTGAGTTGTAGATGGAAAAAGAAATGGCGAACAGTGAAGGAGAATGTGGTCTGACATAAGATAGTTACGTGGTGGTAAGGTTGAAAGGTTTACTGAAATGATAAAATGTAATGAAGTTTTGATGTTCAAGTATTAAAGATTGCTAAAATGATGTAATCATGGTACCATTTTTTTTATAGATTATGGTTAGATTTTTTCAATATATTCTTTTGAAATATGGATTTGTAGGTGTGGTTCATTTTTCCAACACTCTTTTTCAATTTTGGTGTTTTAAGTTTCTAATCAACTTTACCACTATGTTATTTTTCTATGGATCCGCTAAAGATTTATACTTAAAAAGTCTCATGTACTTGTTCTACCACTGAAATACAAGATCTTTTTGGAATAACAATTTTTAGTAGGCTCTCTATTAGATTTCCATATAACCCATTTCTCCAATAAAAATTAACAACTCAAATTAAAAATTATAATTCAAATGCAAAAACAAAAATTAAGATTTTAAAACAACAAAAATAAAAAAATGTTTAACATTAAAAGAAAAAATAATTAAAATTAACTTTTTGAAGCTTCAAGCTATTTGAAAGAGATTTAAAAATAAAAATAAAAACAATAGTATATATTAAAAATTAAAAATTAAGACTAGAATTAATGTAGATATCTTAAATACATCTATTTAAAAGATGTTCTAAAGGTATAGCTTTTCATGTCTCTCTCTATATATAAGATTTTAAAATTATAAAAACAAGAAAACAATATACACACATAATTTTAAATTGAATTAAAAACGGTTCTCTGGTAACTTAAATTTATTTTCTATTGACTAGAAGCAATAAATACAATGTAGATATGTAAACTAATTTGTTGAAATACATAATGTAGGTACTTTTATAGACTCTATTCCTCATCTCTATTGAAATTATGCGGGTAATTGATTTCAAGGGTATCTTGTTAAATTTTTCTTGTGATAATTATCTTCCTTTATTAAGATGTTCTCATTAGATTCAAAAATAATTCTCTAAACTTAAATTTTGTTTCTATGAACTAGAAGTGATAATTCCTTCCCTAGAACTTTCTCATTAAAATAAAAATCAGTTCTCTTGAAAGTCGAATTTATTTTCTATAAACCAAAAACCATAAAAACCAGTTCTCTTGAAACTCATATTTATTTTCTATAAACTAAAAGTGATAAACAGATACATATATATACATTTTACCAAAAACAATAATTAATTTGTTGAACCTAACACATATTAAGTTTAAATTTTTCTAATTATTTTTATAAAATATACATCTGGATAAGCATTGCTGAGTACCATGGTGGCTCATTTCTCCAAGCACTTTAACACACTGTATTTATATGTAACATCTAGTCTATTTATCAAATAAGTACCTAAATTACCACTACCTACTGGTAAACACAGTACCATAGATATCTAAAATACCACAAGTCATTGTTACTTGTCACCACTCAATTCACAAAAAATACATGATGGAATGCTAAACGCCAATGCATTGAGAAAAAAGTACGAATTAAAATGGTTATTCAAGAACACTCGAGATAATAATCACTGTGCTTTCTGTGCATCAGTATACATCACGGAACATAATCTTGTCCAGGATGCTTTTCCTTTCTTCACATGTACAACCTGTTTAAGATTAGTGAAATCCCTAAGACATTTTTTGATGTGGAAAATCGGGTGTGTTCTTCCCTATAAATAGGAGTGAAGAAGAGGTTGGCATTACAAACCAGCCTAGGAATTGTGCATAGCAATAGCTCTAGACGTGAGTCTGCCATGGCTTTCTACAAGATTTCATCTGTTTTTTTTCTCTTCTTCTTGTTGTTGATTGCCTTTCCATTCCACTCCGTTGCTGAAATCCCTCGAGAAATTGCTGAAAAGATCGATCGTATCAATAAAATGGGAGAGCTTTATGGGCTGGTCGTTTCGACCAAAGCTGAACTTGAAGTAGTTCTGGATGAGCGCTCTGGAACTTTCCGTCCAGACAGAGAATTACCCACCATAGATATCTCTGGTTGTTACAAACCCAATTTATTTCTCTTCTCCCCTAGTTAAAATTTAGAGTTGAATTTTCTCTGGGATTTTGTTTCTGTCCTTCCCAGGTTTAAATCTTAAGATAATAATATGCATTAATGGTTGATGTTGGGCATTGTGTTACAGCGCGGAGGTTCCATGTGGGAGATATTGGAGGCCATAGGACTCTTGTGGTGATGTGTGGAATGGGAATGGTAAATACATTTTCAATATAAATTGAACTAAAAGAGATGTAGTAGTAGTGTTAGCATTATCAGTAGCTATTCCTGTAGGGAGCAGAATAATTAGTATGTTGTAATTTTGACGAACATTGAAATAATATCTCATAAAAAATTAATTATAAACATATGCTTGTATATAGTTGAATTGATTAAGTTGTCAGCGTTAAAATTAAAAGATAAAATCTAATCTTCTTTTTTATATTGTGATTTGGTTTTAGTTTTAAAAGAAAATTTGAATGAACTGTCTTTGTATTTCTCAAATAAAAAATAATTATAATTTTATTAAAAAGTTACTTATAAACATAGATCTGTATATAATGAAATTGATTTAAGTTTTGGGGGTTAAAATTGACAAATAAAGTTCAGTCTTTTTATTTTATATTGTGATTCTTAATTTTAAAAGAGAATCTAATTTTGAAATAATTGTCTATGTATTTCTCAAATAAAAAATAAATATAATTATTAAAAAGTTAGCAATAATAGATAATAAGTTAATTGTATGAGACTATGTTTCAAGATATATGTTTATAGATATAAGAAAAAAATTCTAATGTTTTAAATTAATATCAAAACATTAATATATATTAAATTTGATAAACTATATAAACTGCCATTAGATTTTAATTATTTATTTACAATAATTAACAAAAAAAAACATTGATATATAAAAACTTAATATGATTGTTTAAAATAATATCAAAATATTAATATATATCAAAATTGTGACTCTATATAACTAATTATTATTTTAATAATTTAACAAAATAACTCCCAAAAATTGTGGATTTCAACAAATCTATTCTATTTTTATTTGGTACGAATTAGTAGTAGAAGATTTTAGATAATTCTTTTTTAAGTAGGTTTTTAAAAAAATTTAAAAATACCATAATAAATTTCTAAATTAACTTTTAGAATTACATTTTATTATTTTAAAACTTTTTACAGTTAAAATTAAATTTTTGTTCATAAAAATAATGAGAGTTATTTTTATTATTTTTAAATATAAATGAAGTAGCTTAGCATACTTATCTTTAGATAATTTATGTAAAAAATGCTTTATTAATGAAAAGATGCTTTATTAATGAAAATTAATATAATACAGACCAATACAACACAACACAACAGGCTGCAAGGAGGCAACTTTGAAAATACCATAATATTTATTTTTATTGTAATAGCTTTAGAATTTAACACAGTTTCTGATGATTAAAATTATGTAAGATTTTGATGTTTCAATAAAATGATCCATAATTAATTTAGAAAAATGAAAATATATGTTGTGAATGTATGGCGCAGGTTAATGCAGCACAGACGACACAGTTGATGGTGACTCTGTTTCGTGTGAAGGGAGTAGTTGAGTATGGAAGAGGATCCAGCGCCAACCCTAATAAACTCAACATTGGTGACGTGGCAATTCCCCGTCAATTTGCTCACACTGGCCTTTTCTACTGGGAGGTACTTACCCTCATCTTTCTTCATTCCCTGTTAAAATCTTGTAGATGGTAATAACTACTTCTAAACTAATTTTGGGTATGGGGATGTAATCAGAAATTTGGAGGAGATGATGAGAGATTCGACCGTAAAATTGCGAACCTCACATTTTCCAATTACAATGTTGGAAAATCAAAAAACCAAGTTGCAAATGAGCTTCAGAGTGTGTATCCCCAGCGAGAAGAGATTTATTCAATGAGAGGAAAGGTTGAAGAGGGAAGGCCCCAGTTTTGGTTGAATGTGGATAATGATCTCTATACCACTGCACAACAGTTGGAGGTATTTCCATGAGCTATAACTTACAGCTTAGATGTGTTTGGTACTAAATTTTGTTTTCAATTTCATTATCCTTTGTGGAGAATTGTGGATATTGATTTCAATTTCAATTAATTAATCACTTTCACTCAACAGTTTAATGTTATGATTGAATTGAATTACAGAAAGTAGAGCTGGATAAGTGCATGTCAGAGGGAAAAACTTCTGTATGTCTGCAACAGCAGCCAAAGATCAAGAGGGTTGAGAAGGGAAGCAGTGCCAACTTTTATGTGAATAACGAAGCATACAGAGACTTTCTCCACAACCAACTAAATGTTGTCTCCATTGACACTTCAAGCGCAGCAATTGCAATGGTGAGACATCAAAGCACCTCACCTAAAGTGTTGGTTCGTTGTAGTCGATGCACCAGTTGTTTACATGTGGGAGCAAGTCCCACATGTAAACAACTGGTGTATTTGACTACAACGCACCAGTTCTTTAAGTTCTTACACATCAAAAAAAGTTAGTTAAACATCTATCAGTTTTCCATGTTTTTGGTTTTAATATAAAATAATTATGTGATAAAAGAGATTAGTAAGTTGTAGCTCTTAAAAAAGGGAAGGAATTCCAAGTTCAAGTCACTGCAAAACTTTTTAAAATGAATATTTAAGCAGACCCATCGAAAACTTGACTTAGTAATATACCCAGTCAGAAGTTCCAAGTTCAAATCACTACAATTTTTTTTTAAAATAGTTATTTAAGCAGACCCATCAAGAACTTGACTTAGTAATAGACTCAGTTGTTTAACTATTTAGAGCTCATCAAGGACTGGACTTAGCAGTATATTCACTTAATTGTTAACTTGTCAGTGGTTAAGACTGTTTCCATTCTGTTGATTACAATACACCTGCTGTATAAACTAATTGAACTGGTTGTAAGTAAATATGTAATTGTAGATCAGTGTTTCAGGATTTAACTGTGTGCGTGTTTTTTTTTTTTGCTCATAATGAATGGAAATTTGATGTCTATCATAAATATATAATTGTGCAGGTGTGCCAGAGCGAGAACAAGGCATTCATAGCAATGTGATCCATCACTGATTATGCAGGAGGGTCTCCTGAAGGAAACGACGTTACTGTGATAAGGAATTTATGGCCTCAGCATGCTCTTAAGGCAATCACCCAGATCTTCACCAATTTCGCTTCGATCGATTCCAACATCCGTTCAGTTGCTTGAGACTTAATCTATATGTATATGTATATGTACATGTTTGGTTCCAGTGGCCGTTTGATCTATATGTATATGTGTGTGAGATCTATATAAGTGTCTTAGCTGCTTCTGTCGCTGCATAAGTTACCTTACTACCATAAATAAGAGTGGCTTGTTGTAAACGCCTTCTCTGGTCTATGTTCTTTTTCTCTTAATTCTTAAATAAATGTGTAAATAGTACTGAAATATCGCCAAAAAAAAAAAAAACCAACAACAATAGAGAGGCTTTCCGAAAAACCTCAAGCTTACAAACCTTCTGTTTTCAACTGAAACTACCCAGATCTGCCCCGCACAGGTATATAATTTTTGACCCATTTTATTTTTTACAAAGGGAAAGGTTGAGCCATTGAAAAACACAGACAATGACAGGTTCAATCCCCATTTAAATACTGCACCTGAAATATGGGGTTTTGAGGTGCGGCCATAAAGTTATAGTCCCAGCTCAACCATCATGTTCCCTGAGTGGGCTGAAGTGCATGTGGCTGCTGGGATTCTGTGTGTTATAAAAAAAATCTAAAATAGAAATTACAACATACAGACTAATTAAGATTTAGAAATTACAATATACAGACTAATTAAGATTTACCATCACAACATAAATACTATTAAGAAAAAACTGTTTTTTACAGTCAAGCGGATCGACTATTTACCACTTTTTGAGATTCAATGTGTTGAAAGTATTATCAGTTACAACATCGATTTCTGAGCTCTGGACGACACGCTTCCATCACATCCCCAACCCCTGTAAACACCTCAGAGTTTCTTCATCAGATTAAAGGTTTAAAATTGATGCGGAGTGTTCACCGACATGGTTCGATCGACTAAGATTGGATCGAACTCATTTTTATTCTATATATCATTTGAACTTTATTTGAATTTATCCTAGTCGATCGAATTATTTTAATTTGCTTTCTACCGCACGTTCCAACCTCCTCGACCTAAATAGGTATCTATTTTAAGAAGTGTTATACATAATATGGTGAAATGGTACGACAGTAGGAAAGGTGCAGAGGTATTGTCGGAGTGTTGGAGTTGTCAGAGTTGCTCCCCTTGTTCTGTAGCTCGTATTCCTCGTGTCCTGTTCTCCCCTTGTAAGGAGGGTCACAAATCTTGGCTGCGGGTCGGACATCCCTCAACCCTCAGTTTCTTGTCCTATTGATGTGATCAATGAGAAGGATAGTATCCTAATACATATGCCTAATATGGTTGTGGAAAGATCCTCTTCTAAATTTGAAAATTCTCTGATTGAACGATTTTTTTGGTTCTCACCCTAATATTGCTGTTAAAAATTGAGCTAGGCATAGATGGACGCTACGGAGCTACCTGGAAATTTTTGTTTAGTGAAGGGTTTTTTTTCTCTTTTCTTTCACTTGTTGAGGACCCTTAGTTTCTTTGCAAATCTAGTTTAGCTTTGTCGTGGCCCTTGTTTGGGTTAGGCCTCTTGGCCTCACACTTGAATACTAGGAAGAAGTCATGGAGGGGATAGCCAAATCTTTTGACCATTTTTTAACTATTTATGGGGTGACAAAATTGATGAAAAGGTTTGTTTTTGTTAGATTCTATGTGAACATGGAGATTAACAAGGAACTTCCTGATATTGTGGTTCTATCTTCCAAATACAAACACTATGTGCAGCCAATCAAGTATGAAAACATGTTTCCTTTCTACCAAATTTGTTAGAAACATGGTCAATGCCTCTCTAACCATTACTTAAAGAGCAATAAGAATAAGGAGATCTAGAGAAAAAAAGGTTAATGGCACTCCTGGCTCCACCCTTAAAGGTGAAAATGTGGTCCAAAAGAAACAAGTCACATATGCTTTCCTTGACGAGTTAGTGTTTTCTCTAGGGGTGAATACGCTGAAGAGAAGCAATATTTTGTTCAAGAGAAGTCATTTTTAGCTCTATATATTGTTGGGAGCCCCCTATTCAGGCTCAAGATTTCTTTGGTCATGGTGTTCCTAGTGGTCATATTGTTAGCACTAGTGACTCTTTGTCTGTTATTCAAGCTCCCTCCTTTATTGTTGGGACTTTGTCTCCCTCAAAATAGGCTCCTTTTATTGTTGGCAAATCTCCTAAGGCTACATTAGGCATAAGGAAAAATATGTTTTGGTGGCTCTAGTTTAGGTAGTCTAGAAGAGGATGTAGAGACTATTCTAAGCTCATTGGCTCATGATGTGAAGTTCACATCTCCCCCATCTTCATCCATGAGGAAAATCAATGACTCTTCTAGTACAAAGGCTTCTAGAATCCCTAACAAAAATGCAGATGTTGGATTGGAACCAAAGAGGGGGTACCCAAGCTCAAGGGAAACCTGATCCACATAGACTACTAAAGATGTCACCAATGTGAAACAAAAGACTTTGGAGCTAAATATCTCTAGCAAATCCTATAAATGAAGATTATCTCTTAGAATATTAGAGAGCTTAATGGTCCAAATAAGTAATAGATTGTTATGAACTTTTGTTGCGACCATAAGCCCTCTATTCTTCTCCTACAAGAAGTTAAGATGTCTATAGAAGTTTTTTTTCTCAAATTAAAAGGAAAATTTGGAAAAATGTTTTTGAAGGTGTTATCTCTGAAGTGGCCTTATGACCCTTTGGGATCCTCAAGTTGTTGATGGGGAGATCTTGTTAAAGAATAGACACTTGACTTAGCTATCCCTTTTTCTAGCAAGACTAGTAATGTGGTTTGGATCTTATCAAACAGTTATGCTCCAATAAAAGCATCAAGAGTATCCTTTGGAATGAGTTGACAAAATTTAGAAGCTCATGCAAAGAAATAAGGTGGATGGTTGTTGAAAATTTCAATACTCCACTCTCTCCAAATGAAAAGCAAGGTGGTATTCTATAATGTCCCCATATTTGGCATGATCACCTAACAGGGGCTTGAGTTAGTCTATCCTCATTTTTGTATGCTAATTCGTGAATTGAGGGAATGCAGTAGTTGAGCTATGGAAATTTAGAAAGTTGTTTTTATGAGGCTCAACGAATTTTTCTAGCTATGGCGATTGTGGGAGATGATAACGTACTTTTGCATTAATTATTGAAAGGCCAAAAATAATAAAATAATTACTCTTGAAGTGGATGACCCATTCTTGGTAATTAAAATAAAAATAATAATATTTTATTCTTCTTTTGGACAGCCAAGAAAGATGAATTAAATAATAATAATTTTTTATTATTTATAGCGCTTAAGTTGGAGGATTATTGGTCGGCAAAAACAAATAAAAAAATATTTTTGGAGCGCTCAACTTGAGAAAAAGGAAAAATAAATAAAATAATGTGAGATGGCCGACTTGGAGGAAAAAGTAATTCAAATCTTAATTAGAATTTGATTTTGGGCGCCTAGTCTTGGTCGGCTAGCTTGAAGAGAAAAAAAAGAACTCAATTATAAAAGGAGGTCATTGGAGCTTCATTTCATAATTGAGAATTTTGGCATCTTGAGTATTTTGTATTGGCAATTTTATTGCAGGATTTTCTTAAGGACGAAAGCCCTTGTAGAAGGAGGTGGAATTGGACGAAAACCCAATTGCATCACGGAGGTGGATTCATACAGAGTTCACAGTTGAACTTCATTGGAGAATTCAAAATTTGTTGAGCATTCATGATATATCTTTATTACAGATTTGTGACGCCATTTTGTGGAATACATTGAAGACTTATCATCATCAAGTGAGCACTGAATTTGGGAAGACTTCATTGCATGTTGGAGCGCCACTATTGAAGAGACATATTCAGATTTCCAATTAGATCTTGAGCGCCATTATTATGAAGATTTAATGCAGATTTCATAATAGATTTGACATTTGGAGTGAGCACCATCATTGTGGATCTTGAGCGCCATTTTTTGGAGGAGATTCGTAGCTGGTTTGAGTACTATCATTGAAGGATTATTGCATATTTGCATATCAGCATTGTGCATGCCTAAAACCCTAGTCGCTGCCAACATTGGGATTGCATTTTCCATCATTCATCACTTTGGAGAGGGCTGATCGACATAAGGGTCAATTTGACATCATTTGAGGAGGGCGATCAGCTGCAAAGCCATTGGATCTGCATTCTTTGACATCACCAAGTGGATCGGGCAGCATTGAGGTGTCTGGGAGCTTCAATTCATCATCCTAAGAAGTAGTGACCAGCAGAGGAAGAGGCGAACAACAGATATTTGCATCATTGACCATCATTGAAGACTCCTTTGCCAACATTCATCTTCTTTGTGGATCTTATCATTCGTGGAAGAAGTTCGCTCACCTTGCATTGACAATTTGATATCACATTGGCATGTTGAAGATCATCTTTCATCTCTAATTTTTGTAGCAGCAGCTTGTGGAGGTATTTTGGCTATCATAGAGCCATGCATTTGATGTAATTTGATCATTGATCAATCTGATTTTATAATAGCAGTGATTTGATTTGATTTATCCATCATTTTTCTATCTCCCTAATGTAGATCTTATGTAATTCATTGTGTAATTCATCTAGGGTTTGATTGTGCATTTTGGCATGTTGTTTATGATGTTTTTGGCATGATAATTGGATGAGATAAGTGCATGTTTAAATCTGAAACAAAAAATCAGAATTTAGATCTAGGGTTTCAAGTTTGAAGTTCGAAAATTTAGAAAAATTAGCATAAACCCTAGTTGGCAGTATCAACATAAATTAAACTAAAAGAGATGTAGTAATGTTAGCATTATTAGATAGCTATTTTCTTGTCAGTATGTTGTAATTTTGATGTTACTTCAAATAATATTTATAAAAAGATAATTATAAATCTAAGGTGGATATAGTTGAATTGATTAAGTTGTCAGTTTTAAAATTGAAAGTTAAAGTAGAATCATTTTTTATATTGCAATTTTTTAGGATATCTTTGGGCATACTTTAGATAATATAGATATACTAGTTATAAACATATATGTGTATATAGTGAAATTTATTAAGTTGTCAACCACAAAATTGATTAACTGATCTGCAGTACTCTCCTGCAGTCTCAGACTTATTCCTCTGGCAACCGTTCTCCTTGTAACTGCCATTTCTTGGCATGCGGTTGTATCATTCCTTATTGTCTGAGGATGGATAAAAACGTATGAGGAAGTTTTATAGTATGTAGAGTGGTGTGAATTGTTGCTGTTCAGAAAACAGAGAGATGTGTATGTAATACACAGAGAGAGATGTAGTCAATGCACCAGTTGCTTACACATGGGACCTGCTCCCACTGTAAACAACCAGACTACAACCACCAGTTCTTTAAACTCTTACACATCAAAGAGAGTTACTTAAACATCTATCAGTTTCCTTTTTTTTTGGTTTTAATATTAAAAAGTTATATGATAAAAGAGATTAGTAAGTTGTAGCTCTTAAAAAAAAAGAAAGAATTCCAAGTTCAAGTCACTGCAAAACTTTTTAAAATGAATATTTAAGCAGACCCATAAAAAACTTGACTTAGTAATATACCCAGTCAAAAGTTCCAAGTTCAAATCACTACAATTTTTTTTGAAAATAGTTATTTAAGCAGACCCATAAAGAACTTGACTTAGTAATAGACTCAGTTGTTTAACTATTTAGAGCCAATCAAGGACTGGACTTAGCAGTATATTCACTTAATTGTTAACTTGTCAGTGGTTAAGACTGTTTCCATTATGTTGACTACAATACACCTGCTGTATAAACTAATTGAATTGGTTGTAAGTAAATATGTAATTGTAGATTAGGATTTAACTGTGTGTGCATTTTTTTTCTCAAATCATTATGAACTGTGGAAATTTGATGTCTATCATAAATATGTAATTGTGCAGGTGTGCGAGAGCGAGAAGAAGGCATTCATAGCAATGAGATCCATCACTGATTATGCAGGAGGGTCTCCTGATGGAAACGACGTTACTGTGATAAGGAATTTATGGCCTCAGCATGCTCGTAAGGCAATCACCCAGATCTTCACCAATTTCGCATCGATCGATTCCAACATCCGTTTAGTTGCTTAAGACTTAATCTATATGTATATGTACATGTTTAGTTCCAGTGGCCGCTCGATCTATGTGTGTGAGATCTATATGAGTATCTTAGCTGCTTCTGTCGCTGCATAAGTTACCTTACTACCATAAATAAGAGTGGCTTGTTGTAAACACCTCATCTGTTTTATGTTTTTTTTTTTTTTTAAATCTTAAATAAAGGTGTAAATAGAACTGAGATATCCAAAAACAAAAACCAGGAAACACAGAGATGCTTCCAAGAGATGAGAGCAATTCACACAAGAAATTCACACCAACCAAGCAAGTACTTATAGCCGCACAAGATAATTAAAAACCAAAAACCTCGACCTTACAAACCATCTGTTTTCGACTCAAAGACCTTACCAAACCTGCCCTGCACAATTTTTGACCCATTTAATTTTATAGACTAAAAAATTGAGCCATTGAAAAATAGAGACAGTGGTCGCAGGTTCAGTCCTGATTTAAACACTGCACTTGAGATATGGGGTTTTTGAGGTATGGACACAGAGTTAGTCCCAGCTCACCCATCATGTTCCCAAAGAGAGCTGCAGTGCCCGTGGCTGGGGATTCTCTGTGGAAAAAAACTAAAATTGAAATTACAACATACAGATTAATTAAGATTTACCATTATATAAAAAGAGTATTCAGAAAAGACCATTCTACATAAATATCATCCATTTCAATGGTCAAATAGTCAATAACAAGTTTACACCTCATTTACAACAAAAATTGGTAAATATTTGTCTTATTTTTATTAGCCAAAATTGATTTATGACTGTTGAAGTGGATGATATTTCAAAACCACTCTACTTAAATATCGTGCAATTTTACACCTCATTCACAACAAAAGGTGGTAAATATTTGTCCTATTTTTATTAGTGTGTAGAGCTTCTGGATAAAACTGTGTATTGCTTTTTCAGATCGACATTTTAGATCTAAAGGGAAGAGGCAGAGAATAGAGAGAAAAATAGAGGGCTACAGCCCTTTACATTTGCATAAAACTTTTTAGTTATATAAATTATTATTGTAGGCAATTTTCTCTCACACCAAAAAAGACATACATATTTTCTGCATAAATTAGAGCTGCTGCTTATACATCATGAAAACAAAAAACAGAGCATTACTCAGCTTTTTCTGCTACACCCAACATCCATCCTAAAACAGCTCAATCACAATACTTCTCATTTTCAACAAAAGTATCCAGCATACAAGTAAAACTAAAACCTAGCCTATGCCGGACTTGACAGCAAATTAAAATTGGACAAAAAAATATCTGCTCTTTTCCATACGTAACAGAGGAGACCATACTCCTGAAAGACATCTCTACAGAAGAAATTAATGAAGACAAGTGAGTCCATACCTCACACCATACATCTTGCATAAATATTAATAAAAACAAGATAGAATAGAGAGGACAAATCGAAGATTGGAGAGGTCAGCAATATGTTTACAAAAGTCTTCAACATTCAATGAGATGCAATGTCCTGTCTGCTACAATGCTAGAGGATGAACAGTGAACAAAAGTAATTATGGTGGTTGGGATTAATATTCCAACACCCCCCCTTAATCACAACTACCGCCTTCTTTGATACCCAAACGATCTCTTTGAAACACAAAACTTTCTTTCCCTAATGCCTTGGTGAAAATATCTGCACACTGATCTTGAGACCTGCAAAAATCCAAAAATATTTCTCCATTATTGATTAGTTCTCTAATGAAATGATACCTCGTGTCAATATGTTTACTTCTTTTGTGAAAAACTAGATTCTTAGACAATGCTATAGCTAAGTTACATTATAACAATAGATCTTTGTTGCCTCTTTTTGCTCTTGCTTGAGTTCTTTCAGCATTCTTCTTATCCAAACTACTTGACATGATGCACTTGTGGCTACTACATACTATGCTTCAGCTGATGAAAGAGTGACTATTGATTGTTTCTTTGAAGCCCATGAAACTACACCTGTTCTAAAATAAAAAAAACATAACCGGAAGTACTCTTCCTATCATCAATACTTCCTGCATAATCACTATCAATGTATCCTATGAGCTTGAACTTATTTGATGTTGAGTATTGAATACCATAGTTCCTTGTTCCACTCACATATCTAAGAATTCTTTTTCCTACTTGCCAATGAGAAACTTTTGGAGATTCCATGAACCTTGAAATCAGACTAACTACATACATAATGTTTGGCCTTGTGGCTGTTAAATACATGAGGCTACCAACAAGCCTTTTATACAAAGTTGGATCAATGTTGGCTCCTTTGTCATCCTTGCTTAGTTTCAGTCCTATGACAATTGGTGTTGGAGCTGATTTGCAATTTGTCATGTTAAACCTTTTCAAAATGTCATTTGCATATTTGGTTTGGGAGATGAATATATCATTTTGATTTTGATTCACCTCAATGTCAAGAAAATACTTCATGAGGTCTAAATCAGTCGTTTCAAATTCCTTTTTCATAGCTCCTTTGAACAAATCAATTGCTAAATCACCCATGAATATCAAATCATCAACATACAAGCAAACAATTATGATCTCACCTTGCTCATTCATCTTGGTATACAATGTAGGCTCACTGCCGCACCTATTGAAGCCATTTTGCAAAGATAAGAGTCAATTCTGCTATACCAAGCTCTTGGGGCTTGCTTGAGTCCATAGAGTGCCTTTTTCAGTTTGTAGAATTTGTCGTCTTGACCCAAAATCTCATATCCAGGTGGCTGCTCCACATACACTTCTTTTTCAAGGTAGCCATTCAAAAAAGTTGATTTTACATCCATTTGGTAAACTGGCCATTTGTTTTGAGCTGCTATTGCAAGTATAGTTCTCACAGTGTCTAATCGAGCTACTAGAGCAAATATCTCATTGTAATCAACCCCGGGCTGTTGTGAATATCCTTTTGCCACTAGTCTTGCTTTATGTTTTTGCACATCACCATTTTTATCTAATTTGGTTTTGTAAACCCACTTCACTCCTATGACATCTTTGTCTTTTGGAAGACTCACTAACTCCCATGTTTGATTCTTTTCAATTGCATCAATTTCATCATCCATTGCATTTACCCATTTTTCATTCTTAATTGTATCTTCATAATGAATTGGATCTTCGACTTGTGAATAATATGCAAAGAGAGAAATCAGACCAGCATTGTTCTCACCTTCATTTTGATCATAAATGTCTCTCAAACTTCTAATTTTTTGTTTTCTCAGACTTGCCAATGTAGGATTTGACATATCACTTGAACTTGGACTTATGGAATGTGAACTTGATGGTCTTGCACCCTGATTGCCACTTGTAGATGGTGTTTGTTGTACATTTGAAGGAGTGGATGCTTGAGTGTGTGGGGTTGTCCTTACACTTGATGATGATGTCATTTGATGACCACTTTTTTGAGCTTGAATGGGTGTGGAAGGAGTCACATTTGATGGAGTACCTACTGGTATAAAAACTTCTCTATCTTCTTGCACGTAAGTTGGCTGCAATATTGGTTGTTTTCTCCAAACTTCCATCCCATGCTTCATCTTCTATGAACTGCACATTTCTGCTGATTATAACTTTCTTGGTTATCAGATTGTATAATTTGTATGCCTTGGATTCATCACTATAACTAACAAATATACACTTTTCTCCCTTGTCTAATTTTTTTCTCAACTCATCTAGCACATGTGCATATGCCACACATCCAAATACTCTCGTGTGAGCAACACTATGTTTTCTTCCTGTCCATGCTTCTTCGGGAATCATATTCTTCACACTCTTGGTTGGACATCTATTCATAATGTATGTTGCACAAGCTACAGCTTCAGCCCATTATTCATTTGACAAATGCTTTGCTTTCAACATGCTTCTTGCCATTTCCATGATTGTTCTATTTTTTCTTTCAGCTACCCCATTTTGTTGCTCAGTGTGTACCTGGTTGTGAATTGCTTGTGAATCCCATGGTCTTTGCAAAAATGTAGAAATTCATTTGAGATGTATTCACCACCTCTATCTGTTCTCAATGCTTTGATGTAGTAACCATTTTGTTTCTCAACAAGTGCCTTGAATTGACGAAAGTAATTAAACACTTCATTCTTTTGCCTTAGGAAGTAGACCCATGTTTTCCTTGAATAGTCATCAATGAAGGTCAAAAAGTAGTAGCTTCCACCAATTGAGGGTGTTTGCATAGTTCCACACAAATCTGAATGAACAATCTCCAAAGGTGTCTTTGCTCTAATTGACTTGCCGGTTGGAAATGTCTCTCTATGTTGCTTTCCCAAGATGCACCCTTCACATACTCTTTCTGGTTTCTCTATTAATGGCATACCCTTTACCATACTCTTCCTATTTAGTAGGTTCAAACCTCCAAAGTTGAGATGCCCAAATCTTAGATGCTATAACCAATTTTCATCTTTTATTTCTACTTGAAAGATGGTTTGTGTGACTACTGCAACTTCTAATTTATCCTCTTGTTGGTTCATTGTGGGTTGTGCTTGAGCATATTCCACATTCAAATCTGGCTTAATCTTTAGGGGAAACATTCTATTGTTTGTCATTTGCACTTTAGCAATAAGATGATTACTTGGAAATTTATCTAGAATAGTGCATTCTTTGTTTTTGAAGAAAATTTTATACCCCTTTTGAACAAGCTGCCCAATGCTCATTAGATTATGTTTTAGACCAGGCACAAAATACACATTTGAAATATACTTCTTCTCCCCTTGTTTAGTTAGAATGTTGATATTTCCTTTGCCCATAACTGAAACTTTGTTATCATTACCCAATGTGACATCTGATTTTACACTTTCATCTAAACTTGAGAACATTTCTAAGTTCCCTGTCATGTGATTACTACAACCTAAGTCTAAGAACCATACATCCTTTTGATTCTCTTGTGTTACTGTTATCACCTAAATATGCACCCAGACTAATTTGTAGAAATTAGTCTATTTGATGAAACATGGGAGGACCTCTAAAGTTGTGGGTTACTCTATGAATAGAGGTCAACCTCCAGAGAAGGCTAGCTTCCTATGGATATCACATAAACTACTACTTTGATGAGGAAAAGGGTAAGAATATGCTTATTTTAAAACAAAAGTGGTGAAAATGAAGTAAAAATGGGTGATACACCAAACTAATAAGAGCTATGAGATACTAAGACTGACATACACTTGGTTATTTATGATGAACACTGAAGATACACAACATGTTATTGTAAGTTTATGCATAAGTGTTTCATGAACAGGTTTGTTTTCCATATATTTTAAAGAAGGAAAGACAAAACTTTCACAAACTAGAGGTTTCTATGCAATCCTAAGACACAATTCATAACCTGCATATTCCTACTTTTGCAAAAACGCATAAAATGAGACAAAGCTAAAGGAGAAAAGAAGAATCTCACAAATAACTCAGTTAATCGCCTGGTAATGCACAATGCTTGCAAGAACAAGAAGGTAACAAGATTCTTCAATAATCTCCAAGGTAAAATCTATATTTCATACTCCCAAAATGATGGGTTACAAAAGATGCTCAATACTATAACAAAGGACTGTATTAGTCACAATCTCCAGAAAAATATTTTGCATAATAAGAACTAACTACAAAAGAGTCACAAAAGTGATTATAACCACCACTTTCCAAGTGGTTCCACAAAAGAAGGAAAACCAAACTGATTTGGGTCAAATGCCCAGAAAAAGCCTAAAATCTAGGGCCTATATCCTCTCCAAAAGTGCCTAAAATACAAGAAAAAGTCCATTAGAACTTAGTCAAACATGAAGAGTCATGAAAACCAATCCTACAAGACTCTAAAAGGCAATAAAATCCTCCTAAATGCTCTCAAAGTAATCAAGACAACTACTAACTGCCAACATACTTAGTCAAACATTCACTCCACCAAGGCAAAACAAGAAGCTAGACTCTAGGCATATGTCTGCCAACTCTTCCACAACCCAAGCTATATTCCCTCAAAGTCAATAAAGTCTCACAGTCACTCTCATATTATTCTCCTTTGCAAAAAAACAACAATAAGTCTCAAATGATTCATAATGTCACCATTCAAAATTTATTGTTTTACATTATATCTTGTGCAAGGAAAATAAATACAAAAAAAATGATAATTAGCACCGAAGTGCCTACCCTCATGTCAAGGAAATAAAGGGTTTAACAAAAGGTCTTGATGTATTATGGCCACCCCGTGGCATTCTCCTAGGTATCACTTGTTGTAAGTCTTTACCACGGGTCATTTCAAATGTTATGAAAAAATAAAATGCAAAAAGGAAAATAAAGCCCATCGGGCTTCTAGGTTTATGAAACCCTAGGGCACAAAAAACACAAGTTTTGCACTCATTTTTGCATTTTTGCAAATCTTGAAATCTTGCTTCCTATTCATGAGGCGCCGCCATGAGGGTTTCATGTTGAGCTTCCTATAGCTGTTTCGAAGGCATTCCACTATGGCTTTTACCATTTTTCTACATTCATGCTAAGGTAAACATGAGTATTTCATCTTTCTGGAATGAAAAATGCAACTTTCATGATTTTTCTATAGTCATTCACTCGCTATATCTGATGAATCTCTACATATTTCTTCTTGTCTGAGATAGAAAGACTTCATTTTATGCATAAAAAGGTTTCTTTTAAGACACGATGCTACGGTAGATCATGAAAATTGTTACTTCTCTGCTATTTCACTCACTATATATGATGCTTTCTGCATATTTCTGTCAAGGCCGTGATGAAAAAGGCACTTCTGTAATAGTTTCTTTGTCCTCTGGCTTTTACTTAGGGTATTGACTGTAGTTCTTTTGAAAATAGCTATGAGAAAAATAATCAGCAGTTGTGAAGTTCTTACTAGTTTCTTTGCTTTCCTTTCTATCAGTGAAGAAAATGTTGCTTTTGTAGCGTTTATGACTTAGGTTTTTGCAAATACAAACCCTCTCTGTGAATTTTGAATACTCCAAATCTCTACAACTCTTAAGCATGGCTTGACATTGATAGATAAGGATGCACTGTTGATTATTTTCTTGTATTTGTAGGTTTTCTTCACAACTATGGAAATGCCTCTCTCCACATTTTGTATACTAGGTCTCTTGATAGCCAACTGAGTACTTGAATTCTTTATGCTATTTGTTGCTTGGGTTTCTTCTTGACAGTCTTAAGATGCACTATAATACTCCTTGACATATTCTGGTATATGTTCACTGTAACTTCACATAACAAAATTTCTGCAGCATCTTCATGACAAGTTCTCACACTCTACATTTCTTCCAGCATACACTCTTGTTAATGTACTCTGTCTTATACAAGACTGTGATAATTATGAGGATCCAGTTGACTGTTGAACTGTTCTTTACTAGCAGCATGACTGTTTGCATGTACTCCCTGAGTATGCCCTTGTAGGTTGTTCATAGTATTCTGATTGGCCTCTACACTGTCAAAATGCATGATTGCAAGCTGCCCTTTGCCATTCTATGACAGTCACTCTGCCCTCTAGCTCTGTATTGATGTCACCGCCTTCATGAAACCTCTTTGTATTCATTGACTCTCCATATTTGCAGCTTCAATAGCCCTTTCTCATGCTTCACTTTTTAAACCATTACTAATTTCGGCTAATCCTATGATGGTTTTCACTGTTCATCATGATTTTAATAGCTATGATAGGATCTTCAAAAATGTTGTCTCTTTATCTATATCTACACTATGCATAGCATGGTGATAGTGAAATGCTCACCATTTTAAGAGCTAAACTATGTCTTGGAATGGCTTCACAAGACCATAGACACTGTAGATTGTCGTATTCATTGACTCTCCATATTTGCAGCTTCAATAGCCCTTTCTCATGCTTCACTTTTTAAACCATTACTAATTTCGGCTAATCCTATGATGGTTTTCACTGTTCATCATGATTTTAATAGCTATGATAGGATCTTCAAAAATGTTGTCTCTTTATCTATATCTACACTATGCATAGCATGGTGATAGTGAAATGCTCACCATTTTAAGAGCTAAACTATGTCTTGGAATGGCTTCACAAGACCATAGACACTATAGATTGCCCTGGCAGCACTCTCCCTTTCTCAAATACCTTCTTAATATCAATACACCCTGACCAAATGATGATTGTTGTTACAAAACCAATTAACATTGCTTCAATGCAGGCTTCTTGCTGGTCACTGTGGACTGCCTTCACTACTTCAAAATGGATAACCTCTTTCTTGTATTATGGCTTGAAGAGACAACCACCTCAGACTTGGGAATGTTGCAAAGTTTAGAAATTCTATCTTTTCTTATGTGTCAGCCTTTGTGACTCCTGTAATAGCCTTCTCATATTCTTATGACTGCTCTGGCTATAGGCTCCTTACTCAGTGCTCTAACTGTACCTCTTATGATTGTACCTTCACTTGACTATTATAGACTACTGATGACTTCTACTTGGCAAGGAGGAGGTTTGTATTTCCAGCTTCATATTTTGTATGCCTCTGCAGCTTTTACATTAGGGAACAGAAGATTTAAAAATGTATCAAATACCTCTCTCTTCTATCATGACTATTCTGAGTTCATACTAATGATATATGATCTCATGTGACTTCATGTTGTTTGTTGTATTCATGTCTTCATGTCCTCATGACTAGAATGCTTATGATTTGATGATGATGACTCCTATGGACTGTCCTCTATTAATCTCCATAGGCCTGCTCCATTTGGGTATAGCAATCACTGAGGACCTTCTCTATTGAATATATAACAGTCATAAAAATTGTTCCTACTGTTCCAGCTTGTCTATTCCCATTTTATCCCCCTAATACATTTGCAACATGAATCCTTTCTACATTATGATTTGACTGCTCTTTTATGCTTCATTTTGTTGTTCACCTTCTACATGTCTTGTAGGGTTGTCCTCATTGTCTATGCATATTGTTGTGGCACTGTTAAGATTGTTCCAAAGGCTACTTTACTTGCATGGAGGACTGCTGTTTTGAAATGGACAGTGATGTCTTTTCTACTCAAAAGCCTTATCTTCATATTCCTTGTCTTCAACAAAGATCTTGAAGTCTTCTTTGATGGTCCATACACCTCTATTGAATGTCATTTTGACCTCTTCTATTAGCATTTGTCCTTTTGAGGTTGCAAACTGTTTCTAAGCAAACTGTCCTTGTTGTACTTGATGAATATACATGAAATCTTCTATAATGGCTATGAGCTGGGCTCAACCCTTATGGGAGCCACATTTTCCTCCACTCATAATGTAATCTGATAAATCACTCAGAAACACAATTTTACCTATATTTGCACATGAAGCAAACTTGTTAGAAAAATAAATGAATACTTTGGATGTGTTTGAAAACTAGCTTGTTTTCTAGGACCTTTAAAGTATGCATTTCTCGTCTAATACACATTGAGACCAATATATGCATGCATAGGGTGACTATGTGTACAATGTTGGTAATTAGCCATTTCTTAGAGCATTGCTCTAATACCATTACTTAATCTTTGCAGGAAACAGGAGCTAGGAGAAGTCAGTGGCTCAGGGCTACATCAACCTACAACCTCCATAGTCAACACCGCAAACCAATCATCCAGGCAATGACTGGTTACCTTTCCTTCTATGCACATTCATTTCTCTTTATTACTTATTCATGTATATGTTGTTCTCAATTTGTATTAGAATAAGCAATAGTCAGTCTCACGGCTTGTGTGAGATAATGAACATTCTTACATTCAATAAAGATTACTTGAAAGATTTGTGTAAATCTTTTCTCTATTACATGCACTTGTAATAAATGCAATAATCTGTTACAATTACCTTGTAATCTTTTCCTGATTTTTTTGTTTATACAATTGAATGTAATGAAGGAAAGTAAATAAAATGTACCTCACTTTTTCAGTTTAAATTCAACAAATCCACCTGATTGAGCTATAGTGAAAATTTGGTAACAGCTACGTTGCATGTTATGAACATATTACTCTGATTTTGATTTTCTTTTGTGAAGTTTGCATTTGATTTGCTAAAATCATACTGCTTCTTTCTACACTCATTTGAATAATGCCCATACTTCTTACAATAATGACATTGGATTTGAGATTTGTCATACCTTTGACCTTGTGGTTGATTTTGAGATGGGTTTGGTCTTTAGTTTTGGCTGCTACCTCTTCCACTTGAGCTTAATGGGCTGCTTCTTCCACCTCTATAATAATTCCTTCCTCTACCTCTCAAATTTGATCTACCTCTGCCTCTACCATGGCTGATTGAAACTTGTAACTTGAATGCATGCTCCAATGAGTTGTTTGCTGACTTGCTTGTCCTATGTTCATGTGAAATGAGAGATGCATGGAGCTCATCAACTGAAAACTGTGAGAGGTTCTTTGTTTCCTCTATGGTCACAACTATGGATTCAAACCTTATGGGTAAACTCCTTAAAATATTTTCAACAATCCTTCTATCTTCAAGTCTTTCACCATGAAATCTAATTTGATTAACTAAACCCATCATTTGTGTGAAGAAAGTGTCTATTGAATCTAAATCCTTCATCAAGATTGTTTCAAAATCCCTTCTCAACATTTGTAACTTAGTTGTCTTCACCTTTTCCATTCCCTGATAGGCTGTTTGGAGTATATCCCATGCTTGTTTAGACTTAGTTGATGTTGCAATCCTTGGAAAAATGCTCTCATGCACTGCTTGAAAGATGTAGAATAGATCTTTTGAATCCTTCTTCCTATTATCCCTCAACAAGTATTTCTCTACTTGTGTCAATGCATTGTATGCTGCTGCATCTGCTGGTTTTGGAAATCCATTCTCTACTAGATCCCAAATATCCTAAGAACAAAATAATGCCTTCATGGTGATTGACCAATAATCATGTAGTTCTTCCCATTAATCTATGGAATCTGAGGGTTTGTTAAACTTGTGCTTGTGTTTTCCATTGTTGACTGTAAAACTTTCTTGAAACCTTTGTTTGAAGATAGCTCTGATAAACCTTGCTGTGATATTTACCTGCTCTGATACCAGGTGAAGGGAAGAGGCTGAGGATAGAGAGAAAAACAGAGGGCTACAGCCCTTTACATTTGCATAAAACTTTTTAACAGAAACAAAAATTATATAAATTATTATTGTAGGCAATTTTCTCTCACACCAAAAAAGACATATATTATCTGCATAAATTAGAGCTACTGCTCATACATCATGAAAACAAAAAAATAGAGCGTTACCCAGCTTTTTCTACTACACCCAACATCCATCCTAAAATAGCTCAATCACAATACTTCTCATTTTCAACAAAAGTATCCAGCATACAAGTAAAACTAAGAACTAGCCTATGTTGGACTTGATAGCAAATTAAAATTGGAGCAGACCTTTTCCATACGTAAGAGAGGAGACCATACTTTTGAAAGACATCTCTGTAGAAGAAATTAATGAAGACAAATGAGGCCATACCTCACACCATACATCTTGCAAAAATATTCTTACTAATTTTTTGTTCACACTAAAATTAGTTTGACCTAAATGCAGTTGTTCAAAAGGAATAAAAGGAAACTTTGAAGTTAAGCATTCAATAAACAGTTGATATCTTGACAGAGTAGAAATGGATTTCAATTGACAAGATAACCCATCAGTCTAATCAAGACTGATGAGTCATCATGATAAGAGAATAAGGTTACCAAGGTATCAATCATTCAAGAAATACAATTGTTTTAACATAGGGTTATCTTTCAGGAGTTATAAGTCATATTGGTTATTCACTTAATCACATTTGAAAGAAAAAAAGAAAGATATTTGTTTAAACTGTTATTTCATGTCATGTTTTGAACATACATTCAATATCTGCTACTTTATTCTATGCATTGACTGAAAAGAAATACACATACATCAAGTGCATAAGATAGAGTAACTGATTATGCTTAAAAGAAGTGTTCAAATGTGTCCCACACAAGCCGTGGGAGTAACTAGACTGAGCAATACAGACATGCAAGCTATACATCTGATGATAAAAGAAGTAAAGAACAAATGATAAAATTAAACATCCATCATTGCCTAAGCAAGAAGGTTGTTTTGTTGATGTTGATCTTCAGTCTTCAACTCCAACTCCTATCATCAGTTGAACCTACAAAAAATTGGGGAAAGTCCTGTAAGAGCTCCGGATGTTTAAAGTTATCATATGCTTTATCATGCAGACTTATCAACTTGTCACATCACACATTTCATATGAAGGATCAAATCAAACATGTGCTACAAGTCAGATATCATAAAGAAGATCAATCAATACCATCAGGTATATTTTTCATGTTAACTTGTTTGTTCATTGTACAGGTATAGGAAAAGTAATGTTGCTGATTTGAAGACAAATAAACATGTGGACAAAATGTGGCTCCCACAAGGGTTGAGCCCAATATGTTTCCTTTTTACTCATTTGAAAAGGAATATCAAAAAAAGACAGGATGCATCATTCAAAGTACATCATGCATCATTAATCAACTTACAGAGAAGGTCATCATGACATTTATTACAGTTGATTAAAGCAAATCAGTAAGTATGTAATGCCTAAGTCAGGTTGACAAAATGCAAAAATCACAATTGCAATCATGAAAGGTATTTTTCTTGTTCATATTATTATCAGAATACTTTATTGCTGTCATATTTCATGTCACATTTCACAAAAATTAGACTTAAGAAATGACAAAAATATGAAAAAGAGATGAAGAGCAGTACTGAAAGAATAAATCAAGGACAGAAAGACACATATGCCAATGAATTTTCTAATACATATCAGATGGAAAGAACAGGCTACAGGAACTTTCATTGTTTATGCATATGATATTAAAGTTGAAGGCATATCACAAAAATAAACTGATGCATACCATTGACATATGAGTGTTCACATTGTTATTTGATGATGAAAAGGAGTTACAGAATAATGCTTATAGGAGACAGATTTGTGTACATGAGTTATAGGATACAAACATCAGAAGCATTTTCTAATTTTTTGATCAAAGGACAGTAAGCAAATGTCATGTTACAAGTGTTCATTCTGATTAAGCACGGCTAAAGAAGGTAATAAATATCATGCCTCTGAAAGGACAGGATCATACAGCTTCATCATGAGAAGCAGTTATCAGTGATAATTGAAGAAGGTACATCATGTAATAAATCAAATGAATGCTACAGTCTCATAAATGTATAGGTATCACTACCTTTGATAGAAGGATAAATGGATCTATAGGAAGTGAAACGATAAAAGACTCATGATATGCCATATCTATGCTACAGTAAGATTGTTGAAGGAGATACAAGTTATCATCATTTCTGATTGATATAATTATGACAAACATTTATCAGGTTGAAGGACAAAAAGGGGACAAAAATGAAGAATGCATGCTATAGGAAATGAATAGAATGTTGAAGTAAATCTCAGAGAGCAGTATGATGATTACCTGACAGTGGACCAATTAAATGCCAAAAGAATATCAAAATAGCATCTCATGCCCAGAAATATATTCATAAATGAAGAATTCATGCTCAGGAAAAGAAGATAAATATCATGTGGTTACAATGGAGTTCATATAGAATGTAAACTCTTGAGGAGGGTTTGAAACCCTAACATATTTCACGCATACAGATAAAAGAATCAATACAGTGAATGTTTCTGCCATAGCCATGACCTGTGTTAGCACTCATCTTGACCTGGGGTTGATTTTTCATGATCAGGGGGTTTCTTCATTTGAACCCTTTATCTTCTTACCCATTTTCCTAAGTGTTGGACCTCCTCAGCATTTTTCAGCTGCAGCATCATATTTTCCTGAGGAGGAGGTCATCATCATCATATTTTCTTCGATGGTGGTCAACATCATCATGTTCTCCGTCGACCGGTTTCTCATCAGGATCATCATATTTCACTATCGGGTGATGTTTGGATATCATCTTGATCCTGCTGATGAGCTACAGTGCGCCCTGATTTGCTTGCGGGGGTGATTTTTCAAGTATCCGGTGATCTTCCATTTATCACCTTGCCCAGACATGATGATGATGTTGCCCCGATTTTCTGAAGGGGTTATTCTCTAAGTTGTTCAACCTGACTTGTTTTTTCTTAAGGGTCGTCGTCATCATCATCATATTTCCAGTTATCACCGTGTTGCTTGCGAGAGTCATCATATTTTCTGCCTTCATGATATTTCGCCGGGGTGATATTTTTATCATCGGGTGATCTTGGTTATGATCATCCTGATGATGTTGTTGAAGAGTTCTAAGTGTGACCCGATATTCACTGGGGTCATCATATTTTGAACGTCAGGATGATCTTGGTCAATATCATCCTGATGATGTTGTATCACTTCATGTTCGTTGTTTTATCATCCTGATGATGCTGACGTCATTCTTATGTCAGGATGATATCTATTTCTCTGCCTATCTGCATCATGATATTTCCGAAGGAGGGGGTGATATTTTCATATCACCCGGGTGTATGTTTGTTCCAGCGTCATGATGATGCTGATATCAAGGAGATATCCGCCTGCCGGCTTCGTGCATTATCTAGTGGGGATGATCTTTTCAAGCATCATCATATTCATCTATCGCCCCGATCTTATAGTGGAGCTACAGTGCAACCTGATATTTGTACATCAGGATGATATTTCCAAATATCCAGTTGTCTTCCGAATATCATCCTGATGTTAATATGATGATGACGTCATCAAGGTCCGGGGGGGTCATTTTTCTAACACAGATCATCTTGTGGAGATCCCCCGATATTTGCAAACATGATGATGACGTCATCCGGATATAAGGAGGTGCGCAGTAAGCAGGATATGATGATGATGTCATCAGGATGTTCATCGGCTAGACTTTTGGTATAAGCTCAGCAGGAGGATGTTCCTCCGATGGATCAGGTTGTGCGGATGAAGGCGATTATCATGCAGGTTATATTGCGATATGATGCTGACGTCAGGGTGATATTTCAAGCGACTGGATATCATGCTGCTGGAGGATGATGATGATGAAGTCTTATACTAGTGTCGTCAGGAGCAAAAGCACCGACATCATATATGCTCATGACCTAGTATATAAAGTGTTAAAGAGGTTGCTGCGGGGTGCATGTGGGATAATTGATATCCTGCATTTTCAAATATCATGATGATGAATCTCGGCGGGAAATGGTTGCGATCGACTGTTAGATGTTTTTCCCAAGGCCGCGGGTTGGTGCACCATTAATGGCGAAGGTTGCAGAGGTATGGGCGGATCTGGTACCCGATTGAAGGTGTACATCAGCGGACAGTGGCGCAGGGCTCGAGATATCTTCCTGTCTCCTCCCCTACCTGCTGCATTCATGTTTGGCCGCCAATCTGGTAGTGTTTGAGCGCCATTTTGCTGATACTGTGTATCTGGCGGGATTTTTGGTCAACCATGTAATTAATTGCTGTAGTACACTACCTGGCTGTTATAAGCAGGAAGTGTTACTCATTTGTTGTTGTTGAAAGTTGAAGATTTTTGGCTCTGTAATTCATAACAAGCTGATCTGGTTGCTCTATACAGCTTAACCTGTGAGTTTATGTATCTCTTGTTGTATGTTTTTGGCATGAACCCACTGATTTCATGATTAATCTTATATGAGAAATGCTATCTTAGCATGTGTTTTGTTAATTCTGTCTCCAGTATTGCATGTATTCTTCTTCTGAATCTGGATATTTGGGTAATGTTTAGATTCTAGAGCATAGAATTCCTCTGTTGAATGTCTGATTCTTTAACTTCTGCTCAAGGGGTAGATTAAACTGTTTTCAGGTTGAACATTGGGAAGGGTATACTGCAGTAGGGATGCCATAAGTAGAGATAACTTAACACTCTGTACTGGGAGGTATCTGTAAGGCAGATATCACATATATCCCCTTGAAATCCAGTTTTAGCTGTTCATGCTGATCATTCACAGGTGTATGTCTACTGACTCCAGGCCCTGGATAGGCACCAATCTTGCTTTGTGTTTGTGTTACAACCATATCCAACTTTGCATCCAAACTTAAAATCCAAATCAAAATCTAAAACAACCATTAGGACATTAGAGTTAGTTTTAGGAACCTCAGTCCTCTGTCTACAACTGCAAATAGGCCCAAAGCTAGCCCCTTTGCTCTTATCTTTCAGTTTTGGTCTACTTACAGGAGGACTTATCTGCTTTCTGTCAGCATCCCAGCCTTGTATGCATATCCTCATGGATGTTGAGTAGGGAATACCCCCCTAGGTCTTGCAGAGCCTGAAGAAGAAGAGGAGATAAAATATAGAGTCTATCTCCTACACTGTTGGCCCCTGGCCCAGAGATCCTGTTGATCACTGATGGCTACCTTGTAGGGAAATCTGGGAATAAGCATCCAGTCTGGGAAAAAACCAACAGAAATTGGCGACTCTGCTGGGGAACCTTGTGAAAGAACCCTGGTTTTTAGAAGAAAATAGTTCCTAGTAATAGGTGGCGACTCCGAAGTAATCTCCCAACCGGTCAAAGTAAAATTTATATGCAGGGGAGAAGATCCCAACAAAATCCTTTATTTGAAGAGTTACCAGTAACAAAAAGAATGATGTATAGAAGAAAGGGAACTGTCTCAGTTAGTCATGAGAGTTCCCCCAGAAAAGGTGATGATATACAAGATAACCCTAGGCCATCAGGATAGCATGCGCCTTATTTTTCAAATGCAGAAGCTGATATTCAAGGTGCATATGAGAGGCAACAGGGTGGTAGCATGAGAATGAGGTCAGAGGTGTTCCAAGAACGCCCTTTTCTAGACCCAAGTGAAAGGTTTGAAGAGGCAGAGTCTCTGAGGGATGATGAAGATGATGACCAGAATGGTATGAGACCATCTACCTCCAGACCTAAGGATGAACAGTTAGCTGAAGAAATCAGAAGTCTAAGAGCAGAACTAGAATACCTACAAGCCATGAAAATCAGAGATGATATAAAGCAGAAAGTGTAAGCCTTAAGAACTGCCCAAAATGATTCAGTTCCTACCCTAGAGAATGCAAATGTGCAAAGACATCAGCAAAGATATGAAGTGCAACATCAGCATCATGATGAGAGACAAAATGTGAATGATGCTAGGATACCACTGAACAATGTAGGAAACCACAATGCAAACAGAAATGTTAATGTTAATCAGCTAAACAGACAGCCCATGCAGTTAGATAGATTCAGGCAGCTGGTGTTTGATGGTATTCCTGGGTATCCTAACCCCATTGACAAGCATCTGAGGCTGCAAGTGCCTAAATTTTCAGGAAACAACACAGTGTCAGGAGAAGATCATCTAAAGGCCTTTCAAAATGTCATGGATAATTTTGAGGTTGAGCATGAGGATGTTTTCATGAAGTCATTCATGCAATCCTTAATAGATGAGGCAAGAGAATGGTACAGGAATCTGCCTGACCGAAGTATTTCATCATGGGATGATTTTAAAAGGATGTTCAAGGAGCAATATGGTGATAAAACTGACCCTAGCTTTTTTGTAAATGAGTTCACCAGTATCACTAAAGGGTCAAATGAGCAGGTTGCAGACTTTAATGCAAGATTTACTAAAGTGTTGAACAAATTGCCACATCACATGAGGCCAAATGAACCAATGTGCATAATTTTGTATATCAATGCCTTTGATGCAAAGACTGCATATGGATTAAGAGATAAAGGTCCTGCTACTCTCAGGGATGCTTTCAGAATTGCAGTGAATATTGAAAACAACAGGAAAGCATCAGGCAAGACAAATAGAAGGGATGATATAAAAATTCTGCAGAATCCAAACAAGCCTCAGAACACTCAAGGTAGTACATCTGCCCCTGAAGATAAGATAGACAAATTGGCAAATGTTGTTAAGGACCTAAGCTATAGATTAGCTAGAAGTGAAAAAGGGATGGGTCCTGATAGGCAAGTCTATCAAAGGCAGGAAAAGAGGCCATCATTACATGATATGCCTTATAACACCAATTGGCATGATGGTAAGCCTGTATTCCCACGTAACAACACAAATCAGAGGGCTCACCATGTCAAAGAAACTCCTGATCCTCTAAAGAAAGCTATAAATATTGCTGATGATGCTCCGTGGTGTATAATTTGTCAGATGCCGCATTCACAGTCACAGTGTATGATTGCTCAATCCTTGTATGATAATGCTACATCTTGCAATGAATGCAATGAGCCACATCATGTGCAGGATGATGATGTTAATATGATGTCCATAGGCAATGGATACACTCTTTATGATGCTGATGAGAATACAGATCATCAAATTCAGGCCTGCCAACAATCCCCATATGATGAAGATAATGAAGATAACTATGTATATGCTCAGAACTCACACAATTTTCTGAGTAACTTACAACGACCTTCTGATGAGGAAATTAGAGCCTTCACAGCTGCAGCGGTTGCTCAAGTCAAAAGCAACTACAATCTCAGAGGTAAAAACCAAGTAGGCAGCCCACATCAGCCAGAAGATATTTCTGCAGGTCAGCTGGTGCATGGTCATAAAGGAACTGAACCACAAAAAAGGCAGTGGGTAAATAATAAACAGAACTTTAGACATAGAACAGGTCATGAATTTCAAGGACCAGAAAACAAAATCCCTCAGGCTGAAGATCAAAGTAAAGGTTCCCAAGACAAGAATGATGATCAGGGAACTATGAAAATGAAAGCTAAATCAGCTCAGGATAAAAGCAAGATTGTGGAGCAAGCTACAACTGTTATACAAAATTGTGCTCCATTTGATATAGCCCAGATCCTCTCTCAGGTAAAAGTCTCTGTTCCACTTATGGAACTCATGAAAGTGGAAGAGATCAAGAATAGGACAATATCCCTAATCTCAGGGGTACCTTTTCAAGCTAAACAAAATGATCAGACCCAGGGTGAGAAACATATCATGTGTAATGAAGAAGATGAGACTCCTGAAGTCTATTTGGGAGTGACTATGACAAAGTGTCCTTCACAAGTGGAACCATTTTATGTTTCCCTGGTTATAAATGGAAAAATAATTAGAAATTGTATGCTTGACTCTGGAGCATCTACAAATTTCATGCCTTTGGCCATCATGCAACAAACTGGATTAAAAATTGACAAGGCATGTGGAAAATGTTATGCTATGGATGCCAGAGAGGTACCAGTTATTGGAATCATGAAGGATGTAGATTTCAAACTGGCAGCATTTCCTGAAAAAAGATATAAAATGAATATAACAGTGGTTGACATCAAGCCACAATATGGTATGTTGTTGTCAAGGAGATGGGCAGCACTAATTGGTGGAAGTATGCAGCTGGACCTGTCATATGCCATGATTCCAATGAATGGCAGGGATGTCAAGCTAATCAGAGAGCAAAGATCATCAGAGACAGTGGAAGACCAAGAAGCAGAGGAACAAGTATGCTTTGTAGACACTGACTGTGATAACTTCAAGGTTGTCTCAGATGATACAGAGGATAAAAAGAAAAATGTCTGCATTGAAGAGCTGGATCAGCAAGGCTTATGGACCATGTTTTTTGATGGAGCTTGTGCAAAAGAAGGCTCTGGAGCTGGAGTTGTTTTCCTGTCTCCAACTGGTAAGCTCCTCAAATTCTCTTTCTTGCTGAGGTTTGATTGCACAAACAACATTGCAGAATATGAGGCTTTACTCTTAGGCCTAAATATTGCTCTCAAACATGGAATTAAGATGTTAAGAGTATTTGAAGATTCTAAGCTGATTGTATCCCAAATTAGAAATAAGTATGCTGCAAAAAATAAAAGACTGAAACAATACAAGCATGCTGTTTGGGATACCATTGAATTATTTGATGCATTTTCAATAGGCTGGGTAGAGAGGTCAAAAAATGTTATGGCTGATTTCTTAGCCAATGTTGCAATAAGGCCAGATGACATCACTCTGTCAGGTGTTACAAATGTAGAAGTTAAAATTAGGCCTGCCATACCAGAAAATATATGCAGTTGGCAAGTGTTTAATGATGATAGGGATTTGCTGAAATTTTTGCACTGCATAGATGAATATGAGAATCAACAGATTGATTTCCAAGCTTTTGTAGAGACTGTAGATGGAAAAGAAACTCTTGTGGGAAAAGAGATAATTCAATTGAAGACTAATAAAATCCCTAGAGGGTTGGTAGCTTTGGAAAGAGTTTTTGACAGTAGAGATAAAATGGTCACAAGGACATCTCCCACAAATAAAGAAGATTTAGAGGAGATAAATTTGGGGACATCTCAGGCCCCTCAGAAGGTATACATTGGTAAACAGCTCAAACCACACATTAGAAGTATGCTGATTGTATTACTGAAAAAGTATAAACATGTTTTTGCTTGGTCATATGAGGACCTAAAAGCTTATAGGGAAGATTTATTCCAGCATGAGATCCCATTGAAGCTTGGAGCTAAGCCATTTAGACAAAAGCAAAGACCTATTAATCCTACCTTAGCTCCCAAGATGCAAGAAGAACTCAAAAGGCTCAGGGAAGCTGGAATAATTGTGCCAATTAGACATTCAACTTGGGTGTCTAACCTTGTCCCAGTCAGAAAAAAGAATGGTGATATTAGGCTTTGTGTTGATTTCAGGAACTTGAATGTATCCTCTTTGAAGGATAACTATCCACTGCCTAATATGGAAGCTATGTTGCAGAGAGTGACTGGTTGTGAACTCCTATCCATGATGGATGGATTTTCAGGATATAATCAGGTAAAGGTAAAGGAATCAGAACAGTATAAGACCGCCTTTACCACTCCATGGGGAACTTATGTGTATGTTAGAATGCCATTTGGACTAACCAATGCAGGTGCCACATTTCAAAGAGCAATGGATGTTGCTTTTGCAGGGTTGATTGATTCAATCCTGGCTGTATATCAGGATGACTTGACTGCTTACTCAAAGAAAGAAGAGCAGCATTGTTTGCATCTGGAGCAGATTTTCATAAGAGCACTAGAGTATGGTATTTCTTTAAATCCAAAGAAGTGTGCCTTTGGAGTAGTTGAAGGAAAGCTTCTGGGACATATTGTTTCCAAGGATGGAGTCAGGATAGATCCAGAGAGAGTGGCTGCTATTGACAGGATTCAAATGCCAAAAACTATGAAAGGAGTTCAGTCCTTCTTTGGACAGATAAATTTTGTTAGGAGATTTGTTCCCAACTTTGCAGAAACCACAAGGAACATTTCCAAGATGATGAAGAAGGATGCAACTGTCAACTGGGAAAGGGAAGCAATAGAATCATTTCAGAATATCAAAGAGGCAATCAAGATGGCCCCTGTTCTTAAATCTCCTGATTTTTCTAGGCCATTCCAAGTATTTTCATTTGCTTCCTTTCATACTGTTGCTGCATGTTTGTTACAGAAAAATGAAGATGGTTTTGAACAGCCCATCGCTTTCTTCAGTATGTCCTTGCAGGCCTCTGAGTTGAAGTATGATATTATGGAAAAACAGGCATATGCACTAGTCAGAGCCATCAAAAGTTTCAGACCATACCTGGTAGGATCATATATAGTTGCATATGTACCTCATGCAGCAGTCAAAGACATATTCACTCAGTAGGAGGTGACTGGAAGAAGGTGCAGATGGATAAACAAACTGCAAGAGTTCAACATAGACATACAAGTTACTAAGTTGATAAGGGGACAAGGATTAGCCAAGATGATGGCACAGTCAAACTTGGAAGCATGCCAAGTTAATGCAGTCCAAGATGAGAGTGTAAATGTATTAGGATCTGAATGGTACAAGGATATTATCTACTACTTGCAAAATCTGAATTGTCCTTCCCATTTCAGTGACAGTCAAAAGAGGACTTTAAAGTTACATGCAATCAGATATGTTATTGTCCAAGGTGAGCTGTACTGGAAAAACCCTGATGGTGTGCTGCTGAGATGTGTGGATGAGGATATGGCTAACAATGTTTTGATTGATATGCATAAAGGATTGTGTGGTGGACATTATACTGCCCAAACAACAGCTCACAAAATTCTCAGGGTAGGATATTGGTGGCCCACTCTCTTTTCAGATGCACAAAGGTTAGTGAGAAAGTGTGACCCTTGCCAAAGATTTTCAGGAAAGCTGAAATATGATGGTGCTTTACCCCTCAGAACTGTAACTGTGGATGCTCCATTTCAGCAATGGGGAATTGACTTCATAGGGGAAATTGCAGACAAATCAAGTGGGGGACACAGCTGGATTTTGGTGGCAACTGATTACTTTACCAAATGGATTGAGGCCATTCCAACTAAGAGAGCTACAAGTAAGGTGGTGACAGATTTCATACTAGAAAACATCATCATCAGGTTTGGAGTACCATTTAAAATAGTCACTGATAATGCTATGTGCTTCAGATCAGGTGAGTTTGTTGATTTTTGCAACAGGTATGGGATAAATCTATCATATACATCACCATATCACCCACAAGGAAATGGTCAAGCAGAATCAAGCAATAAGAGCATCATGAAAATTATCAAGAGGATACTGGACAAGAACAAGAGAGCTTGGGACTCAAAGTTGAACTTAGCAATATGGGCTGACAGAGTGACAGTGAAAAGGGCTATTGGAAAGTCACCTTTTGAGCTAGTATATGGTGCACCAGCTAGATTGCCCATAAACAATCTCCTACCAATTTACAGATTAATTCAGGAAAATGATGAGGAGATTGAAGATTCCATGACAGAAAGAGTGAATCAGCTGGTTGCATTGGATGAAAACAGAAGGAAAGCCCACCAGATCAATCTCAAAAGACAACAAGATGTGAAATATCAGTTTGACAGGAGAACTACAAAAAGGAAGTTTCAAGTCAATGATCTGGTGCTCATTTGGAATGCTAAAGGTCAGGAAAAGGGTAAACATGGTAAATTTGAACCCTTATGGATGGGCCCATATCAGGTCTGCAATACTCATGGGGAGGATTCTTATTTCCTCCAGGCCCTAGATGGTGAAGTTCTGGAATTGCCTGTGCATGGCCAATTCCTTAAGTTCTATTTTGCATGAATAACTGGTTGCTGTGCACATTTGTAAAAAATATGTATGTAGTGTAAATGCCTTGTACAGCTCGCATTTTTTGGCTTTTTGTCTGGTCTGCCCGGAGATCTGGTTCTCGCTGCAGGTTTTCACCTGCACGTCCCCATTCGGAGCCACTGTTAGCACTCATCTTGACCTGGGGTTGATTTTTCATGATCAGGGGGTTTCTTCATTTGAACCCTTTATCTTCTTGCCCATTTTCCTAAGTGTTGGACCTCCTCAGCATTTTTCAGCTGCAGCATCATATTTTCCTGAGGAGGAGGTCATCATCATCATATTTTCTTCGATGGTGGTCAGCATCATCATGTTCTCCGTCGACCGGTTTCTCATCAGGATCATCATATTTCACTATCGGGTGATGTTTGGATATCATCCTGATCCTGCTGATGAGCTACAGTGCGCCTTGATTTGCTTGCGGGGGTGATTTTTCAAGTATCCAGTGATCTTCCATTATCACCTTGCCCAGACATGATGATGATGTTGCCCCGATTTTCTGAAGGGGTTATTCTCTAAGTTGTTCGACCTGACTTGTTTTTTCTTAAGGGTCGTCGTCATCATCATCATATTTCCAGTTATCACCGTGTTGCTTGCGAGGGTCATCATATTTTCTGCCTTCATGATATTTCGCCGGGGTGATATTTTTATCATCGGGTGATCTTGGTTATGATCATCCTGATGATGTTGTTGAAGAGTTCTAAGTGTGACCCGATATTCACTGGGGTCATCATATTTTGAACGTCAGGATGATCTTGGTCAATATCATCCTGATGATGTTGTATCACTTCATGTTCGTTGTTTTATCATCCTGATGATGCTGACGTCATTCTTATGTCAGGATGATATCTATTTCTCTGCCTATCTGCATCATGATATTTCCGAAGGAGGGGGTGATATTTTCATATCACCCGGGTGTATGTTTGTTCCAGCGTCATGATGATGCTGATATCAAGGAGATATCCGCCTGCCGGCTTCGTGCATTATCTAGTGGGGATGATCTTTTCAAGCATCATCATATTCATCTATCGCCCCGATCTTATAGTGGAGCTACAGTGCAACCTGATATTTGTACATCAGGATGATATTTCCAAATATCCGGTTGTCTTCCGAATATCATCCTGATGTTAATATGATGATGACGTCATCAAGGTCCGGGGGGGTCATTTTTCTAACACAGATCATCTTGTGGAGATCCCCCGATATTTGCAAACATGATGATGACGTCATCTGGATATGAGGAGGTGCGCAGTAAGCAGGATATGATGATGATGTCATCAGGATGTTCATCGGCCAGACTTTTGGTATAAGCTCAGCAGGAGGATGTTCCTCCGATGGATCAGGTTGTGCGGATGAAGGCGATTATCATGCAGGTTATATTGCGATATGATGCTGACGTCAGGGTGATATTTCAAGCGACTGGATATCATGCTGCTGGAGGATGATGATGATGAAGTCTTATACTAGTGTCGTCAGGAGCAAAAGCACCGACATCATATATGCTCATGACCTAGTATATAAAGTGTTAAAGAGGTTGCTGCGGGGTGCATGTGGGATAATTGATATCCTGCATTTTCAAATATCATGATGATGAATCTCGGCGGGAAATGGTTGCGATCGACTGTTAGATGTTTTTCCCAAGGCCGTGGGTTGGTGCGCCATTAATGGCGAAGGTTGCAGAGGTATGGGCGGATCTGGTACCCGATTGAAGGTGTACATCAGCGGACAGTGGCGCAGGGCTCGAGATATCTTCCTATCTCCTCCCCTACCTGCTGCATTCATGTTTGGGCGCCAATCTGGTAGTGTTTGAGTGCCATTTTGCTGATACTGTGTATCTGGCAGGATTTTTGGTCAACCATGTAATTAATTGCTGTAGTACACTACCTGGCTGTTATAAGCAGGAAGTGTTACTCATTTGTTGTTGTTGAAAGTTGAAGATTTTTGGCTCTGTAATTCATAACAAGCTGATCTGGTTGCTCTATACAGCTTAACCTGTGAGTTTATGTATCTCTTGTTGTATGTTTTTGGCATGAACCCACTGATTTCATGATTAATCTTATATGAGAAATGCTATCTTA
Source organism: Cunninghamia lanceolata (assembly GCA_027924645.1). NCBI lineage: Eukaryota > Viridiplantae > Streptophyta > Pinopsida > Cupressales > Cupressaceae > Cunninghamia > Cunninghamia lanceolata. The sequence continues at coordinate 1,982,308 of BSBN01001245.1, forward strand.
GCATGTGTTTTGTTAATTCTGTCTCCAGTATTGCATGTATTCTTCTTCTGAATCTGGATATTTGGGTAATGTTTAGATTCTAGAGCATAGAATTCCTATGTTGAATGTCTGATCTTTTAACTTCTGCTCAAGGGGTAGATTAAACTGTTTTCAGGTTGAACATTGGGAAGGGTATACTACAGTAGGGATGCCATAAGTAGAGATAACTTAACACTCTGTACTGGGAGGTATCTGTAAGGCAGATATCACATATATCCCCTTGAAATCCAGTTTTAGCTGTTCATGCTGATCATTCACAGGTGTATGTCTACTGACTCCAGGCCCTGGATAGGCACCAATCTTGCTTTGTGTTTGTGTTACAACCATATCCAACTTTGCATCCAAACTTAAAATCCAAATCAAAATCTAAAACAACCATTAGGACATTAGAGTTAGTTTTAGGAACCTCAGTCCTCTGTCTACAACTGCAAATAGGCCCAAAGCTAGCCCCTTTGCTCTTATCTTTCAGTTTTGGTCTACTTACAGGAGGACTTATCTGCTTTCTGTCAGCATCCCAGCCTTGTATGCATATCCTCATGGATGTTGAGTAGGGAATACCCCCCTAGGTCTTGCAGAGCCTGAAGAAGAAGAGGAGATAAAATATAGAGTCTATCTCCTACACTGTTGGCCCCTGGCCCAGAGATCCTGTTGATCACTGATGGCTACCTTGTAGGGAAATCTGGGAATAAGCATCCAGTCTGGGAAAAAACCAACAACCTGAAGGAAGGGTTTTATGCCTGAAAGAAGATGCCCTCACGCAAAATTTCAAAACCTCATTTTTCAGGAATGAAACCCTAGTTTCATTTCATGCACACAGTGAAGGAAAAAATGACAGAGAATTGTTTTCATAGCCTGGCCGCAATAGAAGGATTGGTTTTCATTGATACCCATATAGATTTTCATAAAACCCTAACATCTTTCTTTGCCATTTCAAAAAGAAAATGGGGTTACAGTATATTTTCTATCATGGTTGTGCCTAAAATGGCAAACATTATACATTTTTAAGGAAAACCCTCATTTCTGTGTTAAAACCCTTCATTTTTTACAGAAGACAATAAAAAAGAAAGCTCAGAGTATGTATTTTTTGGTATGGCCGTGCATATGGATTTCATTTATATGCAATTTCGAAGAAACCCTCATCATGTAATTTGAAAACCCTTCAAAATTTCATGTCAGAAATTCAAGAATATGCTACAGAAAATGATAATGGCCGCGATCATATAGAAAGAGAGGAGTATTAGCAATGCCCAGATGACAGAAATAGAAACCCTTGTTTCTGCAATGAAAGAAAAGTATCTACAATAAGGAAGAACAAGAGAGTTACCTCCAGCTCGAAGAGAAGAAGAGTGTAATGGCAGCGACCTCCTGTAGGTCTTTATCTTTTCTTTTTCTCAGTTTTTCTCATATTTTACAAGAAGATTTCAAACACAAAAAGCAAAAGAGCATTGTCAAAGAGATGTTACACAAGGAGCAAGAAAAGTAGAAATGGCCGTGGCCATTAATATGGAAGAAACCTCAGAAAATGATGAAGGAAATGCCAGCCAAAGACATGATACAACACTCACCCTCATCTGTCATTCTTTTTATTCTAGAAAATGCAAGAAAATTGCAGAGTTTTGACCTCAAAGAAGTGAAGAAGAAGCCATAGAGACCAAAGAAGCCCTAAGTGCCAAAGAGTTGTAGAGCGGCGGCCAACATAGAGGAACAAATGAAATGATCAAATGATTAGGGTTTTCAACCCTTTTTTGTTCGAACCTTCTTTTCTCATTGATATTTTTGACCATTGTAAACATAATTATTGCCATATCCAAATAAATCAAATTGGAATCAAAACATCAAAGATGTATTACCTAGTAATCATCATAAGAAATGGCCGACATATGGTATGTATTGCACTCCAAAAGGTGGTCGACAGTCTAAGGTAAGTGTTATACCTTGCAAGAAAATCAAACAATGATTATCACCTTGTGGTTGACTATTTCATAGTCGAATGATGCCAATATCACATGGTCGATGGATAGTAATTGTGCCTTATATCTTTTTTGAAAAGATGGGTATTCCTTGTGTCTTACAAAGTCAAAGTCAAGAGTCATCAAATGAAGACAAAGGTGGCAGACAAGGAGTTGACAAGGTGGCAGAGATAATATTTTTTGCATGAAGGAGGTATGGAGAGAATAAGGTATATTTGGCATAATAATGCATATGGCAAGGTGATATGAAGACTTAGGTTTTGGTTTTGCATGGTGAAGATAATGTGACAGTAAGGCCACTTTGCATTATATTGGAGTTATAAGGCAGAGAAGGGAATTTTATTTTCTTTTTGATACAAATTGGAATTATAAGGATTGTAATTCAATTTCCTTGTTTTCATGCATTTTGACAAGGTAATTGGAGTGATAAGGGTATATCTTTCCCTTAGGGCATATTGACATGCAATTAGATATATTTTCTCACAAGGAGCTATAAGGAGATTGTATTTTTCTCTAAGTCCTATTTTTGCTCAAATCATGCAAATTAGGCATGCGTAATTTAGAGTGATAAGGAGTTTATTCTTTTCATGCATGATTTTACAAATAAATCAAATGTAAATAAATAGTAAAGTAATATTCTTCAAATTACTTTATTATTTTTTACAAATTGTAAAGTCAAAAATAGTACAAGTTGTAACCAATAATAGAGTAATTATTTTAATTACTTTATTATTTACCCACAATCAATTTTGCAAAAGCAAAATCATGCAAATTGATAAATTGAGTTAACTAGGCCATCTAAGGGATTTTTGCATGATTTGAGGGATCTTGGTCAACTTTTTGGTCAAGCACATGGAGAGGTCCAAATTGGAGCTATTTTTGCTTGATTTGTGGCAGTTTGAGCCTTTATTTTTGGGGATTTTTGAGTTTTCTCGTGGATCACTTTGGAGGACTTATTTTTAGAGGCAGTTAGCTGTAGTTCATAATTTTTTGCATGCCTCTTAGTGAGAGCAAAGCTATATATTGTAAAAAAAAACTTGTTTTTTCTAGTTCTTGCCTTTTTTCTCTTATACACTTTGAGAGAGGAGAAGGTTTTGTAGCTCAATTTTTACAATTTTATAGCGATCAGCAGGTTACGGGTTCCATTTTTGTCTCTCTTGCAATTTTTCTTTTGTTCTTTGAAATCAAGTAGTTGCCTTTCCATTTAATGCAAATTGTATGAAGTGATTTGATGAAGTTTTACTATGTTTAATCATTAAAACCTTTAAAATTATTGTCTCAGTCTTACTTGAGGTGTTAAGCATAGTGTATTACAGGTCTTAGGTTGTGTTACATAAAATAGTTCTTTCATTGTTGTAAAAAACCTTTTCCTTCATAAAGAGTTTATTTTCCAGCCTTCTTCAGAAGCATTTTTGTGATATTTATGCCCAGATTGGATTGTGTGAGTTAGATTTCCAAATTCTATTGTGAACCAGATTGCAAATTTTCCATCCATATTAGGTGTATCGCCAAATTTTACAGTTTTATTTCTTTATAGTTTCCTTCTTCCCTTTTCCAAAATAGAAAAATCATACGTTCCAATAGAATATTTTAAGGGAACCAGCCCACAATCTGGAGGTTCAAACTCATTATAGGTCACCCACAACCTGAGTTTGTCCCCATGTTTCGAAGGATTGCAAAGTGTCATAGATTTGCATAAGAGTGCTATCCTCATCAACAACAAATATTAATAAAAACAAGATAGAATAGAGAGGACAGATCGAAGATTGGAGAGGTCAGCAATATGTTTACAAAAATCTTCAACATTCAATGAGATGCAATGTCCTGTTTGCTGCAGTGCTAGAGGATGAACAGTGAACAGAAGTAATTACGATGGTTGGGATTAATATTCCAACAGGATCACACTCCGTGATCCATCATCAAGAATAAAAGAAGAGAAAGACTCCTTCTCTTCTTTTCTTCCTGATGATGGATCACAGAGTATGATCCAAAACGTCAATATGAAAAAGCAATACACATGACTCTTTCTCTTCTTTCTCTTCTTTTCTTCCTAATGATGGATCACGGAGTGTGATCCGAAATGTCCATTTGAAAAAGCAATACACATTTTTATCCAGAAGCTCTACACTCTTATATCATTGATTGTGGAAACATCATGTCTACAACTATTTTTATAAGCCAAAATTGACCTTTAACTATTAAAGTGGATGATATTTAAAAATATCCTTAAAAAAATTATTTTCTACAGTCAAGTAGATTAACTATTTACCACTTTTGAAATTCAATGTTTTGAAAGTATTATCACTTACAACATCAATTTCTAATCTCTTGACGACACACTTCCATCACATCCCTAACCCTATAAAAACTTGAGAGTATTTTCATCAGATTAAAGGTCACAATGAGCAAGGACTTATATCACTGTTGTTGCCTACAATGCCTCAGAAATCTTTTTGACCCACCATTATCACTATTACGTTATTCTGGGTTCATAAGTTGCAACCAATTTTTGTTGATAATGATTCCATTTAAGGTTTAAAATTGATTTGGAGTGTTTACCGACATGGGTTCGATCTACTAAGATTGGATCGAACTCATTTTTTATTCTATATATAATCATTTGAACTTTATTTAAAATTATCTTAGTCGATTGAATTATTTTAATTTGCTTTCTCCCCCAACCTCTTCAATCTAAATAGGTATTTATTTTAATAAGTATTATATTTAGTATGGTGAAATGGTGCGATAGTGGGAAAGGTTCGATGGTTAGGATGATTCAAATTTAGTGGAAGAGGATTGGGACAGGGTTGGGGACCCACCTGGGGACCTAGAGATGGTTTGTCTCCCTCTTAGAAAAGGAAAAGGCTATCCAGCCCAAGAAAAAGCATGGGGGCATGGATGTCAGATGTCATACCATACATTTGTACTTACACTTTGTTGGAAATCATAAAGTGTTGGAAATCATAAAATTATGATTTCCAACAAGTACATATGTATAGTATGGCATCCGACATCCATGCCCCCATGCCTTTTCTGGGGCTGGATACCCTTTTCCCTTAGAAAAAATGTGTCATTTCATCAGAATGTTGGAGTTGTCAAAGCTGCTCCCCTTCTTCTGTAGCTCGTATTCCTCGTGTCTTGTTCTCTCCTTGTAAGGAGGGTCAGAAATCTTGGGCTGTAGTTCTTAAATGTTCCAATAAAAGCATCAAGAGTTTCCTTTGGAATGATTTGACAAAATTTAGAAGTTCATGCAAAGAAATAAGGTGGATGGTTGTTGGAAATTTCAACATTCCACTCTCTCCAAATGAAAATCAAGGTGCTATTCTTGAATTCTCTAACAATATGGAGGATCTTGCTAATTTATGTCAAAATGTGCCCTTATGGACATAGATCTCGGAGGGTCCAAATTTATTTGGTTGAATAGATGTTTAGGAGACAAACTCATCTAGGTGAAGCTTGACTAGTTTTTGGTCTCTATTGATTGGGTATTCTCCATGAGCTACTACATATCTTCTCTCCTAAGGATAGGTTCTAATCATAAAACCCCTCCTCTCCCAAGGACAGGTTCTGATCATAACTTCCTACTCTTAAACCTAGAGTTAGATTGTAGGATGGGGAGATACCCTTACAAATTTGAAAACATGTGATTTCTCCACCTAGAGCCAAAGGACAAGATTTAAGAATGGTGGGAGATAGAAGTTAAAAGGTTATCAATGTTCATAATTTCAAAAATAAAAAAAAATGTTAGGCCCAACCTCAAAAAATAGAATAAGGAGACATTTGGTAATATTTTCACCCAAAAGAATGTAATTAAATCTAGGCTTGAGGAATTAGACAAAGAAGTTTAGATCAATGGCATGAACCAAAACCTTTATAACAAAGGAAAATCCCTATTAAGCTCTGTTCACTCCCTAGCTACCAAAGAGGTGGTTTTTTGGAGGCAAAAATCAAAAGCCTTATTGTTGTCTAAGGGTGATAGGAAAATAAATTATTTCACCTCACCATGCTTAACATAGAAGGGCTAATCAAATCAATAAGATTGCTAGAGCTAATGGGAGCATAGTCATTGATGATCTAGAGATTCATTTTGAGGCCTCCCTTTTCTTCAAATCACTTTTATCTAGATGTAATGCTCCCAATCTAGGGCTAGTTGATGAGTTGTTAGAAGCTATCCATGTTGTTCTATCCACTTTTGATAATGAGGATTTGCCTAGGATGGTTACTAAGGATAAAGTTAAGGGGGGTCTTCTCCTTTAATGTTGGTAAAGCACCTAGCCCAGGTGGGTTTCTACCAGCTTTCTTTAAGTCTTTCTAGGATATCATCCATAAGGAGGTCATGGAGGTTGTGCAAGAATTATTCTCATTTGGTAAGATTCTTAGGGAAATTAACAACACTTTATTGGTTTTGGTCCCCTAAAAAACTAGTTCCAAAGTGTTAAAGGACTTCTCCTCCGCGGGATTAGTCTTTGCAATTCTATCTACAAAGTTTTCACTAAAATCCCGGCCTTAAGGATCTAATCTTTGCTTCCTTCTCTCATTTCTATGTAGCAAAGCAGATTTTTTTAGAAGAGGATTTCTTGACTCTATTATTTTAGTTTATGAAGTTCTGCACTTGATGGACAAAAGTAAAAATGTGGGAATGGTGCTCAAATTGGACATCAATAAGTCTATGAATTGGTGTCTTGGGCTTTACTAAACAAAGTTCTTGAGAAATTTGACTTCCAATAGAAAATTAGAGATCTAATCTTCTCTTGCATTTCCACCCTTATGTAAATTATGTGTTAATCAATGGTTGTCAAGTGAGTTTTTTCGCTAGTGAGAGAGGCTTGAGATCTGAGGGGAACCCTTTTGGACCCATATCTCTTTGTTATCATGGCTGAGGTGTTAGGGAGGAACATCTCCACGGCTCTTAGGGGTGGTTTTACCAAAGGCTTTAAACCCTCTAATACTAATTTAGTCTCCATGCATCAATAATTCATGGTGATACCCTCTTTCTAGGTGAGGCTTCAATTAATGAGGCTAAGCATTAGAAAATCCTATTAAATAAGTATGCTAAAGGTTTTGTCTAGTGCAACAACATTGGCAGAATAATTGTAGATTATTCCTCAATACTCCCCAAGAGAGATAAGAAATAATTACAAATATTCTTGGTTGCCTTATCAAAAAGTTGTCCTTGTTTTAACTTCGAATGCCCCTTCTTATAGGAAGAATTACTACTAATTTGTGGAACTCCCTATCAGATAGGCTCCAAAGAAAATTGGTGGGTTGGAAAGGTTGTTTACAAAGCTAAGAAAGTAAATTATATCTCCTTAAAATCTCTCTACAGAGTTTACCTATCTACTTTATCTCTCTATTCAAGATTCCTTGTATTATGGCTGACAAAATTAAGCAAATTCAATGAAGATTAGACTTTGGTCTAATGTTGATGATAAACAAAGGATAACTCTTGTTTCTTGGCATAAGACTTGTTTACTTAAGCTCTAGGGTGGTCTTGGTCTAAGGAAATTAAGGCCTTCAATAAAGCCCTTATTGCTAAGGTTGGTTGGAGATTGCTAAAACAAGACAACCTTTGGTCTAGTATTCTCAAGGCCAAGTATATTTTGATTGGGAATGCTTCAAATTTCTTCTCTTTAAATTTGGTTCCTCCTACCTCCATGTAGAACAATGTGATCAAACATAGGCCTATGTTGAGAAAAGACTCCAAATGGAAGGTGGGTAATCGGTTTAACATTTGCTTTTGGGATGATGCTTGGATTAGCAAAGATCCTTTGTACCCATCACTCCCTAGTCTTTCTTATGCCTCAAGTCTTCAAGAATTCCTTAGGTGCCTTAGTGGTAGACTACATTAAAGTAAAGAACTCTTAAGAGGTCTTGAAAGCCTTTCCTTAGCTCCTTCTCTAACCCAACTATACTTGAGACTTCTGTTGTCCTTGTTAACCTCCTAAAGGGTTTCCATATTTGCTAATTTGATTATATTGATGAAATTGTGTGGGTTGACTCTCCTTGTGAGTCTTATTGTGTCCAATTGGGTCACTCAATCCTTTTGGACCATTCTCCTAATAGATTTCCTTGGACTAAACTTTAGCCTGAGTTCTTGACCCCTAAAATCAACTTCTTTTGTTGGGCTACTTGTCAAAATAAAAGTTTTGACCTTGAATAATCTATCCAAAAGAGGCTTTATGATCCCTTAAATAGGTGTCCCCTTTGTGAATCTGACTAAATTGGTATTTCACCTTTTGTTGGATTGTCATTTTACATGACACAATTTTAATTTTTAATTGAGCAAATTTGAGCTTTTTTGGGTCCTCTTGAACGTATTCCTTAGTTGGTCTCCCCCCGTCTCTCCCCCCCTCATAAAAGAGCTTTGGAACCTAGTTCTTCCTCATACTTGTTGGTGCCTTTGGCTGAAGCACAATGCTAGGACCTTTAAAACTAAAAATATGAACAAGATGAGTGTAGGATCCAAAATCTACAAAGTTGTAGTAGAAAAATTCTCCATCATCAAGATCAAAGCGCATTCCCCTCTTAGAGGTGGAATTTAGAATTATTGTTGATTGGGGGATATCCATTAATTCTAATTCTTCAATGGATCCCAAGATTACTCTTAGGAAAGCTACTACATGGACTTGGATCATAATTGGGTTATACTAAATTTTGACGGAAACATGAAGAGGAACATAGGCAGTGACAACTTTAAGGAATCCCCCCCAAAAAAACTTATAAAATCTTGACAAATCTTGGCTAAGTGCAATAATTTTCCTGGCAAATCTTTCCTTTTTTTTGAAAAAAATATTAATTTTCATAGCAAATCTATGCACATTATTTGAACTTTTATAAAATCTTAATGAATAATTGGTAAAAATAATAATTACAATGGTGAATCCTAGCGAATAATCACTAAAAAATTAATTACAGTGGTGAATCTCTCCTTTAAAATTTGCATAGTTGGTTGGCGCAGGTCCCCCCATATTTTTCTATTTTTTGTAATATTGAAGTAGGGGCCCGATGGGGGTAGCCGTTGGTGGGGTCAAGGGGGTAGATCCCCCTTGTGGGGGTCAAGGGAGTAATGCCCCCTCGCGGGGTTTGGGGACAGCGGCCCCGACACACTCTTGCCCCTCGCCACCAAGCACAAATTCACTATCCAAAATACATTGGAGCATACACGGATTAATTATTTTTTAAAAATCTCACTTTAAAAATAAGACTAAATGAAAAGTGAAATTGTTACTATTGATTAGCTTTTTAATTGAATGGTTGCAGGTCAATTCCATGACCTATATGCATGTGCCTTTTAAAAGGCTTGTTGAGGCCCAGAATTTGTTTTGTGCCACACGATTATGATTTGACTTGCATCCATCTAATTAAAAAGCTAAGCGATGGCAACAAATAAGAGCCCTATTCAAAGCTAAAATATCCCTAAAATTAAATGGTAATTTATTATTAGTGGCGATATTGCCCCAAAATTAACGACAAGAATATAATATGACTAGTGAATATAATTAATATTTGTAATTACATTATAAGCTATTGGTGAATCAGTTCCAATGATGCATCGTTTACATGGCGAATCAATTTGATTTATTAGTTTAAAAAAATAATGCATAGGCGAATTAACTGAGACAAAATTATTTTTTTGTAAAAACCTAGCGATTCACTCTCCTTTTTAGCTTGTACTATTCATCATTTATGGAGGTCCCGATTTCAACTATTCGCTAATTAGCAAAGATTCACCACTAAAAAATCCCTGAATATAGGTAAGGCTAGTCCAGGGGTATCATTAGAGACAATAAGGGGAATTTGTGGTGGCCTAGATAGGAAACATGGGAGCTCAAACTAATCATGTTGTTAAGGCTAGGGTTACTTTGTGGGGAATTTAGGGGTAAGTGCATGGAAATAGGGGACAAAAGAGGGTCAAAAGTGGGGACACCTTTTTCTTGAAATTAGTAAAAACCAATCTTTGACGAGTAATTCAAGATACCATAATCAAAATTTCAAAGTATGACAAGATCAAGATTAGTAGTTCTTGGAATCTAGTTTCTAAACTACTAATTTTCTTTAAAATCATGGAGATTAAGAGGATCAAATAGGGGGAGCACACAAAGTGGTCATATTTTTTTCATAAAAATATAACATAGTGTCAAGTGTGCTCCCCCTAAAATGTTAACTTTTAAAAAGTATTTCATAAATCCTTTCAATGGAAAGTTAGCTAACATTTATGCTAGATTTTTTTCTATTTTTTAATGAATATGGTATTTTTTATTAATTTTCAAAGTGGACAATATTGAAAAATAGAAAATTGAGCATGTCCCCCCCCCACTTTAATTTTGAAAAAGCTAATCAAAAATTAAATTTCTAATGTGTATAGAATGGAATGTAGAATATAAAAATGTAATTTGTTTCAAATTTTGAATGAGCAGATAAAAAATGATGTTGAAAAAGTAATACATGTGTTTTTTCCAAAAAATGAAGACACTAGCAAAAGTAATTGAAGATCAAAACCTTAATATATTTGAATTATAGGTAAAATTGCATGGTTAGAAAGGTAAAACATAGTTTGATGTTCTAGTGGCATTTTTTCAAAATAATATCTTAAAATATGCAAACCTGATGGAGAGGACACTCAGCGTTTACATTTTTTAATGTTTTATACAAAATGCAATTTTGGACACCTTACATGCAAGCCCAACCCTTTGGCTTGGATATCTAATCCAAATCCAAAAGGGTTAGAATTTCTAAAGAAAAAAAAAATGTACATTATAATGTGTGCGCGTGTTATAATATGTGAACATTTTTCTTGAAAAAACATAACATTTACCAAAAGACAAAATCCTGTGATTTTGGTCCCACAAACTCTTCTTTTTCATGTTCTCTACATATTTCGACATCTTACATTAATATAGGACATTCTAATTGCATGTCTTTTGTCTAAAATTGATATAGTCAATCATTTTTTCTATTATTTTGGCAATTTTTTTTATTCATTGTTAGTATTTCTTTTGACAAATTCTTTATCATTGCTTGTATTGTTTAGTAATTGACTATTTTTTAATGTTTTTTATATTCCAACAATCGTATAACATTCTTATTATGTTATATTGATATAGAATTGAACATCATGCAAAGAAAATGACCAAGAAGGAAAACACCAAAGGAGTGTAAAGCTAAGAATGCAAAGAAAAGAGAATAGATGAGAGAACTTCATGAAAATAAAAAATTGAACTTCGAAGATGAAGATATACAATCTTTACCCCCATTGAATTAAAACTCTTAGCATCTATTGGAGCGATGAAAGAGAAGAATTTGGAGAAACAAAGGTAACAAATTTGTAAAAGCTTTGTGCAATTAGGTACTACACCCATAACCGATAGTGTGAATAGGGATATGTAGTCAACTTGTGGCTAGCATAACCCTTATTTAAATTATATGATCATTAATATAATCTTTATAGGTAGATAGGTAATCCTAGGTGGCATTCATGGCATAAGTATGGTATATCTAGGAGGTAGAAGATAGCTTAAATTGTCATCATATTGTGAGTTTATTCTTATTGAAGATTTTTGGAGGTTTGCCCCCTTAAAGTGGCTTATTATTCTTAATTATTCACAACATATATATTGCTATATTCTTCTCTTATGCAATTTAATTCATTACAAGTGGTATCAGAGCATGATCTTGGCATCTAAAAGACAATAAACAAGGTGAGATTTTTAAATTTTAGAGGTCAGATTTTGAAACACATATCTCTCTCTCAATTTAGTATTTTTTTTCTAATTTTGGAGGGTCGATAAAGGACATATTAAAGCTACTATAATCTAGATTTAAGGTTATTTGGAACATATTTGAATGATTTATTGTAAAATTAGGGTTTTCACCAATCTCAAAGCTACAAATCAATGAATTTATTGGAGATTTTTTTGACAAGTGAGATCTAGGCCCTAGTAAGTTATTAAAAATTTTAGATTATTTGGATTTGCTTTGTGAAATTTATTGCAAAAAAATATTTTTTTGCACTATGGTGGGGGCTTCTGAAACAAGAGGCAAGGGAAGGAATCCTATCACACCTAGAAAATCTCCAAACAAGGATGATCTAATAACTGAGGAGATGGGTTACATAGATGTGGAATCTATAAAGGAAGAAACCACCAAGGTTAAGGATGATATTTTGGAATTAAAGGAGGAGATGAAAGGGTTTACTACAAAAGAATATACCAAGGAATTAATGAAAAGATTTGATTCTCTTGTGAGTTCAATAGACTCTAAGAAAGTAGATTTTCATCACAAGATTTTAGAAGACAATGTGTCTTCTAAGGGACATGATGTTGTTGGGTTTAACTCTGATCTAAAGATGGATCATCACCCAAAAAATTCTATAGATTTAGACACTTCATGCCAAAGATGGATATGCAAAATTTTGATGGAAAGGATCTAACCAATTGGCTCTACCAAATGGAACAATTCTTTGATCTTCATCATATTCCATGTCAATAGAAGGTTGCAATGACATCCTTATATTTGGAATCAGACCAATCCATTTGATAACATAGGCTATGTGAAGAGAATAAAAAGAATGGATGTGTTGTCAAATGGTTTATTTTCTAGAGGAACTCACCACACACTATTGTGATAATCTTATGGATAGCTACTCTAGCTATATTACTAATTAAAGAAAATAGGTACAATCAAATACTATACTAAAAAAAAAATTCAAACCTTGTCCTTAAGAGCAAGGGATGTTAGAGAGGAAAATTTGAATGAATTATATCTAGGAGGTCTAAAGGAACACATAAAAAATGAGGTACACATGTTCAAACCAACTTTTGTGTCCCAATCAATGTTTGTCACAAGGTTGGTAGAGGAAAAGCTTTTCACTAATAGAAGACAAAGGTTTTTAAACATAAAAGATAGAAGAACTCTTGCATAGTCATTCCCTTAGACTACCACACCAACTCCACAACAAATTGAAGAAAAGAGAGAAAAAAAGTCATGCTTTAATGTGATAACAAGTATAGTCGAGGACATAAGTGTGGAGAAAAGTAATTGTTCTACATTGAGGTTGCCAATGAGGAAGAAATGGATGAAGACTAGGCTGGGGAGGATAATAAGGAGACAAGGAAAGAAATTGAAGAAACATAACCAATTATTTCTTTCCATGCATTTTTAGGCATCAACACTCAACAAACCCTTAAGGTAGTGGGTTTTTTTTTAAATGGAAGGTGACAATATTAATTGACTCAAGTAGTATTCACAACTTCTTCAATAGTAAATTAGCTATATGCTTAAACTATTTTATCTATCCAAGTCCAAAGCTTCAAGTCATGATTGTAGAGGTGGAATAGTCAATTATTCTAAAAAATGTCATAGTATTAGGCTCTCCATGGGATAATATAAATTGGACAATCCTAGATGAAAGTTCAGAATTGTGTCCCACTTTTATAAAAGTAATGGCCAACACAAATACAATTTTTCAACTTGGAGTGCCTAAAAGAGACATTTATGTTTTAAATTTAAAATGATATAAACTAATGAAATGTAGATCTCTTAGTGTAGTTTATCTTCATTATTTTTTTAATTTTTTTATAAATATAAAAGAGTATTTAATTGTTGAAATTTTTTTGAAAAAAGTGAGGTCAATGGGGATGTAGCCAAAAATATAGTAATTTTTTTTTTTCCCCTACTTAGATAACTTGAAAATCTAGTGCATGGAGATTTTTTTTTATAAATAGTTATTTTTTAATAATTTTTAAAATTAAATTTACTCAAAATGTCATAGTTTCAATGGGACGTAGCCTTTTGTCTAATTTTTTTATGATTAAAAAAATTATACCCTTTTGGAGAGGATTCTCTTCTCTAGTGTGTTGTGTTTTTTTAAAAAATTAAATATTTTTTAATATTTCTTTAAAATTTCCAATCATGCTTATATTAGATTATAATGACCTACTTGCAATAAAGTAAAGAAATATATATAACAAAACTAATTAAAACATTTTTAAAAATATATTGTTAGCTTCTAGACTCTAATATTTATGAAAGGGTACTTTCATATTTTCATGAAAATATGCTTAGTGAGCGAAACTTGGAGCTAAAATTCACTTTTTATTAAATTTTGTGTAGCTACCACATGGGGTGCCACATATAGATAGTTTCAGCCGAAACCCTTTTGGTCAAAACTCTTAATCAAAACCTTCAATATAAATTGATATCTATTTCAATTTTTATTTTAAATTTATATCAAGTTCATGTTTTTAACTAAAATAATTTTAGCCAAAACTCTTTGTGCCATGAAGGGGCCACATGGTTTCAGGTGAAACTATTTCACCCCAAACAATTTCGAGTGAAACAGTTTTTCCCAAAACTATTTTGGTGGCCAAAAGTGTGACACAACTCTAGACTTTTACCCTCCTATGTTTGCCATTCCTATGGGAGAGTTGACTTTGTTTTTGGAGTCTAATGGCTAACTACCTTGGGAACAACTGAGATGAATTTCTAAGAGATTGTATGTGTTTCTAGTCAAAGGGAAGGACATTTAAACTTCATGGGCTACATAAAAAATCACCACAATTGGTGATTTCTCATCAGATGTAGAAGATTCTAAAAAAGGGTGTGGATGGGTTTGTGGCTCAAATATTTTTAATAGAGGCACAACCTGACCTATAGGCTATTGTGGAGAAACATTCAACAATCTTTGAAGATATGCTAAAATAACTTCCTCCCAAAAGTGATCATGTTCATGCTATTCAACTAGTGCTAGGGTTTCAACCACCTAACATTAGGCCTTATAGGTACCCATATGTTTAGAAGAGTGAAATTGATAAGATGGTACAAGATATGTTAGAAGTAGGTATAATCCATTATAGTTAGAGTGTTTATTCCTCTCCAATGATGATGGCACATAAGAAGGATAAAACTTGGTGCGTGTGTTTAAACCATAGAGAACTCAAAAGTACACCATCAAGCATAAGTTTCCTATTCCAGTCATTGATGATTTATTAGATGAAATAAATGAAGCTATATTTTTGACAAAACTTAATCTTAAATCAGGTTATCATCAAATCAAAATTAAGGAAGAAGATATTCCAAAGATAAAATTTATGACTCATGAGGATCATTATGAGTTTCTAGTGATGCCATTTGGTCTTACTAATACTCCTAAATTTCAAAGTTTGATGAATTCCATCTTTATTCTATTTTTAAGGAAGTTTGTATTAGTGTTCTTTGATGATGTATTGATTTATAACAAGACATGGAAAGGACATTTGTACCATGTTGATCAAGAATTACAAATTGAGGTCAACAACGTCAACTTTATGCTAAACCTTCTAAGTGAGTTTTTGGATTCAAACAGGTAGAGTACTTGGGTCACATTGTGTCTCACAAAGGAGTAAAAGTTTATCTGAACAAAAGAAAGGTTGTGTGGAGTGGCCAATTCTTAAAACCATAAAAAACTTAAGGGGTTTCCTAGGACTGACTGGATACTATAGAAGATTTAAATAAAGAATTATGGTTGCATAGCAACACCCCTCACAACACTTTGAAAAAGGATGCTTTATATTGGAATGATGCAACTAATATAGCATTGAGAGATTGAAGGAGGATATGTGTACCATTCCAATTCTATGCACTCTAAATTTCACCAAGAATTTTATTGTGGAGTGTGATGCTTCAGGAAATGGTATAAGAGCAATTCTCATGTAGGAAGGTAGGCCCATTACTTTTGAAAATCACCAGTTGAAGGGTAAGAATCAACTCAAACCTATTTATGAGAAGGAAATGTTAATTATTATTCATCCAATCAAATAGTGGATGCCATATCTAATGGATAGACATTTCAAAGTAAAGATAAATCATGATAGTCTACAATAGTTTTTGGAGCAGCGATTATCCTCTAAAGAACAACAAAAATGGGTCCCTAAGATGTTGGGATATGAATTTGAGATCATCTATAATAAAGGGAAGGAGAATGTAGTGGTTGATGCTCCTTCTAGAAAGGATGAGAAGGATGAGGCATTATTGTGTCAAATTTCAATATTACAAGAAGATTGGGTTGAAGAAGAAAAATTAGAGTGGTAGAAGGATGTTTCTACAAGGAATCTCATTCAATAACTGAAAAATGATCTAGAAGAAGTTCACATAAGTTTTGTTGGAAGGGATACTCCTCATGGTATAAAGAGACATTGTACCTATGCAAGAATTCCACCCTCAAACACAAGATTTTACAAGATTTCCATGGTTCTCTAGTTAGGGTCACTTATAATTTTTTAAGACATATCAATGAATCAAGAAAGATTTATTTTGGGAAGGGCTTAAAGGTGATACTCATAAATTTATGGCAGGATGTTTGGTATGTCAAAGAAATAAATGTGGGATGATTAAGATACTTAGTCTTTTGTAGCCTTTGGTTATTCCTAACCAACAGTGGGAAGAGGTCTCCGTGGATTTGATCATAAGCCTTCTAAGGTTTGAAGATAAAAGTGTCATCATGGTAGTAATGGATTGACTTATTGAATATGCCTATTTTTGTGCACTATCCCATCCTTTTACAAAAACTACAATGGCAAAAACATTTATCCATTATATACAAAGTTATATGGTACCCTAAGGGTTATTGTCAGTGATCGTGATCCTATATTTACTAGTAACTTTTGGACAAATTTATTTTCTTGTTTAGGTACTCAATTGGCTTACAACTCTTCATACCATCCCTAGTTAAATGGACAAATTGAGGTCATCAATAAGTGCTTGGAGTGGTATCTATGTTGTTTCAATTCAAATAAGTAGTCTTAATGGGTGGCTTGGCTACCACTAGCAAATGGTGGTATCACAATTCCTTCTATAGTGATTCAAAAATGTCCCCATTTATGGCATTATATGGATACCATCCCCCATCCATCACATAAACATTGAAGGTTACAACAAGAATTCAATCTATGGAAGATCACATGAATCATCAAAAATAGATACTTTCTCATCTCAAGGAGAATTTGGCCATGACACAAAATAAAATGAAACAACAAGATAACCAACACCATAGTGAAAGGAGTTTTAAATTAGGTGATTGGGTTTTCTTGAGATTGCAACCATACAATAACATGTCCCTAAAGAAACAAAAGAAAAATAACATGGTGAGTGCATGGAAATGGAGGTCAAAGGGGGGTCAAAAGTGGCCATGTTTTTCTAAAATCAACAAAAAATGATCTTTGATGAGTAATTCAAGATGCCCATGCTCAAAATCTCAAGATGTGACAAAAACAAGATTAGTAGTGCTCATAATCTAATTTCTAAACTACTATTTTTTTTTAAATGGTGGATATCAAGAGGGTCAAATAGGGGGAGCACACAAAGTAGTCCTATTTTTGTCAAATAAAATATAACATAGTGTTGAAAGTGTGCTCCCCCTAAAATGTTGACATTTTTAAAGTATTTCAAAAATCTCTTTGGTGGAAAGTTAGCTAATATCACATAGTTTATGCCAAATTTTTTTGCTAATTTTTAATAAATATATGTTTTTTTACTATGTTTCAAAGTGGAGATATCCTTAAAAATGGAAAATTGAGCGTGCTTCCCCCTTGATTTTTATAAAACTAATTGAAAATCAATTTTTTGAATGTGTATAGAATGGAGTCTAGAATATAAATATATGATTTTAAAAAAAAATTCTATGCATCATTATGATATATCACTTTCTAATAGAGATCCTCCTTTAGATCCATTCATGCTTTCACATGACATATATTTGACCAATTGTGGAGTTCATCTTAGATTACATCCGATATTCCACATGATTTAGACATGCCTAAGATTGATGTACAACATGAGGATCTTTCACAAATTTTACTTGGTATATGCAAGGATAAGGTGTCATTAGTTGATGATATATATTTTGCACCCTCTACTGCTAATGCATATGACATGAGGCATACAAATATGATACATAACATGTTGAGCATGATGTTTCACTTTATGTGATCTACCTTATCACTAGGATTGATAATCTAGAATGATATATTGATACTTATGCACAAAGAGTTTAATCACAAGATAACACTACCAAAGTATTTAGCAATCCTTTGGCATATGGCATTTTGACCTATTCGTCACCAGAAAAAATTGTGGCACCTTGTTTCAAAATGAATAATGGTAGAGGTGATCTATTACATCATGTACAATACTTCTAATTTATGTGCCTCCCTTATTTTCATGAGGAAAATTACTTGCCAAGGTTTTCCCATCAAGCTTGAATGATTATGAACTTACATCGTTTTATTTATTACCGCACACTTCTACCACTTCCTTTGAGGATTTGGCTAGTACCAAATTATGAAACATTTTCATTACAATATTGAGCCAAAAACACTCATAGATTAATTCATGCAATGCAAAGAAAAGAAACAAGATCCAATTAAGGATTATATTTTCATATTTTAAGATTTGGTTAGTAATATGTTGTCTCCATTAATGTGATGATGAGCTTCAACATATATTCATAGATGGTATACTTCCAATATTTAAAAGCCAAGTATTTTTATGCCTCATCAACCATTTTTAGATTTGTTTATTATTGTGTATAGATGTGAGTGTGCCTTATTTGAAAATTGCCTTTTATATCAGTGTATTTATAACACTCCCCCTTTTTTCTATAAGTCAACACCATTAACACATTTAGAGAATAGGGGCAATAAGGATGTACTGAATGATTATCATCATACTTACCTCCAACCAAAGAAATTTAGAGAATTCACTACATTCTAGAGGAACCCCCACATACGATGTTGGAACAACTTTTGCAACATAATCACGTTACTTTACCTCCAGTTATGCCAATGGATATAATTAAGCTTACATCACATAGGCCCTAATACTTTTGCACTTATCATCCCACACTTAGACATTCTATAGATAGATGCATCACATTCAAACATAAAGTTCAAGACCTCATAGATAAAGGGAAGATAAACACTAAGCATATTTATGAACCCACAACTGCCTCACTAAATGAGATTAATCATATGAACACAAATGAGGGACATTGAGAGATTGGTCCTCACTCATCCCATGTTGATTTTACACATGAAATAAAAGAGAGACCACCTTATGTGCAACAAAAGACACATGAAATGAAACAAGCAATTGAAATGAAGTGAAAGAAGTTCATAAAGCTATGAAGACACACTTGCTAATTTATTTTCAAATGGAAATGACATATTGGTTCATTTGAAGAAAAAGATAAACCTCCTAGATTTGTCACATGAGGTATGAGCATCACTATAGCATATATCCATATATACCTATAGCTTGGATTTCACCTATTACCAAGTTCAATTTTTTTAATTTTCCTTTCCACTTTGGCATTTTTTTATTACACCCTGTTGTTGTACTTTTCACATTCATTTCACCTTCTATATTTGGTTTCATGCTTTATTCCCCTACTTGAGGGACATACTTGATTTCCATTGCCCTTTACAACCAATTGTAGGGGGCAGGTTCTGTTACTAACACTTTCATGTTGAGATTTGTAATGGTTAAACTTGTACTTATAGAGATTTACTCTTTATCTATGTTGGAACTCAAAATAGAATGCCCTAAAACCCTAAAAAATGAACACAATACCTAGACCAAGGAAGGATGTTGATCCAAGAATAAGGGGCAAAGCTCATAATCAGACCAGAGGTAGTAATTGACCAATTGACAAGAGTGAGAAGCTCCCCTACAATTTTATATTTTCTAATCCAAGGAGGGTGATCCTAGAAATCTCCAATAGAAAAATCAAAGAGAAATATGAATAGCACATTAGGTCTTAACAAACCATACTCTGAGCACACTAACACCCTTAATATTTGTCACCAAGTATCATATGTGCTAGATTACTATGAATAGTCCAAAAACCTCTATTAAGAAAATAAAGATAAGATTGCACATGCAACTAATGATATGAAACATATTTATATCTCTTTAGGTGAAT
Source organism: Cunninghamia lanceolata (assembly GCA_027924645.1). Classification (NCBI taxonomy): domain Eukaryota; kingdom Viridiplantae; phylum Streptophyta; class Pinopsida; order Cupressales; family Cupressaceae; genus Cunninghamia; species Cunninghamia lanceolata. Next base: position 2,002,273 of record BSBN01001245.1, read on the forward strand.
CCAATTAAACTTTGCATACACATGTGCAACTTGAAGTCCACATAGGTATGATCCTCACAATGTGTTTCAAATTAAAGTTCACTTGATATATGGACAAAAGGTATAATGTTAAATCATGTAAATGTGGATAACCTAATCTAATCCTAAACTATCAAGAGGAACAAAGAGACATAATTTTAAATAAAATATTGACCACTTCACCATTCTAGAGTGTTGGCTATTCATTGAGAAATGGAGTCAAAGTCTACAAGGAGAAAGATGATCATTAATATGAACCAACAATGGAACTAGAAGTGCACACATGTAGAAATCAAGGACTCAAGAGACATCTCATAAAAATATCTTCAAACATCCATCTGCATTAAATAAAAGACTACTACAAAGCCTTTGTAGTGTTTTGTAATGATGTCACACTAACTAATCTTTAATGCAGCAAGTCAACAAATGTGTCTTGAGGGGATTTTGGCACTCACAAGATCCCCTTAAACATTCCATTCATCTGTAGAGACATTCATTTATGGAGTGTTCCCTACTTGTCTACACCTTCCTATGGCTCATACAATGCATTCTCAACAATTATAGAATAATGGAATATTTGATTCCCTAGATTATAATTCCGTTGTCACTATGTAAATATGGTTGAATGACCAAATATATTTACGTAAAAAACATGTATAAATAGAGCCAACAAGTTACTTTGGAGCTCCAAGATGCAACCACTTGTCACTAATCTACTGCATAGTAGTACACCTCCTCAATGTACATAACAAACTACAAGAGACAATCTAAATAGAACTTTCACAAGTAAGGAAAATCTCCCTTGGATAAGTGTTCAATGCAGGAAACAAGTGAAGGAATCTTCCTCTAATTATGTAAGTTAGCCACCTAGTTCACAAGTACATATGTTTGTGTTTAGCTTTCATGATTCATATCACTCTATTCCCTCATAAATTCCCTATAATAAGATTTCATTTTGTGTGCATTAAATTATACATTGCAAGCAAGTAGAAACTATAATTAGAAGACAAGAAATAAAATGGCCATGTAGTTCCTTTTTCATGAAACTCACACTTACAAGGGTCATAAGGGCACATTTTGCGATGGGTTTTTGCTTTAGCCACTAGAAAATCATTTTGGACCAACAAGTTATAGTATAAATAGAAAAATGAGTCTCCATTGGTCATAGGACATTGCTTGACTCTCTATTGAATAATAATGGGCCAATCAAATTGCATTCAACTATCTAGCCCCTTTCCAATCAAAATCTCAACACCCACTTTCAAATACACTCCTTACAAATCTCAACCACATGACCTCTTATCTAAAAGAACAAGTCAAAGACATCAATTACTGCCACACCTAATATTTCCCATACCTTGACTCCTCGTGCAACTAATAAAATCTCTTAAAAAGATCCCTACACGTGGCTCCACAATAGTTGATCTGCATTCACATATATGCCTATACCACATCACTAATAGTACCACCAGGAGGTGTTAAATCTACCATTAAGCTTTAAATGTGTCGCCAAAGTCTCAAATTATCTATTTGTACATTTGCCTTTGTTATTACCTTATTGTTATTGTGTAAACCCTACCATATGGTACCTTCTGCTTTTTGAAAAACTTGCAAGTACAACCTATTGGCATGCATCCAATTTCACAAGTAAGTTTGGTGTTTATTTATTGTAGTATCTTTTAAGTTGCCTATATATCTCAAACAAGTCACATATATGTCTATACCTCATTGCAATGTTCTATAAGTGTGTCATCGCTCATTTACGATGTTATCTTGAGCTGTTATGCTATCATTACTCCCTTCCTAAGTGTTGTGTTGTCTTCTTTCATGGTGTGGTATCTGTTGATACTCTCTTTTAACTTCCTATCACTTTTTCTCACTTGTTGTTGGTACTACATGAGCTCCTAATCTTGATATTCTCACCGCAAAGGTAATATACTTTAGTGACATATCTTCATTGACTTTGTTGTGATGAAACTTTTGGTTTGTTGTGCTTCCTCTTGGCTTGTGTTGGTTTCCTATGTTATGGAATGTATGATTCTATGTTTTGGTTTCTTTCCCCTTTCCCTCATAGTCCTTGCAATAACATTAGATTTGTTTGGCCTAGATTTCTTATAGTGTTGCAATGGTTATATCCTAAATATATGAGTGTGTTGTATACTTGTATGAACGTCCTGTAGTATGCTTGTGAAGTGACTAGAGGTTCATTTGGGGGAGTATGGTATATTTTCTATGGTTTTCATAGTTACAATAGTTGATCCTATTTACTTTATGAAGGCTTGTATTGCTTGCAATGGAAGTATTAGACATGTGGTAGTGTTTATTTTCCTTTGTGGTGTGTTCATTTCTCATGGAAATCTTCTCTCAGTTGGTGGTGTTCTTATGGAAGTATGGTGGTTGGTGTAGTACATGGTCTCTTATGTTATGACTACAAGTGTTGTGTTGATTGTAGGCTTTGTTTGTACTGGACCTATGTCTTCCTATGGCAGCATGTTGGTGATGTTTTCATGATACATTGAAACTTTATGTACCCATAGCCATTTCTTTGCCTCATCTTTATGTGGGCATAAGTTGTTCTTTACATGACATTCACCATTCAATCTTCCCTACTTCAACATGGATGGAATTTATTCAAATTTAGTTCAAAAAGTTTACCTACCCTACCAAACACTATTCATATCACCTACCGAGTATCATCTCATGTCTCTCGAGTTGCATTTGAAAATATCCAGACTTTATGGATAGCTTTGCAGGTGATTAAGTGTCTTCTAAACATTGGTATTATTCATAAGGGTCATGGGTATTTGTAGAAGGAAAGGAAAATGCTAAGAAGGATTCAATGAAGCAAAATATAGACAACCATGACAATAAAGTTTTACATGTGGTAGAAAGTCCAAAAAAGGAGAAAGAGGTGAAATGATGAGATCGACCACAATTAAAGGAGACATTAGCCCCAACAGTTTAGTTTTGCCTTTTGTTAGTTCACTCACAAGAAACCTTATGAGAAAAATGAAGGAATCAAGTTTTGGAGGTGGTAATTTAGGAAGGGAAGTACCTAACGATATAGAGCTAGATGAGGAGTCTGAAATTATCCCTTGTTCTTTGGTCCATTCAATAGAATATATTATGCCCTCCCCTTTTTCAAAATATAAAGAAAGACCATCACACTTATATAAGTTCTAAGAAATTTGTAGATGTAGGGGTGTTATCTAAGAGAGGGAGATAGAATATGAAGGAAATTTGTAATAGGCATGTCATGACAAATGTTGCTAATGGAATTCAACACACTCTAGATCTCAGTGAATCCAAATTGTCATGAATGAAGGTCATGTATTGTATTATTTGAGAGTTAGTTATTCAATAAAATCAATTATTTTCACATCGTGTTTTATGGTAACCTCCTACTATCTTTTTGTTATTAGTTAATTTTGTGTCTGTAGTTGTTGGTTTACAACCTTTGTACAATGTCAAACTCTTTTGTTAGTCTTTGTTTGATATTCCCTTGTTAGTTGTTGGGCCTCATTAATAAATCTATACTAATCTTTGTATAAGGATTTGAGCCCTTTCAAAAACTCACTTTTACTCTCTAATTAAAAACAAAATTGTTAAAGTAATAAAATATTTAAGTTTATAAAAATATATGTCAATTAAAATTATCTTGTTAACACTCCCTTTAGGAACTACAAACCCTTCTAAGGGTATTCTTGGCTTTCTCCTCATATGTCCATGGTTCATAAACTTAATATCAGGTGGAATCTCCAATCAACTACCACTCAATGGTGCTGCAGATGTTAAATAGTTTGGTTTGCCATTTTGGAGCCCAAATTGGCTCACTTTGTGCAGTGCCTCATGTATCAAGGTCTTCCCATTAGATCTTGCCTTATCCATCTAGGTGCTTCCAACCCCTTCTATCCTCTTTGTGAACATCTAGAAACTCTCAAGCACCTCTTTTGGTTTTGCCCCCAAGCCCAAGTGGCTTGGAACTATATACATGATTTCTTCAAGCCTTTCTAGCTAGAACTATTTTCTTGGCATATGATTCTTTTAGGTAATTGGCCTAAGATGCCTCCAAGATTTATCCAAATATATGGCAAGCTTTCAAAGTGGAAATTATATTCAACATATGGAAAAATAGAAATAATGCATTATTTTTAAATTCTATAATGGATGTTATTTTCTTTTTTTATGCTAAAGCCATTATATGCTCTATTGTTATCATAGACACCTAAATTTAAATTTAAAAAATATGTCAATTTAAATTATCTTGTTATCACCCCCTTTAGGAAATAAAAACCCTTCTAAGGGTATTCTTTTCTTTCTCCTCATATGTAATGCCCACAAAACACATCTTGTCAACATGACACAAAAACCCTTAAAAAATTTGCTTTCGGTGTTGAGCCTGACTGGTTATGTTCGTGCCACAACTCGTTCACGAAGTAGAATTACATTCGACAAGTGTGAAGAAGTTTTCCTAACATGATCGGGGTCAATGAAAGATAAAAAAAAAATAGGGTTTTTTGTGTCATGTTCACACGATGTGAATTATAAGCATTACATCATATGGCCATGGTTCATAAACTTAATATAAGGTGGAATCTCCTGTCAACTACCACTCAATGGTGCTACAGATGTTAAACAGTCTAGCTTGCCATTTTGGAACCCAAATTGGCTCACTTTGTGTAGTGCCTCATGTATCAAGGTCTTCCCATTGGATCTCACCTTATCCATCTAGGTGTTTCCAACCCCTTCTATCATCTTTGTGAACATTTGGAAACTCTCAAGCACCTCTTCTAGTTTTCCCCCCAAGCCCAAGTGGCTTGGAACTAGATACATGATTTCTTCAAGCCTTTCTAGCTAGAACTCTTTTCTTGGCATATGATTCTTTTAGGTAACTAGCCTAAGATGCCTACAAGATTTATCCAAATATGGCAATCTTTCAAAGTGGAAATTATATTCAACATATGGAAAAATATAAATAATGCCTTATTTGCAAATTCTATAGTGGATGTTATTTTCTTTTTGTATGCTAAAGCCATTATATGCTATATTGTTATTGTAGACACCTAAATTTGACTATTGTCCTTACGGCATCACCTAGATACCATCTTGCGACATCTTGAGACACTTTCATGCTAGGACTCTTTCATTATCCAATTAATTAAATAAATTATGTTTATTTATTTAATTAATCTTAGTCCTTTTCCTCAATTAATTAAATAAATTATATTTATTTAATTAATTTAGTCCATCCTTTAGCCACATTAATTAAATAAATTTTATTTATTTAATTAATTTATTTTTCCCACCTTGTCCTATAATTAATTAAATAATTTTATTATTTAATTAATTATCTTTCACTTATCCTAATCCTTATACACTTTCATCTATGAGTCTTAGCCAACCTCACCCAAATAGGTCCTATCCTTCCCACATCCTAGATCATATAAATATCACTATCAATCAAGTCATTTTCTCCTAGAGCACACTTATCTACACATTTTGAGTATTGTTATGCTGCTAGCGTGAGCAATCAACATTTACACATCAAATATCATTATCAATCATCATTGGAGCACATCCATCATTCGTAATGATAGTCCTTTGTTGGTTTTGAGGTGATGTAGATTGCGAAATAGGTGCCTTCATTGTGATTGATTTCCATTTATTATTTCACATTTCTATATCATGATCCTTCACAAGTTGTCATCGTAACCATAAAAGCCACATCTCCTAACCAACTTGCCTTTAGCCAACATGACATGCCTCCCATGGATCCATCTCCTAATAAACCCCTTCACATTGAAGTCTTGATTTGCTAAACACAAAGTTAAGCATGTCCTTTTGGATAACGGATCTGGTTTGAATTTATGTACCTTGAGACTAATAAAACAATTGGGATATTCAACAGCTAACTTGGAACCTTGTACTTTTACTATCAAAGGTTGTGATGATGTCAAGAGAGAATCTGAAGGAACTATATGTCTTCCCATACAAGTAGGACCAGTTTTACAACACACCACATGCCAAGTCCTTGATCTTGATCTTCCATACAACATCCTACTTGGTCACCCATGGATCCATGCTATGCAAGCTATCGCTTCCACCTACCATCAATGTTTGAAGTTTTGTCATAATGGTGAAGAAGTTACTATCTATGTGGATCCCTGGCCCTTTGAATATTGTCAAGCTATGGAAGTCGCTTCTCATAATGATAATCTTTGTCCTATTACTGATATCTCCACTAAAGAAAAGGTTACCGCTTCTACATCTTATATCGATCCCAATGACCTTTCTTCCACTTCCTCATCTACCCAAGATCCCAAAGTCACAAAGGTCAAGATATCGACAAAGGTTGTGGAGAATATGAGCTACATAATGCATTTTATGTTGGACACCTACCTTTATCCCCACACTCTTATGGATGTCCTAAACAACAACCTCATCCAAGAGCACCTAGTACGAAATAATTTGGGCCTACTACCTTTTCATCACCAAGCACATTAGCTGAAGAACAAATTGAAGACTCTTTGACTCTTGGCTTTATAAAGATGAACCTAGTGATACAGAATCCATCCTTGATCACCTTAAGCACAAATATCTTATTCCTTCGCATATGTGTGAAAATATGAGATATCAAGGAAAAGGCCTTGGCCTTCATGAAAAAGGTACAATAGAGCTGATACAAGTTGAGGCCCATGATGCTTATTTTGGTCTAGGGTATATACCTCTTACTTTGGAAACCAAGGATCCTCATGTTTCCCTTACAAGTCAAGATGAACCCTCTAACATCGTGGAAAGTACTTCCGAAGATCTTGATATTTCATGCCTATTCCATGACAATTCCATCCTCACCATTGGAACCTCATTTCCATATCTTGATTCCATTACCCAGGACCAACAAAATCCAAGGCCTACAAATACAAAAACCCAAAAAAAATAATTTAGAAAAGTATTGGACTTAAAAGAGAAAAATCATACTATAACTATATCGGGGGCATCCAAAGTTAAAGAAAAATTGATCTTGCCTCTAACATCACATGAGCATTTCCTTGAAGAAAATAAAATCAATATGAAAATTTAAAAAAATCAAAAACAACTCCATAAAAGTGAGCTTGTTAGTCCCCCATCATCTTCCTTCCATGACACCTTCACCATCTTCCATGATCAAATCCTTTCTCCCCACTTATCTCACAATTGCCATAAGTCCATTTTCCACCATACCTCTCCTTCACTCATCGAATTGTATACAACCGTCCCATAACATACCCAAAATCCAAAAAAATAGAAAAACATGTCAAAAATCAAAGCATGCAAAAATCCAAGAAATAAATCAAATGCAATCCATCCTTGATCCATATCACTCTGGTCAAGCAATCTTGTCAAGTCATTCAAGTGCATCCTTGATTTTGTGTCCAACCTTGCTGTCAACTTCATCAACTCCATCAATCATCATTTATGGGATATATCATTCTTGCATCCTTGTGTTGTTCTTGGGATATATCATTCTCACAACACTCCTTATCCAATCAATCAATCATCAATCATTAGTTTTTCAGCTATGGCAGGGGCAACACCTTATTTGTCTTTGTGTGATCTTATGCATGCTTTCTTGTGTGTATTTATCATTTTATCTTACATTTGTATCTAGTTCTTGCAACATATTGTCACAATGACATCATGGTCTTCCATATGATGGTGCCACATAGGGGCATATGTTTGCTTGTGACCTTTGTATTTATCATTTTATCATTTTATCTTACATCTTTATCATTTTGTATCTGCATTAGTCTTGGTCATGCTTTCTTGCTTATCATTTTATCTTGCATTTGTATCTAGTCCTTGCAACATATTGTCCCAATTTGACATCATGGTCTTCCATATCATGGTGCCACATAGGGGCATATGTTTGCTTGTGACCTTTGTCTTTATCATTTTATCAATTTATCTGACATCTTTATCATTTTGTATCTACATTAGTCTTGGTCATGCTTGCTTGCTTATCATTTTATCTTTCATTTGTATCTAGTCCTTGCAACATATTGTCACAAAGACATCATGGTCTTCCATATCATAGTGCCACATAGGGGCAAATGTTTGCTTGTTACATTTGTCTTTATCATTTTATCATTTTATATTTGCATCAGTCTTGATCATGCTTGATTGTTTATCATTTTATCTTGCATTTGTTTCTAGTCCTTACAACACACTGTCACAATGACATCGTGGTCTTCTATATCATGGTACCTAAAGGCATATGTTTTCTTGTGACCTTTATCTTATTACTCCAGCTAATATTCATATCTTGTGTATGGTGGAATCACTTTTTGCATACCAGTTGTCCTTTGTATCTAAGGTCATTACATACCTTTTGTGCACTTGGACCTTATTCATTCCTCATACGTTTAGACAAGGTTGTATTACATTATGCACGCACAAGACACGTCATCATATTGGTCTTTATACCTTGGTGCATAATGTCTAGTGTTATAGCAAAAATCATGATTTCTCACCTAACGCAGCATAACTTGTCCTTCTCTGTCTTTTATTGTCCTATTCATTTCAAGAGCCTACCTGTGTCCTTCATACCCACCTATCCTCTCGATGGGGCATCCCATCCCGTTACCCGTTTTTGGTCATCCATACCTTTTCTTCTTTGAAATGATGCTACTTCCTTTTGGTCGCAACATCATCTCAAAGAGGGGCAAAATGTAGACACCTAAATTTGACCATTGTCCTTACAACATCGCATAGATACCATCTTGCGACACTTTTATCCTACGACCCTTTCATTATCCAATTAATTAAATAAATTATCTTTATTTATTTAATTAATCTTAGTCCTTTTCCTCAATTAATTAAATAAATTATACTTATTTAATTAATTTAGTCCGTCCACAATAAAAATGCATCCAAACTGAAAAATTTACAGAATTGGATAATTGGGGAAAAAAGAAGAGGTTCTTTTCTTACCCAAGAAACAGGAGTAGGGATGGCTAGCACGAATGGCATGAAGATGCCCAAGTCGTAGCAGAAATGGAGCCGTTTGGAGGCAAGATTGGGGCCGAGATGGGGCATGGTTCCATCTAGACAAAACAGAGAAGAGGGCTAGAGAGAGTAACTCTGGGGACCAGGTGCGGAGACCCAAGGGAGAAGGAGAGGCGACAAGAGCTAATGTTACTCCAGTGAGTTTGATTTCCCTCCCAAGTGTATTTATTTAAAATCAAATTGCCCAAAATTGGAAAACATGTCAAATAGATTGAAGGCACGAGCAATGATTTTAAATGGGTTGGGGATTGGCCAACAAGGGCTAGGGTTTCACAATGGTGCAGGAAATTTTGGGATAAGGATGCTAGTGTAAAATGTCTCCCAAAAGGTTTTTTCCTGGTGGAAATGGTGACTCTGAAGATTAAAAAAAATTCCTCGAGGGAGGTTCACATGTCATGGATGGTATGGGCTTTTATGTTAAAGACTGGGAACCAAATTTTAATCCCATGAAACGTGAAGTTTATGTAATCCCGATGTGGATTAGGATGTACAACTTACCTGTAGAATACTGTGAGGTTGATAGCCTTAAACGGATAGGAAAAAATTTGGGTTCTTTTATTAAGATGGATGATAAATTGTTAAAAGGAGAATTTGGGATCTATGCAAGGATTTGCATAGCAATTGATTTAAAAAAGGAAATCCCAAGATAAGTTGAAATTAGATCATACTCAAGGATTTGGAGGCAATAGATTGAAGTGGAAAAATTGTCTCCACCAACATATTGGGATAATGAAAAACAAGAGATGGAGAGGGAAGAATGCCCTCAGGAAGATAGGAATCTAGAGTCGAACCCAATTAATCCTTAGGAAATTTCAAAAAATGTGGAAGTGGAGAACCACAAATCCCTAGATCCCTTGCAATCCCTAGCCAAGGAATTAGTCAAAATGCAAGATGGGGAAAAAAGGCAAGAAGGGTTGGTGGGATATTGCATATAAATGGCATCCGTCAAAGATCTAGTTAACAAGAATGAGGGCTCGATCTTGGAGTGTAGTGAATAGATCAAGAGTAACAGGCCAGAGGAAGAGGAGAAATCCATGTAGGAAGGTGGCTGATGGGAAAGGAATGCTCTATTATCAATAGATTTTCAAGGGATCCACCTCCCCGTAATGGAGACTGTGAATGGAGGGGCAAGACTTGAGCTTGAAGATGGAGAGATCAAGCTAGAAGAGACCGATAAGGACAATCATGCAGCTGGAGGTGCAGAATTTGATCATGGGGAAGAAGAAGCTAAGTTCTTCGATCTAGAAGAGGAAGACTTAGAGGAAATGTTCTTTTCCTTGGATGATGAGGTTGGGGAAATAGAGGTTAGAAATGTGTCTCAAAAGAAGACTAAAATGAAAAAGCCCAACCTAGGTGAGACGGGCAAGAGAGGAAGGAAATCAAGGAAAGTCCAGTTGGAATTGGTAGGTAGCTCCAAAGGACAAAGGAAGCTGAGATCAGGGAAGGGGTTCTCCCTTCTTGAGGAGCAATGATGCTCATTACATGGAATGTTAGGGGCATAAATTCCCCTAACAAGAGGTCTATGCTCAAACGCTAACTTGATTTGAGCAAACCTGACTTGGCCTTACTACAAGAAACAAAACTCTCAGATATTGACTCTCAAGGGCCCTTGAGGAGATGGAAGCAACGGAAGGGGCTCTTTTTCCCTTCTAGAGGGGCCTCAGGAGGATTAGGGGTGGTGTGGAATCCATATATCTTGGATGTGGAGGCAATTCAACATTCTGATCATTGGCAGATTTATAGATGCAGGCCCTTAACAACTGGAGAAAGTTTCATTATTATGAATATCTATGGTCCATCTAAGACAAAATAGAAAAGATTAATTTGGAATCAAATTACTATGGCCTTACAAGAGATAAGGGATGAGAAAGTTATAGCTAGTGGGGATTTCAATGCTATAAAGGATGGTAGTGAGAAGAGGGGTCGTATTTCTTCCAAAAACCAGGTGCAGAAAGACTTCCAAGACTTTATAAATAACAATTTCTTGCACGATATATTGCCAAAGAATGGATCATACACTAGGAAAAATAGACATCAGGGCTTCACCAATATTGCAGTGTGTTTGGACCAATTCTCAATTGGAGGAAGTTGGGATCTAGTCTTTGAGTCCTTTATCCTTCCCTTCTCAGGCTCTGATCACTACCTAATGCAACTCAAGTTTGATAAGAATGTGAGACCATTGGGAAGCTCCTTTAAGTTCAAAAGGATGTGGTTGAGGGATTCTAGGATTGGAGACAGAATTAAGGAGTGGTGGTCCCAAGCCCCAAGGGTATTGGGGTCTAGGCTCTTCAAGCTATGGAAAAAGTTGGTCTATGTGAAACTCAAACTCAAAGAATGGAATAAGTCATTTTAAGGATATCTTTGAAGAAAAATTGATAGTGGAAAAAGAACTGGAAGATCTGAATGAAAAATCTTAAGGGAGGGAATGGATAAGGAAATCTTTGACAAAGAAAAGGCTTTAAAACATCATCTTGAGGAACTACTAGCTAGAGAGGAAATTTTATGGCAGCATAAATCATTAAGGGAGACTTGGCTGAAGGCAGGGGGTAGGAATACTAAGTTCTTCCACAATTCAACCAAGGTTAAGAGGAGCATCAACAAAATCTCATCTATTAAGGATGGTGAGGGTGAGGTAATCTCTAATCCTGGAGAGCTAGGGAAAGTGGTAGCGGATTACTTTAAGGAATTGTTAAACAAAAGGGATAATATCAATGAGGTCTTTAAAAGGGAAGTGCTAAGAAGAATCCCTTTCTTGATAGATCAAGAATGAAATGTAGAACTTAATAGGACTTTTTCTAAGCCAAAAGTGAGGAGGGTTACCTTATAGTTGGCCCCTGACAAGGCCTTGGGTCTGGATGGCTTTTCAATTCCTTTCTTCCAACATTTCTAGGATATCATTGGGGAAGATCTGGGAAAGACAGTAGAGGAGGCTAGGAGGAATAGCACAATGTTGAAAGAAATTAATACTACTTTCATTGCCTTAATCCCAAAAAGGAATAAAGTGGAGGCTATGGATGACTACAAGCCAATCTCCCTATGTAACACAGTGTATAAAATTATTTCTAAATCAATGGCCAATAGAATCAAGTTGCTTCTCCTCCTTCTCATCTCTGAGGAGAAAGTGGGTTCACACCGGGGAGATCTATTATTGATGGAATCATCATCGCGCATGAGACTATTCATACGGTGAGAAGAAATAGGACAAAAAGGATGCTAGTAAAGTTATATATTAGAAAGGCGTATGACCAAGTTAACAGAGGATTTATGTTGGCAGTCTTGGAAAAGTTTGGTCTTTGCGTGGAATAGATCCAGTGGATCAAAAGCTATATAGATTATAAAAACACCCAGATTCTCGATCCTAGTGAATGGGAGTCCAAAAGGTTTCTTTGACTTAGGTAATGGTATGAGATAGTACATTCCCCTCTCACCTTCATTGTTCGTTATAATGGCAGAAGCTCTTGAGAGATATATTAAGGAAGAAGCAAGGATGGACAGGTGGAAAGGCATTTCAGTTACTCTGAATACAAAAGTGGTCACGCACCACCAATTCATGGATGATACATTGTTACATTTGGAGTGGCCAGTAGAAGGGATGAAAAAGTGATGAAGGAATATATTGATACCTTTTTCCTTGCTTCAAGACAGAGTGTTAATTGGAATAAATCTAAGGTATATTTCTTTAACACAGACCTTCGAAAGCAAAGGTTGTTAGCCAAAAAGTTGGGGCTGAGAATCAAAGCCCTTCCTGGGAAATATCTAGTGACTCTGCTATTCCAAGGGGCAATCAGATCAAATATTTGGAACCAAATAGTGACCAATTGCAATGTTGGAATCATGGAAGGTCAAGTGGCTATCAGCGGCAGGAAAGGTCCAAATGCTTAAATCAGTGGACTCGGCTATCCCCATTTTTTCTATGCATTGTTTGAAAATGCCTAAAAAGGTGGAGGAAGATTTGAATAGGAGCATGAAAAACATCTTTTGGAGTGGAGATTTGAATGGCCAAAAATACGCCTTAGTAGCTTGGGAAAAAGTTTGCATATCAAAACAAATGGGGGGGTTGGATTAAGGAAATGGTCATTCTTTAATAAAACTCTCTAGGAGCCAAATTGGTTTGACAAATGTATAGCAATCCACACCCAAAGTGGGCTAGGATTCTCCAAAGTAAATACCTAGATTCAAATAATCCTAATAGGATCTTAACAATGGAAAACCCCACTGCAGGATCAGCAATTTGGAACTTCATTTTGGAATGTAGACCATTAATCACCAACCACCTTTCTTGGGAGGTAAGGAGTGGCAATAAGGCTTTGTTCTGGGAAGATTCGTGGAATGGGCATAAAGTGCTTAACACTATTGAAGGGTTAGAGAAAAGTAGAAACATGTTGACATTAGTATGGGGAGAAAAAGTTGAAAACTATGTGTTTTTACATGAGCAGGAAGGCATCAAATAATGAAGATGGAAAGACTTTTGGGGCTTGGGAATTCCTTAGGACCAATCAGACCTTTTGAAACAAGAATTGGATAGGAGAAGCATAGCAGCTTCAGATGGAGAGGATAGATTAATTTGGTGTGGCTCCAAATTAGGTGAGTACAGTGTGAAAATAGGCCACATTGTAGAGGAGGTAGATAGAGCTAAGGAGAATTGGCCCACCCATCTCATATGGGATAATCGGTGTCTCCCAAAGGCATGCACATTTTCTTGGGCGGTGCTACAAGGTAGAATTTTGATAGGAGAAAGATTGAATAAATTCATCCATTATGGGCCATTTAGATGTTGTTTATGCATGGAACAAGAAGAGGAGGCAGATCATCTCCTCTGGGGATGTAGGTTCACGGAATAGTATTGGCTAAGATTAATGAAGAAATTGAATTGGGAAAGTGTCTTTCCAAGAAGTCTATTGGATTTGTTCGGTTCTTGGCTGACTCTTTATAGGAAGGTGATGTTCTCATGCCTCTGGATCATCAGCCCTTCGATCCTGATTTGGGAAATATTGAAGGAAAGAAATGTAGAAGAATCTTACAAGGTAAGGAAATGGAGATGGACCTCCTATGGAGAAAGATTGAAGGAACAATTGTAGAGGTGGCTAACAATGTGCTTAGGAGCCAGAAAACAAAGGGCAAATCCTTTATGGAATGGGATGGCCTCATGCGAAAAATTTGGCAAGGGCTAGTTATTCCCCCTTTAAAGGGGTTTCCTGAGATAATCCGGAGGCTAGTAGAGCTACGACAAGATGGCAGGCCTTAGATGAAGGATGAGCCAAACTTAACTTTGATTGGGCCTCCAGGGGGAACCTGGGACAAACCTCCATTGGATGTATAATTAGAAATGAGCTTAGTGAATTGATTAGTGCCGCAAGAAAAAAGATTGGAATCCATACTTAAAATGAAGCATATTTCATCTTGGGTCTTCAGTTAGGTCTTTCATTAGGGGTTAGAAGAATTCATATAGAGGGGGATTCTCAGATCATGGTTAGTACCATACAAAACAGCTACACTCCAAATTGGAAATTAAAAAATTCACTGGTAAGGGGCTTGAAACTACTAGCCAACTTTAGCGACTACAAGGTTAACCATATTTTTCAAGAGGTGAATAAAGTGGCTAATATGTTGGCTAATTTAGCCTTTGACATGACCAGGGACTTCCACATTAAAAATTCATTAGAGGAGGTGAATAATCTATTTCCCAACTTAGAAGCCCTTATTGTCGAAGAGGCCAGGTAGTCTTGAGAAGGTGTGGCAAGGAGTCAATGCTGAAGTGGCAGGTGAGATGGCTTTCCTGACTAGTGTGGAGGCTGATGGAGGATGGTCTGACAGAAAGTGTGTTACTGGCAGTGGAGGTTTGATGCTTTGCATGCTTGTCATTAATGAACCGTAGTCGAGAGAATTTAATTCCCTTTACTACTAAAGCTCTCTAGATCAAGGGAAATCTAATTTAATACTGTGGGCAGGTAAAAAAAACTCTGTTGTAGTCCTAAAACAGCAGATTGACACCCTACCTAAGCAATAGAGCCCTTAAACAACCTAGAATGCAAACATGGAAGCATAAAAACCCTAGGATATCTAATGCATTTCCTCCATTGCTAAAATCTAACCTAGCTATGATAGTGTACCCAGACTTGCAGGTCTACAAATTAGATGGAAGCTCAAATGTTGCCAAAGGCACGAGTCAAATGCTCAAGTGGTGGTTTGAAAATCTAACCTAGCTATGATAGTGTACCCAAACTTGCAGGTCTGCAAATTAGATGGAAGCTCAAATGTTGCCAAAGGCACGAGTCAAATGCTCAAGTGGTGGTTTGAAAATGGAGAGGTAAAAGGGGTTTTATAGAAAGTGAGAAGTGAATGGAGGGCTGAGATTGAAAGTTGACTTAGGGAAAGGATCAAGGGCTCAAAATGATTTAGGGTTTCCTCTCATATAGGATAAATTTGATTTTTAAATTAGAGGAAATTGATGAGGAGGTCAATGTTTTAAAATTAAATAAATTGTAGGGATTTATTTAATTTTTGTGTGAGGAAAGGGGGAATGTGTTGGGATTAGATTAAATGAGTGGGGACTTATTTAACCTAGGGCTAGGCTAATAATTTAAATAAATGGATATTTATTTAAATTAAAGGGGATATGGACATTCAATGAGTGAATAATTAAATAATAATTAAATTATTTAATTATAGAGGAATTTAGAAGAAGGGAGCTTAAATAGTTAAATAAATGAAATTTATTTAATTAAAAAGCGCAAAGAGGGAATGAATTAATTAAATAATTTTAAAAATTATTTAATTAATAGAAGAATGTGGAATTAAGGTGGAATGTGTGTGAAAATGTCATTCGTAGGCCCAGGACATTTTTAAGTGTCTACATTTTGCCCCTTTGATATAATGTTGAATCCGGCGTTATATCAAAGAAAAATTTGAGAGATATGCTCTGAACATGCCCCATTATTTTTTAGGTGAAGCGTGATAGTCTTATGCCCCCTCAGGAAATTTTTCAAATTTTCCTAAAAATTTCAAAACAAATTGGAAAATTTTCCAAAAGATTGTGCAGGATGGCCAGATTGAGCTAGGTGTGCAGAAATGGTCATAAAAGGTGCTGGGATGTGAAAAAGGTCTCTCCTTGGTCAAAATATTGAAAGGTGGGGCCATTTAGGTCAAAAAGGCTCTATAAATAGCCACTAGAGTGTCTAAACTCCTCATTTGTGCACTTGAACCTTAGCAATCTTAGAGAGCAGAGAGTGAGCCTGTGGAGAGTTTGTACGAAGCTGCTGTCGAGATGTCGCCCATACCAATTCACCAGCACCACAGATCGTGAGTTTGGACCTATGGGTGGCTCCCCGAGTCAGGTACCCTGGTATGTATCTGATCCTTCTTTGTCAATTTTTGTATTTTTGTGTAGATTTTAGGGCCCGAAAATAAGGCACACATGCGGTGCATTTTTGTGTGTCACATGTGTCATCACGTGTACCACTTGCATGTGGTGGTGCAATGCCTGCACAAAGGTGTGATGCATACAGTTTTTGGAGCCGCATGCGCGAGTGGGTGTGACGCCTCCGCTTAGGGGCGCACTTCTGCTAGCTGTGACACATAGGCTAGACAATGTGACGCATGAGCCAAGGTGTGTCACATGTGTTGAGAAGTGTGACACATGCACTTGAGTGAGTCACATGCATTAAGCAGTGCAACACATGTGCTTGAGTGAGTCGCATGCATTGAGTAGTGCGACGCATGAGCTTAGTCGCCACACATTAGTTTAGCAGTGTGACACATGAGCGGTTTTGAGCCAAAAATTATGAATGTTGCCCTAATTCTTGCCTATGTTTGGCCATCAATGTCGCACTTAGGCTTTGTTATAGTAACGTGTTGTCTTGGCTACATGAAGACAGGTGAGGCTGTCACCTATTTACACACAGGAGAGTCATCCCACCGGATATCGGTTGCAGGACTCTTTGTCGATGGAGGAGCAAGACACTCTGGCTGCATTGGGATTGTATGGTGTTGCATTTATGCCTGAGATCTGGGCTAACCAAGGGCTACTAATAGCAGTCGTGAAGAGGTACCACTCAGAGACCAGCTCATTTCATTTTCTGATGGGAGAGGCTACTGTGACCTTGCTTGATGTGTGGCAGATTCTTCAGCTTCATATTCATGGGGAGCGAGTAGTCTATAGTTTGGAGATTGGGTTGCTAGCACTGCATCAATTATTTGAGATGGAGGATGATGTTGCATTAGGTGTTGAGGAGCATGAGATATAATGGGACACTTTGACAGATCGTTATGATCGATTAATTGTGGTTATATGCACTTGTATTGCTAGTTTGGTATGCCCTGATCGACGCGGCCATGGATTTCTGGTTGGCTGGGGAGAGATGTTGGAGGGGGTGGTGGTGGATGCGACTTCATATGCATGGGGACCCTACCTCTTAGCTCAGTTGTATCACCAACTGTACGGTGTTGTATATCGAGGGGAGCAGTCGATCAGTTGTGGGGTGACTTTTCTCATGATATGGTCATGGGAACACATTGCAATGTGTAGGCCACTAGTGGATCAGAACATTCTAGAGGAGCTACCATATGTGTTTTGTTATACTGGATCAATGCCATAGGTTTGGATGGGTGATGTGGGTATTGGCAACATGCTATTGACCACATGGATTCATTTACTTGGATGCCATATAGAGATTGCCCCAAATGGATAGAGGATGATGAGCAGCTGCCTTACTGCAGGCATACACGATATCTTATTGGCTAGACTGTACAGGTATAGCATGTTATAGAGTGACATTTACCATCTCGAGTGCTCAAGCAGTTTGGGGAGTAGCAGGATGAGCTAGCTGGTATTACAGAGTTTGCCCGGGTTACATGGGAGATTCCAGTGTGGGACCTATGATTCCGGTGTAGATAGCTCTTGCTGAGATTGCAGGATTGCAACCACTTCAGTGGAATTATAGGGATTTTGCAGATCCCAGGACGACTCCCGCTTATGATTCATTATGGGCCACTCATAGGTCAGTTTTGTATTTACATCCTGATGCACCAGCGCCAATGGAGCGGTTGGGATGGGGACTGAGAGGCCAATTAAGAGGACGGGGCATGGGTCGAGGAGATGGAGATGACAGAGCCAAAGATGATGGTGGGGTAGGTGGGGGTGGTGGAGGCAGGGGCTAAGGAGGTCGAGGCCAGGATGGACAGGGTAGGGGTGCAATACTTGCCCCTATACAGGAGGAGGGAGAGGGAGCAATGGGTCATGCAGTTGTAGCCATGGGGGGATGTGGGTGGGAGATCTAGAGGAGGATGTGCTTATGGAGGATGTCGGTGAGGGAGAGGAGATGGATGGGACTGAGGAGGAGGACGACGATGAGGAGGAGAGGATTAGGGATAAGGCTCTGCGGGATGTACCTCTTGTGGAGATGGGTGATGATGAGGTAGAGGGGGATGCCCTAGCCCGCGATGGAGATGTGGATGGGTAGATATTTGACTTACAGGCACAACTAGATGCCATGCAGTAGCGTGTGCAGGAGGTAGAGGGGCAGCTGCTTTAGAGGACAGCTGAGAGGGACATGGCCATGATCAGGGCGTAGAGGGCAGAGAAGCAAAGCATTGAGCTTTCCACTACGCTGAGTGGACCATCAATAGATTTTGTATAGGCTTTGGTGAGGTCAGCACAAGAGACTCATTATTATAGGGGCCTTTTATGAGAGTTTAGTGCAAACAAAGTAGAGGGCACCCAGTTTCCAGAGTAGGAGTGCCAGTCGATCTCGCTCCCATAGATCTCATAGCAGTGTGGGGCACTCACAGAGGCGGCCATCACCTTATGACAAGCCTTCCAGATTGAGAGTAGGTTGAGAGCACAGGGGTCTTCTCACAGGGCCATTTTGATAGTTTTTGATGTACTTATTTTGATCGAGCCTGCGTGCTCTTGCTTATGATTGAGCCTGCGAGCTCCATTTTTGACACACATATATGTATTGGGATTGCACTATGACACACATTTTTGATGATATATGTGAATGGGAAAATGAGATAAATCTATAAAGATAATTAACCCAATCAACAATGGAATGTGCGAATAACAAGAATAGATGAATGAAATACAAACTTACAACCTGTTACCCTGCGGCTTCCATTGGTCGCCTATTCTTTCTCGATCTTGAATGATGCAGATGGGCCCTCAATGAGCTTGCTTCCTTGCTTCGATTCCTCAAGATGACAAGTAGAAATAGCTATGATGATATGATTTCCTGCATTACGACGGTATGAAGGAGAGAAGAAGAGAAGAAGAAGAAGATTCCTTGGAGGAATTTGGCCATAGTAAGGATACCAGAAGAAGTCTCTCAAATGGCTTAGAAGAGGGTTCTATTTATAGATCCTCTGAAAATGCAATGGAGGGTGAGGATCAACTGATGAGATCAATGGCCCTCATTATTTGTGAATCTTTAATTCATAATGGATGAATTAAAAATTCAAAGTGGAGGATAGTGAGGTATGACAATTGAATTAAGAATTCAAAGTGGAGGATAGTGAGTTATGACAATTGGATTAAGAATTCATGGTGGAGGATAGTGAGTTATGACAATTGAATTAAGAATTCAAAGTGGAGGATAATGGGGAATAATTGAATTTAGAATTCAATTTGGTGGAGAATAATGGGGAACATTGAATTTAGAATTCAATTTGGTGGAGAATAATGGGGAACATTGAATTTAGAATTCAATTTGGTGGAGAATAATGGGGGACATTGAATTAAGAATTCAATTTTAGATTTTGGAGGATATTAGCTAATTAAATATTAAGAATATTTAATTATATGTGCAACATGGTGAGGTGGAAGGGATGAGGTGGAAAGATGAGGTGGATTTTGTGAGGTGGATTTAGGATTTGAGACATTAGAAGAATTTAGGGATTTCAATTAAATAAAATGATTTTATTTAATTTGTAGGATAATGAATCAATCGAATAAACTTTGAATATTTATTTAATTGACAGAAGAAAATAAGAATTAAGATAAATATCAGAATATTTACTTAATTCAATCTGAGCCAATTTTAGGCTATTACATTTTGCCCCTCTTTGAAGCAATGTGTTTTATCATGTTGTTTCAAAGAATAAATAGTCTGATAATGATGCATGCCCCAGTTTGCCCCTGGTACAGGTTATGACGATAGGATGCCCCCTCGGGAGATTGGCCGGGGAGAAGGTGGCAGGCGAGAGACGGACAATCTCACGATAAGATAGGTTGACAGAAGATGAAATGGTTGGATGCAAAAGAAAGGAATGAATGATATGGAATGCAAGATAAAAATATGACACACAAGCAAGTAAGCAAGTATGCACAAATGACACAAGCACAAGCAAGGTATTGCCCCTGTCGAGTGGTAAACCAATGAAATGGGTCGATGATGTCTGGTTTCAGGAATGAAATATGTCGTATAAGACTTCGGGTCTGGTTTCGACAATATAACATCCTGTCTAAGACATTTGATACGACAGTGTTGTTATGGTGGGAAATGATATATCCCTAGAGCAACACGAAGGATAGTGTCTGGTTTCAGGAAATGAAGCATGTTGTGTAAGACGCGTGTGTTGGTTTGATTTCGACAATGCAACATCCTGTATAAGACCATTGATTGATGAACTGATCGAGTTGGTTTACGATCGGACAAGGATCAAGACCACTGATTGTGATTGGATCATTTGACAAGATTGATTTGACTTGGTTGATATGGATTAAGGATAGACTTGCAATTGGATACGGTATGGATATGGATATGGATACGGATATGGTATGGATATGAGATGTGATTGGATATGGTATGGATATGGATATAGATATTTGTCATCTTGATATAGCAAGTATTTTGAAGCGCTTTCATCATTGGGCTTTATTATGTTGTAAGAAAATACAAGCATCTAGGTATATTTGAACCGAGATGACCTGAGTATTGCTTACATGGATTTTCAACAGACAAGGATTGCCCCTTTTCATGTTTAGACCTCGGAGTCCTCGATGATCTTTTGCCGATCATGTCATTAGACATAAGTCGTCACATTACTAGAGTTTAATCCACAAGCAGCAGACAAAGAAAATAATCATGCCCCCATCATAGCATCTCTAGCTTTTGGCATCCTCGAGTAGCATAGGAAGACATGATAGCATAAATCAAGACTCTGAATCTAACCAACACAAAACATTCTTGCATTTAGATGTGTCTTTTTGCCATAATTGATATGAGATTTATCTTGAGTGTTTCAGTATGGTGCTCTATTTTGCCTTGGATAGGTTAATGTTTTGCGTCATGATTTTTGTTGTTTTGAGAAGCGTGCTTTGTTTCTCTTGTTTGTCTAGCAGAAGGGTGCAGACACAGACAGATAGAGGGACAGATGACAAGACATGGGACGGACGGGAAATGGAGCAGACTCCAATAGATAGAAGGACTAGACATGAAATGGATGGGAAAGTGGAGCCTCGAGGGCGCATTGATAATGGCCTTGCCTACGTGACAACGCAGAGGCAGCATAGTTCGGGACTTGGACCATGGATGGACTAGAGGATAGATGACAAGATATGAGATGGACAGGAAAGCAGAGCCTCGGGGGCGCATTGAGAATGGCCTTGCCTACATGACAACGCAGAGGCAACGTAGTTCGACAAGAACCCTAATGGACCTAAGATATGGATCGGATGAGATGCGATATGGAACCGATATGGATCAGATAAGACACGATATGGAACCGATATGGATCAGATATGGAACAAACAATACTGATGACAAGGAACCACCACGGATATGTAGATGGATGGAAGATAGTAGATACGGAGGTAGAAGTAACCAAGGATGTGATCTCCAAGGACTATGTCGCATAAGAATAACGCGCCCCATTGTAGGTAGAATACTTACGATTTTTCATGGCAATGTTTATGACGATAGGAGGATGAGAGGATAATGAAGGATTTGCATGGTATGGAGGGATAAGGTATGTCAAGAGACATTTAGAACATTTGTCAACATTGTGCCCCCAATCTTTATCAAGACCAAAGAATATAGGAAAGGAAGTTTGGATGGATGGACGAGACATGATAGGCATGCAATGGATAGAGGATAGGATAGGACATGGTATGAAAGGAAACTGGTGGGAGAAAAGTGATATGCCAATGAGACAAGGTGCCCCCAAGTATAGAAGATCAACTTACACATGATGCCTGTTTGCCAGGTTTTCATCATTGTACTTATCCAAGGCGCTTGTTTGCCTGGTTTTCACCATCTGATGAAGGGTTTTTTCTTTACTATTTTCTTTTTTTTTGTTTTTCTCTTTCTTTTTTTTTTTTTTGAATATTGAGATTGGAGAAGGTGGATATGGAAAGACATCAAGTATAGAGTTCCTTGAAAGGTGATAGTCTCGCGAGATAGATACTGTCGAATGGACCATGTCCAGTGCTCTCACAGATATTGGTAGGGGATCGTATGAAAGTGGTATGGCATAGGTAAATAGTGGATAATGATGCAGAATATGAAAGGGAAGGCTTATGCAAAAGCATGGACCATAGGCATAGGATGAGGAAGATGTGTAGGATAATGGATGTAAGATGGGGAGATGTAGTTATGTGGAGGTGTTGTGAAGTGGAAGGGAATCATGACCAACAATTGCACATACCATGGTAAACATTGAAGCTGGTGATGGGAAAGTAGTGTAGGAGGCAACGAAGACTTGTGCTTGTGGATGAATGATTTAGGAATTTATGGACCCACATAGACTTAGGATTTTTCTGATTTTTGTTTGCCATGTGGGATGGAGGAATTTCAGACTTATGGATGGAATGGGAGAAAGTGGATGGTTGAGATACTTGAGAGGTGGATGCTTCATGTATCTTTAGGGATTTTTGCTTAGGTACCCAAACCATTTTGGTTTTAGATAGTACCTGTGAAGGTATGGGTTTGGGTGTATGCAACTTTTGTGTAACTTTTGGATTAATCATTTGTTGCTTGGGGACCCACATCGTTTTCAATTTGGCATTGAGGTGTATGGGTGTATGCAGCTATTGCGCAACTTTTGAAGTAATCATTTGTTGCTTGGGGGTCCACACCTTGTTCAGTTTGGCATTGAGGTGTATGGGGACATGCAGCTTTTGACATGGATAATTCTTTGATTCTTGTCTTTTATATCCTAGGTCATGAGGACTCTTAGGATTTTTGACTTTATAGGTAGAGGCATCCACATATTTGTCATTGAATCCCCGTGGGATGGTAGAAGTGAGGTTGGTGAAAGCTCCTTGTTTAGACCAAATGTGCATTTGACGGCCATGATTGGGGTATTTAGAGGATTTATAGATGGATGGATAAGGTGTTGGAAGCAGTGGTGGTAAACGGCATGGGGGGATATTAGGAGTTGGAAGTAGCGGAGGTAGATTGGATGGTGGGATATTAGGAGTTTGAAGTAGCGGAGGGAGTTTGGATGGTGGAAGGTGTATGGTCACATGCTTGTGGGATGTGTATGATAAGGGAGGTGGGATATTAGGAGTTGGGAGTAGCGGAAGGAGTTTGGATGGTGGAAGGTGTATGGTCCCATGCTTTTGACAATGGTAGGATGATGGAGGTGGAATGGCGGCATATGTTTTGGGGATATGATAGGATTTGTGATGGAAAGTGGTAGACGTAGGAGGAGTGGAGGAAGTACCAACATCTTGAGTTTGTGCACCTTGGGGTATGTATCCAAGGCCGTAGGAAGGTGGAGGAACGTTGACATGGATAGGTTCCAAGATACCTTGTTCATGAAGGCCTAAGCCTTTACCTTGATAGTTCATAATTTGGAGTATGTGGTGGACAGCAGGATTATGTATAGGTGCACTAGCAACGAGTTCCTTATTACATGAGGAAGAGCCGATAGCAAATAATGGTTGCTAGTGTTCTAAGAAAGAACATTCATGCATGAAGGTAGTAAGACCAAGGATATATGGTGTAGTCTTTGTAGCATGGTCAATAACAGATGGCAGAGGAGTATTACTGGTTTGATCTTCTACGCTTGCTTGGGAGGCAAGTGTCTCATCAGGGGAAGTAGAAGTTGTTGGATCTTGAGTAAGACTAGATGGAATATGGATAGGAGTAATGGAGGTTTCTTGCTCATGGATGGGTATGGGATCAAGTTGTTCAAGGACATCCTCTTCATAGGGCATATCTTGATCATAGAATAGATAAAAGTTATGGATGGGTTGGAATTGGATTTCCTTCTCATGTATAGTTGTGAGGATATGGGTAGGATCAAGTGGCTCATGGAGAGGTTCATGATTATGGATATCATCTGGATCATAGAAAGGCCATTGGAGCTCTAGCTCAGGCATAGCAACAAGTTGCTCATGGATAGCTTCTTCATCAACGGTAGTATCTTGATCAAGGAAAAGATATAGGTTATGCCTAGTGGGAAATTGGACGTGGGTGCTTTGATCTTGATTTAGACAAAGGGTAGATGTTTCCACATGCTCTAAAGTGTGCTCTTGACATACCTCTTGGGTTGCTTGAATGGAAGTGGAAGGCTCTTGGGCGGGCTCGTGGTCAACAACCTGAGGGTGTGACGGACCTTGATTCTGGTGCATGGTAGAAGGCTCATTGAGAAGATCAAGGGGTTGCGGACGACATGAAGGGGTTGTGGGATTTGAAATGGTATTGGAAGAATCTTTGGTAAGGTCAAGGACCAGACTTTGGGGACATGGTTGACTCTCAGCTAATAGTCCTTGGATCACATCCTTCGTAGGTGTATGGGTAGATGAATGAGGTAATGGAGGAGTGGATTTAGAGTTCTCCCTAGCTTTTATTTTGCTATGTAAATCTAGAAAATATTGTTCCCAAAACTTAGCGGAGGCTTCTTTGGTTGCCCATTTAAAATTTGAGGACCTAGATGGTGGTGTTGTTGTAGAACTGGTCTGCTTTGTGATAGGTGTCTTAGAATATGGTGAAGGAGGACGAGTAGACAGGGTGTTATATGATTTCCCTCTTGAAGTGGTGGTTGCCTTGTCGATAGTATCATTAAGACGGGAAAACAGATGTATGAGTTTGGGGCGAGGGACCTAAGTTTACTTGCATTATCAGAGATTGAAGTTTTTGATCAAGATATTCTAATTTGTTTGCCATTGACACAAGGATGGAAAAAATGACTAGTTTGGATGTGTAGCAGTAAATGTGCCGTAACAGAGTGTAGATGTGTCACAAGTCGAGGCAAGTGCGCCAATTCTAGTTTTTGATTGGTTTGGCAATGTTTAATGATCACACATGTACAATCATGAGTCACTCACACAAGACACATAAGTAATTTTGAATGTTGAATTTGAAGAATATAATGATGCTTAAACAAACACACGTGGAAGCAAATCAACTTGCCCTAATGCCTAGTTTGATGTAAGGTATGGCCAGTTAGGTTTGGTCAATGTTTTGACGAGGTTGACTAGGAATTTGAAAACAAAATCTTGCCACACAGCTGGGAGAAGGGGGTAACCCACCCTTCACCTTCACTTCCCAAAGGTAGAAAGTTCTTTGGGGCTTAGCCAAGAGTGACAGGATTCTAATTTCAAAGAGGGTGTCTTTCGATTCAACCTCGAATGAGGTTGTCCCTAGGGGTGATGAAATCCCCTAGCAGGCCTCCTAGGATAGGGATTGACAAAAGCGAATCAAGTGAGGTGTTTTTGATCTCCAAGATCACCTTGCAGTATGAGGAGAGAGCATACACACACCCACTTGATTCACACTCGCAGTTGATTAATTGCCCCTTAGAAAGTGAAATGTGATGAAAAACACATCAAACAATGATTCTTTTTAGCCCAATTTCAAAGTGTGATTGAAGACACTGGTTGATTTTATGCCCAATTTCAATGATTGTGTAAGCAAACAAAGTTCGTTTTAGAAGCCCAAATCACAATGTATTTGCAATCAAGATTGAGAGATAAAGGATGAAAATGGATGCACCCAGATTTTTGTTCACTATCCAAATTGACGTTTGTGTTGATCCTGATGTTGTTCCAGCCCCGAATGATCACCTGCAAGTCATAGAATCGAAAATGAAGCACGTAGACTAGCCAAGGAGATTGTTATGTGGAAGTCAATAATCTAGTAATATCAGATGAAAAATGAACTGTTATAGAAAAATAAATTCATAGATAGATTCTAGATGAAATTCCATACAATTTGAAAAAAAAATTTGGGAAAATTCGATAAGATATGCAAAAGATAGGAGCATTCAAAGATTTCAAGTAAGTTTGACTTTGACTGCGAAACAGGTTGATAAAATGGTACCATCACTTGAAAATTTCTTCACAACTATGTTGTTCGTCTCGTCAGCTTTCCAACGAGTCCTCATTTGCGTGATTTCGACATCATATGTGAAAGCTTGTGTTAGTTTGAAAAGAAAGGCCCTCCTTTCGCTATGTGGGAAAAAAATGAATTAATTCCCCCCCCCACCTTTTTTTTGGTTTTTGGTTTAAACATTAATTTCTTTGCTTTGATGTTTGAAAGAAAAATTAATTTTTTTGCTTTGATGTTTGAAAAAGAATTAATGTTTTTGTTTTGATTTTTGATTTTTTTTGTGAAGTGTGGTGTGTGCAGTTGGTGGTGGCAGGGTGGCTGGGCTGAGCGTAGCGATGGGCGGAGCAGCGGCTGGTGGTGGGCGTGATTGTGGAGGAGGCGGAGGTGATGAGAGGGAGGCCGGGTGGCGAATCTGGCTGAGCAGGGCGGCGGATTGAGGAGCGGAGGGGGTGGTGGTGGGAGGTGCACGCAGGAGGCGCGGGGCCGGGGCCGAGGGGGTTGGGAGGGATCACAGGCAGGGGCGGCGCGGTGAGGGGCGCTGGGGAGGGCGGCGCTGGGTCGGGAGCCGAAGGGGGATATTCAGCAGGGCAGGGTGGGCCGAAGGGGGTTCGGGGGTAGCAGGGCAGGGTCAGCCGAAGGGGGGGAGTGGGGGAGGGGGGACAAGGGGGGGGAGGTTGTAGGGTCCGTGGGGGAGGGTTTTGTTTTTTGTGTTCGTTTTTTTTTTAATTTTTTTTTGTATTTTTTGTTTTTTATTTTATTTTTATTTTATTTTTTTGTTTATTGTATTTGTTGATTTTTTTTATTATTTTATCTTTTGATTTTTTTGATTTTTTTGTTTTTTTTTTAAATTGAGGTGCTAAAAAGAATAAATAAACAAGGAAATGAAATTCAATGCAAGATTTGTTTTCTTTTCTTTTCTTTTCTTTTTTTTTTTTGTTAATTTTTGTATTTAATGTTTGATTTTTGTTTTTTTTTTGCAAAAATACGTGAAAAAGTAAAAAAAATTTCAAAAATTTTCAACTAGCAAAACTAGGGAAAGTATAGGCGATTTCTTACCTCTGAAGCCGTCTGGACCCAACGGTGGGCTCGATTTGCGCGTAGGAGGTTGTTTGGGGAAGTTGATGCTCGAATGTGCTCTGGAAAACACCTGTATCCTACAACAAGAAAGCTAAGACAAAACCTCACAAACAAAGTGGATTAGATCCATCCATGGTCCAAGCCCCGAACTACGCTGCCTCTACGTTGTCACGTAGGCAAGGCCATTATCAATGCGCCCCCGAGGCTCCACTTTCCCTATTCGTCCCATGTCTAGTCCTTCTATCTGTCTGAGTCCGCTCCGCTTCCCCATCCGTCCCATTTCTTGTCGTCTTTCTTGTTGTCTTTCTTCTAGTCCATCCATGTCTTGTCGTCCGTCCCACCAATAAGGATTGTGATACCTTCTGCTAGACAAACAAGAGCAACAAAGTCCACTTCCAAACAAAAATCCCTCATCATCTTCAATTGATACACGGTTGTGCATCCAGAAACTCTCAAGTTAATTGAGCTACCATTTGTCGATGTCTTCCGAGACCTCTTTGATGTGCACCATTCAACATCAGATAAAGACCCAGAGGAAGCTAAAATGGACCTAGGAGGTTCTTTACCTCGAAAAAGATGCATACGAATCTCCTCACTTCTATATTCCAATTTACGCATAAATTCACAGCTTTCTCTGTCCTCTATGCACTCTTTACAGATCTCTAGTTGTGTTCTTAGAGTATGGATTTTACTCATCTTACACTCCTGGTCATCAACATTTAAGTCCTCCTCTGTTATTGGCACTCCCTTGCAGCTTCCATAAATATCATTTGCTTTAGAATTACATCCAAACAAAAATCTTGATGAAAAACATCAACCTATCCAAGGCAAAACAGAGCACCATACTGAAACACTCAAGCTAAGTCTCATATCAATTATGGCAAGAAACAAACACATCTAATGCCAGAACGTTTTGTGTTGGTTAGATTAAGAGTCTTGATTTATGCTATCATGCCTTTCTATGCTACTCGAGGATGCCAAAAGCTAGAGATGCTATGATGGGGGCATGATTATTTTCTTTGTCTGCTGCTTGCGGATCAAACTTTAGTAATGTGACGAATTTTGTCTAACGACATGATCAACAAAAGTTCATCAAGGACTCCGAGGTCTAAACATGAACAGGGGCAATCCTTGTCTGTTAAAAAATCCATGTAAGTAATACTCAGGTCATCTCGGTTCAATTATACCTAGATGCTTGTATTTTCTTACAACATAATAAAGCCCAATGATGAAAGTGCTTCAAAATACTTGCTATATCAAGATGACAAATATCCATATCCATATCCATACCATATCCAATCACATCTGATATCCATACCATATCCGTACCCATATCCATATCCATACCGTATCCAATTGCAAGTCTATCCTTAATCCATATCAACCAAGTCAAATCAATCTTGTCAAATGATCCAATCACAATCAGTGGTCTTGATCCTTGTCTGGTCGTAAACCAACTCGATCAGTTCATCAATCAATGGTCTTATACAGGATGTTGCATTGTCGAAATCAGACCAACACATGCGTCTTACACGACATGCTTCATTTCCTGAAACCAGACACTATCCTTCGTGTTGCTCTAGGGATATATCATTTCCCTCCATAACAACACTGTCATATCAAATGCCTTAGATAGGATGTTATATTGTCGAAACTAGACCCGGAGTCTTATACGACATATTTCATTCCTGAAACTAGACATCATCGACCCATATCATTGGTTTACCGCTCGACAGGGGCAATACCTTGCTTGTGCTTGTGTCATTTGTGCATACTTGCTTACTTGCTTGTGTGTCATCTTTTTATCTTGCATTCCATATCATTCATCCCTTTCTGCATCCAACCATTTCATCTTCTGTCAAACTATCTTATCGTGAGATTGTTCGTCTCACGCCTGCCACCTTCTCCCCAGCTAATCTCCCGAGGGGGCATCCTATCATCACAACCTGTACCAGGGGCAAACTGGGGCATGCATCATTATCAGACTATTTATTCTTTGCAACAACGTGATAAAAACACATTGCTTCAAAGAGGGGCAAAATGTAGACACCTAAAATTAGACTGCTCTGCAAACTAATTTTCGTGCCTCTACACTAATCCACTCCCCCAATCTGCATATCCCTGGTGATCAATTAATTCACCTAATTGGTCCATTTAACCTTACAACCCTATCCTATCAATTAAATGAATATTCCTAATATTCATTTAGATGATTTTCCCTAATCCCTGTTAATGAGATAAATCCTATTTATTTGATTAACCTAGGCTTAAGTTAATTAAGAAAACACTTAATTAACCTTATCTCCCACTCATCCACTAAACTGAATTTAATATTCAGTTGTCTCCCACTCATCTCCAATCACTAAATTTAATATTCAGTTGTCTCCCACTCATCTCCACTAAACTGAATTTAATATTCAGTTGTCCCTCATTATCCTTCACTCTCCCCAAAGATGAATTATTTGTTCATCCACTCCTCCACTCTTCCCAAAATGGGAATTTTTAATTCATCCACTAGGAATAAAAGATTCACTTTTATTCCTAGCCCTTGATCTTATCAAGTGAATCTGGACCCTCCATCCTCATCTCCAAAATCCTATAAATAGGACCCCTCTTTAAGCCAATTAGGGGGAACCAAGTCTAGGCATCAGACCTTTGCCCGAATATCTCCAAGAGACCACTTGAGGTACCAAACCTCTGCCCAAATCTTCTCATATCACCATCCATCATCAGTGTGTTGAAGCTCATCTTCAATCACACAAAGTATCATAGCTGTTTCTCCTTGTCATCTTGAGGAATTGAAGCAAGGAAGCAAGCTCCCTGAGGGCCACCTTCGTCAGTCAAGATCAAGAAAGAATAGGCGACCAATGGAAGCCGGTAAGTTTATGCTTTCATTTGTTTATCCTTGTTATTCGCGTATTCCATTGTTGTTTGGGTTAATATCATCTTAATAGATTTATCTCATTTTCCCATTCACATTACTTAATTCAATCTGAGCCAATTTTAGGCTATTATAATATATATATATATATATATATATATATATATATATATATATATATATATATATATATATATATATGCGATGGACCTATTATGATTGATCTTGTTATTAGTTTACATGGTCATGATGGATAGATGTTATGATATGTTGTTATGCAGTATGGTTTATGATTTATGATGATGTAGTACCAGATGGTATGATGGTTATGATGCTTATGATGTGATGTTTACATGGTTTTTATGATGTGATGCATGATATTAGCCCTAAATGCATATTTGATGTGATGGATGGTATTTGATTTCTATGTGATGCTCATGTATGGATGTAAATGGGAATCTAATGAATGCATAAGTGCCAGATATATGATTTTATGTGATTTACTGCAATGCTTATGCGTATGATGATGATAATAATAATTGATTATGATGATGGTAATTTATTATGGTGATGATGATGATGATGATGATATGTGATGGACTAACATGTGTGTGTATGCAGGATAAATGATTTAATGTTGTTTTTGGTGTGTCACAGTAGGATGAAAGAAGAGCGGAAGAAATAGCAATGAAGAAAGGGAGAACTAGACGAGGGATGAAGAATTGGTGAAGGGGAGCAGAATTTGACTTTTCTGTAATAGATGTCGAGCTTCTTTAGTGCAGTTACTGCGTATCATCATAGTACTTATTGTATCAAAGGATGACAATTGCCATGGTATATTGTGACCAAGGCACAAAGTGTGGTCCTTTGGGAGAACACACAAAAAATAGACAAGGATTGTTAGGCTCCTCCCAGGTCACTAAGGCACCTTGTCGGATTATGTGATAAGAACAATTATAGGTGTATAAGTCCTAATACATGGAAGTATCTAACCTTTCCAACGTATAGGATATGTTTGATTCACCAAGTAATGTCCCAGTCACACACAAGGAACTTAGTTGCCCCAATTGTTTTGCCTAGATAAGTCGCAAGCAGCAATCAAAGAAAAGAGATCTCGCCCCATCCTTGCCTCTCTTCATCTCTTAGGGACTGCCTTGAGAATCTTAGGAACAAGATCGCAGAAAACAAACCAAAGTGAAGTGTGAGACAGACCAACAAACCATCAGGTCATGTGCTAAGTGTAGATGTGCTTGCCTGAATGATTATGATAGGTTGAATGATGCATGGTTTTAGGATAGGAAACATGTCGTATAAGACGTCAAGTCTGGCTTCGACAATGTGTCCTCCTATATAAAGCAAATGAAAGTTGCAGGACATCTTGTGTAAATATGTCACATGTGGTCTGGTTTTGAGATTGTCACAAGTTTGTGAAATGGCTGATTTGTGATGAGTGATAGTGTCCAAAAGATGAGTGTTGTCGTCTAAGGCACGGAGCCTAGTTTCGACTGCATCCCATGCTTGTTGTCAGACATATGGTTGGGAGTGTTGATTGGTCATAGTGATATTTGATTATCACAGTGGGGATGATGAGTGACAGTGTCTTGGCTATGCTATTGAGCTATCTTGTTTGCGTGTTTTTGGGTGCTTGTTGCTTTTGTCTGCTTGTTTTTTTCCCATTAAAGGACAACTTATTATGATGAAGTGACAGGACGGGCCCTAAAGGGCTGACCTAGTGCCTCGGGGGTGCATCAATGATGGCCTTGCCTACGTGAAAGCTCAGAGGCAACGTAGTTCGACAAGGGTGGACTTGGTTTGACCTAGGCCCTTAGGGGAATGCCTTGGGGGTGCATCAAGAATGGCCTTGCCTATGTGAAAGCTCAGAGGCAACGTAGTTCAGTTTATTGGCTTGACACTGTGTGACTATTTTTGGTTGACTATGTGATGTTTTTTGTGTTTTTGGGAATTTTTTTTTTTTTGTATTTTTAAAACTATTTGGATGTTTTTGTATTTTTTGAAACTATTTGGATGTTTTTTTATTTTTTGAAAATAGGTGTCCTCCAACATCAATTTCAGGATCAAGAACTGCCCCCAGTCGGCTGCAAGATAATGTTAGGATGAAAGTGAGGTGAGGGTGATGTGAAGACACGCAATGTTAATTATTTCCAGGCCATAGGAGGAACATTGGGATTCAAGGCAGATATGGGATGTGGAGTGCAATATAGAGTTAGTGTGGTTTGCCACGAAAGATGGAATATGGAAGCGAGTGATGGTAGACAATGGAACACAGACCAACTACACATGGCACCTGTTTGCCAGGTTTTCACCATGGTACTTGTCCAAAGCGCCACCGAAGTGGTTTTCACTTTTGGATGAATTATTTCTCTTTACTATTTTATTGCTTTTTTTAGGTATAATACCACCAGAGGTGCATGCTATTGATAGGTTCTAGTAACGGTTCACCTTCACGAGTGGCTAATTAATATGCGCCAGATCCATAGGCCGCAGTGATGACATAGGGCCCTAGCCAATTTGGCTTAAATTTTCTTAGCTTCTCTCGTTCCATCTAATTTTTGGGATTCTCTTTTAAAACAAGATCGCCGATGTTGAAGTGCCTAACTTGAACTCTCTTGTTATAACTTGTGTCGAAGACGATTTGGGTAAGCCTATAGATGAGATAGTGCATTTTGTCTTCTTTCGTCTAATAGCTCAAGTTCTTGCAACTGAGATGTTTTGTATTCTTCATCCTCGACCAATTGCAGGGATACTCTTAAGGAGGGCAACTCGACCTCAATGGGCAAGATAACTTTGGAACCATAGAGAAGTGAATAAGGAGTGGCTCCAGTGAGTGTGCGAATGTTGGTACGATAAGCCATAAGGCGGGGTTGAGTTGGATATGCCAGTCACAGCCAGCATCATTGACCATCTTTTTTAGGAGCTTTATGATGGTTTTATTTGATGCCTCAACTTGGTTGTTCCCTTGTGGGTAATACAGAGTGGCGAAGTGGTGTTGGATATAGAATTTTTCACAAAGTTTGTGGACATCTTGATTCTTGAATGGGCGGTCGTTGTCCATTACAATGGATTGTAGGATGTCATACCAACATATGATGTAATTAAGGATAAACTCGGCGATTTTCTTTCCAATAATGTATGTCATGGGAATGACTTCAATCCATTTTGTGAAATATTCAGTGGCGGTGAGGATGAATTTATGTCCGTTTATAGAGGTGGGGTGGATTTTGCCTAGAAGGTCAAGTCCCCATTGGGAGAAGGGCCACGATGATGTAAGTGGTTGCAGGTCCTGAGCTAGTGCATGCACAAGATCCCCATGTATCTGGCACTGTCTGCACTTCTTTGCAAAATGGTATGCATATTTTTCCATTGTTGGCCAGTAATAACCTACTCTGATAATTTTCTTAGCAAGGGTAGGGCCACTCGAGTGGGCTCCTCATATACCCTCGTGTACCTCTCGTAGGGTTGTTTGTGCTTCTTCAGAGTCAAGACATCTCAGGAGGGTATTATCATATCCACGACGGTATAGGGTGTCACCGATGATGACATATCTGGCAGCTTGGCATATGAAGGATTTGCGTTGGTTGGATGGCAGGTCGGAAGGTAGGGTTTGGTCATGTAAGTAGGTGTAAATGTCATGGTACCAGGGTAATGTGGGACCAACAATTTTGCAAACTAACTCAAATTTCAGGATATCAAAGGCGAGAACCAATAATTGATCCACCAAGAACTTGAACTGAGTTACGTTACTTGGGATATCTAGGAGAGATCCAATGGTTTCCATTGCATCTACCTCCTGGTTCTGAACTCTAGGAATTTGGTCAAAGAGCACTGTGTCAAAGTATAGCCTGAAACTATCCACCATTCTCTTATAAGGTATGAGCTTTTCATCTTTGGTGTCATACTCATTGTTGACTTGTTTGATGACTAATTGGGAGTCACCAAACACTTGCAATGTTTTGATTTTCCAGTTGACAGCCATTCGAAGTTTTGTGAGCAATGCTTCATACTCTGCTATGTTATTTGTGCAAGGGAAGGTAATTCAGAATGCCTTGGGGATAGCATCACCTTGAGGAGTAATAAACAGAATACCAGCGCCTGAACCGTGATTTGTACATGAGCCATCAAAAAATAGTGTCCAGATTTTGGGTCCATCTATTGTGAATATTGACTCATCAGGGAAGTCAATGACGACCAGATGATCTACTAGTGTAGGTGCTTCTACAAGCTGGTCTGTGAGCACTCGTCCTTTGATTTCCTTTATGTCAACATATTCTATATCAAATTCACTCAATACCATAACCCATTTGGCCAGTCGTCCTGTTAGAGCTGCTTTGTTGAGTAAGTACTTTAGTGGGTCAATCTTAGCAACCAGCTTTGTCTTATGATTCAACATGTAATGTTGCAGCTTTTGGGTAGCAAAAACTACAGCTAGACAGGCGCATTCAATAGGACTATAGTTTAGCTCATATCCCACTAAGGTTCAGCTTATGTAATAGATTGCCCTCTCTTTTCCTTCCTCGTCATTTTGTGCCAATAGTGCCCCCAGTGCTGAATTAGTTGTTGATATGTACAATAAAAGGGGCTTTCCTGGGATCAATGACCTAAGGACTGGTGGTGATAGCAAATAGTCTTTGATCTTTTGAAAAGCTTCTTGGCACTATTATGTCCACACAAATGGTACTCCTTTGTGGAGTAAGTGTTGGAAGGCTGACATTTGTCGGCGAGTTGTGCAATAAACCTCCAGATGGATTGTAACTTTCCTTGTAGGCTGGGCAACTGTTTTAGGGTAGTGGGTGGAGGCATTTCCATTATTGATTTCACCTTGGCGGGGTCGATTTATATTCCTCGGTGTGAAACAATATAGCCCAATAATTTGCCTCATGTAATGCCAAACACACATTTCTTAGGATTTAATCAAACTTTGTATTCTTCCAGGCGTTTGAAGATTTTATCCAACACTTCTAGATGAGTGTTCCTGGTGACTGATTTGGCCAACAAATCGTGACATAATCTTCCATACATGTATGCATATAGTCGTGAAATATAGTTGTCACTGCACTCTGGTATGTAGCGCTTGCATTTTTTAGACCGAAGGGCATGACGATCCAGCAGTATGTGCTCCAAGGACATGTGAATGTTGTTTTATGCTGATCTTTCAGTGCTATTTGTATCTGATTATATCCAGAGAAGTCATCCATTAATGAGAGCATTTTGAATTTGGCTGTCAAGTCGACTATAATGTCTATGTTTAGTAATGGAAAATCATCTTTCAGACATGTCTTGTTCAAGTCACGAAAGCCTTCACATATTTTGATTTTGCCATTGGGCTTCATGACTAGTACAAGATTAGATACCCATTCTGGATAATCAATTGGCTTGATGAAGCTGACATCAAGGAGCTTTTTCAATTCTACCTTCAGTAGTAATGCAATCTGTGGATGCATCTTTCGTAGTTTTTGCTTGAAGGGTTTGGCATTCAGCAGTAGTGGTAGGTGATGTAGGACAAACTGTGGGTCAAGCCTAGGCATATCAGCATATGACCAGGTGAAGTTGACTTGTCATTTTGAGAAGAAGTCTCTGAATTCAGGCTTTTCCTTTTCTGTGAGTGACTTGGCAAAGTGGATAACCTTGGGCGCTTCTTCAGTACCAAGATTGGTTTCCATGGTTGTTTCCACTAGTAATGGTGATTTTTCCTATGTGATAGGCAAGACTTCCAACCCTCCATCCTCGAGTGCCTTAGGGAGGTTTTCACCCTCAAATACATCCTTTATTTTTACTTTTGAACGATCTAAGGGCACCTTTCAGTTTTCACCCAAAGACCTATTTTTTCTTTTTTATTTTCACTTTTGTGACTAGAGGGCGGAGTGGATTCTCCAAAGTATGCAGAATTGTCCAAGTCCATGATGTATCGAACTTTATGATCCCCAAGAGGTAAACCTTCACGAAGTCCCATGAACTCAGCTATTGCTTCATTGTTCTCGAATAAATCTAATCTAGGTGGATCTTGTTGGTCCCAGTCGATTAGCTTGAGATGGACTAAGGGTAAGCCATCATTGATGTTTAGGTAACTTATGGTCACAGGAGTCAAGGTACAGATGGAAGTGTTATCTAGGTCCCAAAAGATACTGATCCATGCAGCCCCTTCAGGGAGGTCAGGTGTGGATGATTCGAGTGCATCGATTGTGGATAGTGCAGGCAAATCGGGTGTGGATGGTTCGGGTTCAGGTTCGAGCGGGTCCCTTGATGTCTCGACTTCTCTAGAAGTGCTCATTTCCCCTCTCAAAAGTAACTTAGTACGTGGAGCCCTATCTCTTTGTGAGGTATATCCCAACCCTTTGTTGTGTGGCCACATTGTTGGTTGAAGAGGCTCAGTGCGTCCATTCCCATTGGGTCCAAGTCCACTATGCCCATCATATCCTTGTTTTTTGATGAATTTGTACCCTTTACCATACTGTTCCATAGGTAGTTTGATATGCGTGACCTCTTCTTCTTCTTCTTTATAGAGCCATGTGGATATGTCTTCGTTGACGTCTTCTTTATTAAGTTCACCCCACTTTGTGAATGTGGTAGGACCAGCTAAGAGAGTTTGCTTCGGTGGAATAGGGCTAGGCTTTCCTTGAGACTTGGGTGATGCAGGCAATTTTCCAATGCAGTACGACCGTTCCATCTTATACTCACCGCATCCTTTGTCTTGGATTTGGACTTTATGATTGGTTGGTGGGGTGAAGGTGGTAGTGGATTTGGATAGTGTAGATGGATCGACATAATTGGTTGAAGTGAATGGCGAGATTCCCCTATTTACAAGCACCTGATGTTGGGGTACCTCTCTCAGATGGCTGCAGTATTGGAAGGCATCGAGATCACCAAGATGGTGATTTCCATGTTGTTATAGGGAATTTGATGCATTGATGGTAGGTGGAAGGGACGGCCTTCATGGCATGGCTCCATGGTCAGCCAAGGATGAGGTTCTAAGGTAGCTCAGTATCCAAGACATGGAATACGGTATCTTGTGTGGTAGGTCCCACTCTTACAGGAAGGATGATGACTCCCTTAAAAGAGCGCTCAGCATCGTCATATGCCTTGATGATGATTATTTTGGTTGGATCAACGCAAGCCTCAGAGTAGCCCAATGTTATTACCAATTTTAAAGGACAAATGTTCAATCCTACTTCACCGTCTACCAGGACTCGTTAGATTTTATGTTTGTTGATAAAGAATTCTAGGTGAAGAGGGTTGGTGTGATTTGGGCGATGTGAAGGTACGTCACGTTCTATGAAGGACACGTTGTTCATAGTGGCTAAATGTCCCACCATGGCCTAGAATTGATTAACATTTAGATCAGTGGGAACGGAAGATTCTATGAGTGCTTTGTCCAAAATGGACTTATGTTTGGGTGAAAGGCGAAGCAATTCAAAGATTGATATTTGAGAGGGGGTCTTCTTTAGATGGTCCAAAAGGTTATATTGGCTTTTGGGTTGTGGAATGGATGTATTGGTAGGGTTGGCGGGAGCACTATGCAATGTTATTTTAGCTTTTCGGGTGGTCACAACGCACTCTAGATGGGCTTTAATAGTGATCATGGAAATGTTGCTATCATATGCACAGATGTTGTTAATGGTATAGTCATAAGCAACATTGTTGTAGTTAATGCTCTCATGTGGTTTGGTTCCAGACGTGGAGGCCTTTCCTGATCCATGATTTTGCAAAGGGTCATAAAAGATGGTATGATCAGTGTTGGAGGAACCGGTTGAATTATCTACGCCTACAATACCCCTGTCAATGAAGTCCTGAATGATGTTTTCCAATTTGTAACAATTTGATGTCTTGTGACCTTTGATTCTATGGTAATCATAGAAGTCGTTGTCATTCCATGATGGAGGTTTAAAAGCTGGGTCATATTGTCAAATTTCTGGCAATTGGATAAGGTTATTTTGCAATAACTTCTATAAGACTATTTCAATTGGCTCTGTCAAAGGCATATAATTGTGTTGGGGTGTATTATTCCTAGGAGGTGGTCTCCTTTGATTGTTTTGAATTGTGTTTGTTGTCTGTTGTTGTAGTTGAGGTTGCTGCTGTTGTTGTTGTTGTTCCACATGTGGTTGGTTATTTTTCATGGGGGTGGTTGGAGTGTGATGACGGGACTAGCCCTAAATGCCTTGGCATCCACTACCCCATCATTGGTGACGTTCTTATTCTGAGCCCAAGTCTTGTTCTTGTCGTAGGGCATGTTTTGTGTATTTTGGTTCTTATTAAAGATCTTTATTGTGCCTTTGGTGATAAGATCTTTTTCGATGGTTGTCCCCTTCTTGACCACTTCTTCAAAGGAGGTGCAGCAATGGATTTGCAATTGATGCATAAGCTCTTTGTTGAGATTTTCTATGAAGATGGGCATAAGATGATTCTCGGGAATGTGACAAGGGCATTTACTTGCTAGGCTCCTCCACCTTTGGAAGAAAGAGATAAATGTATCTCCATCTTCTTGTCTTGTTTGGCACAAGGTGGTGATGTTTATGTTTGTCTCTATGTTATAGGAAAAGTATAATATGAACTTGTCTGCGAGTTCAATCCATGTTCATATCCCCGTGGGGAGGTGTGCGAACCACTCAAGAGCTTGGCCTGCGAGGCTCCTTGAGAAGAGTGTCATCAAGTAGGTATGATCATGGGCGAGCTTGAGACAATTAGTATGGAAATCACATATATGTTCAACAGGGTTCCCCTTTCCCCTATATTTGTTAAAGTTTGGTGCAGTGAAATTCAGGGGAAAAGGAGGCATGTAAATGCTTTTGTCAAATGGATACGGGCATATGTCCTCCATAGAGTATGATTTTTTTTTCCCTGAAATTTGTAGGCTCAAGAATTGTTGGTTTAGTTTATCCAACTCTTGAGTGAGGGCTTTGACGGGTGTGTTGGTGGTGTTTGCGACCGTGTCTAAGTAGGGATTTGTCATGTTATAAGTTCCCATATTGCCAACAAGTGGGATGGTGTTGGTGTTTGTGTTGTAATGAGTGTGTAATGGTATTGTGTTTTGGTTTTGCTTGTTGGTTGCAAAGGATACGTTAGGGTTGATGTATCGATAGTGGTATGGCATGCTTGTGGTGTTGAGGTTTTGAAATGAAACGTTAGGATTTACTTGTTGGTTGGGATCTATGTATGAGGCATTAGTCACATTGTTGTTGGTTCCAAGTGAATCTATGGGATTCGAGTTGACATATGATATACCCACACCTTGACTAGTTGTGTTGTTATGTTGGTTGAGGGGGTTAGTGTTGAGATTGTTCGTGTTGGTGTTGCAGTTGGACCTGAAGTTCGTGTTTGTGCTTGACAAGGTATTAACTCCTTGGGTTTGGTCTTGCGAGGTGACAATGTGTATTCTTCATGTTCTCTTAGCATGACCTTGAGGATTTTCTGAGAAAATAAAAGGATTTGATGTGTGAGTCGTGACGTTTGTGTTGTTATCCTCAAAAGGGGGAGGTATGTTTACTGCAATGGACTCATGTGAAGTTTGCCCTAGGGGTATGTTGACATGTTCTTGGGTTTGATTTGTAGGATTATTAGAGGATGAGGTAGAGCTTTGACCCATCATGGTGGCATTAGTGGTTCTTACTATGAGAGTATTTATGTCAACACCTTCAAGGATTTTGGTTCCATTTTGCAAGAGGTGCAAAAGATAGCTTTGTGGGTATGCGGCAATCATTTCATCTAGGATTCTCAATACTCTAGGGTCTTGTCCTACGGCTTCAAGGACTTCGGGTGTAACCCTGGGTTCATCATCTTGCAAGAAGAGATTGTCAAAGGGGTTCCCCATGTTTCGGTTACGTTGTTCATTGGGAGTGGTGCCAAATCTCATAGTTTCAATGTGAGAGTCTTGGGGATGTTCTAAGTCTTCTTCTCCCTTTCTTTTCTTTTGCAACCATGTTTCAACCATAAAAGACCTTTCTAGTTTATGGATGGTGGGGAAATGACTTTACCCTAAGGATGGGGATGCAAATGTCCTTATGCTATGTTTTTGGGTAAAGTGATAATGCAAGGTGGGGATACACTTAGTGATTCCTAATGACACTAAAGATGAAAATGCAAGGATATTTTTGGTCTTTTTCTAAGGTTAAAAATGAGTGTATACTAATGGATGTGGTCTAAATGGTTATGTAAGGTGGGAATGGAGATATGTTTTTGGTATTTTCTTGGGATGTTTTGCGAGGATGCAGCTATGGTGATGCAATGATCTAAGGGAATTATGCCCAAGACTGTAGTAGAGGTTAATGATTTTAATATTCGTAAAGTCTAGCTCCAATAGGATACTATTGTCTACTAACGACTCTCAAAGTACAAATCAGGTTTGTCGAGACCTTGGATTTTTAGTGAGGGATGATTGATTAAAGAAAGTTTGGAAAGTGGACTTATACTAGTCAAATGAGTATTAGGCCCATGTTAGGATGGATCGAATAAGAATAATGCCAAGGTCTCTTAGTCCAATTTTGTACTTATGAGGCAGTCACATTTCAACGGTTTCTCCTTATGTTTCGACTTAGGAAGATTAATATGTTGAACCTCTATCTCTATTGATGTCTAAGGTTTAAAATGCTAAGATTTCTAAGGTTTCCTAAATGTTGTGGCAAATATGAGACCTAAAAATTAAGAAAATGAAGGATGGTATGCAAAAGAATGAAAAACTACAGGTTTGAAATGTATTTAGTACGGTTGCAATTGAATTTGATTTGGGAGAAAAAGATTTCAAAGGCTCCCCTAAGGCTCAAAAATTATTCTCAGGCGGATGCATGACACTGTTATGCTTATGCATTGTACTGTTCTGCTTATGCATTTTAGGATCATGTAGGTACGTTTCACTGTAACCTACGCGTTGCACTATTGACCTTATGCGTTTCACTATTCAGTAGAGGCATTTTAGTATTTGGCATATGCGGTGTACTATTTAGCAGGTGTGTTGCACTCAGTCTTATGTGTTGCAGAAGGTTACTTATACATTTCACTGTTTAGCACATGTGTTTTACAGTTTTAGCAAGCTCTAGAATTAGTTTTTCCTAAGTCTGTTTGATGAGTTTGTGACAAATCACAAAGCACATCGGTGATGAAAAAACTCAGCAATCAGTCTTTGGGGCTGTGTCTCTTGTTTG
This sequence comes from Cunninghamia lanceolata, assembly GCA_027924645.1. Taxonomy (NCBI): domain Eukaryota; kingdom Viridiplantae; phylum Streptophyta; class Pinopsida; order Cupressales; family Cupressaceae; genus Cunninghamia; species Cunninghamia lanceolata. Next base: position 2,043,714 of record BSBN01001245.1, read on the forward strand.
TTTGATGTTTTTGGTGACATGATCTTTTGAAAACACTTAGAAAACAAGCACAACCCTATGGATAGGCAAGGACTTTGAGTTCCCACTTGGGTTTCCCCAGTCGTGCCTATTTAGAGGGGATAGCTTTAGAAACTTGGTGGCATGGGCTCCCCCTTACAGTGCACTCACTTCTCAGGCACACCAAGTTCCAAGTCCTCAAGACGCATAGATCTTAAGGTACTTTGCTATCTCTGCTCTAAACCATGAAAGTGTGGGACGGCTCCAAGGATCTGTCATCTGACCCCCTACGTCAAACAAGTAGAGGGTTTTTGGCCACTAAAAAATGGTTCGTAGTGAATATCTGGGGGACTGGCACCCCGCGAGCATCTAGCAAGCCACTAAAGGCTTTAACTAACCCTACTAGGAGTTTTAATATACACAAAGGTATGCCTCCTTTCAAGCTAGCACTGTATGGTGAGCGCTCATACCAGTTTGGACTTGGCTTTTGCCTTATCCTAATTTGTATAGCGGACCGGACGAAAGTACCACTTGGGGTCGCAAATGAGTTCTCCTTGCGGATGTGTCTCAAGAGTAGGCCCACTCTAAAGGGTGACAAAAGCAAGACAAGTTAACATGTTTTTGATCCCCAGGCTCGCACTAAGACACAAAGGGAGAGCATACACATGTGAACTTGCTCACACTCGCATGGGGGTTCTTTTGGATTTATCTTTTTTTTTAAGTGTGGTGTGATTTTATGTAAGTGAAGTGGAGGGTTTTTTTATTCCTAAGGTCACCAATTGGTGCGAGGGAAGAGCATATACCTTTCCACAATTCTAACACAAACCACCAAACATGGCAAACAAAGATGCAATCTTTTTTATCTTGTTAAATGAGTGAGTATGCAAGTTAATTTTAGGCCCCAATGAGTGAGAGAATACAAGATTTGTGGTTCGTTTTTAACCCAATGCATGATAATGCAAAGTTGTGTTCTTTTTAACTCATGAAATGTGAATAATGTAGGGGTTGTGGTTCTTTTTAACCAATATGCATGAGGTTCATTTTATCCCAAAATGAGTGTAGGTTTGCAAACAAAATTGTAGTGTTCTTTTTAACCCAAATTGCAAAGTATTCCTAAGTTAAATCATACACAGATTCGTAGAAAAATAAAACTCTAAGTATAAATTATGTTTGCAAGTCAAAATGTTTCTCCCATGCCACAAGCTGCAAACCCAAAAATTAGTAACAGAAAACCCTAACCCTATTGTTCAAAATAGAAAAACCTGAATGAAGAAGAATTAAAAAAATTTCTATTTTTTTATACCAGTCGTATGCGTCGCACAGAGAGCGCAGGCGGTGCACTATCAAGTGTATACGTTTCAAAAACAAGAGTGAGCGGTACACTGTCGTGTGTATGCAACTCATTCAAGCGTAGGTGGTGCACTAAGTAGCTTATGCATCACAAAAACCTGTACAGACATTAGACAACACCCTACAACTAGAATTTAACAGGAAACACTAACCAACAAGTGAAAAACATGTTCTATAGACTAATATCAAACCCTAGGGCTTTTAAGGTCAGTTCCTGAATGCCAAAAATATGGAGAACTCTAAACACTAACCAACAAGTGAAAAACATATTCTACAAACTAATATCAAACCCTAGGGCTTTTAAGGTCAGTTCCTGAATGCTAGAAATATGGAGAACTCTTAGGCATTAACAGGATTTACCCAAATTGTAACACAACTAAATGTAAACCCTAGATAAAAAAGATTACTAAGATTCAAACCCCTAATGCTTTAAAAACCATAGTGACTGATAAAACTAGAGAGTAATCTAAGAAAACAAAGTCTACAAAACAAGCTAAAACCCTGCAAAACAAACTAGGTTAGGGTTGTTTAAAAATAAAACAAAAGATTTAAACCCTAAACAGAGGCGTATGCATTGCAGAACTCTTCTTAGGCGGTGAAAAATTGGTGCAGATGTCACGTCGTACGGCTGAAGTGTGTCACGAAGGATCGTATGTGTAGCATTGATCAGTGTATGCATCGCACAAACCTGCAAAATTCAAAAACCCTAAATTCGAGGGGCTGTACGGTTGTTTCATGTCGGGTTCACCAATGTGGGTCGGTTAAAAAACTCTGTTACAGTCCTAAAACAATAGATTGACACCCTACCTAAGCAATAGAGCCCTTAAACAACCTAGAATGCAAACATGGAAGCATAAAGACCCTAGGATATCTAATGCATTTCCTCCATTGCTAAAATCTAACCTAGCTATGATAGTGTACTCAAACTTGCAGGTCTGCAAATTAGATGGAAGCTCAAATGTTGCCAAAGGCACAAGTCAAATGCTCAAGTGGTGGTTTGAAAATGGAGAGGTAAAAGGGGTTTTATAGAAAGTGAGAAGTGAATGGAGGGCTAAGATTGAAAGTTGACTTAGGGCAAGGATCAAGGGCTCAAAATGATTTAGGGTTTCCTCTCATATAGGACAAATTTGATTTTTAAATTAGAGAAAATTGATAAGGAGGTCAATGTTTTAAAATTAAATAAATTGTAGGGATTTATTTAATTTTTGAGGAAAGGGGGAATGTGTTGGGATTAGATTAAATAAGTGGGGACTTATTTAACCTAGGGCTAGGCTAATAATTTAAATAAATGAATATTTATTTAAATTAAAGGGGATATGGACATTCGATGAGTGAATAATTAAATAATAATTAAATTATTTAATTATAGAGGAATTTAGAAGAAGGGAGCTTAAATGATTAAATAAATGAAATTTATTTAATTAAAAAGCACAAAGAGGGAATGAATTAATTAAATAATTTTAAAAATTATTTAATTAATAGAAGAATGTGGAATTAAGGTGGAATGTGCGTGAAAATGTCGTTCGCAGGCCTAGGACATTTTTAAGTGTCTACAAGTACTATGGGGCATGTGAGCTTGGTTGGCGCTGGTGTGTGTAAAGGTGCTATTTTTGGAGATTGGTATGGGTAGTTTTTCAATTCATTTTTTCCCTGGTTGTGCTTGCATACACACTAAGAATATTAGAGAGCATGGAATCAACAGTGCCTTTGTTGGCTGGGAAACAATAGATGGCCTTCTTAGGGCCCATTACAAACTAGCGGCTAATGAAGGTGTTCGACACAAAGTCTCCGATTGGCTTGAATGCCATCAATGCGGTTCTGGGTGAGACATTCATGTAGATGAAGAACAAATATAGTGTGAACTTGGATCTGGTGGCCATGTTTATTGGAGATCTCTTAGAGATTGGGGAGTCGAAGGATACGGTTCGGGCTCTATCAACAGCTTTGATTAAAGCTAAGTGGCATCAGGGGTTAAAGTCAGCACTAGAACTGTCCATCCCTAGCATCATTATGAGATGTCATGGTGGGGTGTGGCCGGCTCTTCTACCTGCTTACAACAGCCCATGGATAAGAAGTCCTGTAGGAAAGTTGCGAAGGAAGGAGTGGACCTCCTCAAACAGTTGACTGAAGTGGAAGGCTCAGGGGGGCGGTTCATGCTGAGGTTATCCAACAGGGCTTGGAAGGAGATGAATTTGAAGTGGAATCAATGGTGGCTGGGCAGGAAGGAATGGAGTAAGAATCAAAGACTAGTTTTTTGGATCATACGTAGTAGACTATATATATGTATGCTTATCTATTGATAGTAATTGTAATTTTTTGGTAAGGCGAATGTATGAAACTATTTAATATAAGTTTCTACTTTTTGTTTAATGGCCCTCAATTTTGAGCAGCCAATTGTTAATTTTTGGTTCTTTTTATATGGGTTTTGGTGCCCTTATGTTGTATTCAATCATAAAAAATAGTCCATCCTTTAGCCACATTAATTAAATAAATTTTATTTATTTATTTATCCCACCTTGTCCTATAATTAATTAAATAATTTAATTATTTAATTAATATTTTCTCACTTATCCTAATCCTTATACATTTTCATCTATGAGTCTTAGCCTACCTCATTCAAATAGGTCATGTCCTTCCCACATCCTAGATCATATAAATATCACTATAAATCAAGTCCTTTTCTCCTAGAGCATCTACCAAGAGCACGCCTATCTACACATTTTGAGTATTGTATGATGCTAGCATGAGCATTCAACATTTACACATCAAATATCATTATCAAGCATCATTGGAGCACATCCATCATTCGTCATTATGAATCAAGGACTATAGTGGTAACATTGTTTCATTGGTTTCCATTGATTTTGATAGTCCTTTGCTCGAGGTGATGTAGATTGTGAAATAGGACCCTTCATTGTGATTGAACTCTGTTTATTATTTCACATTTCTATATAATACAGTTATGCTATAGATCTAGGTGCAAGGTAATAAAGTTGCTCTAGAGTTTTCCCACTTGTGAACACATATTGAGCACTAGGTTAATGTACCTTATATTGTTGCTCATGTAATGTCTTCTCTTGTTGTTAGGATTAAGGTGCCATTAGCCTTGTAAATCCTTGTATTTATTATTCCTATTATTATATGTAAATCACCCATAAGGGATGTACAAGTTTCACCGGCAATGGTAAAAAATTTATTGTCCACAGTAATACTAGAGTTACCGATCGTAGTTACAGGATGTCATTTACTAATGGTAATTATAATTAGTCAATGTAACTAAAGTTGGGCAGCCCACTTCGAAGAATCACCTATTTTGGGGTTATGACATGTGTCATAGATGTTATAAGAAGGTGTAAAAGATTCTATGACAACTGTAAGTTGTTATAAGAATCTATGACATCTATGATAGCCTATGACATGTCATAAGATGTTGTAAGTTGTTATTCTTGGTTTTAGGTGCCCAAGGTTGCATGGGAATCATTAGATAAGTGTTTGATGCATGTATGACAATATTTATTGCTGCATGTTGGAGTTTCCAAGATGGGAAATCTGGGATGCCTATCTTGGAGGTTTGGCTTGTTCTATATAAGCATTGCACAGTAAATGATATGCAATATAGTTTGCAGGTACTCAAGTTCTATCGGATTGAGGATTGAAGAAACAAAGGAAGTGCATGTATTGTAATCTCAAATTTGAAGATAATACAAATTGAAGACTATTTTCTTGGTGGAGTTTTTTACCCAAAAGGGTTTTCTCCACGTTACATATTGTGTTATGTGTTCACTTCTTAACGCATGTTATTTATGTGTAGTAGGTTTTATTTCTATTGCAATCTCCATTGATTCTAAATTGTTTAGAGGACATAAATGAGGTTAAAATTAGGTTTTTGTTGTGTGGTTTGTAACTTCATTTCTAACATTTGGTATCAGAGCCTAGCCAGTTCTGCTTTTTGGGTGGGAGTGTGAAGGTTTTTTAGCTACAGTGGTAAATTTGGTTGTTTTTTATTTTTACAGATCTTGTGTAGATATCATGGTTGCATCCACTGTTGCTTCTACCTATCGGTTGGACATTGAAAAGTTCAATGGCATAGGGTACGAATTGTGGAAGCTAAAAATAGAGGATTTTCTAGAAGAAAGAAACTAGTGGTTGGATGTAACTAAGGAGAAGAAACTTGATGATATTGCTCCAGATGAATGGAAAAGACTGGATAAGAAGGCATGGGGAACCATCTGTCTATGCCTTGCAGATTCCATTCTGTTGAATGTCTCGAGAGAAGAGACTACTTATGAACTTTGGAAGAGATTGGGTGAGATCTACCAAGCCAAGAGTATGGTAAACAAGTTTTATTTAAAGCGTAAATTATTTTACATGAAAATGAAAGAGGGCCAGTGATTCAGGTGCAGAGCATTTGAATTTGTTTAATTTGTTATTGCGTTAACTAGCATCTGTAGATGTTAATGTGGATGAGGAAGATAAATGTATATTGCTTCTATGTTCTTTACTTGAGTCATGGGAGAATGTTATTTTGGCTATCACTGCTAACCTCACAGATCCAAAGTTGAATGCTCTTTTTTCAGTTCTGCTGTCACAGGAATTGAGGAAGAAAAGTTCAAATAGTTTAGGGGATGCTCTTAGTGTCAGGGGAAGGTCTAAGGAAAGAGGACCAAAAGGAGATCAGAAGGGGTCTAAAGACAAGTATAAGGATCATTCTAAGACTCTTGGAAAGAAGAATAGAGTCAAGTGTTAGAACTATGGAAAGAGAGGGCATGTTAAAAAGGAATGTAGAAACCCAAAGAAACAATGGGATTTCACTATTGATAAGTCTTCAAATGCAGGTGATAAGGTTTTACTTTATGCATGTAATGTTGTTTCATATGATCATTGGTTGGTTGACTTAGGATGCTCATACCACATGACCCCACATAAAGAATGGTTTTCCACATACAAAGAGTATGATGGAGGTAATGTGTACCTCGAGAACAACTCTACATACCCTAGTGTTGGATGAGGTAAGATAATGTTGTGTTTCAATGATGGGAGAATTAAAACCCTCCCTCGTGTTTTGCATGTTCCTGGATTGGCTAGAAATTTGATTTTTGTTTCAAAATTGAATGATTTGGGAATGCATGTGACATTTGATAAGCATGGATGCAAATTGGTGAGAGAAAACTTGGTGGTAGCGAAGGGAACCAAATTGGGAACTTTGTTTAAGCTAGAAGCCACTACTGTTTGAAATGCATCTTATGCATTTGAGGCTAATACTAAAAATACATGTATGTTGTGGCACCAAAGATTGGGCCACATAAGTCAGTCTGGTTTAAAGACTATTTTAAATAAACAATTGTTAGACGGTTTATCCTATTCTAATGAGAGTTTTAAATTTTGTGATCATTGTGTGTTTGGAAAGCAGAATAGATCTCCTTTTTCTTTTTGGCAGTAATAAATCTAATGATAAATTGGAACTTATTCATCTGGATGTGTTTGATCTAGTAGATGTTGAATCAATTGAAGAATCTAGATATTTTGTTTCCTTCATTGATGATGTCTCAAGGTTTACCTGGATTTATTTTATACGTCACAAATCTAAACTTTTTGCTAAGTTTAAGGAATTTAAAGCTTTAGTTGAAAAATAATCAGATCATAAGATAAAGGTTTTGAGATCTGACAATGGAGGAGAATAGTGTTCTAAGGAATTTGATAAATTCTGTAAGCATGTGGGTATTTTTAGACAAAAGACTACTATGTATACTCCACAACATAATGGAGTGGCAGAAAGGATGAATCGAACAATAATGGAAAGAGCTAGAAGTGTGTTGAGTGAATCACTGTTGAATAAATGCTTTTGGGTAGAAGTTGTGTGTACTAAAAACTACTTGGTTAACAGATCTTTGTGTAAGGCTCTTGTTCAACGCCTTATGAAATGTGGACAAGTAAGAAACCTTTTGTTTCACATTTAAGGGTATTTGGCTATGAGGCTTATGTTCATCTGCCTAAAGAAAATAGAATAAGTTAGATCTAAAAGCTGAGAAGTGTACTTTCAATGGATATTGTGATAATATAAAAGGTTATAAGGTTTGGAATCTACTAACCTGAAAGATTATGTATTCTAGAGATGTTATTTTCAGGGAACTTAGTGTTATTTCATAACCTAAATAGCCAAAGGAAAAAGAAGAAAAGGTGAAGAGAGTGCATTTTGAATTAGAGCATGAAGATGCGCCTCAGGAAGAACAAAATGATGGATTGGGGGTGAAGAAGCAGAAAAAGACTTGAGTGAAAGTTCTGATGAGGAAGAATCTGTTGTAATAGAAGAAGTTGGTACAGATGAGCATGTAGAAGAACCTAAAGAGTCTCGTATTCCTATTACCTAATTGTACTTTTCAGTCCAATCAGGTTAGGCTGGGACAGATCTAATGTTTTCTACTTTGAAGAAGAAGAAAGGAAGCAAGTGACTTCAAATGAAGCAGGAAAGAAGAGAATATCAGATCAAAATAGTCAAGAGAGAATCTTCAGCCTCTACATTTTATCTAACATGTTTGTTCACTATGCATATACAGGTACCTGAAGACCATTCATCTATGCCATTTTCATTCAAAATATGAAGGCTTACATATAATATGAAGGGTCACATCACCCTTGGAATTCAAAAAAGAGATATGAAAGGTGAAAATTATTTTAAAAAAAATGGGTAGGGTCATAACTCCTCGCTACTTTATCATAATTCAAAGTTTTTGGACTCGTTAGAAAGATAAACCAATTATCTAGTTTGACTTGCGGGTTGGTAAGGCTAATGCCAATGCTGGCTCAAGGTGGTTTGCCCTGATTTCACTCCAAAGGCCTCCGAAAATGTAATTTACTAAGATGTAGAAAATATCAAAAAAAAATTATATTTTTGATATTTTCCCAAAAATACCGTTCTAGACTTGATCAGAAGTCTTTCAAGGTACACAAAAATAGGAGAGGAGTCTAACTGAAGTGCAGGGTCATGCAGGGACAGATATTTGGAGTTCTATTTTTGACATGACTATTTTTGACATTTTCTTTGTCAAGGACTTTGAGACTTGGAGTTCTGAGCTATTTTTGCTCATCTTGGAGGAGTTTTGGGGCCTAAATTTTAGGCTTTTCACATGTGCTCGCCCATCAACTTGGAGTTGCTTTTTTCAAACTCATTCATGCATATTTTCAAGTTTAGTTGAGCTAGAGTTGACTGCCCATTCATTTTTTGGGGACAGTTTTGTATTATATCGAAAAAAAACTTATGCTTTTTTCCTCAGTTCTTGCTTTTTGCCTTTACACAACGAGCAACAAAGAAGAGATTGTCTTGTAACTCAGTTTATTTTTTTTTATAGTTTATTCAGTAGTAGTAGTTCATTTTTTTAGCAGATTCATTATTATTATGAAGAGTTTCCTTTCAGTTTCTAATACAATCAGGGGTTCTTCTTTCCAAATTCAGGTGTCTTATTCATTGTGTGAGTGATTTGATGAGAATTTACTATGTTTTACTTTAAAACCTCTAAATTCTTTATCTCATTTATTAGATGCAAGTATACAAATTTTAGCTTATTACAGGTCATAGTTTGTGCAAGAATTGTTCATGCCTGTCTATGAAATAATTATGTAATCAGATTGATCAGTTTGGGTTGTATGAACAAATTTATTGAAGGGTAATTGTGAATCATATTGTAAATTTAAGTTAAAATATTGGTGCATCACCCCCTTTAGGATAGATTTTTCAATTCAATTTCATTTTATACAACATTCTTTTATCTCTTTTCTTCATCAAGATACAGATCCAAAGGGGCATTTAAAGGGAGCCGACTCTTCTAGAGGTCCATTCTTGAAACAGACAAACCAACAATCTGAGAATGTTCCCATGTTGCACGAGATTGCCAAGCTTGTAAAGACTTAGCATTCAGGGAACAATCATTCATGACAATAGTTTTTAGCATGCCTGGTGGGACTCTGAACTAAGGTTGAGGTCACTTAAACACAATTTTTCTTTGTTGTTTTGGTATGCACAATAGAGTTTCAGCCTTTTGAGGTGAAAGTAGCATACCTAGCAACTTAATTCTCTAATTTTCAAGCAGATCTAGTGCAGATTGTGATAATCTTTATATCATAATATGTTAATATTAGGTGTGTATATTAGTAAGATCTGCCTTTGGAGGCAAAATCTACACACATTTGGTGACTTTGAGCTCAAATCTACTGGTTTCAAAGTTGACAAAGTGCTGGTATGTTCTTAAATTTTAATAAAAATCAATCTTGATTATTCTAATTTTTGGGTGTTTCAATGAGTTTCCAACTTATATGAATGTTGAAAAATGTATTCTATTTCATGGAGAAAATTTTCATCATTCCCAATTTCATGAAGCAACTATTAGAGTACCCTCCTTCTAGCCTTACCAAGCTAATCATGATGTTGGTTTTACACCTAATTCCTGTGATTTCCAAAAAAATAGCATGCACAATATGATTACCTCCCACCCACCCCTGCTCAACCTTCATGGTAGCCAAACTATGCTCATAACCACCCCTAGAAAAGTTATTTTGATCCCAATCAACATGTTTTTTCTGCTGATCAGCCTCTGTATGAGGATAGCATGAGCATTCAAGATATGACTTTAGATTTACATAAAACAAGCATGAGTATTCAAGACTTCACTTTAGATCTTCAAAAATAGTTTGATGCCATTAACGAAGAGTAGGAATATAACATGCAGTAGGAAGAACTGGCTTACCAAACCTATCTCCAACAGCAGGATCAACAGTCTTATGAGGCCTTTTATTATCAACAACAGATGGAAGGAAAGAGAAGGTATGAAGAAGAATGTCTAAATAGGCATATTGTTGTTAAAGAGGAACAAATGAGATAGCTTCTAGCTCAACTTCAAAGACCCAAAGCCCAAATTCCAAATTCCAGAAGTTCTGATTTTGTTCAAAAGCCTATTTTCATTCAAAACCAATCCATTAGTCCTCATATTCAGTCATCTCAAGAGCCTAAACCCAGTCATCAATGTTTTGAACAACCATGGCAGCCTTCTTGGATTAAGCATCCTAATTATAAAATGCCAAACCTTGTTAAGGCTATCCCTCCCATACCAATCCAAAATCAAGAAGAGGAAAAGGTAGTAAAATCTGAACCAACCAAGATTCCAAGTTGGTATGGTGGGCAAAAGGAAGAGTTAGTGAAGACAAACAAGGGGTCATCTGCTATCTATAAGTCTCCGTATGATATACAAGAGGAGAAATCAGATCTTTTATAAAGAGGTAAGTATGAAAATGAAACACGTTACACTATTGCAAGAGGAGCAAGTGGTTGTTGTTGTTTGTAGTGTGTTCTTAGCTGAAAATGAGCATAATGCATGTGTAGAGGAAATTGGTTCAAGTTTGGCACTAAGTCCTTTGCATTTTGATTCATTTGAAAATTTTTCTAAGGCTATTTATGAGATGGATAAAAGCATAGTACAACGGTTACAAAGTGAAAGTCATCAACTTTGCAAAGACAAATTGCCTAGGTTCCAATATGGAAAAAACTAGATAAAGAAGAGGATTCAGATTCCTTGTTTGATCAGCTACCTAATTTTGTTGTAAATGATGAAGAGAGCACACAGAGACTCATCTTATCAAATGATTTACAGCAGCCAGAAGACTTGAGAGAACATGATGTATTGTTGGTACATGAAGGCAAAGATGAGGATGAAGCCTCAATTCAGCTAGAAGAACAAGAGGACAGTTCTATTTTGGAGGCTAACAAGCTTATTTTACCTGAAGATAAGGCTGACTACCAGATTGAGCAAGTAGTGATATCAGAACCAAACATTCAAGAGAGTTTTGTAAGGTTGAAATCAGTCCTCTTACACAAAAAACTACACAAGAACTGGAAGATGACTTGTTTTGGGATAAGTTAGATGAGTTTTGTTCAAATTTAGATGTCAAACCAGCATCTCAGGAGTAAATTCATGAACAACAAGAACAACAAATGGAGATTACTACTTTTTCAAAGGTTTCTGATCAACATGAGACGGAGGGAGCAGTAGATTGTCAAGAGCAAAATAACACTATGTTTGAACATGGTTTTGTCAAAAGGATGTCCTATTCGACATCTAGCCCAGTTGGAAAGTAACAAGGAGAAGCCAACACTTATCATGCTCATTTCCAGGCATGAAGATGAGCAGCAGAAAGAAGAAAATCAACTTATTTATCCACCACAGAACAATTGTATTTTTAGTCAAAACAAGTGGGTGTGTTCTTTTGTTCTTTTTTTTTAAGTCTTTAAATGCCCACCCTTTCCACACCCCTTGTTAGCTGGTCAGAGGCATAAAAAACACCCCAGGTTGGTCAAAAAAGGGAGATATTTTACAGAACCAATTAATAGCTTTGTTTAGCCAACTTGTTTCATTGATTAGCTATAGGTAGGTAGGCCATTTACTTCAGTTTTGTTTTCCAAGAAGTGCAGTTGCACAGTTGGTTGCCCCTGTTTAGAGACGACATGGTTTGTTTTAGTTTTGTTTTTGCTACTCTTGCTTTTCTAATAGCTGAGTTACAAAGTTTTTTTTTGAGTTGCAAAGGATAGGAATTGACTCCTATGCCCAATGGATAGGTTATGCTACTAGTCTAAGATGCTTAGTAGGCAAGCATATAGCAGAGGTCACCAAAAATGTTACCTAATTGTGCTTTTCAGCCCAATCAGGTTAGGTTGGGAAAGCTCTAATGTTTTCTACTTTGAAGAAGAAGAAAGGAAGCAAGTGACTTCAAATGAAGCAAGGACTTGAGAATATCATATCAAAATAGTCAAGAGAGAGGCTTCAACCTCTACATTTTATCTAACAAGTTTGTTCACTGTACAGATACAGGTCCCTGAAGACCATTCATCTATGCCATTTTCATTCAAAATATAAAGGCTTACATATAATATGAAGGGTCACATTACCCTTGGAATTCAAAAAAGAGCTATGGAAGGTGAAAATTATTTAAAAAAAAAAAATTGGCAGGGTCATAACTCCTCGCTACTTTATCAAAATTCAAAGTTTTTAGACTCATTAGAAAGATAAAGCAAATATCTAGTTCGAGTTACAAGTTGCTAAGGCTAATGCCAATGTTGGCTCAAGGTGGTTTGCCCTGATTCCGCTCATAAGGCCTTCGAAAATGCAATTTACTAAGATGTAGAAAATATCGAAAAAAAATATTATATTTTCAATATTTTCCCAAAAATGCCATTCTAGACTTGATCAGAAGTCTTTCAAGGTACACAAAAATAGGAGAGGAGTTGAACTGAAGTGTAGGGTCATGTAGGGAGAGATATTTAGAGTTTTATTTTTGACATGACTCTTTTTGATATTTTCTTGGCTAAGTACTTTGAGACTTGGAGTTCTGAGCTATTTTTGCTCATCTTGGAGGAGTTTTGGGGCCTAAATTTTAGGCTTTTCACTTGTGCTCGCCCATCAACTTGGAGTTGCTTTTTTCAAACTCATTCATGCATATTTTTGAGTTCAGTTGAGTTCGAGTTTACTGCCCATTCACTTTTTGGGGACAGTTTTCTATTAAATGGAAAAAAGCTTATGCTTTTTTCCTCAATTTTTGCTTTTTACCTTTGCACAACAGCAAAGAAGAGATTGTCTTGTAACTTAGTTTATTTTTTTTACAGTTTATTCAGCAATAGTAGTTCATTTTTTCAGCAAATTCATTATTGTTATGCAGAGATTCCTTTCAGTTTCTAATACAATCAGGGGTTCTTCTTTCCAAATTTAGGTGTCTTGTTCATTGTGTGAGTGATTTCATGAGAATTTACTCTGTTTTAGTTTAAAACCTTTAAATTCTTTGTCTCATTTACTAGATGCAAGTATACAAATTTTAGCTTATTACAGGTCATAGTTTGTGCAAGAATTGTTCATGCCTTTCTATGAAATACTTATGTAATCAGATTGATCAGTTTGGGTTGTATGAATAGATATGTTGAAGGGTCATTGTGAATCATATTACAAATTTAAGTTAAAATATTGGTGCATCACCCCCTTTAGAATAGATTTTTTAATGCTAGAGAGTGCTTCTGGATTTAACTGTGTATATTTTTGCTTCAACGTTTCGGATCACACTCAGTGATCCATCATCAGGAAGAGGATGTTTATGAATTGGATTGAAAACTTACCCTTTAAAAAGGAAGAACAAGAGGGGGTAGGGTTGGTGAGGAGGACCAAACAATAAGTAAAAAATGATGAATTAAGTTCCAAACCAATGAACATGTAGTGAAAGGAAATATCACACAATAATATAAGAAAAAATAACACAGTAATCAATCAAGAAATATATTGAAAGAGATTACTGTGTTATTCTTTCTTATATTATTGTGTGATAATTCCTTTCACTACATGTTCATTGGTTTGGAACTTAATTCATCATTTTTTACTTATTGTTTGGTCCTCCTCACCAACCCTACCCCCTCATGTTCTTCCTTTTTAAAGGGTAAGTTTGCAATCCAATTCATAGACATCCTCTTCCTGATGATGGATCACTGAGTGTGATCAGAAATGTTGAAGCAAAAACATACACAATTAAATCCAGAAGCACTCTCTAGCATTATTTCATGGACTGTGGAAAACTCATGCCTGCTATAGATTTTTTAGTTCAATTTCATTTTATACAGCATTCTTCTCTCTTTTCTTCATCAAGATATAGATCCAAAGGGGCATTTAAAGGGAGCCAGTTCTTCCATAAGTTAATTCTTGAAACAGACAAACCCACAGTCTGAGAATGTTCCCATGTTGTACAGGATTGCCAAGCTTGTAAAGGCTTAGCATTTAGGGCACAATCCTTCATGACAAAAATTCCACCTCTAAGAAGATCCACAAAACAATGGAAACCAGTTGACAGGTATAGCCCATGAGATTTCCATTGTGTATTTGCTTTATTGAGTACTGATGATGAGCCTAGATCCTACAGGGAATCTATTCATGCAGATGATAGTGAGTCTTGGCAATTAGCCATGTGGGAGGAGATGATGGCTTTAGACTCTTGTGATACTTGGGATCTTGCTCATTTTCCCAAAGGGAGAAAGTCCATAGGATGTAAATGGGTCTTCAAGAAGAAGTTTGGAGTAGATGGTTCATTAGATAAGTACAAGGCTAGACTAGTAGCCAAGGGCTACTCCCAGAGAGAGGGAGTTGATTTCGGTGAAATATTCTCTCCTGTTACTAAATTAACTTATATTAGATTTCTCTTATCCATTGTTGCAGCCTTTGATTGGGAAATAGAGAAAATGGATGTTAAGACTGTGTTATTGCATGGAGATTGTTACACCCCATGTGTTTCTATCTACTTACTATTTACCTAGTTTGGTTAATTTGTTTGGAAAGTGAGTGATTATGGATTTTTGCATCTGTATATGTGTTTTTATCCATTTACTATAGATTGGATATTTTGTGAAAATTGAAGTATTTATGAATATTTGCATCTATGTGTGTTATCTGTCTTGAATGCAATATAATGAGAAAAAGAATAATGCAATGTCTTGTATTAAATGTGGTTATTGTTAATGAATGATTATATTTTAATCAGTTAACTACTCTTGCGATGACCTAAGTGGAATGCTCCCAACATATTCATGACTTTATTTACTTTCAAGTTAAACTTAGTGAATCCTAGTTAGTAGAACAAGTGGCATGTTACACGTGGTATCAGAGCCTGGGTTTCAGCTCTAGAATCTATGTGCTCACTATGATTTCCTATCCAACATTATGAGTCTAATGTTGGAATTCTTGTGCTAGGATGGTGCGTCTCAAGATGCCTGCAAGGAAATCAGTCACCAAGAACGAGAGCTACCTCACAGCCAAGAAAGAAAGGGAAGCCCTTGTACGAACCATCAAGGGAACCAATGATATTAATGACATATGGCTAGGAGATGAGGAAACCCTGAGTCATGCACTTTCTTGGGTGAGCCAAGAGAAAAGAAGAATGAGGGATGATGCCAACTTTAATCATCTGCCATCAGTGTCTCCAACCAAGTCGGCATCCTTACCACTTTCTCGGGATATGCCCTCAGAAAATAGTGTGAGCCCCGCTATGTTGTTTAGGGATCCACGTATTCCTCCCTTGTCTGAGATAATTGTAATTTCTTCCAGTGATGAGTTAGAGGGGTATGGACCCCGAGATTATGTATTTGAAGAAAAATTGGAGGGATATACTCACTCACCCCTGTAGATGAGAGTGAATCTGATGGATACTCTCCTTCGGACTATCTTAATAGTCATTCAATGTAAATCCAAGGATATTTAAATCCTTATGTCCATGAATAAAAGAAAGTTTTCTTATCAAAAGCTTGAGTTTTATGTCTTTTGGAAAAATGTTATGATTATAAATGTTCTTTTTGGAAAAGTTAGATGATTTATGAATGATAAGTAAACAATCAGAGAATCTGACCTTAATGGAACCTACAGGGTAAACTTTATAGGAAAGAATGGTTCGGACCAAAAGTAACCCTAGAGGGAGTGAAGAAGTAGGACAATAGTCAGGGGACATGAACACAAAGTTGGATCATATTCTTGTGATGATGATAGAGACTAAGGAAAGAGTAGGGATCTTAGAGCAAAAAGAAAAGAATGAAGCAGGAAAAAAGGTCCCTGATGGTGAGAAAGATTAGAAGATTCTCGTGTTCACACTTGAGCAAGTGAACATGAAAATGAGGGATCACCCCAAACCCAGTCCTCTTTTCAAAAATATACTAAAAGGACTAAAAGAAGAAAGATGGCAAAGGAGCTATCTCAAGATATGAGGAAAATTACACCTCCAAAGTTTGAAGGTAGCACTAGTGGGGATGTGGTTGAGGCATGGCTTGTGGAAATGGAAAAATACTTTGAGATCAGAAACTATTCTGAGGTCACTAAGGCAGTATGGGGAGCTTTTCAGTTGGCAGGTGAAGCATCCAGTTGGTGGATGAGTAAGAAGACGAAACTAGGAATTAGTTCAACTCAACTCACTTGGATGGAATTTGTGGAAATATTCTGAAAATATTGGTTGCCCCAACTTTTCTATGATCAAAAGCTCTCAGATGTTTAGAATTTGAGGCAAGGAAACTCCTTGGTTAGTGAATATTGGGAGAAGTTCACACGTCTTCTAAGGTATGTGCCTATGTATCAAGCTGATGAGCGATTCCGCATAAGAAAGTTCATTATGGGGTTGAACAATCAGATAGGCGGAGAAGTGGATATACATGGTCCTACCACCATGGACCTTGTATACGAGAAAGCTCTAAAGCAAGAGCAGAAATCGAAGTCTATTGCCAACTACCGTGAAAAGAATAGGAAAAAGTTTAACTGGTCTCAGAATAAACAAACTTCTAGAAAACCTAATGAGGTGCAAGGATTTCAAAAGCAAGGAGAAAATAATTTTCAAAATAATTGGAGTGAACTAAAGAAGGACCAGAAAGGAAATAACAAAAGTAACTTCAACAACACTGCTAGGAACATCACCAATTCAGAGAGAGTTCCTGGAAAGAAGGGGCCAGTTAAAGGATGTTTCAACTGCGATGGTAATCACTATGCTAGCCAATGCCCCAACAAGCCTTCAGGATCGCAACCTCGTGGTAATTCTCTTCCACCATAGCGGGAGGCATTTCAACAAAGGATACACGCTATAGTAAATAACAGACAGGATGAATACCAGATCACTCCAGTGGAAATAGCAGGTACTTTATCTAGTATACCCATTTCTATTTTAATAGATACTGGTGCCACATAAAACTTTATTTCACCTAGATTAGCTAGTAAAATGTCTAGAAGAGCTGGTTATATGGGAAAATCATGGGTTGTTGAATACGCAAACTAGATAAGAGCTAGGGTGGACTGATGTCTATTTGAAGCAAGGGTTGAACTTCCTACTTTCTCTGCGGAAGTCAATTTGTATGTAGCTCCCTTAGGGTCTTATGATGTCATCTTAGGGATGAATTGGTTATGGAGGCATAGGGCTAAGGTAGATTGTCATGCAAAAACTGTGGAATGCTTAGATGATCTTGGAAATTGGGTATCTTTACAAGGGACACCTAGAGAAGTTAAGTTGTGACAAATCTCAGTTGTTCAAATGTATAGGGCAAAGAAGAAGGGATGTCAACTCTTTGCAGTAAAAATGGAAAAACTTGAGGAGTGTGAAGTTGAGGATGGAGAAATAGAAAATGCAGAAAGGACAGATATGGAGAAATACCCTATCCTTAGAGATTTTGGGGATGTATTTCTAGAAGAATTACCAGGATTACCTCCCAAAAGAGTGTTTGGTTTCTCCATTGACCTTATTCCAGGATCAGAACCTATCTCCAAGGTACCGTATAGAATGACAACAATTGAATTGATGGAGTTAAAATCTCAGTTGGAAGAATTGTTGTCCAAAGGATTGATAAGGCCAAGTGTTTCACCTTGGGGAGCACCAGTGATCTTTGTCAAGAAGAAGGATGGAACATTTTGATTGTGTATAGATTACCAGATGCTCAATAAAGCAACAGTGAAGAATAAGTATTCGTTGCCACATATTGATGATCTCTTTGATCAAATGTGAGGTGCAACTGTGTTTTCCAAAATTGATCTGAGGTCAGGATATCACCAGTTGAGAATCAAGGATGAAGACATTTCTAAGACTGCTTTCAGAACAAGGTATGGCCATTATGAGTTTACAGTCTTACCTTTTGGGTTAAGAAATGCACCTGCAACATTCATGAACCTCATGAATAGTGTATTTAGAGACTGCTTGGATAAATTTGTTTTGGTCTTCTTGGATGATATTTTGATTTACTCCAAGAATGAAGAGGAACATTTTCAACATTTGAAAATGGTACTCCAACGGCTAAGAGAGCATAAGTTGTACAGGAAACTTTCCAAGTGTACCTTCTTTTAGAAGGAAGTACAATATTTGGACCATGTGATTTCAGCCAAAGGGATTGCAGTTGATCTAGCCAAGATCAAAGCAATACTTGAGTGGCCAATGCCAAAGAATGTTTCCAAAGTAAGAAGTTTCATGGGTTTGGCTAGATATTACCGTAAGTTTGTGAAAAACTTTTCTAGTGTAGCTTTTCCTATCACATCTCTTCAGAGGAAAGGGAAAAAGTTTGATTGGACTAAAAAATGTCAAGAGGCATTTGATCTCCTAAAGAAGAAGTTCACCATGGATCTGATTTTGAAAGTGCCAGATCCAGAAGGTAATTTTGTAGTAATCACGGATGCATCAAGAGAAGGTCTAGGTGGAGTATTGATGCAAGGAGGGTAAGTCATTGCATATGAGTCAAGGAAGCTAAAGCCTTATGAACATAATTATGCGTCACATGATTTGGAGTTAGCAGTAATAGTTCATGCATTGCAGATGTGGAGACACTATTTGATGGGTAAACCTTTTGAACTAAAAACTGACCATCATGGTTTGAAGTATCTATTTACACAACCTAATCTTAATGCAAGGCAAAGAAGGTGGTTAGAGTTGATATCAAACTATGATTTTGACATTAACTACATCAAGGGAAAGGAAAATAGAGTTGCTAACACCTTAAGTCAAAGAAGGCATATATCTTCTTTGGTAGTAATTCAGACAGACTTCAAAAGTTGAGTATTGCAAAGATCCAAGGGTGACGAGTTCTATGAACAAGTCAAGCAAGCACTCTCGAGAGATTTGCAAGATAAGAGGTATGAAGGATTTAATTTTGAACCAAATGGATTATTGAGATTTAATGGAAGAATTTATGTACCTGATGTTGGTGAACTAAGGAATTTGGTATGGAAAGAAGTTCATAATGCACCATACTCAGGGCATCCTGGTGTTACCAAGATGTTAGCGGATGTAAAGCTGTTATATTTCTGGAAGGGGATGAAAGGGGATGCCACAAGGTTTATGGAAAGTTGTTTAGAATGTTAGAGAGTAAAAGTAGAACATCATCATCCTGCAGGTTTACTACATCCTCATGATATACCAGAAAGTAAGTGGTAGGTTATTAGCATGGATTTTGTGCAAGGTCTTCCAATGTCGAGGAATAAGCACAATGCCATTCTAGCAGTCATAGATAAGATTACTAAGGTAGCACATTTCATACCAGGTAATCTTTCAGATGGAGCTCCAGTAATAGCTCAGAAGTTTATTCAGGAGGTGTTTAGATTGCATGGGATTCCTGAAAAAGATTATTTCTGATAGGGATGCTCATGTAACTTCTATGTTCTGGGAAACCTTATTTTCTTCTCTAGGAACTTAGTTAAATATAAATTCAGCTTATCATCCGGAAACAGATGGGCAAATGGAAAGAGTAAACCAAGTACTAGAAGATCTTCTAAGAATGTATTGCATGGATCAGCAATACAAATGGAAGGATTATTTACCTTTGGTAGAGTTTGCATACAATAACTCTAATCATTCTGCAATAAAGATTGCTCTATTTGAAGCATTGTATGGTAGGAAATGTTGAAATCCTATAAGCTGGGATAAGCTAGAAGATAGGATAAGTCTTGGGCCAGAAATGTTGTTAGATATGGAAGAACAAGTTAAGATTATTAAGCAAAGGTTGGTAGAAGCTAATGACAGGCAAAAGAGTTATGGAGATGCCAAACAGGTTTCTAGGAATTTTTCTGTTGGGGATAAGGTGTTGTTGAGAGTAAAACCCCATAAGAGTTTGGTAAAGTTTGGAAAGTCATCCAAACTAGCTCCGTGTTATGTAGGTCCATTTGAGGTCCTAGAAGTAGTCAATCCTGTTGCATACAGAATTGCTTTGCCACCAACTCTTGCTAGGATGCATAATGTTTTTCATGTGTCATATCTTAAGAAGTATGTTCCAAGGGATAACCATGTTATTGACTGGAATGATTTACAGGTACACGACCTAGGGGTGGTAACAATCGAGCCTCTCAAGGTGCTCAAAATGCGTAAGTTTCACTTACGTAATAGAGAGGTTTTGCAATGCAAGGTCTAATGGGATCAGTATGCAGAAGATTATGCCACTTGGGAGGATTATGCCGAGATAAAGCAAAAGTTTTCGCAAGTCATTCTGGTTTTTGAAAGTTCTTGAAAAACAATATGTTTTGTGATATGATACTCTTTATGTTTTACTATGTTATGATAATGCTTGATACTTAAAGATCATCGGGGACGATGATTCACAAGGGGGGAGTATGTTACACCCCATGTGTTTCTATCTACTTACTATTTACCTAGTTTGGCTTATTTGTTTGGAAAGTGAGTGATTATGGATTTCTGCATCTGTATATGTGTTTTTATTCATTTACTATAGATTGGATATTTTGTGAAAATTGAAGTATTTATGAATCTTTGCATCTATGTGTGTTATCTGTCTTGAATGCAATATAATGAGAAAAAGAATAATGCAATGTCTTGTATTAAATGTGGTTATTGTTAATTAATGATTATATTTTGATCAATTAACTACTCTTGCGATGACCTAAGTGGATGCAGGAATAGGTTGTCCCTCATCCAGTTGGTGGCCAAGAGTATTGAAGATAGACAAGTATACAAACATGTGATTCTATTTACCAGTTAAGATCTTGAAGCTTCTATGTAATTTATGAAAAAAGTTGTAAAAGTTGAATATTGAATTCTTTTATTGAGAAATGTAATTTGGTTATGTAATAGAAGTTTGAAATATGTTTCAAATGTGCATTATATCAAATGTTCGGAGGAAAATTTTTATTATTCCTGTTATGAATTCACGACTTTATTTACTTTCAAATTAAACTTAGTGAATCCTAGTTGGTAGAACAAGTGGCATGTTATAGAGATCTTGAGGAAGAAATTTACATGCAATAGCCTACAGGATTTGAGGTAAAAGGGAAAGAACATTGGGTTTGCAGATTAAAGAGGTCTCTTTATGGTCTGAAACAATCCCCCAGAATGTGGTACCAGAAGTTTGATTCATTTGTTTTGAAATTGGGCTTTGTTAGAAGTGAGGATGATCACTATGTTTACATTCATTATATTGATGATTATATTCTAATAATTGCATTGTATGTTGATGAAATGTTATTTTTCAACAATACTAAGGGTATGATCAGTGAGTTGAAAGCCAACTTTTAGGTGCATTCGATATGAAGGATCTTGGAGCAGCTAGATATATTTTGGGTATGGAGATTATGAAGGATAGAGGTAATAGAAAGCTTTGGTTATCTCAGAGTAAGTATGTGAATACCATTTTTCAAAGATTTGAATACCATTTTGCAAAGATTTAGTACATCAAGTAGGATTGTAACCTAGTTAGAATCCCTTTAGCCATTGGTACTAAGCTAACATTATATATGTGTCCTAAGAATGAGGATGATTTAGAGGATATGTCAAATGTGTCATATGCTAATGCAGTAGGGAGTTCAATGTATGTAATGGTTTGTACTAGGCCAGATATTGCCCAAGCAATGGGAGTTTTGAGCAGGTTTATGCCTAATCTTGGTAGACAGCATTGGAATTATGCGAAGAGAGTGTTTAGATATCTAGTAGGTACTCCTAATTACTATTTAGTTTGGTACTAATGGTGCTGACAAAACTTTGGACATACAGGGATTTTTTGATGCAGATTGGGCAGATGATTTGGATAGTCGAAGGTCTACCAGTGCCTATGTATTTACTTTGTTTGGAGGAGCAGTGAGTTGAATGAGCAAAAGGCAGCCCACGGTTGCTTTGTCCACCACCAAAGCAGAGTATATGGCTACTACCCATGTCTCTAAGGAGGCAGTTTGGTTGAGGAGATTGTGTACAAGTATTGTTTTTTATTGCAGGGTCATTTAGATTGGTTGTGATAGCCAAAGTGCTATTTGTTTGGCCATGAATCCTATGTATCATGATCGAACTAAGCATGTTGATGTTCAATATCACTTTGTTCGAGAAATGGTTGCATTAAATGAATAGATTGAGCTGAAGAAGGTGGACACTCAAGAGAATATTGTAGATGCTTTAACATAGCCTGTGAGTAATAGAGGAGTTTGTTTTGTGCAGAGAGGCCATGGGTGTTGTTTCTAGTGCCTAATTATTTTATGGTTTTCCTATGGGTATTTACATGTATGATGTCAAGTGGGAGAATGTTAGGATTAAGGTGCCATCAACCTTATAAATCTTTGTATTTGTTATTTCTATTATTATTTGTAAATCACCTATAAGGGATGTACAAGTTTCACCAGTAGTGGTAAAAAATATTTATTGTCCACGGTAATTACAGAGTTACCAGTCGTAGTTACGAGATATTATTTATCAATGGTAATTGTAATTAGTCAATGTAACTAAAGTTAGGCGGCCCACTTGGAAGAATCACCTATTTTGGGGTTATGACATGTGGCATAGATGTTGTAAGGTGTAAGAGAATCTATGACAACTATAAGTTGTCATAACAATCTATGACATCTATGACAACCTATGACATGTCATAAGATGTTGTAAGTTGCTATTCTTGGTTTTAGGCGCCTAAGGTTGCATGGGAATCTTTGGACAAGTGTCTAATGCATGTATGATAGTATTTACTGTTGCATGTTGGAGTTTCCAAGATAGGGAATCTTGGATGCCTATCTTGGAGGTTTGGCTTGTTCTATATAAACATTGCATAGTAGATGATATGCAATACAATTTACAAGTACTCAGGTTCTATCGGATTGAGGACTGAAGAAACAAAGGAAGTGCATGTATTGTAATTTCCAATTTGAAGATAATACAACTTGAAGCCTCTTTTCTTGGTAGAGTTTTTTTACCCGAAAGGGTTTTCTCCATGTTACATATTGTGTTGTGTCCAGTTCTTCATGCATATTATTTTTGTGTAGTGGGTTTTATTTCTATTGCAATCTCTATTGATTCTACATTGTTTAGAGGACATAAATGAGGTTAAAATCATAATTATGTTGTGTTTTGTACCTTCATTTCTAACACTTGCTAGCAAGGATGTTTCTCCACATGAGCGTCATTGTGGTCATAGCCACAATGTTCATTCAAGACATGGCTCTCGTGGGTCCCATGGATGCCCTCAACATCGATGTCATGGTTGGTCCCCCCGCCACATGGGTAGTCCTTTACTTCTCAATATGATTGTGGTCTCCCGAGTTGGCATGCTAGTGGGAAGTTCCCTCGCTTGGACCTTGCTATTTCACCTATTCACATAGCTCTTGGTGATCAAGAAGAAGAAAAAGACAAGAAGGATGCCATCACAGGTGAGGAGCCCATTCCTAATGCCCAAGATCCTCTATATGGCTAGGGAAAACCCATCATAATGACCTCCCCCCTCCTTCCACCAGTATAGCTCTTGCTACTTAGTGATGTGTTCACTTTTGTTTTTCCTACTTTCTAACATAATTTCTTGGGAGTGTGATTCAATTCCACCCATATTTTATGTGAATTGTGTATTATAATTTTACATCTTAATATAGAAGGTGCACTATCCATCATTAAAAAAAATAAAAATTATCTTATTATTTCTCAAATATAAAAGAATTATATTTAAAGTTTAAATTTAGCTAAAATAAATTATTTGTAATAGTTAATATGTAATTTGAATAAATACAATAACATACTACATCAAACAAGTCCTAGTACTTGAATATGTATTAATAAGAACAAAGATAGCAATAATTTATGTCTCTATTTTGGTTCTTGAAAATGGTAAAAAAAAGGGTTAATCATCAAGATTCCAAAAACAATGTATATTAAATATAATATAAATATATTTTATAAATAATATAATAAGAAAGTTTACACATTATTCACAAATCTAACTACTATTTAAAATTTATAAATTTTATTGAAATATAAATGTATGTTTACAAACATTAATATTAATCTATTGATAAATAAGTTTGAGCACATAGCTAGTATATGTATATTTAAAAAAATATATCTACATAGGAGCTATTTTTATTGGAAAAGTAAGAACAATTATTAATAAGAATAAAAATAATTTCTATCTGGAAACATCTTTTTATTGGAGTGAGAACAATTATTAATTAGTAAAAGAAACCATTTATATAAAAATAATTTTTTTTAAAAGTGAAATAGACAGGTCCAATAATTTTTAAAAAGAAAATGCTTGTTTGAAAGCAATTATTAAATATCCATAGTTTTTGTATTTTCTCCACTTTTTTTCCAATTGCCTTTATAGTATTCCCTACAATATTTTAAAAGCGTTTCCAATTTCTTTTTGCTTTTTGTTTTTAATTTTTTTAATACTTATTTACATTGAAAATGAGTGCTCTCATCTCCACCCATGGTGACTATAGAATGCCTCTCCCCCTAATCTAATAATTAACTCATTGTTGCCATTAACACTAGTATATACAGGTCCTACAATTTAATATGATCGTTCTACATGTGGAAAAAAATTAAGGAGGCAATTTAATTCTACAAAATTTGCAAGCTCAATAGAGATTTTAATTTTTTTTTTGAAAAAAAACTATATTTAAAGAACAAAAAATTACAACACTCAGTGTTCAAGAGAGAGCACCAACAGAACAAAATCAGCCCACAATACACTACAGTTAGACCTGACCACTGCCATGAGATTTAAACTTCAAAGAGAACAACAATACCAAATTATAATGAACACACCATATCCTTAACAACACTCCTTCCCATATCTTACTACCTAAATCAGGCAACCGCTGAAATTTCTCTTCTTGCCCTTTCGTTTTGGGCAAGGCCTCTTCTTCTGATCTCCTACCCCATTAGTATATTTTATTGATTGAGAAGAGGCCAAGTCCTGAGGTAAATTGCAGAAAGTAGGCCCATGCCACGCTCTGCGAGGAAGCTTTTCGCCGAAATTGAATTTGTCTGGTTCGGGAAGATGTGTGTGGATTTTAGCAGTCTCAGGAGTCCAGTCATCTTCGCCCTCAACCATGAAATTGAGAAGACAGACAACATCTTTTAAACAATCGCCCTTTATACTGAAATTATCAGTTTTTCCAGGCTTAAATCGGTTTTCTTCCTCTCCCTCGTTCAGATGCTTTTTGAAAACCTCTATACCGTTCTTGTCCCGGAACCTTACATGCACAGGGTCTATGGTCCCTTTTTTCTTGGGTGAGAAGAATGAATCCTCTGTCTTCACCTCTACTATATATGAACATTTTCCCTACAAATATTAAGACATACAATCATAATTTAGTAAATGATTTCTTATAATTGAAACAAAACTTGAGAATTGTTTTTATTCAATGCTCTCAAAGTTGGGGTTTACATTAAAATATATATATTATAACATAGGTAACCTCTAAGCACAAGTAAATTTTGCAAATGAGACAGACCTGTTCTGAGGTTTCCAAATTTTTTAAAATAGAGAAAAGAATGTAGGCTGCCCAGTCAGCTGCTATGCACATTTTTCATTCATAAAAATTGATAAGCTGTTGACAGGGCAACCTGCCTGCTATTTTTTCTTAAAAATCTATAAAATCAGAAAAATGATTAAGCCCAAATAGTACAGAGAATTGTATGGAGATTGCAATCAGATAGTTTGGACGATTGTTTACTACATTTGTCTCTGGATGAAGTGATAGAAAGATTGATTGAGATGTCTTCTTAAGAGTAGATAATTGTACATTCAATTCTCATTTTAGCCCTTTCAAAATTACCTTTTGACTGTTGAAGCCCACAATTATAACTAGAACCAATGAGGATTGAGATATTGAAAAAAAAGGAATGGGGTTGCAAATTGCCTAAATTTGATGGCCGAATGGCTGTATTTAGTAGTCATTTTAGCCATAAAATACAATTAAAATTTTAGAAAGACTGTATCACTTGAAAGGTAAGATTTTAGGTAAACTATCAAAATTTCTATGTAATTATTCATATATATAGACTTCAATATTTGAAAGGCAACTTCAAATAGATGACCATCTCAAAAAAATTGCTTGACAGGCAAGATAGATTGTCAAATTTAGGCCGTGGTTGCAATATATTGGGATAGTTCCAGGAAGTGGAGACAAGTTGCAGTGAGACATGACACAAGCTAAATGATTAAGATTTTGGGCAGATTGGAGATTGGCTGTAGTTAAATGATACAGAAACTAAAGGATTGAGATGGTGGCAAGAGAGGAAAGATGGTTGAATTTTTTATAGCACTACTTATTTCTGACAGTGAAGGAACCAAGCAATTGGGTGGAACACCCCAGAAGCAGATGGAAGGTCTGAGGTTTGAGTTGTATTTGTTCATGGATAACTTATACTAGAGTTAGCAGCATTTTGTAATAGGGATTCTGGGCCCTTCAAAACCTGTTTTACCTTTTAATCAAAAAGTTGTACTAAGAGCTAAACTGGGAGTTCCATACTCGTGTGACATTAACATAGGGATTTCAGTCATATTGTAAGAAATGCAGCTGGGTTGCAGTCAGATTGCTCATAAGCCCACGGATTGAGACAGTGACAAGAAAGCAATCTGGGGGATTGGGTTACAAGTAAGAATTGCAGAGGACAATCTTCTAAACAAGTAAAATTCACTTTCATCAACTGTACGTACTCTAAAGCATAAAAGCAATATAAGCAATCTAAGATGCAACTAATACTCTATATTAGAATCTAGAAACCAATCTGTTGTAAAGACTAATGATCACTCCACCTTCTTACAAGAAATCAATACAAAATTGTGAACTAAAAATTCATAAAGATTAATGTTATACCGTAGTAGAATTAATATATAGATAGATAGACAGAGAAGAAATTTTTATAACCTCATCGGCAGCACAGATGGGCTCGGGTGGAGCGAAATTCAGAGCAAGAAACACTATGACCCATGCCATAGGTCCCATGACCATCTCTGCAGAGAAAATTCAAGAACAGATTAAGAAATGAAAAAAAACTGAAATGAGCCTGGGCCTAGAGCTATAGGTGTAGTAAGGAATGGTTTGAGAAGTGTTATTATACTAAATTCAGTTCCTTTTTTCAGAGAATAAGAATAGAAAAAAGAAAAAGAAGAAAACTAAAAATCAGGCTTGGAGAGAATTAGGACCCACTTCAATTGACAGCACTTGTAAGTAATTTGGAAAATCTTGTTTCGAGATTGCTTTGAATTTGAATGCAGCAATTTTTCAGTAGATGTTATATAAATTCGTGAAGGAAAGCTCAATAAAGTAGTTAAAGGAACGGAAGAACTAGTTAATGGTGTGGACAAGAAGGATTGAAATGGACCCCTTGCAGTAGACCAGAGTATCTAAAGACATTTAGTACACATTATTCTTCTAAAATGAACTACTAGATAAATGGGTTCTGCACCCCATTAAAGTAAATGACGAATGCAAAATTCCTGTCAGGATGCCCTTTTGGTTGGGAAGCTTGGCATTCACTCCACTAGGCCCAGTTTTCCAAAAAAATTCTAAAGTTTCTGCACTTCTGTTGCTGTCCATTAAAGTAAATGACGAATGCAAAATTCTTCTCAGGCAATTTTTTATTAAGCACTGCTCTTTTGGTAGGGAAGATTAGCATTCACTTTATTAAAGTTTCTGCACTTTTGTTGCTGAAATCTTGGGGACTATTACCTTTTTTAAGATTTTTTGGAAGTAAAATTATTGTAATTAAAACTGTTTGACTGGTTATTACTAATTGTATTTGGGGATCAATTATATGGTAGTATTTTTTTATGTAAAACAAATATTTATCTATGCAAATTTTTTTAACAAATAGTATTAAAAAAATAAATTATCAACAATTTGATTAATAAATTTTATTAATCAAAAGGGCTTATCCAATCAAAAACAATTTGAATAACAAATTTTATCTCTTATTCTAATTGACTAATATTTTTCACTATTATGCCTCCACATAAATCCAGCAGAAAACATAATTAAATACTCATTGATAGTACAATTTCAATTAAACTTTTCTATATAAATATTTGTAAAACAAGTGCCACTTAGTGGCATGGTGTTTGCATTGAAATATTGTAATAATAAATTTGTTTTGATTTGTAGTGTTATATTACTTCAACTTTTCATTATTATGATGTAATATGTGAATTAATATGTTAATTAAAATAATATAAATATCTTAAATATATCTATCTAAAAAATCTTCAGAAATATGTTATTTTATTTATAGATGTATTTTGTGTTTATTTAGAACCATTTAAAATTATTGTATTTTTATTTACTTAAGAGTAAAAAAGGGTAGACCAATATTTGTGCATTAAGTCATGTTTTGTTGGTGAGCTGATGTGGCATCATTTTTAGATCTAAAGAACACATTTCATTCAATTATAAGTACTTACAGTCAACACTAACAAGCTTAAAGTCACAACTATTAGTGCTAAACTTTTAAAAATATTGGGCCTTAAATCCATAAATATTATCACAACTATTGGAACATGCTCAACTATTGGGTCCTCTCCCCTAAATAGCTTTACATAAAATAAAATATCTTCAATAAATAAAACAAAACATGTTATAGAACTATTTACAAAAAAAAAAAGTGAAAAATTATTATATGGGTAAAAAGTATCTAAAAGTGAAAATAACTTATAAAATATTTTTTTAAAGAGGGGTAAAAATTTATTATAAAAAAACCACGGGTACATAACAAAGAAAGCAATAGACCACAGAGAGAAAAAATAGAACCACACCCAACCAAACCAAAACTCAAACATCCCACCACATCAAGGCCCCAAAAAGGGACCACAACTAACCCTCCATGTCCTCAGAGATCAACCTTTCCAAAGTTTGAACACAATCATGGGACAAAAGATCCCACTCCCTAACATTCCAATCCCACCCCTGATCAGAATCTGTCTAACCACCGACACAAGCTACCACTGCATGCCTTCCACAACCTGCTCATTCAGCATGTTAATCACAATCTGAGAGTCAAATTTACAAATAACCCTTTTCCAGCTTAAAGCACACCCTCTCTCCATAGCATAAAGAATAACTAGGGCCTCCATCAAATTGTTTGATTGTTGCCCCTTATAAATAGAAAAGAAGGACAGGACAATTCCCAAACACCTAGAGGTGGAGGAGTCCATCTTCCCTCTCTTTGAATCTTTCCCTTGGAGTGGCCCCTTTTCCGAGGCCAGGAAGGCCAAAGGCATCCTTCCACTAACTTCAAATTTTGGGCCACCTGCAAATCCCCACCATCCAACCTAATAGAAAAATCACATTTCACTACTAAAGTCTCTTGGACATAGTAAGAACCCTCTACCACAACTATTGAGCCACCAACTGCCTTCCTTGAAAAATTCTTCAATTTCTTTCCAGCCAAAGTTGCCACACAATAAAAGAAGGACAAATAGTCCAAGCTACCTAAAGATAAGAGGCCTTAGCCAGGGGTCTTCCCAATCTTCTCCAAAAATCCACCAGAGGAGAGGCATGAACACAGCCCTACTTCCAAACACCCCACCAAATGTGCCAAATCTCTTTGGCCAAGGAACACTGATAAAAACAAATGAGAAAGACTCTCCTCACTGTTGTGACACAGGAAGCAAATAGAAGGACCTAGAAATCCCCTCTTTCACATGTTATCCCAAGTGGAGTAAAAACAATTAAACCGAAGGTGAAAAGAAATAGTTATTTTATGAGGGAGAGCATAAAATATCATCACAAATTATTTGATTAAAGTGAATGATAAAACCTTTTTGTTATGAAGGGGTGTTGTTAATCATGTGGGTAAGTTGGTTGAATAACTACCCATCAAAATATTATAAATATGTGAATTTGATGTGTAGGAAATATATGCGGAGATTCTGCTGATATGTATTTTGATCCTTGAAAAGAATATAAATTATTAAAGATTATTCTAATGTTATTTTTGTTGCTTTCCTTTTAAAATATGAATTTCATTATAACAATTAATTAAATTAATAATTCATTCTATTTAATATTTTAACTTTACTCAGAAAAGACCCATCACAATTTGGTATTAGAGCTTATTTAAAAGGGATTTTTTTTATCTTTTGAATTTTTTTGGTAATAAAAACTATATCAACAAAACAAAAACAATAAACCATTAGATAAATACCAGCAATCAAATATTAGATAATATCCAACATTTTTTAAAATTACTGACAAAACAAAAACAATAAACCATTAGATAAATACCAGCATTCAAATATTAGATAATATCCAACATTTTTCTTAAAATAACTGCATAGACTGTCTTTGTCTCTCAAAACCATGTCTTAAAAAACTCATTTGCATTTCTATTTTTCACTATTTTTTTAATGGCTCACAAATTAATTATACAACTGGGGTCTTGGGCATTATCACCCTTACACAGCATGCGGGCACGCCAGCCCAGCAAAGGCACGCATGGCCTGCGAACTCATTGGCCATGCGAGTGCCATTGGCCATGCGAGTGCCACCACCACAAGCGAGCGACTTGACCACAGATAAAGCTTCTTTTGACATATGAAGCTTGGTGTGAGTATATTTTTTATTTTATATATTTAATTTTCTCTGGGTTGTTGAAACATTAAAGTTTAGAAAAAAAAAAAAAAGAGGATAGGTTAAAGTTTTCTTTTCCTTCTAGGTATATTTTACAATGTTTGATGTTCATTTTGTATGGACTATAATATAAATATATTCAAGAGATACAATAATTTGTTATATGTTTGTAATTTTTTTTTTTTAATTGAGAAAATTAAATGTTCTTTTATTATTATATTTTATACTCCATACTTTTCTAATGAGTAATTGATTTCAATATTAAATTGAAAAAATGAACTTATGCCAATTACAAATTATATAAAGTTATTAGACAATTTTTTTTTCTTTTTCTTTTAGATTTTTACCCATTTCAAAAATTAAAGACAATTGGCCCTAGAAATAATTTTACCTTGGTGAATCAAATAACCTTTTGTTCTCCACAATTCTTTATCTTAATATATATAATCATAATATTTTTCCTAAGCTAGTAGGAATCAAGGGAGTGTTTCTATTTTGACTCAATCTTTTTGTGTTAACAGATTGATCCCTGACAATGGCACCGAAAAGCGACTATAAAGCCTATGAGGCATTAAAACAAACCAATCAAGCCTTGTCAAATGAAATTTCCCAACTAGCCTCGCAAGTACAAGAACTTAAACAAGTTAGGGATAACAAAAATCACTCTCATGTCGAAATGTCTTACAAAAATGATGATGGCACTTTTGACAATGGCATCGGAAAGCGACCACAAAGCCTATGAGGCATTAGAACAAACCAATCAAGCCTTTTTAAATGAAATTTCCCAACTAACCTCGCAAGTACAAGAACTTAAACAACAAGTTAGGGATAACAAAAATCACTCTCGTGTTAAAATGTCTTATGAAAACAATGATGGCACTTTCCAAAATAATTCTAGGCATATGAAACAAAATATTAGGAATAAAACTAATAAAAAACAAAAAGAAATAAACAAAGAAACATGAATCAACTGATGAAGATTTAAGCTCCAATGATTCTAGCTCTGAGTCTTCTAATAGAAACATTAAAAGGAAAATAAAGAAGGAACTAAGTAGCTTTTCCTGTAAAATTAAGTTTCCTAAGTATAATGGAGAGGCTAGAATTGGAGAAGAAGCAGAATAGTGGTTGACTAATCTTGAATGATATTTTTATTTACAAAATACTAGTAGTCATGGTAGAACACAAATTGTCACCTATCAATTGAGGAATATTGCTTTAAACTAGTTACAAGTGTTGCAAGTATGTGCAGTTGATGCAAGTAGTGTTGTCATTGATGTCAACATGTTACTCTGGTGTTGTCATTAGTTTCAACTGGTTGAGCAAGAGATAAGGATAAAGGTTGACTTCAAAGAGTAATGGTACAGTGATCCAGAAAGTGATAACCAAGCATAAGGATAAGGAGATAGGTGTGCAGATTAGTTTGATTGATAATCTTGCAAGAGGGTTTGATCCTCTTCCTCACAAGATGACTTTACTCTTCAAGAAGATTTCATCTGGTAAGAAGATATGTTATGAAATTTGGCTAAGTGTCAATTTGACAGAGTTCCGGTAATTTGGTCCACATTGGTTCGCTATTGAAGATCTTGCTCTGCCGTTCTAGAAATATGGTTAAATTAGTCATTGGATACATCTAAATCTAGAATTTTGCCTTCTCATGATCTCCGGTGTGAAAGATGTGAACAGCAGATGTCCAGAATATTAGAGTACAGTTGTTTCTGATGCGGAGCATGTAAGTAAATGGATCCGTATTTCTCCAGCATGGAATATCTTTCTTTGTAGTTGCAAGGTGTTGATAGTGAATGTTTAGAGAGTCCAAATCCAAAGGTTAAGGTTCTGAAGTCCTCTAAAATGAGAGTTAGTGTTGACAGAGTATCGCACTCTGTATAGACAGTTAATTGACAATGCTAGTGATGATTTGAGTTACTCTGCATTTCACCGCAAGTGAATGGTTTGATGTGCAGATTTGAGGATAAGATTATAAATGTTTATAGCATGTATATCCCAAGTTTTAAGCATTTGGGAGGTCCACATACCAATTTGTGAAATAACAAATAGTTCACATTATTGTTGTCTTGCCAATAAAGATGACCTGAAGGTGTTGATGGTGTGCGAAGGGTATAAATGCTTGGTGAAGTTAAGTGCCCGAGCTATTTTAGGTCCATACCGACCTATTTGAATTTGTTTCAAAGTTTGAATCTTGGCGCGAAGTGTGTGATTAAAGTTTTGGGGCCAATAAGTCCTATATGGCATGTTTTGCATGTTACATCCAATTAGGCCGACTTAATTGATGTTGTGAAAGAAGTGGATAGATATGAAGGGTTATTTTCAGTGTTTTGTGAAATGTATGGTATGAGTATGATCTAAATGATGTGAAAAGAGTCTATGGATGCGAATTAAGTGAATACAAAGCAGAGGAGTCTAGTATTTTAGAATAGTGTGCAGATTACTGTGTTTGTATTTTGAGCTTCATTGGAGTTGTACTTCATGCATATGTTAGATGCAATTGTAAAAAATTCAATCCTGGTAGTGAGCCACCTATTCTCTTATATCTTTCTCTTTCAAGACAATGAATCCTTTGGCAGTGAGCCACCTATAGTGAGCATTCTTAGATAGTGAGTCCACCAACTATATCAACCTTAACCGATTGCTTTAATATAATATATTTTGAGTTAATCCTCATCGTGGTTTTTCCCATTTTAGGTTTTCCATGTAAAAATCATGGTGTTCATGTGTTATGAATTGTGGCTACATGTTTTATGCTTAATTTCCTTTACTACAAATTGAACATGCTAAATGGATTAAGAGGTTTGATGTGTAAATGGTTTAAGAGAATACTGATTCACTCCCCCCCCTCTCAGTATTCTAGGTGTTCAACAGCAAGATACCATACAATCCCTTAATTTGCAAACACTTAAAATTAAATGGGATCAATTTAAAACACTCTTTCAAAAAAATATCTTTCAGATCATTTTATACAAGAACAACGAAATAAATCTTTTGAACTCAAACAAAGAGGGCAAACCATAAGTGAATATAAACAAAATTATGAGCGATTAAACCGCTTTGTAACTTTTATAGAAGGTAGAGATCGAGTTGTACACTTTATATTTGGTTTGTGAGATGAGTATAAAGCAAATGTTGTTGGTGTAAAAAACCTGCAATAGTTGATGAAGCAGCTCAAATGGCAGAACAGTTTGAAAAACATAATAGTTTTGTATGACAAAAACAAGAGAAGCATAGAAGAAGACATAATGATTCTTTCTTTGAACCAAGAAAGGGAAGGGATCAACCACCTCATAATAACATTCATTGTCATACAGTTGATATATCCACACATAAAACTGATAATTATTTTAGAAGAAAAGTACCACGAGATCTCAAATGTTATATTTGTACAAGGAATCATTATGCTATGGATTGTCCTATAAGAGCAAATCAAAATTCCCAATGACGTAATGATCATTCGAACCCTCCTACACAACCATAAATGGATATCTATGCCGCTGTCGATATAGGTACTATTCATTGTCAAATATCATTGGTAGAAATTAATGGTAAAATCAATGGCCAAAATGTAATTTTTCTTGTAGACTTTGGTAGTACTTATAGTTTTATTTCTCCTAACGTAGTGTCCAAATTAAAACTTGTGTCTAGAAATATCACTCCTATTAAAGTTGAAATGGTTAATGGTAGAATAATTAAACACACTTTCATGTTTTAAATTTAGGGAAATATGATGCAATTATTGGCATGAATTTGTTAGAGAAGAACAATACTTTTATAGGATGTGAAAATAAACAGGTACTCCTTGGATCAGACACGAGGACATGACAAATTTTACAAGGGAGAGAAGACCTCTCAATATTAAAACTATTTTTGTCATGCAAATTAAATGCAGTGTTAGAAAAGATTGCAAACTTTTTTGTGTTATGCTAAGTCCAATAGGTGACAAATTTAAATTAGACATTAATATTAAACATATTGTTCAATAATTTAAAGATGTCTTTCCCAATGAATTGAATAGTTTACCTCTTAGATGTTCAGTAGAACATGCAATTGATTTAGTTCTAGAACCTATTTCTAAAGCTCCCTATCGACAATCTATTCCTGAACTAATTGAATTAAAATTTTAATTAACTCAATTATTGAAGAGGGAAAATTACGACCTAGTTTTCTCCCTGGGGTGATCCTGTATTATTTATGAAGAAGAAAGATGGAACCATGAGACTATGTATCGATTATCGACAACTTAATAAACTAACCATCAAGAATAAGTATCCACTACCTCGAATTGATGATCTTTTGGATCAATTAAATGGTGCTAAATGTTTTTCAAAAATTGATTTACGATCTGGTTATCATTAGATTTGCATCAAAGAGTCTGACATTGCTAAAATCGCTTTCCGAACTAAAAATGGCCATTATGAGTTTGTTGTAATGCCATTTGGATTAACTAATGCTCCTACAATTTTTATGACACTCATGTATGATGTTTTTTTGTCTATTTTTGGATGTTTTTGTGATCATTTTCTTGGATGACATTATGGTGTACTCAAAGAATGAGGAAGAACATGAATACCATCTTAAGCTTGTACTAGAAACTCTATAGAAACATAAACTATATGCAAAACTTAGTAAATGCAAATTTTTCAAATTTGAAGTACCTTATTTAAGTCACATAGTTTCAGAAAAGGGTATTTCACTTGACCCTACTAAAACTAAAGCCATTTAAGATTGGCCTATACCTAAGGATGCCTATGAAATAAAAAAAAATTAAGATTATATGGATTTTATCATAGATTTGTTAAAAATTATTCTAAAATTGTTGTACCTTTAACAGATCTCACAAAAAAAAGAGAAAAGTTATAAATGGACTCTAGAATGTGATAAAGCATTTAACACTTTAAATACTTTGTTGGCATCTGCACCCATTCTTTGTATTCTAGATTTTAGTAAACCTTTTGTTGTAATTACAGATGACTGTGGCACAGGTATAGGAGGTGTTTTGATGCAGGACAACGAGGTAGTATGTTACAAATCAAGGAAACTATTACCTGCTGAAAATAATACTCGCACCAACTATTTGAGTAGCACCAACTGTTTGTACCTACTCATAGATTGACTTGTATGAGTAGGTACAACAGTTGGTGCGAGTAGGCACATACTATGTTTTATAGTTCTCCAAGTGTACCACAACTTGATCTCGTGATTAAACGGAGCAGCCCACTCAGCACATAATTAGCAAATATGTATTTTGATCCTTGAAAAGAATATAAATTATTAAAGATTATTCTAATGTTATTTTCTTTCTTTCCTTTTAAAATATATTTATATAAATTAAATTTAATATGCAATATTCTAGTTTACTTTCTTCAAAATGCATGAATTTCATTATAACAATTAATCACATTAATAATTCATTTTGCTCAATATTTTAACTTTACTCCAAAAAGACCCATCACAAAACAACTCTAAAGTAAATATTTTTTTATAATAGAAATAAATTAAACAATGTAAATAAAATAAATAAAGTAAACAATGTAAATAAATAATGCCCCCACCATCGGTCCCATCGGTTACTTTGAAGTCCTTAGGTACATAAATCTCTTGGTTCAACACATGGTAGAGCCCTATAGGTTGGTGGGTAGAGTGGGCATAGTAGCCCATTTAGATTTTTTGCTATTTTTTTTCCTGCTAGTTGTTGCAACCATAGACCTCCATACTTCATTGCACCCATCATTAGATGCTATGCTCTTATCTCACCACTTTATTGTTTGACCCCATCACATCCACATATTTCTTGCTCAATAGCTGATAGGCTTTTATATGCGAGCATTACAGTGCTCAGAATTATCTCACACCATAAAAATCACATTGAAAAAGTATTCTAAACTTTCTGATTGTTCCTATCGGCATATTCCTTAAACCTCCTATGGGTGCAAGTGCTAGTTTGTAGTGCATTGCAAGGTTTTAGTACCTAATTTAAGTGGTACACTCTTTGTTTAAAGCACCCATCCTCCTAACCATTGATCTTGGTGGACCTTCACGCCCACCGTTAAATCAACCTATACTAAGGTATTTCCCTTCGCCTCGTGCAGCAATAAAATATAATGTTTAGATAGCAAAAGGATGATGCACGGTATGGTTTGAGTTCAATGTATTTTGGTCTATCATAACTCAATTTTAATGCATTTATCCCTTATGTTTGCCCATCTTATGCCCATTTTGATATAGTTTTGGTTTGTTTCACCTTCCAGTAGGCATAAGTTGTCTCTCCTACGACAATCACACATAGTGGATCCCAGTAGATGTATAGGGATATGTATTAAATGGAAGCACTATATGTATTTTGACTATCAAATTTCTAGTAAATAAATAATATATTTCTTTCAGTTTTCACATAGACGTATTTAAGATATCTATAATAGTATTATTCTAGTTTAGAACTATTTAGGAATTATTTTATTTTTAATTGCTTAAGAGTAATTTTATTTTAGTTAAATATAATTTACATTATTTATTGAAGAGTTATTTATATTTACTTAAAATAACTCTTAAGTAAATAAAAATATTTTTTTTTGAGGTAAGAACTACCAGAGGGAACATCTCCCATTAAATAAATGCGGTTAAGGGAACCGCTCCCACAAAATTCATATAAAAAATGCATGCCCTAAAAACCCAAGGGTGCCAAAATCAAAATAAAACAGCCCACCTAGGCAGACTATGTTTCACTACCCTGACCGCCAATCCCTTTCATGAATGATCTCAGAGACATTTGATGTTTTCCTCCTTTCTGGGAGGAAGTCTTCCTATTTTTTACTACAGTCCATTCTTGTTCATGCTGAGATGTGGCATGACGAAACTCCTCCACAGATTTCTCCATATCCCCAACTGATATCTTCGTGGTCGGATCCTGTGTTCTCACATTGTCATCATTCTGCAAAGTTACTGGCTTATGCTTAAATTCAACATTCGAAGGGTCCCTCACTTCAAAGGAGCACTTTGGAGAAACAGACCTAGTTATAGCCACCTGATCATCACCCGATGTACCTGTTGTGCCTTGCACACATGCCCCATTTTGCCAAATGGAGACCCCCTCTTTTTCTTTGGCTTGGAGTCTCAAACTTTTGCTACTTATGATGATAAGAAGGTGAATTTGTGCTTAGAATGCAAGATTTGCTTCAAATTTGGGTATTTTGCATGTTTGGAATTATTTGATGTCTTGCATGATTGATTTGGAAGTGTCTTGAGTGGTCTTGTGCTTAAATGATAGTCATTTGTTGCCTTTTGCACTAAGAATGGCCCCAACTACCTTTTGCGCTAAAAACAGCCCCTACCGACCTTAGCACTAAAATCCTTCCTCACAAACTAGCGCTAAAAAATGCACTCATTGCACATATCCTATCGGGTCCAAAACCTTCGTCGATCCACTTGCACTTAAATTCCCTGCTAAGGAGATTTGCACTAGAAAAGCACCCTACCGACTTGCACCGAAATATTCCCCAACTAACTTTGTGCAGTAGAAGCCAAAACTCGCACTAAGTCGGTGCAAGTCAAAATCTGCGTCAAACCCATTTTGCGCTAAAACCACTCGCCACGAACCTGTGCTAAAAAGTGCACCGACTGACCTATTTAATTAGTCAGTCCGAACCAGAATCCCCGCTAGGTCAGTTGGAGGTGAAATCCCCGCTAGGTCAATTGGAGGACAAATCCCCACTAGGTTAGTTGGAGGTGAAATCCCCGCTAGGTCAGTTGGAGGTGAAATCCCCGCTAGGTCAGTTGGAGGTGAAATTCCCACTAAGTCAATGACCCCCAAAAGCAGTGTTTTTTGGTATTTTGGCCTGAAATTTGAGTTTTTCAAGGAGAAAATTGGATTTTCTTGATGGATTTGAATTGCACAATCATTTGTCACATCATG
Organism: Cunninghamia lanceolata; assembly: GCA_027924645.1. NCBI lineage: Eukaryota > Viridiplantae > Streptophyta > Pinopsida > Cupressales > Cupressaceae > Cunninghamia > Cunninghamia lanceolata. The sequence continues at coordinate 2,082,324 of BSBN01001245.1, forward strand.
ATGAACATTTTACCAAGTTTGTGTGGATTTTTAGCATGTTTTACGACAATTAATGTTACTACACATGAAAAGTCTGTGAGCCCCAAAAATCTCACTTTTTGCAGAAAGGGCTAGAAAAACATGAAATAAAAGTCTACAAATGGATTCTAATGGCCCCAAAAACTTCCCTAATCATCATATTGGCCAAATGGGTACTCAAAAATGATGAAAAACTTAGAAAATCATGCAAAAATCACTAGATTTATGAAGTTGTCTATAAGGAAACAACATTGACAATGAGTTGTCCTAGATTAATCTGTGGCTGCAAATGGACATATTCTAATTCAAAATGATGGAAAATAACTTGTTAAGATGAAATTGATGCTTTGCCTCATTGATTGCAGGTCTAAGAGGATAAAGGAGCCAATTGGAGCCATCTTGGAAGGTGAACACACAAGAGGTGCAATGCTGACCCAGAACTACAGAATCGACATTCTATCAACCAAATTGCTATTGCACATGCAAAAGGAAATTAGTATGATGTCCAAGATGATGGAGATGAGCTACAAGAGCTAAAGACATAAAATATCAAGTCTACTTCATTGTTGTTCCTACAAATCCAGTCCAATGTCCAAGTGATCTAGTCCAAGGGTCATAACTCCTAGTAATTTGATCAAAATTTAAACTTCTTGGACTCATTGGAAAGGTAAACTAATTATCTAGTTTGAGCTACTCAATTGCTCGGCGTTAAGTTTCGAGCCCCCATTCCGCTTCGAAAGCCTCCGAAAATGTAATTTACTATGATGTAGAAAATACCAAGAATTATATTTTTGATATTTTCCCAAATTTACCACTCAAATGACCTTGGACTAGATCATCAAGACATGCATACAGCTATCCCAATAGTCCAATCATCAAGAATCAGTCCAGCAAGCATCTAGTTGCATATACCTTCACCAAAATACTCCTTTTGATCCAGTCAGCACTTGGAATCCTGTGAATCCACATCAGCTCAAGTTTTCAAGTGTCATGTGACTCTATTTTGGCTTTATTAGGCCTTGAAAATTGACTTTTCATCATATACCACCAAATGGGTATCCATTTTGTCCAGATTCAATGTATTTGTAAGTTGTATTTTGTCTTTTTCCTAGAGGACAAATGCAAATCCGAAAATGTAACAAACTGTTGTACTTCATTAAATGCCATGTAATATGGACCATTGGTGTTGAGTTAATCTCCACCGTGCATTGAAAACTCGGTATGGTGCCTTGTCTATAAAACGGCCATCCTTTTCTCTCATTTGTAAGTAAGATTTGATAATGAATTGTTGATATTCTGCCAAATTGTGATCAATACAAAGCAAGTTTTGCAGGTTGCTGAGAATTTGTGTTCTTGTGTTATCCTCTTTGGTTTTCATGGTTCATATCAATTTGAATTTAATTAGTTGTACTTTTGCAATGATGGGTAAATGTTAAGATATCTGATGAATGCTTTGGTCCATACTATTAGTGTTTGTTGATGCTAAGTTGTTGTGTATAGTTAGCCTGGGCCCTGTCATTGAATATAGTTCGGTTGCATTCCACTTGTTAAGTTGCACCATTGTCCGGGTGTTTAATGAGTGAATGCAATTTAAAAATCATAGGGATCCTTTGAAGATTGCATCATTTCTTGCAACATTGTGGGTTTCCTATCCTGGTGAAACAGGGAATGGTTTATTGAAAGTATTTGTCTATCTGCAGCATTTTACCCCGTTGTGACTATCACTTAGGATCTCTTATCTCTTCTCTCTCTCCCTTTTCCTTTTGCATTTTATTTAAATAAAGTTTGGTAGATTTAGGATTTGAGCAGCATTACATTGATCATCTGCTAAAATTTCAAACTTCACAGTCTAAACCACCTAGGGTTTCTGCATATACATTGCTGCCATTTTTCATAAGCCCTGCATTTCATGTAAGACCCCTTGTTGGCACAGCTAGACATACCACTGAGTCATTCCAAGCAAGCTAAGACCTAGTTGTATTATCCTTAAGGCATGTTAGGTCTCAAAAATGCAGGTTGCTGATCCTAAGAGGATGCCAGGCTCTATGCTTAGATTTGCAACATTTTTGAACTAACTTGACGAAATCAACCTTCAAGGTTTGATGATTTCCTACACTTTAGGTCCTGCTACACCTAGGTGGGTGAACCTTGGGAATTAAGGTAGACTGAATGTGAATGTATTGACTAATTAAATCTATCCACAATGGCATATGGTTCAGGATAGATGAAAGCTTGCTAACTAATTCTTATATCTAATGAGTGGTTGGTATAAATTGTATAAGCAATATCAAGGTGAATTTTAAATGATGAAATAGAAATAAGACCAGTGCCTTGTTGGGTAAATAGAGTCAAATGAAGGACTAAGACTAGTGGCTTATAGTGGACAATAATTCTAATTGTTTGGCACAATTTTAGTTTATAACTTGTATAAACGTGCAAGGGAATGACTAACAAACTCTTCTTAATAATCCAACCAATATAATCAGATATCTTATAATTCACCAGAAGGTATTTTAATCCTTACTTGAAGGAACCAATTGAAATGAATGAGCAAGAATAACAGATAATATTATCTTGGAGATAGAATGGCAATCCTAATTATATGGCTCTACTTAGTAATCCAAACTTAATACTTCCAGGCTACCGTGACTGATCAGAAGGATTTTAATTCCTCAAATGGAAACCAATTTACTCAATCACACAGATATAGTGAATGTGTATTGACAAATTAAATATATGCTTGATATATTAATTTGAATAACAAGGAAATATAGAACTGGAGAAAACCACAGAATTGAGTAACTATAACAAACAATTGATACCAAGATAGAAACACTGAATCAGAGAACTTCAATCTACTACTTCAAATAAAACATGCAACATAGTCTTTATGAAACATTGTAAATTATATATATGTATATTTATTCTACTGCTGATGATCTTTCAGCACCAATTGTTTGAACTTATATAGGTATTTCTATGAAGAGACATAACTCTTCATTAAGTCCTTTTGGGAATTTGACAAGATTAACAACCATTACATAACTATGCTTAGGCTCTATTCAGCCATAAGTAAATTTTAGCCAGATGGTCCAAGTACTCTTGATCTCGATGGGAATTAGTAAGCTCAATGGCACTTCTTGTAATCATTTCAATTGTGACCATCTTTCCAAGGCATTTACAAGCTTCTCCAGATGCAGAATTCTTGTCTTTAAGAGCTCCCATAGCCTCGTGTAATATAGTTTGACAATCAACATTCCACTCTTCTTTTCTTTTTAGTTCTCCATCACTCTTAAATAAGGCGGGCACTCCTGCATTAGAAGCTTCAGCATCTTCCTTAGCATCATTTTTGAGTTGATCATAGTATTTCTGATGTTGCTCAATCAATGCTTTAGTATTGGAGATACCTGCATTGTCAGAAGCATCTTTACTTTGTATCTCATTCAACTTCTCCTGCATTCTCTGTTCGAGCCTTTCATGTTCTTTAATTGCTTTGTAATTATGAGAGTAATTATCCCAAAATAGATTGAACCAGTGTATCATGTTTGCATGTCTGCTCTGTAGCACAGTGACAAGTGTATCTATCTAAATTTGCAATGCCTGATCTGGGGATAATTCTTGAGTGCCTTGTGAGCTTTCTCCTTGAGTCAATCTCTTTGTTGATTGCCCAAAAGTACTCTTAACTGCATCCTTCAAGTAGTCATTTTCTTTTGTTAGTCTTTCACAGCTCAATTTATATGCATCCCTTTCCTTGATCAACACTTGAGCTTGTGCTTTGTTTAATTTCGCAACATTGATGCCAATGTCTGTTGTAATCAGAGGGTCAGTTTCCCCTGCTTTTAAAGTCATGATATGGCCGAAAGTCTTTTCAGTATCTATGATGGCTGTCTTCTTATGGGGAGGATATAGCACCCATATTATCAATGAATTTTCATCATTATTGTATCTTGTACCCATATATACTTCATTAACTCCCTCTGGAGTGAGTTTATACTTATCATCTGCACTATTTAGAAAACTGTCAAAAACCAAAGTAGAATTCAAGTCAAGACCAGGAAAAATCATAACTCCTGCATCCTTAAGCAATTGTCTACCCCTGCTAGGAGCCATATCCTACATCTCTTTCTCTACTGTTACTTTCAGCATATCTAACAATTATTTTTCATTATCAGCAGAGACATCATCCACTGATTCTCTAATTTCTTTTCCTTTGCATTTGTACAAAACTGACTTAAATTATTTTGAGTGAATAAATTTATCATCAGAAATGAAAGAATCATAGGCTATCTGATGTGGATCCTCATCAGCAGACCCCTCCTCATCATGTATTACAACAGGAGGCTGATATTGTAGCATTTTCCTTTTGGACATTTCTATTGTTTTGTCCTATGGCTCTTCTTGCTCTACCTGTCCTTCAATCTCAGAGGATACAACCTCAATCTCTGCTAGCTGCTTTTTCTTCTCACTTAGATCCCTTTTATACTTTTCTATCACCAACTCCACCTCAGCCTCTTCTAAATTTCTAATAAAATCATCATGTGGATAAGGTATGTGCATGTATCCACTGAGATTTTGTTTTCTTCATGCAGAGTCAATAAAACCTTTAGGGTCAAACCCTTTCCTTGCCTCAGCACTCCTCATATTATAATGCGTCAACTTATCCATAATGAGATTATAACCCTCTTTTGACACCATAGTAAAATCTCCAAAACATAAAGTACTGGGCATAAAGGATTGTTTATCATGTGAGCTCAAATGCATTACATTTGAGCAATGCATCTACCTTATTATCTCTAAATAAGCAATTCTGTCAGGGACAGTTTTGGGCAATATGAATGGAGTGTCTTCAAAACTATATATTCTGATCATGGTAGCATCTTCAAAACAATACCAGTCTCCCCAATTATGAGTGACAGTAGGGGGGCCACCAAAATCTCTCGGCCTGATGAACCTTTTTATCTCAATTGAGATCGAATATTCACAAGGGTGGCTAAAATATCTGTACAGTACTTTTACACTGTGTTCTTCAAATTGGGCATAACTAGAATGGGCATATCTACTGTCCCATATTCTAGTCCACATTTGTACTAGCAATTTTTCCCCCCTCTTATCTGCAGCAACAACTTTAAGTTCACTTGGCCATAACCCTACTTCCTAGCTGAAATACAACACCATGTGCATAAGCAATGAGTAATGCTCAAAAGAGCATGCTGGGGAGCTGTTTTTTATTGCAGACAAGCCAAAATCTATTCTATTAACAATATAGGCAGCATAGTCAAACTGCCTTGCATTATGACACTGAATGTCAATAGCTATAACCATCAAAGGGATGGTCATGAACTCAGGGACCTCTGAACCAAGGACTTGGCCCACAGAATAATAAGTGTGCTGTATATATGGTTCAAATATAGCTACATGAAAAGGAGGACCATCATTTTCAGTTAGAGGCATCACTTCTCCTTCAACTCTGGGCCTATGAATGGGCAACCTCCATCCATTGTAGGTTGTGTCCATTCTCCAATATTCCCTCTCCAGGTCTTCATAAATAATGGGGACAGTGCACAAATCATCTAGATTAAATACTTCACAAATGGCATTTTTTGACAAATGTACAATTGGCTCCCCCTGTGGGTTGCATATAGCTTTCAGGCTTGGGCTATATTGTTTGGCAAGTAGTTGGAGGAGTTCAACATTCAGGAATACATTAGGCACGACCAATTTTCCCAAATTCAAGTGCCATGGGTTTGACACAGGAGCATTCCTGAACCTTCTATTATAATGGAATCTAAAAAGCTCATATCCTCTTATTGGGGTCCAGATATCTCCCAAGTGCTTACATTTATCTTCTAATTTTTCAACTTCTGCCCTAAGTTGAGCAGATCTTCTGGCCTTGGGAGTTGACCTAGGCAATTGATCAATTAAGTCCTGATTGAGTTTTTTGTCTTTTATTTTTTCTTCAGGGGTTTGATTAGTTTTTTGTTTTTTAGATTTACTAGTTTCCCCTTGTGATTTTCTACCTTTTCCCTTTCCCGGAGTATCCATATTCAAATTTTGGTAGAAAATTCAAACACAGGCTATACACAATGGTTCGTATGTAAGTACCTGTTGTTCTGTGGCTATGATCGAAATCCTCTACTTGCGCTTCAAGAATTCCTCTGTATTCTCTTCTTAGACAACTCTGTCAATTATAATTACAATGATCTTAAAAGATTTCATCACCATCTGCATTTAATTGTTTGATCAATTCAATGGCATTCATCGCTGTGAAATGTCACATCGCCATAACTCCTGTCATCGACATGATTTTCAAAATGTCTGGGTGACCTTAATATCTCCTCATGGCATGAACAATCAATCGGCGTGACCCCTCAATTGTATTCCTGATGCTATGTTAAGTCATATCTTAAGCGGGCGCGACCATCGGCATGACTTCTTTCATCACCGTGTGTTTTAGATTTCCCTCTGATATAGTGAGTCCTACTGATATGACTATCGGTGAGGGTCTCACCGACATGTGTGACAACAATTTGTTATCAGGGAGATCAATACCATCGAGATAATATATTTATGTTTCCCCGAGCTTCGTCGTCCTCCCAATAATCTTCTTTACTCTGGATCGGAATGACTATCTTAATATCTCACCGACATGGTTAAAACTTCTTATCAATGGGTGTGACTTTATTTCCATCGGAGTGAGATATACCATCGGGGTAATTCTTTTTAGATCACCCGATCACAATTATCTCCCCGATGGCTACTTTACATTCCTTATCGGAGAGAATCTATCAAAGTGTCACCGACACCCCTTCATCGCTGTGACTTGTGAGTCGGCAAGACATTATTGCTTCATCCTGATGTTTATTTCTTGCCGATGGTTATTGTTGCCTTTGTCCCCGTAAGATATTTAGTGAGACTCTTGCCGATATATTTCATCGGTATAATATATACCATTGGAGTAGCTTTTAAAGGACCACCCGATGATTACTAGTCATACCAATCAGTGTGACTGCTTGGTTCTCTTACCGATAAAAGGCCATCGGTATTACTTCTCCTATCAGCAACTCTTACAAATCTCATTCCGATCTTTACTCTCACGCCAATATTCATTTTCATTGATTTCTTATGTATCGGTATAAGCAACACAAAGTCTTGCCGATATATTGAATTTTAATTAATTTTGCATTGCTTAGCCATGGACATCTTGTGGGATGTCTCAAATTTTTGCTATGGTTTTGGGATGTTTTATGATTTTGCTCAAATATGGTGAAGTGAGAATACAGTAAAAATTTTAAATTTTTACTATCACAACAGGGCAATCCTATCTTGGATAGGATACCTTTTTCAAGAGAGGTGTGATACTAGCAATCATACCTGCATTGTTGTGTGTTAAAACACTCATCAACAGTACCCTTCTTTGCCTCAGGAGAGAACGCCATAGTTTTCGAGGACCCATTGGAGACCACCTCTAGGGCCACGACATAGTGATGAAAGCCCGCGCCTTTCCACCAAGTGGGTTTCTCACTCGGAGCTTGTCTATCTAGATCTGACCCCTTCTTTTTGAGACACTGGGAGAAATGATGTCCCATGGAAAAGCATATCCTGCACCTAAAGTTGATCTTTTCATAATCAACGGGTTGCAACCAACTCCTATGACCCACCTTGAGAGAAATTTCAACAGGAAGATCCTTTGTGAGGTCCATTTCCACAAGAATGTGTGCGAAGGGGGTGTATTGGTATTTGATGATCTCATCAGAAACACCATAAAATTTCCCAATTCCATTGCCAATGGCCTTGAGACTGCTTATCTCTCAGAATTGCAAGGGTAAATATGGCAAGCACACCCAAAGGAGAGCAGAGGAGAATGAATTAGTTCAGGGATCGAAAGTTGGGACCCAAGGTTTGTAGCAGAGAAAGTCGCCTTTGAAAACCACAAGACCAGATTTTAAAACCAACTCCATATCTTTGAGCGATTCAAATTCAAGGATAAAGAAACCTCTAGTGCATGGATAGATGTAGATGTCATCCTCCATCGATTTTTTCCAATGTTCTTTGATCCAAGCATGAAGCTCACATAGTTTGGGCCAAAGTTTGGAAAATTTGCATATTAGTGAATGCTCTTTTAGGTATTCTTCTCGCTTGACAACCTCCTTATCCATGTAAATTTTGATAACAGGTGTGGATTTCGTGGAAGTTTCAAGTTGTTTGTTGATTCGTGGAACCCTAACCGAGACTGTGCCAATGGCCTTCACCGACTCCACATTAATCTCCTTAAAGGCCAGATGACTCTTGGGTGGGCAAGTTTTTGGAGCAGATTTGGAAGCCCACACAGATGCAATGGCTTCATCTTGTGAGGGATCTCCATGAACCATACCCTGGATGCCCAAGGGCGAGGCTTGTTTCCAAGGTTTTTGATCGCAATCAAAGGATGAATAAGCCCTAGCATCCTAGTCTGAGCGTCCAAGTCCTGGTGATGAGGAGCACACAGCAGGAGCAGACAATTTATCACATATTAAACTTTTGAACACTGAACTTTTTGGAACTGGTCAACACTCCTTGCCTATCAGCAAGAAAATTCACCATCGGTCGTCTTCGAACTTGTCACTCCAACATCGCAACTCTTCCCGATGGGTGACTCTATGCTTCTTACCTGTTGGCAAGACAATTACTATCGGCCATGTTAGACTTTGCTTCGTCGATACGCCAATGACTTTTGTCTTTGGTGAGACTCTTCTCGTCAGTGAGCACTTACAAACTCTGATCGATGCACTGATGGACCAACCACTCCTCGGCGTGACTTCAACCTTCAGCGAACTTCCTTTTTGTGTCTTCGATACATTAGTCACTCTAATCACTCATCGGCCAGACGAACGCTATCGGTGAAACCTTAAGATCTCTTTCCATTAGCTAATTCCTCCTAATGGATCTCCGTCGGTATCACTTATCCCTTATCACCCCGATACGCCTCGATCAGTAAGACCAGCACTGTCAGTCCAACGCCAAGTTATCTACCCGATGACCTTATCATCCCGATATGAATCTTTAGACTGCAACGGTTTGAACCCCTCTTTGGCAAAATGAGATAGAACTCACATCGATAGAAATCTCTCCATCTCCTCGTTTCGGTCAAACAACCATTATTGGTCTAATGGCCAATTTACTCCCCGATGGTCCCAGTTTTACCGATGATGACCTCTGTGTCTCTCCGACTCTGCAGTTCATCTACTCTTCAACTGAACCCTAGCACATGGAGATGCTAGGTGATCTACTATACAAGGCACTCTGTTTGGATTCTTTGCGCCGTCAAACAGGAAAACAAAACAGGAAACAAAAACACATACTTGTACAATGAAGCCATTCCACTGATTTCAACAGAAATCGTACCAATGGAATGCTTCAGTGAATCATTTTGCAACAGACTACAGGAAAAGGGAATCTACTAAGCACAATTACAAAATCCTTGAATCTAAGAACAAGAAAACACAAAAGGGGATGGAACAGAGCTTTATTGTTCTTTAGCACAATTCATACATTCTTCCAGAATTGAACACACAACAGGACACAAAATAGAACCCCTCTCCAATGTTTGTTCTACTATGCCTTTAACCCACTGCTCTGGGAGGCCAACCATTTCTCAACTGATCGCTTATAAACTGAACAACAACTGAAAAGAAACAACATATGACTAGTTTTTTCATGCCTTGGAAGGCTTACAAATATAACTTATTGCAAATTGCCTATTACATCTTAAAACTACTCTATCATACCATGACAACAATAGATATTTGGACATAGTCCTTATTACATGAATGGTCCTCTAGGACCTTATTGAACAAAAAAGATGAACATCAAAGAAAGATGAATGGTCTTCTTGGTGCTCCTACACCATACACCCCACCTAGAAAAGAACTCATGCCACATGAGTTGATTCTTTGTCTTGCTCCACCTTTATCCTTTGCTGCCTCATGCCTTCCCCATGATCTCTAGACTGCAACTTGCTGCCATGGAATCAAAAACTCATGCCTAGCATTGTTGGCTTTACTCACACCTTGCCATGAGTGAGTGCTTGCAACCAGACCTATACTTTGTTTTCCATTCTTCCTTGCTGTCATCTCTGCCTGAACACCTTCATTCAAAATCTTGGTTGATGCTTCTTGTACTACTGCTATGGTAGAATATGATTGTCTTTCAACTCTTGTTTGCTCTAGAGGACAAACAATGGTCCCTGCTATGATAGCATCTCCTTCTTTCCAACCACCTTGTGGCTGCTTGTAGACCTGCTCTTTAACCTTCTTCTGATCCATTTTAGACATCACCATCTGATCTCCATCATTCAAAGTTGAAACCACCTTCAAACTTTGATCTTTGGCAACCCCACTCCTTGAGGTATCCTCAACTTTCCTTGTCTCTTCTTCATTGATCTTCACAAACTCTTTCTTACCCACCAAGATGACCTTGGCTGCCTTCTTTGCTTCAACATCCTCCTGCAATCGTGTCATCACAAAAGTCCTCCCATCCTTCTTGATGGTGTATGTGTTAGCATATCCATCATATAATGCTTGCCTATCAAATTGTCATGGCCTACCTAGAAGTAGGTGACAACATTCCATGGGCAAAATGTCACATAAAACTCTATCCTTATATTCTCCAATTTCAAAATCAACATATGCTTGTTCATCTACCAAAAGTGATTGACTATCACTTACCCAAGATGCTTTGTAAGGAGTTTGATGAGGAATCCTTTCTATGTTCAATTTATCCACCATTTCCCTAGACACCATATTATTTGTTGAACCAGAATCTATTACTACCTTGCATACTTTACCTTGGCTTTTGCAATTGGTCTTGAAAAGTGCTCTTATTTGTGATGGTTCAGTCTGCACTGGTTCTTCAAGCAGCGTCCTCTTGATCATCATATTTTCTCCCACCTCTGATGTCAAATTCACTTCAGGAGATGTCACACTCCCTGCATCCTCTTGATTCAATGTGGTTCTTCTCTCATTACCATGAGAAGTTGAGGCCTTCTCTGGACACTTATAAGCTAGGTGCCCTATCTAATTATAGTTATAACATCTCATATTAGAGAACTTGGATCCTCTACCTGATCCATCTGTCCCACCTCTTCCATTAGGCCTTCTTCCTCTGTAGCCTCCTCTGCTACTTGAGTCCCCAACTTGCTCTCCTTGGCTAGACTCACCATTAGGCCTCTGGTTAAGACTTCTTCCTCCAAAACTGTCTTGGCCTCTAAAATTTCTGCCACCTCCTCCTCTACCTTGCTGCTCACCTTTCCTCTTCAGCTTCTCTTCAGCTCTTAATGCTAGTTGAAAGCATTTTTCCATGGTTTCAGGGGTCAATAAACTTATCTCATCTTGAATATCGAACCTCAGACCATTTAGATACCTAACCACCTTAGCTTTTTCCTCCTCCATGTACCCACAATGAAGAGTGTATTTGTGAAACTCCTCGGTGTAAGTAGCTACATCCATATCTTTTTGCTTGAGATTTTGCATCCTCTTGTAGATCTGCACCTCATAGTCTGATGGAAGAAATTGGGACTTGATCCTCTCCAACATTTTGCTCCATGAAGAGATCATACTCTTCCCATTCTTTACCCTCTCTCCTTGGGTGTAATTCCACCATGTAAGGGCAGCACCTTTGAGTTTAGTTTTTTCAAACTTCACCCTCTTACTTTCAAGAACTTCCTTGTATTCGAAGTAGTTGTTTAGAGCCTCAATCCACTCCACAACCTCCTTGACATCCATCTTCCCACTGAACAATGGGATCTCCATCCTGGCCTCTGAAGAGTCTTTCCCAATTGCTTTGATGGCTTTAAGAAATTATTTTTGATCTGCAAGTATCTCTGCCTCCTGCCCTTGGGGTTCTTCTCCTTCTTCCCCTTCTTCTTCTCCATCAAATTTATCATCTAATTTTTTTCCTATCTTCAGTGCCTTCAACTCAACCTAGAGTGCTTCCTTGACTCCAATCTTGATCATCTCTTCCATCTCTTGGAACTTCTTAAGCACTTCTGTTGTCATCCCCTTTGGAGGCATGATGTTAGCCTCTCCTTCACTCTCTTATGCTGACATATACCAGATCAACAATAGAACCTTTTATGGCTCTGATACCAATATGATGAGGAGCGCATAGTGGGAGCAGACAATTTATCACATATTAAACTTTTGAACACTTGAACCTTTTGGAACTGGTCAACACTCCTTGCCTATCAGCAAGAAAATCACCATCAGTCATCTTTGAACTTGTCACTCCGACATCGCAACTCTTCCCGATGGGTGACTCTACGCTTCTTGCCTGTCGGCAAGAAAATTACTATCAGCCACGTTAGACTTTGCTTCACCGATACGCCGATGACTTTTGTCTTTGGTGAGACTCTTCTCGTCGATGAGCACTTACAAACTCTGACCGATGTACCGATGGACCAACCACTCTTTGGCGTGACTTCAACCTTCAGTAAACTTCCTTTTTGTGTCTTCGATACGTTAGTCACTCTAATCACTCATCGGCCAGATGAACGCTATCCACCAAACCTTAAGATCTCTTACCGTTAGCCGATTCCTCCTGATGGATCTCCATCGGTATCACTTATCCCTTATCACCTCGATACACCTCGATCGGTAAGACCAGCACTGTCGGTCCAATGCCAAGTTATCTACCCGATGACCTTATCATCCTGATATGAATCTTTAGACCGCAATGGCTTGAACCCCTCTTCGGCGAAACAAGACAGAACTCACGCCGATAGAAATCTCTCTGTCTCCTCATTTCAGTCAGACAACCATTGTCAGTCTAAAAGCCAATTTACTCCCCGATGGTCCTGGTCTTACCAACGATGACCTCTGTGTCTCTCTGACTCTGTGGTTCATCTACTCTTCAACCAAACCCTAGCACATGGAGATGCTAGGCAATCTACTGTGCAAGGCACTCCATTTGGATTCTCTGCGCCATCGAACAGGAAAACAAAACAAGAAACAAAAACACATACTTGTACAATGAAGCCATTCCACTAATTTCGACAGAAATCATACCAGTGGAATGCTTCAATGAATCATTTTGTAACAAACTACAGCAAAAGGGAATCTACTAAGCACAATTACAAAATCCTTGAATCTAAGAACAAGAAAACACAAAAGGGGACGGAACAGAGCTTTATTGTTCTTTAGCACAATTCATACATTCTTCCAGAATTGAACACATAACAGGACGCAAAACGGAACCCCTCTCCAATGTTTGTTTTGCTATGCCTTTAACCCACTGCTGTGGGAGGCCAACCGTTTCTCAACTGGTCGGTTACAAACTAAACAACAACTGAAAAGAAACAACATATGACTAGCTTTTTCATGCCTTGGAAGGCTTACAAATATAACTTATTACAAACTGCCTATTACATCTTAAAACTACTCTATCATACCATGACAACAATAGATATTTGGACATAGTCCTTATTACATGAATGGTCCTATAGGACCTTATTGAACAAACAAGATGAACATCAAAGCAAGATGAATGGTCTTCTTGGTGCTCCTGCACCACTAGGTCTGCCCACGTCTTGGAAGGAAAATCCAACATTACAGATGCATTTGCCAGAGGCGAGCGAAGGGTTCGCAGGGGCAGAAGTCGTGTGAAGCATTTTTTGATTGTTATAAGTAAATAAAAATAATTAAAATAAAGTAAAAATATAATTAAAATAAAAATTCATAAATTATTTTAAAGTGAAATAAAACAAGTAGTTTTAATATCTAGATGTATTTAAGATATCTATACTAGTTTTATTCTACTTTAGAACTATTTAATAGTTATTTTATTTTATTTATATTTTTTACTTTATTTTTCTCTCAAGAGACATTTTTTTTATTTAAGAGTTATTTTATAGTTTTAGTTTTTTAAACATACGTTGATCCAATTTTAATTTTTTCAATTTATACAATCACTACATGATACTTCATTGATGCCACATAGAATACCTCTAACATAATTATATTTATATAATATTGTTATACTATTATAATATAAAATAAAAATAATACAATTATATTTATATTAATTTTTATAATCAATAATTTAATATTAATATTAATATGGTAATATATTATTTACATTAGTAATACTTATTAATATATTCACTCGATAAGGGGTAGGTTTCATGATTGACGTCATGAGGAGGGGAGAGGGTTATAGCTAAGGTGGCGAACCCAAAAAAAGGACAGACGATGGCATCCCACATGCGAAGACACTAAAGAAGAGTTAAGGCGAGGGTGTAGAAGCATCTGGAGATCACTTGGACATTAAAACATTGGCTTGGCAATTTTTTGGTATCTGCAAATGTTAACAAGGGCTAGGTGGTGGTTGAGGATGGCATCTGCTGTGGGAAAGAGACATGTGGGTGGGTGCATTCTATATGAGGAAGGAGAGAAAAGCCAGGCAGAAGGAGTAAAAGGGAGGAAAAGGAAGCAAAGAGTCTTGGGGGAGGAGGCAGTGGTAGATTTCATGCAGTTTGTTGACAAAGAGATTGAAAATCCCAGTCTGAGACATTGGATGGTATAGGTGTGGGGAGTGGAAAACTACTTAGATGGTATGCTAGAGACTGGGCTTCAGGTGGCTATGGCAGAGTTCCTGTTGGATTCAGACTATATCAGGGGAGGGTGGAGTGCATTTAACAAAGCTCAATCTTTGACATGCGCTACCATGATGGCGACAGCGACAAGTTCATTTTTGCTACACGATGACTTGGAAGATTTAGATAATCAAATGGATGCATTTCATGATTGTTTGTTGGAACATCTCCATGGCATTAAGAGAAGGCAAGTCTGTATGTAGAAGGAAACTGAGGAAATAGCCAAGGGTTTGCAGGTGGCACTCCCATTGTCTGTGATCCCAGCTACATCAAAATGTTGATTGGTGGTTGAGGAAGTTGTGATTGTGGAGGTGCCAGAGGTGAAATCGGTAGGCAATTTCAAAGTTGATAAAAGTAATGTTAATAAGGGGGTGTTAGGGCCTGCATAATTTGCCCCGACCCCTATAGGTGTTTTTTGTATAGCATGTGATACTCTTCGATAATATGGTAGATGATAGTTAGTATATAGACTTTTGTATAGGTTTCTTGAAGCTATGGTTGTATGGACATAATGCAAGATAGTTAGCTTGTTAATGGCAGTAAACTTTCATATACAGAGGTTGGCTCTGTATTTTTTGGATGGTTCCTAGTCCTAAACTAGGGTTTACTCAACAAAAAATATACTTATTAATATATTAATATATTATATATAATATAATATTATTAATAAAAATAACTTTGTATTATATAATACTTTAGTAAAATACATCAATTCTTTATTATAATATATAGCTCAAAAAAACTAAATACAATACCTTTTACTGTTTGACCACATGAAAGAGTGAGGCATCATGAATAACAATGCATATTTTCCATGCTCCAATTATAATTCATTGAAATTATGAATAGAAACCATCATTCTATCGATCTCACCTACCTTGCCAAACCCTCAATTTATGTGTTCCTCTCAAACAAGGAGAACATAATGTAAAATATATTAAGCATTGAGAAGCACAATGTAAATAGTCAAAACACCTCTTTTTCTGAATATGTGTATATATTACTATTTAAATAAAATTACACATATTTACAAAAAAAAAGGGTCGGTGGAAGACATCACACCCCAAAGTCCAAACAGGGATAACTTGGAACCAAAAACAACAATATGTCGCTATGCAGCAAAAGCTAGAGCACTAGAAGGAGGAGGAGGAGGTCTCGGTCATCCAATTTGCTCCATACATCAACGAGGTCTAAAATTTCATCAAGGAGCTCCCAACCATCATTGTATTTATCATCTTTTTATCTTCAGCAACAAAGGGATGATTGTCACAAACAAGTGAAAGTGTAAGAGATAGGCATGGAAATTTGTTAGAACCCAACCAACCACTAAGCACATGACTAGGAGCCTGGGGAGAAGTAGAGTGGTTGTGAGTGGCCTGAGACCACCCACGCTTAGATCAGTCCCTAGAATGCCTCTCAGAAGGCTAGGAGGCATGAGAGTGGGCATCCTAATCCCCACAAGTAGAGTGATTGTGCCCCTGACAATGCCAACGAGGTAGAGAATGGACTCAACTAGAAGTATGAGTCAAAGGGACCCTAGCAACAATGCACATGGCATTTCCCCAATGATCTAGTAGCACCTAAAGGTGTGCTACCTCAAGTGAAACCTTGTTGTCTTGCATTTTAATCTACATAAGAACATTGGAACAAATCATAGGTTCAGTGTACAACGAGAAATTACGATCAACTAAACATCCTAAAAATAAAGTAAAATTCCTATCTTTCCAGATGTTGAAAAGAATTTCCACCTTGAAAGCATGCAAAATTTGAGTATATCTAGAGGGAATTCAAGGCCAATCCCCTAATAAAATAATATGCTAGGAAAGTAGTTAATGCTAGAAAGGTCTAAAAAATCATGAATCTGGGCCCAAGCAACTTGAGGTCAAGGGAGAAATTAGAAAAGATGCTTGAGGGTCTCATGTTAACGATAAAAGGGGCATCGATGATCTCTGATCCTAATATGGGCTAATCTAGACCCAATTGGAAGGCCTTGGAAAAGAATACACTAGGCAAAGTGAGCAAGCTTTAGCTTTGGGATAGTTGACCAAACTATTTGAAATTTGTGTTGTCAAATGCTCAAAGGAGATTGTAGCAACCATCACTGATTTAAAATAGGCACCATAGACAAATGAGGAAAAAGTTAGAAATAGCACTTAGATGGCTTATAATTATGAAATGTTGTATCAGGATACCATTTCCAATCTTTCCACCAGGGCTTGAAACTACAAACTCCCACCTTGTGAATCACATATGGTGGCATAGAGTCTATAACAACCTAGAAAGTTTCAAAGTCCTAATTAAAAAAAAGAAACTTATCTTTGGCTTCAAGCCAAGAAAGAAAACTCCTAGTTGTTATGGAAAAAATATTTGAAAGGGACTTGATTCCCTTCTTGAAGAGCCTCAAATCCTAGACCCAAGACGTTCTGGAAAGAGGGTGATCTTGACAAGAAATAACAAGTGACCACCAAATACAATGCTAATTAATAGAAAGACTAGAGTGGAAGCCCTTTCCATTCTAGATAATCCAAGGCTTGATAGCTTCCCACACTCTCCAAATGCTTTTCATCACAAACATACCTTTAATTTGTATGGGCTCCTACATAATGAGAAGGGTATGAAGGCCAATCCCCTTCTAGGCATGTCTCCCATGGGGAATGCCTAAATAAATGTAATCGAAAACCAGAACTTTCTAGGCTCCATTACCTTCAAGAGCACAGATAATCTACTTGGCACACAAAGCTAACCCTTGTCATTGAGTGGAAATCAAACCAAATCCTCTAGAATCATGTATGAGACAACATAATTCCTAATTCATATAATGAAAACCTCTATGATTTTTAGAGGAGATCTAAAGAAAATTCCTGAGAAGTTTCTCAAGCTTCTAGTAGGAAATTTTAGAAGGAACCCAATAGGAAGAATAATACACACGAGTAGTCGTAAGGATCTTAGAGCATGCCTAAAATTTCCTTACTAGGGAGAGAGGCTTGGTAATCCAATAAAACAATTAGTTTTTGAATTCTAGAAATGACAACCTACCATAAGGCAGAGGGAGTCTCTTGAAAAGTAAAAGGAATGCCCAAGAATTTGAAGATTTCCCATGGTCAACCCATTTCCACCCAAAAGAATCCAACCAAGGAGTTTTAGGCAAAATGGATTGTTGAAAGCATTGAGTTTTCTACCATTGAATGTTGAAACCTGAAGCCTTACCAAAAATATCCAAACAATGCAAAGCTTTCTTGATATTATTTGCTTCTTCAGAAGTGTGAGAAAGGAGTCATCACCAAAATGCCCATTCACAAGCTAAGTTGAGGAATTAGGCAAGGAAATGCCTTTGACTAAATCCTAGGCCACAAAATGGGCTAGAAGATAACCAAACCCTTCAATAGCTAACACATAAAGAGCAAGGGCCAAAGGACATCCCTGGTGGATAGACCGTAAAATCCCAAAAGAATTAGATTGATGCTCATTATGGTGATGTAAGCAAAGGCATCTAAAAAATGAATTTGAATAGACTGCACAAAGTGAGGCCCAAATCCAAGAGCTTGAAGCATGGCTAGGATAAAGGGCCATTCAATATGAGCATAAGATTTGTTAAAATCAATCTTGATGAACACAACTTGTTGTGGCAAGCATCTAGCCCACTCCATGCCTTCCTAGACTGCAATGATGTTATCTAGAATATATTTGGAGTTCATGAAACCAATTGTCTCTAGATGCACAATCAAGGGAAGAAGGTGGTACAACTTCAAAGAAAGAGCCTTTGCTATGATTTTGTAAGAAACATTAAGCAAAGTGATCAGCCATCAATTGTAGATATCCTTGGGATCTCCAAACTTAGGTATGATATTTATATTTGTTGGCAATATGTGTTGTCATTGATGTCAACACTTAGAGTGAGGTTAGCACTCAGTTTGTGATGTGGCTGATGTAAATGTTCATGTTGACGATATACCAGTGTAGTAATAGAGATGCAATGATGTTCTTCTGTTCATGGTTGGATGTCATGCCTTGATTAATGTCAAGTAAAGTTGTATTGAGCATGTTTTTGGTCTACAGAGATGAGTTCATGATGAAATATTAAGATGGGAATTAGAAGCACTAAGATGAATGATGATATATTAATATGGGAATTAGAAGCTATACTGAGGATGAGAAGATGTTGCTGATGATCTGTAGTATGTTGTATGATCTTTCTTGTTGTTCCTAAGGATGTATGTGCTGTTATATAAAGGTTCTAACCTTCAAAAGTTGGTAAAGGTTTTTGTTGTAGGAAGCTGCCTAGAAGACTGCTCAGTAAAATGGTCCACATTCCTCTGCATTTGAAGATATGATCATGCAGTTTAGAGGTTAATTTTAGTATGATGTTATGAGAGAAAGTTTCGGTCTGTGCTCTGGCAGAGTCAAGTGATGATGAAGATTGTTTGGAATGCTCCACATTCCTCCACAATGATAGATATGGCTATGTGGTTTTGAGGATATGTTCATAGCAATGTATGAGTGCATCCATATGAGTTTCATGTGTTTTGGAGGTTTGCAAGTTCAGTTTTCAAATGACTAAAGTGATACAGATGGTTCTAGATGCCTAGTTGTTCTCAAAATATATGCTGATGATGTTTGCCAACTTGTAGCTGCTTGAAATGGTAAATTGGTTGATGGAAGTGTTGAAAACAAGGTAGATAATTGAGAGGGGGGGTGAATCAGTTATCTCAAAATTTCCTTAATTTTGTTATCTCAATATTCAGTGTTATATCAAAACATGAAAGCATATGTAATCATTAGAACAGAAATAAAATCAACACACATAACACAAGGATTTTTACGTGGAAACCCTGTTAAGGGAAAAACCACGGGGTGACTAACCCAAGATTGTATTCTCTGTTAAAAGAATAAAGGAGTACAAAATGGCACTTGCCAATTAGGGCTCACTGCCCGAGCACACTGCTCACAAGAGGCACACTGCCTACTAGAGACTCACTGTCTACAGAACTTACAGAAGATAATCAAGTGTTTGAACTAATGAGAAGCATCTACAAATGCAAGAGTTCAGTTCTGGTTAGGCATAATATACTAATCTGACGCACTTCATTCTTCCTCTGTTCAATATTGTTATTCAATCACATACCAGACTTGAATTGTTGTTCTCACACTTATCCCTGCTTTTCTTCACGCCTTATTTCTTCACATCTTTAAGACACACACTTACATACTAGAATCCATCTGGTATATATATCCACATCAATGATTTTGATCAACTTTCTAGTCGGCAACAGGAACACTCAAGATATTTGCAAGTTATTGATCTGTCAGCTAAATCCATGCTTGATTTGTGATGCGTATCAAAAGATTAAGCATAGAAGTCATTAATCATGTCGGCCAACAATGTATAATCCCACAAATTGCTTGATCAACACCTTTTACTCATTTGGATTGAAGTCAGATACTCTGTCGGTCAGTTCTTCCTCTGTCTGGTCTGCCTGACTAGAACCCAACACTCAGATGCTCATATCTTTTTCATGCTTTAACACCGGAGGCTAAATCTTTGGAATACAAAATTCATGATACCCTTCTTGACTTGTCCAAGTCTGCAACTTACTGAGTTACACCATTTGAAAGATCCAGACATGATCGTCGGACCTTATTACATACTCTGTTCTTGTTCACCGGACCAAAATAATCTTCAATTTGACTTCCTGTATAGACATACTATGTACTGCGGATGTGTGGGATAGACTTTGTTTCCATCAATGACAACACTTATGAAGCCACACAGTGTCTCTTGCCAACAATCTCCCGCTTTGGCATTGATGGCAACACTTAGTGAAAAATGGCTAAGTGTCGCAGTAGCTCCCCCTTGGCTGATGCTCTATCTTTTGCACTATTTTATCGGAGCTCCCCCTTAGTTGGATTCCACATTTTTCACTACTCTTCACTCCCCCTTTGGCATCAATGGCAAAGGGCGGGATCCACAAACCAAAATTGTACAAAAATTGTTCTATACATGGCCGCATATGTGCATACAAATCATAAGATAAACTTACATATACTTGAGTATGTCTGCAAAAGTAGTCTTCAGATGTACAAACTTTGTGGCCCAACTCCTCTTCATCCTATCCAAAATGGATATGTGACCACTCAACAAAAATGCATATGCTTCTACCCTTCTTAAATCTGTTGGATCACTGGTCCGGGCTGTGGTCTAAGCATCTGTCAAGGCCTCATGCATTGCCTCTAGCTTAGGGATAATTATCCCTCTAAGTTCACCCATTTTGTTCATTATGTTCTTCTTTTCTTTGTCCATCTTCTTTATTTCGTTTATAATAACAATAGCCTGGCATTCTTGATTCATTAAAGAGCAGGAAAGAGCGTCAAAATTCTGAACTAGGCTTGACAGTTTTTCTTCTTGTTCTTTTACTTTCTCCTCAATGTCTTTTGTCACTTAGGCCAAGTCAGACAAAATTTGAATAGGTCCCCACCATCTTTGAGAGCATTTTCAAGGCTCTTTATTCCAATATCTAGAGTCCTCCTATCATTTGCAATAAGTCCTTGCACCTCAATGAATCTTTTTCCCAGAAACTCCTTCTGGGCCTTTGCTTCTGCTGATTTCTCTAGAGATTCAAAATGAGTTTTAACAAAATTTACTAAGTTTTCAAGTTACCAGATGGTGAGGCCAAAGGATCCTTTTGATAGGATGGCATGATCTTCTCCAGCATCCCGGATGCAATCTCCAACAATTCACAACCCTCCATGTGAGATTTCAAGAGTTTTTCTTTTGCTTTGGCTTGAGCAAAAGATGTTATTTTAATAGTCTGAACCGGGGAGAGAGTCAAAATTCAGTGGTCCTTGAAATAGCTCAGGTTCATCCAGCTCCATCATTTCTCTGTCTAAGAAGTTCTTCACTGTCTCTGTAGTGTCTCTTGCTGGTGATTGAGTCTTCTTTTCTTTTGGGATATCAGAACAATCATCATTAGTCTTTTCTTCTTGTTCTTCTTCTTTTCCCTTAACCTCTTCTTCTTGAATCTTCTTCTCCTCTCTTCTACCTTCTCCTTCAGTTTCAAAGTCTGGAATGTTTGTCATAGCTACAGTGGGATCTGGAGGAGAGATGTCACCTGTATTTGCTGCTTCATGAACTTCCTCTTCCGGAACTGAGGAGTCTAAGTTCTGAGAGATTTCTTCATTTATTTTCTTTCATCCTTCGACATCCTTGTCAGAAAATTCTTCATTGATTATATTTAATCCTTCAACATCCATGGTAGAAGGTTCTTCATTTGTTTCCTCTACAATAGGAAGATTGAATCTCTTCAAGGCATTCTGGAAGATATCTTTTGTTTCACTTTCTACTTGGTCTATTTCTCCAAGCATGAGTTTATTCATTCTTTCCTTACTCCGAAACACATCCTTACAATCCTTGAAAATCATGTCCATTTGTTTTGGAGTGATAGAAGGGTAAAGTTGTATTGTTATTTGCTCCCAGATTTCTAAGTCTTTAACTTTTGCATTCTCTTTTCTCAACTCAAGTACCTTTTCTAGGCTCTTAGGAATCAATGATATGATTTCATTGAAAGCTTTATTGTAAATGTTCAAGTACTTGATAGTAGCCTCTTCCATAATTCTCTTGTCAGCATCATTGTATGCATCATAGAACTCAGTCATCGGCTGTAGGTTCCCATCCATAGTAACTGTCTTGATGATATCATCAATGGAAAGAGTGGGCTTTTCAACAAATTCCTCTACCTTCTCTTCCTCATTTTTGCTAGCAAAGAACTTCCCGGATGTTCTCTTCTTCTTTATTTCCCTGATTTCTTCATCTGATTCTGTTGCCTCATCATCTTTATGGCTTGTATGTGTCCTTGAGGCTTTGGTCTTCATCCTCTTTTCTCCTTTTTCGGATGTCTTGACTTCTAATTTGGTAGACTTTGAGCTTTTGGAAGCGACAGGAGCAAAGCTCTTCGAGGATCTAGTCCTAGAGGAGGTTTGTGCAGGGGCACTTTCTTTGTTTGCTTCTTGTCTTTATTTCTCTGCCTTCTCCATTTTCTCTCTGTTAGCATCTAGAGCCTCCTTTGATATGCCAAATCTTTTGGCAATTTTTTCAACTTCCTTTCTAACTTTCCTCTTCATCTCCAGTTGTCTTAACTCAACATGTATTTTTATACTTATCTCTTCAAAGGTGCCAAACCTTTCTGCTTCAGTGTACTTAGGCTAGCTTAGCAGGTGTTGAATATGTAGCTCCAAGATTTTCTCATCAACCTCATATCCCATAGGCATTATCCACACAGTTCTTGGCTCAACTGCCTCCATTAGACATTGATCAGTGTTAGCCATAAAGCAAACTGTGTCCTTGTATTTCTCAACTATGGACTATGGTATTCTCTCTCTGGCTTGCATCATGCTCTGGAAGTTCTTGAAGTAACCCTAGAGAGCAGAGTTTTGGTCTTGTGCATCACCAAGTCCATGCATGTAATCTCTAATCTAAATTGCCATGGGTTTATCATTTTGCCAAACCCAACCATTTGACCCAGGTAGCTCATTCATATAATAGAAGAATAGACACAGTAGTAGACTACCATATTTAAAGGAATTTTTCTTATCCTTTTTGATCTTCTGCAAGTTCTCCAATAGTTGATTTAGAAGAAGCTCACACAAATCATAATCTGCATCTTCCCTCAACATCTAATATGCAACATAGATTGTTGTACCAGACATAGAATTCTCCCTGCTTGAATGGTAGATTTTGTAGCCGATTATCATTGAAGCAAACTTGACATCCAGATCTATGATGTCTTCTATAGTCATTGCTCTTTTGTCAAATTTTGATCTGGTGGCTTCAATCACCGTTTGGTTCTTCACAGATTTAAGTGTGGGTAATCCACCAGCTGAATGTAGTCTGGTCACTGCCTTGATGGCATCTTTAGTTATCTTGAATGGGGTCATTAGCCACATAAAATTGTCATGCATCTGACTTAGAACATACCGGACTCAATCATCTTCTGCAAAACATGGAAAATGTATGCAATGTCCGAAGCATTTGTCCTGAAGGGCCTTGAATTCAGGTTTGAGTTCAAAATTCTCATCTATTAGTTGTTTGTGATAAATATCCATCAATTTTGAGTCTCCAAGTTCTTCAATGTTTGCATGGATATAAACCCTAACATCTTCTACATGGAAGACTCCATGCAGAATGCTAGAAAATGCACCCAAAGGATCAACTTCTAGAGATTTGTAAGGGTGTTTCTTGAATTTAGGTCTCAGCCTATCAGAAATATTGACAACCATTAGAGTAGCCATTTTGCAAGAGATTCAAAGAGAGATTTTTAGAATGGAAGTACCTTTTCACGCTTTAGGGTTTGAAGCAGGAGCCGGAACGAATCACTGGTTAAATTCAATTTTTAGTTGAACTTGAGTGAATTGTAGAATCTTCTTCACAGAGCTCTTCTTTTCTTCTTCATGAGTGCAAGTGTGTAAATAATGAGTGAAAGAACCCTTTTATCCTTGCGTAAACCCTAATTTCTTTTTGTGATAAATGCACAACTTAAGTTATCTGGTTGCCCTGTTTTGAGAGAGAATTTCTTGAATCACTGCGCGAAACTTAGAATCATTGTTTGTGAGGATTGACAATGTATCTTCTTTTCTTCAATCATGTCATGGGTCCACAGATCAAAGCATTTCAATTTTGAATCATACCGGATCTGTCTATGAAGTTCTACTTTACCGGATAGCTGTCGGAACCGGATTAACTTGAGCGATTATAAATCATGCAAAACTCCATGTGGACCTTTCACATTTTGACTGAAGGTTATTTAGAGGTTTTTCTGAGAACCCTTTAATCCGTAGTGTCAGATGTTTACTCAATGTGTCAAATTTAGGCACTAGCTGACTGGCTGGGGCAAATTGTTTTTCTCTGTGACTCCCCCTGAACCAGAGCTCACCTTTTTAGTTTTCAGAAGGAATATCAACACCGGATTCTGGTGCGGATCCATCCCCAATATTCATTGTACTTCTTTTTACCCAAATCTTTCTCACCTCCTTTTGAACTTCATCCGCATTCACTTTACCTTTGCCCTTATCTTCTTTCTGATTATGTTCCACCAGACCTTTTCTATCCTGATTTCTGCTTCTGCAGAATTTGGCAATATGACCGGATCTATTGCAATTGTAACATACAACATTTCTTTGCTTATTTGATTGATATCCTATTAATCTACATTGATTAGCCATATGTCCCATTCTATTGCATGCAAATCATCTACCATTGAATGAATTGTTTATTTGCATATTTCTGCATTCATGAGATTTGTGACCATACCTTTTGCAATTAAAACATTGTCTAGAGAAGGATGGATTATTCTGATTCATTCTCCTCCTACACTGAGTTGCTTTATGACCGAAATTGTTGCAATTGAAGCAGTATCCATTGAAGGATGGATATCTTTGAGCGTTTGGTTGCCTTACCAAAGGTCTTCTAGGCCTGTTTCTTTGATTTCCTAATCTAAAGTTCTTCTGACCGGATCCAGAGCTTTTACCTTTCTCATATCCCAAGACACGCTTATCATCTACCCTCTTTTGGCTTTCAAGAAGAACTTCAAGTTGGGTTGAGCTTATCTTGAATTTTTCTTTGTATTCATTTGCAGTTTGAAGATCTTGTTTAAGAGTGTATATCTAATTCTCAAGTTATTCTTCATTGTCTCTAGCTTCTTCAAGATCAGATTCAAGATGCTTGATTATTCTGTCCATTTTGTGGTGATCCTCTATTTTCTCCTTGAGGGATTGTTTTAGATTATCGTCAATCTTTCTTTTTTCTTCAATTTCTTGGGTGAATCTCATAACCCCTGATCCCATTTCATGCCTTACCATAATGACTTCTTTTGATAGCTTCTCACATAGCTTATTTTTCTCATTCAGATCTTCATTAGTATCATTGACGTCACTCTGATTGGCTAATTTTTGAAGCAGTTCCTTTCTCTTTTTCACAGAGATACTAAGTTTTTCTTTTAGCTCATTTATGAAATCATCAGCTTGTTTGAGTCTTTCTCTCAAATTATTGACTTCAAAGTGGGATTGTTCAAGATCATCTAGGGCAGACTAAAGTTGTTCCTTCATACCATATGCATCCATTGAGATTCCCAGATCTTCCTCAAGCTGTTAGGCTTTGCTCAGAGGAACCTTGGCTCTGATACTAATTGTTGAAAACAAGGCAGATAACTAAGAGGGGGGGTGAATCATTTATCTCAAAATTCCTTAATTTTGTTATCTCAATATTCAGTGTTATATCAAAACATGAAAGCATATGTAATCATAAGAACAGAAATAAAATCAACACACATAACACAAGGATTTTTACATGGAAACCCTATTAAGGGAAAAACCATGGGGTGACTAACCCAAGATTGTATTCTCTGTTAAAAGAATAAAGGAGTACAAAATGGCACTTGCCAATTAGGGCTCACTGCCTGAGCACACTGCTCACAAGAGGCACACTGCCTACAAGAGACTCACTGTCTACAGAACTTACAAAACATAATCAAGTGTTTGAACTGATAAGAAGCATCTACAAATGCAAGAGTTTAGTTCTGGTTAGGCACAATATACTGATCTGACGCACTTCATTCTTCCTCTGTTCAATGTTGTTATCCAGTCACATACCAGACTTGAATTGATGTTCTCACACTTATCCCTGCTTTTCTTCACATCTGATTTCTTCACATCTTCAAGACACACACTTACATGCTAGAATCCATCTGGTATATATATCCGCATCAATGATTTTCATCAACTTTCTAGTCGACAACAGGAACACTCAAGATATTTGCAAGTTATTGATCTATCGACTGAATCCATGCTTGATTTGTGATGTGTATCAAAAGCTTAAGCATTGAAGCCATTAATCATGTCGGCCAACAATGTATAATCCCACAAATTGCTTGATCAACACCTTTTACTGATCCAGATTGAAGTCTGATACTTTGTCGGTCAGTTCTTCTTCTATCTGCTCTACCTGACTAGAACCCAACACTCAGATGCTCATATCTTTTTCTTGCTTTAACACCGGAGGCTAAATCTTTGGAATACAGAAGTCATGATACCCCTCTTGACTTGTCCAAGTCTACAACTTACTAAGTTACACCATCTGAGAGATCCGGACATGATTATCAGACCTTGTTACATACTCTGTTCTTGTTCACCGAACCAAAATAATCTTTGATTTGACTTCCATTACAGGCATACTATGTACTGTGGATGTGTGGGATAGACTTTGTTGCCATCAATGACCACTTATGAATCCACACAGTGTCTCTTTCCAACAGGAAGATGATCCTGATGGTCTTGTGATATTTCCTATTGCTTCGCAAGGTATTTTCTGCTCTCTATGAAACTGGTTGTAGTTCGGAATGATGATGTTGCTAGGTTATGCTCTTGCCTTGCTGACTGAGGAATGTTGATGATGTGTTCCACAAAGTTGTTGTTGTGTGGAGTTCAAGGAGTGTTTGGAGATGTCATGTAGGTCTTGCTAACTTGATGTAGCCAACAACATACACTCCATAGAATTGTGCCATTAATCATGTGTGAGAGCCAAAGATTTGAAACAACTGGGAAATAATAAAAACTTCTATTCACCAACTCTGCTACTACAATGAGAGAAAACTCTCTTATATCCAAGAAAGCAAAAAAAATCAAAACATTACCTTTTTTGGCAAATTTCGACAATTGTCAAATTTTGCCATTTTAGGTAATTTTATATGCATATCTTGAGAATCCATTTTTTCCCAAAAACTTCCTAAAACTAAAGTAGGATGAAATCCCAACTAACATCCTAAATTTGAAACATGAATTTCGAGTTATTAACAAAAACAACTGTTAAAAAACTAGGAAAAAACACTAAATTGCCATTTTGAGGGCCAAGATGAAAGTTTCGAGCCCCAAAAAAGTGCAAAACGGGGTCCAACCAACTACGGTGGGTTGGGAATCCACATGCCACCTCATAACGTATCCATCTATAAAATTTTAGCCCAAACCCACATCCAAGTCAAAAGTTATGACCTCCGAAAGTCCCTGCATCACAACTCATCTGGAAGAAGAACAAGTAATGGTTATTCATTCATGAGTACTGCCAAAATTGCAAAGACTGATGTGCTACAAGCTTCATGTGTTCTTTCTTAAGGGTGACCTATTTCAAATTTGTGAAGCGTACAAATGTTATTCCTTGAAGGATGATGCTATGAAGGATATTTAGGACCAGACCAAGAATATGTTGGGATCCGCAAGGCATGTGCCTCTTCCTAGAGTAGCGTGTAGTTCATTATAGGGTTTGTCCTATGTATTTTTCATGTTGTGTGATCTTTGGCTAACTTATAAAATGTAATATTCTTGTTGTATTAGTCGACTTGTAATGAAATCAATGTAATGAGATGTATATATTGTAAACCTAGTTGATCTAGGTGAGGCATGATTGTGAACATGAGAATGTGAAGAGCAGAATATGAATAATATATGCATTATGATGTGTGACTAAAGGAGAAAGAGCAGAAGTAATAAGAGTTGTCCTAATTCATCTTGAAGATAATTTTTGTGACAGGAGGGAAGTGAAGAGTGTGTCTAATTGATCCAATCAGCAGAAGAAGAGTGAAGAGGTAGAATTGCAATCATCAAAATTGTGAGCTTCAATGTAAGTTTTCATACAGTAGAAGGATGGTCATGTTGTAATATTTACTGAGTTCATTCTTAGTTCAAGGAGTAGTTGTTTCCTTGGGTTGTAGCCCTAAAACAAAGTTAGCAGGGAGTTGTTGCTTCCTTGGGTTGTAGCCCTAAAACAAAGTTAGCAGGGAGTTGTAGCTTCCTTGGGATTGACCCTAAAACAAAGTCTTCAGGGAGTAGTAGCTTCCTTGGGAGTGACCCTAAAACAAAGCCTTCAAGGAGTAGAGCAGACTATGAATAATATATGCATTATGATGTGCGACTGAAGGAGAAAGAGCAGAAATAATAAGAGTTGTCTTGATTCATCTTGAAGACATTTTTGTGACAAAAGGGAAGTGAAGAGTGTGCCTAACTAATCCAATCATCAAAAGAAGAGTCAAGAGGCAGAATTGCAATCATCAAAGGTGTGAGCTTCAATGTCATTTTTCAGACAGTAGAAGGACTATCATGCTATAATCTTTACTGAGTTCATTCTTAGTTTAGGGAGTAGTTGCTTCCTTGGGTTGTAGCCCTAAAACAAAGTTAGCAGGGAGTTGTAGCTTCCTTGGGAGTGACCCTAAAACAAAGTCTTCAAGGAGTAGTAGCTTCCCTAGGTTGTAGCCCTAAAACAAAGTCAGTAGGGAGTAGCTTCCTTGGTTTGTAGCCCTAAAACAAAGTTGTAATTTTGAGCTTCATATATTGTGAGTTAATCCTCACCGTGGATTTTCCCTTCTTGGGTTTTACACAAATATCTGGTATTATGTGTTGATGTGCATTGTGTTGATCTTTCATGTTTATGTTGATGTTGTAATGTTTAATCTACTCTAGAGAATTTGAAGTTTGTTTAGATACTGATTCAACCCCCCCTCTTAGTATCTTCTTGTGTTCAACAATTGGTATCAGAGTCAGGTTACTCAAAAGAAGCTTAACCACTTGAGGAAGGTCTGGGATGGCTCATGATGGATCTCACAAGGCACCTATGTTTGATGGAACAAATTATTCCTTCTAGAAGATAAGGATGGAAAACTATCTATCTTCTTTAAGGTATGGTATTTGGCAATCAGTCAAGAAGGGTTACACTACTCCTACTAGTGATCCTACAGATGCAGATGAGATTAAGTTATATGAGAATAATGCTAAGGCAAAGAGTGCTGTCATGAGTGGGCTAACTAATTCAAAACTTGTGAAGGTAATGGGTTGCAAATCTGCTAAGGAGGTCTGGGTAAAACTTGAAAGAATTTATGGAGATAGTAAAGTGAAGCAAGCCAAGATGCAAATCTTTAAGAGCAAATTTGAGACCCTCAAGATGATAGAAGATAAATACATTGCTAGCTACATGCTCCGGGTGGATGAAATAGTTAATGGCATCAAAGGTCTTGGTGGAGAAGTGAAAGAAGATGAGATTGTGAAGAAGGTACTGAGAACTCTTCCTAAATCTTACTTATAGTCATAAGGTATTTTCTATTGAGAAGACTCAGGATTTGGATACATATATAGTAGATCAATTGTTTGGCTCTCTCATAGCCTTTGAAATGAGAGAATTTGACAAAGGTGCTCCAAAGAAGGAAGCAACATTCAAAGCAAGTAAGAAGATAGAAGATAAAGCAGCTGATCTAGATGATGACCTTGATGAGGTAGAGACAAACTTTGTAAGAAGATTGAATAAGGGCACCGAAAAATACAAAGGTAAGTTACCTTTCAAATGTTTCAATTGTGGGAAAAATGATCATTTTGCTTCTAAATGTCCTTTCAAGGAATCAAGGGGTAGTAACAAGAGAGACAAGTTCAAAATAAGTTTGTATTCCATATAGAGCAGTTGTTCTTCGAAAGATGAGGATCATGATGATTCAAATGATGAAATATTTTTCATGGCCTTGAATGTTGGTGACAAAAAGGATGATTTTGGGAATTGTGAAAAGTCTAATACCTTGTAGAAAGATTAAGACAATGAAAAATCAATGGTTGTATGGATTGCCTTTCATACAAAAGAAGAAGCCAATACTTAGGTAATTGACAGTGGCTGCTCCAACCACATGATCGGTGACAAAGAGACGTTTATCATCCTTGAGAAGTGGAATGGTGGAGCTGTTAAGTTTGGTTGTGATGAGTCAACATAAATCTATGGAAATGGTGCTATAACTGTTGATGGGAAGAACAAGACTGAGGATGTCCTCTATGTCAAAGGGCTAAAGCATAATCTTCTCAGTGTTAGTCAGATGTGCAGTAAAGGATACAATCTTACCTTTCATGCCAAAGGTTATGAAATCAAGAATGCAGGGTCCAGAAAATTAGTTGCATAAGGCATCAAGACATATGGTGATATCTATCATCTAAAGGAGGTAAATGGAAGAACCTACTTATTGGCTCAATCCAGCATGTGTTGGCTATGGCACAAGAGAATGGGACACATCAAATTTGATAATATGGTAAAGATCAGCTCTATTCATGTGGTGAGAGACATGCCTAAGATAACCAAGCTTGCAAACACATTATGCAAGGAATGTCAAATGGGAAAGCAGACAAAGACAAATTTCAAGAGCAAGGAGTATTCTTCTTCAATGCCATTGGAGTTGATTCACACTAACCTATGTGGTCCCACAAGAATAAAGCGTCAACAAGGTGAAAGGTATTTCATGTTGCTTATTGATGATTACTCCAGAATGACTTTGGTTACTTTCTTAAGAGAAAAATCAGAAGCCTTTGATAAGTTTAAAATTTTCAAAGCTATAGTTGAAAATGAAATGGATGCTAAAATCAAGTGTTTGAGGTTTGATAGAAGAGGTGAGTTTACTTCAAATGAATTTGAAAATTTTTGTGAAGATCACGGTAGTAGGAGACATTTGTTAGCTCCTATGACCCCTCAGCAAAATGGGGTAGTGGAAAGGAAGAATAGGACTGTGCAAGAGATGGCTAGGACAATGTTGAAGAATGCAGATCTGCCCGACATGTACTGGAAGGAAGCAGTTCACACTGCTATCTATCTGATTAATAGATTGTAACTGAGGCTCAATAGCACTAAGACCCCTTATGAGCTATGTTATGGAAGACCTCCCACTGTTAGATACTTCAGGATCTTTGGTAGAAAATGCTATATCACAAGAGATGAAGAAGACCTAGGAAAGTTTGATTCAAGAAGTGATGAAGGGATCTTTCTTGGATACCCAACCAGAAGTAAGGCATATAGATGCTACAACAAGAGATTGGGAAATATGATTGAAAGCACAAATGTCAAGGTAGATGAAGACTTGTATCAGATCTCACAAGAACTAGAAGACTATGGATCTGATATATTTCCCTGCATTGAAGAAGAAGAAGAAGAGAAAGAAGAGAAGGAACAAGAACCAAAGTAGATCCCTAAGACTCTAGAAAACTATGTTCAAAGGAACCATTCAGCAGAACAGATCATACGAGATAATAATGAAGGTGTGCAGACTAGGAGAAAGTTTGCAAAAACAAGTGAGCAAGTGAATTTGTGTTTAGTATCAAAGGTAGAGCCCAAAACCTTTGTTGATGCTAGCAAAGATGATGAATGGTTGAAAGCTTGATGGAAGAAGAATTGAATCGGATAGAGAAGAATTAGACATGGGAATTAGTTCCCAAACCAACAAATAAGAATGTCATAGGAACAAAGTGGGTGTTCCGGAACAAATTGAATGAAGATGGTGAAGTTGTAAGGACCAAAGTAAGATTGGTATGTAAGGGTTACTCACAAGTTGAAGGCATTGATTTTGAAGAGACTTATGCTCCGATAGCTAGGACGGAGGCAATCAGGATGTTCCTTGCCCTTGCTACTCACAAGAACTTCAAGGTTTATTAGATGGATGTCAAGTCAACATTTTTGAATGGTGATCTAGAGGAAGAGGTCTACATTGAGCAACCAGATGGTTTCCAATTATCAAAAGATCTGGACATGATGTGCATACTCAAGAAAGCTTTGTATGGACTCAAGCAAGCTCCTAGAGCTTGGTATGTAAGGTTGGATAAGTATTTACTTCAGCAAGGCTTCAAGAAAGGTACCACAAATAGTAATCTTTACATTAAGGAAGAAGGAGACATGATTTTGATAGTTGCAGTATATGTTGATGACATCATCTTTGGTGGAGATGATGATATGTGTAAGAGGTTTGCAAAAGAGATGCAAAAAGAGTTTTAGATGTCTATGATTGGTTAGATGTCTTTCTTCCTTGAGCTTCAAATTGCTTAGCTAGATGATGGTATCTTTATTTCTCAGGCTAAGTATGTTAAAGAGATGTTGAAGAAGTTTGGTATGGAAGATTCCAAACTCGTAAGTACTCCTATGGTTACTGGTTGTCACTTGAGAAAGAATGATGAGTCTCTGAAGGTTGATCAGACTCTTTATAGATCTATGATTGAAGGATTATTGTACCTAACTACTTCTAGACCTGATATTATGCATGTAGTATGTTTGGTTGCTAGATATCAAGCTAATCCTAAGGAAACACATGAGAAGGCAGTGAAAAGAATATTCAGATACTTGAAGGGAACTCTGGATTATGGTGTATGGTATCCTAGAGGTAATGACTTTGATCTAAGTGCTTACACTAATGATGATTGGGTTGGTTGTGTTGATGATGGAAGAAGTACAAGTGGTGGTGCATTCTTCTTAGGAAATAGATTGGTTTCATGGCAGAGAAAGAAACCAGATTTAGGGTCTTTATAAACTGTAGAGGCAGAGTATATTGCAGCAGCATCCTATTATACACAAGTGTTGTGGATGAAGCAAACATTAAAGGATATCAAAGTATTGTATGATGAGCCTATTCCTATTTTGTGTGATAATACAAGTGCTATCAATATTTCAAAGAATCCAATGATGCATTCTAGAACCAAGCATATATCAATCAGGTATCACTTTTTGAGAGAGAAGGTTGCAGATAAGGAAGTGAAGTTGGAATATGTTCCAACCAAGGATCAAATTGCAGACACTTTTACAAAGGCTCTTACAAAGGATACTTTTGAGTATCTTTGGTAGAAGTTAGGGGTAATTACCCCTCCTTGCTAGATTCATAGTGGTGCATCTGTCCAGGGGGAGTTCATGCTATATCTTTTTCCTAGACTGATGGTGGTTGCCTCTCGGGGGGAGTAGATAGTGGTTGTTGTTGATAGGGGGAGCATGTGAGTTGCTTCGTGGAAGAGTGTATGAACATCAAAGGAGGAGAAAGTTAGGAAAATTTGCACCTTAGGGGGAGAGTTTGTGCCCTAAGAGGGAGAAGAAGCTGCCCTTCATCCTTGATGTCAAATGGGGAGAGAGAGAAATATGCACCTAAGGAGGAGAATGAGCAAGTGTGTATTTTTTGCCATCAATGGCAAAGGGGGAGATTGTTGGCAATATGTGTTGTCATTAATGTCAACACTCAGAGTGAGGTCAGCACTAAGTTTGTGATGTAGTTGATGTGAATGTTCATGTTGATGATATACCACTATAGTAATAGAGATGCAGTGATGTTGCTGATGTTCATGGTTGGATGTTGTAATGTCCCCTACTGGGAACAACACTAATTTTTCCTAAATTATCAATTTCCAAGAAAACAAAGGTTTAGAGAGTACCTTGGATTGATTTAACTCTTGCAAACAAGTTAGAAATCTTAAACATTAGTAAGTCCATAACAAATTAATAAACTCAATTGAATCTTACCTTGGGATGATCAACCATGGGGAAGCATGGAAGAGAGTGACTTGATGGGGTGTCTTAGCTGCTCTAGGCCCAAGGGTAGAACCCTTCAACTAAAAGGCAGAACCCCCTTGGCCTCATGTGGCCCATGCCATTCATATGAGGTGTTGTGCCTAGTGAAGATTCCCAC
This sequence comes from Cunninghamia lanceolata, assembly GCA_027924645.1. Lineage (NCBI taxonomy): Eukaryota > Viridiplantae > Streptophyta > Pinopsida > Cupressales > Cupressaceae > Cunninghamia > Cunninghamia lanceolata. The sequence goes on from BSBN01001245.1 coordinate 2,116,455, forward strand.
ATCTTGCCATCTTTCCCTATTTCCTCATGATTGGTCTCCTTATATTACTATACCCATGATAGGGGAGTGAGGTCTCCAAAGGGTATCCTAGTAATCCAACTCTCTAAGTCCAAAGGCAAAACCCTTCACTAGAAGGCAAAACCCCTTTGGCCGAAGTGAACATTTTATTTCCATCATGAGTGGCGTATCTAGAAGAGCACATCTCTCTCAAGACCCAAAGGCAGAACCCTTCACTAGAAGGCAGAACCCCTTCGGCCCATATGAACTTATTACTTCCATCATAAGTGGTGTGTCTAGAAGAGCACATCTCTCTCTAGACCCAAAGGCAGAACCCCTTTGGCTTATGTGGACTTATCGTTTCTCATCATGAGTGGCATATCTAGAAGAGCACATCTTTCTTAGACCCAAAGGCAAAACCCTTCACTAGAAGGCAGAACCCCTTTGGCCCATGTGAGTTCATTACATTTCTCTTTGGGTGGCATACCTAAGAGAGAATCCTATATTCCCTTTGTACTTTCCCTTCCTCCTATCATGGTATAGATTTATGCATAACCAAGTCTTATCAATTCAATTAATTATATCCACAGCACATAATAAATTCATGAGAATGATATCATAAATACAACATGCATGATTCATATTACACAAATCTTCCATAATCAGATTTTAGACCTCTATATGTGTGTGTAGTTCTACTTTCCTCTTGCTATGCTCCAACATGTCTATATAGTGAAGAGGTTGTATATATATATATATATATATATATATATATATATATATATATATATATATATATTAGTATATAATTCTCTTTTAATATTATTTATACTATTCTTATTGTATTTGTATCTACTATCGTCTTCTCCAATCTGATGTTATCTCTATAATTATGTATACCACTGATGTTACATACCTAGCTGCCTTTATTGCTTGCTTATGCTATGTATTTTCCCAATGCTAAATGTTGCTTACTTGCAAGCCTGTATATAAATCCTCTTTTTATTATCTTTATTCTTCTTAAATCTCTATCATTTTCCTCTTAAATCTTTATCTTTTTCTTCTCTTAAATCTCTATCTTTCTTATATCCTCTTAGATCGATCTGAAGATGTGAATCTGATTATTTTTCTTCAATCTATATTTTTTCTTCCTCTTGAATATAAATTCAGATATATATATATATATATCCTTTAGTCAGACCTATATCCTTCTTCTTTGTAATTCTAATATTTCATCACCTTCTTCTTAACTTAGAATTGTATGTTTAAACATAGAAGTATCTATATTCTTTCTCTTTGATGCTCCATATGCTGCTACAATTTCTTGTTGTATACTTTCTGTATTGATGAGTGACGATTTTTTAATGAGATGAGATATTTCGATGTCTTCCTCTATTTTCTACCTTTATAGTTTCCTGTGCCTTTTCACAAAGGTTGTATCTTTTGTTAATGTTGTCTTAATTATATTCTACATTGACCCTTCAGCCATTGCTTTATAAGGGATGTTTATTGTTTTAGTATAATCGTTGTTATTTCAATTACTAAGTGCTACCTTTTATATAGTTGTCCTCTGAAATATAATCGTTGGCCTATTTAATTTCTAATTTATTGACTTATTATTAGCATCGGCCCTTCCAAGACTTTAAGCACTTATATACTTATTACTTATAATATATATTTATTAATTTCTATATATTTATATTATTATATAATAATAATAATATTTATATTTATACATATATTTACATTATTATATATATTATACTAATATTTAAATTATTAATATTAGCATTTATACTTATATTCGTTATTTATAATAATATAAATATATTATATTTTAATTCTATTAAAATATTCATATAATAATATTATTTAATATTATTTATTAAATAATATATATATATATATATATATATTAATAATATATATAATAATTTCTATCATTTGAATTCATATTTTACATAAGCAGTTTCATCGTCTTTTAACATGATGTTTAAATCTTTAATTTGAACAGTGTCTTAATTTCGGGACATGACAGCCCTCCCCACTCAAGATTGCTTGTCCTCAAGCAATCGCAATGGGTTCTTTCATTACTTTGCACTTTTTAACGTCTACCTTCCGATGTGTTGAGACAGAATCATGGATTTGATCTAGAATGAATATTGCTTTAGTGAAGAGAAAATGATAGTGATTCCATGAAAGAGAATTTGTGGCTAAAGAGTACTTGAAAGGTCTAATGAAAGACAAATGTATAGGAAATCATTTGTTTGATGTTTTGGATAACAACAACATGATGCAAGTATCATAGAGGAAGATGTGGTTTTAGACAATGAAAATATTTTCAACACTAAAGAAGACTTTGAGAGTAGTGAGATTCCAAGATTCCAATGAATGATGAAGACATCTTGAGAATTTGGAGAGATGAATCTAATGATGTTGTAGAGAAGGTGGATTCAATTAAACTTTGATTATTTCACAAATCATAGAAGTGTATAATAAATGATGACATGATAGTGTGGAGACAATTAATGATGGATAAGATTATTGCAAGAGAGAGATCTGTATTGTTGAAAAGAGTATACGTGAGACACGAAGGATGAAACAAATCAGCAAGTGTATTAGAATTGAAGGAAATGTAGTGATGAAGGATGTAATCAAGAATCTGAATTTAATTTTTGTAATTGAATTCGCATTGTCTGTTATAGATCTACATGCTCCATTTCCTTATGGTTTTATTTCTAACTCCTTGCTATAAATTAACTCTCATCAAAGAACCTTAGTCATTTATTGTTCTCAAATTCTAATTTTTTAGAATTTTAACTATCTATGATCCCCAGGCTAGCAGGATCAAATCTCTAATACCACTTGTAATGTCCCCTACTGTGAACAACACTATTTTTTCCTAAATTATCAATTTCCAAGCAAACAAAGGTTTAGAGAGTACCTTGGCTTGATTTAACTCTTGCAAACAAGTTAGAAATCTTAAACATTAGTAAGTCCATAACAAATTAATAAACTCAATTGAATCTTACCTTGGGATGATCAACCATGGGGAAGCATGGAAGAGAGTGACTTGAAGGGGTGTCTTAGTCGCTCTAGGCCCAAGGGTAGAACCCTTCAACTAAAAGGCAGAAAACCCTTGGCCTCATGTGGCCCATGCCATTCATATGAGGTGGTGTGCCTAGTGAATATTCCCACATCTTGCCATCTTTCCCTATTTCCTCATGATTGGTCTCCTTATATTACTATAACCATGATAGGGGAGTGAGGTCTCCAAAGGGTATCCTAGTAATCCAACTCTCTAGGCCCAAAGGCAAAACCCTTCACTAGAAGGCAGAACCCCTTTGGCCCAAGTGAACATTTCATTTTCATCATGAGTGGCATATCTAGAAGAGCACATCTCTCTCTAGAGCTAAAGGCAGAACCCTTCACTAGAAGGCAGAACCCCTTCGGCCCATGTGAACTTATTACTTCCATCATAAGTGGCGTGTATAGAAGAGCACATCTCTCTCTAGACCCAAAGGTAGAACCCTTCACTAGAAGGCAGAACCCCTTTGGCTTATGTGGACTTATCATTTCTCATCATGAGTGGCGTATCTAGAAGAGCACATCTCTCTTAGACCCAAAGGCAGAACCCTTCACTAGAAGGCAGAACCCCTTCGGCCCATGTGAGTTCATTACATTTCTTTTTGGGTGGCATACCTAAGAGAGGGTCCTATATTCCCTTTGTACTTTCCCTTCCTCCTATCATGGTATAGATTTATGCATAACCAAATCTTATCAATTCAATTAATTATATCCACAACACATAATAAATTCATGAGAATGATATCATACAACATGCATGATGTTGAAAACAAGGCAGATAACTGAGAGGGGGGGTGAATCAGTTATCTCAAATTTTCCTTAATTTTCTTTTCTTTCGTTATCTCAATATTCAGTGTTACATCAAAACATGAAAGCATGTGTAATCATAAGAACAGAAATAAAATCAACACACATAACAAAAGGATTTTTACATGGAAATCCTGTAAGGGAAAAACCATGGGGTGACTAACCCAAGATTGTATTCTCTGTTAAAAGAATAAAGGAGTAAAAAATGGCACTTGCCAATTAGAGCTCACTGCCCGAGCACACTGCTCACAAGAGGCACACTGCCTACAAGAGACTCACTATCTACAGAACTTACAGAAGATAATCAAGTGTTTGAACTGATGAGAAGCATCTACAAATGCAAGAGTTCAGTTCTGGTTAGGCACAATATACTGATCTGACGCACTTCATTCTTCCTATGTTCAATGTTGTTATTCAGTCACATACCGGACTTGAATTGTTGTTCTCACATGTATCCCTACTTTTCTTCGCACCTTATTTATTCACATCTTCAACACACACTCTTACATGCTGGAATCCATCTAGTATATATATCCGCATCAAGGATTTTCATCAACTTTCTAGTCAGCAACAAGAACACTCAAGATATTTGCAAGTTATTGATCTGTCGGCTGAATCCATGCTTGATTTTTTATGCGTATCAAAAGATTAAGCATAGAAGTCATTAATCATGTCAGCCAACAATGTATAATATCACAGATTGCTTGATCAGGACCTTTTACACATCTAGATTGAAGTCTGATACTCTATTGGTCAGTTCTTCCTCTGTCTTCTCTGCCTGATTGGAACCCAACACTCAGATGCTCATATATTTTTCTCGCTTTATCACCGGAGGCTAAATCTTTGGAATACAGTAGTCATGATACCCGTCTTGACTTGTCCAAGTCCGCAACTTACTAAGTTACACCATCTGAGAGATCCAGACCTGATTGTCAAACCTTGTTACATACTCTGTTCTTGTTCACCAAACCAAAATAATCTTCAATCTGACTTCCGATATAGGCATACTATGTATTGCAGATGTGTGGGATAGACTTTGTTGCCATCAATGACAACACTTATGAAGCCACACAATGTCTCTTGCCAACAATCTCCCCCTTTAGCATTGATGGCAACACTTAGTGAAAAATGGCTAAGTGTCGCAGTAACTCCCCCTTGGCTGAAGCTCTATCTTTTGCACTATTTTACCGGAGCTCCCCCTTAGCTAGACTCCACATTTTTCACTACTCTTCACTCCCCCTTTGACATCAATGGCAAAGGGAGGAATCCGCATACCAAAATTTTGCAAAAAATATTCTATATATGGCCGCATATGTACATACAAATTATAAGATAAACTTACATATACTTGAGTATGTTTGCAAAAGTAGTCTTCAGCTATACAAACTCTGTAGCCCAGCTCCTCTTCATCCTATCCAAAATGGATATGTGACCACTCAACAAAAATGCATATGCTTCTGCCCTTCTTAAATCTGCTGGATCACTGGTCCGAGCTGTGGTCTGAGCATCTGTCAAGGCCTCATGCATTGTCTCTATCTTAGGGATAATTATCCCTCTGAGGTCACCCATTCTGTTCATTATGTTCTTCTTTTCTTTGTCCAACTTCTTTATTTCATTTATGATAACAATAGCCTGGCATTCTTGATTCATTAGAGAGGAAGAAAGAGGGTCAAAATTATGAACTAGGCTTGACAATTTTTCTTCTTGTTCTTTTACTTTCTCCTTAATGTCTTTTATCACTTTAGGCTAAGTCGGCCAGAATTTGAATAGGTCCCCACCATCTTTGAGAGCATTTTCAAGGCTCTTTATTCCAATATCTAGAGTCCTCTTATCATTTGCAATAAGTCCTTGCACCTCAATGAATCGTTTTCCCATAAACTCTTTCTGGACCTTTATTTCTGTTGATTTCTCTGAAGATTCAAAATAAGTGTCAACATAATTGATTAAGTTTTTTAGATTACCGCATGGCAATGCCGAAGGATCCTTTTGATAGGTTGGCATAATCTTTTCCAATATCCCAGATGTACTCTCCAATAGTTCACAATCCTCCATATGTGATTTCAAAAGTTTCTCTTTAGCCTTGGCTTGGGTAAATGATGCTATCTTCATCATATGTACTGGAGAGAGAGTGTCCAAATTTAGGGGCCCTTGAAACAACTCTGGTTCATCTAACTCCACCACCTCTTTGTTTAGGAAATTATGTACTGTCTTTGCAGTATCTCTTAGAGATTCAGACTTCTTCCCTTTAGAAATATCAGGACTACCCGGTTTAGATGTGTCATCACAAACCTTTTCTGCATGTTCTTTTTCTTTAGCTTTATCCTCTTTTCTCCTTTTTTGGATGTCTTGACTTCTGGTTTGGAGCTTTTGGAAGCAACAGGAGCAGAGCTTTTGGAGGATCTAGTCCAACAAGAGGTTTGTACAGGAGCACTTTCTTTCTTTGCTTCTTGTCTTTCTTTCTCTGCCCTCTCTATTTTCTCTCTATTAGCATCTACAGCCTCCTTTGATATGCCAAATCTTTTGGAAATTTCTTCAACTTCCTTTCTTACTTTCCTCTTCATCTCCAACTATCTTAACTCAACATGTATTTTTATACTTAGCTCTTCAAAGGTGCCAAACCTTTCTGCTTCAGTGTCCTTAGGCTGGCTCAGCAGGTGTTGAATATGTAGCTCCAAGATTTTTTCATCGACCTCATATCCCATAGGCATTATCCATACAGTTCTTGGCTCAACTACCTCCATTAGGCATTGATCAGTGTCAACCATGAAGCAGACTATATCTTTGTATTTGTCAACTATTGTTTGTGGTATTCTTTCTCTGGCTTACATTAGGCTTTGGAAATTCTTAAAGTAACCCCAAAGGGCTGTGTTTTGGGCTTGAGCATCACCAAGTCCATACATGTAATCTCTGATCTGAATTGCAATGGGTTTATCATTTTGCCAGACCCAACCATTTGATCTGGGTAGCTCATTCATATAATAGAAAAATAGACGCAGTATTAGACTACCATATTTAAAGGAATTTTTCTTCTCCTTTTTAATCTTCTGCAAGTTCTCCAACAGCTGATTTAGAAGAAGCTCACATATATCATAATCTACATCTTCCCTCAACATATGATATGCAGCATATATTGTTGTTCCAGACACAGAATTTTCCCTACTTGAATGATAGATTTTGTAGCTGATTATCATTGAGGCAAACTTGACATCTAGATCTGTGATGTCATCTATGGTCATTGCTCTTTTGTCAAATTTTGATCCGATGGCTTCAGTTACCGTTTGGCTCTTCACAGATTTGAGTGTGGGTAACCCACCGGCTGAATGCAGTCTAGTCACTTCCTTGATGGCATCTTTAGTTATCTTGAATGGGGTCATTAGCCACATAAAATTGTCATGGATCCTACTTAGAACATACCAGACCCAATCATCTTCTGCAAAATATGGAAAATGTATGCAATGACCGAAGTGTTTGTCCCGGAGGGCCTTTAATTTAGGTTTGAATTCAAAATTCTCATCTATTAGTTGTTTGTGATAAATATCCTTTAATTTTGAGTCTCCAAATTCTTCAATGTTTGCATGGATATAAACCCTAACATCTTCCACATGCAACACTCCGTGCAAAATGCTAGAAAACACACCCAAGGGATCAACTTCTAGAGATTTGTAAGGGTGTTTCTTGAATTTAGGTCTCGACCTATCAAAAATATTAACAACCATTGGAGTAGCCATTTTTCAAGAGATTCAGAGAGAGATTTTCATAATGGAAGTACCTTTTCATGCTTTAAGGTTTGAAGCAGGAGCCAGAACGAATCTTTGGTTGAATTCAATTTTCAGTTGAACTTGAGTGAATTGTAGAATCTTCTTTGTAGAGCTCTTCTTTTCTTCTTCATGAGTACAAGTGTGTAAATAATGAGTGAAAGAACCCTTTTATCCTTGCGCAAACCCTAATTTTCTTTTGTAATAAATGCACAACTTAAGTCATCCGATTAGCCTATATTTGAGAGATTTTCTTGAATCACTACGTGGATCTTAAAATTATTGCCTATGAGGGTTGACAACATATCTTCACCCTTTTCAAACATTTCATGGGTCCACAGATTAATTATTTCAATTTTGGATCATACTAGATCTATTTGTGAAATTTTGCTTTACCAGATAGCTGCTGATACAGGATCTCCTCATAACTTGCTCAAATATGCATGCGGATTTGCCAAATTTTGACTGGATGACTTTCAAGTGAATCTCCTCAAACCCTTTAAACCATAACCTCTTATTCTAACTCAATGTGCTGAATTCAGGCACTTACTAGCTAGTTGGGGGGAAAGGATCTTCTCTATAGCTCCCCCTGAGCCAGAGCTTACCTTTTAGTTTTCGGAAGGAATATCAGCACCAGATTCCTATGCGGATCCATCCCTAATATTCATTGTACTCCTTTTTACCCAAATCTTTCTCATTTCTCTTTGAACTTCATCCGCATTTACTTTGCCTTTGCCTTTATCTTGTTTCTGATCATGTTCCACCGGACCTTTTCTATTCTGATTTCTGCTTCTACAGAATTTGGCAATATGACCAAATCTATTGCAATTGTAACACACAACAGTTTTTTGCTTATTTGAATGATATCATCTTGATCTACACTCATTAGCCATATGTCCAAGTCTATTGCATACAAAGCATTTACCATTGAAAGAATTGTTCATTTGCATATTTCTGCATTCATGAGATTTGTGACCATACCTTTTGCAATTGAAACATTAACCAGAGAATGATGGATTGAATTGATTCATTCTGTTTCTGTACTAGATTGCTTTGTGACAGAACTTGTTGCAATTGAAGCAATATCCATTGAAGGATGGATATCTTTGGGCATTTGGTTGCCTTACCGAAGGTCTTCTAGGTCTGTTTCTTTGATTTCCTGATTTAAAGTTCTTCTGACCGGATCCAAAGCTTTCACCTTTCTCATATCCCAAGCCACGCTTATCATCTACCCTCTTTTGGCTTTCAAGAAGAACTTCAAGTTGGGTTGAGCTTATCTTGAATTTTTCTTTGTATTCATTTGCAGTTTGAAGATCTTGTTTAAGAGTGTCTATCTGATTCTCAAGTTGTTCTTCATTGTCTCTAGCTTCTTCAAGATCAGATTCAAGATGCCTAATTATTCTGTTCATTTTGTGGCAGTCCTATGTTTTCTCTTTGAGGGATTGTTTTAGATTATCTTCAATCTTTCTTTTTTCTTCAAATTCTTAGGTGAATCTCATAACCCCTGATTCCATTTCATGCCTTACCATAATGACTTCTTTTGACAGCTTCTCACATAGCTTATTTTTCTCATTCAGATCTTCATTAGTATTATTGACTTCACTCTGATTGGCTAATTTTTGAAGTAGTTTCTTTCTCTTTTTCACAAAGATACTAAGTTTTTCTTTTAGCTTATTTATGAAATCATCAGCTTGTTTGAGTCTTTCTCTCAAATTATTGACTTTCATAGTGGGATTGTTCAAGATCATCTAGGGCAGACTGAAGTTGTTCCTTCATACCATATGCATCCATTGAGATTCCCAGATCTTCCTCAAGTTGTTAGGTTTTGTTCAAAGGAAACTTGCTCTGATACCAATTGTTGAAAACAAGGTAGATAACTAAGAGGGGGTGTGAATCAGTTATCTCAAAATTTCCTTAATTTTCTTTTCTTTCATTATCTCAATATTCAGTGTTACATCAAAACATGAAAGCATGTGTAATCATAAGAACAGAAATAAAATCAACACACATAACACAAGGATTTTTACGTGGAAACCCTGTTAAGGGAAAAACCATGGGGTGACTAACCCAAGATTGTATTCTCTGTTAAAAGAATAAAGGAGTACAAAATGGCACTTGCCAATTAGGGCTCACTGCTTGAGCACACTGCTCACAAGAGGCACACTACCTACAAGAGACTCACTGTCTACAGAACTTACAAAAGATAATCAAGTGTTTGAACTGATGAGAAGCATCTACAAATGCAAGAGTTCAGTTCCGATTAGGCACAATATACTGATCTGATGCACTTCATTCTTCCTCTATTCAATGTTGTTATTCAGTCACATACCGGACTTGAATTGTTGTTCTCACACTTATCCCTGCTTTTCTTCGCACCTTATTTCTTCACATCTTCAACACACACTTTTACATGTTGGAATCCATCTGGTATATATATCTGCATCAAGGATTTTCATCAACTTTCTAGTCGGCAACAAGAACACTCAAGATATTTTCAAGTTATTGATCTGTCAGTTGAATCCATGCTTGATTTGTGATGCGCATCAAAATATTAAGCATAGAAGTCATTAATCATGTCAGCCAACAATGTATAATATCACAAATTGCTTGATCAGGACCTTTTACACATCCGGATTGAAGTCTGATACTCTGCTGGTCAGTTCTTCCTCTCTCTGCTTTGCCTGATTGGAACCCAACACTCAGCTGCTCATATCTTTTTCTTGTTTTATCACCGGAGGCTAAATCTTTGGAATACATAAGTTATGATACCCCTCTTGACTTGTCCAAGTTCGCAACTTACTGAGTTACACCATCTGAGAGATCCAAACCTGATTGTCGGACCTTGTTACATACTATGTTCTTGTTCACCGGAACAAAATAATCTTCAATCTACCTTCCGGTATAGGCATACTATGTACTGCGGATGTGTGGGATAGACTTTGTTGCCATCAATGACAACACTTATGAATCCACACAGTGTCTCTTGCCAACACATGATTCATATTACACAAATCTTCCATAATCAGATTTTAGACCTCTATATGTGTGTGTAGTTCCACTTTCCTCTTGCTATGCTCCAATATGTTTATATAGTGAAGAGGCTGTAACTTTCCTTCTTCCAGTTGTATATATATATATATATATATATATATATATATATATATATATATATATTAGTATATAATTCTCTTTTAATATTATTTATACTATTCTTATTGTATTTGTATTTGCTATCGTCTTCTCCAATCTGATGTTATCTCTATAATTATGTATACCACTGTTGTTACATACCTAGCTACCTTTATTGCTTGCTTCTACTGTGTATTTTCCCAATGCTAAATGTTGCTTACTTGCAGGCCTGTATATCAATCCTCTTTTTATTATCTTTATTCTTCTTAAATCTCTATCATTTTCCTCTCTTAAATCTTTATCTTTTTCTTCTCTTAAATCTTTATCTTTCTTATATCCTCTTAGACTGATCTGAAGATGTGAATCTGATTATTTTTCTTCAATCTATATTTTTTCTTCCTCGAATATAAATTCAGATATATATATCCTTTAGTCAGACCTATATCCTTCTTCTTTCTAATTCCAATATTTCATCACCTTCTTCTTAACTTAGAATTGTATGTTTAAACTCAAAAGTATCTATATTCTTTCTCTTTGATGCTCCGTATGCTGCTGCAATTTCTTGTTGTATACTTTGTGTATTGATGAGTGACGATTTTTGAATGAGATGAGATATTATGATGCCTTCATCTATTTTCTACCTTTATAGTTTCCTGTGCTTTTTCACAAAGGTTGTATCTTTTGTTAATGTTGTCTTAATTATATTCTACGCTGACCCTTCAGCAATTGCTTTATAAGGGATATTTATTGTTTTAGTAGAATCGTTGTTATTTAGATTACTAAGTGTTGCCTTTTATATAGTTGTCCTCTTAAATATAATCGTTGGCCTATTTAATTTCTGATTTATTGACTTATTATTAGCATCGGCCCTTCCAAGACTTTAAGCACTTATATACTTATTACTTATAATATATATTTATTAATTTCTATATATTTATGTTATATAATAATAATAATAATAATAATAATATTTATATTTATATTTACATGATTATATATATTATACTAATATTTAAATTATTAATATTAGCATTTATACTTATATTGGTTATTTATAATAATATAAATATATTATATTTTAATTATATTAAAATATTCATATAATAATATTATTTATTAAATAATATATATAATGATTTCTATCATTCGAATTGATATTTTACAAAAGCAATTTCATCATCTTTTAACATGATATTTAAATCTTTAATTTAAACAGTGTCTTAATATCGGGACATGACAGATGTCATGCCTTGATTAATGTCAAGTAAAGTTGTATTGAGCATGTTTTTGGTCCAGAGAGATGAATTCATGATGAAATATTAAGATGGGAATTAGAAGCACTAAGATGAAGGATGATATGTTAAGATGGGAATTAGAAGCACTAAGATGAAGGATGATATGTTAAGATGGGAATTAGAAGCTATGCTAAGGATGAGAAGATGTTGTTGATGACCTATAGTATGTTGTATGATCCTTCCTATTGTTCCTAAGGATGTATGTCCTATTATATAAAGGTTCTGACCTCTTAAAGTTGGTAAAGGTTTCTGTTGCAGGAAGCTACCTGGAAGACTGCTCAGTAAAATGGTCTGAATTCCTTCACATTTGAAGATATGATCATTTAGTTCAGAGGTTAATTTTAGTATGATGTAAAGGTGCTAAATTCAAAGTTTCAGATCATTTTCTCCTCTGTAGTGAAAGTTATGAGAGACAGGGTTCTGATCTATGCTCTGGCAGAGTCAAGTGTCGATGAAGACTCTTTAGAATGCTCTACATTCCTCCGTAATCATAGATATGGCTGTGTGGTTTTGAGTCTATATGTTCATAGCAGTGTATGAGTGCATCCATATGAGTTTCAAGTGTTTTGGATGTCCGCAAGTTCAGTTTTCAAATGACAGAAGTGATACAGATGGTTTCAGATGCCTAGTTGTTCTCAGAATATATGCTGATGATGTGCGCCAACTTGTTGCTACTTGAAATGGTAAATTGGCTGATGGAAGATGATCCTGATGATCTTTTGATATTTCCTATTGCTCCGTAAGGTATTTTCTGGTCTCTCTAGAGTTGGTTGTGGTCTGGAATGATGATATTGTTGGGTTATGCTCTTGCCTGGCTGACTGAGGAATGTTGTGATGTGCACCACAAAGTTGTTGGTGTACGGAGTTCAAGGAGTGTTTGGAGATGTCATGTAGGTCCTACTGACTCATCTGGAAGAAGATCAAGTAATGGTTATTCATTCATGAGTACCGCCAAGATTGCAAAGACTGATGTGCTACAAGCTTCATGTGTTCTTTCTTAAGGGCGACCTATTTCAAATTTTTGAAGCGTACAAATGTTATTCCTTGAAGGATGATGTTGTGAAGGATGTTTAGGGCCAGACTAAGCATGTGTTTGGATCTGCAAGGCGTGTGCCTCTTCTTGGAGTAGTGTGTAGTTCATGATAGGGCTTGTCCTATGCATGTTTCATGTTGTGTGATCTCTGACCAACTTGTAAAATGTAATATTCTTGTTGTATTAGCTGACCTGTAATGAAATCAATGTAACGACATGTGTATATTGTAAACCTAGTTGATCTAGGTGAGGCATGATTGTGAACATGAGAATGTGAAGAGCAGTATATGAATAATATATGCATTATGATGTGTGACTAAAGGAAAAAGAGCAGAAATAATAAGAGTTGTCCTTATTCATCTTGAAGACATTTTTGTGACAGGAGGGAAGTGAAGAGTGTGCCTAACTAATCCAATCATCAGAAGAAGAGTGAAGAGGCAGAATTGCAATCATCAAAGGTGTGAGCTTTAATGTCAGTTTTCAGACAGTAGAAGGACTATCATGCTATAATCTTTACTGAGTTCATTCTCAGTTTAGGGAGTAGTTGCTTCTTTGGGTTGTAGCCCTAAAACAAAGTCAACAAGGAGTTGTAGCTTCCTTGGGAGTGACCCTAAAACAAACTCTTCAAGGAGTAGTAGCTTCCCTAGGTTGTAGCCCTAAAATAAAGTTAGTAGGGAGTAGCTTCCTTGGGTTGTAGCCCTAAAACAAAGTTGTAATTTTAAGCTTCATATATTGTGAGTTAGTCCTTACCATGGTTTTTCCCTTCTTAGGTTTTCCATGTATATGTGGTGTTATGTGTTGATGTGCATTGTGTTGATCGCTCATGTTTATTTTGATGTTGTAATGTTTAATCTACTCTGGAGGATTTGAAGTTTGTTTAGATACTGATTCACCCCCCTCTGAATATCCTGTTGTGTTCAACAATATTTCCATTATTTATAATTTCTCCTACAGAATTATAATGATAAGCTTCAATATAGACTTTATAAATGTCTTCTCTAACCAAATCCCAGAGAGCTTTGTAGAACTCACAAGGAAAACCATCACAATCAGGAGCTTTATCATTGGCCATAGAAAATATTTCTTCCCAAATATTAGCAATGGAGAGAAATTTCTCACAAAAGACTCACTGAGTGGAGAAAAGATAACAAGGGACAACCCTAAGGCATTCTCACAAAGCTTCCTCACATTCAAGAGAATTCTCTTGAGCTTTGAAAACATTCTCATAATGAAAAATAATATCTTGAACGACATCAGGAAGTTCAATCAAAATCTGATGGTCATATTTGATTTGTTTAATGGCTTGGGAAGTGTGGTGAGCATGAAGATCTTGGAAAGGCTCTTTAGAGGCTCTATCTCCCACTTTAAGCCAATGTAGGTGAGCTTTGATTTGGGCACCTCTGGTTATATGACTATCAATAATTTATTTCTATTACCGAAGCTCATACATGCATAGTTGCAAAGCTAGAGCAAAGGGATTAGCTTCTAGCATAGCAGTGGCTTGGTAGAGCTCTGAGGTGGTTTCCTCGTAAGAGGGGTGGTGAAACCGTACCGGTTGGTGACCATAAATCTACAAGAAATAGGAAGTGCATTTGATGGCATAATTACACCAGTCAATCCAACTTGTCTATTGAGTGGGCCAAGGATCAATATTACAGACATGTCAGATGTGGACCAATGTGGGTTGATGAGTTAACAAAGAGGTGTTGAGAAAAAATTGAGTCTTGTTAACCTTAGGTTTAGCAAGTTGTCATTCTATGCAAAATTGAGTGGGATAATGGTTGAAAAGGACAACATTTAGCAAAGGCTCCATTAGAAGGAAGAAATAGCTAGCAAAAGAGAAGAAGGATTGTGCTAAAAGCATAGAATGATCAAGATGTTTGTAGACTCTATCAGACCCAGCCCTGAAATTACTCCACATATGCCAATGGGGATGATTATGGAAATGGCCCATATT
Organism: Cunninghamia lanceolata; assembly: GCA_027924645.1. Taxonomy (NCBI): domain Eukaryota; kingdom Viridiplantae; phylum Streptophyta; class Pinopsida; order Cupressales; family Cupressaceae; genus Cunninghamia; species Cunninghamia lanceolata. The sequence goes on from BSBN01001245.1 coordinate 2,131,515, forward strand.
GGGATCAAAAAGGCCCAATTTATTGCACTTAAAATACCAACCCTCCCTTTTGCAATAGGACCCCAGTGGCAATAGGCATTGAATTGACAATCCAGTGCTAGAGAGAAGATTGCTTAATAGCATCATTAGAAGCATAAACATTAATAACTCCAAAGGAATGATTTATATGGAAATAAAGGAAGAATTTTAAATGCAACTAATTGATAAGCTTTGGTGAGTCTTATCATGGACCAGTACCATAAAATAATCAATGAGTACTTTCAAATATGAAGATAAAAAAAAAGAATTAAAAGACACAAGGAACGTTAGTTATGGATAGAGCAACAATAATAAAAGGAGAGTAGTAGCTTGTAGGAGGACCTACAAGAATTTAGATGTGAGAGAGATGATGTCTCATCTAAATTTATAAAATATCCTCTGTTCTCTATTAATAATTAGTATTAAAATTGGATTTAAGTGTGGTTTTAAGAACTGATAGCTTATTTAAAATAGACTATGAATATATATTGGTTTATTTCCTAGAAGTCTATTGCAATCTAATTGTTAACATTTTCTAATATTCCTTAGAAAATATAATACAATATGTTTTGAATATGATGCAGAATCAACCCTGAAGTATTCTAGCCTTATTTCAACTAGCTTTAGAGTGTTATAGATTATTGCGAAATCGCCTATGGAGCCAACTCAAGCATTTCAGCTTCATTTCAGCCAACTCTAGAATGCTCCAACTTCATGATTTGGTCCAATCCATAGATTTAGCATTCTCTCAACCTTTCTTCTAAAAGATTGAAGACAAATTGTTATTGTATTTAAAATTTTAAAAAAATGATAAAAATAACAAATAAATAGAAATATATCCAACCTTTTCTCTTAAAAGGTTGTTGATGAGTTGTCATTTTGTAATGAGAGAATAAAAGATGTTCCTTCAACATAGAAGTAGTGGAAAGAATAAATGAATTTGCTCATTTAGCATATGAGTAGGAGATCAATCTAGAGAATAAAGGAAGTTGTTATTTTATCATAGGAGTTTGAAAGACAAATGTAAACCTATTTTAGTGGGATGTTTTCCACTAATTTGGTGAATTGGTTGAAAATATTCAATGTATAAATAAACCTCCCAACTCTAAGGAAAAGAGGTTTTTTTTAGTAAATTTTAGAATAAAATAGCTACAATAGTTTTAGAATAAAAATTGTAATATTTTGTGGAAGCAATTAAAATATGGAGCATTGAGCACAAAGTTGGGTGATTGATCTTGATCCAATTCCAAGGGAGGAGCAAGCCACTCATCTTGAGCGGCTTGAGGAAGAGGACAACATTTGGTATTTACTTATTTGTTCATATTATTTTAATTTTATCTATAATTTTATTTTCAGCATTTTTATTTATTTTAATGTGTATTAAATTAGATTTGTAGTGCAATAGCTACTTAGTTTTATTTCTATATTTTTAAATCATGGAAGTGTGTTATAATTTTATAATTTTAATTTATGCAATTGTCTTTCAATTCTAGATGTGTGATTTCTTTTCCAATAAGTGTTTAAATTTCATTTCAACCATTAGATTAATTCAATTTTCTTCTTTCATTAGAAAAAACTTTTTGCAAGAAAAAATATTTAGGTTCCTAATACAGAATTCTTTGAACACCACCCTGGATTGATATAAATTAAATGAAGAGGATTACAACAACCCTCATCATGCAACACAATATTTTGTTGTAGGATTTGGTGTGGGTCATAACATTAATTGAGGCATTATTTTCTGCCTCTCTCTCTTCTTCTAGGCTATAAATGTAATGAGCTCTTATGAGCTAAAGGAGGATTGGTGGATATTTCTAGGCAAATCTCTGCCATTTTACAATTTTGAGCCGTATGGTGGTCGTATCCCTAATATTCTCAAACCTCTAATTGCAAATGTAACTTTCCTTTGCCTTTTGTGTTCATGTTGAGTGTGTTCAACTTGGTGATTAAGGTGTTATTTTTTATGTTCATTTTCTTGATTTGGAAGTCTTCTCATTTCTTCATTTTTCTATGTGTTCAAGTCACCTTGATCTATGTGTCCAAGACCCCCTAATCTTCTTGGAGCAATTATTGAACTTGTGAATGTTGATTATCATTGCATACCTCCATTCTTGTCTTTCATTTCTACAAATGCGTCTTCTTGCTCCTATAAACTATTGTATCATGTGTTATAATCCCTACACCATGGCAAGATCTTCTTCTTTGGCTTATGGACCTTAGATTAAATTTATTTTCATGTTCTTATTTCCCCCTTTCCCCCTAGAGCAAAAAGTGAGGTTTTTATTTACCTAGGGATATGATATTATAATGTATTTAGGTGGATGGAGTGCCAACATGTGGCACACATCCCTTAAGCTAGTTATATTGGGTCATGTGGGCAACTTGTGTAATTAATTATTTTAGGTGATGAATAGGTCTTCATTGGGATTACCTCTCAACTATGTTATTAGGAGGTCTATATAAAGGAGGTGATTATCATTGTAAGGAAATGTGTTGAGTATGATATTGTGTTTGGGATTTCTTGGAGATATAGTGTGGAGTGGATTTTTCCATAAGGAGTATTGTATGGTGTTACCCTACCTCAAAGGTTTATTCTATTTCTACATATATTAGATATTAGGGCATCTTGTCCCATGAACATCTCTTGTGATGTGTGAGATATATATTCTATATTGTCTTATTGCCATTAATATGTATGGATCTTATTAGAGCTAGTTGAAAATATTACAAGGATACAACCTTTCAATCCCAAATATCATTCTATAGGTCATGTCCTACACCTATAGAATTTGTCATTTCTTGATTGCCCTATGTGCTCCAAGTTTTACTCAAGTGGTAAACTAAGTGATCAATAGGAAACTCTAGGTTTCTTTTTGTCCCACATTTATAAGCATTTTGAAAGGTCCAATACTTTAGAAGAAGCACCATTTTAAGATACTGAATGGTTGTATTCATAGCTCCAACCCATAATAATATGGGTACATTATTGGAATGCATCATGGACCTAATCATTTCCATGATAATTTGATTTTTCCTTTTCTCAATATTATTTTGTTGAAGGGAATAGGGAGTTGTGAATTCTCTTTGAACTCCACATGAAATGCAAAATTCCATAAATTCTCTATTTATATATTATGTTCTATTGTTTGTCCTCAAATTATTTAATTTTATGTTAGATTGATTTTCAACTAGGGATTGAAATCCCTAAATTTGGAAAGGACTTCATTTTATTATTTAGATAATATGCCCAAATCATTGTATAATCATCAATAAATGTTAAAGCGTAGAGGGAACCACTAAGGGATGGAACTTGAATTGGTCCCATTAAGTCACTATTGACTAGTTCTAATGGGGCAATGGTATTGGTAATATGGTTCTCATTGAATGGTAAGGTGTGTTTTTTACCTAGAAAGCATCCTTCACATGCTTCTAATTTATTAGTGACTCTAGATAAACCAACAACTAAGTTATGACAAACCATATCATTAATACTTATTATATTTAGGTCACCAAGTCTTTCAAGCCAAAGTCTAGTGTCATCTTTGGTTTGAATTGAAAGATACGTTTCATTTGAAAAACCATTGAAGATATAAAGGTCATTATTTTGAATGACTTGAGCAAAAGTATAACCATTTTGGTCCTTGATAAGATAATTGTACTGTAGAAGGAAAATTTTGAAATTTAATTGAGATGCAAGAAAGAAAGCAATTTTTTCCTTAGTTTAGGAACAAATAGAACATCTCCAATAAAGTTATTGGAAATCTTAGTTTTCTCTTGAATTTGAGATTCAATGATAGAGTTGACTTGTAAGTAAACCTTTTCGTTACACTATTAGATATTTGTTAATATATAAGACATATAAGAAATATAATTCATGTGTCTTGAAGTGCCAATATCTAGGATCCATTCGTGCTATTTTTCAAAGTACAGAGTGTGGCATAAAGAGCAACTGCTTTGTTTAGGTTTTGATGTTGGTTTTGATTTTGGTGTTATTTTTTATTTTGATTCAGATTTTTATTTTGATTTTGGTTGATATACTTTCTAGATTTTTTTTGTTTTTGAATTTTTTTTATTCAAGGATTCTTTGATCAAGTCTTTTTTGTTATTAAAAAAATATGTTTTGATTTTGTAATTTTTGGAAGAAAAAAATTATTCTCATTGGTGGACTTAGAGTTTTTGTTTTGCTTGCCACTTTTGTTCTTGGGAAAAGAATTGTTTTTCTTTTGAACAAAGAATGCTTGACTAGAATTCTCTTTAGAATCAAAATTGGACATCACTTTCTCTTCTTTCTACTCTTCTTGGATGAGAGGTGTAGAAAGAGTCGACAAATCAAGAATATCCTATTCATTTTGATATTTTGAGTTTAAAATTAGGATGAAATTTCTAAATTTTTCATGTATATTCATTTGAATAATAAAATAAAACAATTTGTATTGAACAAGATCACAATTGCAACCATCTAATTGAGATTTGATGTTTTTCACCTTACAAGATAGTTCACAATTTTATATCTCCCTTCATAAGAGTGTTGAAAAGTTCAAGTATAAGTTTGATGCTTTTTGAGTCTTATACCCTCGTGCATGGATTCTAGGATTTTCCATGTTTCACTAGGAGAATCTTGATTTCCAATATGAAGGGAAAAATCATTTCCAACACTTTAAATATAATAATAGATATTGAATCTTGAGTTCTTGTGTGAAAAAAAACTACTTGTTCCACAATTGCACACCTTCTAGTAAGTAGCTTTTCAAATCCATTTACAATGGTCCATAAGTTTCTAGCCTAAGTTCAACTTTTAACCTAATTTTTCATATATTGTAATTGTTCATATTAAATATGTGAGCCTTATCAATAATAAAATCATTGTAAATTGGATCAAATTTCCATAAAAATATATACAGTAAAACACTAAATTCAAAGAATTTTAATTGTCAAACAAAAATAAAACATAACACAAGTTAATTCTCATTTTTTAAAATAAATCAAAATCAAAACATAATCATTTAAATTTATTAAATTTATATATTTTCTCATTATAATTATATATACCATTTCTATAATATATTGGCATCAATATGTGTTCCCTTAATAAGGAGCATTAGATGAAATAAATGGATTGATGGTGGAGATTAAAAGGACCATCGTCGAAAACATCTTGACCATACAATTTACAATCAATATATGATTGACACATGAAAAATATCTAAAATTTGAAATTCAGTTTAGAGAAAGAAAATCATATTTGATTTGGGACTTGGTCATACCTTAGGAGATAAGATAGTGTTGCTCAACAAAGACTAAGGTGGTGTAAGAAGTTAAACCTTCAAAAGCAAAAATTATGTAAGAAAGAAGAATGCTTCAATGTTAATCTTCATGACTTTTTAGGCAAAGGAATTATATATATATATATATATATATATATATATATATATATATATATATATATATATATATATATATATATATATATATATATATATATATATATATATATATGTATATATTTGAAATGAAATCATTTTTCAAAATCTTCCTAAAATTTATAGTAGAATACTATCAGCACAAGTATCTTTTCTTTCGTAATTTAAAATATACAATGAAACAAAATTCAAGTTCCAGATCTTTATGTATCCATATACAATGAAATTAAATAAAAGTTTTAGATCTATTTATACATCCATATACATTGAAATTAAATATAATTTTCAGATTTATATATCCATATATAATAAAATTAAATACAAGTTTCAGATTTATATATCATTATTAGTGGACAATTTACTTTTTGTTAATCGGCTTGAAACTGGTTTTAAATGCACATGTTTATAAGTATGTTTGAGCACTAAGACCAAATGAGATCCTAATATAGGTGAATCTACAATGAATATAACTTGAGCTAAAATCTTTTTTGACTGCCTTCCTAAAATATGGTTATAGGTGTTGATTTGACTTCTATACAATATTTGTTTTGTAGGCCTAAGTGCTGCCACCTCTTATAATGCCAATTGGATGTACATAATAGAGTGTTAGATCACCTTTTAGATAGAGTTTCTAAGTATGGTTATAAGTATGGTATGTTAAACATACATCTTATGAAGTGTGTCTAAGCACAAAGACCAAGTAAAATCCTAATATGGCCAAGTTCACAATGAATTTAACTTGAAATGAATCTTTTATGGATATCGTCATCCAAATTACATTATAATAGTATCAGCACACTTAAATACACAATGAAACAAAATTGAAGTTTTCAAAGTTTTTGACAAGGATAAAATCAATGTCCAAAATGGTGAGCTCCAACCTTTTAAACATGAGGTTTGGAAATGTAATTTAAACATTTCATTTGCAATGGGTTTTTAAGGGCTCCAATATATGAATGTTAACTTGTTGATGTTTTTCCTACTCAACAATCTCCTTTCCACCACTACCTGACACGTTTTCCTAGACTAGAGGCACGATTTTTGCGAAGGGCTCACATGGAGGACTTTTCATGGCATGGACCGACACTGGACACATCTATACATATACATATATACATATATATCTATAAATGGATGTATGTATGTGTGTGGTAGTAAGAGCAATTGGCAGAAGAGAATTGCTTGAGATATATTAGTTATGTCTATGGTGAGGGTTATATAGATAACTTGAAACCCTATTGTAATAAAAATATTTATAACCCTTTTCCAAATTGATTAACATAAACCATTAACTTATAGAGTTAATTGATATATATATATATAAAACTCTTAACATATAGAAGTAACTATAAGAACCAAAAATGCACATGGGCCTACATGGTAATCTGATGATGAGTTGTAGTCCTAAACACATACATGTAAGCATGTAAATATGACCTCTCATCAACATTCTTCTTAGGAACACATGGATTGAAGTTCTCCATCTTGTTTGTTCATCCCCTATCCCCTAACTAACCTCCTAAGGTCTTGCATCTTCACCATCTCCCCTTTGTCGACAACTCTTTTTTGTTACTTTCTAGTCTTGCCTATTTGACCTACCGACATCACAATATAGGAAATTCACTTTCCCTAATGTCTTTTCAACTATTTCAACCCTCAAAAGGCTTCCAATTAACCTCCCAGACCATTTCCCACTTTTAATTTCATCACCCATTTCTTCCTTTCTAGGTTGCCCATATTGACTTCTTGATCTTCCCTGGTTGACCCTGCCACTGAAGTGGATCTCTCCTAGGTGACCTACCCTGTCAAACTAGGTGACCCAGTCCCTTAAAGTTAGATAACTTGTCTCCAAGTCCTGAAGTCATCTTTAGATTCCTCTGACCAATCTTAGCCCCTAAAACCACCTGCAAAACCTAGTTCTTCTAGGTTTCCCATATTGACCTCTGAAACTCCCCTGGGTGACCCTATCATTTAAGTGAAACTCCCCTAGGTGACCTACCCTATCAAACTAGGTCACCTAGTCATGTTTAAACATGTGAGTTTCTCTTCAGTTTGGGCCCACATTAGCTCTATTTTTGCTTCAGTTCGCAGGGCTCTTCAACCCTAACTGAGCCTAGTCTATTCTTGACTCATTATTCACTCCCAATCACTCTAATCTTAGCTCCAACTGATCTATTCTTATCTCTCCATCAATCTCATACTAACTCCATTCCTCCCTTAGTGATAATATATCAAGCCATGTTCACTCCCCAATCAACCCAGATCACTATCCAATCAAGCCTGTTAACTCTTCAATCAAAGGAGTTATCTCATCAATCATCTCCACCATGCATGAGCCTCTCCAAGCTATAAATATCCCCCTCCTATATGCAATATTGGAGGCAAACTCATTGTTGCACATCCATTTCCACCTTTATTTTTTTTTCTCCATGCCATGCTTATGCTCTTCACAGGACTTGTGAGCCTTTTATTTCCATAGTTTAGTTAGTCAAGATTCCAAATCTTCAATAGCATTCATATGCTCACCAATTGCTTTCAAAAAATCCCAAGCCATAGTGCTTTAATAGCTTTAATAGCTCAAATTCTTTCACCATAGCTCAAGCCACTTTCAAATCAATTGCTTCTTCATCCCTGTTGCCAAGAGGAGATCCCTACTGCCACAAAGGAGAGGAGGTTGCCACAAAAAGGACTTATGAGGATACTCAAGCTCACGCGCCAAAGATAATCCAGGTTTTTCATGCTTTTATAGTTAATTAGATCACACTCTTGCTCTTGGGGCCTTTGTATTTCTCTTTCCTTGATAGGATTGTTTTTATTAGATTAGTTTTGCTTTGTTTAGTTTCATTCCATGTAACCAGATTAGCATTTCAATTCAAGTACTTTAAATTTATAGAATAGACTCAAAATCTCTCCACAAAATACAAAACATAGGATTAGATTGCATTTTAATAAAATACTTTTAGTTGCATCCATATCTCCTTTCATAGTTAATTAGATCATTATTCAATTTGGAAAAAAAAGAATCAAAAGTTGTATGCATTCATATTAAAAACAATATAAAGTTGTTTGCATCCATAAGAAAATACAAAAACATTAGGAAACATAGAAAGCCAAAACCCTTGATTCCATCATGAGGTACATGCATCAAGTCGAAACTAGATAAAACCCTCGATTCCATCATGAGGTACATTACACTTAAACAATAAAAAAAGTAGAAAAAACTTTTGACCACAATTTAAAGTCAACATGAAAGTCAAACACGCCTAAACTCTCTGCCGAGCATTCGATGTGCCTAGGGATTAGAAGAGATTGGATTCAAGCTATTCTTGACGAAATAGAAGAAATACACCCTAGGCCTCAACATGCACAACAAACAATTAAAGAGCAAGGACACACTCTGAAGGTCATTCAACAAATAAATAGCATGATGAGGTCGAAGTAGGCTTTGTTAATAGATCATCATTTACTTTTATCAATCCAGAGGTGTCTGGAGCTATCTGCGATAAGACTTCTTAGAATGGGGGGTTTTGGTCGAGTGTTTTGGTGAATAGGACTTGGTTTGTTGGTCTTGCCAGAATTGAAAATTGCATGCAAAAATAAAGATCTATCTAATTGCTGAGAAATGAACACACTTTGTTGGAAAGGAACTATCTTAAATTGTTGAAAACAAACACACTTTGCAAGAAAGGAAACTACCTTAAATTGTTGAAAACAAACACACTTTGTTGGAAAAGAAATTAATCTATCATGCAGAAAAAGTAAATGAAGGTCAATTGAATCCACTGTTACTCTACAGCAATGGAACACTCTAAATATAACAATGCTGATAAGAAACAAATCTATCTCTTTTTGGTATTTTTAGGATTTTTAAGAACTAACCTGCATGGAACAACTAACAACAATCACACAAGACATAAAGGAAAACTTTAACAGAGACTAGAACAAAATTGCATAAATACCAAATAATCAAGAGATCTTCCCTTAGATGGGTAAGCAGGCCCTACTTCCCCAACTAGAGATGATCCTCTTGCTCAACTAACTTCTTTCAACAGAAATTTCCCTTCATATTAAATCTAAGTCTAGAAAAATGGACAGAATTACAAGCATGAGGAGTTTTCCTCCTGTTACAGTGATCTGGCGATAACTACTATGAACTTAAAACCTCATAACTAACTAGAAAGAAAAATGCATTGCTCCTACTTATATAGTCGAGCATTATTTGAAATAAGAAAACTATCAATAAGTCTAACTGGAGCAAACTGGAACTAAGGCCAATTGCATGGTTTTATTACATTTAGAATTCCTAACATAACTGCAAATTAGAGATCTGTGTTTATTCTAATTGCATGCTGAACTAGATGATTCTCCAAAAATGGTGTGTCGTAAGGTGGGAGTCACTTCAATTAAGACTGAGGTCAGTTAACCGATTCTTCAATTAGTCACCAAGATTGTGGCGTCATGGCAATGTTACCCTTTTTAGTAGCGTGATTGAAGCACAAGTTATGTTTACACTCATGAATGGGCTTGTGGTGATCATTGACTCAAGGGGAGGATGATCCGAGGGAAGTTTTCAGCATTTGGAGCTCTCCAGAGTTTGGGTTCTTCTCAGGACAAAGGGCTCCAGAGGGATCCGGAGACCACTGGTTGTTCATACTACTACAAGCCTTATAAGAACATTCACAACTTCGCACCATAATTCATAAAATATGCACATTTGAAATATAATCTAGTAAAATAAAGCAAGAGATTTCGTCAAAGGAAATGAAAACTAATCATGTTCATAATCTAACCAAAAGACAAATATAATTATAATAATATGTATTTATATATGCCAAAGTGTCTATGAAAGTTCTTAAAAGCATAAATAACATGAAATAGATGAGTCAGTTATATGGCTCATCATATCCCCCCTACTGAATATATGTCATTTTCTCATGGTTGTGCTTAGGCTGCTTCATCCAATATGTTCTTGCCCTCCATTTTCTGGCTGCAGTCATAGTCCTCATCATAGTCATATTGAGATGGTTTTCTCCCTTTTGGTTGGAATCCATCATTTTCTTGTACCCTGTCGAACCACTTGCTAAATTTCCCTTCTCTCATTCCATGGCCTAGTGGATGGTTCAATCGAGGAGCTGGAATTAAAATTAATGGAGGCCTGAATCTCATCCCAACCCAGTTTTGTTGTTTCTGCTAAATTAATGGGATAATCTTTCGCACCTTGTCAGTCATCCATCTAATATTGGCAGGTGAAATAGGCTCTCTCCTCTTGAAAACTTGGGGCAAGTCCTCAAACCTATTTATGCAGATTGCAATTGCTGCATTTGTAAGATATCTAGCAATGGCGAAAAAGTCAGCAATACAAGAATTTAGATTTTACACATATTGGCTTGTAATACCTTGCCTGTAAACATTGGCCTTAAAAGTGTTGGTGAACCAAATAGTTTTGGGGAATTCGTGGCACAACAATAACCCAATGGACCCTGCAGCAACATTGTACTCTTCCATTCTATCTGTTGGTGCCTGAATTCACTGTCAGTTAATTTAGCAATTTTCATGCAGGCACCATCCCAAAATATCCAAAAGGTTCTAAGTTTTGGCACCCCTTCAGTACTTTTCAGCATCTGCATCTCATTTCTTGAGGAGGGGTCTTCGTCTTTTCTCCATCGGCATGGGTTCGTTTTTGTGTCTTCGACATTTCGGTTTGAACTTGAACCCTTTTTTCTCTAAGTTCAGTGGTTCAGCAGTTCAGGGTTCAATTTTCTTCTAACGGGTCGCATTATGCATTTGCCTTGCGCAAATATTGCATCGTTGAACCTCCCGCTTGAACCTTTTTGTTTTGGTTCAAGGTTCAATGGTTCGAAGCTTTGTTTCCTATGGAGTATTATTTTTGATGTTTGAACCATCGCGTTGAACCCTCATGTTGAACCCTTTTGGTTCGGGGTTCAACGGTTCAAGGCTTTATGTTTTTGGTCTTATCGGAGTGATTGGCTTCATCGGCGAAAGATTTCTTGAGTGCTCCGATTATTTTGGTCTGGCCGATGGATGTCCATCGGCGTGTGTTTGGCTATCGGCGAAGCAAATTTTTGGGCCGCCAATGTAAGGAGTTTGCCCGATGGGGAATGCCACCAGAGTAAGATTGCATATCGGGCTAGCAGTTGGAGGGTCCGCCGATGGGTCTTCTCTGGCCGATGTGGAAGTTGAAGGCTTTAGGGAGGTGTTCGTTAGTGTGACTAAGGGTGTCGGCCAGTGTTTTTTTAGTTGCTCCGATGATGAGTGTTTGGCCGATAGTGGAGCAGAGTGTGGCTCGTTGGTGGTCGGTGTGACTGGCTGTGTCGGCAGGGATGGAATGTGTTGGCTCGATGGCATTTCTCTAGCCGATGGGGAATGCGAAGGTAGGCATCGGCAGGACTTTTGAGGTCGGTGGGAGCTTTCATTGGTGTGCCGATGGTCTATGTCTTGGTGACAAGGGATTTGGAATGGTCATCGGCATGACATAGACTGTCGAGTGAATGGGCAGATGTTGGGCCGACAGTGGAGGTTTCGCCGACGAGGGTGTTTTGGTGACCATCAGGGAGAGTTGGTCTATCAGCCAAGGAAGCTTTTGGGCTGGCCGATAGACTATGTCTGGTTGACAGAGGCTTGCGGAGGTGTCGTCGGTGAGATGATTGAGATCGGCGAGAGGTTTTTGGGGCAAGCCGATGGTGTAGATTTGGCTGATGGGCTTTTGGCGAAGGGTCGTGTGTCGAGCGCGGCAAAACGCTCGATACCTATTATGCATGCAGCTATGTTTATAAAGTGCTAGTGTGGTCTCAGCACCATGCATGTGGGATTATTCCCCTGTGTAATTTGAGCCTGCGAAGAGGGCATTTTGGCAGGAAACTTCCATTTGAACGCAGCGATAGTTTTCTCGATGGTTGCGGGTTGTTGGGCCATCAATGGCGACTGTAGCAGGAGTATGGGCAATGGTACAAATGATTAAACTGCCCGATTGTGAATGAAGACTCCCAAATGGCGGCGCAAGGCTCGAGGCCTCCCTTGTCTACTGCATTGATGGCTTCTGAGCGCCAGTCCCTCTGATGGATGTATCTGGCGGATTTTTGACTTTTGGCCATGTAATTAATTGCTGAATGTACACAGTTCTGTATAAATGGTTTTGGCTGTGTTACTTTTGAGAGGTTGGAGGTTTTTTGGGCTTTCGGCTCTGACTCTGAACATAAGGTGTTCACATTTTGAAAGGCATTTTTTGCTACAGACTCGGTCCTTAGTCTGGTGTACTAATCTATCTTGGATTGTAAATGATGATTTTCTCTGTGATGACCTTCTATGCAGATTGATTTTAAATGAAAAACACATGTGTGTGTATTGTTTCTGATTGTCTCCTGTATGTCATTTGTTTTCCTTTCAAACAAGGTTGTCAAGGACTTCCAAGTTTTCCAGTGTATGCATACTGTGTGTCTGATTTATTGCGTCTGCTCAAGGAGTGGTTAAATAGGCTTTTGATCAGATACAAAGGGAAATAGATTGCATCATAGGATCTGTTAAGCATGATCATTAATGATACTCTTTCTTGGACATGTTGCTATCAGGTAGTAGCATTATTCTCAGGTCCTCTGGATATGAATTTATGTTGTCATGGGGAGACATTTACAGTCTTAGATATGACTCTGCTGCCCAGATAAGGTACTGGTTTGGGAATTTGTCTGTTCAATGGGTCTAGGAAAGTCCCATCACTCCAAACACCATTTCAACCCATCTCATCACTTCCACCTGTTAGTTGTAGGATTAGGATTAGGAACCTCTGCATGCTCTCATACCTAACCAAACATTATGTCCAAGAATGTTGCCAACCTTGTGATTTGTTACACAAATCTTGGTCCATACATGAGAGTACTCTGCCTGTTGCCGTCAAGTTAAATCCTTCTGTCATTGAGCTAGTCAAGGTTATACTTTTATCAAATAGGGACACCCCCCTTGGTGCGGCAGAACCAGAAGTGAAGGGGAGGAGCTCACACAACCTCCTGTATTCAGTTGGCTGAATCTGCCTGTGCATTAGAACTGGCAAACCCTAATGCTGATTCAGAAGCAAAAACCAACAAAAATGGCGACTCTACATGGGGATGGTGATTTGAAAATTGTTATTTTTGTCCTCCCTGGTGAAATATCTGTGTGCCCATCTGAGTCACCAACAAAAATGGTGACTCCGCTGGGGAGTCTTTCATGTGAATAATGATGCTCTGCTGGTGGTATGAACTCAGAAAAATATGTGTTGAGCTTTCAGCTGCTGTAAATTTTGTCCTCTCTGGAGAGGTGGCGACTCTGCAAAAGATCTAAATGCACATGAAAAGTTGATGTGTGTTGTGACAAAAATGTGTTGTTCAGACTTCAGCATCTGTATGAGAAAAGGTACCTTGTTCCTTCCCCTTTATATTTGTTGTTTTACTGCATAAGTTAGATGCCAGGGGAAACCTTAGGTCTTAGGCAGACAAAGGATGTCTAAGAGTAAGATTTTTATGAATCCAAGTATGAATTATCCCATACTCAGCGGTGAAATGTTGGATAAAAGAATAGAAGAGATAAGAAATAGGTTGATATTCTTAGAGGCTGAGTAGGCCCAGTTAAAAAACAATAACCCTGTTGTGTCTGCCAGTCAGAAAGCTAAACCTCATGCCACCCCTTTTGATCCTTTGTATGACCAATTAGATTTGTCATGGGTTGACTATAAAGTAGAAACTATGCCTGCTAGGATATACTGTCAGATGCCCAGATTTAGTGGTCACAGTGTATGTGATGGGAATGCACATATCCAAAATTTTCATGAGTTCATGGGAAAGCATTCATTCAGAGATGAGGATATGTGGATGAGGTTTTTTGTTAGGTCCTTTGATGCAAAAGCAAAAGACTGGTATTTGAGCTTTTCAAAAAGATCCTTTGCCTGTTGGGATGAGCTTGCTGACTGTTTCAAGGAAGAATTTGCAAAAGAACCGGCTGATCTTGTTGCAGAATTGATGAGAATCAGAAAACAAGATGAAGAGCCATGTGTTGTTTTTAGTCATAGGTTTGCAGTAGCCTTTTCACAGATCCCAAAAGTCTTCAGACCTGATATTTCAACCTGTGTAGGCATATTCTTTGAGGCTTTTGAGGAGGGCTCTAGTGCATTACTAAGGGATTTCAAGGTGACAAGTATGCAGATGGCATACAAGTTCGTAGAAAATATAGAAAAAATCAGAAATGAGCACTTGTTGAAACCCCTGTCCACAGGCTTTGGTGTGAAAAATAGTTGTGAAGCTACAAATGACCAAATAATTAAAGCATCATGTGCAGATAAAAATGAAAATGAAAGCATAGAGGTTGAGACTGTTGTATTTAAACATAATGCTAACAATACAGCTCAACTGGATTGTTCACCAATTGAGGATGCCAATGAAGGAACTAATGAAGACTCCCATTGCAATGATGAGGCAGCTGGCCATGAAAACAACAACGAGGTTGTGGACAGTAATGAGCAACTTTTGGAATGGACCTGTGGAGACAATTGTGAGTATTGTACTCAAGACAAAGAAGGTATAAGCAAACAGAAAAACAGTCCCATGTGTGACCCATTGCCTACCTTTCAAACACATGGAGATCATGAAGAGCAGTCAGAAATTGAAATAAGTGCTAGTGCAGAGCATGATTGTTTTTCATTCGATGGTTGTTTTGCTTATGACACACAGGCTGATACTCCTCCACAGAGTGAATCCATTGGTGATGAAAATGCGTGCTCTGCTGCCCATGAACCAATGGCATACTACAATGAAACTGATGCACCTGGGTTACCCATTTATGACACATGTGATGATGAGGATCTGTCTGAGTATGGTGAGGATCTAGACATTGTTTTTGACTTGGATTTTGTTTCTCATCTTGATGAAAGAGGAAACAACATACATCAGGTAAGTGACTGTAAAAATGTGCCTGATTTGAAAGAGATGCCAGAGCCTGATCTTTTCTAGTTTGGTGCTGCTATTGGTTGTGTGCATGATGTGCACAATTGTGAATTTGAAAGCTTTTCTTTTGAGAGGCCAGCGTATAAAGAGAGCTCTATTTTTCCTAGTTGTGTGGTGGACTTTGAGTGTTTTCAATTTTTAGTCCGGCTAGGAAATCATTTTGCAATGCATAGTGATGATAACCTGTGTTCTATGCCATTTGAGTATGCATTACTTGATACATTCTGCATCCATTTGTTGCCTGATGCTGAGGGTTGTTTGCATAAGGGTGACAGTGACAAACTAAATCAGAAGGTTGAACATGCAAATGACCAAGGTAGCTTATGGTCAGATCATGGTAGCACTCTCAGGCTTGACCCAGTGTATGCAGATGAGAACAAGGTGTTTGACAAGGGGAAATATTGGTCTTCCTTTTCTTGGTGGCCTTAGGCCATCAAGTTTGATTGGTGATGCAGATCATGGTAACTTCATGACTCTATGCCCAATGGATAGGGGACTGGTCTGCATCCTAGAGATCTAGGGTTCTCGCTGCAGTCTTGCACCTGCACGTCCCCAATCAGAGCCACTGTTGGTGCCTGAATTCACTATCAGTTAATTTAGCAATTTTCATGCAGGCACCATCCCAAAATATCCAAAAGGTTCTAAGTTTTGGCACCCCTTCAGTACTTTTCAGCATCTGCATCTCATTTCTTGAGGAGGGGTCTTCGTCTTTTCTCCATCGGCATGGGTTCGTTTTTGTGTCTTCGACATTTCGGTTTGAACTTGAACCCTTTTTTCTCTAAGTTCAGTGGTTCAGCGGTTCAGGGTTCAATTTTCTTATAACGGGTCGCATTATGCATTTGCCTTGCACAAATATTGCATCGTTGAACCTCCTGCTTGAACCTTTTTGTTTTTGTTCAAGGTTCAATGGTTCGAAGCTTTGTTGCCTATGGAGTATTATTTTTGATGTTTGAACCATAG
This sequence comes from Cunninghamia lanceolata, assembly GCA_027924645.1. Taxonomy (NCBI): domain Eukaryota; kingdom Viridiplantae; phylum Streptophyta; class Pinopsida; order Cupressales; family Cupressaceae; genus Cunninghamia; species Cunninghamia lanceolata. The sequence goes on from BSBN01001245.1 coordinate 2,147,899, forward strand.
CGTTGAACCCTCGTGTTGAACCCTTTTGGTTCGGGGTTCAACGGTTCAAGGCTTTATGTTTTTGGTCTTATCGGAGTGATTGGCTTCATCGGCGAAAGATTTCTTGAGTGCTCCAATTGTTTTGGTCTGGCCGATGGATGTCCATCGGCGTGTGTTTGGCTATCGGCGAAGCAAATTTTTGGGCCGCCGATGTAAGGAGTTTGCCTGATGGGGAATGCCATCGGAGTAAGATTGCATATCAGGCTAGCAGTTGGAGGGTCCGCCGATGGGTCTTCTCTGGCCGATGTGGAATTTGGAGGCTTTAGGGAGGTGTTTGTCGGTGTGACTAAGGGTGTCAGCCAGTGTTTTTTCAGTTGCTCCGATGATGAGTGTTTGGCCGATAGTGGAGCAGAGTGTGGCTCATTGGTGGTCGGTGTGACTGGCTGTGTCGGCAGGGATGGAATGTGTTGGCCCGATGGCGTTTCTCTAGCCGATGGGGAATGCGAAGGTAGGCATCGGCAGGACTTTTGAGGTCGGTGGGAGCTTTCATTGGTGTGCCGATGGTCTATGTCTTGGCGACAAGGGATTTGGAACGGTCATTGACATGACATAGACTGTCGGCTGAACGGGCAGATGTTGGGCCGACAGTGGAGGTTTCACCGACGAGGGTGTTTTGGTGGCCATCGAAGAGAGTTGGTCTATCGGCCAAGGAAGCTTTTGGGATGGCTGATAGACTATGTCTAGCTGATAGACTATGTCTGGCCGACAGAGGCTTGCGGAGGTGTCATCGGTGAGACGATTGAGATTGGCGAGAGGTTTTTGGGGCAAGCCGATGGTGTAGATTTGGCCGATGGGCTTTTGGCGAAGGGTCATGTGTCGAGCGCAGCGAAATGCTCGACACCTATTATGCATGCAGCTATGTTTATAAAGTGCTAGTGTGGTCTCGGCACCGTGCATGTGGGATTATTCCCCTGTGTAGTTTGAGCCTGCAAAGAGGGCATTTTGGCGGGAAACTTCCATTTGAACGCAGCGATAGTTTTCTCGATGGTTGCGGGTTGTTGGGCCATCAATGGCGACTGTAGCAGGAGTATGGGTGATGGTACAAGCGATTAAACTGCCCGATTGTGAATGAAGACTCCCAGATGGCGGCGCAAGGCTCGAGGCCTCCCTTGTCTGCTGCATTGATGGCTTCTGAGCGCCATTCCCTCTGATGGATGTATCTGGCAGATTTTTAACTTCTGGCCATGTAATTAATTGCTGAATGTACACGGTTCTGTATAAATGGTTTTAGTTGTGTTACTTTTGAGAGGTTGGAGGTTTTTTGGGCTTTCGGCTCTGACTCTGAACAGTACAGACTCGGTCCTTAGTCTGGTGTACTAATCTATCTTGGATTGTAAATGATGATTTTCTCTGTGATGACCTTCTATGCAGATTGATTTTAAATGAAAAACACCTATGTGTGTATTGTTTCTGATTGTCTCCTGTATGTCATTTGTTTTCCTTTCAAACAAGGTTGTCAAGGGCTTCTAAGTTTTTCAGTGTATGCATACTGTGTGTCTGATTTATTGCGTCTGCTCAAGGAGTGGTTAAATAGGCTTTTGATCAGATACAAAGGGAAATAGATTGCATCATAGGATCTGTTTAGCATGATCATTAATGATACTCTTTCTTGGACATGTTGCTGTCAGGCAGTAGCATTATTCTCAGGTCCTCTGGATATGAATTTATGTTGTCATGGGGAGACATTTACAGTCTTAGATATGACTCTGCTGCCCAGATAAGGCACTGGTTTGGGAATTTGTCTGTTCAATGGGTCTAGGAAAGTCCCATCACTCCAAACACCATTTCAACCCATCTCATCACTTCCACCTGTTAGTTGTAGGATTAGGATTAGGAACCTCTGCATGCTCTCATACCTAACCAGACATTATGTCCAAGAATGTTGCCAACCTTGTGATTTGTTACACAAATCTTGGTCCATACATGAGAGTATTCTGCCTGTTGCCGTCAAGTTAAATCCTTCTGTCATTGAGCTAGTCAAGGTTATACTTTTATCAAATAGGGACACCCCCCTTGGTGCGGTAGAACCAAAAGTGAAGGGGAGGAGCTCACGCAACCTCCTGTATTCAGTTGGCTGAATCTGCCTGTGCATTAGAACTGGTAAACCCTAATGCTGATTCAGAAGCAAAAACCAACACTATCTTCCCATAATCTATGATTATTGAGCATAGAGAGATAGGTTCTGATCTGCAATTCTCCCACATATAAATTTAGCATTGAAGTGTTTACATGGCCCATGATGTGACCATGTTGGAAAAACTCACATAATAGATTTTGTTGGTCCTTGGGGTTTTTCAAATAACACTCTACAAATTCCATGTCACTATCAAAGTCAAAAGGAAGGTTACAGCTTATCCTTATCAATTTCCACCTTAAATATTGCTCTCTCAGGAACAGGGCATATATACCAGATGGTGCCCTTTTGCAATGCCCCTCAATTTTGGCTTGTGGCAGTTGATAGTTTTTCATTGCTTTTAAACAATTTTGAGACATTTGAATGGTTAGATTTATGATTTATGCTTATTATGTTCATGATGGACTATGGTTGACTAATGTGGTTATTGACATGTGTTATGATGACATTATTGTTATTACAGTTTATGTTGTGACATGGTGAGTTGATAGTTATTTGATTATGCAGAATAATGTTACTATGCTATATGGTGGTGCCCACCTAGTTTTGGGTTTCAAGTATTCATCTGCAGGCCTTTTCAGAGAAACCCAAACAATTTCTAAGTCCCTCAACCTCCAGTTGTATGCATGTATTTGTTGTCATATTCCGCCTACCCTGAAATATTCCTCTTTCCCTCCTTCTATCAATGAAATCCGATCAGAGAAAACCTAAATAGGAGGAGAGAAATCTTAGATTCTCCAAATACTCATGTTGTGTCTTTCAAAATTTCCCAAAATCTTTCCTGAAAAATCTTTGCCAAAAACCCACAAAAACCTAGAAATCTTTTAGCTTCAAGTATTTTCCATCGCAGGGTTTTTCAGTTTCTTGTTTGGTATTTGTGTATGCATTTTTGAATGTATATTCTCATATACATTTGCAGTTGTATGTTTGCATATACAAAGGTGATATGCATAGGTGGGATACTAAGGCAAATGTACATCGGCAAACATACATGCAAGTCAATATGCAAAGGAAAAGATGCAAGTCGATATGCATCGGATTACAATTGAATATGCAAAGATGAATGTATATCGAGTTGTATATCGCGGATGTATAAGGAAACATACAAGGGTGATATACAAGGAAGAAACATGCAAGGGGTAGACATACAAAGTGTCATCACCGAGACAATGCATATTGGCGTCCAAGTCCGAGGTCTCCCCGACGGCCGATGCACATACAAGAGGAAAGATGCAAGCAAATATACAAAGGCCTTATGCATATACAAAAGGTGGGGTCCGCACATACAAAGGTTGATTGTATTTCATATACAGGTCGCATTGTATATGCAGACATACAAGGCAAAAGATGCACCGATAGCAACATACAAGGGAATATGCATTCCTAGTATGCAAGGCCCAGACCCGAAGGATATTGCATTCTGGTTCATAAAAGGCAGAGGTCCGATTGTATGTATGTTTTGCTTATATGTTTGCATTGTATATGCGATATACAAGGCCGATATACAAAGGGAAAACATACAAGCCGGACCCGAATGGGAAGTCAAATTTAGCAAATTTAGCGGTGGGGTCCGCAGCTTGTATGTTAAGTGCTTGTATATGCCGATATGCCGAGGGAAGTGATGCAAGCCAGATTTCAAGGGTTTTTCCAATCCGATTGATAAATGAGCTGAAATCCGCATTGTATGTATATTGCATTGTATGTGCAATGTACAAAGCGATCATACAAAAGGGGAGATGCAAGCTGGACCCGATTGAAATTTCAAATTATTTTATAAGGATTTGGGGTCCGCCTTGTATGTTGGTGATTGTATGTTTATATAATCACATACACAACCACATATGCAAAAGAAAAGATACAATGGCTCACTGATGAAGATGCAAGTGCTTAGCAATGGAGATCCAATCAGAGGCTGCCACGTGTCTGGAAGCGGTTGTATGTATATGCAGTTGCATATACAAAGATTTGCATGTGCAAAGGTGAAAATGGAAAAATGGAAAAGGGGTAAAGTCAGCGATGGAAAAAGGGCACCTACGTGGCACGATCTCATTGGGTGTGGACTTTTCAAGGTGATTTGAGGCCATTGATCTTGGCGATAGAGAATTGATCGATGGCCATCATTCAAACTTTCAAGAGCGAAGGATTTCCTATGTTTGCTGCATCAGTTCAAGCGGAAAGAAACTTCAGAGACCCGTGAACCGAAGCACGAAGCCATGAGTAGGTTGGCCATTAATGGTGATTTGCAGAGGTATGGGTCTGATTGACCGGCCAACTACCAAATTTGTGAAAAAAATCTCTAGGCAGCTGCACGACTCCCAATTTTATTTGCTCTTCTTTCTTCTTCTACTTGGAGTATTCAATGTTTTGGGCGCCATTCTCATGGTGCACTGTATTTGGCAAAAATTTTGAAAAGACCATTGTAATGAATGCTGAGTACACGTTCTTGCATATAAGCAAACTGTGTTACTCATTTAGAGGTTGTTGAAGACTTGGGCATTTTTTGGAGAAAATAACAAAGAACAGAGCATTTCTTGGCTATTCTGTCTCTATTGGAGTTTATGAGTTGCATTTTGAATGCAAGTTGCACACATGTTCAGTTTCATGTTGTTTTATATGAAAAATGCATTGTTGCATGTGCTTAGCTATTTGTCTCCATTTGTTGTATGCATCCCTTCTTTTGAATATGGTTGCTAAGGGTTTCTAAGATTCTAGGATACAGATTTGTTGTGTTGCATGCTTGATCTCTAACTTCCATTCAAGGAGTGGATTAAACTGTTTTAGGTTAAGTATGAAGAAGAATGTATGTCAGCTAGGATATTTGTAAGTAGAGGCAGCTAAATACTCAGTCTTGGGTGGTGTTTGTAAGACAAATACCAGTCCTAACCCCTTGAAACTTGAATGCCAGTGCAAATCATTCACTTGTATACATCTAGTTGACTCCTTGCCCTGAGATAGGCACCAGTTTGCTTCTTGCATAGTAGTTATGACCCAAAACCCCTTGTCTTGCATCCAAAATATAAAACAAATCATTTCTTAATTCCAACCTATTAGTTGTAGGAGTAGAAATAGGACCCCTACATACTCTCATCCTCAACCAGTTAGATATGTCTAAGAACGTTGCCAACCTTGTGATTTATCCCACAAATCTTGGTCTAAACATGAGAGTATTCTGCCTGTTGTTGTAAAGCTAAACCTTTCTATAATTGGGTGAGTCAAGGTTACATCTTTAGCTATAGGGATACCCCCCTTGGTGAGATAGAACCAGAAGTGAAGGGGAGGTAGCTCACGCAACCTCCTGTATTAGTTGGTTGAATTTCCCTGTGCATTGGAACTGGCAAACCCTCTGCTGATTCGAAATGAACCCCAACACTATATGGATTTAATGTTGTCTTATTAGAGATGTTTGTGTTTATTGTTATGCTTGTGAGCAGGGATGGTGTAGTATTACTCATTTTGAGCACCCTACTATGTTGCGATTCCCTGACTCTATGAATTTGATATATGTGTATGTTGTATACAACCTATCGTCTTGATGCAGGTTGCAGTTACCGGGCATCGACTCCACCTAACTTAGCAGGTCTGAGCGTGCCCGTGGCCAATGGATATTGTTGAAAGGAGATAACATGGGGTTTTCCCTATGTCAGTTTCAGTCTTCAGTTTGTGACCATGAGACGAGGTGTCACCCTTTGGTCCTTGCTTCAGGATGTTGGTCGTCATGTGGTATGTGGAGTTATTGTCAGTTTTTGTTTAGTTAAGCCTATGTGTATTTTGGTAACACATTAATGAATGATATAATAGTAATAATAGGCTTGATATAGCAATATTTATGTAAATATTAATTAAAATTGTAAATTGGGTAATAATGAAAAATATTTTAACTATGAATTAAAGTAATAGCTTTAATAATTAAATCCTATTGACATTTGTCATAAGTGAATGGTATTATTTTATTGCTGAAATTGTATTTAGTTTTACGGGGAAGATTTTATTAGTTACTAAGTTATAATATTATTTATTAGTCATTATTTAGCAATGTGAAATTAGGAATATTATTTAAGTAAATTTTTAATATAGATTAAATTAATTATTTTAATGATGTTTTTATAGAATATGAGTCATAAGTATTTAATATGGTTAAAATAATATTTGGTAATTTAAAGAATAATATTAGTCAATAATTTAATTCTTGCTAGTTGTCGAACAAGATTCCAGATTTGGGGAATCTCTCTAAAAATTAAAAATTTAATTGCTTGGAGAATCTCTCTGGAAAGTAAAATTTAATTGTTTTTCTTTTTTCAAGGAGTTAGTGGGATTCTGTAATGGATTTCTGGTAGTGGAAAATTAATGAGTCTTGGCTATTTTTGCTTCTAGGGGTTATTATTTAATGGAAGAATTGTTCTGAGCAAGGGGGACAAAAAAATTGGGGAAATTTGTTACGGGAAGTTGAAGAAGAGAAAAGCTGAGGAAAGTTGGATGTTTTTGGATCAAATTTCTGGGTATGTTTACTTGTGTTTTATGTAGCAGTTCAGACAAATTAGTTTAAATTCTTGTTGAATCTCTTGAGTGCAATTAAACCTGTGTCTTTATTCCAGTGAAATTCTTGCTTTCCTGTCACCATTCTGTATCTGATAGCTTATTTTCCATTCTTGAGAAACTTAGGAATCTCTCAACCTCCGTCAATCCAATTGGGATTTCTGCAAAAGTTTATCAAACAAATTATTAATTGATATTACTCTAAATCAATCTTTTATCAGACTACTCTGCCAGAAAATGAGATCTTTATTCTTTTTTCATGCATTGAAATGAAACTCAATAGAATATCACCAAAACTCTTACCTCTGATTGGCTTGCTCATCAATCATTTTCTTGTAATTGACAGATCATATCAATGACCTCTTTGGGTCAATTGTTTTGCCTAGCTTTATTCTGCAAATTTTAATCTACTTCTTCCACCGTCATGCGAGTTCATCCTCTGTTTCCTTGAAGTTTTCTTTCTTCCCACTTAGAAATTGTTCTACCTTGCTTTGTTGCTGATGCTTGGTCGTACGATGGGGGATGGAAAGCCAGAGAAAACAAATTTCAAACAAATTTAACTGAGCAAATCTCCCATAGTGTCATCGTACAGTATTTACTGTTCAGATCCTCACAAAACTTCATACACAGAAAATGCAAAACATGCCTCCATTTGACCACCGTACAGCCATCGTACGGCCTCCTCCGTGCATTCTTTGGGAAAAAAATTCTGTTAGATTTAAACTGAATCTCAATCTTTGTCTGGGCACTCTGTAAGCTAAGTAATTATGTTCCAAAGGAATTTTATCCAATTCTTGTCTGAGTCAGCCTGAAACCTCTTATCCAGATGATTTTCTTTGATCCTCTGTCCCTCTACAAATTCTGGTCTCCTTCTTACATTGGTATCTCTAAAAATTCATACTGGTTTCATTTCTGTCTCTGTAATCAGTTTTGCCATCTCTTCCTCATGGCTTCCCTCTGATAGAATCATTCACCTTTTCTTTCTTAAACCTTAGGAGACTCCTTCATTCCTCATATCTCTGGATTTTAAAGCTCCCAAATAAATCATTGGGTTATTGTTTCTTCTTCTACAATGAAAATTTTGTATGAGTTCACTTAAATAAAATAGGGAGATTGCCATTAAATTTATTTAGTATGTTTCTAATAAGAAACTCCAGGGATAATTAGCATATATAGCTTAAGGATTAGCTTTTAAGTTAGTCAATTTGATAAATAGTTTGTTTTTAAATTTACTCATTAGGAATTAAAAATGAGGAATTAGGTAATAGTATCACTTTCTATATTTTGTTAAGATAGATTTGTGTTAATTACTCTTATTAAGTATAGATTAGAATTAGTAGATAAAGATTGTATTAGATTTTAATGACAATGCTAGTTTTTAAAATAATGTTAGATGGTGTTACCATTTTATAATTAAATATATTAAGTTAAATAATTATATTCATTTTATTTTGTTGGGATATAAATTGGTTAGTTATGATTTAGCAATATACATTGATTTTAATTAATAAATAATAAATTAGAGATTTATTGTGAATTGGGTTATTATGGTATTGATTAAACAAATAATAGATGAAATTAAAATTCTAGAATAGAATAGTATATGTTATTATTATTAGAATTTTATTTAAAAGAGAGTTAAAATTTTATTGTGTATTGTTTTAAAATTCATTTTTGTCATAGATGTACTTGCAGTTTGAGTTGAGATTGAGATTCTTTTTAAAAGTGTATAGATGTGAATTGTAGTAGTAAGTTATTAAATAAATCATAGAGGGAATTATAGATCTTGAGATTTGACTAGAATATTGTTATCTTAAGTAAGTTTATAATTTAACTAAAAAGAGAGATTTAAAGTCTTTTATTGAATCCATGTTAAATAGTTCGAAAAGTGTTGTAGGAATTGGGTTTTGGTTATATATATTCTTTGATGTTTATTGTTAATTTTAAACCAATGTGTAGCAACGATGCAATTGGGTCATTGCATTTAATTTGGTTTTGAGTCTTGCTGTTATGTTTTGTCTAGCTTAATGTAATGGTGATCATGTTCGTTTCGTGGGAGGTCAAGTTCGTTAAGCGTCATGCTTTGGATAGTTGTCTTTTGGTATTTGTGTTAAAATCTTTTAGCTCTAGAGGCTTGTTACCTTGAATTAAGTGTGATATTGTGGCAAGGATGTTTTGGTGATGTGTCTTTTGGTATGAGGTCTTGATGTAGATTGGAAAAGATTGTTGTTTTGAATTTGAAAATTGTTGATTAAATGTTTTATTTGATTTGGGATTTTGAAATGGACAAGGGAAAGTTTCGTGGTTGAGAGTTTGGATTTAAAATGATCTATGTAATGTTTTGGTTTGAAAAAAGTTTGATGCCTTTCAATCCCTTGTCCATGCATGTTGTTGGTTTATGGGTGATGGTTAAGGCTTGCTAGTTGTATGTAGGAGAGCGGCTTTCATGGTGGGTCTGATGCCCAAAGTGGTTGCCTGGATAACCCCATGGAAGTTGTAATCAAGTGATAACTTAATAATTGATCTAGGTGGGTTGGGTAGTAATTCACATAACAAGATAAGTATGATGCCTCATCCATGCCTTGAGTGCTTTCACAGGCTAAGGATGGGATGAGAAGGCCTGGTTGGCAAGGTCAACCTCCTTGTATCCATGAGAGGATGTGTCGGCTCTGTTAGTAATAATTTATGTTTGGGGTTTCAAGTGAGGCCTCTTCCCTAAAAATCCAAAAAGTTCTAATGTTTTGGCCTCTGCAATTATCAAAAATGCAAGAGATCAATTGTGTGCAGGTTGAAATGGCAGTGGCGGGTCGAGAGATCCTATCAACCCTCTAAATAATATGTTAGATGCATTTCTGGATGCATATCGGGCCACAGTTTCCAGCTTCTAAAATGTTTCTAAGTGTGGCAGAGAGGGTCTAATTATGCCAGTGCCGTAGGGCTACCAAGTGTTAAGCCACAATTTAGAATTTGCGCCTTTGTTTTTGCTCCCCGCGGAAGACGCCACGTGTCAACAGCCGTGATGCTCCCCTAAAAGTTCTAGCTTGAGCGCGGATGGCGCCACGTGTCGGCTTCCACCAAAGTTTCTATGCAGTTTCTAAAAGTTTCAAGAGTGGCGCAAAGGGCACCACGTGGAGGCACCCGAGGGACTCTCAAAGTTTCACAGTCTCCACCGGTAGTTTCTGAATGACCCTTAATGTTTCTCAGAGGTAGCGCGGACGGTTACAAGTGGCAGCCTCCACTTATGTTTCAAGAAAGGTCTTTAAGTTTCTAAGTCGCAACGGAGGTACAACGTGTCCCTTGTGGTTGCTGCGGAAGCTGACATGTGCCAGCTTCCGCGTAAGTTTCTTTTTTGTTTCGAGGTTTGGCATAGTCATGGTGGGTCCCAGTAAAGGGAGTTGCTACTACGGATGTTGCCAAGTGTCGGCCTCCGCCTGAGTTTCTGAAAGCCCCTTTATAAAGTTTCTTTTAGCACGGAAGGTGCCAGGTGTCACAGCGGGGGCAGTTTCTCTTTGTTTCAGCTATAGCACGGATGGTGCCATGTGTCTCAAAGGGTGGCCGCGGAGTTTGACAAGTGTCGGCCTCCGCATCTTATTTCATTTTTACCTTCGGCACCGAGTATTGACAGAGGTGGGCCCCAGTGAAGTGTCTCAAGTGCCGCGGATGATGACATGTGTCAGCTTCCGCTGAAGTCTCAAAGGGGGGCCTTAAAAGTTTCTGAGTGTTTCGAGGAGGGGTCTTTATGTTTCAAGAGACCGCGGAAGGTGCCACGTGGCAGCTTCTGCGGGTGTTTCAAAAAGTTTCTAACTGTTTCAAGAGGTGCTGCGGAGCCTGACACATGATTGTTTCCGTGTAAGTTTCCACACTATTTCCTAATGTTTCATGAATGTTGCGGGTTACGACAGGTGTCACGAGCAGGGGCCACTTCAAACTTTTGACACAGTTTGTTTCTTGAGTGTTGCGGACGGTGACACATGTCAGCTTCCACTGGAGTTTCTTGGAGAGTCCCTAGTGTTTCAAGGGTGCCGCGGAGCTTGCCACATGGTGGCTCCCGCGCATGTTTCCGGTAGCAAACTCTCGGCGGGAAAAAATTAAGGAAAAGCAATGCGATGGGCCAGCGATAGAAACTTCAAGTGCCTACGTGGCACAATCTGGTTGGCTGGCAACTTTTCAGTAGTTTTTGAGGGTTGTTGATGTTAGTGATGGGTTTTTGATCAACGGCTATCTTTCAATTTTGATGTTAGCAATGGGTTTCTTCCAATTTGCAGCTATTTTTGGTGGGAAACTCTGTGGAAACTTGTTGTGGCTGCATTCCTAAGGCCGCGGGTTGGTGAAACAGTAATGGCATATCGTACAGGCAGGCATGGGTTGAGTTGATAGCTCAACCACTATTTTGATGAGGAATGTCCCTAAGCGGCGGTGCATCTCCCAATCTCACCTGCTCGCTCCTCCTTGTCCCTATGCAGCATTTACTGTTTTGAGCGCCATTTCTCATGCATTGTATCTGGCAAATTTTTGATTTGCCATGTAATTAATTTGTTGGGTCCATTCTCTTGCTATTTAAGCAGATTGTGTGACCCATTTTAAGGTTGTTGAAAACTGGACATTTTGACTCTGTAATGAAATACATCTGGTTTTGGTTGCTCTGTGCAGAAGATCTTGTGAGTTTATGAGTCTCATGTTTTATGTATTGTGCATAGACTTACTGGTTTCATTGTTGTTTTAGATGAATAATGCTATACTACATGTGTTTTGTTATCTGTCTCTTGTATTGAATATACTCTTCTTTTGAATCTGGATATCTAAGGGTTGTCTTGGGTTCTAGGATATAGGTTTACTGTATTGAATGCTTGATCTCTTAACTTCTGCTCAAGGGGTAGATTAAAGTGTTTTTAGATTGAGTGTTGAGAAGAATATATTGCAGTAAGGATATCATAAGTAAAGATAACTTGATACTCTACTCTGGGATGTATCTGTAAGGCAGATATCACACAAATCCCCTTGAAATCTAGTTTTAATATGTATATGCTGAACATTTACATGTGTATGTCTATGACTCCAAGCCCTGGACAGGCACCAATCTAACTCTGTGTTGAGGTTATACACTAGGTCCAGCTCTGCATCCAAACACAACATCAAAATCAAACTCCAAAACAACCATTAGGACAGTAGAATTAGTTTTAGGATCCCAAGTCCTCTGTCTACAACTGAAAATAGGCCCAAAGCTAGCCCCTTTGCTCTTATCTTGCAGTTTTGGTCTACTTACAGGAGGACTTATCTGCTTCATGTCAGCATCCCAGCCTTTGTATGCATATTCTCATGGGTGTTGAGTAGGGAATACCCCCCTAGGTTTTGCAGAGCCTAAAGAAGAAGAGGAGATAAAAATAGAGTCTATCTCCTATACTGTTGGCCCCTAGCCCAGAGATCCTGTTGATCATTAATGGCTACCTTGTAGGGAAATCTGGGAGTAAGCATCCAGTCTGGGAAAATAACCAACAAGCTCTACATGTGTCACCCTGTGGGGCTGGTCCCTATAGAGAGGTCGCAGGAAAACCATAGATAGGGGCCGGTTTCTAGTGAGAGATAGCCTGGAAAACCCATGCTAGGACCATGCGATGACACTCTCCCTACTGCAACTTAGTTACTTCCTCTTTGTTTTGGTTGTTGCCTCTGAAGAATTGACTTGTCTTGATGAATTGACTTGTCTTGAATATTTTTCTTAATGATTTGACTTGTCTTACTAATTTAACTTGACTTGAAGAATTGACTTGTCTTGATGATTTGAATTGTCTTGAAGATTTGTCTTGATGATTTGACTTGTCTTGCTGATTTAACTTGACTTGATGATTTGACTTATCTTGATGATTTGACTTGTCTTGAAGATTTGTCTTGATGATTTGACTTGTCTTGCTAATTTGACTTGTTTTGATGATTTAACTTGTCTTGATGATCTGAGTTGTCTATGCCAAGTCTGTATTTGTCTTCTTGTATCCCTTGACTTAGTGGAACCTCATTGTTATCTCCTAGCTTAGAGGGGTGGACCTCAGGGTTCCACATGGTTGGGTGGAAGAGCTTAATCCATTGGTTTTTCTTGGCCAACCTGATTCGTGATCACTATAGATGATTCTCTAGTTTCAAACGTGTACTTGCATCCTCAAGAGTTATATTATAATTTCAGTATTGTATTATATTATTGTATATTGTAAACCGACATGATCAGTCATGTAATCTTGTATTTGAACCTTTGTAACTATTCATCTCTACAAATGAATGATGTAAATCCTCTTCTATTGTATTATAATGTATATCACTTGTATTGTTATAATTTTATGTTTATCTGATGCAGTTATGCTCCCTAGAGGTGTTAGCTGTTCATTTTATTTAATGTTGTTAATAGTGTAAATATATTTAATGATTAATACATTTACTTGCTTCAAAAAAAAATATTTCTGTAAATTTTGCACTTATTAGTCTAACACTCGGGTTGCATGACAGGGCATCACACCTTTGAGCTAGCAGGGTTTCCCCTATTTCATAGACCAAGGCCAGATTTTTCTCCACTATCAACTTCTCCTGCTCTATGGTTTCTATCTCTCTCCGCAGCTATCTAATTTCCCTCTAGAGCTGCCTATTCTCCTGTTCTAGTTGTGAATTTTGTGCATATATTTTGAATGGAACAGGTGCAGGGTTTTGTTTGGTCATCTTTTGCCTAAGCTGAGCAATTTGTGTATCCCTCTGGGCCACCATATTTTTATGGTTTTCAATTTCCTTTTTAAAAGCAGAAATTTCTTTTTCTTTTTCTTGTTTCTCTTCATCAACTTTTGCCAGCTTTTTCTCAAATTCCTCATTTTTAGATTTTAATTACAATGCCATTGCCTCCAACTATGCTTTACACTGTTTTAACTCAAATTCAATCTTAGAAAGATTAAGTGCATACCTTGTTTCTAGTGCAGCAGTGTCTTCAGAACCCTTTTCAAGGATTTCCTTGCCTTCTCTGTGGTCGTGCTGCAAAGTAGCTTGTTCAGATTCTTCAGGGGTATTTGCAACCTACCCTATTTCCTTAGGGACACTTTCTTCACCAATTTCCTCAGGCATTCCACCACCACCAGCCTCTTTAATTATTTCTTCCACCTGAGCCTCTTCTTCTGTTGGTTGAGCAGCAGGGGATGCATGCTCTCCTGTGATGGACGTAGGGTTTTGTTCTTCCTCTTCATCTGAAGAGATGATTAATCAGGGGTGGCGAACTTTGGTATCAGCAGTCATACTAGATTGAGCACTCTACTATGTCCTTCTCTGGAGCCGTCCAGACCGAACCTCTACAGGTTGTGAGGAAACTGCGATGGGGTCGCCTGAAATAGATATAGCAGAGGCCTGGTGCTTTGGCTTTTTCCTTCTGGGTTGCAACGACAAGAAATCTTCCCACTCTATTTGACCATCTTCCTGTGATAGGAAGTGGTGTTTCATAATTAAGTGCATCAGACCAAAGTGAGTGATTTTCCCTTCCTTGCCCCTTCTTTTAGTCATCATGGTGACCAAACTAGGATGCAAAAAAGCAAGGATGTTTATCAGATATTGAGGGTTATTGGCTCCATGTCTCAAATGGGTGATCAATCTCATGCCATGGCCCAAAACTGTACCATACTACCCTTCGCATGTGAAGAATTTTATAACCCATAGGACTACAGTCTTCCATGGGTCCGGAAGACTAGTCCTCTCTATCCCTTTTGTTGCTCCTTTGTTCACAATGTACCGGGGCAGGGGCTCTGGAGCAACATGAAAGTTCTGAATTAATTCCTCGTAGGAGGGTTTACTTGCAAACATATCAACCCCAACAGCAGGAATACTAGAAAGTTGACTGATGATAGTGGGGTTAATTTGGAATCTTACCCCTTTGACGGTGGTGAAGTTTCAATGAAAATTTGTGATAAATTCTTCAATTAGCTTTGCCTCGAACCCTTCAAACTTCTACAGGAATTCAAGCCACGCTGCTACTGAAATATTTGTGCGCTTGCATCGTCGAAGATGGGATTTTCTGGTTCTACTTTCTTCTTGTGACCCATTTTGATTGTTCAACTATGAATGATTCTGTGGTGGCTTCTTGCAATGGAGTTCTAACATGTTCTTCACTTGGTTTTCTAACTGTGATTCGAAATGAAAAAGGGTTATGAATGTTGTGTTGTCATTTGCAGATATGCGTGCAAGTTTAATGGCGTGAGATTTTGACAAGTTGACAGTTACACTGAATTCCCTTTCAGCCATTATGGCATGTACTTCAGCGTTATGCACCAGGTTGGTTGCATGCAAAGTGCAAGTTCGCAGCCGCCGTCTTAATTGTCTTTCCATTCAACTCCGGAGCTGATGCTAGCATTCTCGCTTGTCATAATACTTGCCATAATTAAACATAGGTATTGGCTATGATGGCTTCTCAGTCTGGCGCTTATTCCCTTTTATGGCATTTATTTCAAATGTCGTTTGTAATGATCATCCAATACTTTTGTTTATTTTGGGCACGCAAGATCTTTGAATAACCCTGCGACTGCCACCTGTCAACTACAATGGTTGTTGTAATTGCCGCGGAATGTGAAACTGCAGGTGGATACTTTGGGAGACACGTGGCATATACAAAACATATTAAAATAATTATATAAGTGTTAAGGAAAGAATATACCTTGAAAAGTTCCCAGGCCTTTAATTATTTCACCTTAACTTTATTTACCGAATCGATTTTCGCGATGCATCGAAAATAGCACCCAATGTGCATGTATGGGTAATATGTGCCGATATTTTCTAGAGGAGTCTGTAGTCATCTAGAGCAATCGGGAGCCATCAGGAGATCTCTAGAGCTGACAAGAGCTTCACTTATTGATTTATTAAGCCGACTTGCAAATCTGCAAAAAGGAATTTTATTGAAAGGGAAGGGAATTTCGAAGAAAAGACCGCCATTGTTGGTTTTCAGTCTTTCCTCTAGGCAAAGCCACCATTGTTGGTTTTCAACATTTGCCCAATTTTTTTTTTTGGATTTTATGACAGGAGAGGCCGCCATTTCTGGTTTTCAACCTCAACTGCTTTATTCATTCAAGAATCATCATTTAGAGCATGATTCCCATGGAAGAAAGATCTTCCATGGAAAAATGTTCTATCTGAGACTGAAATTCGGCAAAGAATTCTTCTTTAGATGCGGGTTTATGATACAGCTTCAATCTATGTCCGTTGACTAGAAAAACTTTGTGATCTCCATCAATTGGAACTAACTAGACAACTCCATTGTTGAAGGCTTCTTGAATTTCATAGGGCCCCAACCATCTGGTGTGTAGTTTCCCTTTTAGATCTTGGTATTTAGAATCATACAATAGGGCCCAATCTCCTTGCTTGAATTGCCTGCTGATGATGTGCTTGTTGTGCCATTCTTTCCTCTGTTGTTGAATTAACTTCGTATGTTGAAGTGCCTCCATCCTCATCTCATTCAGTTTGTTTAACTGCAATATCCTTTGCTGCTGTGCTTCGATCAAATTGATACTAGCTTCAAGTGTTGTTTTTAATGTCTCTACCTCATATTCAATGGGCAGCACTGGGTGCTTTCCATAAACTAACTCATATGGCGTGAAGTTAGTTGTTGTCATCCAGGTAGTATTATAAGCCCAAACAGTTTTTGTCATTGTATCGACCCAATCTGTCCTTTTGCTTGAGATTGTTTTGGTGAGAATATTCTCCAATCCTCTGTTTGTTACTTTAACCTGACCATTGCTCTGTGGATGATATGGTGAAGATTTCTTGTGACTGATCTAGTATCTTTCCAGGAATGCTTTGATCATAGAAGACATAAATTGTGATTCCTGATCAGAGACAAGCATTCTAGGTGCTCCATACCACTGCAAGATGTGTTTGTACATAAAATCTGCAACTTTCTCCTCCTTCGCTGTTGGTAATGCTTTTGCTTCAACCCATTTGGTGGCATAGTCTGTGCAGACCAGAATGTAGTGATTTTCTCTAGATGGTGGATCAATTAGTCCGACAAAATCTATTCCCCATTTTTCAAATGGCTCTAAAGCCACTTGATGATGGAGTGGCATCTCTGTGGTGGAAGTTGGACGTCCCATTCTTTGACACTGATCACATTGCTTGACATATTGGTGAATATCTTTGGTCATTGTTGGCCAAAAATATCTAGCTCCTGGGATCTTGTACCCCGTCCTGATGGCTGAAAAGTGTCCACCAGAAGGTTCATCGTGACATGCACAGATTATGTCATACACCTCTATTTCCTACACACACCGATGTAATACATGATCAGGACAATTTTTAAACAGAAAACCATTCACCCACTTGTATCTATGGCTTTCTCAAACTAGTCGTTTGATTTCTTTTGAATTGAAGTGTTGTGGGCATTTCCCTGAAACCAGATAATTAGCTAGATCAGTAAACCACGAAGATTGTATAGAGATAGTGAACAAATGTTCATCAAGAAAGGCATCATCCAGTAGGTCATTATTTCCCTGCACATTCAATCTAGACAAGAAGTCAGCAACAACATTATCTTTGCCAGGTTTATCAACAATAGTTATGTCAAATTCTTGCAATAATAATAGCCATCTGATAATTCTACCTCCTACTATAGCCTTATTCATCAAATATCTTATGGCTGCATGATCAATTTGTATGAAGCTTTTGTAGCCTGTGATGTAGTGGTAAAACTTGTTGATAGCATAAACTACTGCTAGAAATTCTATTTCAGTTGTGGTGTAATTTTTCTCTACAGGGTTCAAGTTTTTGCTGATGTAATATATTGCATGCATACCTCCAAACTCACTCAATTGTCCTAACACTGCCCCAATGACCTGATTGGAAGCATCTGTGTGAATGTGAAATGGCTCTCCCCAATTTGGTCCTTTTATTACTGGAGCTGTTATGAGGGCACTTTTGATGGCCTCAAATGACTATTGGCATTATGGTGTCCATTTAAATTCAGAATCTTTTCTTAGCAAAGTGAACATAGGGTCATCTTTTCGACTGAAATTTTCAATGAACCTTCTGTAATAGCTAGCATGTCCCAGAAAGCTTCTTACCTCGGTTTGAGTTTGAGGAGGGGGGATTTGTATAATGATTTTGACCTTTTGGGGATCTAATTTCATTCCCTCCTATGAGATGTGGTGACCAAGTACAATTCCCTCAATCATCATGAGGAAGCATTTTTCATGGTTTAAAGACAATTGGTGTTCTTTGCATCTTTCAAGCACCTTATTTAAACTATTTAGGTTTTCATCAAAGGTTTTTCCATGCACTGTGAAGTCGTCCATATAGACTTCTACACATGTATTCACTAAATCAGAAAATATTGCCAAAACAGCACGTTGAAATGTGGCTAGCGCATTGCACAATCCAAATGGCAAGACTCTATAGGCAACTGTCCCCCATGGGTAGGTGAAGGTTGTTTTATCCTGGTCTTCAGGAGCTACCTGGATCTTATTGTAGCCACTAAATCCATCCAAAAAGGAGGAGTAGTGACTACCAACAAGATTATCCAGCACTTGGTTGATGAAAGGAAATGGGAAATAGTCTTTCTTTGTAGCTTTATTCAATTCTCTATAATCAATGCAGACTCACCATTTTCCATTTTTCTTGGGCACTATTACTAATGGTGATACCCATTGACTATCAGAAATGGGATAAATGAATCCTACCTACAATAGCTTCTCTATTTCCTCCTTCACTATGTCTTTTAAGGCTGGGTTGATCCTCTGTTGTGGTTGCCTAACAAGTCGGACATCCTTAGTATAAATATGGTGTGTACAAACACTAGGATGGATTCCTTTCATGTCTTTGTATTCCCATGCAAAGGCCTAGGTGTGGTTTTGTAACAACTTTGCCAACTGAACTTCTTCTACTTTTGTTAACCAACTACTGATAGAAAGTTGTTTGTTGGTTTGGACTGGGATTTGCTTCATGCCAGCATGGACAGAAAGAAGTTCTCTATAAGGACTTAACAATGTGTTTAAAGGACAAAGGTGAGGTACAACTTGGTGGAGAGTTTTTGCTTGTTGGTAACTTACATGGGAGGCAATCTTTTTAGAGTATGGGCAATTCAAAGCTTTGAAGGATCCCTTCTAATCTCTCTGGAGCCATTCGGAGACCTCTTGTTGGGTAGCACTATATAAAGAGAGTTCACCATTTGGTTCTAGCTCCTTATATTCCTCATTACATTCTTCAAAGCATTCTATGATTGTTACCATTGCCAATGAGGAGGCATCTTCTTCATTAGAATCCATCAAGTTATCTATCCATGGTTTGTTTTCATATTGCAGAAATGGTTTGGCCAGAGGATAGATAGAAAGTTCCTTAATTCTTTTTCCATTTGAAATGGTCATATTTCCATATCTACAGTCAATAAGGGCGGCTGTTGTAGCTATCCAAGGTCTTCCCAGGATTATTGGGTATATTGAACATTTCTTTCTTGTCTGTAGGATAAGGAAATCAACCGAATAGTCCCAAGTGTCAATAGTGACTATGACGTCCTCCAAAATTCCTTCTGGTTTGGTAATAGATAGGTCTACAAGTTGTAATACAGTTGATGTTGGCTAAACGTGTGTTAATGCCAAAGCTTCTACAGTCTCTAATGTCATTACATTAATGGCAACCCCCAAATCTATTAAAACATTTGAAACCAATACCCCTTTTATGTCTACCGTAATGACTGGGCTCCCAAGATCCCCATATTTTTGAGGGATTAACTTACTTGATAGGACATCCACAAGCTTTCCTTCCACTTGGATAGTGTTGGGTAATTTTATTTTTCTGCCTAGAAGTTTTAGACACAAACTCTTAATATTTTGGTTTATCTCAGGAATCTCTTTTATCGCCTGTAATAAAGAAACTTCAATGTGCATTTTTCTGAGTTCCCTAATTAATTGGGAGTCATCATGTGAGGGCTGGTTTTCCCTAGATTGTGGAGGAGCCTGTTTCAATCGTTCTGGGAATGGAACAGAGGTTTCCTTCAGAATCTCTTATGTCTCTTTTGCTTTAGCCTTCTTATTGGATTGTTGTGCATCATCTTTAGGACTCACTTCTTCTCCAATGACTTCCTCAATAGGTATAGTTATAGGCACATTTCTATATAAGAGTTGGATATTGTTAATCTCCACAACATTCAGGTTTGTTGTATTTGGATCAATATTGTACACCTGTTGTTGTGGCTTATTGCTCTTGAGGTTTGGAACTGGTTGTGCAGGCATTGATGGCTGGTTTACCTGCTCATTGGGATTTGCATTCGCAGGCTGTGAAGGTCCAGGGAGTAAGGCCAGAGGTTGGTTTCTAAATCTCCTCATTCCTTGGTTGTATTGAGGATCCCATTGTTGTTGATATTGTTGCTAGTTTGACCATTGTGGATTGGACTAGGATTGATTTGTCTAATCTTGTTGAGGCCATGGACCCCATTGCATTGGCATTTGCATTCCCCAAGGCCCATTATAAGAGTTTCCTCTTGGAGCATATTGGTTTTGAAACTAATTAAATCCATAAGTAGGTTGTTTCTAACCAATAAAATTCAGCTCTTCCTCATCTGCTGGAACCTTTTTTAGTCTGTTTTTAATCTCAGGAAGCAGGCACACTCATTGGTAGGATGATTTTTCTCGCATATTTTACACAACTCAATTCTATTCAAGGGGCATTCCCTAAGTGGATGTTTCTCCCTACAACGAGGGCGGTAAATAGCTAAGGGTTCGGTACTCTTTTTACTAGCCTACATGCCATCCAAAGTGGTATTTAAATGAAGTAGGATGTCAGTTTTTAGATTTGCTAGTTCCTCCATTACTTTTGTAACGTCATTGTTACTACCCCTTTTTAAAATTCTTTTTCCTACTCTTGTACCGGAATAGTTTTTGTAAACTTCCACAATTTCCTCGAAAGTTTGTTTATTAATATCTCCCTTGCCCATCAGATTTAGTGCTTCCATACTCTCATCGTCAATCCCTCTTAGAAAGATGGTTTTACTTAATTCCTCATCTAGGTTGTTTCCACACCTCCTATGGACAAATAAGAATCTATCCACATAGTCTTTTAAGTTCTCCTCTTCCATTTGTTTCATGCAGAAAAGTTCATCTTTTCGATCCCTAACTCTACAGTAATCCTAATATTTATCAAGAAAAATTGTTTCCATATCATCCCAGGTAGTGATAGAGTCTGCTGCCAAGCCCATGAACCATCTTAAAGCTGACTCCTTAAGAGTGGAAGGGAATAGTTTTAGCTTCTGGTTATCTGTAGCATAGTCATAAGTTTGACAGAGGACTTTGAACTCAAATAGGAATTGGTTAGGATCTTCTGACATTTTTCCCCTAAAGGTAGGTAAAAATGTAGGCAATATGTTTTTCATAGGGGGCTCATTTACCCGAGGAACGATGGCAATCGAATAAGAGAAGGTTCTGTTATTAGCTAGATCTTCTTGATCACCCATTGTTGAGGATGTGGTAGATGAGTTGGAAGACTCTGATAGTATAGGTGATTCTTGATTGATCAGGTGATCTAGGGGTTCTTCCAAAATAGCCTCCAAAAGTATATCTACTATAGGATGTCTAATGAATCGACCTAAGGCGTCCCTAGGTCTTCTCATAAACTAATGGATCGAAAGTCTTATCAACACCTTAAACCTACAATGATTTGTAGATTATCCCCAGCAACGACGCCAAAAATGATGAGGTTGAAGTAGACTTTGTTAATGCATCATCATTTACTTTTATCAATTCGAAGGTGTCTGGAGCTATCTGCGATAAGACTTCTTAGAATGGGGGGTTTTGGTCAAGTGTTTTGGTGAATAGGACTTGGTTTGTTGGTCTCACTAGAATTAAAAATTACATGCAGAAATAAAGATCTATCTAATTGCTGAGAAATGAACACACTTTGTTGGAAAGGAACTATCTTAAATTGTTGAAAACAAACACACTTTACAGGAAAGGAAACTATCTTAAATTGTTGAAAACAAACACACTTTGCTAGAAAAGAAATTAATCTATCATGCAGAAAAAGTAAATGAAGGTCAATTGAATCCACTGTTACTCTACAGCAATGGAACACTCTGAACATAACAATGCTGATAAGAAATAGAGCTATCTCTTTTTGGTATTTTTAGGATTATTAAGAACTAACCTGCAGGGAACAACTAACAACAATCATACAGAACATAAAGGAAAACTTTAACAGAGACTAGAATAGAATTGCATAAATACCAAATAATCAAGAGATCTTCCCTTAGATGGGTAAGCGGGCCCTACTTCCCCAACCAGAGATGATCCTCATGCTCAACTAACTTCTTTTAGCAGAAATTTCCCTTCATATTAAATCTAAGTCCAGAAAAATGGATGAAATTACAAGCATGAGGAGTTTTCCTCCTGTTACAGTGATCTGGTGATAACTACTATGAACTTAAAAACTCATAACTAACTAGAAAGAAAAATGCATTGCTCCTACTTATACAGTCGAGCATTGTTTGAAAGAAGAAAACTACCAATAAGTCTAATTGGAGCAAACTGGAACTAAGGCCAGTTGCATGGTTTTATTACATTCAGAATTCCTAAACAGAACTACAAATTAGAGATCTGTGTTTATTCTAACTGCATGACGAACTAGATGATTCTCCAAAAATGGTGTGTCACAAGGTGGGAGTCACTTCAGTTAAGACTGAGATCAGTTAACCAATTCTTCTGTTAGTCACCAAGATTGTGGCATTGTGGCAATGTTACCCTTTTCAGCTGTGTGATTGAAGCACAAGTTATGTTTGCACTTAGGAATGGACTTATGGTGATCATCGACTCAAGGGGGGATGATCCGAGGGAAGTTTTCAACATCTAGAGCTCTCTGGAGTTCGGGTTCTTCTCAGGACAGAGGGCTCTGGAGGGATCCAGAGACAATTGGTTGTTCATACTGCTACAAGCCTTATAAGAACATTCACAACTTCACACCATAATTCATAAAATATGCACATTTGAAATGTAATCCAGTAAAATAAAGCAAGAGATTTCATCAAAGGAAATGAAAACTAATCATGTGCATAATCTAACCAAAAGACAAATATAATTATAATAATATGTATTTATATATGCCAAAGTGTCTGTGAAAGTTCTTAAAAGTAGAAATAACATAAAATAGATGAGTCAGTTATATGGCTCATCATAGCATTAAATGAATCATCCAAGAAAATGAGAATAGTTTACAATGCCTTAGAGAACTCAACAAGCAAAATAGTCTTAGTACTAGGTGTTGGAATGCGAGAAACACCAATAGGAGATTTGGAACTAGTGACCCTTCAGATCATATAGTCATCTCCACTACAGCCTCCATAGAGCGCATTCATAAAACACAAGTACATAGTAGGCCTATAGACAGGCCAACCGCCCTCCGTGAAATTCTTCATCCACACGAATAGAACCACCCCCGGGTTACACCTCCACTCAGCTGGCTTCTTCCATGAGAGCAAGAGTGACTTGGAGGTCACCCACTGCAAGAAGGCAGTTCATGTGTGATATCAGATCTGACTTACTCATATTGTGCTTGAGTCACATTTTGGAGCACACATATTTTGATGAACTCGATGTGAAGAGAAAAACCTCTTGTTGAGCTTTTTGCATTTCCATTGCTACGTTCATCACTTTCTATCATTGCCATAATCATCATTTCCATCTTTTCTGTCATCATCTCCATCCTTTTCATCTTCCATTCCATTTATTCTATGGTGTCCAAGGCACCCCTGAATATGATGGAATCTGAAGCCAGCCCAGAGAATATTCCCTCCAAAGAGCCTAAGACACCCACTTTCGATAGATATGTGCCACTTGATCCAATGGCACCAATTGCCAATTGCTTTGACTACGAAGACTCTTATTATGAAATTGATAGAAGAGAACCTCGTTGTTCTCTCACATTCAACAATCCTGCATGGGAGTTCAAGGAACATTGATTCAACCCACTCACAATAGAGCACGTAAGGTCCTAGTGCAATCAGAAATCCACCAAGTGGATCAACCCTCAATGAGTTACACAACAACACACTTAGACAATGAGGTAAGATGCCTAGAAAAACACTTACAAGATGCTGTGGAGGCTTAAGAATCCTTGCGCATCGCTTATCAAGAAGAACAACAAGCAAATGCCTTAAGAGAGAAACTAGGTGGAACAAATCATGAAAAAATATAGAGTACAAATAATAGAAACTACTACTCCTACAGACCTCATAGCAACACTAGTCCAACAAATTAGGACATTAGAGGAAGTAGGAATGGTGCAACCTCCTCAAGACAAACAAACCAAGGAAAATGATAATATGTCCAACATCAGAACGGAACAAGACCAAGGGGCATCTCAAAACCCCCCTTAAACTTGTATTCGTGTAATGGAAGCAATGACATAGTTCCAAATGGAGCTCATCCAATGCATAACTTCCAAACGGTTCAGAATTATCAACCAACTTACCCCATAGTGCTTGTCTATCAAAATCAAAATCAACAAATCCCACCAATGGGGTTGATGCTCTCAACCCCACAATCTCAAAGCACATTCTTAGGGACTTATCTTGAGTACCTAAAGGAACCTCTTGACCAAGTCATACAAAATGTGCTACTTGCATGACCTCTCCCTAACTTACCAAAGTTTAAGGGCGAAGGAGACCCTAACTCGCATGTTAAATCTTATACAATGGTCGTAAGAGAACTCCTTCCTTGGGATGGAGTTGTAGCAAGAATTTTTCCAAAAACGCTCAAAGAGATTGCCTTAGATTGGTACTACCAATTACTTGAGGCTTCAATCCACTCTTTCCTCCAACTCATAGGAGATTTTGTCATGGAATTTGACATGAATAAACTCATCAAAATTGGGATACGAGAATTCTTAACCATGAAACAAGACGTAAATGAATCAGTGGCATATTTTGTTACACGATGGAGACAATTACTCTACTTGTTGACAAGTGCCCCGAACATGGACCATAGAGAATTGTGCGACCTTTTCTTGCATGCCCTCAATAGGGATACTCAAGAGGAAGTACAGAAACTACCATGCAAGTCCTATGAGGAAGCATTGGAAAGCGCTTTATGAATTGACCAAGCAGCGATTGGTAGTGGGCAAAGAACTTATGGCATGAATGGATGACTAGTAATGCAAACAAGCGACAATGGTGGAAATAATATCTTCATGATCAAAATCTTGAAGAAAAATAGAAATGCAACCACAGATGGGGTGACAGATCAACCCCTAGTAAGAAACAAGGTGAGAGACAACTACAATGGAAGATCTACTTCTTCCCTCAAACCATAAATACAGTAGATCATTTACTCGTAATAATGGCTACTACCAAATAGATAATCAACAACCATAGAATCAAAATTGGAATGATAATAGATATGAGCACCCTCCTTATGAATACAACCAATTTTGTTCTTTCCATAGGACAAGGGGGCATAGCACTGAGTAATGTAGAGAATACAATAGGTTTATCACAAGATTACCCAAGGACCAACAATGGTTATTTATTGAAATGTTCCTAAATCTGAAAGAGGTTATGGCAAACAACAACACCAAATAGACGTAAGTACCCATCACACCACATAATGCAGATATGAAAATCTTTCAAGACCCCTTTATGGTACATAAGAATAATGAAACAAATGATCATAATGCCATGACTTCAAGATTAGCTAACTCTCCAAAAGTCTCGAAGTCAAATATCCCTCCATAATTAGGACCAAAGGGAGAGGTGAGAATGCTAGGATTAGTGGAAATACTACAAGATGAAGACATTGAACCCAGCATCGAACTAAAAAATAGAATTCCATGAAGGGATAGTTTCCATCATGGAACCAATAGATACCTTGTTCAGACCATACAAGTCAATAGAAGACCTAAAGAAGACCTATGCCCATATCTCTTTCATAGATCTCCTAAAAAAATTGCCATCACATTAGTCAACTCTTTTGCAAGCAATAGGGTTAAAATACCTAGATCAGATCACTCCTAGCGAGCAAATCAATCAAGTTGATCTTGATTTGAACCCACAAAATTCCATGTTACAAGTGTTAGTGTAGGTTTTTTTATTCCTTATTATAAGGTTTTTCCTACACATCTTTTTAAGCTTGCTTAGGTAGTTTAATAATGTGAGCTATTTAATAGGCCTTTTATGTTAGTGGGTGCATGTGTGTGTGGTGTCAATCCATTCATGGAAGTTACTCCACCTCCCCCTATTTTTGGAGATGCTGGAGTTACATTTCCTATTGGTCAATATTGACACCTCACCCCACTCACCTTGCCTATAAATACTCACTCCTTTGCATGTATTTTTCATGGGCTATTCAATGCATTTCTCCAATATTTTGCATCAATATTCTCTTGGCTTTTTTCATAACTCTCCCGTAGATGAATGCTTGCAGCTGATCCTAGCTCTAACATGGTATCACTCCAGGCTTACAAGTTTCTTCTCGAATCTGTGAGGGTTTTATCCATTAGCATTTAATCTATGCCTCCTGGAGAAAAACTAACCCCGCCATTGTGCTCAGAAGGGTCGAAAACCCTAGAAACGCTTGTCAAATCGCTGAAATTGGAGACCAAAAATTTGCTGTGATTTTTTTATGGGTGCATCCTTTTATCCAGCAATCCGAAGGGTGCTTCCGTAGGGTGCATCGTTTTATCTAGTGGTCTGAAGGGTGCTTCCGCATTCTTTTATCGAACGGTCCAAAGGGTGCTTCCGCAGGGTGCATCGTTTTATCCAATGGTCCAAAGGGTGCTTCCGCAGGGTGCATCGTTTTATCCAGTGGTCTGAAGGATGCTTCCGCATCCTTTTATCCAACAGTCCAAAGGGTGCTTCCATAGGGCGCATTCTTTTATCTAGCAGTCGGAAGGGTGCTCCCACAGGGTTTGGCTTTTTATCAATGGTTAAAATCAATCCTTCATTTTGCCCTTCTCTCATGACCTAAAGGAGCAGTTTTGGGAAAACCTTCATAACTCGGGCATCTGGACTCCGTTTTGCATAAATGAGATGTCGCCAGAAGGAGGACTCAGAGAAATTTTAGTGGTATAGTTAAATTTTCCTATTTTTTATCAGTAACCTATTATTTTCATTGGAAGTCAAGTCTTTTTTCTGTGCATTGCCTTCAGTATTTTAGGCATATCTTTTGCATACGGTGTCAAAATCAGGCAAACAAAATATTGTTAGAAAGGTGATTCTGTCCTCCACACATCTATTGGGGTTATTTTTCCAAAAAATATCATCAGATATCTGCATTTTTCAGATTTTTATTTTCTATCCTGTGGTTGGAAAAAAGGACATTTCAGTGAGTTTTATTTGAACAAAGAGGTTGTTTTTTTTCTTGAGAGCATTATTCTGTTGTATACACAATGGATAAACTTCCAATTCCTCTTCTCACTCCATTTAACTATTTTGAGTGGAAGAGGCAAATGGAACTTATGTTGCTTAAATTGAGGCTGCATAGGATAACTATGGGTACAGATCCTGAACCCACTGGTGCTGTAGAAAAGAGAAAATTGCTTGATAGATCTGATGAAGCTTATGGGACTTTGTGTCTTTCTCTTTCTCCTGATCTTCTTTTTCATGTTGAATCTTGCAAAACTCCAAATGATATATGGACTACATTAGAAGGTTTATTTGGTAAGCAAGACACCTTAAGAAGTTTTCAGTTAGAAAATAAACTTATATCACTGAGTCCATCTAACTTTGACAGCATTCAGGATTTCTTTACCAAGCTTAAGTCTCTCAGGTTACAGTTGAAACAATGTAATATAGAGAAAGAAGACAGCCAGTTGATCTTGTCTATTCTTGCTAAACTAGGTTCTGATTATTCTATTTTTGTATCTACTTTTTATGCTACAAGAGATGTTCTTGGTGCTAGGTATCATATGCCTTCTCTTGATGAATTTGCTGCATCACTCACAAGAGAAAAGATAAAGTTAGTGCAAATGGGTACTCTGAGGTCTTCCAAATCACAGGCTCTTGTTGCAACTCAAAACACAAAAGATGAGAAGGCTTCAAGTGGCAAAGAAAAGAAGTAGAAAAACAAGAATAGTGAGAAAGACAAAGATTCAACACCTCAAGCTACCCCTGAGTCATCCAGTAAAAAGGAGAAAAAGGAGAGACCCACTTGTGCATTCTGTAAGAAGCATGGGCATAATGAACAAGATTGTTACAAAAAGGAAGTGAATGAGTTGAAGACTCTTATTCAGAAAATGAATGTAAGTTCTCCTTCAGCCTCATCTCTTAGTTAATCTACTCCTACTCCATCATCAAAACAGCCAGAATCTTTTGAAAAAGGGCAAGCTAACAAACAGAAAGGTAAAGCACTTTGTGCATCTACAAGTTCCAATTTAGGTAAATGGATTCTTGATTCTGGAGCCTCTCATCATATGGCTTCATCTCAGTCCATGTTTTCTACTTTTGAGCCTTGCATTATGCCACCGATTTTAATGGGTAACAATACATATGTAAATGTAATTGGGAAGGGATCAATTGAGATTGGTGATGGTACTTTTAATGATGTACTTTGTGTACCTTCTTTGATAAACAATCTACTTTCCATATATCAAATTACTCACAGTGGTGCAGGGAAAACTATGGAATTCACACCTGATTTAGTTATCATCAGAGACTTGGAGAGTACAGAGATTATTGCTACAGGGGTTGTTGATCATGAAATTCAGTTATACACCTTTTCTGGTTTTGCTCCTGATGATGGTTCAAATACTTTGGCTATTGTTCACACTCTTTGTGTGAACCATATTTCTGTGGAGAAGTGTGGTCACTCGAACCTTGTTGTTCTTACATCTAATCTAGTTCTTGAGACTTGTGTTGACATTTCTTCTCCTCCTCCTGCTTCTTCAAATATTCCTTTTTCCATGGTTAAGTAGGACAATGTTTGTTCTTCTGATTTTGTTATGTGGGATGATTATTTAACAGGTATTTCAAAGTTGTTTTATGAATCTCACATTACAAATTTTGAGGACACCTTTGATGATAGTCACAACATAGCTATCATCCCTTCAGAGGCTCACACTTGGATCCGCTTTCCCTCTTCATCAAATTTGTGGGAGTGGCTTCTTCATCCTCCATTGGACTTGTTTCTACCCAAGGGAAGAAATGTTGTATGCAAACAATGCACTATCTTCATCTCTCTTGCATCTGTCAATGGATTTGAAGTTACTTCTACCTATGATGGACACTGGATCCTCTCCATCCTCTTCTTGAGGAATCATGTTTGTATGATGGTTGTATCTTTGGGGAGTCTTATGACATTCTCCACCATCATTGTATATGGGTACCTAACATGGCCTAGTAGCTGGGACCCATCTTTGCATCTTTTTACATATTTGCATAATAATCTTCACATCCTCCTAAGTTGCGCTTAAGGGGGGGGTGTTAATGTAGGTTTTTTTATTCCTTATTATAAGGTTTTTCCTACACATCTTTTTAAGCTTGCTTAGGTAGTTTAATAATGTGAGCTATTTAATAGGCCTTTTACGTTAGTGGGTGCATGTGTGTGTGGTGTCAATCCATTCCTGGAAGTTACTCCACCTCCCCCTATTTTTGGAGATGCTGGAGTTACATTTCCTATTGGTCAATATTGACACCTTATCCCACTCACCTTGCCTATAAATACTCACTCCTTTGCATGTATTTTTCATGGGTTATTCAATGCATTTCTCCAATATTTTGCATCAATATTCTCTTGGCTTTTTTCATAACTCTCTCATAGATGAATGCTTGCAGCTAATCTTGGCTCTAACAATAAGACACAGGGTTCTTCTTTGACTTAACCAAGAAAGGAGACTCAGAATTATATCTACAAGTATGGATTTATGATACTTGTATAAAGAGGACCTTGATTGATGATGGAGTTGCTGTAAACATAGTTCCATTTTCTCTATTGGAAAGGATGGGGTATGGACACACAAACACCACACCATTTTGAGATACACTTAGAGGTTGTGACAATTTAAAATCTACGACAATTGGAAAAGTCACGTTGCTAGTCTCCTTGGGACCCAAAACAGTCCCCACAATATTTTATGTCATTGAAAAGGACACTGGTTATAACTTGTTACTGGGAAGACCATGGATACATAGGATGAAGGCGGTACTATCCACATTATTCCAAGAGGTTTGATCCTTACACCTTGGAAAGATATATGTCACAAAAGGGGATCTTGAGCCTTTTAGTATGGTCAAGACATACACAGCCAGGAAAAAGATAGGAATTCCCATCAATTACAAATTGTTAACAAACAAAATCTCCATTCCAAACCCAAATCCACAATTGATCACCTAAAGAAGGTAGAACCAATTAACAAAATAGTGAACAATATGGAAATAAGAACTTCGAAAAGGGAGAGTCGTCAAAACAAAGGGAGATAGTTCTAAAAGAAACAATGGCTAAAATCATGGAATGGCTAGAAAAAGATGGCCCCATTAAATTCCCTTTGTATGTTTTCATAATCAATGTATTTTCCATAGATGAACAAGAGGACTAATCAGGACATCCTGAGAATAGGGAAAATTCCACAAAAGACAAAGTGGCCTAATTTCAACAAACAGTTTCAAACTACAACACTAGACTTGAAAGAAGTAGATTCACATGCCTTCTTGGATCCTAAGGAAGAGACATCAGAAATCTATACTCCTTTAACACCACCAAAAGAAATTTCATGATCAAGTGAGTCATACATGCCTCAAACCTAGGAATTAAGTGATTCATATCCACCACTTTCACCCTTTAATGTTACCTATACACCCTGGACACCTCCAATGCAACTAGAACCCAATTATCAAGAAGAAGCCTATTTGGTTGACAACGAGTTGACAAATGCTCCAGAAGTATCATCTAAATCCTTTATAGCTCCTAACCCGCAAGAGCAACCTTCTGCTTCGACCTCGATACAATCCAATTATATTGATACGTGGGAAGCACCTCAAGTCCAAATTGAAATGATTCAAAGGTTCCATGATGAAGATGAGGTTAGTGGAGGAGAATTATGAAAAGAGCGCAAGTTATAGATAACCATAGGAGTAGAGGATCATGTTGTCCTCGAATTACTTGAGAAATATGTAGGGTATTCCATGGACCTACCACCAGAGCCAAATGGGAAGACTGTTGGTGTAATTAAATATTTAATTACACTTTATTAAGTTTACCTAGGGCTTTTTTAAGTCACATAGGGTTTTCTATCTTGCAATTATAAAAGCAAGATATCATATGTAATTATTCAATCCAATTTCATTATTCCGTCCAATGTTGTACAAATTTATCTTCTTTTCTTTTTTCTCTTGTAGAAGGTATATATTTGGTTTTGCAGGTGATCCTGATAGCTTGAGTCAATCAGTGACTCTCACATGGTATCAAAGCTCCAGATCTGCAAGCCCCTTCTCAAATCTAGAAAATTTTGAGAAAGAGATTTTGCAGGGTGCTTTTTTGAGCAAAATCACCATTTTCATTGGATTCAGAGCAGTCACAATAGTTAGATTAGACTTTTATTTGGCTTGATTTGAGGTTCGTAGGTCAAATCTACAAGGGTTTCAGCGGGTGCTTTTTTTCAAGATCTGAAGGAAAGCTAATAAGTTGAGTACTACTGGAGGTAGAGATGGAGAAGATCCCAAGAAGGGAGTTGATTTTAAAATCTCATGTGTTCAAGGAGATGTAGGACCGAGGTAGAAGTTGGCAGTAAAGAGGCCACAATATTCTCAGGACACACAAGTAAACACACAGCTACCTAAGAATGTCACTGCTGCAGACACAAATCCTTCCTCATCCCAGCTTCCTCCTCCTTCATCACCTCCATACTCTCCATTCAAATACCTCCAATACATAAGTCACCTCCTCCTCCACATCAAGATGATGCAACAATAGATATTGTACCTAATACTACTTTACCTCCTATTTATTCTCCTTCCTCCTCTATTCCTAAAAAGGTATCCATTGTCTCTCTACTTCTTAATGGTTGAAGGGAGTAGTTGGCAAAAAGAGAAAATACAGATAAATGGTAGACCTTGGTTTTGACACAATAGCTAAGATGTTGCAGTCAATAGCACCTCAACCTAAAAAGGCCCAAGTTACTTCTAGGTTGATGGTGGATTCCTCTAGGAATCAATATGTAGAAGTGACAAAACCTACAATTTATAAGAATGAAGAAGATATAACTGAAGCTAATTACCAAGTGTCACAAGTTGATCTTGTTCCTTCCACCCATGAGAGAGATATCCACAACTTCCAGGTTTCAACTGTAAAATTAGTGGAAAGAACATAGAAGGAAAACAAAACTAGGGAACAACTTGAAGAACAAATCCAATTTTTGACTTCGTATATCAAGTCTGTTATAGATACATCCTCCCAGCCTTTGATTTCATCATCATTAGTTTCTAATAGTTCAAATATAAAGGATGTTAATAGAGAAATAATGGAGAAAATCAACTAGTATCAAGCATATGGTAAAGCTTCTGAATCTTGGGTTGAACAAATCATTCTTGATAGATAGTATTTTATTGAAGATTCAATGAAACTATACCAAAAAGTTGATAATAAAAAGAAAGAGTTGGATTGACCCCAGGGTGTAGACTAATTGGTCGATCCATTGAAAGACACAGATGATCGATGCAGGTTCGAGTCCCAACTAAACCTGTCGCACCCAGGGTGGGTCCCCTACAGGTTAGCGCATGGCCCCAGAGGAGGACTAGTCTCATGTTAAAAAGCAGACCCGGGGACATCTTCTCTGAGATTACAAAAAAACAAGAAAGAGTTGGACACCAAGCTTATTGTAGCTAAGAAGAAGATACCATATGGCAAGGCATAACCAAAGACCTGGATGAAATGGCAAAGTATGACATTGAGACTTTTGTGTCTTAGAAAGTTTTAATTAAGACTAAGGAAAACAATGTTGTAGCATGGTCCAAAAGCATCGAATGGAAATTGATGATTCTCAAACAAACTATTTGAGTTGAAAAGATTAGAAAAACTATGTGACCAAACTAAGTATGATGTTTTTACAAATTGATTGGCCTTTGAAGTTGATATTTTGAAAGAAGATGACTCAAAATTAGAAGATCTATAGGTAATTAAGAGGAAATTCAAGGATATGATTTATTAAGAGTTGTTCAACAAGGAAATAGTCGATGCGAATACATCGAAAAAGCTAGGATCAATGTCATCTATCATGATTGGCTGCCATAAAGATTTATCAACATTTATTGAGTGTATAAAGGGCGTAGATGAGAAACTAGTGACTTGGAAGTTGTGATTACTAAATACTATAGTCTCGAAGGCCAAATTGATTGCACCCACAGTGAAATAGTTCAAAAATTTTAAGGGGATTTCTTCTTCTTTAGAGTAGTCGGAGACTTCAAAAGAACAAAATTCAGAACAACAAAGACGAAGACTCTCCCTATTATTTGATTCACTTTATTATTATTTTTTAAATGTAAATTAAGTCATTTTATATGACTTAAATAAAGTGACTTTTGTTTATAACTTTAAGTTAGAGAAAGTAAGGACTTTTTATTTTGTTATTAAAGTTGTAAACTAAAAATAGTTTCAAATTAGTTATTAGAGGCAAGCCTATTTATACAAGGCTAGGATGTAAAGGAAGGACTTTTGATTCCTTCACATTAAACAAAAACTATATGGTCTTTGTGCTCTCTATTTTGGAAGTTAATAAAGAAAGAACATTGTTGGTCTCTAAGCCTGTATATTATTTTCTTTATGCTATTATTTTTCCTCACATTGAAAATACAACCTTTATTGATACATTTTATATTATGTGATGCGAGCATTTGTCATATTTTTAGTATTTCATTTGATCATCTCATGCAATCGGGGTGGTTTTTAAAGTGGCTTATTTTTTTATCTGTGAGCCTGAATATCCACAAGAATTAAATCTTTCTTATGTTAGATGAATGTTCTTCCCATTAAACCCTGGTTGCATTTCTTGTTAAAATAAATCTTTAAAAAAAAAAATCTTTGAGTTTATCTTGTGTTACTCTCAAGTGTTCCCTTTCCTTTTCTGAGAATTTGAAATTTGTAGCTTTGAATCAGCCAACCTAGGGTTTTCCCTTCATTTCTTTAGGTTTTCAGTTAGTTGATCTTTCATGCTTTATGGTTAAAAGCATACCCCTAGAAAAACTATTTTATCATACAGGGAGTTACCTCTGTCAAAAGCAGAGGAAAGTTGTCAATTAATAACAATTTGTCCAACTGTTAGAACATTTTCCAGTACCTATTGGGTAAGTCTTATCAATTCTGCAATGAAAAATTTGTTTAACAATAGATTTTTGATGGCTCTACGAGGAATCAAAAAGATCTAACCTTATCAGTAAGTTGTCTTATTTAATCTCCAGAAAATCTTATAGATGTACAAGCATGGTATTCCGGCATAACTTTGAACCTATTCTACAACTTAATATTAATTGGTTGGACATTGAACAAGAAGATATCATAACCAACTTGCACACACTCGCTTGGAGATATAGAAGATCTAATCAACAATATCATCAAGTGGACGAAGTACTAAATAAGAAGATTTAAGGTAATAAATTAGACAACAAGCACATATGCTTGGACAAGAAGTAAAAGATATACAAAGGGTGATCATAGCAAAGGTATAATAGACTCTGATTTTGAGAAATTAGAAAATTTTGATTTCTCTTCATCTTCTACACCCATAAGGAGAAGATTTAAATTTGTGAGTAGGCCTTCTTCGCCTACCAAAACTGTTGCAACCTCTCCTACTTGCCAAGTACTTGTTTTGCATGGTACTGTTCTTCCTCTTGTTGTCAACTTTCAACAAGTTCCTTAGCAAAACCAACTACCAATACCTTGGGGTGCAACCATCGGTCCCCTCGCACTTGGAAATTAGTTGCACAATACCTCATGGCTCCAGGAAAAACTTAGCTAAGTTCAAAGGCGATGGTAAAGTTTCTACCGATGAAGATATCAATGCATTCTTTGTTGCATGTAGTGTTATGGGGGTCCAACATGAATATGTGGTTTTTAGACTTTTCATTGAATCTCTCACCGATGTTGTTTCTAAATGGTTTCATCATTTACTTGACCAACCTTCATCAATGGTTGGGCTGTAATGAGATAAAAATTTGAAGACCATTTCAAAATTCCTAAAAATGAACTCCCTTCTTGCACAATTGACGCAATTAAAGGAGGAGATGCACGAGCCTATGTGTGAATTTGTAGCAAAGTTCAATAAAATTGTTAATGGAATTTCAAAAGCAAAAAGACCTACTGCAAAAAAATCAGAAATGCTTCTTTATTAATGCACAACCACTAGATGTAAACTTTCATTTGAGGAGAGCAAGAGTCGTCAATTTAGACGCTACCTAAATAGAAACAATTGAAATAGAAGATGATCTTCTTACAGCCAACAAATGGAAGAAAGAACTATAGACAAGTAAGACTACAACTACTACCTCTTCTAATCCAATTATGCAAAGGCTTGCCAATGATTTAATTGCCTTAAAAAGACAAATGTCAAGGATGCAACAGTAACCCCCAATGTACCAAGGCATACCCAAGAAAGGCTATGTGCAGCCTAATAACAACAATAACAATAAAACATTGGGACTACCTCCACCCATGTAAAGGCTTTCCATAGAACGCCTTTCTTCAATTGGAAAGAATAATTTCATGTGCAACTTCCACTTGACCATAGACCACGATGGTGCTTCCTGCTCTAAAATGAACAAATACATGCATATGACAACAATGAAGGAAGCTATCAAATAAATAGAGCATGTGGGAGAAGAGAATATTGACCCTTATGATGACTCTATTGTTAGCTACTTTGAGTACGAGTCTGATTTGGAAAGAGGTGGTGATATTTTCACTTAATTGGATGGTCAGTCGTGTTGTTTTCACTAGAAATCAGTAAGCACAAGAAGTAAGGGAAGCTAGTAATCAGAAGAACCAGCAAAGTGATACTATTGTAGCTTCTCCTAAATATAGTTTTACTTGAAATCCTTCTTCTATTGTGAGAGATCATGTTGCTACACCAGTAACAATTACTTCTAAATCAACAAGTGCACATGCATCCTCTTCTGCTCCTCCTTCACTGGTAAATAAGTCTTGTGAAACATTTGATATTGTTGAACATTGTAAAAACACTAAGGTTCGAATCTCCCAAGATGAATACCTAAGAATAAACCCTAGTGAATTAGACAAACTTGTAAGATATGTAAAAATAGACTCATCTCCCTCTTCCTCTCTGCATGTAAATGCACATTCTTTGGATCAAACTGTTAATGCTGAAGTTCCCTCTTTTAGTTTGTCTTCTAATACCAAGAACCTCGCTCCATTAAGCTCTAATGAAAATCCCAATCCTTTTTATATCTCTTTGTACATCATTGGCTATAGACTAAGCAACTGTATTATAGATTCAAGGGCATCTAATAATGTAATACTAGTGAAGGTTGCCCATACCTTGGGTCTTTCTCTTACTAAAACTTTGAGAAAATGTTAATGGAATCAAATCAAGTACCTCTTGTTGGGTAGATTAAAGATGCCTAAGTAGCCCTTGCTGCTTATCCCAACAAGAGACTAAAATTAACCATTCTTTTAGCTAATATTCTAGCTAGCTATGGCATGTTGCTTAGTCATATCTTTTTTATAAACTTTGGCAAAGAAATCTAGATGGATTGGTTGCATGCCCATATTTCTCTAGGCGAGAAGAAGGTCGGTCTCAATTGTAAATCTAAAGTTAAATTCACAATACCTAAGTTGGCTGACCCAATATCTGAAATATTGTACGAGGAAACTGGGCCAAGAACATATATGATTTCTTCTACCTCATGAGAAGAAACTCCAAAGTTGATTTGTCCAAACATATCTTTAGAACTTTGGACTTTAGAATTTGACGGCATCTATTCTTCTTCTAGTTCAGGGGAGAGAGTTGTTCTCATTTCACATAATAATGACAAATTCTCATTCTTATACAAGTTGGAATTCGAGAACACGAATAACATAGCTAATTATGAAGCCCTATTGTTAGGCCTCACTATTGCAAGAGATAAGGGTATTAAGAAATTGAAGGCCTTGGCAGATGCCGAGATTATTATAAAATAAGTAAGAAAAATGTTCACAGTTAAAAATGATAGGCTCAGGCATTACAAGAATAGAGTATGGGACAACATCGAGTTCTTTGATGAAATTTCAATAGAAATAATTCCCAAAGAAGAAAACTCAAGAATTGATTCATTGGTTGTCTTAGCTTCATTATTGCTCCATCATCCTAATTTTAAAGAGAATTCATACAAAGTGGAATTTATCTATCATCCTAGTGTTCTAGACAATGCAAATCACTAGCAAATATTTGAGGATGATAAGTAGATTATTGATTTTCTTGAAAAGGCAAAAGTGTTTACAAACTTGTACTTTGAAGGAAGCTCCTCGGACTGTAATGAATTTGTTCCTAATTTAGAAGACATGGAAACAGATGGAGTAATACAGCTGAAAGTGTTAGAGTTGGCTATTATTGGATCTACCCAAGATCTAGGACTTCATGAAAGCACAAGAGAGATCAAATGAGAGAATAATTCTATTCTATCAATGAATGTAAAAGATTGTTACAATGTACATGATATGCCTTGCTTATAAAGACAAGGATGAAATGTAGGATGTTGTAGTCATGTGCCAAGTGTCTTAATCCTATGACGTGACAACTATCAACAACTAGACACAATTAGAAACAACTAGAAACATCTAGTAGACTCACTAAGTCAACTTAACATGTGAATTATATGTGATGTGTGAATATTATTTAACTAATAAATAATTAAATAATATGAATTATTCACACAAGCGGTAAACCGGTTAGGTAATAACCCTATTCACACCAACAGAAAGGTAATAAATTGCCTAAGGGATTGGTATCTTTGGATGAATTGTTTGATAAACATGAAAGGTGCATCAAACAAAAGATTCAAAAGGAAACAAATAGATCAACTGAGCATGAAAATATTAATATTGGCACAGTTGATGATCCTAAAATAGTTTGTATTGGAAGGTGTTGCACACCAAAGGAAAGAGAAAGATTAATAGCCCTTCTGATCAAATATAGAGATTTCTTCACATGGTGTAAAGATGATCTAAAGAATTTTATGAATAGTAAAATGCAACACCACATTCCGCTTAAACCTAGGGTAGTTCCATTCAAACAGAAACACCGCCCTTACAATCTAAAAATTATAGATGCTATCTTCCAAGAGATTGATAAAATGCTAAAGGCAAGAATTATTTATCCTATCCATCATTCTATTTGGGTGGCTAACATAATACTAGTACATAAAAAGAACAATAAGATCAAGATTTGCGTGGATTTTAGGAATTTCAATCAATTTTCCTTGAAAGATAACTACCATTTGTTGGTAATCGACCATATTCTATAGACAGTCTCGAGGTGAGAAATGATGTCTATGCTCAATGGATTTTCTAGATATAATCATATTAGTGTGACACAAGAATATCAACATAAGACAACTTTTACAATACCTTGGGGTATATTCGCATACAATTGCATGTCTTTTAGCCTCATCAACGCTGGGGCAACATTTCAACAAGCAATGGATCTATCATTTGGAGATCTAAAAAACAAAATAATAGTTGTTTATTTGGATGATCTCACTATCTTTTCAAAGAAAAAAGATTGTCATTTTAAAGATCTAGAGCTCATGTTGTAGCGATGTTGACAACATGGCATTTCCTGAAATCCCAAAAAAATTAGTCTTTGGAGTCACTGAAGGAAAATTGTTGGGGTATATTGTATCCAAGGAAGGCATAAGGATCAATTCAGATACAGTAAAGGCCATCCAGCAACTCAGCTTGCCTTCTAGCAAAACTAAGGTGTGGTCATTTTTCACACAAATAAATTTTCTACAAAGGTTTGTCCCAGACTTATCTGAATTAACAAGACGTATATTGTAGAGATGATGAAAGAGAACCTTGGTTTTAAATAGAATGATGTAGGTAGAAAGGCCTTTAAATACATTAAAGCCGCAATAGCTCATGCACCAATGTTAGTGCAGCCCGACTTCAATAAAGATTTCATCATTTACATGTATCTGAGCACACATTATCTACTATATTGTTACAAAAGAATGATAAAGGTGTAGAATCTCCAATTGCCTTTATGAGTATTCCTTTGAAGAAATATGGATTAAATTATTCTCAAGTTGAAAAGCATGCCTTCGTTGTGGCAAAAGCGATGAAATAGTCCATATTTTATATTTTGCATTTGCATGACATTGTATATGTGCCTGACCCAGTAGTCAAGAGAATATTGACACAACAAGATATAGGCTGCAATAAGAGAGAATCATGGATTGTGAACGTTCAGGGGTACGATGTGGATATTAAACCTACCAAACTAGTTAGAGGTTGAGGACTTTGTAAATTAATTACAAAAAAATGAAACTCAGTAGTCAGATGATCTTCCTCTTCCACTTTTCATGGGCTTGACAGATGTGGTTCTCAAAAATAACCTATTTCTTGACTTATGGAGAATGCCCAACACATCTCTCAACCAAAGAGAAAAGAAATATTAAACTCAAAGTTGCTAAGTATGTCATTTGGGGTGACACCTTGTATAAAAGAGGCATTGATGGATCATTCTTAAGATGTGTGGACAAAGAGCAGCATAAGTAATTATTGGAGTTTTTTCACAACAAAGCATGTGAAGGAAACTACTCTTCTTCTATAACAACTTTCAAAATTCTCAAGTGATGCTATTATTGTCCTTGTATGTTTAAAGATGCTTATGATTGGGTAACAAAATATGAAAAATGTATGCAATTTTCTAGAAAACCACAGTTAGCAGCACTTCCTTTACAGCCAGTGGTGATAGAGGAGCCTTTTCAACAATGGGGACTTGATTTCATTGGACCCATTAATCCACACTCTAGTGCAAGTCATACCCACATTCTAACAACTATTGATTATTTCACTAAGTGGGTAGACATTGGCCCTATGAAGCAAACTACATCCGAAGTAGTTTGTAATTTTAC
The DNA here is from genome assembly GCA_027924645.1 of Cunninghamia lanceolata. Lineage (NCBI taxonomy): Eukaryota > Viridiplantae > Streptophyta > Pinopsida > Cupressales > Cupressaceae > Cunninghamia > Cunninghamia lanceolata. The sequence goes on from BSBN01001245.1 coordinate 2,187,633, forward strand.
TAAAGAGAATAGCTTGGTCAAGTTTGGAGTGCCATACAAGATAGTCATAGACAATACAACAAATTTCTCTTCTATTGAGATATCCCTCTTTTGCTATGAACATGGAATTACCTTTGAATACATGATATCTTCAAAGTCCATGACATGAGATTGTAGAGCTTCTAGGAAACAATTGTGTGTAGCTTTTATGTGCACTTAGTTTTTTTCTAGAAGCTCTACAATCTCATGAAATTATCTTGTCTCACTCATCATATGACTATTATCTACAAAGCAATGGTCAAGCCTAGTCAAGCAACAAGAACCTCACAGTGATTGTTTGTAAGTCGGTTGACGAGAATCAAAGGAACTGGCACAAGAAATTATATGATGCACTATGGACTTACCATATTACACCTAAGAGGGCCATTGGAATGTCACCTTTCGAATTGGTTTATGGTATAAACAGTACATTGCCTATTCCCCTAGAGCTATCAACTATAAAACTTAAAAAAATGGGTCATGTACTTAGCAAAGAGAGAAGATTAGAGGGAAGATGTTATGAATAAAATTGCACAACATAAAGTCAGAGTGAAGGCAATTTTTGACAAAAGAGCTAGATCAAGAGATTTTAGAGTTGGAGATCATGTCTTTCTTTGGGACAAAAAGAGAACCAAGAGGAGTTCATGGCAAATTTGACTCTCTTTAGAAGGGTCCCTTCCAAATCAAACAAGTATGTGGTAATAATGCTTATCTTTTATCATATCTTGATGGTAGCTCTTGCCCCTTCTATATAATGGACAAGATTTGAAATTATGTAAAAAGTAAAACGGGTTGTCCCTCGTCTTTGTTTTTTTCTAATTTCTCCTACTTTAGTTGTTTCCCCTATTTTGTCCTATTCCTTGTTAGTTGTCATTTGTTGCTTTCCTTATTTTCCTTTGTTCCTTCGACCCATAAATATTACTTTCTTTTTAACTCTATTGTTCAATGGATAAAGCATTGGCCATCCCTTTAGATTTCAGGTTCCTATTGTATCCTTCACAATCCTTGTCCCTAGTCAGAGCCAATTGTTGCCTTCAAATTTTGCATGAGTCTTCAAAATTTTCATTCATGTCTTACTTAAGTTGTCACACCTTGGAGTGTTCAAAGCCTTTAATTCTTCCTAAGTGTTCAAAAGAGTCCTTGAAATTCTAAGTCTTTCCTCCTTTGTTGAAGCTTTCATCTTTTCTTGAACTTGTTAGAGAATTCGTAGGTTCATGAACTCGTTGAATCCCCGACACCTTTTCCTTTTAAAATCCTTATCGGTCTTTCTTTTGGTTCAAGAACCTATTGAACTTCCAACTTAGTTTCTATGTCACCTAAAATCCTGACAAAAGACTTGGAAATGTTTTTGATAAAGCTTGTAAGTGTTTTCTTGGGTTCATGAACTACCTGAACTCCCGACAAAGTTCCTTTATTGTTTGAAGTTTCAACACAAGCACTTAGAAGATTTTAAATGGAACAAGAGTCAAAGATGTAATAGTTCATTAAACCACCAAAACTCTGACACATCTCTTTGTCGGTGAATTCTCGTGTTTATGAACCTTTCAGAGAGTTTAATAGTTCAAGAACTCACCAACTCATCGACAAAGGAGAAGAACGATCAAAGCAATATTTCGTCAGAGACTTCAAAAGTTTAAGAACCCTTCAAACCTCCAAAATTGGTTCAAGAATTATGAAAAACATCGAAACGAAAGTAAAGAGGAGAAGAAAGAAAAGTGGTGCCTCTTTTGAAGTTCAAAAAGATTTCAAAACTCTAACATGGTTCAAGAAGGCATGGAACCTCCGACAAAAAGCAAATGCAAGCTATAAAAGAGATTTTCAAGCTCATTTGCAAAACATCAAAACTCTTAAAGGCGAAGGAGCTTTGCACATGACTTAGAGCACCCTGTTGATGCAAATTCACTACATCTACAACAGTTTCCTGCTTCAAATCAACCCTGTTCATTTTACAAGGTAGGCCAAAGCATTTCCCATTCTAAGTGTTGTAAATTTCTTGTATTTTTGCTCTACTTCACTGGAAATGCATCCTACCTTACACATGTTGCTCTGTTTGAGGAATTTCTAGTTTTTCCCCACATTTTCATGAATTGCATGCACCATTATCTCCTTGCATACTAAAATAGGATACCCGCTCTTGCTATTGATCAAATTCTTGCTCAAACCCTATCTCGCTTTATTTGATTAATTTTCAAGCCACAAAATGAAATTTGCTTCCCAAGGATATAAGCATGCCTCTATTTTGGACAATTCATTTTCTGAAGTCAAAGATAGTAGATTAGGGCATGTAGATTTAGAAAAATTCTAGCAAAGAATGGGGCAAAATCTAAGATCTCCCATGGCAAAAGCAACATTTTAGAGCAACCTGGCTCATGCTAGTGGTTTTCCCACCTCTGTACAGTGCATGGAGCTAGTTCTTGCCTATGTAAGGCATTATAAACCTAATACATAGGAAGTTAGAATAGTAAATGACCGCCTAGTGGCAAAGTTGGATGGACTATCTCTAGGCATCACAGTAAGGCTTATTGTTAGAGAAGAATATGTAGATATGAGCATTGATACAAGAAGGCATTATTTCTAGGATAAAAAGGCTACATGCCTCAACAATATTGCCAAATACTAGTTGAAAGTGCCTAAAAAAGGAAAATTGTGACTTCCCAAGAATCTACAAAGGTCTCACTTCAATGAGGATATTATTACTCTATTGAACATAGTGATGGGAAACAAAGAAACAAACTCATTTGAATAGTGGATGTTTTAGTTCATTATAGTCATTAGGTATGCATCACAACACATTGACTGGGGCAAATAAATTAGCGATAGTTTATATGATCAATTGATAAATTTTTAGAGTACTCAACAATTCTACATGCCATCATACTTATTCTATGCTATAGAAAATATGAAGCAATGGTCTTGGCTGCAAGAATAGGGGGTATATGACAATGCTGCACAAATTTATGATTTTTATTCACAATTGTAGCTAGAAGTGAGAAAAAACATTTTAGGTGTGTCAATGATGCCTTCACCATGTTGACGGTGAGAGAGCTTGATGGGAATGTTGGATTGTGATTTTTTTCCTGAAGCTGTAATTTTAATCACTCAATATGGCAGCTATTTCATTCAATTTCCAAGATTCATGTATATCAAGCTTAGTTGCTTCGATGAGTATCCTTACAAACTGCCCCACTATATAAGTGATCATCTTATCATAATTGAACTTTGCAAGCAAATGGCATCAGTGAATAAGAAGTGTAGAGACATAAAGAAGGCGGGTTATCCCTTTCTAGTAGGTTTGAGCTATTATACTTACCATATCCTCTGTTGATGCACAAAATGTTGAGAGGTCTCTAGTTAAAATTAAAATACAATTATATAATATGGGGTTCCCTTTCGATAGTAAAAATTAAGGGATAATATGCACCTGGGATCAAGATTCTTCCATTAGCCTCACTTTGAAGATTATTGGGTAGATTGAGAAAATGATTTTGAAGTACAAAAGAGCGATTGGTCCAAAATAACCATTGAGAAAATAGAGGATTATCATCTTAGCTAGAATACAATGGGTATATCTAAGATGATAGTACAAATATGATTGATAACGTGTACACATCCACCTTGTAATTATAGCCTCTCACACCAATAGATTGGATGGGCAAAGAAATGATAGACATAGGAGAGATCTCTTTTTGTTTTGCAAATATTTAAGTGACTAAATGTCAAAATTGCTTAGTATACTACTACAAAGCCACACAACATGCCCCTAAAGAAGCAGAAACAAGATGATAAACAAAGTGGGACAGCTACACCTCAATAATCAACTAATGTATATAATACAAGGGCCAAGTCAAGTGCTGCTGGAGGCAAATATGGAGAAGATCCCAAAAAGGGAGTTGATTTGAAAAGCTCATGTGTCCAAGGAGATGTAGGACTGAGGCAGAAGCTAGAAGTAAAGAGGCCACGAGCTTCTCAAGACACACAGGTAAACACACAGCTACTTGAAAATGCCACTATTGTAGATACAAATCTTTCCTCATCCTAGCTTCCTCCTCCTTCATCACCTCCACACTCTCTGTAACGTTACTTTTCCCCAGAGTTATTTTGCAGTGGATTTAGAGTTAAGATAGTTTAGAATATGTGAAGATATCAAATAGATATAAATAGCAAATGAAAATTACAACATGTAATATTTTAATAAGAACTCTAAAGTAAATAATTAACATAGTCAATTGAATAACACAATCCATAATTAGATTAACATCAAAACCCACATATATCATGATTCTAATATCTTTTATTATCATTAATTTTAGTGCTTAATTAATTTTCATCATAGTAAGGGAATAAATACATATCTTTTTGGGTCTGGAAGTTCTTCCAAATATCACTCTGAAAAATAGATCAGAGATTCAGCCCCCTTTCAGCTAGTAAGCACTTCCAGGAGGAACCTAGTTCTTATTTAGAACCAACCATGTGCTTCCCAAGCATTTAGCTCTTTTTCAGAAAGCACACACAAACAAGTGCTCCAAAGCCATGTTCAGCAAAACATGCTCAACACAAGTACACACACAAGCCCTGGCCAAGACAATCCTAGGTGTATGTTGTACCTCGAGTTGGACACATGCTATGTGCCCCTTCTCCAATGCTCATTGCCTGCCAAATCACTAATCCTTTTCCTTCGTGATTTCTTGCAATACTCTTATTTCCTCCTTTCTCCACCTTCTTCTTCCTTTGAGTGATCTCCATGCCTATTCCAAGTCTCACACCAATGCCTTATATAACCTTTTAAGGGGTGGTTTCTAAATCATCATAGCCTTTCACAAATGTAGTCATTAATAATGGTTTAATAAACATAATAACTCCTCCCTTTTAAAGGGGTTTTCATAATTATTCTTTATTTATCTCCATTTTAACCAAAAGGATCATAATATTTTTTATTTTCCATCTCCTTTTTAATTATAAAGGGTAAATAAACTTTATCCTCTTATAATTTTAGAGGGTTATTCATAAATAGCTTTCTTTTTCCATTTTGGGTAAAAAGTCACATAACACTCTTTCATTCAAACACCTTCAATACATAAGTCCCCTCCTCCACATCAAGATGATGCAACAATAGATATTGTACCTAAAACTACTTTGCCTCCTATTTATTCTCCTTCATGTAGTCCTAAAAAGGTATGCATTGTCTCTACTTCTCAATGGTTGAAGGGAGTAGTTGGCAAAAAGAGAAAATACACACAAATGGTAGACCTTGGTTTTGATGCAGTAACTAAGATGTTGCAAGCAACAACACCTCAACCTAAAAAGGCCCAAGTTACTTCTAGGTTGATGGTGGATTCCTCTGGGAATCAATATGTAGAAGTGGCAAAACCTGTAGTTGATAAGAGCAAAGAAGATATAACTAAAGTTGATTACTAGGTGACATGAGTCGAGCTTGATCCTTCCACCCATGAGGGAGATATCCACAAATTCCAGGTTTCAGCTACAAAATTAGTGGAAAGAACAAAGAAGGAAAATGAAACCAGGAAGCAACTAGAAGAACAAATCCAAGTTTTAACTTCGTATATCGTCTATTATAGATACATCCTCCCAGCCTTTGATTGCATCGTCATCAGTTTCTAATAGTTCAAATATAAAGGATGTTAATAGAGAAACAATGGTGAAAATCGGTAAGTATCAAGTATATGGTAAAGCCTCTGAAGCTTGGGTTGAACAAATCCTTCTTGATGGCTTGAATTTTATTGAAGAGGCGATGAAACTATACCAAAAAGTTAATAATAAAAAGAAAGAGTTGGATGTCGAGCTTATTGCAACTAAGAGGGAAGATACCATATGGCAAGGTGTAACCAAAGCCCTAAATGAAATGGCAATTTATGACATTAAGACTTTAATATCTTAGAAAGTTTAAATTAAGCCTAAGGAATACAATGTTGTAGTATGGTCCAGAAGCATCGAATGGAAATTGATGATTCTCAAACAAACTATTTCTGAGTTGAAAAGATTAGCAAAACTATGTGACCAAACTAAGTCCGATGTTTTTGCAAATTGCTTGGCCTTTAAAGTTGATATCTACAAGTAATTAAGAAGAAATTCAAGGATATGATTTATGAAAAGTTGTTAAACAAGGAAATGGTCGATGCCAATACATTGAAAAAGTTAGGATCAATGTCAACTATCATGATTGATTGCTATAAAGATTTATGAATGTTTCCTGAGCGTATGAAGGGTGTAGATGAGACAGACAACTTGGAAGTTGCAATTACTAAATACTATAGTCCCAAAGGCCAAATTGATTGCACCCACAATGAAACAGTTCAAAATTTTTAAGGGAATTTCTTCTTCTTCGGAACAGTCGGAGACTTTAAAAGAGCGAAATTCAAAACAACAAAGCTAAAGACTCTCTCTTTTATTTAATTCACTTTATTATTATTTCTGAAATATATATTAAGTCATTTTATATGACTTAAATAAAGTGACTTTTATTTATAACTTTAAGTTAGAGAAAGTAATGACTTTTTTATTTGTCAATAAAGTTGTAAACTAAAAGTACTTTCAAATCAATTATTAGAGGCAAACCTATTTATACAAGGCTCGGGATGTAAAGAAAGGACTTTTGGTTCCTTCACATTAAACAGAAACTAAAGGATCTTTGTGCTCTCTATTTTGAAAGTTACTAAAGAAAGAATATTGTTGGTCTATGAGCCCATATATTGTTTTCTTTATGTTGTTATTTTTCCTTACATTGAAATTATAGCCTTTATTTGATACATTTTCTGTTATGTGGCATTTGTCATATTTTTAGTCATTTGATCATCTCATGCAATGGGTACAGTTTTTAAAATGGTTTATTTTTTATTTGTGAGCCTAAATATCCACAAGAATTAAATCTTTCTTATGTTAGCTAAATGTTCTTCCCATTAAACCCTAGTTGCATTCTTTGTTAAATAAATCTTCAAAAAGAATAAATCTGAGTTTATTCTTGTGTTGGTCTCAAGTGTTCCTTTCTCTTTTCTGAAAATCTAAATTGTGTAGCTTCGTATCAACCAACCGAGGGTTTTTCTTTTCATTTCTTTAGGTTTTCAGTTAGTTCGCCCTTCCAACTTTCTAATTAAAAGCATACCCCCCACCCCAAAAAAATAATTTATCACAGGAAGGAGCTGCTCCTCTCAAAAGCAAAGTTGTTAATTGATAACTTCTCCAACTGTTAAAAACATTTGCTACGCTACTCTTGTGACAAATCTATTTACCAACACATACCTTTCCTATAAAAGTTGAGCTACATATTCTAGTCTCTGGGTTTCAAGAGGCATAGGTACTACTGTGCACACCATTCTAAAGTGGGCAAGATCTAAAGCAAAGAAATCAAGAACTTATTCGATCAATGGTTCTTCGTAGATTTCTTCCTCTGGTGAGCTACATATTCTAGTCTCTGGCTTTCAAGAGGCATTGGTACTACTGCGCACACCATTCTAAAGTGGGCAAGATCTAAAGTAAAGAAATCAAGAACTTCTTCGATTAATGGTTCTTCGTAGATTTCTTCCTCTGGTGTCGCTGGCCTTTTATGCCATGGATCAATCCTACATCTTTCTTCAAAGCGTTCATTAAACTCTTCAGTATTTTGTACTTCTAATTCTACTCAATAACTGCCAATACGTGCAGAATACTTTCCTTGCTCTTGTTGCTCTTCTTTGTCTTTTTAATCAGGGGTGTCAAACTTGTTCTTCATCCATCTATTGCTGGGTTTAAAGGAATACGCTAGCTGAATTGCTTGGGATCTGGCCTTCTCATTGTTGGTGCCATTTGAGAGAACTAGGGCTATTTACCTCTTCCTCTGAAAATAGTATTGTTTTTGTGAGGAACATATCTTCCTTTTCCTCGAAAAGGCGCCTCTCTATCATCAAATTACCACGCCCGTTGCATTATTGTCGTTGCTTCTTCAAGATCATCGGCAAGGCTCTGAATTTCTTCATCATCGCTTTGTTGTTGGTCATCTTCTTCAATCTCTTCAATGAGAGGCTCAAATATGTCTAAAGCAGTGAGGACGAAAGTTCCTCAAATAGAAGCGATGGATCCATTTGTTATAACGTTGGGCACAACGAAATAACCATGGTACACGAAGATAGGTGTTGAACTTTTGGAAATGCATGTGCACACCACGTATATTTAAAACAATTGATATGATGATGATTCAAGATCAAGCACCTTTAGGCATGATTATAAACCAAAGAGTGTTCTTAAGTTTCATAGTACATGCCTTGCCCTTCATACATTAGATCTTAACTTAGATGCCAACGAAGGTGTGAGTGTTTGCTGAGTTACGAAGAAAATAGCACTTAGTGCAACTTATGTATTATCCTTGTCAAAGTGAAATGGCGGGGTATACAACTTAGTCTTTTTTTAAATTAGAAATTATAATTAAAGATAGAATACATAATTATTTTTTATGATTTTTGTTATATATATATATGATCCGTTTTCTTATAGGCAACTTCTAAATATTTTGTTTCTAGTCACGTGGTGGTTGTCCTTGTGGTTTTCATTTCTCGTTTCTGGTAACATAAGGTTGAGGTGACTGGCCAGCTTTGATACCATCAATGAGTATGGGCAGCAATTTGTACTCTCAAGGAGTTTGATCTTCTAAAAATTTAAGTTGGCAATGTTCTTAGTTGTATAAAATTAATGAATTGTCTTTTCCCGAACAAAAAAGTTCTTTGCATCGAATAGCCTACCCTTTTATATTACCCTTTGACTAAATAATCTCGCGTTCCTTTAAATTCCAGGGAGAACCTTTCCTTGATTTGAATAGCCTCCCTCTGAATTTCTGTCCCTTGATTGGACTAGCAAGTGACTTCGTGAAAGTTCTATATATGATATGATCTGTAAAGTTGTTCATAATGAATACAGCTGCAATCTGCTTCATTTGCCACCTAGTAGCTAAGAAATTACCAATATACACTTATTCATGCCAATCTAGGCATCCAATCTCCTTGTATTATGATCCTGGAAAATGTTGATGAGATGTTACGCTGCTGGAAAATACTCTCCTTCTCCTAACCTATTACATGAATCTGATTGTAGTCAGTGAGCTTTAGTAGGCAATCCAGACTATATCTAATAACTGGTCCAGGTAGAATACTCCATACTTGGCACTTCCCAATAATTAGCAGGATACTATGAGGTTGCCATGGCAAAGCAGAATAGAGATAAACATAGAACCTGGATATGCAAACTTACCAGAATTCCCATTCTGGAATTTGAGAAATTTTATTAGCTTAAAAGAAAGAAAGAAGAGCTTGTACAACAAGAAAACCCTTTTGTCTAGGATATTCTTGTGAGCCTCTGCAGAGGCTACATGGGTGAATTCGCCCTTAGTTATGGCTGTTGGCTACAATGTACATCCACACATGCACATGATATGCTCAAGGCCCCTTAGCTGGTGCATTCATAATATTGGAGCCATTTTTGTAGTTGGCGGAGGTTGAACAAGGGATCGGGTGTAAGCAACAGGTAGTGTCATGAGCTTTTTCACTTTACCAACATATGCCCGCTTTGTGAAGTTATCATAGTCATTAGCTTCAATTGCATCTAATATCTGGCGATAAAGGATCAATGAAGCCCACACCTGCAAGCACACAAATAGAGTACTTATTTTGCTCAACAAATCAAAGCAAAGCAAACATACAAGATAAGCCATATTAAACTCCATTCCATTAACTCAATCTATAAAAACACTTATATACCGGCCATCTACTTGCTTTATCGAGCTCAGTGACACCTTTTTCTGCTTCATCAAAAAACATTCTTGCCCTTCTGATCTGATCTTTCATAAATGACCTCCATTTGTTAGTGACCTTCCCAGAAAATATGTCTTCATCTGATAGTCCACTTTGTGCAAGCTCATCTTGAGGTAGGTATATCCGGCCACGACGAGCACTGTACAAGAAGACAAACATATATGTTGATTCAGTCAAACAAAGTCTATTAAAAAGATGATCTGATAGAACTTCTATCTAGTTTACAACAAAGAGAATATGCTTACTCTTCTCCAATATCACGCAATATGTTGGTAAGCTGATTTGCTATTCCCAAAGCTAATGCAGAATTGTATACACTTTCTGTTGTTGCTTGTGATTCTGGTGCAATACCCATTATAGGAACACTCATCAATCCAACTGTGCCCGCAACATAATAGCAGTAAAGATAGAGTTCATCAAAATTCTTGTAACGAGCTTTTGTCAGATCCATTCTCATCCCCTCAATCATATCTCTAAATGGCTGAAAGAGACAGAAATCAATAAAATCTGTTCAGCCTTCTTATCCACCAGCAATAACCAGCAAACAAACGCAAAAGGTAGATCAGAATAAACATCCAAATTAGGTTATCCCATAGAACTACCATTTAAGAATAATAAAGAAAACATCAATGGGTTAAATAAAAGGCAAAGACATCCTGTACATTGCAAGATAAACAATGCCCAAGTATGCCAGCAGAGCCAGATTTCAGTATTTCAGTCCACTCAAAGCAAGTTTTTGACCTTGAAGTCTGCATCTAATGTACTTTGATACAAACCACCAGGAAACACTTTCAGAGTACCATAACAAATTCCAAGTCACATTAATATGGGTTCCACATAGGCTATGTAATAACCTGGATGTCAACGGGATATTTTGCAACTGTGTCCGATAAAGCTGCATCAAGCATGTCATATGGACTGCCATTAAAAAGGTCCTCTAGCCTTTGTTCCCATCGATCAAGTGCCTTTGGTGTGATGTGTGAAGCATTAGGGCCATCTACGAGTTCGTCAGTCCTTCTGCACCACACTGTATATAAAAGTTCAACATGTTAGATTAGGATACAAACCATTGTAGACTTCCCAGTATCAGAAGAAATTAGAAGGTTGCACCTAACAAACAAAAAAATAGTGCAAGAATAATAGATGTGAATATAGATATGTTTTGCAAGTATAGCAGCTATACAGCCTGAGAAGGGTTATCAAAATGAATGAAGAGTGTGATACAGGCCTGAGAAGTAGAATGCCTAAGTCGTTGGAGATGTAAAGATCAAAATCATCAACAAGTTTTTACAAATCTAATAACCTAAGAAGAGATGCATTGGAGCTACTGTGCTACATCCACATAAATGTGAAAATGGTTACTAAAGGATGTCATAAACCTGCAGCAGATCCTTTCCTCCGTACTCTAGCTTGGAACTTGAAACTTTGGACTAATAGTACATGCACAAACCTCAAGATCAAGAAGCATGTGAGACCCATGTCAACGTTTTACAACCCTATCAAACTGTATTACATGAATTTCATCTATATTTCCAAAGCTTGGAAATCCTGGAGAATAATCCCCCTTGCAGTATTTGCATGCACCAAGCTGTTACAATATGAGTTTTCTTTTTTTGTTGTTCAGTGAGCTGCCTCATGTCATTAATACTGACATGGATATGACAAGGTCATCTCTTTTTCTTATATTGTCTTAGGAGACGTATCTAAACGTTGAATACATTTAAGTTTCTCTTTCTTTCTCCCATTGAAGTTGTGTAATTCTTTCTTGACATGCATCTTGTCTTTTTCCTTCCTCAAACTTCATGGAAAATTTTCTTGAGATTTTTCTCAGCTACACCACTCTGTTTTCGTTGCTAAGACTACCATCTCTCCGATATGCCGGCACCTTATATTATATCTTGATGGTTTTGATAGCTATTAGTTTTGGACTAGCAGTGGGGATTTTTTCTTCACCTCTTATCCAGAAACTCTTCTTTGCTAAATTCTAATTCATGTGACTATGTTGTAGCACACCAACGAGAGAACTTTTATGTCTTAATTTTTACTCTTGTAGTTGGTATTTTGTTTCTTGTTGATATGCCTTGGGCACTCCCTATTGTGCTATTCTTGCTGGCTGTAATTTTGGGTTTCACTGTCCTAATGTGGCCATTTGTGAATATTAATTTCATCCTTCTTTTTTGTTCTTCATTATTGGACTTAAATATTCACTTGTTTCTCAAAGAAATGATGACACTCGGGCAGTTAATGCTATGCAGTTGGCATTGCTCGATGAGATTAATTACATCCTTTTTCTAACCCATTTTGATTAGCAGGAGTATCATCCACCTAACTGATAGTGCAAATATCAGTGTGGATGAGTGTCAACCTGTTAGATTACTCCCAGATAGGCCTGTGTTGTAAGATACAGAGGCCAACATTGAATGTTGCTACCAACCTTACTTGGTTATGTTTACATGCCTGACCTTAACCATCACAGTAATTTAACTTTACCATACAAGGTATAGAACCCAAGATTTCAATATCTTAAAATGTATAAACTCATTTGGACCCCTAACCAATTTTCCTACCACCCAACATATTTTCTGAAGGTTATGTCTCCTGTGTGTATGGCAAGTAACATTATATCATAGTTGACAACTTATCATATTATGTTGCTGCACGGCGGTTGTGTCACAGTGATTAGGTGTGGCTATAATGTAATGAATGTAACATAATCACTCTGCTGATGATATTTGACATACTAACAAATATCTTCACATATTAACAATTAGACTTGACATATGACCATTCAATACGTTCAGCTTTATTATCAATTTTGATATAACCAGCAGCATATGAAGTTTTCACAAATTGTATGATGGAAAGTAGTTAATCAACACATGTTCAAAAGTTTGACTCACTTTCTTCAACAAGATCATTATTGTGCCAAATGAACATAACATAACTGAAAGGATTTCTCAGTCTTCATTTTCTAGCCCAAATGCACAACAGTATATGACTCTTCACATGATTCTTTTCAAAGTGTTAGAAACTGAAGAAAACTATACTTCTATAGTCACTTTGCAACATCCTACCACATCATCCATAGATATCTGCATTGCCATGCCTGCAAACATCCCCTAAAGATGATGTAGATTCCCTAGCAACTCCAGGGCACAAGAATTCTCTTCGAATTCCTCTTCTATGGAGGTGTTGTAGAAGTGCAATGTCATAGAAACAAAAAGAAAATGCATTAAAAAACATAACAGAAGAAGTCTCCGCCAAAGCCCTTTTTTCCATTTCATTTTGACATACATATAAGTTACCATGTCCATATCAGCTTCCACGACCGACAGTTACAAAAAGTAGAAAAAGTGATAGAGAATATTCTTGGTCATGCAGTGCCCAATAATAGTATTTTATTATTATTTATATAACGATGATTCACATTCGCCTAAAGTGCTGGTGTATACTTTAGTTTGCTGATCTGCTACTGTCTCTTCACTAGGAGTGGATTGTTGGACTACTGATATAGCTCCTCCGATGCTTCACCTCTGACGAGTAAGTTCATAAAATAATTTCCTATTTAGGATTTTTCATTTTAGGCTTCAGGTCTCCAAGTTTCTCCCTGCTGCTTGTTAATCTTCTGAGTTCTGTGCTCCTGAAGAAGGTAGTGGAAGAAGTATTAGGATTTTGGGCTTTTGCATTTCAGGATGATTTATTTGTCCCTCTTACTCCTTTACCTTCTTAGTTCTCAAATGTTCCAAAATCTTGGGACTTGGTTGTTTGGGTCTTTGGGCTCTTCACACCTCTTGATGCCTTTGAGATCTTGTCAATAATGAGGGAATGCTCCAAAACATAGTTGCCAGGAGACCGGTACGGTACCAGTACGTCTGTTTTTTGAAAATAGGAGACGGGGGTACTTGGAGACTCCATTTTTTTTTAATATAAGTATATATATTTTTTGTATATATATATATATGAAAGTATTTTTTTAATATAAGTATATATTTTTGTAATATATATATTACTTGTAATTTATTTGTAATAATTTAATATAGCTTACCGTATATATATTACTGTAGACACTAGTATTGAGGTTTGAAGTCTGTAGGAGTAAGAATCCACTGAGCTCATGCGAAAACAGTGGAAAAAATGAAAGGTAGAAAAATAAAAAAAGTGGAGATGCCTTTTTATTGATGCAGGGTATCTGGAGACGCGCAAGAGACGCGACCAGAAGTCTCCTACGAAGGGAGATGTACCCAGTCAAGTCTTCGAGATGGGAGACGTGTACCAGACTCTGGGACACGTCCAGGGGGTGGGAGACGTGTCTCCTAGTAACTATGCTCCAAAACCAAAAATGGCTTATGGACTTAGTCTTTTTTGAGATTTTCAAGTATTTTGGTTTCTCGGGCATCTTCGGCATTCCAAATTAAGAGATTCTTGATTCCCAATTCCCCAAGATGTGGACCTTCGAATTTTTATGTGCCTCCGAAGCAGGGCTACATGCTTACGACCTAGGAAGCACCTTGAACTTCCTGAGATATCATGACACTTACACAAATTTGATTTCAAATTTCAGGCATTATGGGCTTCAGGCCCTTCAACTCAGTTTGTCCTTCACGATTTCCCAAATCCAAACTTCTGAACTTCCAAATGTCAAAATTTTCACTATGGCAGGAATCTGAAGTCCTGAACTTCCAAATTTCAATATTTTAAAAAGTATAGTGATGGTCCACCGCTTCAAACATGTGCATCCATTTATAAGCTTGCATAGATAGCAATGCTACTATTTCCTTCACATCTTTATAAACTCATTATAACTTCATTCCCATTAGCATGGGAGATATTTGTTTACAGAACAACAAATTTGAATGAGCTGAACATTCTCCACTTCCAAATTTGTAGCTTCTCATATCATTTTTGATTGTCCAAATTCCAGCTTAACAAATAGCCAACAACATTGTTCTGCACCAATTTGTCAAGTTGCAGGAATTCTTCACTTCCGTGGATTCTCCTGCAACACCCCTTGAAAACAGATCAAAAGTTTGCACCCTGAAAGTTAAATACACCTCAGATGTTAAGAGTGCTTCCTATATGTCTTCTACATTGGCTAACCTTGGGAGCGTGTTGATACCACCAACAGCCATTTGGTGCAACCTTCACATCTCTTACTTTTGAGAATGAGGATAGCTTATTCTTTCATCTTGCATCTAGAAGTAACAGCACATCTTTGTTCTTCCACATCACTTTTAGTTGGGGTGCATATTTCCTCCCGCTTATACTCATTTTGTATTTGTATATCTTTTGTAACTTTCACATTTTTTCATTCACTTCTTTTCTTTCTTCTTCTTTTACCCTTTTTAGGTGCTCTAAACGGGCTATGCACTATGGTTCCATTACCAGATTTGTTGGAAAATTTTGTATGGAACAAGAGCAATATTAAAACCTCAAGAAATCAAAAACATACTATCATAAATTCTATCCACAAGATCTTAAAGCCGTTCATGACTTAATTTTCTTTTTTATATTAGATCAAATCAATCTTCTACTCCACTTTAGCATCATAGTAAGCTTACAATCAAAACTCTAAATTTTCTTCTTCTACACTCTCACAAATTATTTTTTCTATCTGTTCTCTACTATCTTAACAAGGATCTAATCGTCTACTTAATAATAATAAAAGAAAACACTCTAAACATAGCCTTGCTTTTAAGAAATAAAAAACTGTCCTATTTTTATCTTCCTAATTTTATATTTAACTGCTGCTCCCATTTTTAACTACTGCTTTTGGCATTCTACTTTTAGCATTCTACTATTCTGATTGGTATTCTACTATGGTGTTTCATTGCGGTTGTGCCTTTTTGACAACAAATTTTTCAACATTCTCCCCCTTCACGTCAAATCCTTGTATCTGCAACTTTGTCTTCAATCCTGAGTGTATTATCTTCCCTAGTCCTTTAGTCATGATGTCTGCCAACTATTCTTCTGACCTCCAAAATTGAATTTCAACTTTTTGTCTTGTACTAACTCTTATACATAATGTTGCTTCAGTTCTATGTATTTTGTCCTTGCATGAAATACTAGATTCTTATTTAATTGTATTGATTCACCATTGTCACAAAATATTACTATAGAATTTCTTTGTTCTTCTCCTAGATCTTTCAAAACTCTCCTTAACCAAACCACTTGTGTACATGCTATTGTTAATGCAACATATTGTGCTCCTGTACGAGATAATGCAACTATATTCTGCTTCTTTGAACTCCATGTAATCAATCCACTTCCTAAAGTAAAACAGTATCCTAATGTGCTCTTTCTATCATCTAATGATCTTGCCCAATCTACCTATAAATAACCAAACAACTTCAAATCTTCAGCTGAATGATAATGGATTTCATGATCTTTTGTTCATTTCACATACCTTGCCATTATTTTTTTCTACTTGTAAATGTCTTTCTGTAGGTTCACTCATATACTTTGAAATCTAAGTAGCTGAATTGGCACCTTATCCTAGGGATTCCAGGTACGAGTACGCCCTAGAAACCCTAGGGAATCGTCCAGGGTTTGGATTTTTCAAACCCGAGTCGTTTCTTCCCGTTTGTGCCCGTTTCGAATGGTAGCGTGGCGTTTTTTAGACAAATCTGATGCTGACATGACATTTTTAAACAAATTTTAACTTGCGATTTTTATTTTTCATTTTAAAGCAAAAACCTAAAATGAAAAGCAGATCTGTAAAAGCTAAAACACGACATCATTTTCCTTGTTTCATTTCTGAGTATGCCGCTAGAAGGAAAGAAAACCCTACCTGAGAAGTTTGCTGCCACAAGGAGGAAGGAGATCAGTGGAGTTTGCCGCGACAACCAGGCACTGCAAGAGTTTTAATTTTTTTATTATTTTATATTTGTTTGTTTAATTTTTATTTAGTTTTTATATTTGTTTTTTACTATAGTATAGTCTGTATAAACTATAATATAGACAGTATTTTATATTTGTTTATTTAATAATTAATTATACATTTATAATTTTATTATTATACAGTCTATAACTCTATAATATAATAATTATAAATTATAAATTATATTTATATTAGATATTTATTATTATACAGACTATATTATGAATATAATATAGACTGTATAATTCTGAAAAATGCTTGAGCAGCCTTTTTCTCATTTTCTTTTTTCTTTATCTTGTCTTTTGCATTCAATGTATTCCAATCTTGAGGTTTAGAATACCCACTTGCTACTATATCCCGTACTCCTTTTCATATTAATACTCTTTTCAAGTTATCTCTCCAATAATCAAAATTTTCACCTTTAAACTGTGGCACTAAACCATTGCTAGCTGCCATTATAGTGAACCAAACAAAACTAAGATTTTCTCTCAAATTATCCAGATCTTGAACTCAGTGGAAGAGCTTCAAATTTGAGCTTATCTAGTGTAATTCTCACCTGCACTGATAAATGTGGCTCTGATACCACTGTTGGAAAAATCCATATGGACCAGGGACAGTATTAAAACCTTCAGAAATCTGAAACATTAAATCATAAATTCCTTCCACAAGATCTTAAAGTCATTCAAGACTTATTGGAACAATTTTCTATTTATATTAAATCAAATCAATCTCCTACTCCGTTTCGGCATCATACTGAGCTTACAATCAAAACTCTGAGTTTTCTACTTCTACACTCTCACGAATTCTTTTCTCTCTATTTGTTATCTGTTATCTTAACAATGATCTAAACATCTACTTATAACAATAAAAGAAAACACTCTAAACATAGCCTTGCTTTTAAAAAACAAAAAAGTCCTATTTTTATCTTCCTAATTTTATATTTAACTGCTGCTCCTATTTTTAACTGCTGCTTTTGGTGTTCTCCTTTATTGCATTCTGCTGTTCTCATTGGTATTCTGCTATGGCGTTCTGCTGCAGCTGTTTAGGCTGTGCCTTTTTGACATCATATTTTCCAACAAGATTTTGGTCATTTCTAGAGATTAACATAGCTTCAATTTCAATTTGTATATTGGAACAATTTTCTCTTTATATTAAATCAAATCAATCTCCTACTCCGCTTCGGCATCATACTGAGCTTACAATCAAAACTCTGAGTTTTCTACTTCTACACTCTCACGAATCCTTTTCTCTCTATTTGTTATCTGTTATCTTAACAATGATCTAAACATCTAATTATAACAATAAAAGAAAACACTCTAAACATAGCCTTGCTTTTAAAAAACAAAAAAGTCCTATTTTTATCTTCCTAATTTTATATTTTACTGCTGCTCCTATTTTTAACTGCTGCTTTTGGTGTTCTCCTTTATTGCATTCTGCTGTTCTCATTGGTATTCTGCTGTGGCGTTCTGCTGCAGCTGTTTAGGCTGTGCCTTTTTGACATCATATTTTCCAACAAGATTTTGGTCATTTCTAGAGATTAACATAGCTTCAATTTCAATTTGTACACAATATGCAGCAAACAAATTACTAGAAAGTAAGTTTTATCTAGCAGCATGTCCAAGAACCATATGGCATAAACAGATTGAAATCACCTACTTTGCATTCACAAAGTGCTGCACTTGATAACAGAATTTCTCAAGCTTTCTATCCGCAGGCATGCCAAGGCTATATTCTATAAACTTAAGAAATCATGGACTGAAAACCAGGTCTCAAATTGATATATCCAATCTACTATTTTGTCACATCTATTTCTCATTCAAACGTGCAGATATCAATTTTTGGTCCCATCTTGAAACAAATCAGGTAATTACCCATTGGTACACTCATTAGACAATCTTTTTGTGGTTTTATTGAACATTCTGTAGAGAAAAAAATTTCTCTATATAGTAAACTTTGTTTGGAAAAATGAGATCTTATAATAGATATTTATTATTGTATTTAGTGATAGTCAGTAACATGGGTCAGTCATGCAATGTCGGCTCTAACCAGTGCCAGTACAATCCATTTGACTGGTTCTCATCATCTCCCTCTCTCTCCATCAAATTGCATTTTCTCAAAGGTATCATTGTGATACTTGGGCATGAGTTTTCATCAGTCACCAGTGCAAAGATTGTCTTCAAAAGTTATCCCACATGCCGCTTTAGTAACAACTGTAGGAATGCTCTATAAAAGCCTTGAGCAAGGATATACAATGATCAAAGAAATGCTGCACCAAAAACTTAAAGCTCAACCTATCTTACTTGTCTTGGGCTCAAATTATTATTCCAAATATTCTCCTGGTAGGGGCAATATCTTAGATTGCAGAAGAAACAACTCCAATTGAGCAACAATGATTCACTGAAAGAAATTGAGACATACAACTACATGTTCTGAGGCAACACCACTAAACTTTAACGACATTGATATCTCTTGTTAGTTTTTTTTTCCTTATCCTAGGGAATAGGGCTTACAAGAATTTCTTGAGGAACCAGAGCCACAAGAATCATCGTACTCCTCTTCTTGAGACTCAGAGACCAAATTATCTTGGATACCTCAAGAAGATCATACACAAAGTTACCTCTAATACATCGAGAAGCTCAAAGGATAAGTTATCTCTGGCATATCACACTACAGTGTGGGGATACATATTCTAGGCTGTCCCTGTTCAAATGTGAATCACAGCAACTAACCTGAATTTGATGTCTTTCATCTCTTATTACTTCACAATAGAGTGATTTATAAAATTGATTGCATAAGTACAAGTATATGTGACACAATTGTTACCAATATTTAAAGTAGTTACTCTTCGAAGTCTGTTTGTCTCCTAATGTTTTGCCGGCTTACCCCTTAAACGCAAAACTGTAACCTATCTAGCAGTGTCTCTGTCAAGGCCTAATGCAACTGGTAGATGAAATTATGGTTGCTAATAAATGGCTTTGTGTCATCCTTGTGTTGAGGCGCAATGCTCGTGATGCATTGCCATCAAAGGCTTCAATGTGTGACAAAACCATTACAAAAGTTGAAGCGGTTCCCTTTCGTAGAGTGGTTCGTCTCCTAATGTCTTTTCAGCATGCTCCTTAGGCACAACACCAATATCTATCTAGCACTATGTCTCTACAAGGACATTGTGCAACTAATATCAAGGCATAGAACCTTTCCCTTAGTCATGAACACAAGCTATGTTTGTTATTTAATAACCTCACGCCATCCTTGTCAAGATGCAATTTTTGTGTTGGTGTTGGCACCAAAGGATTCAGTGTGAACTCTGCTGATTCTTGCACCCACCCTTGATATGCAACTGTTTCGGTCATCTAAGAGTAACCCATTGTGACACTAACTAGAAATCCACCTACAGATCATTAGTACCCAAATAAGTTCTGTGCCAACTTGCATGGACTTCTTCCAAAGGAAGGACGCTTTGATGAAGGACCATACTGTTGACTGTAATACTACTAATAGTAATAACTGATAAAGATAGTGAGCCTCAAAACTCTCTACCCAATTCCTATAATATATAGGACAGGTAAACATCAAATGCTATGTCAGCTTGATTTCAATACACTAGAGTCTAGAAAAGTTGTGATTGTTATGTATATGGCAGTATCCACATCCTAAGCTCATGCGAGTGGATCTAAGTACCAACTTGGAAGAATCATACTTCATGAGATGTTAAGGTGCTAACATCTCGAAAATAAAATTCATGATCCAGGAAATGCCTACAAAATAAGTCAAGTCTTGTATGTTTGAGTCTATACGAGGGGCAATCCATGTAGTGCAAACATAAACAGTTTAACTCAATAAATATTTTCCCTAATGGTGGCATTTGTCTCACCTTTTATTAAGGTTGGATTGGGGATATCAAGAAAGGGTCTGAGGAGAGACAAATGATCAATGAAGATGCTCTCTATATACAAAAACTATTGGAGGTTTCGATACCAACAAGTTTGGCAATTTATGCTCGATGTGGTTGAAGGCAATGCTCATCAAAGAGCGTTAATATAAGGAGGGTTATATTTGTCCAAGGACAGCTATCTGCATGCACTTGACTATATGAACTTTAACAAGGTCAATGTAGTTTCTCAGAGAATTTGCAAAAATGATCTTTGTGGGTACCATCTGCTGACAATAAAGATGCTCTACAGCACTTCATTGCCCCAGATCAAAGAGTGCCAGAAGTCTGGAATGTAAAGATAATTAGAAGTTGCGACTAGATAAAGAACTTCTTATAAGACTTGTCTTCCCAACCTAAAATACCAACAGAAATTACTCATAGAAAAAGTACTCATACAAAGGCGATACTTAAATGCAAACCTAAGGTTAATACAGTTGCTTAGTTGACATGTAGACTATATCATCCTATTGGGGAAAGAATGAAGGCCACCAAAACCTTTCGATCAGATTACTCCTCCAAAGTCACTGCCGTTTTAGTTTATTGACTCCCCTTGGCCAATAGTAACACACAAACGGCTCCACCGTATGCCACAATCATACAAGCATATGAGGATTATCCATAGTGCCTTCAAGCCCTCGTAACAAAATGTCATTAGTACAACAAGAAGGGTTTCCATGCCAAAAGGAAGAAGGCTCATCCTCATCCCTAGTACCTCTAGATGGGATTTAACACTGCCCATGAAAACTTCCATAGAGCTGCCAACCCATGCCAAAACTATGCACACCAAATGGACTATATAAAGTTTTAACACAAGCCAATGAAATTGTCCATGCAAGCCCTAATTTTAGCATAATATCAGATGTTGACAAATCATTACGAAAATGAGGGGATGTCTTTTTTAATAAAACTGACATGAAACTAGGGCACATTTTTTAACATGCAGTCCACATTACCCATGTGATAGAATTATACACCTTCTCATAGAGAGTAACCTACATACTGAATAAACACATCTGGCTAGGGGCAAATCCATATTCGTGTTACATTAATTCAACTCCTACATCTTATGGAGTCTTTGCTCTTGAAATTTAGTGATACTAGTTCTGTTTGAACAAATGGATCATAGCCATCCATTGTCCTAAAAGGAGTCATACCTATAGCCAAATGCTTACTCCTATGGTAAAGAAACTCCACTAAAGGAAGATCTTCTTCCCATAAAGTTTGCCTGACAGTCATAAAGGTTCTGTGCGTGTCTTTCATACTTTGTTGATCTTATCTGTTTGCTCATTGCTTTCTCAATGGTTCCAATTACTGAAACTCAACTGAGTGACCAAAGTTGGAAATAAGCCCTTCCACAAATGACTTCAATTTTGAATCCCTATTGCTCAGAAGACTTTTTGGAAGACCAAAAATAGTTGACACTTTAACAGTCCAATGGTTTCCTATGTTTTCTGCACTTTGAGTCGCTGTGCCTGAAATGAATTGGCCATCTAAGTTAGTCAATCTAGTAGTGATGAGATCTGGTCATTCTATTTTATTTTCCTACATAAACATGTTAAAAACTCATGAAAATGATTTCCTCTTTGTTAACTGGAACTGACAAGGGCATAAGAGTTTTCACAGCTGCAACATGTTCTGCTTTATTCACATAATATGACTTTTATTTGGTGATACATTGGGCTATGTCTTTCCTAGCCTTGCATCAACTCTGTAACCTTTTATACAAAAGCATTCAAGATTGTCTTCATCAAAGGGATTAGCACAAAACTACACAATTGTCTTTTCATTCTAGAACTTACCATAAATTGCCCATATTGCCCTTTGCCGCTCTGGTGTCATAAGCAACGTTCCTGAAAAAATAAACAACAAAGCAATGGATTAGTATCTTAAAAAAATCAGTTTTCACTGCCTGACAAGCATGAAAGCCAGAAATATCCCTCCTTGCTAGGACTCCTAGCTTTCTAAACTTCCTATTAGCCATATCGTTTTCCTTATCAAAATTTTCTCAACATAAAGCTGCAGACCACACAAAATTGTTAGTTATAAGGACTTAGCAATTAATTAGATTTCCTAGCTCAACCATTATTCATAAATTTGTACTTGAGAATATGGACCCTTAACTAAAAGACCGGACCAGGGTCCTCTGCAAGGCTCCCAATTTCCTTGTTATTTATTCAAACTGGCATCCACAGACTCCTAGACCAACCTGCAGATCAAACAAAATTATTTGCTCAAGGGCTTGGCAGTTAGATTCAGAATCTAGAACAAAACTCATAACTTCATAATTGCTGATATGGATCCTTAACCAAAAGGCCAAACAGAGAACTTGCAATATACTTGCTAAGGACATTGTGATTATACCCAGAAGCCGAAACAGAACTCTGAACTCCGTACTTATGGATATGGGTACTTAAACCGTGGACATGCAATAGACTTGCTACAGTGAAAAAGGCCAAACAGGGAACTTGCAATATACTTGCTTAGGACATTGTGATTATACCCAGAAGCCGGAACAGAATTATGAACTCCGTACTTATGGATATGGGTACTTTGCTACAGTGAAAAGTTCAAAATACAGTTGACAATTGATGAGAATGAAACTCAACAACCCATGCTTTGGAATCTTTGGATATGTACCCTCAACCAAAAGATCGACTACCAAATAAGCACAAAGAACCACCAATGAGGGCAGTAAGCTTGCCCACGTAAAATCAAGGATGTCTTTTATATCCTGATCTGAAGGGCTTACCGCAGGTGGGGTTAGAGCAACCTCCTGCTACCCAGATAGGCATCCGTAATGTTTGCAGGTACATGAAAATTCTTTAAATGGGTTATACATCAGAAAAAGATCTTCATTCCATGCTAGAAAAATCGATAAAATAAAATGGTTCACCAAGCCGTGGTCTAGTAACAAGGCAGAGCAATTGCCATGATGATAATGACTCATTTACAATGTACCAAGTAAGAAAAGAAAACTATACATTAGAAGAAGAAATAGTACCCAAGTAGAAAGTCTTTGCATACTCAGCACAGACTTCTCGGCAGCGCTCATAAGCCTCATTGAGGACCTGCAAGGTTCCAGAAGGAACCGAGTCTGGCTTCACATCCACCAACTGACTCTTTTCTTCTCTCTTCACCAGGGCGGCCTGCTTCAGCACCACATCATACACCTTCTGCTCTGATGACAGCACAGGCCTTCCTGAACCATCTGTCACCAAACCAGCCAGGTTAGGGAACCTGGTGGTGCCGCTTACACTATCTGATGTGATATTTGAACTGGAGACCTCGATTGCAGCTTTTACAGACAGTCTCATTCTACTCTTCTTACATGTTTTCTGTGAAACAAGTTTTCTCATTACCTTTGCTCCTGCAATCCTAGATACCACATACCCAGCATGGCCGTGGCGGTGAAAAAGCTCAGAGCAGCACAATTCCTTTGAACCAGCTGCCACCCAGGCCAATGCAACCGCCATTTTCTGTATAATTCTACTTCAGATAACCACAATGCAGCTGATAAACTTCTGACTAGTTACACTTTGGGATGCACCCACATAAAAGAACTGCTTCTAATTTCTTTTAATGCAAATGTTGTGGTCTTGGGATTGTCGAATATTGCAGTCTTCATGCTTTTCCTGAATATAAAATCAATGCCCACTTAAGTTTCACCACTGTGGAGCCTTCCCCACCATTCAAATCACCTCATAACCTTCCAAAAACTGTTCCACAAGGATGAAACCACTTTTTTTCCAATTATTTCAAGTTGAGTTCATAAAATTGCATAATTTTTACTGTTGAAATAGATCCAAAAGCATAGTGACCTTTTTTAATCTAGGCCAGAACTAGCATCTAACATTGTTTTCCAGGGCCATGAAGGAGACAAAAATAAATGTTTATAATCTTCCATGTTATCATCGTGCTCATATCTTGCTTTCATTAAGACAATTGGAGGAAAATGTTCTTTGTGGGGATCAAAATGAACTAATGAGCCAAAGATCCAAACTTTTCTTTACTAATATTATTATTGATAATATATTTGTTGGTTTCCTATTTTTTTAATTGGATTCTTATGTCTTGCATTCATTTAAGACAATTGCATGAAAATGTCTCCTTATGGAGGGATCAAAATGAATTAGTGAGCGAAGATCCTATATTTTCTTCATTAGTATTATTATTTCTTATTTTCCTATTGGATAAGTTGAAAAATCCGACTTTCTCCAACACCATCTCCTTTTATCCAATCATCTACTTGTTCATTTGTTATTGGACTACCTCCTCTCTTCTATACCTTTTAGGTGAGTATTAGATACCCTTATCCTTTAAATATTTTTTAAAGTTTATTTATACCAATATATCATATATTTTGGAAATAGTTGTGTTTGGTAAGCCTTTAATAAGATTCACCATCACATGGAATAGGGCTAAAGTCATTTGAATCAATTGTTCTCTAGATGTATGATGTTATCAATTTTATGATCTTATAATGGTACAATTTTTATTTATTTTTTATGGAGATCGCCTCATCCCTTATGGTGTTGAGGGCCTTGCACTCGGCAAGACTTGATCCCTGGTGGGCTCATTTAGAACCTTTCAACTTCACCAGCACATTGAAGGCCCTTTGACAGTACAATTTTATTATGAACAAAAAATATATTAAGGCTTCAAAAATAATCCTTCATTATTTATACTTCTCAATTTTTTTATTAAATAAAAAATATAAGATTATAATAAAAGTTTAAGAGTCAAATCTTATGAATTGGATAAATATTTTAAACTTAAACAATAAATGGATTATAAATTTAAATTTGCAAAATAAATGAATTGTATATAATTTGAAGTATGAATTATCATTTTAATTAATATTGTGATCAATGTTTTAGATATATTGGTAGTTCATCATGTTGATTTGACTTTTATTATGCAAAGAGGATCTAATAGTAGATAGGTTTTCGACCCCAATAGTTATCTCCTCTAGCTTCTTTAACAATCCTATTAATTTTTGAACACGTTCGGCTATGATTGGATAGTGGAGGCTTGTTTGGCCAACTCTAAATTATCTTGAAGTATATCCTACAAAATGTGAGCAAGATTTTCCATTTGAAAACTAAGTTTAGAGTTAAGCAACACAATGTCAACCTCTAGAGGATATATTAGATTAGAAAAATAGCTAGACATCATTATCTCTAAATAACCATAATTGTGGTTTGTTTGTAAGTTTCGCAAGGTTGCCTTCTAAGAAATTTGATGGCCAAATGCAGCAGGTATCAAGGAGATGACTAAGTGTGAGGTATGCTTAGTGAAGGAGTGGAACCAAAGGGCATCTTTAAGAGTCTCTTTCATCTTGCAAAATGGAGAGAGGATTGGTTGAGAATGAATGAAACAGATGCAACTACCAATGGGGAGTCTAGAATGTAGAAGTTTCTAGATTGTGAGTTAAGCTTCAGAATCTACTTTAGACTTCTAAAGGAAGAAGTTGAGTTTAATCCATTTAGAATTGGTGGAATATTTCCATTTAATATTCAGTCTCAAATCATATGCATGAAGTAAGGATCTATAAACAACCTTGAGTGAAAAAGCTGAGATTTTACAACCTTTTAACCACCTCCAATCTTTGAGAAAGTTGCAAGTGCAAGAGCTAGACATTTTGAGTAGAAGAGCTAGTGGGATCAGGGTGGTGATTTGAGAGATGGTTCTTTTAATAACATTAATGTGTTGAAATTCAACTTAGAGTTGTCTTGCTTATTTCAATATGAGATTAAGGAGGTCTCTTAGATTCCTTTTCTAAAATGAACCTCTCCTTGTAACTATTTGTTAAGAGCAAAAGGTAAAGCATCCACTTGGATAAGCCTACTCCACCATATGGAGGAGGTTGGGAAGCTTAGTCCTTTTAGCACCCTACTTCAAGACCCATGCATCACCCTGGTTCAGTAGTAATTGGAAAGCTTGGTATGACTAGTACTTGTCAAGTCTAGTGACCATGTGGCATTATAGAAATGTAAGTTATAGGAAATGCAATTAGATCCTACAAATTCTTCCAATGCCCTCTCTCATGAAGTAGGAAGTTTAATTCATTACCTCTCTATCTAATTATTAAAACTAAATCATCATCTTCCAAAAAATTGTAATTTGTATTTTATGAGTACTTAAGTACGAACACAACTAATGTAAAATCATTCACCTACCATGTTAAGGGATTTGCACTTGTATTCGTTGAAGAGTTATACTCTCCCGTGAAGGTCCATTGTGTATATTTTTTATGTTTGTTTTATTAAAGTTCTGATTGATGACATGAGAGTGACCAAGGTGGCAACTAATGAATATTTTTATGCCCTATAAAAGGACAA
Source organism: Cunninghamia lanceolata (assembly GCA_027924645.1). Classification (NCBI taxonomy): domain Eukaryota; kingdom Viridiplantae; phylum Streptophyta; class Pinopsida; order Cupressales; family Cupressaceae; genus Cunninghamia; species Cunninghamia lanceolata. The sequence continues at coordinate 2,214,591 of BSBN01001245.1, forward strand.
TTGGTTGTTGTAGATTGCATGCTCTCAAGAAACTTCTTCTATGTAAAGAAGATATAGTTTAAATTTATAACTTAAAGGAGTTTATGTATTCAACATTTTAATTTCCTCTCATTTTATTAAATCATGGACCTATTCTCTAAGTCATCATTAACTCACCTCCCTCAACAAGTGTCATATCCAACTTATTAAGGCCATAATCACTAATAGGTACCATTCTACCTCATTTGCCTCTTGCATAGCGGCATTATTATGGGCATTTCACCCTACAATATTACCATTTCTTTGTTTTTATTTAATTCATTAAATCTCAATCTAATTATTACAACTAAATTGTTGTCTTCAAAAATTTTGTAATTTATAGTTTTTTTAGTACAAGTGGGAACACGTGTAATGTAAAACCATTCACTTGCCATGCTAAAGGATTTTCCAACTTGCTAAAGTGACATCTTCTTTTATCTTCTTTAATTCCTTTACATCTATATCTAATCATTGAAACTAGATCACAATCTTTAAACTGATTGTAATTTATATGATTATATGTGCTTCATTTCAACACAATTGATATGAAATCATTCACCTACCATACTAAGGTACTTTTACCTTTATTTCAACCACATTAAAGAGATATATTTTTTGAGATATAGAGTGAGCTATTGCGACAATAACATCAAACTAACTGTATAGATTTTTAACGTGTTCATGTATTAACCAATGAAATAGAAATGGAGAAAGCATATAAAATTAGCAAACCTTAATAATTCAATACATAACACTCGATGTATATGGAGAAACCCTTTTGGGAGAAAACTCCACCATCAAAGAGAGCATAAAACTATATTAATCTTTAATCTAAGAGTGCATATACAAAAAAGTTCTTCCTTCAATCTGACAGCATTCTAGCAGTACCCTTGTACCTATAATAACCATATAACCTCTATTCGATGCATACAATTTATAGAGAAGATCTGCGAGGAAACCACAAGTGGATTATTAAAACCATAACAACCCAAAACCATGGTATATAAAAAAACCCAATGCCCCCATGTGACAAATCAATGCATCCATGAATAGCATAACTACTCAAGTGTCTTTAACCCATGTGAAGAGTAGGCACAAATACCTAAAAGTAGTGCTCCATTATGCTCTATATTGTCCTTTTGGATTCCACCTGTCATGCAAAGATTCTCCACTCTCTCACCTAGTGCCTATGATTGGGAAAGTGGTGTAAATGAAGTCAAGTTAGATTATAATGGCCATCATTATGCTTCACCTCCAACTTCAATGCCATTACAACCAATATTTGCAAGTTATAAGGAGAATCATTAAATAATAAAATCCCAAAATCACCTACATGGGCATCCAAATACCCATTCCAAGATGTTGGGAGATCTAATATTACACATTAGGATTTCAATTAAATATCACATTTTCCTAACAATATTATCCCATGAAGGTGTGTCGTGTATGTGTTTTATTTTTGTTTTATTAAAGGTATGATTTATGAAAGGGTAGCGACTAGGGTGGTGGAAAATGAACATCATATATGCCCTATAAAAAGAAATTAGTCACTATTAATTGTGTCATCTCAACAAACTTGTTCTATGTGAAGATGTAGTTTAAATTTCTCTATTCAAGGAAATTATCTATTCAACATTTTTTTTATTTTATCTCATCTTCTTTGATCATGCACTTATTCTTTATTCCATCATCAATTCATCACCCTCAATAAGTGTCATTTACAACTTGTTAAGGCCATAATCACCAACCTACCATACGACCTTGTTTGCCTCTTGTGTAGTGACATGAATATGGGCATTTTACCCTACATTATTACCATTGATTTTTAACTCATGTCAATGTTTAATTATAAACAATTTGATATATAAAATTCAATTTTTTATCAATGTCTCATGGAAATTTAAGCACATGATTGAGGTGGTCAACATGTGGCACTTGTAACTAAGCCAACAATCCAATAAGTTTGATAGCAGTCTTAAAGAAAATATAGGAGGAGTTTAGCATTTAGAATGTCCATTCAGTAATCATTAAATTGATGAAGGAAATTCTAAAACTCTATCCTTAAGGACATACATCAAGCATTTGCATAACTAGGATCCTTGGTCAATGTCTTTTGGGTGGATGAATATTTGATGGACTAAGTGGTACATGATTCCTTAATTCTAATAATTCATATTCATATTGAAAATGGTATTTATAAGGGAATAATCATACTCACATAAATAATTTATGTCAGTTAAACAAATAAAGTATTTCAATAAATAATCAACCTAGGTTAAAGAGCTAGGATTAATACTAAATTAAATGTAGAACTTAAATGAATTAAATGCAATGCTTAGCTCAAGGTTTGATGATGGAGCATCTTGTTAAAGATGTCAAGAATGTGTTCACCAATGCACAAAAAATTAAGTCTCTATCCAGATGAATGTAACAAGATCTGTGAATTGACTATGTTTCGCTCTAGTTCAAATATGTGCCTGTAGAAGTGAATTAATGCGTAGACCTAGACCTATTCCCATGGAACTAAACTAAAAAAAATTTGATGATAGAAAATAGTTCATCTCAATCTTCTGATGTCTAAATCATAGTGAGGAACCAATAGCATTTACAAACACCTTAGGGGAATCTGTTGAATTACAAAGGTCATGTTCTACTCAATCAAACACCTAGGTATACTAATTCAATGGTTATAAACCAATATTGAAGACAACAAGCAAGCTTGCAATATTCCTAGGACGATGATGTGATGTTGATGTAACATTTTTATCCTTTTACAATTGAATCATAGATATGCTCTATAGATTCCTTTCTCTCTCCTAGATTACTCTAAATGAATTGGGGTTAGTCCTTAAATACACTACCCTAGCATGCAATTTAACATAAGTTATGTTTTAGTTGGATCATAATAGCTAGAAGGGGAGGGAAATAAGGGCGTAAATTAACAAAATCAAATTTAAAGGTTCAAGGTTCAAATTTGTGACCATAAAAATGACCTGGTCAATTTTGCACCCTCAAATTTGAATGATGGTGATGAATGGTTAGATGTGAAGATCAGATCTAGATCTTGGGATGAGTGATAATGAGGACAAGCTAAGATAAGGTTATCTACCAAATTCCATATAAAATACATCATCTTGCACATGAGTCAATACATAAAGACAACCCAATCATCATAGATCCAAAACATAAGGGGAAAAGGCATAGATATGCAATTTTCACCATTATAGTATTAATAACCTCACCAAATTATTAAGATTCCTCCCACTCATACTTACAATTAAATTTTATCTTGATCTTCTAAGATATAATATATTTCAAATTGTCATATATGTAGTTTTTTCACATGTATAAAATTATGTCAAAATAAAAAATCACATATATTTTACTATGTTTCTTTATATTTATTTAATAAAATTTCACATCTAAATTTCTATTAAATTCTTATAAATCCATGTCTAGTTTTTAATCCTTCCCAAATACCCCTCTCCTCGTATGCATATCCATTAGTAAAAGAAAATCATTTTTACATTTAAAATTTAAGTATTTATTTAAAAACCTACCCAAAAATCTATCTTCACTTTTTATTCTTTCCTAAATTATACCCATCTCCTACTATGTATGTCCATCCTTAATTAGAAGAAAATCTTTTTTAAATAATAATATTTAAGTTTTGTAATGATGAAATTGGCATACCCATGCAAAGTCCCATTTAGTTTTGGGTCCATTTTGACAAGAGGACTTAATACAATTACATAGCAATAAGTGATGGACTCTTGTGCTAAGTTTAGTTCTTTCACAGTTCTCACTCATCTTTATTTATTCACATACTCATATATTTCTATACATTTTTCTCTTATCCTACCCCATTTGTACCCATTTATGCACATTTGCCATAATTATCAGCACATACTTCCATGCATATATTCCCTACCTTGTGATCTTTATTTCCCTATTTTGGGTCAATCCTATGATTCTTAGGATTGATTTGAGCTACTTAGGATTCCCCCAAATTTAAATTTTTGAAATTAAAATTATCAATGCATGCCCTTTTCTACTAGTCATTGTGAGCTAACTTGGTAGACATGTGCATGACTAATTGTTGTCTTAGTATTTAAGGGATTTCAATGTGTAATTAATTCATAAGGCAAATATAAGGATAAATAATTAAGAACATTTAGATTTGAATCTTAAAATGAACATGTCTACATTAGAATTATAATTTGCATATAGGCCACTTGCATGCTCATTTCTTGTTTTCCAAACATTCCTAAGGTCATAAAGCCAATCCAGAAAGGGTTCAATCGAGAAGAAATTGATCCTTGCAATTTGGTAGATTCCCCTAAGGTATTTCTAAATACCACCTAGCCTTGTGTAAGTTTAGATATTAGAGATTAAGGAGAATCTAGTTCATGAAGTCCATTGTTTGTCAAATCGGTCCTACAGGTTTAAAGATATTTTTGTGCACCAAATCACTTTTGTGCCACTTAGAATCAACCTCGAGCCACCTAGATTTGACCTACAAATAATTTAAGTCTACACAAAACCTAAGATAGTGAGCACATCAAGGCTATCAATTTATAAACCATTGACAAGTAGATTTTGAGTAGCATTAGCATCATTCTTCATCGTAGTTCCCAAAGCTAAGTGCCTAATCTTTTTGCATCTATTTTCCAAAAAATACAAATTATAATGTTTCATTTCCTAGATCTAATTAATTTAGGTTAATTTTTCCTTATTATTGCTTCTATTTAATTAGTCTAGATTATCCACGTAAAGTGATTTATTTCTTTACATTTTGGTGAACCCGACATTTGCTTGCACGACTTAGGATTTCCCCTTAGGGTTTTCATATTTGTCATTTTTATTGTTATATCTCATTTATAGATCTAATTAGGTCTTGACTCTCCTTTCATACTAGTGTTTCATTATTACAGCATTATATTAGGGTGGGAGCTCACCTTGTATTATATTGCTTTCACCCACACTACCCACCCTTGTTAGGGCCTTCAAGGTTATTTTTAGATCTGATTATTAATTAATTTGTATTTACATCAAACCTTACCTTCTTTTCATAATTACCTTTTTATATCGGGTTTTGGGTTTTTATTGCACAATCTTATGAACCTAACCATCTGCCTTTGAATGTATCTTCATTATTATATCTTTACTTGACATGGATTCTCATGGTCCCTTATCCTTGACTACTATTCATTCTTATCTTATAGATTTTGATGTGTTTACACACTTTGTGACATGTGATCCCCTCATCCTTGATTCATTGATGAATTTTTATAACAAGGATGGGATCACATTTCCCATAAAGGTCTTGTTTCATCGTGTGTGTAAATTTTCCTCCTTCATGAACTCAATCATAATATTCCCTTCTCTTCTAGACACTCTCACTTTTGTTATCCACAATTCTTATATTGTTTCCATCCTTCCCATTGATAGTGTTAGTAATGTGCTTGAATATATCAATGCTTTACCTTTGAGTACCTTTACTTCACATAATTTGATTCTTGATACATCTATTATGACCAATATTCATGATATACCTTTACCCTCTATTACTATATATGTGGATGAAACTTTATATGATGAGGGTACATTTACTTTACTTACACATAACATAAGTGCACCCTATGATGATATTCATTCTACATGTCATGGTGGTTCTATTGTTCATATGGCTTATGATGCTTCATGCCCTACTTTTCATATTAAGCCATCTATGCTTAGTGTTATTCCTACTTTCCATGCCTTGGTTACACCACATAATTACTCTACAATTTTTTTATTGAAAAAAAGGCTTTATTTAAAAACTAATGTAAAAAATGCATACATAGCAACAACAGGTCAAGCTACAAAGAGGCTGCGAACAACAACAATATGTCACAAACAATTAGTGGGCAACAACACCCAATAATACATACTATAATCGTTGACCACAGAGCTAAAAAGTCTAGCAGGGTCACCACCAAAGAGCATAAAACAATGCAACAAAGACAACTAAAGAAGTATAATGGTAGAAGAGAGAATCATCACCATAAGGAATCATGAGTAGAAGATAACAAATTTATAGATGCTCCTCAAAAGACTCAGAACAACTATGGTCCAACAAGAAGAACATAGGAAGAATAACAACATTCCGGATAAAAATCAAAGGTCACTTCCACCTGCACAATTAGAGTTCTTAACTTTCAGATCTGGGAAGAGATTAACCACTCCATCAAAAACTTGTTTTAAGTATCCTAGAGGCAAAGAAGATATCACTTGGCTAGATCCATTGATTACTATACAATTAGGCATACATGGTATGATGACCATGATCAACATATTGGAGCCCAATTTCACAAGTCTCAAAATTTGCAAAAATCCTAAGTATGGTGCCCCTTTGTTGCCTTAGACCTATTTTCCCCATCATTTATAATCAATCTAATAAATCCTCTAATGGGCCCTCCCTTGGTCAAATTTTCCCTTAATGTTGTTCCTTGCCATCCCCCATGTTCCTATCATGTGTTGAAGTTGCATAAATCCAACAAAGTTTTAAGTTTGGAAAGTTTTTAAGTTAGTTTCTAGTGTTTTGTGGGCTACCAAACATTTCCCCTTCATCTCTCATCTGATCCTGACATCCAATCCCTCATGAAAACCTCACAAGTTTATTGTGCCCTTCATTCCCTTTCATTTCCCTTCATTTTCCCATTTTGTGGAATCCCGCCGGACTACCAAACTTCACATTTTCAAATTTTGATATCTAGTTCTCCCATCCCATTCTGCATTCTCACATTTTTCTTGTTCAATATTTCCTCTCTATTTCCTTCACTTAAGGATGGACCTCCAGACCTTCATCCTTCTTCTGAATTTCTTCCTTTCACCTTCCCTTCTGTTTTGTGGAAATTCCTTAGTGAACCAAACATTTCTGCCTCTATTTCCTCCTTATCCCATATCCCTCGTAATCCCTTTTGCGGGATATAGCCAGACTTCTGGACTTCCTTCAGTTATTAGCTTCACTTCCCATATATGGTTCCCACCTTCAGTTTCGCATCTCCGAAAGATTGCTAACTTCATCTGGTAACCTTCCCTTCCCATCTTCGGTCCCATGATGAATTCTCACATTTATCCCAATGACCAAATCACCCATTTCCCCATTCATGCAGACTTTCCAAGGACTTCCAGATATGATCATATCTCATCCCAACTTCCCATTACATAACTTTTTCCTACAATTCTCCCATCCTTTCCTTGTGCATTTCTTGCATCCTTTCCTCATTCACTTCCTTCCATTTATAGAACTTTCCCATTCTTTTGGATTTCTTTTTGCCATTTCCAATGTTTGGTCCTCATATCCTAACCTGCATCAAAATCCCACAAGTTTTCTAAACTTCTTCGATACTCTCCAAAATGATTCAACAACTTCTTGGGTCGCCATTAACAACCAAATTTGACCCTTGCAACTACTTAAATGTCATTTTCTCACCCAAACAACATCACTCATATCAAGGGTACAATTCCAATTATAATTTCTAATGGTGGATGATGAAGGAGAGTAGGATCACCATGAATGTGGTGGTTGGATTTTCAACTACTAGTTATCTTCATGCGAGCTCTAAACCATTCATCTTGAGTAGGAAACATTTAGAGACATAGATTTCATGAGATTTTACTCAGTTTACATTCAATTCTTCAACCTCTAGAATTACATCGAATTCCTGACAGACAACCAAGGGCAAGAAACTAAAATGCCATATATACATGTTGAAAAGATGAAATAAGGATTGGTCGTCAAGATAATTTTTTGATTGCAAGTGTTTCAAGTTTTTTTTAGAATATGAATTGATATAGGTCTGGTCTGTAAGGTATGGAATTTGTTTTGTAATCCATAGGAAGGTTATGTAATGAACATTCACATGTAAATGGTATGTCTCTATGGTAGTTTGTAATGATTCGGGGGGATGATCGAACCTAATTGTTCATCCTCTCTTCCCACATTGGTTGGTATGAATGTAACAAGGGTTTAATGAATGTCTAACAACTTCTAATACATTGTAAAGCTTTTGTGATGGTCTCTCTTTTGTTTCATGTGGATTATTACATTTCTAAGATGGATTATTAAGTATGTCCATTTGCATGAAGTGTTATTTTTTATATGTATGTATATGCACATCTATTTTTGGTTATGCTTTGTAGGCATATGTCCATCTTCCTTGCAATTCGTGACTCTGTTGTCTAATGGAGTAGGGCCCAGACTAATTGGTGAGAGATCAATCACTTTCCATTTTATTATCATCTTTGTCCTCTTTAGTTTAGAAGTAGATTAGGGTTTCACATGCTTTCATGATTCATTATTACAAACTAGGTAACATCTTAAGTGACTTCAAACAATTTTTTTTTAGAGAATTGTGTCATGCATGCCTACACCTTGCACTTGTGTATGAAATGTTAAGTGGATTCACTTGTGGGAATATTGTGTTGTTATCATTTGTAGGTGCATATGTAAGGTTGTAGTTTAGACTTAATTATAGGTTTTACAGGCAGCTAGTTAGTCTTTGACCTAGTGACAAATATAGAGGTCAAGCATACATTAGGTATAGTTGCCATTGTTTCAGTCATGATTCATATTAATTGGTTTAATACACTATTAAGGACACCTCTAGGAACATTCTCCTAAGTCTAGTTGAGCCCAAAGTGAAGGAGACCATGCCCACTCTCAGTAATTGGCCTCTAATCACTCATATTCTATTAATGAGCTATTGATTCACCCTTCAAGACAACAATTCCCTAGCTTTGAAGTGGATTGATTCCTCTAGGAGTGTGAGTAATGATTTCAAGACCCAACACAGCATAAGAATACCCCCACTTAAATGTCTCTTTGGGATTTGATGCATTCTTCCAAAACATACGACAACATCTTGCAATAAGATTTAACATGAATCATTGTTCCATCTAACATTAATCCCAACAAGTTAATATTAATCTTAGAGCCTATTATTCAAGATAAAACTAAGATTCCATTTGTAATCATGAATTAACCCCTCCTTTTGTGGTTAAAGAACATAGATAGTTATAAATTATGGTTAAGGATGGAGATTATGGAGTTAAAATAACTTTAGTAGATCGTATATCTAGTTTAAACATATGAAGAAGAAAAATTTGGATGTTTTCCAAGTTGATTATTCTAATCTTCCAAAATCTAAGGTCACTATCAAAGTATTTGATAATGTGATACAAGAATCCCTTGGTTTGTCACATTGCCTATCATCCTTTGTCCCATCACACTTGATACAATCTTCCATGTGATTCCAAAGGGTTTAGTGTATAATGTTCTTTTAGTCATCTATGGATCCATGCTATGGTGTTGTCCCTTCTACACTTCGTTGTAATCTCATGTTTATTCAAAAAAATAAGGGGTGTGTAGTCATAGATGATGATAATTCTTAATAGATTTATCACATTGTTGAGAAAAATAATACCTTGATATCTCCAAATTGAGTAGTCACACCAATGGTACCCTTAACAACTTCTCCCAATCCACCCACACACCATGTTGATCCTAAGAATGATTAGGATTCTACATCATCATGTGGCGAGGAACATAAATATAATGATCATGCTACCTCCCCTTTGACCAAAGATCTTGATATACATGATAATATCTTTGGATTCTCAATTGGACAATTTTTATGATGAAGGTGTTGCCTCTTGAGGATCCAAGAGCAAAGAATATTCCATTTTACAAGAAATGTCATGATAAGGGAAGAGGATTATGTTTGAAACAAGTCATAGTAGAACTTATCCAACAATCTAAAATAATAGTACTAAAAGTATAGGGAATTCATGTGTGATCAATAATGATATAGACTTACCATTGTCCACCCTAAGCTAATTTACACTTATCTCCTAGATACTGCTCCTTTGGATACTTTTGCTAATGATGAAGATCTCACAAAATATTAGGAGTCCAATGATCTACTTATGTTTCATCATGATAGAGGCCTCCCACATATTTTTGAGGTTTCTTCATATTTTGGGGAAGATGATCCTTCACTAAGCATTCCTCTTGATACTCTACTCACTAAACCCTTCATTAAAGATATAATCTACAATCATATCAATACTGGGCAAAATTGTCTAATGACGGACCATATTCAATGAAAGGTTGAGTGAGTAGAGTATCAAAAGGAAGCCTAATGAAGTATCATCTTCCCCAAAATATGAAGAAGCCTCAAAAATGTGTGGGAGGCCTTTATCACGATGAAACACAGGAAAATCATCATACTCCTAAATATTTTTGAGAGCTTCATCATTAGCAAAAGTATCCAAAGGAGTAGTATCTCAGCTCGACTAGTGTAAATTATGATCTCCATGCTTGATGTTGTATCATTGTTTGTTATCATGTCACCATCTTAAAGTCAAATGTCCTCTCTTCCTTTTCTCTTCTCTTAATATGTTTTGTAGTATTTAGAGATTGAATTGTATGGACATGTTCTGATTTGGCCAAACCCTAGATAACAAAGATCGGCTTACAACTAACATACAAAAATATATCTCAGAAAACCAAAAGCACAACAGAGATTAGGGAATAGTTCAGAACCTAGATCTGATAGCAGAAATGTCAAAGACCAGGCACTTGGGCGCCCTAGACCCTAATTCTAGGGTTATGTAGAACTTCATAGTTTCACCAGATCTGTACCTGCCTGCTCTATCTTCTTCCTAGAAATCACCTCTTGAAACCTATTTCTTCGACCTGCACACAAGGAAAGAGGAAAAGGTAGTGTTGTATATAATGGCTTACCTCAGTCAAACCCTGTGTTGGTGTTTCCACCTCCACTACAGCAATGATTAGATCCAAGAGTGTGTGCCCTAGGAGGGTAGAGGCTATGTCTATAATAATATGATAGAAATATGAATGAAATTGATGATGATTACCACATGAGGTAAAACCCTAGTCTGATGAAGATAACTCAAGATCTTACACGAACAAGGAGAGTAATGAAGAAGGCTTGAAACTCCCTTCAAGACCTACAAATAAACTTCAATGGCATCCACAAGAAGATAACACTTCCAAGCATGAAGAACGTACATTGTCATAGAATGTAAAAGCACAAGATAATTCCTTCTCATAAACTAGTGGTCATCTAGGTGTAAAATGAATTGTAAAACTCCTTTATATATGTATTCCCACTCACTCATGAAAAATAAAACTAAATAAGGCCGACAAGCATAAACTAAGGAAGTGTCCCAAGACGACACTACAAAAGAGGGGCTAAAGATCCCAATTGGGACCAGGGTGCTTGGGTGCCCTGGGCCTTTAGCCCACAAACTCTGAGGAGTATCAAATGTCGTGAGGCTTGGTCCAGTCCTAAGTTAATTTCATCAAGTTTATTTGTCAGGATCAAGATTTTATTGTTTTATGCTCAAAAAAGTGCTAAATAGGTCTTGATTAACAAGGCAACACTTTAGGTCCAACCAAGTGCTAAACTTAGTGTAAAATGCTAGTGTACACATTTTACAACATAACAAACAGCCACACTTTTACATGAATCTTAATGATGTTCTAATGGTTGCATGCATATAGAGTTGATAGGAATTGACTTGTCAATGTGAAGTACTCTCTCTCTCTCTCTCTCTCTCTCTCTCTCTCTCTCTCTCTCTCTCTCTCTCTCTCTCTCTCTCTCCACGGTTATAGTGTTTGTCTATGTAGTAGGTAGGAGACTTTTCATTGTGTAAATTGTAGTTATTCTCTCACCTTGTTACCTTGAAAATATATATGGTTGAGTGTGTTGGGATAAGGTGGCATTAACCTTGTAAATCCAAATATTGTATTTATTCTATTTATTATATGTAATTTGTAATTATCCATGAGGAGATGTACTAGTTTCACTGGCAGGGGTAATTTCGGAGTAACCGGAGTAATTACAGAGTGACTTTTATTGTTGGCAAATGTAAAAACTCAAAGTAAATGAGGGTAGGCATTTTCCCTTGAAGAATCTACTATATTTGGCATGTATGACAACTATCATAATGTTTGGTAAGTGAATCTATGATAGCTACAAGTTGTCATAAGATTCTGTGATTCTATGATGCATATGACAGATATGTTAGTTGTATATTTGTTATATTTAGCCCAAGGTTCCTATCTTGGAAAGATACTCTTTTGTGGAATCTATGACAGTTATGATGCGTCATAAGAGGCTAGATTTAGTCTTGGGCACCTAACCTTTGCATGGTTATTTTTGGACAAGTGGAAGGTGCTTGTAAGATGGCATTTAATGTTTGCATGTTGGGGAATCTCATGAGAGAGAAGGTGAATGCCTAGGATGAGTTGGAAAATATTTCTATAAGTATTTGCCATGTATTTTTATTGCTGCAATACAAATTTAAGTACTTAGGTGCTACCGGAATGTTGTCGGATTGAAGACTGAAGGAGAGATTGGTGGTGTTGTATTGTAAATCATTTTTAGATTAATACAAACATTGGGCCTCTTTCCTGTGTGGAGTTTTTTTTACTCGAAAGGGTTTTCTCCATGTTAAACATTGTGTCATGTGTTCAATTTTCTAATTTTGCATTTCTATGAAGCATAGTTTTGTTTCTGTGTTACAATCTCCATTAATAACACAGTTAAAGATTGCAGAAATTTATTTGAATCAGATTTCCATTGAAGTAGTGTTGCTTTCATTTCTAACATTTGGTATCAGAGCCTGACCAGCTTTGACTCTTGGGTGGTAGTGTGGAAGCTGTAGCTGCAGTAGGAGATTTGGTTGTGTATGCTTTGCCAGATCTTGTGTTGTTATTATGGTTGCATCCACCATTGCATCAACCTATCGAATGAACATTAAGAAGTTCAACGAAACGGGGTATGAGTTGTGGAAGTTGAAAATGAAACATTTGTTGGAAAAAAGAAACCAATGGTTGGATGTTCAAAAAGAGAAGAAACCCGATGATGTCTCTCCAAATGAGTGGGCAAAATTGGATAAGCAGGCATGAGGAACCATCTGTTTGTGTCTGTCAGATTCTGTCCTGTTAAATGTCACAAAGGAAGAGACTGCACAACAAGTTGTGGAAACGGTTGGGTGAGATCTATCAAGCCAAGAGTATGGTAAATAAACTTTACTTAAAAATAAAATCATTTTCCTTGAAAGGAAAGAAGGTGAGTCAGTTGCAGAGCATTTAAATTCATTTAATTTGTTGATGAGTTATCTTGACTTCAATAGATTTTGAGGTTGATGAGGAAGATAAATGTATCTTGCTTCTTTGTTCTTTACCTAAGTCTTGGGAGAATGTTATCCTTGCTATCACTGCTAACCTCACAGATCAGAAGTTGGATGCCCTTGTTGCAGTTTTACTGTCACAGGAACTGAGGAATAAGAGTTCAAATAGTTCAGGTGATGCTCTCAGTATCAAGGGAAGGTCTAAGGAAAGGGGACCTAAAGGAGATTAGAAAGGGGCTAGGACAAGTCCAAGGATCGGTCTAAGACTCCTAATAAAAAGATAGAGTTAAGTGTTAGAATTGTGGTAAAAGGAGACATGTGAAGGAGTGCAAAAACCCCAAGAAACAGTGGAAGAGTGCTTCAGATAAGTCATCGAATGCAGGTGAAGATGTTTTACTTTCTGCATATATTGTTGTTTCTATGATCACTGGTTGGTTGACTCAAGATGCTCGTTTCATATGACCCGCATAAGGAATGGTTCTCCACATATGAAGAATATGATGGAGGTAATATCTACCTTGGTGACAACTCTTCATATATGATTGTTAGGAAAGGAAAGGTATTATTGTGTTTTAGTGATGGGAGGATTAAAACCCTCCCTGGTGTTTTGCATATTCCTAGATTAGCTAGAAATCTGATTTCAGTTTCAAAGTTGAATGATTTGGGAATGCTTGTGACATTTGACAAGCATGGTTGCAGATTGGTGAGAGGGAACTTCATGGTAGTAAAAGGGAAGAGATTCGGGAACTTGTTTAAGCTTGAAGCCACTATAGTTTGTAATGCCTCTTATGTTTTTGAGGCTTCTGAAAACACTTGTATGTTGTGGCACAACATATTGGGCCACACAAGCAATAATGTATTAAAAAACTATTAAGAATAAAGAATTGTTGGACGATTTCTCTTATTCTGATGAGCACTTTGATTTATGTGAGCATTGTGTGTTTGGTAAACAAAATAGAAAATCATTTCCTTTAGGAAGTAATAGAGCAAAAGAGAAATCATAAATTATTCATATGGATGTGTTTGGACCTGTGGATAATGAATCTATTGGAAAATCTCGTTATTTTGTTACCTTCATTGATGATGTATCCAGATATACATGGATTTATTTTATGAAACATAAATCTGAAGTTTTCACTAAGTTTAAGGAATTCAAGGTCTTAGTAGAGAACCAATCAGGTTTAAAGATAAAAATATTAAGATCTGACAATGGAGGAGAATATTGCTCTAAGGAATTTGATGAGTTTTACAAGTATGCAGGTATAATCAAACAAAGACAACTCCGTATACACCACAACAGAATGGTGTTGCAGAAAGATGAATAGAACAATTATAGAAAGAGCCAGAAGTATGCTTAGTGATGCATAGTTGGATAAATATTTTTGGGCAAAGGCTGTGTGTACTACTTGCTACTTGATAAACAGATCTCCTTGTAAGGCTCTTGATTTGACACATTATGAAGTGTGGACAGGTAAGAAACCTTTTATTTCACATTTAAGGGTTTTTGGCTGTGAGGGTTTTGTTCGTGTGCCTAAGGAAAAGCGATCTAAGTTGGATCCAAAGGCTAAAAAGTGTACATTCATTGGATATGGTGATAATGTCAAAGGTTATAAGCTTTGGAATCCACTAACCCGTAGGATTATCTTTTCTGGAGATGTTCTTTTCAGGGAACTTAGAGCTATTTCTGAACCTAAGCAGCCAAAAGAAAAAGAAGAAAAGGTAAATAAAGTGCACTTTGATTTAGAGCAGCAAGATGCACCTCAGGAAGAACAGAATGATGGATTTGGGGGTGAAGAAGAAGATTCGAGTAGTTCTGATGAAGATGAATCTATTGTGACAGAAAGAAGTTGGTGCAAATGATCATGCAGAAGAATGAGTAGAGTCTCTTACTCCACCCTTAAGGAGATCCACAAGACAACGAAATCCAGTTGATAGGTATATCCCACCAGATTTTCGTTGTGTATATGCTTTATTGAGTACTAACAATGAACCTAGATCCTATAAGGAAGCTATTTCTGCAGATGATAGTGAGTCTTGGCAATTAGCCATGCATGAGGAGATGATGGCTTTAGACTCTTGTAACACCTGGGATCTTGTTCATTTTCCCAAAGGAAGAAAGGCCATAGGTTATAAGTGGGTCTTCAAGAAGAAGTTTGGAGCAGACGAATCATTGGAGAAGTACAAGGCTAGACTAGTAGCCAAGGGCTACTCCCAGAGAGAGGGAGTTGATTTTGGTGAGATATTCTCCCTTGTTGCTAAATTGACTTTTATTAGATTTCTCTTATCCATTGCTACAGCTTATGATTGGGAGATTGAGAAAATAGATGTTAAGACTGTGTTCTTGCATGGAGATCTTGAAGAAGAAATTTATATGCAACAACCTATAGGTTTTGAGGTAAAAGGAAAAGAACATTGGGTTTCAGGTTAAAGAGGTCTCTTTATGGTCTGAAACAGTCCCCTAGAATGTGGTATCAAAAGTTTGACTCATTTGTTTTGAAATTGGGTTTTGTTAGAAGCGAGGAGGATCACTGTGTTTACATTCATTGCGTTGATGATTCTATATTGGTTATTGCTTTGTATGTTGATGACATGTTGTTTTTCAGCAATACTAAGGGTATGATTAGTGAGCTTAAAGCCCAACTTTCAGGTGCATTTGAGATGAATGATCTTGTGCTGCAAGGTATATTTTGGGAATGGAGATCAGAAGGGACAAAGTTAACAGAAAGCTTTGGTAGGCACAAAGTAAGTGTATGAATACTATTTTGCAGAGGTTTAGTTTGCAGGACTATAACCCAGTTAGAGTTCCTTTACCCATTGGTACTAAGATTTCATTAGATATGTGTCCAAAGATTGAGGATGATTTTGAGGATATGTCTAATGTGCCATATGCTAGTGCTGTAGGGAGTTTGATGTATGCAATGGTTTGCACTAGACTAGATATTGCCCAAGCAATGGGAGTTTTGAGCAGGTTTATGTCTAATCATGGTAGACAGCATTGGAATTATGAGAAGAGGGTGTTTAAATATCTTGCAGGTACTCCTGATCACTGTTTGGTTTATTGTGGTATTGATAGTGCTAATAAATCTTTTGACATATAAGTTTTTGTTGATGCAGATTGGGCAGGTGACTTGGATAGTCGAAGGTCCACTAGTGGCTATGTGTTTACTCTGTTTGGAGGTGCAGTGAGTTGGATGAGTAAGAGGCAGCCCACAGTTGCTTTGTCCACCCCAGAAGCAGAGAATATGGCTGCTACACATGTCTCTAAGGAGGCAGTTTGGTTAAGGAGATTATGTACAGGTATTGGATTTGATTGCAGGATCATTCAGATTGGTTGTGATAGCCAGAGTGCTATTTGTTTGGCCAAGAATCCCATGTATCATGCTTGGACTAAGCATGTTGATGTCCAGTATCACTTTGTTTGAGAGTTGGTTGCAAATGGAGAGATTGAGCTAAAGAAGATAGACACTCAAGAGAATGTTGCAGATTCATTGACCAAACCTGTGAGCACAGAGAAGTTCGTGTGGTGCAGAGAGACCATGGGCCTTGTTTCTAGTGCCTGAATATTTTTCATTTGATTTCCTATGGGTTGATTTACAATGTATAATGTCAAGTGGGAGAATGTTGGGATAAGGTGCCATTAACCTTGTAAATCCCAATATTGTATTTATTCCATTTATTATATGTAATTTGTAATTATCCACGAGGAGATGTATCAGTTTCACTGGCAGGGGTAATTTCAGAGTAACCGGAGGTAATTACGAAGTGACTTTTATTGTTGGCAAATGTAAAAACTCAAAGTAAATGAGGGTAGGCATTTTCCCTTGAGGAATCTACTATATTTGGCATGTATGACAACTGTCATAATGTTTGGTAAGTGAATCTATGACAACTGCAAGTTGTCATAAGATTCTGTGATTCTATGACGCATATGACAGATATGTTAGTTGTATATTTGCTATATTAGCCCAAGTTTCCTATCTTGGAAAGATACTCTTTTGTGGAATCTATGATGGTTATGATACATCATAAGATGTTGTAAGAGGCTAGATTTAGTCTTGAGAACCCAACCTTTGCATGGCTATTTTTGGACAAGTGGAAGGTGCTTGTAAGATGGCATTTAATGTTTGCATGTTGGGGAATCTCATGAGAGAGAAGGTGAACACCTAGGATGAGTTGGAAAACATTTCTATAAGTATTTGCCATGTATTTTTGTCGCTGCAATACAAATTTAAGTACTCAGGTGCTACCAGAATGTTGTCGGATTGAAGACTGAAGGAGAGATTGGTGGTGTTGTATTATTGTAAATCATTTTTAGATTAATACAAACATTGGGCCTCTTTATTGTGTGGAGTTTTTTACTTGAAAGGGTTTTCTCCATGTTAAACATTGTGTCATGTGTTGAACTTTCTGATTTTGCATTTCTGTGAAGCATAGTTTTATTTATGTGTTACAATCTCCATTAATAACACATAGTTAAAGATTACAGAAAATTATTTGAATCAGATTTCCATTGAAGTAGTGTTGCTTTTATTTCTAACAAAGTGTTAATGGTTCCTCTAAGAATGAATACAAGTGTGCTAGTTATCTTCCTCTCATATCCCTACATGCATTGATGGTAAAGTAAAAAGGTAGTTAATGTGAATTGAATCTATCTTATAGTAGTTAAAGTAAAGAAAGGCTCTTCCTTCCTGTTGGTGCCTGCATAAACATTCAGGTTTCATGCATTTAAATCTGCAGGCCCCTTCACAAAAAACCCAGAAAATTGCTAAGTCTATCGGCCTCCATTTTCATGCATGTATCCTTGTATATACATTGTTGTTTGTATGTACATTTGATATGTGCAAGTGTAAATGTACATTGGCGGGCCAAAAATGTTCAATCGACCTTCAAAAAAGTGAAAAAATTGAGTGTATGCATTTTGAATGCATATTGAGCTTGTATATGCATTGGGGAATCTATCGCATATTCTGGGAATATTCCCTGGTTGTATGTGAGGGATTGCATGTATATTTTGTTTGTATATTTGAATATACATTTGCAATATGCAATGTCCATATACAAAAGAAAATGTACAAGGATTGATATACAAGCAGAATATACAAGGTGGATGCGGCCAAAGAGTTAACAGTATTTGTGAAATATTTTGAAATCCGCCATTGTATGTTTGGGATTGTATATTCCAAATATACAATTGAATGTGCAACCAAAAGATACAAAGTCAATATGCAAGCAAATTATGGATAAAGTCAAAGTTCCTCAAGCATGGTGGGCCCGTGTGATTGCATATCGCGTTTGTATATGCGATGTGCATTCCTAATATACAAGCCCGGACCCGAAGAGATATACATTCTGGTTGATGCAGCATCAAGTCCGCGGCTTGCATGTATGTATGCTTGTATATGTGCGATATACAAAGGGTTAATATGAAAAGAAAAGGATACAAGCCAGATTTCAAAGGTTTTCAAGTCTGATTGATAAATGTAGTGAAATCCGCCTTGTATGTATATTGTGTTTGTATATGCAATATACAAAGTGATTATACAAGGGGAAGGTACAAGTCTCGAGCCCGATAGCAGTTTTAATTTGTTCTATGATGTTTTGGGGTCCACCTTGTATGAAGGGTGATTGTATGTATATACAATCCCACATGCATCTTCAGACGCAAAAGGAAAAAAAAACACATTGGTTCATCGGCGAGAGACTACACATTGGCGGATGCTCCCAGGGTTGTTCCGATGGCCAATGGAGATGAAAATACCTAGCAATAGAGAGCCAGTCAGGGGATGACACGTGTCCAGGTGTGATTGCATGTATATATAATCTCGTATATACAAAGATTCAAATGTGCTGTGGGTGGTTGAATGTATATGCATTTGCATATACGAAGGCGAAAAAGGCAAAATGGAAGTAGGAAAAGTCAGCGATGGAAATAGAAGACACCTACGTGGCGCGATTTAATTGGTTGTTGGACTTTTCAAGTGATTAGGAGCTGAAGATCTCAGGGATAGAGGAAAATCGACGGCCCGTTTCAAATTTCCAAAGCAGATGGGTTTTCCTATGTATCTACAGTTCATTTCTTGGTGGGAAAACCACAAGACACGCAGTCTACTGCATCCCGCGGGTAGGTAAGCATTGATGGCAGATTTGCAGAGATGTATTGGTCGAGATGATCGGCCAGCTACCACATTCAAGGATGAAAATATTGGGTGGCTGCACAGTTCCCGATCTCACCTGCTCCCTTCCTTCTCTCTGCCTAGAACATTCAATGATTTGAGCGCTACTCTGTGGTTCGCTGTATCTGGCAGAATTTTGAAATGCCTTGTAATTATTACTGAGTACACTGTCTTGCTATAAAATGCAGACTGTGTTACTCATTTGTTGTTATTGAAGACTTGGGCAAAATTTTTGGAAAATAACGAAGAACAAAGCCTTTCTTGGCTGTTCTGTCTCATTTTGGAGTTTATGTGTTGCATTTTGAATGCAGGTTGCACATATGTTCAGTTTCTTGTCATTTTATATGAAAAATGCATTATTGCATGTGTTTATCTGTCTGTCTCCATGTGTTGTATGCATTCTCTTCTTTCGAATCTAGTTGCTAAGGGTTTCTCAGATTCTAGGGTATGGATTTCTGTATCACATGCTTAATCTTTAACTTCTATTCAAGGAGTGGATTAAATTGTTTTAGGTTGAATATGGAGAAAGTTGTATGTCAGCTGGGATGTATGTAAGTAGAGACAGTTAAATACTTATCTTTGGGTGGTATTTGTAAGGCAAATACCAGTTCTACCCCTTGAAACTTGAATGCCAGTTGCAAACCATTCTCTTGTATACATCTAGTTGACTCCTTACCCTGAGACAGGCACCGGTCTGCTTCTGGATTAGTAGTTATGATCCAAAACCCCCTGTCTTGCATCCAAACTTTAAAACAAATCATTCCATTTTTCCAACCTATTAGTTTGTAGGAATAGGATCAGGACCCCTGCATACTCTCATTCTCAACCAGTTAGATATGTCCAAGAGTGTTGCCAAACTTGTGATCTATCATTCAAACCTTGGTCCATACGTGAGAGTATTCTGCCTGTTGTTGTAAAGATAAATCTTTCCGTCATTGGGTGAGTCAAAGATAAATCTTTAGCTGTAGGGATACCCCCCTTGGTGCAGTAGAACCAGAAGTGAAGGGGAGGCAGCTCACGCAACCTCTCGTATCTGTTGGCCGAATCTGCCTATGCATTGGAGTAGGCAAACCCTCTGCCGGTTCAGGCACTAAAAAAAATGGTGACTCTACTGGGGAGAGTCAAATAGTGTGAAATCATTACTAGATATCTGGATCTTTCATGTGAATAGTGGTGCTCTGCTAGTGGATTGAACTCACAAAAATATTTGTTCTTTGATGAGATTTCAATTGTTTGAAAATTTTATCCTCTTTGGAGAGGTGGCAACTCTGCAAATAAGATTTAAGTGCACATGAAAGGCCGATGTATGTTGTTGTGATAAAATATTTTTTCTTCAAGACTTCAGCATCTGGATGAGAAAAGGTACATGGTTTCTTCCCACTTGTATTTGTTGTTTCATTGCATAAGCTAAATCCCAAGGGGAAGCCTTAGGTCTTAGGTAGACATAGGATGTCTGAGATTAAAATTTATATGAATCCAAGTATGTATTCACCCATACTTAGTCAAGAGGGAGATGAAGTGTTAAGTAAAAAGATTGAAGAGATAAAGAATAGGTTCATATCCTTAGAGGCTCGGCACGCTCAGTTAAATAGTAATAGTAACCCTGTTGTGTCTGCCAGTCAGAATGCTAAACCTTTTGTCAGCCCTTTTGATCCTTTATATGACCAATTAGATTTGTCATGGGTTGACTATAAAGTTGAATGTATGCCTACTCAGATTTATAATCAGATGCCTAGATTTAGTGGTCACAGTGTGTGTGATGGGGTTGCACATATCCAAAATTTTCACAGCTTTATGGAGAAAAATTCATTTAGAGATGAGGATATGTGGATGAGGTTTTTTGTTAGATCCTTTGGTGCTAGAGCTAGAGATTGGTATTTGAGCTTTCCAAAGAGATCCTTTGCCTGTTGGGACGAACTTGTGGACTATTTTAGAGAAGAATTTGCAAGAGAACCTGCTGATCTTGTTGCAAGGTTAATGGAAATTAGAAGACAAGATAAAGAGCCCAGTATTGATTTCAGTCATAGATTTGCAGTAGCCCTTTCACAAATTCCTGAAGACTTCAGACCTAATACTTTAGCCTGCGTTGGCATATATTTTGAAGCTTTTGAAAAGGGCTCTAGTGCAATATTGAGGGAATTCAAGATAACAAGTATGCAGATGGCATATAGATTTTTAGAAAATACAGAAAAAATGAAGAATATGCACATACAGAATTCCCTGTCCATAGGCTTTGGTGTGAATAGTAGTTGTGTGGCTGCAAATGACCAAGTGATCATGGCATCATTTGAAGACAAATATGTAAATGAAAATATGGAAGTTGACAATGCTGCTATGTGTGAACGTAATGCTGATAACAATGCTCAGCTAGATTGTTCACCAGTTGAGGGTGCCAATGTGAAGATCAATGGTGACTCCCATTTCAAGGTTGAGGTATCTGGTTCTGAAAACAATGATGAGGTTATGGATAGCAATGAATACTTGTTTGAGTGGGTTTGTGGAGATGATTGTGACTATTGTGCACAAGATAGAGAAGAAATCTGCAAACAAAGGAGCATTTCCATGTTTAAACCATTGCCTTTTATTCAGACACATGGAGATGATGAAGAGCAATCAAAGATTGAAACAAGTAATAGTGTTGAGCTTGATTGTTCTTTATTTGATTATAGTTTTGTTTATGACACACAAGCTGATACTCCTCCACAAAGAGAATTCATTGGTAATGAAAATGCATGTTCTGCTGCCATGAACCAGTAGCATACTATAATGAAACTGAAACATTTGGACAAATTTTCTTTGACACATATAGTGAGGAGGATCTATTTGAGTATGGTAAGGTTCTAAGCAATATTATTGATAAGGATTCTAATTTTCATCTTGATGAAAGAGAAACCAACATACATCATGAAGGTTATTGTAGAGAGGTGCTAGAATCTGATCCTTTCTAGTTTGGTGTAGCTGATGATTGTTTGCATGAGATGCACAATTATGAATGTGAAAGCTTCTTCTTTGATATGCCAGCTTATGATGAAATGAGGACTGATGATCCTAGCTATATGGTGGACTTTGAGTGCTTTCAATTTTTAGTTCAGCTGGGAGATAATTTTACAATGCATATTGCTGATATAAATGATAATAAATGTTATATTTCATATGGGAATGCATTGTTTAATGAATATGGCATTCACATGTTTCTTGATGCTGATGGTTGTTTACATAAGGTTAACAGGAGTAAGCTCAATGAGATGTTTGAATATGCAAATGACAAGGTTTGTTTGTGGTCAGACAATGGCAGTATCTTCAGGCTTGATCCAGTGATATCAGATGAAAACAGGGTATTTGACAAAGGGAGATACCAATTTTTTCTTTTTGGTGGCCCTGGGCCACCAAGTAAAATTTAAAAATATATGATTTGTGATGTAGGTTGGTGCAATGTTTGACTCTGTTGCCCAATGGATAGGGACTGGTCTGCATCCCATAGATCTATGGTTCTCGCCATGCCTGCAAGAGGCATGCATCCCTAGACAGAGCCAGTGTTGGTGCCTACATAAACATTCAGGTTTCAGGCATTTCAATCTGCAGGCCCATTCACAAAAAACCCAGAAAATTGCTAAGTCTATCGGCCTCCATTTTCATGCATGTATCCTTGTATATACATTGTTGTTTGTATGTACATTTGATATGTGCAAGTGTAAATGTACATTGGTGGGCCAAAAATGTTCAATTGGCCTTCAAAAAAGTGAAAAAATTGAGTGTATGCATTTTGAATGCATATCGGGTTTGTATATGCATTGGGGAATCTATCGTAGATTCTAGGAATATTCCCTGGTTGTATGTGAGGGATTGCATGTATATTTTGTTTCTATATTCGAATATACATTCGCAATATGCAATGTCCATATACAAAAGATAATGTACATGGATTGACATACAAGTGGAATATACAAGGTGGACACGGCCAAAGAGTTAACAGTATTTGTGAAATATTTTGAAATCCGCCATTGTATGTTTGGGATTGTATATTCCAAATATACAATCGAATGTGCAACCAAAAGATACAAAGTCAATATGCAAGCAAATTACGGATAAAGTCAAAGTTCCTCAAGCATGGTGGGCCCGCGTGATTGTATATCGCGTTTGTATATGTGATGTGCATTCCTAATATACAAGCCTGGACCTGAAGAGATATACATTCTGGTTGATGCAGCATCGAGTCCGCGGCTTGCATGTATGTATGTTTGTATATGTACGATATACAAAGGGTTAATATGCAAAGAAAAGGATACAAGCCAGATTTCAAAGGTTTTCAAGTCCGATTGATAAATGTAGTGAAATCCGCCTTGTATGTATATTGTGTTTGTATATGCAATATACAAAGTGATTATACAAGGGGAAGGTACAAGGCCCGGGACTGATAGCAGTTTCAATTTGTTCTATGATGTTTTGGGGTCCGCCTTGTATGAAGGGCGATTGTA
The DNA here is from genome assembly GCA_027924645.1 of Cunninghamia lanceolata. Classification (NCBI taxonomy): domain Eukaryota; kingdom Viridiplantae; phylum Streptophyta; class Pinopsida; order Cupressales; family Cupressaceae; genus Cunninghamia; species Cunninghamia lanceolata. The sequence continues at coordinate 2,238,466 of BSBN01001245.1, forward strand.
TGTATATACAATCCCACATGCATCTTCAGATGCAAAAGGAAAAAAAAGCACATTGGTTCATTGGCGAGAGACTACACATCAGCGGATGCTCCCAGGGTTGTTTCGATGGCCAATGGAGATGAAAATACCTAGCAATAGAGAGCCGGTCAGGGGATGACACGTGTCCAGGCGTGATTGCATGTATATACAATCTCGTATATACAAAGATTCGAATGTGCTGCGGGTGGTTGAATGTATATGCATTTGCATATACGAAGGTGAAAAAGGCAAAATGGAAGTAGGAAAAGTCAGTGATGGAAACAGAAGACACCTACGTGGCACGATTTAATTGGTTGACATTTCAAGGGATTAGGAGCCGAAGATCTCAGCGATAGAGGAAAATCGACGACTCGTTTCAAATTTCCAAAGCAGATGGGTTTTCCTATGTATCTACAATTCATTTCTTGGTGGGAAAACCACAAGACACGCAGTCTACTACATCCCGTGGGTAGGTAAGGCATTGATGGTAGATTTGTAGAGAGGTATTGGTCGAGATGATCGGCCAACTACCACATTCAAGGATGAAAATCTTGGGCGGCTGCACAGTTCCCGATCTCACCTGCTCCCTTCCTTCTCTCTACCTAGAACATTCAATGATTTGAGCACTACTTTGTGGTTCGCTGTATCTAGCAGAATTTTGAAATGCCTTGTAATTATTGTTGAGTACAATGTCTTGCTATAAAATGCAGATTGTGTTACTCATTTGTTGTTGTTGAAGACTTGGGCAAAATTTTTGGAAAATAACGAAGAACAAAGCCTTTATTGGTTGTTCTGTCTCATTTTGGAGTTTATGTGTTGCATTTTGAATGCAGGTTGCACATATGTTTAGTTTCTTGTCATTTTATATGAAAAATGCATTATTGCATGTGTTTATCTGTCTGTCTCCATGTGTTGTATGCATTCTCTTCTTTCGAATCTGGTTGCTAAGGGTTTCTCAGATTCTAGGGTATGGATTTCTGTATCACATGCTTAATCTTTAACTTCCATTCAAGGAGTGGATTAAAATGTTATAGGTTGAATATGGAGAAAGTTGTATGTCAGCTGGGATGTATGTAAGTAGAGACAGTTAAATACTTATCTTTGGGAGGTATTTGTAAGGCAAATACCAATTCTACCCCTTGAAACTTGAATGCCAGTTGCAAACCATTCTCTTGTATACGTCTAGTTGACTCCTTTCCCTGAGATAGGCACCGGTCTGCTTCTAGATTAGTAGTTATGATCCAAAACCCCCCTTTCTTGCATCCAAACTTTAAAACAAATCATTCCATTTTTCCAACCTGTTAGTTTGTAGGAATAGGATCAGGACCCCTGCATACTCTCATTCTCAACCAGTTAGATATGTCCAAGAGTGTTGCCAAACTTGTGATCTATCATTCAAACCTTGGTCCATACATGAGAGTATTCTGCTTGTTGTTGTAAAGCTAAATCTTTCCGTCATTGGGTGAGTCAAAGATAAATCTTTAGCTATAGGGATACCCCCCTTGGTGCAGCAGAACCAGAAGTGAAGGGGAGGCAGCTCACGCAACCTCTCGTATTTGTTGGCCAAATCTGCCTATACATTGGAGCAGGGAAACCCTTTGCCGATTCGGGCACTAACACTTCCTATTTAATCTTATTCATTACATGAACATTATTTTACAGAAGTTTAAATCATTCTAGGAACATTTGGATTTAGGGCTAAAAAAGATTACATTTAGATCAATGTTAGAATCTACATATAAGCTACTTGCATGCTTGTCTATTGTCTTCCAAACATTTATCCAAGGCCATAAAGTTGATCCCACAAGGGAAGTTGATCCTTGCAATTCAACACCTTCCACTAAGGTATTTCCAAATATCACCTATCCTTGCGCAAGTTCAAACATTAAAGATTGAGGTGAAGCTAGTTTCAAAAGTTAACAGTCTACCATATAGATCTCACAAGTTACAAGATAGTTTGATGCAGAGGGTGCTCCCCTCATGTAAATAAAACAAAACTCTTCACTCACCTCTCACAATCAATTTCACATATAATGTTCTACCCTAATTCAAATTCAAACACACACACAAAAAGATTGCAACACAACAGAACTCACCTTCAACATTTTATTAAGTTTAAATCAACACCATGATTCACAATATTTACAATCAATTTATACACGAGTCTTCAATGGCATGCTCAGCTCCACCAATCTACCTCACAGCCTTTATGGCTTCCTTTATCTTTCATCAATCACTCTTCTCTACAAATCCAATTCATATTCTCTTGTTTCTTTTATATCAATGTCCTCTTATCTATGGTGCTACAACAAGTCTTCCATGCCCCTGTGCACCTCTCTTCTCTCTATGACAATGACCCCAAATTCTATGTAATTTTCTGTTCATTTTACTTCATTCTTCCTTTTCTCTTGACCCCAATTCCTGGCAGCTGAACCACTTTCTTCTGGCAGTTGTCCCACATTTTCCTTATCCCTTCCTCAGGAGGTTGACCCCTCTCCCCAATGGATCTCCCCTTCCCTCTTTTATCTGTTTAGTTTTACTTCTCTCACTGGAAGTTGACCCCCTACCTTTCCTGCTACGCTTCTCTTCTACTTCTTTGCTTTGCCAACTCTCCTTGTATCTCCCTTCCCAACTTATGTGTGGTGTTTTTTTTATCTCAATTGTTTAGTCTTTTGGTCGTGCACCTTCCATATCCTTGCATTTTTTAATGCTACAGAGTATGAGAAATGGTAAGACCAAACTTTTGGTCGGCCTAAGAAATTAAATCAGCGTTGTCCACAAAGAATCATAGCTTGTGATATTTGTTTTTAAGTTTTAAACAAATTAAAACATATCACTCTAAACTCCTGCGGCCTTGGTCAAGTCAAGTTTTCCAAATAAGACAAGCAAGTATACTTTATGGATAATAATAAACTACAAATTATCGTATGGAACAACATAAGCCTCCATCTATGCGTGGAAAAGGCTTGTGACAAAGTTTCAACTTGAATTGAAAGCTCTTAAAAAGATTTGTTGTTGTATTCAACCTCCTATGTTTGAAGTGGTTTCCTTCTAAATACCAAGGAGGGTTATATCATCTTCGTATACTACCTTCTTACTTGAAAATATATGTCCAAGAGGAAAGACTTTGAAACATTCACAATTATCATGCAAGGCTTTCATTTATGAGGTAAACCAGATTGATCCTTTGAAAGAATGTTATGCTTCTATGAAGCAACTAGATTCATAGTTGAGGTAGTATCAACCTCTTTAACCTCTTCTTCCTGGAACTCTGCTCAAACACTAGAGAAAACTCACTTATGCAAATACAATAGGACAATCATGAAGCAAAAAATTGACTTTTGATTTAACTTTTTGCCAAAAACTCAAAATCTCATGAAAACTTGTGGAGACATGTATCTCAACATTCCTAAGACCTTCACCAAGTTGTTCTGCCTCAAACCTCACAAAGTTTGAAATTTCAAAACTTCACCAAATTGTCAACATAAGTCGCAAAACGGTTAATTCTCCAAAACCATTAGGCATATGACTATGAAACCTTCGTCATCAAATCTAGGATGGAATGAACAATCTTCTTGTAAGAGGGTTTGATAAGAAACCTTACCAATTTCTCGAAACAATTGTTTCAACGAAAACTGCTTATTGTGTGCTGAAGCCAAAGTATGACAAAAACTAAAACTTACAAATTCTGACATGCCACCTATTTCAATAGCCAAGAGATGCCAAATGAAAACCAAAACACACCAAAACTTAAACCGAAACTTAAAATCTATTTTTGGATGATACTGATCACCAATCTATCGGGATGCTCCTACATCAGACACGCCAGGTGGGAAGTTTGTGAGCAAACACTCACAAACATGGAGTTGAATGGTAGAACCAATTTTCAGATTGCAAGTAATCTACAGTGAACTCCATCCCTGCAGTATGTGTGCAAAATTACTTCTTAGGTCCTCTTTTTCTAGCACCTCACTGGAAGAAGCGTCATCCTCCTCTTGCAACTCTACTCACCACTCTTCTCTTTACTCGTAGATTTGCATCCACCATGTATTGTCCTCCTCTGCAAATTCTTTCTACTCTCCTCTCCTCCTTCACGTGATCTAACCCACCACAAACTGACCACCTCCACCAAGTTCCACCTGCAACATCCTCTACAACCTTTATACACAAAGATGCATCATCAACACACAACTCTGCAACTACAACTTTATCCTCTACAATATCCTCTTCTACTCTCACTATGGAAGATAAACCACAAATGAAATCAAAATTTTCATATATTACCTCTTTTTCCGTTGTTGCTACAACATCCATCTTCTCATCCTCACCGGCAAGCTTATCAAACACTCTTTTTCTACCACCAAAATCTGCAACATTAAATCATCCTTGTCTTCACCATTCACTACAATATTCTTAAGATTTATTGTTGTAACCTCAACTTCTTCACCTTCATTTCTAGTTGCAACTCTTTAGATCAACGACACTCTCATCTGCTAAGCTTTCACATCCTCCAAATGACACTTAACCTTTATTGGCAGATTCATTCTTTCCCTCTTCTTCCATGCTCTCATCTAAGCATACAACTGCATCCTCACGCTTATTTTTATCATGCTTGACCAATTCTTTCTACTACCTTGCTTCCAATCTATCCACTCTCATGGTTATATCAACCATCATCAAGTAGATCTTCCTCCTTTAGTACTTGTTCCAGCCTTCCCATATCACGGGCTTCTTCCTCATGAGTATACCCATCTCACTTGTTGCAATCTTCCACAATCCACATCACACTCTTCACAGTCTATGATTCTTCGCAACTCTTCAACTCCCAACTCCTCAGGACTTCACAAACCTGCAACAGTTCTCCCACAAGCTCTCCTCTACCGCTATTCATTCTCCACCCGTAGGTCCTGGCATAGGTTGTCTCATGTTCGATGCTCTGCCTATACGTGCTTAGAACCTCCAGCTCTGGTACCATATGATGCAGAGGGTGCTCCCCTCATGTAAAAAAAACAAAACTCTTCACTCAACTCTCACAATCAATTTCACAGATAATACTCTGTCCCAATTCAAATTCAAACATAAAGAAAAAAAAAGATTGCAACACAATATAACTCACCTTCAACATGTTATTAAGTTTAAATCAACACCAGGAATCACAGTATTTATAATCAATTTATACATGAGTCTTCAATAGCATGCTCAGCTCACCAATCTGCCTCACAGCCTCTATGGCTTCCTCTATCTTTCATCAATCGCTCTTCTCTGCAAATCCAATTCATATTCTCTTGTTTCTTTTATATCAATATCATCTTACCTCTGGCACTACAACAAGTCTTCCACGCCCCTGTGAACCTCTCTTCTCTCTCTCTGGCAGCGACCCCAAATTCTATGCAATTTCTGTTCACTTTACTTCATTCTTCCTTTTCTCTAGCCACACTCTTTTCATGTCATTGTCATTTACACCCAATTCCTGCAGCTGAACCACTTTCTTCTAGTAGTCGTCCCACATTTTCCTTATCCCTTCCTCAAGAGGTCGACCCCTCTCCCCAATCAATCTCCCCTTTCCTCTTTTATCTGTTTAGTTTTACTTCTCTCTCTAGTAGTTGACCCCCTACTTTTCCTACTACACTTCTCTTCTACTTCTCTGCTTTGCCAAATCTTCCTGTATCTCCCTTCCCAACTTTTGTGTGGTGTTTTTTTATCTCAGTTGTTTCTATATTCCTTTGGCTGTGCACCTTCCTTATCCTTGCATTTTTTTTTTTATGTTGTAGAGTATGAGAAATGGAAAGACCAAACTTTTGGTCGGCCTGAGCAATTGAATCGGCACCCCTCCACAAAGAATAATAGATTGTGATATTTGTTTTTAAGTTTTAAACAAATTAAAACAACACTCTAAACTCTTGTGGCCTTGGTCAAGTCACTTTGAGTCACCCCAACTAAGACAAGCAAGCATACTTTATGGATAATAAAACAACTACAAATTATCATATGGAACAACGTACGCCTCCATCTATGTGTGGAAAAAGACTTGTGACAAACTTTCAACTTGAATTGAAAGTTCTTTAAAAGATTTGTTGTTGTATTCAACCTCCTACATTTGAAGTGGTTTCCTTCTGAATACCAAGGAGGGTTATACCATCTTTGTATACTACCTTATTACTTAAAAATATATGTCCAAGAGGAAAGACTTCAAAACATTCACAATCATAATGCAAGGCTTTCATCTATGAGGCAAACCAGATTCATCCTTCGAAAGAATGTTATGCTTCTATAAAGCAACTGGATTCATAGTTGAGGGAGTATTAACCTCCTTAACCTCTTCTTCCTGGAACTCTGCTCAAACACTAGAGAAAACTCACTTATGCATATGCGATAGGACGATCATAAAGCAAAAAACTGACTTTTGATGTAACTTTCTGCCAAAACTTGGAATCTCACGAAAACTTGTGGAGACATGTATCTCAACATTCCTAAGACCTTCATTAAGTCGTTTTGCCTCAAACCTCACAGAATTCAAAATTTTAAAACTTTGCCAAATTGCCAGCATAAATCATGAAATAGTTAATTCTCCAAAACCGTTAAGCATATGACTACGAAACCTTCGTCATCAAATCCAAGATGGAATCAACAATCTTCATGTAAGAGGGTTTGCCAAGAAACCTCATCGATTTCCTAAAACAATTGTTTCGACGAAAACTACTTGTTGTGCGCCAAAGCCAAAGTATGGCAAAAACTGAAAACTTGCAAATTCTGACATGCCACCCATTCCAATAACCAAGAGATGCTAGATGAAAACCAAAACACACCAAAATTGAAACCCAAACCTGAAATTTGTTTTGGTTGATGTTAATCGCCAGTCGCCCGGATGCTCCTGCAATCACAGTTTTGTGCACCCGATCACTTCTACACCACTTGAGATTGACCCTAAGCCACTCAAATCTAACCTACGATGAATTCTAGGTCTACCTAGATCCTCGAGGTCCAACAAACATACTGAGGATATCAATTTCTAAACCATTAACAAACAAATTTCACACGACATCAACATCACTTTATTATCTTAATTCCCAAAGTAAGCTACCTTATTCAGATATCAATTTTTAAACCATTAACAAACAAATTTCACATGACATCAACATCATCACTTTTTATCTTAATTCCTAAAGTTAGTTAACTGAATCCATTTATTATATTCATTTCATTAGCCTGCATTCATCCATGTAAAGAGATGAAACTCCTTTTCCAAAAGTATTTATTTTTTATTATTTTAAAGAAAGCCTCCACTTTCCAAAAGGTATTTGATGACTACATTATCAACAACAACATTGAAAAAAGGTCTTGTGGAAGGTCAATTATTTTAGGATCCCTTTGAATACGTGTTGGACTAAGGTGTGTTAGAACATGGATTCCATGTGGCTTTTTTTTTTTCATTCCCCCATTCAGATTTTGTTTTTGGTGCCAAATTCAAATATAATTTGGGGTCGGCCATCTCAAGTGTTCTGTCGGTGAAAAGGTGTATTATATTATTCCTCCTCTTGAATTATTCGTCCATTCTTCTCAGTGCCCATTATGTAAGTAATGATATCATCGTTATAATGGAGAAATGAAACTGACACGTGTCAATATAAGGCCAAGTCCAACATTATTTTGACCAACTTTTTAGTCTCCTAGTCCACAGGGATATTTCTCGGCAGGTTCCCTAAGTTTTCTAAATTCTTTTCTTTTCTTTTTTTGGTTTTAAATAGTGTTTCTTTTTGTTATGATTGGAAAAGCGCAACTTCATTTTTTTTGGGCCATGTGTTTGTTTTGTTTGTCCATTTCATATTGGAATGTCATCTCATATGGTTTTATATTTTTGAGGAATGTGATCTGAGGATTTGGTTATATGCTGTTTTTTATAGATTTTTTTTTTAATATAGTTATATTATATATGAAAATTTTATCTGAGCTTTTCATAATTTATTGTGATGTCTTTGTAGCTTCCAATGCAATTTTTTTTTTTTGGAATAGGTATTAGTTTACTTAGAATGCCACGTTAGTTAAGTAAAAAAAAATATATAATGATATTATATATGGAAAATTCAACTAAACTTTTCATAATTCATTGTGATGTATCTAGCTCTCAATGCAATCTTATTTTTGATTTGGAATAGGTATTAGTTTAATTAGAATGTGGACATTATTTAAGTGAACAAATTTATATCGTGATATTATATATGGAAAATTCATCTAAACTTTTTATAATTCATTGTGATGTCTTGTAGCTCTCAATGTAATTTTTATTTTTTTGTTTGGAAAAGGTATTAGTTTAATTAGAATGCAACATTATTTAAGTAAATTAAAAAATAGTTAAATCTATTTTTTAGGTGACATGTCTTTCATTTTCTCTTTGGTTTGACCGCTTATGTATAATAATCTTATGACATTTTATATCTAGGTAACATATTCATTTGTTATGACTTGTGTATAATACTTTTATGGTGACATATTTTTTAGGACCTCAAACCTTTTATATCTATTGGCCACTTTCTATTATAAATATTTACATATACTTTTAGATTTTTTAATTGATATAATATTAGCATAGATATCTTAAAATATATATATCTAAAAGATATACATATCTCTCAACATCTTTTAGATAGATGTATTTAAGATATCTATGCTAGTAGATAACATTTTTTAAATAATTATATAATTAAATATGCATAAATTAGTCTTTTCAAAATTTAGAAAAATAAAGTACATAATATTTATTTAAAGATATAAGGATTTAAATAAAATAGTAGATGAAATTTTAGATTTAAATAGAAATAAAATAATAAATAAAACCAAAACATAGCCAACATATATTTAAAAAGTTTAAAGTAAAATAAAATAACTTTGAAGTGAATTAAAATATGTATAATCTATATTTAGTAACTAAAATAGTTCTAAATAAAAATAAAGTAACTCAGATGCAGACACGGGAGAGGAGCAGGAAATGGTGGACGGCAGCAAGAGCGTGGTCGAGGCAAGTGCAGTGAATGACCCTCGTGCCATGGGTGATGGTTAGGGGTGTTTTTATTGTATGATGATTAATGTATAGTTTTTTGATCCCCTCGCTGGGATTTTTGGCTTACTGTAATTAGGTCATGTTCATACCGGCCCTCTGCTACTTTTCGTCTTAAGCTGATATTTCTACTATGTAATGTTTTTTATAATCAATATACCTATGAGGGTCTCTCTCTTTTCATAAAATAATAATAATAATAATAAAGTAACTCTTAAATAAATTAAAATTTATGTGTATGTAGTAAATAATTCTAAAGTAAAATAAAATAATGCTTAAGTAAATACAAATATAAACAATGTATATAAAATAATTCTTAAATAGTTCTAAATAAAATATTTTTTTTTGGCATGCATGCTCATGAGTAATGGTCATGTCTAAGATTGTTGGCCTTAGAATGTGGGGTAATTTGAATACTTGAAAAAATGGGACAAAATTACGTCCACGGTGCAATTTAGGGGATAGGAATCATATGCGTGATCTAGTCTAAGGCAAACAATGTTCTAAGAATTGGATCAAGGATGTTTAAGAAAAGTGATATTGAATAACATAGTGTTAGATTGAGTTTTAGGTTAATGAATGTGCCAAAATAGCCAAAGAAATGTCATAGAAACTATGCATTAAAGTCATATACACAAAATGACATAAAATAAGGGAAAAGTGTAAGGAGTAAGCACCTTTCTCCTCTCAATTTTTTCCTAGCTTTGGTGTACTATAAATATAAATGAGCATGCATGTCAAAATAGAAATAAAATAAATAATGACATAAAGGATATGGAGCTTCTAGAATTTGAGTTGTTGGAACAAGTATATGCTCCTATCTTGTGAAAATTATGCATAAAATAAAAATAGTAATAATATGCCCCCTCAAATTGTGTGCACTATGGAGTGCACACAAATTGAGGAGAGGGAAAAGAGAATAAAACTATGAATAATAATTAACTATGAAAATAAAACATGAGATGCAGGTGTAACACTGAGTAAAAGATGCATACCTATTATATACTTACCTATGTGTGTCATCAATGTGTATGAAAGATTGTTGGTGTGTTCAGACTAGGCTAGATGTCTTGTCTTTTTTGTAATAGGCTCTAGTATTGTCTTTGTTCATGTTTAACACTAAGTCTAGCTAAGTTTACTTAGGTAGTGTGAGTAATAAGTCATTTATTTAATTTTTATGGAAATTAGTCATGTGTTCATTCCGTGTGTCCATTATGAACATGTTTAGCTACATTCTATTATTAGAGTTCCCACCTACCTTCACTTACTACTTTCCATTTTTATGTTTTGCCTTTGGTCCATATAAATAAGGGCTTGTATGTACATTTCAAATCAAGTCGTCAATCATAATTTTATTCTACTCTTTCTCTTTGAGATCTTGTGGAAGGTTTCTTGGTCTTGTAAAGTTTAAGACTTAGGAATATTGCATTGTTCCTATATGGTATCAGAGCCACTTATGACAAGCTCCTTCACTTTGTGAAATTTTTCCTTCAGTTGGTTTCACATTTTTTTCAAACCCTTTATGAAGGAGGCTTAGTTTTAGATCTGTCACATAGATCCATTAGAGTGCAAAAATACTTTTTATTTGAAGATTTTGGAGCAAATGTGATCTCACAATATGTTTAGAGTAGCTTCGAAAGTTATATTTTCCTTTTCTTTGTCTAGATTAGACACCTAGCTTGTATGATCTTTCAAGTTTGCAAGTTCATGAGGATTTTATGTTTTCTTGCAATTAACTTTTTTTGGCTCTGTTGGAGCAAAATAAAATGTGTCGTGTTTAGAAGGCCCCAAAACATATAGATTAACTATCAAATCATCCAAATTAGATAAATTTTCTAAAAGCCCTATTTTTCTCTTGGTATGAATCATATGGATGTGAGACAAAAAAAAATGGTGATGCTTGAGCATCACAACCATGCCATGTGAGTGACCCTAGCACTATTGGTGTGTAACCTAAGTGCCACCACCAATGCATGTTATAACTTGCAACATAGACCTACCACGTGGTGCTTAGAGAAAGCACCACAAGAGCCCTTAGTCATTGCTTTTAGATACACCACATCACATGAGAGCAGACCACCAACTCTATAAAGTATTCTTACTTTCATTAGCACCATACCACATCCTACATCAATACCAAGTTAGCCCTATACGATCAACACCATGTACTGTACATAAGACATGTCACTAGCCACATCATTATATGGTCTAACACACCACTTGGCCACATTAGAGTATAGATCACCACATTAGTATTATGTTCTATTGCATTAGTAATACAAACTACACAACAATATTTTTGATGTCATACTAACATCATCACTTGCTTAGGCCCTTCATTTTGCCCTTTTGAAGCACTTTTATAGAAACAATCAATAAATTTTGACCCATTCATCCATTTTGCACATTCTTATAGGTATTTGAAATAAGGTTCCAAGATATGCAATTTTGCATGGTATATTTCTACTTTTAGTTTCATTTATGTAGGTTTTGGCATAGTTATTTGAAGGCCTTTCTTGTTATTTTTCAATCTTTTGGTGACTTCTTTTAGCTCATAGTTTCTCCAATCATTATATATTTTTTGAATTGCATTTCTAAAGTAGAAGATATTATACTTGTATATTTGTAACTCCTAAATTTAAGATTTTGTATAAACCTAGGAAAATTCAATTTTAGGGTGGTTATATTTGCACTTTTAAGTGCCTAATACAATTTTGGGGCGGGGGGGGGGGGGGGGGGGGGGGGTGGTTGCATCATTGTATGACCATTTTAACAATCTTCCCTTTTTTGGTGCATCAACAAACATTCCTTGTTTTAGTGTGTATTGCTAATTTATGGGTAAAATGGCACATTCTTTCCTTGCACCCACACTTGACATGTGCAATGTTTTATTAAAATCATACTGGATGGAAATAACTCACTCATGAAAAGAGTATATGGAGGATTTGTTTAAGAAAGAAAGGTATTTGTTCCCATCTTTTAGAACAAGTTATAGAACCACCCACTTCATGTGAGGGGTACAATAATTATTTCATGGATTTTCACATTTGGCACTCACTTTCCATAGAATTTCAACATCACATTAAGGGAATTGAGTGTCCTTTTATTATTTGGTGGATTATTTTACATTTGTTTGGTGACACATTACATTATACCATAATTTTATCTAATGATATTAATGATTCATATGATGGTGATGCAGATCTTGAAGACTCACATGTGAATTCATTGACCTTGTCAAATCTTGTGATACATCTTTTGACATTATTTCTTACTAGGAACTTTTCCATATTAAAGAGCCACCTCTTTGGGATTATTATTTGTGTGACATTTGCCATCTCTTTGTTGAATCTCATATTTATAACTATCCTACTTGCCTGGAGGACATTATTTTTCTATTTGATGAGAGTTCTCATATGGGTTTTTATAAAATTCCTTCATCACATGTGGATCCACACTATATTATGGATCTTCTTTCAATGGATGTAATGAGGGTTGTTGTTTACTTTACTTTTTTTCCTTATTATCCACCTTGTCTTAGATCATCTATTTGATACTTTGAGGGTACTGGTTGATAATCCTCATATTGTGATGGAAATTCCTTATTTGGATGATCAATCTCCATTTACTAGTTCTTCCTTGATGCCTAATCTTTCATAGCATGTTTCTAGGATCTCTTTGTAACCACATTTAAATAATAGTGAGATAGTACTAGATGCTTTCTTGTTATTTACTACATAACTTGATTTGGATTGGGAAGATTTTGGACATACAAGGAGCTTTACATATCCCTTCCTAAGGGAAGGCATATTGTTCAATACAAGTGGACCCATCTTCAACATTCTATATTTATACATCTTCATTAGTTTGCAACCATTCATCTTTCTAGAGTACCTGTTGGTTCCAAAAATAGTTGCAACCCCAAGCCCTAAAACATTTCACCATCACCAAGGCCAGGGATGTCATCAAGGTGATTGAACTTGAGGTTTATTAATAGGTCAAGGGCGATCTTAGCCAACTAACAAGAGTGGGTATACTCCTCTTCTCTTCAGGCTCGGCTAGACCTAGGAGGGATATTCCTAGAGGCATGAAATAGAACACAAACATACACATCCATACCCAATGTACACTTGACCCCCAAAGCTATCACTAGGTCAAGATAAACTGGCTGCACAGTCCTCTGTATTAAGTTGATTACTGCACTATGCACTTGCACCCAAATATAATTTCATCACATTCCTTAAGATGACTCCACTTAACTTCACATACACAAGATACACAGTGCAGGAATACGTACATGATTCACCAATGATTAAAGTAGTCTTGCATCATTTCAGATTTATCCCTGGTTATTACATCGAATCATGGACAACATGAGAACTCTAAACTAAACCTACTCCTACTCCTACAGCTAACAGAACAAGGATTTGATTGAAAAGTTGATTGATCCATCCCCAATATGGATTGGTGCCTACTCCATTGGGCAACTTAGTCATAAGAAATAAAGTGGAAAGAAATGGGTTGAACCAACATCAATAGAAAACTAAAATATATTCACATACATTTCTCAGATTACACTTCATACACTAGACATACTTATTTATGTAAATCTAAACTACAATGACCCATTTGTAATAAAGAAATGACCCAACACAAAGATTGTATTGATTTAAATGATGTCACACATTATCAAATCCCTATTACAATCGCACCAACAAATGTGGTGAAGGCAAAATACAAAGTTGCGACAATGCATTCCCCTGAATCATTAGAAATAGTTGTGGGGACATCTCACTACATGAAAATGCACGTTTCAATCCTTCCTACGTTGTATCAGACACATTCCTCCTTTCACTACTGAAACGGTTTCCTCTGCTTGATGCCCTAAAATCTCCCTTAGGCGCTTCTAGACCAGACAATTGGTTCAACAACCCTTGAAAAAGAGTTTTGATCTTCTATTTATAGCAATGGCAAATCAAATCAGATGATGAAATGGAGGGGAAACCTCACCAACCCCACCAACTACAATAAAAACCTTGATTTTAAATACCCATTTGTGGTAATGGCACTCCTGAAGTAGTTGGCACATTTTATGATATTTTTTGGGCAATATAGATAGTTGGGAAGGACAGGAAGTTGACCTCTAACAAATTGGACTTTGGAGGTCAGGCCTTCCACCTTGCAGCATGCACTTTGAAAATGAAGGAAGGACTACCCGACCCTGATATATATAAAGAGATGAAGTCATCGGGGATCAGGCCTCGGGCCTTCTTCCTTCCTCCTTCCAAAAGAAGGAAGGAAGGAAAGGAAAACCTTGCCATACTTAGAAGAATAATGAAAACGCTGGGGGTTTTCCCCTGGGCCTTCCACCTTACTCGTTCGCCATCTGAAAGAAAGAAACAAGAAGGCCTGCCACTCCGCTGCATAGAATAATAGAACCTAGTGGACATCGACCCTCGAGGCTTCTGCCTACCACCTTCCCTGAAGGGAGGAAGAAGAACCAACCCCCGTCATCCGCTGCCCATTTCAAACTTAGAATAAATTTGAAACAAGTAGACCCCATCAGACTTCGGCCCTTAGGCCCTCTCCCTGACACCTACCTTGAAGAAGACCGAAGGCCAAAGGCCCGACCTCCGACCTATGACAAAGATAGAAGAAGTTTCAAGAACTTAACACTTAGGCAAATTTTAGCCTTGGGAGATTTCAGAGCCAACAAGGAAAACACGACATAAGGAGGAAGCCTGAAACTCTGACCTTCTACAAAGGTAAAAAATACAAGGGATAAACGTAAGATTCAGGACTTAGTCAATTTTTTGAGTTTATCTTTGCATTTCAGAAGGCAAATAGATGAAAACCTATGGAAGACTTCTCTGATTTGTTATAAACTATAGGTTCAACAATGAAGATATAAAGTGAGTTTTTCACTGAATTTGGGGCAAAAATATGCAAGTTAGGAACTAGTTTTTTTAGGTGTCAACACTGGCTCTGGTTGGGGACGTGTGGCAAACTTGGCATAGCGAGAACCAACTATCTTTGGGGCAGATCAAAAGGCAAAAAATGAATAGGGGAACAACACAGGACATATTTACATGGCATACAGTCATAGGCATTAGGGCACAAAAGGAAAGTTGACTGTAATCAAATTTTACAGTCATTTGCAGGCCAAACCTACACAAGATGAACAAAACTACTTGCCTTTATCAAAGACAAGCTGAATGAAGGAGTTGATCTCCCTCAAACCAAATTTGCACTTCTCACCCAGCTAAAATAACTAAATACTATCCCCAGCATGTGTCAACTTGCAATTACTACTCATGAAGTCAAGGCCAGCTTCATTAATGAAATCACTACTGCAAGGCAACCATAAGAAATAGGTGCTTGGCCCATTCAAATCTATATCATGCTTGTTCCCAATAGCAAGGGGTGAGAAACTAAAATCCAAGTCAACAACAAAAGACATGGATGGAAGCAAACTTCCATCACCAACTGTAACCTTATTACACATGTTGACCTCTTCATGCAAATTGAGGGAAAAGGAAAACACCTCCAACTCACATGGAAAAGAAAAACATGTCTAACTACACTATTGATCCATAAGAGAAGACACTTCATCTTGCAGAGCAAACTAGAAAGGCTCCAAATCAGATATACCTTCGAGTTGGGCTGCCATCTGTTGAAATTCAGACATACACATGCCTTGCTACTCATTCACATCAATGTACCATACAAAGGACTCAACCTCTATTGTAGAACCAACACATTCAAGAGATGGTAAACATTCCACATCAAAGTGGAAACATTCATACTCATTTGTAACTCCACCAAGCTCTTGAACATAACTTTCATATGTGCTACTACAACCTTCAATTTCTAAATAATAAGCATGACTTCGGTTGCAATCCAAAACATCAGCACATAGACTTGAATCATGAGACACCTTATGTTAAGAACCACATGTTCTTCAAGTTGTCTCTATGTTTCAAGTCCTTTCTAGTAATCTGTTGTGTCATATTCACTGCTGCAAACAGACTAATGACACATTTCTTCTTCGTTCATTTCTATATCATTTCTTTGTGGCTGAGTTAAAGCACATTCTGCATGGGGAAGAGAACATACCTTGCACCACACAAATAGGTTCTCATATGCATCCACATGATCACCACCTTCACAATCCAGGGCAAGCTCTTCACACTGAAACTCCATGGTTGTACCAATAACTATCTCTAATCAGTTATCATCATGTACAACCACTTCTACATCTACCTCATGCAAGCAAGCACTAACCTCTTCATCAAAAATAGGAACAAAGGAGGGCATCAAATCAAATAAGAAACTAGTTTCTTGCTCATCCCATGTTTTACTCACCTGTGTACACACTTCATATTTAGCTTCAGAGGCTGAACCATCTAACTGTTCATCCCTGTACACAACATCCTCATTGTTCATTGGGCCACATACCTCAATATTAGGCTGGAAGTCACCATTGGCTTCATCATTTTCACTTTCACTTGATGAGCTATCCAGCCGAAGGTAGGTGCATATATTGTCCTCATCATCTGCATCACTGTCATATGATGCACCATCTTCCACTTCTACCCTCTTGATTGTTGTTATATGGAGCCTAATCAGACTCGGAGGTTAAATTTATCCCACTTTTATCGGTGCAGTTTCCCTCCAAATTATTTAACGGGGTCAAGGGGTAGTGCCCCTTGCAGGGGTTTGGGGGCAGCACCCCCAAGACAGGGTCAAGGGGTAGTGCCCCTTGTGGGGTCCAAGGGCAGCAGTATTGAGTTGCAAGGATTGTTGGTTGTAATCGGTTTGATTTACTGTATAATAATATTGGACTCTCTGTTAGTGGATGTAGCCCGAGTTTGGGTGAACCACGTTACAACTTGTCTCTCACTGTTATTATTTCTGTGTATTTCCATTCCTCTGGTTAATCTTTATTTGCATTTAATTGATATCTTCTGCATGCAATCCCTAACATTGACTACACAATCATCATATCTGATGTTGCATTCACCTAATTGCCTATATACACACTATTGTTGTTCAGATTGGCATGCTTATTATGAGCAACACAAGCACTTGTGGATAACAAACCCTTTATGTAGTCATCTCTCATTTTAACCATGGAGTCTAGGGACAAATATGCTTACTGCATACTTGTTATTTTGAAATCTTCCCACACATAACTCAGTCCAGTTTCATATGCTTCAAAAAACATATCAATGCAAGCAAGAATGTTAGGTCTGAAACCATCAGGAATATGGGAAAGAGAAACAACAAACTTGTGACCAAAATCCTTCCTTGACTGTCCCTCTTGTCTTTTAATTTTTCCAGTTCTATGACAAGATCAACAGGATCAAGACCTTTGGCAAATTCATTTTCAAAGGTTTCCACAAGTTCATTCCACGAGGCAAAGGACTACCCGAGAAAACTTTGGATCCATTCTCTTACCTTTCCATGCAAGAACCTAACAAAGAACCTCATCCACATGTCTTCATCCTCAAACTGATATTCTTCCATGAATTCTAAAAATACATCAACATGTGTGGCCCTTCCCAAATATTGTACCCATCAAACTTGGGCAACTGGCTATAGACCTTGGTTGGTATGCCTCTTGTTTTGTAGTTAACCCATGAAAGGTCTA
The DNA here is from genome assembly GCA_027924645.1 of Cunninghamia lanceolata. NCBI lineage: Eukaryota > Viridiplantae > Streptophyta > Pinopsida > Cupressales > Cupressaceae > Cunninghamia > Cunninghamia lanceolata. The sequence continues at coordinate 2,256,189 of BSBN01001245.1, forward strand.
ACTGATTGTATACTGCATCTAAGGGAGGAATAGGGGACTGGGCAAACTAACTTCTTAGGGCAGCACAGAATGCATTGGACTGTACCCTAGACTCTAGCAGCCTAATCTAATTTTTTGTTTCTTCTTCTTGCTGCCATAAGGACTCAAGCAATTGTTTAGTCTTATCAATTTTTCATTGCTGCATTAGTAAGTCATTTTGATTTTGCATGGGTGCACATAGGTTCAGGTTTGTATAACATACAGAGCCATGAATGGAATATGCATTGTCAGGATGGTCAAAAGCCATATAATTTCTAGGGTTTGCAACATAATAAGATGCACATGAAGGAGCACCTCTAGGGTATCCATGTTCATACTAGTTGGCCATGACTAAAACATCCTACAATGCAGGGTAGAAAAGAGAGGCATAGAAATTTGTTCCTTCAACATGATAGGAACATCAAACGACAAAGGTAAGAAGAAAAGAAACCATGTACCTTTATTTCGCCAACTGCTGCACATTGAAATGGGGCATTCAAACCACCAACAACAACCACGGTACAGTAGTAACAAACTTTTGTTCTGACAGCAGAGTCACCACCTCTTCCAAAGAGGAATCCCTTGAAGTGTGATTGATCTTCAAGGCCACAAATTGATTCTGGGTTTAGCTCACCAGCAAAGTCTCCAAATGATTTAACCTAGCAGTATCATCCCCAGCAACAATGCTAATATGTTAGTTCCCAAAATTTCTGCAACCCCAAACCCTAAAACATTTCACCATCACCAAGGCTAGGGATGTTGTCAAGGTGATTGAAAGAGGTTTATCAACAAGTCAAGGGTGATCTTGAACAACTAACAAGAGTGGGTATACTCATCTGCTCTTTAGGCTTAGCTAGACCTAGGAGGGATATTCCTAGAGGCATGAAATAGAACACAAACTGTTATCAATCAGATATGCACCATATGCTAAGCTTACAGAAGACTTAGCTATCTGTTGACACATGGAAACACTCTCAGGATGTGGGTTTCCTATGGTGAGAGTGAATCTCCAGAGTGAGCTGGTTCTCCTTATGATTTTCTAATCTAATGACTTGTCTGAGAAAAGGGAAGAGGAATAATTGAAATGAAATTCTATTTTTTATTCTAAAATGATCCTAAAATCTAAATATTTACCCACAAACAACTCTCAAGCCTATAACCTTCTTACTTTCACCTAAGTCCAACAATCCAAAAGTGCTTCGTATGAAGGTTTAACTTAAACACAACACAACCTGGATTAGATGGGCAAAACTGCACAGATTTCAATAACGTTGAGACATAATCAGAGGACTAGACATCATAATCACAGTGAAAACATCAAATCAAAGTTATAAAAGAGGCAACACATGTGAAATAGGAATGCTTTCTTGTATTGAAATGAAAGGGGTACATCTAACTCTGAAAAAATATGAGCTAAAATCAATTTACAAACTCTCTGCTTGTGCTCAAGAGAGAAGAAACAAAGATATCAACCAACTCAAACCAAGTCCTCCACCCTGTTAGCACAGTAAAATTTTGAAAATTTTACTATTTCCTTACTCCATCATATTTGAATAAACTCTGAGGAATATCCCAAAAGGACCATGATATAAAATTTTTGTCTAGGGATGAGCAGTGTCAAATTTCATCAAAATCAATCCATCGGCAAGAGGTTGTGTGGCTTACACCGATACACAAGGAATTGTTTGAAAACAACCATCGGCGTGAAAATAGAGATCGGAAGAATAATTATGGAGCTCACCGATGGAGTAAGCAACACCGATGACTTTACATCGGCAAGAAAGGCAAGTAGTCATGCCGATCGGTATGACAAATATCTATCGGATGATCTTTTAGAAGCTACCCCGACGGTATGTATCATACCGATGAAGCACTTTCGGCAAAAGTTTCACCGAACAGCATGCGAGGGTAACAAAGCAATAGTCATCGGTGAGAAATGAACCATCGGAATAGAAAACAAGTAAGCCTCCGATGATCAAGAGTCTTGGCGATAAGAAAGTTATCGGCAAGACTCACAGCGATGCATCTTCATCGGGATAGCTTGACATATCGGAACAAAAGAAACAAGTCTTGCCGATTCATAAGTCACGGCGATCAAAAGATATCGGTGACACTTTACTAAACTTTGCCCGATGAAGGATGTGATAAAGGGCATCGGGGAGATGATTTGGATCGGGATATCTTGAGAAAGCTATCCCGATAGAGAATGTCATTCCGATAAAGATAAAAGTTCATACATGAAGAGACTATCGGTAAGACAATAAAGATCGGGGAAACATAATTTTAGTATCCCGATGGTCTCAATCTTCTCGATAAGCAAAGCATATCGGTGAGACTTGCCATATCGCGGAGAGATCTAAAACCCTTGGCGATGAAGGAAATCATGCCGATGGTCGCACCCACTTGAAATATGATACTACATGGCGTCGAGGATACAATTGAGGGGTCACGCCGATTGACTGTCCGCGCCATTAAAAAACGTTGAAGTCGCCCAGACATTTCAAAATCACGCCGATAAGAAGAGTTATGGCGATGTGACACTTCACAGCGATGAACATTGAATTGATCAGATAATTAATACAAAACGGCTACGAAGTTCATACGATCATTACAATTGCAAAAAACCGTCCGAGAGCAGAATACAGAAGAATTCTCAGGGCAAAAGCAAAGGCTTCCAATTCCAGCCGTCGAACGACAGGTACACATACGCAAACCACTATATTGCCTGTATTTGAATTTCCTGCCAAATTTTTCAAAAATGGAAACTCCGGGGAAAGGGAAAGGAAGAAAATCACAAGGGGAAACCAGTAAACCAAAGAAGCAAAAAACTGATCAAACCCCTGAAGAAAAAGTCAAAGACAGAAAACTAAATCAGGACTTGATTGATCAGTTGCCTGGGTCAACTCCCAAGGCCAGGAGGTCTGCCCAACTCAGGGCAGAAGTAGAGAAATTGGAAGACAAACATAAGCGCCTGGGAGATATTTGGACCCCAATTAGGGGATATGAACTCTTCAGATTCCACTACAACAGAAGATTTAGAAATGCTCCTGTGTCAAACCCATGGCACATGAATTTAGGCAAACTGGTTGTACCTAATGTATTCTTGAATGTAGAACTCCTGCAACTGTTAGCCAGGCATTACAATTCAGGCCTGAAAGCCATCTGCAACCCTCAAGGAGAACCAATTGTACACCTATCAAAAAATGCTATTTGTGAGGTGTATGATCTGGATGATTTGTGTACTGTCCCTATTGTTTATGAAGATTTGGATAAAGAATACTGGAGAATGGATACAACCTACAATGGATGGAGGTTACCCATTCATAGACCCAGGATTGAAGGAGAAGTGATACCCTTGACTGAGAATGATGGCCCTCCCTTTCATGTGTCCATTTTTGAACCATACATTCAATATACTTACTATTCTGTAGGCCAAGTCCTTGGCTCAGAGGTCCCTGAGTTTATGACTATTCCTCTAATGGTCATAACCTCTGATATTCAATGTCACAATGCCAGACAATTTGATTATGCCTCTTACGTTGCTACTAGAATAGACTCTGGTCTATCTGCAATAAGAAACAATGCTCCAGCATGCTCTTTTGAGCATTACTCGATGCTCATGCATATGGTCTTATACTATGGCCAGGAAGTAGGATTGTGGCCAAATGAGTTTCAAGTTGTTGCTGCGGATAAGAAAGGGGAGAAGATACCTGTACAAATGTGGACCAGAATCTGGGATAGCAGGTATGCTAACTCCAGCTATGCTCAATTTGAAGAGCATTGTGTTAAAGTGCTATATAGGTATCTCAACCACCCCTGTGAATATTCAATTTCAAATGAAATAAAAAGATTCCTCAGACCAAAAGATTTTGGTGGCCCCCCTACTGTCACTCATAATTGGGGAGATTGGTATTGTTTTGAGGATGCTACTATGATCAGAGTGTATGGTTTTGAGGATGCTCCATTTATATTGCCTAAAACTGTCCCTGACAGAATTGCATATTTGGAAATAATTAGGCAAATGCATTGTTCAAATGTCATGCATCTAAGTTCGCATGATAAGCAATCATTCATGCCCAGTACTTTGTGTTTTGGAGATTTTACTGTGGTTTCAAAAGAAGGATACAATCTCATTTTGGATAAACTAATGCATTATAACATGGTGACTGCTGAGGTGAGGAAAGGGTTTGATCCTGAGGGTTTCATTGACTATGCAAGAAGAAAACAAAATCTCAGTGGATACATGCACATACATTATCCACATGATGATGTCATTAGAAATTTGGAAGAGGCTGAAGTCGACTTGGTGGTGGAGAAATATAACAGAGATTTGAATGAAAAGAAAAAGCAGTTGGCAGAAGTTGAAGTGGTATCCTCTGAAGAGGAAGAATTGACTGAACAGCCACAAGATAAGACAATAGAAATGTCTAAAAGAAAAATGCAACAATATCAGCCTCCAGTTGTGATACATGATGAGGAGGGGTCTGCTGATGAAGATCCACGCCAAAAGGCTTATGATTCTTTTGTGTCAGATGATACATTCATTCATTCGAAGGAATTTAAATCATTCCTGTATAAATACAAGGGAAAGGAAATTAGAGAGTCAGTAGATAATGTTTCTGCTGACAATGAAAAACAGTTATTAGAGATGTTAAAGGAGACAGTGGACAAGGAAATGCAGGACATGACACCAAGCAGAGGCAGACAGCTGCTTAAAGATGCAGGGGTTATGATTTTTCCCGGTTTGGATTTAAATTCTGCTCTGGTTTTTGATAGTTTTTTGAATAATGCTGATGATAAGTATAAGCTTACTCCAGAAGGAGTTAATGAAGTCTATATGGGAACGAGATACAATAATGATGAAAATTCTTTAATGATATGGGCATTGTATCCTCCCCATAAGAAGACGGCCATCATAGACACTGAAAAAACTTTTGGCCATGTTATGACTTTCAGAGCAGGTGAAACTGACCCCATAATTACTGCAGACATTGGTATCAATGTTGCAAAGTTGAATAAAGCACAAGCTCAGATGTTAATCAAGGAAAGAGATGCTTATAAGCTGAATTGTGAAAGATTAACAAAGGAGAATGACTACTTGAAGGACGCTGTTAAGAGCACCTTTGGCCAATCTACGAAGAGAATAACTCAAGGTGAGAGCTCACAAAGTAGTCAAGAGATATCCCATGATCAAGCCAAACAAATTCAAATAGATGCATTTGTTACAATACTGCAGAGCAGGTATGCAAACATGGTACGGTGGTTAAACCAGTTTTGGGATAACTACTCGGAAAATCATAAAGCAGTCAAAGAACATGAAAGGCTTGATCAGAGGATACAAGAAAAGGTGATCGAGTTGCAAAACAGAGGTGCCACTGATAGCACAGATATCTCTGATGCAAGAGCATTGCTCAAACGGCACCAGAATTATTATGATAAACTCAAAGCTGATGCTAAGGAAGGGACTGATGCATCAGACGTAGGGGTGCCCAGGATATTCAAAGATAATGGAGAGGTAAAGAGCAAAGAAGAGTGGACTGTTGATTGTCAAGTTATATTGCACAAAGCCACAGGAGCTCTAAAAGATAAAGCCTCTGTATCTACAGAAGTTTGCAAACAACTGGAGGAAATGGTCACCCTTGATATAATCACCAGGAGTGCAGTCGAGCTTACTGATTCTCACCGTGCGCAGGAGTACTTAGATCATCTAACAAAAGTCTATTTATGGCTAAACAGAGCCTAATTAAGCTTATGTAATTATTGTTTGTATTGGTTAAAATCCCAAGAGACTTATTGAAGAGTTATATCTCTTCATGAAAATATCTATATAAGTTCAAACAATCTATGCTGAAAAATCATCAGCAGTAGAAGTATTCATATATACATATACATAATATTCCAAAATGACCGTGTTGCATATTTTATTTTGAGGAAGAAATTTGAAGTTCTCTGATTCAGTATTTCTACTTTGGTATCAGTTATTTGTTGAAATTATTCAATCGTGTGGCTGTCTCCATTTCTGCATTTCCCTGTTATTCAGATTAAGATATCAAGTATATATTTAATCTGTCAATACACATTCGCTGTATCTGTGTGATTAATTCGGTTGGTGTCCATCCTAAGGAATTAAACCCTTCTGATTTATTCACAGTAGCCTGGAAGTAGTAAGTTGGGATTACTAAGTAGAGCCATATAATTAGGATTGACACACTGTCTCCAGTAAAATATTATCTGTTAATCTTGTCTTTTCATTTCATTTGGTTCCTTCAAGTAAGGATTAAAGTACCTTCTGGTGAATTATAAGATATCTGATTTTATTTGGTTGGATTATCAAGAAGAGTCTGTCAGTACCTTCTGGTGAATTATAAGATATCTGATTTTATTTGGTTGGATTATCAAGAAGAGTCTGTCAGTCATTTACTTGCACGTTTATACAAGCTATAAACCAGAACTGTGCCAAATATCTAGAATTATTACCATTTAGAAACTACTGTTCTTAGTCCTTCAAATTGACTCTGTTACCCAACAAGGCACTGGTCTCATTCAACTCATTAATTAAAACCTTTTTTGATATTGCTTATACAATTTCTGCCAATCACTTATTAAACATTACACATAGAATTAATTAGTCAGCTCTGTCATCTATCCTACATCCTATGCCATTGTAGATAGACCTAGTTAGTCCATTCATCCACACTCAGACTGCTTTAATATTTCAAGGTTCACCCACCTAGGTGTAGCAGGACCTAAAGTGTAGGAAATCATCAAACCTTGAATTTTGATTTCGTCAAGTTAGTTCAAAAACGTTGCAAATCCAAATATAGAGCCTGGCATCCTCTTAGGATTAGTAACTTGCATTTTTGAGACCTAACACACCCTCCTTTTATAGCCAACAGGCTTTCTAAAAATGAGAAAGGATAGAACAACTCAGCAAAACTCAAAAAAGGCAACTTCCCAAGCCATTCTCGAGCTCCATAAGAAAGACTCCAAAATAGGGCCTAAATTGCCTCCAAATTAGAAATAACAGCTGTCAAAACTTCTATCAAGTGGTCCCCACCTAAAAAAATTCCAAAATTTATGCCTTATCTGGTTGGAGACTAAAATAGAAGGTCTATTTTGCTCATTTTTTTCCAATTTCACCCAGAAAGAAAAATCAGATCAAAAGGGAAAGATTCTTGCTAGTTTTACTCTATCTTAACTGCATAAATAACAAATATTTACAACCAATTTATAGAAACATCGCCTCAAATATTGTTTTACAATGATTTGCAGTTTATCTTATATCGCTATTCGATTTGATTTTTTAAAAGAAAAAATACAAGGCTTACATTTTTCTTGTTTTACCAAGTACATTGCGATTACAATATTTGATTTTTCTATAAAAAATCATAAAAAATAATCATGGGCACTATATGATGTTTGCAAAAAATAAAAAGCCTGATGGCTTATCTCCACGTGACCTATCTCATAAAAGGTTTGCATATTATACCAAGAGCATAAGCTCTATCCCTATCTCCAAGGGCTAAGACACATGGCATATCACAAGGTGATCAAGTATGTTTTGAGGGAACCATGGGGCTCGACCTCACCATATGTCATGGGACTTAGGCATCACATTGTCAACACATAACACCACGAAGGTATTAACTTGTGCCACAAAAAAGAAAAGAATGTGATAAAATGTATCATCGGGCTAGGGCTTCATTGAAACCCTAATAACAAAGCACCTTTTCGCCCCTACCTTTTCGCATCATTTTGACTTTGGCACTTTGTGGAATTGGCTCTCTACTGCCGACAAGAAACCTAGGGTTTCAAGCATGAAAACTTGGACTTTTCTAGTATTTTTGCGCTCAGCCTCCATGGATTTTTGTAGAAAAAGAAAGGTAACAAGTCTTCTGATGCAAATATAACTCTTGTTCTTTGATTCCTTTCATTTTGCTTTGAATTTCTGAGGTTAAAAGGCTTCAATAGCCGCGGCTTCTGTATACATTCCTGATGAATTTGTTTGCATTTATTTCTCTGTCACTTCTTCTCTGTATTCTGGCTGCCATTACTGCATTCTTGAGAGAGGAAAATGAAGCAAAAAAGAAGACTTTTGGCTCTGCATCATTATGCATTGTCCCAACAAGGTAACATCCTTATCTGTCACTGTATATTTCATTTTTCCCATATCATTTGTAGCTTCTGTGGTTGAAACCCGCGGCCACAAGTTTCTATTCTTCTGTAGCTGGGTTTTCTTAATGAAAATGAAATGGGGTTTTTGTTGCAAGTATGAGGTGAACCAGTGTTGTCATTGATGTCAACATAATCATATTACATTGACAAGAAGGATTGGATGAGCTGTGTGTTGAGGATATTGAGAAAATTAGCCTCAGTCAGGAACAGTGAAGAACAGTGATAAGAAGAAGGCAAATATATTGGATAGGTTGAGAACCGGAGGATGCGGATTAAAGGGTTTGCAGATATGAGTCTTGAGATGCTTCAGTCAAGTTTTCAGAGGTCCGCATAAAGACCTGTAGAAGTTATGGCTGTCTGTGTGGAACCGGTTCCGGTAAGTGCTTAGAGGTGACAGAGGATCACAGAAAGGTCCGGTGAGGTCCGGAATTGTACAATTCTAATCTGCGGATTGGAAAGAGTGTTTGGGATGTCCTTGTGATGTGCCATCTCGAGTTGTGTATGATTTGGAGGTCCGGAAGTACCTCTTGCATTATGACAGTGGCGACAGACTGTGTTCTTGAAGTTCCAGATAAGAAGGATAAGAGATTTCAGTAAGTAAAGGAAATGCGGACGTACCTAGTCATTCAGACAGGCTTCTGAAGGTTCTTGGATCATGTTGAGGTTGTGTTGTTGGTCCGCATTGATAATGTATGATTTGAAGGTCCGAAAGCACCTTCTACAGTGGCGACAGACTATGTTCTTGAAGTTCCGGATGAGGAAGACAAGAGATTCCAGCAAGTATAGGACGTGCGGATGTATCCGGTCTTTCAGGCAGGCTTGTGAAGTTTTCTGGATCGTGTTGAGGATGTGTTGCTGATCCGCATTGATAGTAGAGCCCGGAATTGAAGTTATTCTTCCGGAAGAAGTTCTTGCTCTGTTTAGCCGACCGGATGAGCTGTTCATCCTGCGAATGTTCTTGTGGTGGCCGACCGGATGTGTTATTCATCTTGCGGATACTCTCGTGGTTGTTTGCCGACTTAGATGTTTGTTCCTAAGTCGATGTCTTGTATAAATAACGGTTTGTGAGTTCATTTCAAGGTGTGATGAGTGTATGAGTGTGGCATAGCGAAGAAAGGTGCGAAAGACAGAGCAGAGGTTTTTGAGCTTAATTGGAACTGATCCGGACATGGTAAAGATGTCATTCTCCAGTTCAAGACTGTGATTTTTATCACTTTGTAGACAGTGTGTCTCCTTGTAGGCAGTGGGCCTCTTTGTGAGCAGTGTGCTCGGGCAGTGAGCCCTCATTGGCATGTGCCATTCATTTTTCTTTATTCTTCTAACAGAGAATAATTCTTGGGTTAATCACCCCGTGGTTTTTCCCTTAACCGGGTTTTCCACGTCAAAATCTTGGTGTTCAATGTGTTGATGCTTATCTGCTCTTGTGTTTATGTATTATGCTTTCATGGATGATTATTTGATATACTGCTAACTAAACAACAAAGAATCAAGTGTTTGAAAGAAGAAGTTTTATACAACTGATTCACCCCCCCCTTCTCAGTTGTATGCCCTAGATCCAACAATTGGTATCAGAGCCAAGTTCCTCTGATAGGAGCTTAACCGCTTGAGGTGATCCAGGATGTCGTCATACAAGAAGGATAGTCCGAAGTTCGATGGAACCAACTTCACTCTCTGGAAAGGTCGCATGAAATGTCACCTGGAATGTATGGGAAAAGCATACTTGGCTATGGTTTCAAAACCATATGTACCTCCACAAGGTGGTCCGACAACTCTGAATGAAATCACAGAAGCTGAAAACAATCTGCGGACCAAGGAAGCTCTTCTAAGCGCATTGAATGACTCAGATCTCTCGAATGTTATTGACCTACCAACTGCATATGAGATCCTGACTAAACTGGAACTTCTGTATGAAGGAGATGAGTTTGTCAAAAGTGCAAGGTTGCAAAGTCTGAAAGGGAAATTTGAAAGATTGAAAATGAGAGATGATGAAAACATCACCACCTTTATGCCAAGAGTGAATGAGCTGGTATGTGGAATCAGAAATGCTGGTGGAACTTTAGATGAAAATGAGATTGTCTGCAAAATCTTAAGATCCCTTCCTGCTGCCTACAAAATCAAGGTTGCTGCCATTGATGAATTCAGAGCCCACACAACTGTCACAAGAGAACAACTGGCTGGCAAACTAGCTGCATTTGAAATGACCGAGTTTGGAGATGATCCTCCCAAGACTGAATCTGCTTTCAAAGCCAGTGCCTATGTGAAAGGCAAACAGAGATTTGATCCGGGTGAAAACTCATCAAGGAAAATGTCATGGTATGATCAAGCAAGAAGAGACATGGAAGAAGAAGAAGCAGAAACAGCTCAACTTGAAGCCCTCATTGCAAAGAGACTGCCAAGAGGATCCGGTAAGTATGAAGGAAAACTACCCTTTAAGTGTTTCAACTGCAATAAGATTGGTCATTTTGCTTCAAGATGTCCGGAGAGATCTACAAGATCTAATACTCACAGACAAAGGTTTCAAAAGAATTGCTATTATGTTCATGAAGAAGATGACAATGAAGGAGTAACAGATGATGAATCAGAACTAGGAAGCAAATCCGGAAATGAGTGGGTGTTTATAGCCATCAAGGAAGAAGATTCAATACTCTCTGAATCTGTCAATCACAAAGTTGTTGAAAAAGCCTTGGCTGCTCAAGTGGAAGAAAAGGATGATTGGGTTATTGACAGTGGATGCTCTCACCATATGACTGGTGACAAGAATAAGTTCCTGAATTTGGAAAGGTATGAAGGAGGAATGGTAAAGTTTGGTGACAATTCAGCTGGCAGAATCAGAGGCAGGGGATCTATCTCCTTTGATGGAAGAAGCAAAACAGGTAACGTACTATATGTTGAAGGATTAAAGCACAATCTTCTCAGTGTTGGTCAGTTAGTGGACAAGGGTTATGATCTCCGGTTCAAGAATGGAAAATGCAGAATCTTTACAAGCTCCGGAACTGAAATTGCATCCGGTACTCAAACAAAAGGTAATATCTTTCATCTGGTTGGTTCAAACAAAAGTTGTTTGTTTGCTCAAATTGATCAGAGTTGGTTATGGCATAGAAGAATGTGTCATGTAAATTTTGATAACATCATCAAGATAAGCAATACTCAGGCTGTAAGAGATCTTCCAAAATTGATGAAACCTACAAATAGTTTGTGCAAAGAATGCCAGCTAGGTAAACAAAGCAGAGTCTCTTTCAAAAGCAAAGATCAGTCTTCTACCGGATTGTTGGAATTAGTACATACTGATCTCTGTGGTCCGACAAGAATCAAGAGTCTGCAAGGTGATAGATATTTCATGTTGTTAATTGATGATCATTCCAGGATGATGTGGGTTACCTTTCTAAAAGAAAAATCAGAAGCATTTGAGAAGTTCAAAATCTTCAAAGCTATGGTAGAGAATCAAACCGGATTGAAACTAAAGTGTCTAAGGTCTGATAGAGGTGGTGAATTTACATCTGGTGAGTTCATTGACTTTTGTGAGAAGCAGGGTATAAGGAGACAGTTGTCTGCTCCTAAGACTCCACAGCAGAATGGAGTAGTTGAGAGAAAGAACTGGACCATCCAGGAAGCTGCCAGGACAATGATGTTGGAAGCAAATGTTCCTCAAATGTTTTGGAAGGAAGCTATCAGCACTGCAGTCTACACTCTCAATCGAGTTCAAATCAGAAACAACACCGGTAAGACCCCCTATGAACTCTGGTTTGGCATCACTCCTACTGTGAAATATTTCAGAGTATTTGGTAGCAAGTGTTATATTAAAAGAGATGAAGATCTAGGAAAGTTTGATGCTAGAAGTGATGAAGGAATTTTCTTGGGTTACTCCACTCAAAGCAAAGCATACCGGTGTTACAATAAGAGATTGAGGAAAATGATAGAAAGCACCAATGTAAAGGTTGATGAAGGAATTGAGAAGCCTTCAAGATTTTATGAGTTTGATGAAGATGACCAAGACAGTATTCAAGGACCTCAATCCTCTCCGGTGAGACAGAGTCAGCCTGATCCGGTAAATCAGGAAGAAGAGATAGGTCTGAATGAGCCTGATCAAGAAGCAGCAGTGCAGGATACTCCCAAAATTCCAAGGTATGTAAAACTGAACCACTCTGAAGATCAAATCATAGGTGACAGAAGCAAAGGTGTACAAACTAGAAGGAATGTTGCTCAAAATCAGAATGAATGTTGTCTGATTTCAAAGATTGAACCTAAAACAATAAATGAAGCCTGCAATGATGAAAACTGGACCAAAGCAATGGAAGATGAATTGATGCAAATTGAGAAAAATCATACTTGGGATCTTGTTCCTAGACCTAGAGACAGGAATGTAATTGGAACCAAGTGGGTCTTCCGGAACAAACTAAATGAAGTCGGTGAAGTAATCAGAAACAAAGCTAGATTGGTCTGCAAAGGCTACTCTCAAATAGAAGGAATTGACTTTGAAGAGACTTTTGCCCCGGTGGCAAGAATTGAAGCAGTCAGATTACTTCTTGCATTTGCTGCCTTCAAAGACTTCAAGGTATATCAGATGGATGTCAAGTCTGCCTTCCTAAATGGTGATCTGGAAGAAGAAGTCTACATTGAACAACCGGATGGTTTTCAATTGTCTGATAATGATGATATGGTCTGCAAGTTGAAGAAAGCCTTGTATGGATTGAAGCAAGCCCCAAGAGCATGGTATGAAAGGTTGGATAAGCATCTTGTGCAGATTGGATTCAACAAAGGTACTGCTGACAGTAACTTATATTTCAAAATTGATCATGAAAATATTTTAATTGTTGAAGTATTTGTGGATGATATCATTTTTGGAGGAAGAGATAGTATGTGCAAAACTTTTGCAAATCAGATGAAAAGTGAGTTTGAAATGTCTATGCTTGGTGAAATGAATTTCTTCTTGGGTCTGCAAATTACTCAAACAAAAGAAGGGATCTTCATTTCTCAGACCAAATATGTGAAAGAATTGTTAAAGAAATTTGGTATGGAAGACTCAAAGCCTATGAACACTCCTATGGCAACCGAATGCAAGTTAAGCAAAGATGATGACTCTCCAAAGGCAGATCAGACAAAGTATAGATCAATGATTGGTGGATTGTTGTACCTCACTCAAACTAGACCAGATATAATGCAGGCTGTTGGTCTTGTGGCAAGATTCCAGGCTGATCCTAGAGAATCTCATGTTATGGCAATCAAAAGAATTTTTAGGTACTTGAAAGGAACAGTGGAGTATGGTCTATGGTACCCTAGAGATCCGGACTTCTCTCTTCATGCTTACACAGATGCAGATTGGGCAGGAGATGTGGATGACCGGAAGAGCACTAGTGGTGGAGCATTCTTTTTGGGGAAGAGATTGGTTTCTTGGCTAAGCAAGAAACAAGATGCAATATCTCTGTCTACAACTGAAGCAGAATACATTGCAGCAGTAGGTAGTTGCACTCAAATCTTATGGATGAAGCAGATGCTAAGAGACATCAAAGTTGAATATGAGGAGCCTATCACAATTTTCTGTGATAATTCAAGTGCAATTAATATCTCCAAGAATCCGGTATTGCATTCTAAGACTAAGCACATATCTATCAAATTTCACTTTTTGAGAGAACAAGTAAACAAGGAAGAAGTCAGATTGGAGTATGTTCCCTCCAAGGATCAGATTGCAGATATCTTTACAAAACCTCTTCCCAAGGACTCTTTTGAATATCTCCGGGAGAAGTTAGGGGTCATGGCCCCTCCGGTGATGAACTAAGATGCACTGATGTGCATCAGTCCGGTGGATATCACAGTCATATCTTGTGATCCAGATTGATGATGGGGAGCTGCTACTAAGGCGGAGCAGCTGGTATGATTCTGATGTACTAGAATTGCAAGTATGAGCCCTTTGCCATTGATGTCAAAGGGGGAGAGAAGACATGTGAAAAACAAGTGGTTAATGATCAAAGGGGGAGCAATAAAGGAAGAGAAGACATGTGAAAAGTTGTTGTTGATAGGGGGAGCTGTGACAGAAAGGAGAAGTCCTTGTCTTGATGGTTTTTCACATCATATGTTGCCATCAATGACAAAGGGGGAGATTGTTGCAAGTATGAGGTGAACCAGTGTTGTCATTGATGTCAACATAATCATATTACATTGACAAGAAGGATTGGATGAGCTGTGTGTTGAGGATATTGAGAAAATTAGCCTCAGTCAGGAACAGTGAAGAACAGTGATAAGAAGAAGGCAAATATATTGGATAGGTTGAGAACCGGAGGATGCGGATTAAAGGGTTTGCAGATATGAGTCTTGAGATGCTTCAGTCAAGTTTTCAGAGGTCCGCATAAAGACCTGTAGAAGTTATGGCTGTCTGTGTGGAACCGGTTCCGGTAAGTGCTTAGAGGTGACAGAGGATCACAGAAAGGTCCGGTGAGGTCCGGAATTGTACAATTCTAATCTGCGGATTGGAAAGAGTGTTTGGGATGTCCTTGTGATGTGCCATCTCGAGTTGTGTATGATTTGGAGGTCCGGAAGTACCTCTTGCATTATGACAGTGGCGACAGACTGTGTTCTTGAAGTTCCAGATAAGAAGGATAAGAGATTTCAGTAAGTAAAGGAAATGCGGACGTACCTAGTCATTCAAACAGGCTTCTGAAGGTTCTTGGATCATGTTGAGGTTGTGTTGTTGGTCCGCATTGATAATGTATGATTTGAAGGTCCGGAAGCACCTTCTACAGTGGCGACAGACTGTGTTCTTGAAGTTCCGGATGAGGAAGACAAGAGATTCTAGCAAGTATAGGACGTGCGGATGTATCCGGTCTTTTAGGCAGGCTTGTGAAGTTTTCTGGATCGTGTTGAGGATGTGTTGCTGATCCGCATTGATAGTAGAGCCCAGAATTGAAGTTATTCTTCCGGAAGAAGTTCTTGCTCTGTTTAGCCGACCGAATGAGCTGTTCATCCTGCGAATGTTCTTGTGGTGGCCGACCGGATGTGTTATTCATCTTGCGGATACTCTCGTGGTTGTTTGCCGACTTAGATGTTTGTTCCTAAGTCGATGTCTTGTATAAATAACGGTTTGTGAGTTCATTTCAAGGTGTGATGAGTGTATGAGTGTGGCATAGCGAAGAAAGGTGCGAAAGACAGAGCAGAGGTTTTTGAGCTTAATTGGAACTGATCCGGACATGGTAAAGATGTCATTCTCCAGTTCAAGACTGTGATTTTTATCACTTTGTAGATAGTGTGTCTCCTTGTAGGCAGTGGGCCTCTTTGTGAGCAGTGTGCTCGGGCAGTGAGCCCTCATTGGCATGTGCCATTCATTTTTCTTTATTCTTCTAACAGAGAATAATTCTTGGGTTAATCACCCCGTGGTTTTTCCCTTAACTGGGTTTTCCACGTCAAAATCTTGGTGTTCAATGTGTTGATGCTTATCTGCTCTTGTGTTTATGTATTATGCTTTCATGGATGATTATTTGATATACTGCTAACTAAACAACAAAGAATCAAGTGTTTGAAAGAAGAAGAAGTTTTATACAACTGATTCACCCCCCCCTCTCAGTTGTATGCCCTAGATCCAACAGTTTTTGGTCTTTTGCATACTTTACCATGGCTGTAGCTATATATTTCTGTGCAGTCTCATGGTTCAAAACCCCTTAGCATGGTAGTGGCTATGTGTGTATTTCTAAGCACTTTGTTTTAGAGTTGAAAATCTAACGGCTATACTGGCATGAAAGAAATATATACTCCATCTTTTTAAACCATGACCGTAGTTGTGTCTTCAATCATTTGAGTATCATTTATGGTTTTAAATGTTTGAATCTTTACTTTCATTGATATATGCACATTTTGCTTGAGACCCCCAAATGGGTATTATATTTTTGCATAAAAAATACATTCCTTTACCATTTACCATATTTTATCTCAAGCATGAATCTTTATTTTTGTATTTGTCTTTTTTAGAAGGTCGCGACCTGTATGCATTTGTGTTCGACATGCTTGAAACACTCCTTCTGTTTCTGCATACATGACTTCTAATTTGAAATAGGGGTTTGTAAAAATGGTTTAAAAACCCATAGAAGGTTACCCAGGTAAAAGCACAAAACTGTGTAACACTTTTATAAAGGAAACGACCAACGCTGATCCAACTTTTAAACTTGAATCACTAAAAAGTGACATATATGTTTTAAATTTTGAAATGATGTAAACTAATGAAATATTTATTTTTAAGTATATTTTATGTTTGAATTTTTTGAAAAAAATTTAAAAATTATTTGAATATAGTTTTTAATAAATTGAAACTATAATTTAGTTGCTATAAAACGCTGAAAAATGAAGTTACATGAGACGTCAATCTTTATATAGTAATTTTTTTTTTCTTCAATTTTTGTGTGTGTATTTATAACTTGAAACTTTAGTGCATGGATATATTTTTTTTCCAATTTTGATAAATATATATTTTTAAATAAATAATAAAATGTGTGTGTATTAAAACGTAGTTGTTTCCATTCGACATCAACTTTCATATTAACTATTTATCTAAAATAGAAAAAAAGTTATACCATCTTGATATAGATTCTTTTATCTAGTGCATCATATTTTTTTCAAAATTTTTTAATAAGTTTTACTATTTTTCCTTGACATGGTAATCGACCTAATGTTTTGTGTTGATAATCTACTTTTAGTAAAAATAGAAAGCAAAATATAAATAATAATTAAACTATTAAAATATATATATTTTTTAAAACTGAACTTATAGATCTACAAAAGGGTATTTTTTTTTAAATATTATTTACACGACTAGAAGTAGTTGAAATATCAAGTTTTTCAAATAATTTTTTTTTTGGTAAATTGGCCTCATAGTGGTGCTACATATGCATTTAGCCAACAATTTTAGTTGGAAAAGTTGTGGACATATCTAACTTAGCTAGAATGAATCTTACAAGATCATATGTTTGACCAAAATTGATTTTTAGTTAGAAAAACTTAAATTCACTTGTGTTGATAAGTCGGCTGAAAGTGTGACATAGCTTTGTGCTTTTACCTACCCCCTTCAATGGTTGCAGGCTACCTGAGACATCTGAGTATTACTTGACTCTTCTACCTGTATCTTGCAATTTTATCTTGAACTGGCCGTTGATGAAAATATACTCTTTTTCATGGTTCGAAAACCTCCATTTGGTAGTGTATAAAACTCTTATAGCTTACACATGGTACTCTGTGCTTTTCCTTTTTGACACATGCTAGTTTCTGTGGCCATGGGGCCACGGATATACACCTGTGTATGATGTTTATTTAGAAATGGCTTGTCTTAAATCTGTAAAACTTCAGAGATATATGAACAAAGCGATTCTTTTCTGTATCATTCTTTCTCCACTGTAGATGCTTATTATTCTGATACATTTGAGATCTCCCATTTTTGAATTGCAGACTCATTGTACTTGATGTCACACATGTTATGATTTCTCTATTCCATTCTTGAACTATTGATAGCATATAAGTGTTCCTGTAGCATCGAATGATATTGAGATCATATTCTTTCTGTCATTACTTTGACTGTTCTATGCACTGTATCATCTGCACTCATTGATAGAATAGGAAGAACTGAAGCACATGTTAGTTTCTTTATAACTCCTGTAGCTCTTTATTCTCTCTTGGATGGCCAATTGTCATGATGTTGCTTTGTTTAAAAGATTTGATTGATGGGGACTTCTCACTTTACTGAACATGCTCTTGGCAAATAATATTCATGATCAGTATTTTAAGTTGACTGCCTTTAACATTGCTTCTTGAGACCACACTCCTGTAGATGAATATGCAACATCTACTGTTCCAAATTGTCTCTTTTATTTCATTTGATCTGAAGCAACATGCTTCAAATAAATTATTCTAGCTCTTTCACTTTGCCAATATGAGTATCACACAGACATGTCCTGCAATTGCATCCTGACTGTCAAAAACATATGTGCTGTCATATCCTTGCAATTTTGTCATCATGGCTACCCATTCATTGTATACAGTTTGCAATATTTATAGCATTGGTTAACTCACTGTATGTTTATTACACTCATCTGATATTTGGCTCCACCATGTATATATCTGATACTACTTCTGATGAGTTAAAACAACAATGACAACTGTCCTTTTGCATTGAATGATGTCCTTAGATGAGTCCAGTTCATGCTGATGGTTCCATTTCATTTCTTGAACTATAATCATGAGGGTGTTATGAACTAGAAACCAATGCATCTGATGCAATTAAACAATATGAGTAATGATCTTTCTTTTCATTCCATCCCTTTTGAGATTAAGGGGAAGTAGCATGCTGGGCTCAACCCTTGTGGGAGCCTCATTTTACACCACATGATGTTTTGTCTTCAATCAGCTACATGACTTATCCTATACCTGCACATGAAACAAACAGATTAGAAAAAAACAATGAAGTTCCATGATTGTTTCTTTTCAATTCCTTCTACATGTGAGTGATGTTCATTAATCAATGCATTATAGGCAAAGTGTTAGGCCTCTTCTAATAGGACATAGAGATCTCATAACCAGAGCTCTAACAAGACTTTTCCACATTTTTTGTAGGTTTTATCAAAGATTGGGGCAGGAACGGGATGGCAACCTTAGAGATTGAAGACCTTCAAGGCAATGATGGCTATGACCTTCTCTACCTGTCTTTAGATGCATAGCATTTTCTCTATATTTGCATATGTTCAGCTATTACCCACGGCTTGTGTGGGACATTTGATCTATCATTCCTTCATTCAATGCAATGTTTATCCTTTTATGTATTTCAATTTGTAAATGAATAATCATTGTAGTGAATGAAATACTTATCTCTCTTGTGAATGTTCTGCAATGCAATGAATGATCTAAAATCTTTTCTTTTCTTGAATAACACAACTCAACTGCAACATCTCTGAAACACAATAAATATACAAATAACTTATAACAGAAGAATGTTAACCTTCACTCTAAAAATGAATTTGTTGCACCAGCTCTGCCAATTTTTGAGTTGTGAAAAAATGGTAACAAAAACATACACATCCATACCCAATGTACACTTGACCCCCAAAGCTTTCACTAGGTCAAGACAAACTGGCTACACAGTCCTCTGTATTAAGTTGATTACTGTACTATGCACTTGCACCCAAATAAAATTTCATCACATTCCTTAAGATGACTCCACTTAAATTCACATACACAAGATACATAGTGCATGCATACATGTACATGATTCCCCAATGATTAAAGCAATTTTGCATCATTTCAGATTTATCCCTGGTTTTTACATCGAATCATGGACAACATGAGAACTCTAAACTAAACCTACTCCTACTCCTATAGCTAACAGGATGAGGATTTGATTGAAAATATGATTGATCCATCCCTAATATGGATTGGTCCTACTCCATTGGGCAACTAATTCATAAGCAATAAAGAGGAAAGAAATGGGTTGAACCAGCATCAATAGAAAACTAAAATATGTTCACATACATTTCTTAGATTACGCTTCATACACTAGACATAACTATTTATCCAAAGCCAAACTACAACTACCCATTTGTAATAAAGAAATGACCCAACACAAGGCTTGTATTGATTTAAATGTTGTCACACATTATCAAATCCATATTACAACCGCACCAACAAATGTCGTGAAGGCAAAATACAAAGCTGCGACAATGCATTCCCCTGAATCATTACAAATAGTTGTGGTGACATCTCACTACATGAAAATGTGCATTGCAATCCTTCGTACGTTGTTTGATATGCATTCCTCCATTCACTACCCAAACATTTTCCTTTGCTTGATGCCCTAAAATCTCCCTTAGGCGCTTCCAGACCAGACAACTGGTTCTATTTATAGAAATTGCAATCAGATCGGATGATGAAATGAGGGACAACTTAATGAACCCCATCAATTGCAATAAAAACCTTGATTTCAAATACCCATTTGTAGTAATGGCACTCTTGAATTAGTTGGCACATTTTCTGATGCTTTTCGAGCGATATAGATAGCTAGGAAGGCCAAGAAGTTGACCTCCGACAAATCAAACTTCAGAGGTCAGGCCTTCCACCTTACAACATGCACTTTGAAAAAGGACTGCCCAACCCTGATATATATAAAGAGATGAAGAAGTCACCGGGGGTCGGGCCTCGGGCCTTCTTCCTTCCTCCCAAGAGAAGGAACGAAGGAAAGGAAAACCCTGCCATACTTAGAAGAATAATGAAAATAATGGGGATCGGCCCCCGAGCCTTCCACCTTACGCTTTCGCCATCTGAAAGAAAGAAACAAGAAGGCCCACCACTCTGTTGCATAGAAGAATAGAACCCGACGGACATCAGCCCTCAAGGCTTTCACCTACCACCTTCCCTAAAGGGAGGAAGAAGAACCAACCCCCTTCGTCTGCCACCCACTTCATACTTAGAATAAATTTGAAACAAGTAGACCCTGTTGGACTTCGGCCCTCTCCTTAACACCTGCCTTGAAGAAGAACTAAGGCCAAAGGCCTGACCTCTGACCTCCTACAAAGATAGAAGAATTTTAAAGAATTTAACACCTAGGAAAATTTTAGCCTTGGAGGATTTTAGAGCCAACAGGGAAAGCACGACGGAAGGAGGGAGCCTGAAACTCTGACCTCTAACAAATGTAAAAAATACAAGGAAGAAACATAAGATTCAAGACTTAGTCAGTTTTTTGAGTTTTTCCCTGCATTTCAGAAGGCAAACAAATGAAAACCTATGGAAGATATCTCTGATCGGTTATAAACTATAGGTTCAAAATGAAGTCATAAAGTGGGGTTTTCACTGAATTTGGGGCAAAAAGATGCAAGTTAGGAACTAGTTTTTTTAGGTGTCAATAGTACCAACACTTTTATTTGACATCTTCACTAAACCTTTGGCTATGACTTTACATGCTCAGCTTCGATCGATACTAAAGGTGAAGGAAGTTCTCATTGAGGGATATATCAAATACATCTTGAGTCCTTCCTTCATTAATCACATTTTCCATGGGTACCTAACTATGACTTGTTGTTAGGACACATATCTAAGGATTTTTCTCATTTTTAATTTTTTTCCACTCCCTAAGTTGCACCTAAGGGGGGTCTCATGGTGTGTTCACACTAGGCTAGATGTCTTTTATTTTTCACACTAGGCTAGATGTCTTTTATTTTTCACACTAGGCTATATTGTCTTTGTCCATGTTCACACTAGGTCTACTTAAGTTTTAGTAGGTAGCGTGAATAATAATTATTTTCTTTAATATTTGTGGTAATTATTTAGGTACTCATTCCATGTGTTATTGTACACAAGTTTACCCACATTTTATTTATTTGTGTTCCCATCTACCTTCACTTGCCACATTCTATTTGTAGCTTTCACCCTTGGTCTATATAAACAAGGGCTTGCATGTATATTTCAAATCAAGTTGGCTATCATAATTCTATTAGACTCTTTCTCTTTGAGATATTTTTTGAAGACTTGATGGAAGGTTTCTTAGTCTTACAAAGTCTTGGACTTAAGAATATTTTGTTATTATCACAAGGATTCCCCCATGTTTTTTCTCCCAATGAGCAAGTATGAAGACATCATACATACAACAAGACAGAATTCCTTGTCCCTAACTATGAAGATCAAGTGAAAAGTGTAGGAAGAACATGAACATAACAAAAATACATTATGAAACATGTAGTACAACAAAAAACAAGTGATATATGGGAAAATATTAACTAATAAAATCAGTGAAATTAGGTAGATGTGGGTCTATCTTAATGGGACAAAAAGATGTGTCACACAAATTAATGCTCTAATGGGGCTCCTCTATAATTCTAGGATGCATAGGTGATTTATGATCATGAATTATTTCTCTATGAACAAAAGTGGTATAGAAATGTGTCAGTGTGATGTATTACTTGAAATAACTAGTTTAGATGTTGTGACTTAACTTTCAGGGAATACATTTCTTCTTGGTGGAACAACCCCATTCAAGGGCCAGCTATGTTTAGAATGGATTAGAAGTTGCATAATATCAAAAATAAGGTCAAAGGATGGAATCAATTCTCTTTTGGCAATGTGTTGGAGTAGAAAAAGACCATAACTAACAAGCTTCTAGAGGTTCAAAATAAAATGGTAGGAGGGGACACTTCTGATGACACCTTCCTTTCGGAGAATTCTTTGATTTAGGAGTGGAATACTATCATGTGAAAGAAAGAGATTTTATAGAAACAAAGATCTAGAATTCAATGGTTAAAGGAAGGGGATAGGAATATTGTGTTCTTTCATTAATATGCTCTTCATTACAGGAAGAGAAATACTATTTCTAGGCTGATAGATGAGAGAGGCTTTGAAGCTACTTCTGATGAGCAGGTAGGTATTTTAAGTCTTTTCTTTCTGAACAACCTAACAACTCCTGTACTAGGGTTGCTGATAAACCGTTGGACAACATACCTACTTTACTCTCAGATGAAGATAATTCCATCCTCACCAAACTTGTCATTGAAGATGAAGTTAAAGATGTAGTCTTCTCTATGGGAGCCTATAAGGCTCCAAGACTAGACAAATTCCCTCCTACTTTTTTATAGTATTTTTTGGAAATTGTAGGGAAAGATGTAACTGATGCGGCTAGAGATTTTGTCAGAATTAGGAAATTGCTAAAACAACTTAACAACACCTTTATTTCTCTAATACCTAAGAAGAATGATCATTTCTCTATGGTGGATTTTAGACCTATCATCCTCTGCAATACCATCTATAAGGTTTTTTCTAAGATTTTGGTCTTTAGAATTTAGCCTTTGCTTGATAAACTAATTTCCCACAGTTAAAAAGGTTTTGTTCCAAGAAGACAAATTATTGATGCCACCATATCCACCCATGAAATTATCCACTCTATGGATAGGAGCCACATGCAAGGTATGGTTTTCAAGTTGGATATATCCAAAGCCTATGACAGGGTCTTGTGGGAGTTCTTATTCAAGGTCCTTAAGAAGTTTGGTTTCCAAGACAAGATAATCATCTTGTTAAGGGAGTGTGTTACTACGACCAAATTCTTGATGTTGGTCAATGGGATTCCTAGAGGATTCTTCAAATCTAGAAGGGGGATCCGACAGGGTGATCCCTTATCCCCTTGTTCATTTTGATGGAGAAAGTTATTAGGAGGAACACATTAACCATGATAAGGCATGGGATGTTGAAGGGTATTAAAGCTGCCACCTCTATCCAACCTTCTGCCACACAACAATTTGTGGATGACAGTATTCATTTAGGAAGGGCTTCTATTGTGGAGTCAAGAAAATGGAATCAATTATTGGAGGAATATGTTAATGTTTCAGGTCAAAGCATCAATTATGAGAAGAGCCAATTTTACTTCTTTAATGCTACCAATAAATCATGCATAAAAGTATGGCTATTTTGGGATGCATTGGCGCTCAACTCCTGGTCACCTATCTTGGACTCCCTTTGATGGTGAAAAAAGTTACCCCAACCTTTTAGAATTCAGTGCTAGAAAGAATCCAAAGTAAACTTGCAGGTTGGAAAGGTAAACTCTTAAGCCAAGTGGGTAAAATTTAGCTGCTCAAAGATTCCCTACAAGGTATTCCTATCTATTTTATCTCTTTTTTTAGGATTCCTAAGTATTTGGCAGAGAAATTTGAACAAATTCAGAGGAGTTTTCTTTGGATTGGAGTTGAGAAAATAAAATAATCTCCCTTATTAGTTGGGACAAGGTTTGCCTCCCAAGATTGCAGGGGGTCTTGTAATCAGAAAGATCCATCTTACTAATAAGGCCTTATTGGCCAAAGTAGGATGGAGTTTAATCAAGGACAACAAGGATTTGGAGTTGTTGATGAAAGCCAAGTATTTAAGCAATATCTTAGAGAGTAAGTTCCTCTTTGAAGAGGGAATTCCAAAAGGCTCAGTGATTTGGAATATTGTGCCCAAACTAGGAGTCTCTTATTAAAAGGTATCAGGTGGAAGCTGGGGAATGACAAATTGATTAGATTCTGGGAAGATAACTGGATGGTTCATCAACCCCTAAATATTCACCAGACCTAGAGTAGATTGGTTGTCCCTTATAGCAACTTCTTTGGTACCATGGTTAGTGACTATGTCTTAGAGAATGGGATTATCAACCAATGGAAGAATTTGTTTGACTACTGCCCCAATCAGAATGACATGGTTAATGATACTAGGGATCTCCAACAGAAACTTCAAGAGTTTAGAATTCCCATATTTCCTAAGGGAGATGATTTAATTGGGTCTAGGATAATAGAGGCATTTTCTCTGGCAAATCGACTTACGGTATGCTGTTAGACCCGCCGACTAGGGACAAATTCTAGAAATAATTTTGGAACCATAAGCTAATCCCCAAAGTCAACTTTTTTTGGTGGACTACTACCCACAAAAGAATTCTCACATAAGGTAATTTACAAAGGAGATGTTTTCAACTCTTTAATAGGTGTATCTTATGCCAAAAGAGGAAGAATTAGAGCCACATTTGTTTTTCCATTATGAGTTTGCTAGAGCCATTTGGGAAAGGGTCATGCAGAAGCTGGAAATTTTATGGGTGATGAATAACATGACCTATTTTGTGGAAGGATGGTACTCCCCTTTCTCTCATCCTATTATTAAAGAGATTTGGAATCAAATTCCTCCTCATGTTAGGTGGAGTCTTTGGAAAGAGAGAAATAATCATATTTTTTGGAATTCAACTAAGAACATTGATGAGGTATTTTTGTCTTTTCTAAGCTCCTTATGGAAAATGTTTCCAATTGCAATTTGAAGATCCCAAAAGTTTCTCCCAGCTGCAAGAAGGTCGACATTGCTAAGAATTGGGGTATCTCTAGGGATATGAGCAAGGTTGACAAGACAAAAAAGATTGTTCATGAGAACACCTTTTGGAGACCCCCACCTAAGGATTTGAGTAAATTAAACTTTGATGGGGCAGCTAAAGGGAATCACGGGCCTTCTAGTGGTGGGGGAGTTCTAAAATCTCACAAGGGTAAGTTCATTGCTACTTACACGGGGGGGGGGGCGTGTTAGGTGTGAAATGTAACAAGGTTGATGCTATAGCTATGTTGTGGGGAGTTAAGTTGGTACTCTCTTTGGGTATATGAAAGTTGCAAGTTGAGGGTGAATCCAAGATAATAATTGAAACCACCTTAGGTAAAGCAATTCCAAGCTAGCGTATTACAAATATTATTAGTGACATTCAAGGCCTCATTAAGGTCTTTATGGGGTACAATGTGCTTCATACTTATAGAAAGGGAAACTGAGTGGCTGATGCTATGGCCAATATAGGTATTAATTTGAGCTCGTGGTAGTGTTGGAGAGGAATTGGAATCTCCTTGGTTCCATTCCGCATATCCCTCAAAAGGATTTATTACAAATGAACAAATCATCCTAAGGTGGTTTGGGGTTTGGTTTATACTTTGTGTAACATGCCTTCTCATAGTACTTGGAATTACACACACAATTTACTAAGAAAGTAAAAGAACATGATAAACATGAGATATTTTTTTTACCATTTACATAATTACAAAGAAATAAAAGCATATCTTTTCTGAATTATTTTCAACCTTGAAATTCAATATATTCAAATCTTAGTGAAAACATTTCACTTTACTTTTACAAATAAATTCCTCTTAGAAACATGAATAACTTTCCATCAGTTTTGAAAATCATAAGTCAATCATGAAGTATACTGCATCTAGAATCTTGATATCTGTCACTCAAGTCTCGGCGAGTCTTCTACTACGTATGGAGAGCATCATCCGAGTGCTTTACCTCAACCACAAATTGGCGGCCCCCTGCACACCTTCCTTCTTGGAATTGGCCCTACCCTTCCCGAAGAGTATAGAAATATGGAACCAACAGGTTTCCATATGAGTCCTAGTGTTGTGTCCTATGTAACACAATTGACCTTATGACTCTAGACAATCTTCTAGCTAAGTATGATCATTCTGACAGGTCATGCCATATAGACACTATGAACTGACTAATGCATGTAGAGACAAATGCATTACTTTGGCCAAAGTTTCTATATAATAGATGTTTACAATGAACGTAGTCATGTGTTCACACACCTCTAACTCGACATGGAAACTATCTCATCCTACAATTTAACTTGCTTGACTAACAACTCTAGACATGAGATGTCTTAACTAGACTCAATTCCTAGTCAATCTGACTTAGAATTTAATCCTTAATCTAGGATGTTCAAGCCATATACACGTTCAAGTAATTTTGACCCTTTAAAGAGTCCCTAGTTGCATTCTTGCAAAAATTAGGGTCAATGACTTCCTGTCATTCTACTTGATGATTCAAAGATTAATCACTTCTTGTGTTATATGTCAAGTTTTGACTCTATCAAAAATCACTAAAATTTATAAAAGTACTACTTAGACTCTTTCTAATTTATATTGTTTTAAACTATGATTTTCTCGACCATATATTGTCAATCATAACACACAATAGACTAAAACAAAGTTATCATTGACTTAAGAATTCTAAGATTTCTACCCTTTTGGGTTGATTCTAGGGTTATGACTTCTTTGATCCCAATACAATGAAATATCAAATACCCTTGATCCCGAAGTTTGTAATAAAATAACATGAATATAATGACCCTTAGTCTACTCTTGACCACTTGGGCAATGATCGAATACAAAATTCTCAAATTACATATAAACATAGAATACGAGGTTTTATCCTCACTCATATAAAATCATTATGAATACCATCATTAGCATAAGTACTCTTGATTACATTCAATCTTTCAAATCTAAATAGGTTTTGATTCAAGAATAATAAAATAATGTTTTCAACCTAATGGTCTCTTTTCGTATACCAATTCTAGATATAGAAAGGATATAAAATCATGCACATCATCCTTGCATATAATGAATATACTTGTTATAATCAAAGAATACATATATCTTAATATATAGTATATTTAGGGTGTTTCAATGTTATCTATAACATTTCTATATACTGAAGAATAAGTGAAACCTATCACTAAGTCTTTGTTAGTACACAATGTCACTTGTATATAGATATCTTGGAAAAGAAATCCTATCTCTATCCAAACTTCTACAAGCTTACTTCTAAGTTATAACTATAGTCTTCAACAAGTTTAGTCTCAGCTTTTAAAAACATCTTGTCTTGTTATACCATTGAGGTAGTAAAAGAAATTGACTGCTATACTAAGTGTTCAAGAACTCCTCATATCTTCATAGATCAATCGGCATATGATACATGGTTATCTGACATACAGTCTACATACAGTCTACCAAAAAGTTTATACATATACATTCTCTTAGGTCTGTTGACTCTACGTAGGCATGATCATGTTTTAACAAAGTTTCTATGTTAAGAGGATATCAAACAGAAGTGAGAAAAGGATTCTACATAGTAATCTACTATTTACACTATATTGTTTGATAGCAAAAATAAATGATATAATTCTATCACAACTTGGGCTCTATAGTCTCTTGCACTCTAAGTGAAATTTTAAAACACAAACAAAGAATATTATTCTCATTCAAAAATATCTATGTTTACACAGTCACTGAGATTCTAATCTTACTGATTATGAATCTCTAAGAATCTACATAACGATATATATGTAAGCTTCCACAGAATACATATATCATAGTAAGAATAAAACAATGGTTTTAAAATGATATCACCTACCTCCACTGTGTTTCTTCTTCAACTATCAGTGCAGTAAACTTTGTATACCTGATGAACATGGTGCTCTCAGAGTTTGTTTTTCCTCTGCAGAGCTTTCCAGAATCACAACCCCTTAATTATGTAGACTTTTTAGATAAGAAAAAATCTCTTTGTGTTAGCAAAGCTCACTCTTCTATCTCCTTTTCAACGTATTATCTACTCTATATGTAATCTCAAAATCTTGTTGACACTTCATGTTATCACTACTCTCTTACGATATCAATACATTGCGATGATATAGCCTTTACAAGGCTCATCTTCTCCCTTACCACGAAGATTCTTGCCAAAAATAGAGCCTATAATTGCTCTTCATGGTGAAAATAGTGCTTTTGTTGGTTTTTCTTCCAAATCAACAAAGGGTTTGCCAGTTCCAATGCACAGACAGATTTGGCCAACTAATACAGGAGGTTGCATGAGCTGCCTCCCCTTCACTTCTGATTCTACCGCACCAAGGGGGGTATCCCTATAGCTAAAGATTTAACCTTGACTCACCCAATGACATAAAGATTTAGCTTTACAATGACAGGCAGAATACTCTCATGTATGGACCAAGATTTGAATGATAGATCACAAGTTTGGCAACACTCTTGGACATATCTAACTAGTTATGGATGAGAGTATGTAGGGGTCCTAATCCTACTCTTACAGACTAACGGGTTGGAATAATAGAATGATTTGTTTTAATGTTTTGGATGCAAGACAGGGGGTTTTGGATCATAACTACTACACAGGAAGCAGACTGGTGCCTATCTCAGGGCAAGGAGTCAACTAGACATATACAAGAGAATGGATTGCAACTGACATTTGAGTTTCAAGGGGTTAGGACTAGTATTTGCCTTACAAACACCACCCAAGGATAAGTATTTAATTGTCTCTACTTATAAATATCCTTGCTAACATACAACCTTCTCCATACTCAACCTAAAACAATTTAATCCACTCCTTGAATGGAAGTTAGAAGATCAAGCATGCAACACAGGAAATCTATATCCAAGAATCTTAGAAACCCTTAGCAACCAGATTCAAAAGAAGAAAATGCATACAGCAAATGGAGACAGACAGATAAACACATGCAATAATGCATTTTTTCATATAAACATGACATGAAACTGAACATATATGTGCAAGGTGCATTCAGATGCAACTCATAAACTCCAAAAGAGATAGAGCAACCAAGAAAATGCTCTGTCTTTCATTATTTTTCCCCCAAAAATGCCCAAGTCTTCAACAACCAGAAATGAGTAACACAGTTTGCCTTTTATAGCAAGATTGTGCACTCAGCAATAATTTCATGGCACTTCAAAATTTCTGCTAGATACAATGCATCAAGAATGACACCCAAAATATTGAATGCAGCAGGTGGGACCAAGAGATGCGCAGCCGCTTGGAGGTTTCCCATTAAAATTGGTAGTTGACCTGTCCATCATCGATCAAACCTCTGTAATTCTGCCATCAATAGCCAACTACCTGCAGTTTACTGGTTCGCGAGCCCCTAAAGCTCCTTCCCGCCAAGAAACACAAACGCAGACATACAAAACCTCCTGCCCCCGAAAGTTTGAAGGGTGGCTGTCGATTTCCCTTCTATCGCCAAGATCAATGGCGCCAAAACACGCTGAAAAGTTGCCAACCAATAAAAACGTGCCACGTAGGCACCCTGTGCTTCCATCGCTGACTTTTCTGCCATCGCAACATGCATTTTGCCTCTTTTCGCCCCCTTTGTATATGCAAAAGAACATGCATATACAAACAACTACCTACATACAAAGCATGGACCCCAAATTGTTATAGAACAAATTGAAATTGCAATCAGGTCCCACCTTGTACATTTCTCTTTGCATATCTCCTTTGTATATTGCAGATACAAACGCAATATACATTCCGCGGATTTCAAATTTTTATGAAGCATTTTGAAATTGCTTTGAAATCTAACTTGTATCTCTATTTTTTTGTATATCAGCATATACAATGCCATATACATGCAAGCCACAGACGCCAGTGCTGAATTAGCCAAATCTAACTTTTGAATTGGGTCCGGCTTGTATCTTAACTTTTACATCTTCGCAATATATATCGGCACATACAAGCACCCAATATACATGCTGCGGACCCCAAACCTTTACCTGCCATAGTACATTTTCCTTTTCGCATCTGGGTTGCATGTTCTTCCTTTGTATATGACCAATGTATGTCGCATATACAATGCGAACATACAAGCAGATTATACATATAAACAATGGAATTCAACCTTATCAATCGGAATGCATGCTCATTTCAGATCCGGCTTGTACATTTGCGAATGCATATTTGATTGTATGTGCGAACATACAATCGCAAAAAATATGCAATCAGTGGGCCCCACCAAATGTATCTCCTGCTTTAAATGTTGCCGAATATACAAGACCCCTTGCATCTTTGCAAATGTACATGTTTCTTCTTGCATATGCATCGACCAATGCATCTTTCCTTTGTATGTGGCGAATGTATATTGCACTTGCATCTCGCACATACAAACCCCTTTCACTATAGCGAATGCATGTTGGCCTCTTGTATATTTTTCATTGTATAAATCCAATGTATGTTGGACATACATTCACTCTTGTATTTGTCTCGATGTACATTGCCCCTTGTATGTTTCGCTTGTATGCCGCCAATGTATATTTTCTTTGCATGCTTTCCTTTGTATCTAGCCGTTGTATGTCTAAACATACAACACAAAATATACATGCAACCCGATATACAAGCAGGGAATATTCTTGGAATCTGCGATAGATTCCCCCAATGTATATGCACCTTTTTTAAGCCTAATATGCATTGCGAAATGCATACAACCAAATTTTTCATTTTTTGAAGGCCGAATGAGATTTCTGACCCGCCAATGCACATTTGACCTGCATGTATATACAAACAACCTTGTATATACAAAGTGACATGCATACAACAGATTTTTTGCAATTTTTCTACTAAGAAGGATGAAAGACAGGATTTTTATGAATTTTTATGAAGGGGCCTGCAGATTTAAATGTTTGAAACCTGAATATTCATGCAGGCACCAACAAGTGCAATGGTGGAGTGACTGGTAATAATGACCACTCCCCACTTTAATAAAGAACTCTTTCATACTCTCCAAGCCACCGTGGAGATAAAGGGTCGAATCTCCAAAACTTAACAAGAAGTGGTTGCAATTAAATTTGCAATTATTCTACTCTCTTAAGAAACATGTTGTCAACAAAACCATAGGTTTAAACTAATTATTTATAATAAATAAATAAATATATATATATATAACAACGTAATGTAGAAGCATACTAGGTATACTTACGTTGTTTACAAGCACTCGACAAGATACAAGAATGGGGTCGAGGTATTCTCCCCCTCTCTATCTTGCATAAACACTAAAATAGATGGGTTATCATAATGGAATTTCAATAAAAAATTATCAATAATGAATTTTCTTAACCCTAAATAAATATTTTCTCTTGAGTATAACTATATTCATATCACACAAGAGTTAACGAATATTGACCATTCCTTGTCGAGGGTCATGCTATCTTGATTTGGTTTTACGAAAAAAACCTATGCTTAATGGATCTTGATGACAAATCGACAATTGTCGAGTTGAAACCAAACTTAGACCAAATGGGTTGAAGACAACTTACCAATCTCTATGAAAATTCACTAACTGGTGTAAACATGAGACTTAGATGGAAACAACCTGTTCTTATCCTTACGTCTATTCACTTCTCTCCGATGATACTCTCCCTCTCTTTCTCAGAGGGTGGAAAAACTATTTTCCTGGTTACAACTTACAATCACCAAACTGGGATTAGTGTATCATTAGTCAATTCATAAACCTTATGAATAAATAATCTTGACAACATATAATCACATGTCTAAATTCCAAACATATAAACATAAACTCATGGTATCATTGATTTTTCCTGACATTTTCACTTAACATCAAATCATTAAATAATGCATAATCAACTACTAATTACGTGCAAGTAAAAAATAAAACATAGTCAAATTTTAGGGTGTGACATATCTCCCCCCATAAGATTTATCGTCCTCAATGATCCAACGTATCTAAAATAATAATAAGATAAAGTTTTTGTTTAACTTGCAAAAGCATAAAACGGATGAGGAAATCTCTTATAAAAACCATGATAATCTTCTCATGTGGCACTATCCTCTGCATATTGGTCCCACTGGACCTTGCACTAAGTAACCTCTCTATTACGCAAGCAGAGCTTGCAGACTTCGAGCACCTTGAGAGGCTTGATCATGACCACTCCTAGGTCATGTACCTGTAAAGCATTCCAATCAAGAATATGATTATCACCTGTTACTTTTTCAAATATGAAACATGAAAGACATTATGCATCCTGGCAAGAGTTGGTGGTAGAGCAATTCTGTAGGCAACCAGATTGATTACTTTGAGAACTTCGAAGAGTCCTACATATTGAGGAGCTAGTTTGGAAGACTTTCCAAACTTTATGGAACTATTCAGAGGTTTGACCCTCAAAATAACATTTTCTCCAACTGAGAATTACCTTTGTGTACGCTTGGCATCAGTGTAACTTTTCTGCCTATCATTTGCTTCCACCAATCTATTTTTGATCAAGTTGATCTATTCTTCCATTTCTGACAACATTTCTGGACCAATGCTAATCCTATCTTCTAGCTTATCTCAGATTATAGGAGTTTGGCATCTTCTTCCATATAATGCCTCAAATGGAACCATCTTGATAGCATAATGATAGGAGTTGTTATATGCAAACTCCCCAAGTGGTAGGTATTCTTCTCACTTGTATTGTTGATCCACACAATACATCTGCAAAAAAATCTTCTAGAACTTGATTTAGCCTCTTAGTTTGACCATCTATCTCAAGGTGATAAGCCAAGCTTATATTGAGTTGAGTTCCTAGCATTGAAAATATTTTTTTCCAGAATCTTGACGTCATTCACGCATCTCTATCTGAGATAATCTTCTTAGGAATTCCATACAATCTAAACACTTCTTGCACAAACTTGCGAGCTAAAACTAGTGCTCCATATGTTAAATTCCTAGTTATAAAGTGAGCTACCTTGGTGAGTTTGTCTACCACCAGTAAAATAGCATCATGTCTATTTCGAGACATTAGAAGACCTTGCATAAAGTCCATACTAATAATCTGTCATTTCCACTCTGGAATATCGTGTAGATACATAAGTCCTGTTGGATGCTGATGCTCAACCTTGACTCTCTGGCATGCTACAAATCTTGTAGTGTCTTTCTTCATTCCTTTATAGAAATAAAGGGGCTTCACATCGACTAGGAGTTTGTTTACTCCATGATGACCTGAATATGGTGCAGAATGAACTTCCTTCCATACGAGGTTTCTTAATTCTATCGAATTTGGAGCATACATACTTCCTTTATATCTTAAAAGCCCATCTAGTTCAAAATAGATCCCATCATACCTCGAGTCTTGAGGATTTACTGTGAGATCCTTCTTAACTTGCTCACAATACTCATCACTTGCAAAATTTTATAACACTAAATCCTTGAAGTTTGAGTTGATAGAGACAATTGAAGAGATATGCCTCCGTTGATTCATAGTATCCACTACTCAGTTCTCCTTACCTTTGATATAACTTCTCTCAAAGTCATAGTCAGATATCCATTCCAACCATCTTCTTTGTCGAGCATTCAGATGAGGTTGGGAAAATATACACTTAAGACCTTGATGGTCTGACTTCAATTCAAAAGACTTTCCTAGAAAATAGTGTCACCACACTTTCAAAGCATGCACAACTGCTGCTAACTCTAAGTCATGAGGAGCATAATTCTGCTCATATGCTATCAACTTTATGCATTCATAGGCTACCGCTTGCCCATTCTGCATAAGTATTCCACCGAAACTTTCACTTGAAGCATCAATGATTACAACAAATTAACTTTTTAGATTAGGAAATTTCAATATTGGAGTATTTGTCAACCTCTCTTTTAATTGATCAAATGCCTCCTGACATTTTTCTGACCAGTCAAAATACTTTCCTTTTCTCTGAAGTGAAGTGATTGGGTTTGCAATCTTAGTAAAGTTCAAAATGAACTTCCTATAATGTCCAACTTGTTGGCAAGAGACACTGTGTGCCTTCATGAGTGTTGTCATTGATGGCAACAAAGTCCATCCCACACATCCGTAGGACATGGTGTGTCTATACTAGAAGTCAGATTGAAGAGTATTTTGGTCCGGTGACTAAGAACAGAGCATGCAGCAAGGTCTGACAATCAGGTCCAGATCTCTCAGAGGAAGTATCTCAGTAAAGTACGGACTTGGGGAAGTCAAGAGGAGTACCTTGACTGATAGATTCCATGGATTGAGCCTCCGGTGATGAAAGAGTGAAGAGATATGAGCACCTAAGTATTGGGTTTCTGTTTGACAGAGTATACTAAGGAAGAACTGACCGACAAAGCATCAGACCTTAATCCGGATGAGATATTGATGGTAATAAATTTTCCTAAGGGATCATTCATGATTGGCCAACATGATTGATGACTTCTATAAGCATCTCCTTGATACGCATCACTTGGTAAGCAAGGATTCAGCTGACAGACCAAAGTTTGGAAAAAATATTGAGTATTCCGGATGCCGACTAGAAAGATGTTGAAATCCTTTGTGCGGATATATATACCAGATGGATTTTTGACGAGAAGGGGTGTGTGGTGTATTGTAAAGTGCGAAGAAGAGCAGAGAACACCGTGGAAATAGAGATAGAGGTCCGGTATGTGACAAAACAACAACACTAAGGCAGAGGAAGAATGAAGTGCAGTAGATCAATATATTGAGCTTAACTAGAACTGAATCTAAGCATAGGTGGATGCTTCCCATCAGTTCAAGTACCTGGTTTCCTTCTATAAACCATTGTAGGTAGTAAGCCTCTTGTGAGCAGTGTGCTCGGGCAATGAGCCCTAATTAGCAAGTGCCATTTTGTACTACCTTATTATTTTAACAGAGAATACAATCTTGGGTTAATCACCCCGTGGTTTTTTCCCTTAACAGGGTTTTCCACGTCAAAAATATTGTGTCATGTGTGTTGAGTTTATTTCTGCTTCCATGGTTATGTATGCTTATATGATCTGATATTGCACTAACTATTAAAGTAGACAAGAAAGTCAATTAATTAAAGATAACTAATTCACCCCCCTCTCAGTTATCAACAATTGGTATCAGAGCTAAGTTCCTCTAGACAGAACCTAACAGCTTGAGGAAGATCTGGGAATCTCAATGGATATGTATGGTATGAGGGAACAACTTCAGTCTGCTCTAGATGATCTTGTTCAATCTCACTCTGAAGTCAATGAGCTAAGAGAAAGACTTAAACAAGCTGATGATTTCATAAATGAACTCAAAGAAAAACTAAGTATTTCAATGAAGAAAAGAAAGGAACTTCTTCAACAATTAGCAAGTCAAAATGAAGCCAATGATACTAATGAAGATCTAAATGAGAAAACCAAGTTATGTGAGAAGTTATCAAAAGAGGTAATTATGGTAAGACATGAAATGGAATTAGGAGTTATGAAATTCACCCAAGAAATTGAAGAGAAAAGAAAGACTGAAGATAATCTAAAACAATCTCTCAAGGAGAAATCAGAAGACTGCCACAAAATGGATAGAATAATTAGGTATTTGGAATCTGATCTTGAAGAAGCTAGAGACAATGAAGAACAACTTGAGAATCAGATTGACACTCTAAAAAGGGATCTTCAAACAGCAAATGAATACAAAAAGAAATTCAAGATAAGCTCTGCTCAACTTGAAGTTCTTCTTGAAAGCCAAAAGAGGGTAGATGACAAGCAAGGCTTGGGGTATGAGAAAGGTGAAAGCTTTGGATCTGGTCAGAAGAACTCTGGATCAGGAAATCCAAGAAACAGGCCTAGAAGACCTCTGGTAAGACAACCAAATGCTCAAAGATATCCATCCTTTAATGGATACTGCCACAATTGCAATAACTTTGGTCACAAAGCAAATCAGTGCAGAAGAAGAATGAATCAGACTAATTCATCCTTCTCCAGACAGTGTTTTAACTGCAAAAGGTATGGTCACAAATCCCATGAGTGTAGAAATATGCAAATGAACAATTCATTCAATGGTAGATGATTTGCATGCAATAGAATGGGACATAGGCTAATCAATGCAGATCAAGAGGATATCAATCAAATATGCGAAGAAATGTTGTTTGCTACAATTGCAATAGATCCGATCATATTGCCAAATTCTGCAGAAGCAAGAATCAGGACAAAAAGGGTCCGGTGCATCATAATCAAAACCAAGACAAAGGAAAGGGAAAAGTGAATGCAGATGAAATTCAAAGGGAGATGAACAAGATTTGGGTGAAGAGGAGTACAAAAAATGTTGTGGATGGATCCGCACCAGAATCTGGTGCTGATATTCCTTCCGGAAACTAAATAGATGAGCTCTGGCTCAGGGGGAGTCTCAAAAGAAAACAAGTTCCCCCAACCAGTCAATTGGTGCCTGAAATTGGCACATGGAAAGTTGTGGATTAAAGGGTTCTCAAAGGAACATCTAAATGAGCCTTGGTAAATATATGGAAGACCCGCAAGAAGTTTAGAAGAGGTTAATCTTCCTAGATTGATCCAATTTAACAGTCATTCGGTAAGAATAGGATTCTCACAATTAGATCTGGTATGACTCAAATTTAAGGTATCTTGATCTGTGGATAAGTGGAATGATTGGGGAAAGATAGATAGACAGCTAATAGTGCATACCAGTGATCCGAAAAGATCTCTCTCAGAACAAGGAAAATAAGGCAACCAGAATAACTTAGGTTGTGCATTTATTGCAAAATGGAATTAGGGTTTGCGCAAAAATAACAGGGTTCTTTGGTTCATCATTTACACATTTGCATTCAAAAAGAAGATAGAAGGAGCTCTGCAACAAGTTATCTCAAACCTCACAAAGATCAACCGCAGAAGTCGATTCATCTAAGCAACTCGATCCGGCTCATATCGTGAACCCTAGAAGCGTAAGAGGTATTTTCCGCTCTTGAAATCTCTCTCTAAATCTTTTGAAAGATGGCTACTCTGAATGTTGTGAAGATCACTGATAGGCCGCATCCTAAATTCAAAAAACATCCCTACAAATCCCTAGAAGTTGATCCCCTAGGCGCCTTTTCAAGCATTCTGCATGGGGTTTTGCATGTAGAAGATGTTAGGGCATATATTCATGCAAACATTGAGGAATTTGTGGAATCCAAGTTAATGGATATCTATCACAATTAGTTAATAGATGATGCTTTTGAACTCAAACCGCATTACAAGGCTATCCGGGACAAGCATTTTGGACATTGCATCCATTTCCCCTATTTTGTAGAAGATGAATGGGTCCGGTATGTTCTAAGTAGAATGCATGACAACTTTATGTGGTTGATGAGGCCATTCAAGATAACCAAGGATGCCATTAGGGCAGTTACTGGATTGCACTCATCCGGTGGGTTACCTGCTCTCAAATCTGTCAAGAATCAGACAGTGAGTGAGGCAACCGGATCAAAATTTGACAAGAGAGCAATGACTACAAAAGATATCACTGATCTTGATATCAAGTTTCCATCTATGATAATTGGTTATAAGATATATCACTCCAGCAGGGAGAATTCAGTATCCGGAACTACTATGTATACTGCTTATGAAATGCTAAGGAAAAATGCTGACTATGATCTCTATGAACTTCTTCTGAGCCAACTATTAGAAAACTTACAAAGGATCAAGAAGGACAAGAAAAACTGATTCAAATATGGTGGTCTGATATTATG
Source organism: Cunninghamia lanceolata (assembly GCA_027924645.1). Taxonomy (NCBI): domain Eukaryota; kingdom Viridiplantae; phylum Streptophyta; class Pinopsida; order Cupressales; family Cupressaceae; genus Cunninghamia; species Cunninghamia lanceolata. The sequence continues at coordinate 2,293,923 of BSBN01001245.1, forward strand.
TCTATTCTTTTACTTTATGAATGAGCTACCCGGATCCAGTGGTTGGATGTGGCAAAATGACAGACCAGTAGCCATACAAATCAGAGATTATTTGCATGGAATTGGTAATGCCAAGGCATAGAATACAACACTCTGGGGCTACTTCAAGAACTTTTAGAGTATGATGCAAGCCAGAGAAAGAATCCCTCAATCATTAGTTGAAAAATACAAGGATACAGTGTGCTTTATGGTGGACACTGATCAATGCCTAATGGAGGCAGTGGAACCAAGAATAGTATGGATCATGCCAATGGGGTATGAGGTTGATGAGAAAATCTTAGAACTGCATATCCAACATCTGCTAAGTCAGCCCAAGGACCCTAAAGCTGAAAGGTTTGGAACCTACCAAGAGCTGAGTGTAAAAGTTCATATTGAACTAAGACAGCCTGAGATCAAGAGAAAAGTAAGGAGGGAAGTAGAAGAATTTGCCAAGAGGCATGAAATTTCAAAGGAGGCACTTGATGCAAACAGAGAGAAGATGGAAAGGGCAGAGAAAGAAAGGCAAGAAACTAAAAAAGAAAGTGCTCCGATGCAAGCCCCCTCCCAGAATAGATCCTCCAAGAGCTCTGCACCTGCCACCTCTAAGAGCCAAAAGGCATCAAAATCGGAAGTCAAGACATCCGGAAAGGGAGAAAAGAGAACAAAGAAAAAGGCAACAAGATCCTATACAAGTCAGAAGGATGATGAAGAAACTGAAACCGATGAGGAAGTCAAGAAAATGAAGAAGAAGAAGAAGAAAACATCCGGTGAACCATCTACCGCTCAAGACAAAGAAGAGAAGGCAGAGGAATTTGTTGAAAAGCCTACTCTCCACATTGATGATATCATCAAATCAGTCACTGTCGATGGGAATTTGAAACCAATGACTGAGTTTTATGATGATTATAGTGAAACTGATCAGAAGATCTTGCAAGAAGCTACAGTTAGGTATTTAAACATCTACAACAAAGCATTCATTGAAATTATATCTCTGATTCCTAAAAGTCTAGAAAAGGAACTTGAAATAAGAAATAACAATGCCATGGCAAAAGACCTAGAAATCTGGGAGTAGATTGCTATCCAACTCTATCCCTCCATCACTCCAAAGCAAATAAACATGATCTTCAAAGACTGCAAGGATGAGTTCCGGAGCAAAGCCAGAATGAATAAACTTATGCTCAGAGAGATTGATCAGGTGGCTAAAGAGACTAAAGAGATCCTCTGGAATGCCTATAAAAGATTCAATATTCCTATTATAGAGGACTTAGATGATGAACCCTCTACCATGGATGACAAAGGAGAATCTACTGAGACAGTTGCAGAAGAGACAAAAGAGACAAGTAAAGAGAAAGCTAAGGACTTAGATTCCTTTGTTTCGGAAGAGGAAGTTCATGGAGAAGCAGACACCTCTCTTTCAGATCCCTCTGTAGACTCCGGAATTGAAGGAAAAGATAGAAAAGAAGAGAGCATCAATCAAGAAGAAGTGAAGGGAAGAGAAGAAGGTCAAATAGAGAAGACCACAAGTGACAGTGCTGAGGCCTCAGAAGGAAAGGAAACTCTATCTCCGGCAAGAGACACTGTAGAAGCTGTCAAGGACTTCCTGACAAAAGAAATGATGGAATTGGATGAACCGGAGCTACTCCAAGGACCATTCAATTTTGATTCCCTCTCCTCGGTTCAAACCATGAAGATAACATTCTTTGCTCAAGCAAAGACAAAAGAAAAACTTTTGAAGTCTCACATGGAAGACTGTGAGCTCATAGAAATTGCATCCAGTGTATTGGAGAAGATCATGCCATCCTTTCAAAAGGATCTCTCGGCCTCCTCATCTGGTAATCTAAAATCTCTTGTAAATTCTGTTAATACACATTTTGATTCCTTAGAGAAGTCAGCTGAAGAAAAGGTCCAGAAGGAATTTTTGGGAAAAAGATTATCCAAAGTACAAGGGCTAATAACAAATGATAGGAGAAATTTGAATATTGGAATAAAGAGCCTAGAGAATGCTCTTAAAGATGGTGGTGATCTATACAAATTTTGTCTATCTTGGTCCACCGTAACAGCAGGGATCACCAAGAAGGTGAAAGAACAAGAGAGCAAACTATCAAGTTTATCTCAAAGTTTTGATCCTCTCACTTCTTCCATAATAAATCAAGAGTGTCAGACTATTGCAGTCATAAATAAAATAAAGAAGCTTGAGAAGGAAAATAAAAATAGAATTAGCAGGTTAAGTGAACTTAGAGGGATAATTATCCCTAAAATAGAGGCCATGCATGAGGCCCTATCTGATGCTTAGACCATAGCCCAGACCAATGATTCGACAGATCTAAAGAGGGCAGAAGCTTTTGCATTCCTGTTGAATGGTCACATCTCAATTTTGGGTAGGATGAAGCAGAGTTGGGCAACAAAATTTGTCTAGTTAAAGACAACTTTTGCAGATATAATTCAGTATATGTAAGTAAAACATGTATATATGTTTATGTGGCCAAGTATAGATTATTTTTTGGAAATTTTGGTGTGTGGACCCTACCCTTTGCCATTGATGTCAAAGGGGGAGTGAGGACCAGTGAAAAATGTGGAATCTAGCTAAGGGGAAGCTCTGGTAAAAGTGTACATTAAAACAGAGCATCAACAAAGGGGGAGTGTAGTGTGACACTTAGTCATTTTTCACTAAGTGTTGCCATTAATGCCAAAGGGGGAGATTGTTGGCAAGAGACACTGTGTGGCTTCAAGAGTGTTGTCATTGATGGCAACAAAGTCCATCCCACACATCTGCAGGACATGGTGTGTCTATACCAGAAGTCAGATTGAAGAGTATTTTGGTCCGGTGACTAAGAACAGAGCATGTAGCAAGGTCTAACAATCAGGTCCGGATCTCTCAGAGGAAGTATCTCAATAAAGTACAGAATTGGGGAAGTCAAGAGGAGTACCTTGACTGATAGATTCCATGGATTGAGCCTCCGGTGATGAAAGAGTGAAGAGATATGAGCACCTAAGTATTGGGTTCCTGTTTGACAGAGTAGACTGAGGAAGAACTGACCGACAGAGCATCAGACCTTAATCCGGATGAGATATTGATGGTAATAAAGTTTCTTAAGGGATCATTCATGATTGGCCGACATGATCGATGACTTCTATAAGCATCTCTTTGATACGCATCACTTGTTAAGCAAGGATTCAGGCCGACAGACCAGAGTTTGGAAAAATATTGAGTATTCCAGATGCCGACTAGAAAGATGTTGAAATCCTTTGTGCGGATATATATACCAAATGGATTTCGATGAGAAGTGGCGTGTGGTGTATTGTGAAGTATGAAGAAGAGCAGAGAACACTGTGGAAATAGAGATAGAGGCCCGGTATGTGATAGAACATCAACACTAAGGCAGAGGAAGAATGAAGTGCAGTAGATCAGTATATTAAGCTTAACCAGAACTGAATCTAAGCATAGGTGGATGCTTCCCATCAGTTCAAGTACTTGGTTTCCTTCTATAAACCATTGTAGGCAGTGAGCCTCTTGTGAGCAGTGTGCTCGGGCAATGAGCCCTAATTGGCAAGTGCCATTTTGTACTACCATATTCTTTTAATAGAGAATACAATCTTGGGTTAATCACCCCGTGGTTTTTTCCCTTAACAGGGTTTTCCACATCAAAAATATTGTGTCATGTGTGTTGAGTTTATTTTTGCTTCCATGGTTATGTATGCTTATATGATCTGATATTGCATTAATTGTTAAAGAAGACAAGAAAGTCAATTAATTAAAGATAACTGATTCACCCCCTCTCAGTTATCAACATAGCTAACCCCATGAAATTTTGCATTTCATGCACATTCTTTGGCATAGGCCACTCAAGAATAGCTTTGATCTTCGCAGGGTCTACTAAAATTCTTTTAGTTGATATTATATAACCTAGATATTGTATCTCTTTCTGAAAGAAGGTACACTTAGAAAGCTTCCCAAACAAATTATGTTCTCTCAACTACTGTAGAATTAACTGCAGATGCTGCAAGTGCTCTTCCTCATTATTAGAATAAATAAAAATGTCATATATAAACACTAGGAAAAATTTATCCAAGCAATCTCAGAAAACATTGTTCATCAAAATTCATGAATGCAGTAGGGGCATTTGTAAGTCCAAAAGGTAAGATTGTATACTCATAATGTCCATATCTTGTTCTAAAATTTGTTTTATGAATATCTTCATCTTTTATTCTCAGTTGATGATATCTAGATCACAAATCAATCTTAGAGAATATTGTTGCACCATGCATCTGATCAAAAAGATCATCTATATGTGGTAGAGGATACTTATTCTTTATCATTGCTTTGTTGAGCATATGATAGTCTATACATAGACACAAAGTTCCATCCTTCTTTTTGACAAAGATCGCAAGTGCTCCCCAAGGAGAAACACTGGATCTAATCAACCCTTTAGCCAACAACTCCTAAAGTTGGGATTTCAATTGCATCAACTCCCAGTAGTCATACGGTATGGTGCCTTTGAAAATGGCTCAGATCCAGGTATTATATCAATAGATAAATAAAAATCTCTCTTCGGAGGTAATCCTGGAAGTTCATGTGGGAAAACATCCTGAAAATATCAAAGGAGAGGATAGTCCTCCAAGGTTACACTTTGTTTACTAGGATCTTCTATAACTTGTTCCATCTTGACTACAAAAAGTTGACATCCTTTTTGCCTAGCTCTCTTTAGTTGCATAGTAGAGATTGGTTTGATCTTGACTTCTCTTTGTGTACCTTGCAAAAAGACTTTATTTCCTACATCATCTAGACACTCAACTATTTTTGCAAAACAATCGACATTGGCCCTATGTCTCCATAGCCAATTTATTCCTAAGATAACATCATAGGAACCTAGGGAGCTACAAACAAATTCATCTCAATTAAAAAACTAGGGAGATCAATATTGGCTTCAAATAGACACTGCTCTACCTAAGATTTACCTTGGGTAGCATATTCAACTGACCAAGGTTTAGCCATATATCCATCTCTTCTATGAAATTTACTTACTACTCTTGAAGAAATAAAACTTTCAATTGCTCTAGTATCAATTAAAATAGAAATAAGAACTCCAAACAAAGTACCTATTATCTCAATGGTGGTAATTTCTGATCTCAAAATACTTTTCCATCTCTATCAACCAAGCTTCTGCAACATCACCACTTACTGTTCCATCAAACTTGGGTGGCGTCACTTTCTTCATATCTCTAGATAGTTCGTAGGCAAGTATACTTCTCTTCTCTTCTTGAGACTTAGTCTTATCAACATCCTCCCTTCGTTCACTATGAATATTAGGTTCATGGACATAATCATCATCCCCTTGATGTGAGTCCTCTTTTCACCTTCGAATCTACCTTGACCCCTAACTTTATGTTCTAGGTTTCCAAGCCTCTCCTTGGTTTCATTCAACATGGTCAATATCTGATCTAGCTTAGCCATTGGGCTTTCAGAAGGATTTGACTCTCCTTGACTATATACAAGATTTGAATACTCTTTATCACACCTGATATTCATATTAAGTTATAGATTAGAATTCAGAAATAATGCATCACATTAAATCAAAATTCATCAATAAATCTATTCACAAAACTCAGATTTGTGCAAAATAATCTCATCTTTATTATAATTTATTCTAGGTATGATTACATCCTTACTTAAATAGATAACTCAACAAGACTACATGTCACTATTGGTTAAAGGACATTCCTTAGGTTCCTTTTCCCCATCAGAATCCAGTAAAACAAACTTAGAGGGTGGATGTACTTACGGGTACTCTTCCAACACCTATTTTCCTAAAATAGGGGCATCACAACCACACCCAAATGGCATGTTGTGACTAGTAGAAGGTTTACTTGGTTTAACTACACAAGTAGGAATAATAGGTTTCTTGTCCAATTTGTTTCGTTGTTTCCTTTCTAGCCGAATAAGCTTGAGAGTGTTAGCCAAAGTCTTAGAATCTTCCATCCATGCACCCTCAACATAGTTAATATGCTCTTTCAGTTTAACCTCCTCAGTAGGTTCTTTCTTAACCACAAACTTGGGTAAACATTGGGGAACATACTTTCTGATGGTTTTCTTGGTTCTTCTCCATGCCATTCTGGGATAAAACCAATTTCAAACATTAGCCAATCTGTCAAATGTTGACAAGTTTTCTCGTAGTGAGCACCTAGGTCCATGTGTTGAACCCGATAGCTCTAATACCATATATAACATGCCTTCTCATATTACTTGGAATTACACACACAATTTACTAAGAAAGCAAAAGAACATAATAAACATGAGAGAAATATTTTTTTAGCTCTTACATAATTACAAAGAAATAAAAGCATATGTTTTTTGAATTTTTTCAACCTTTAAATTCAATATATTTAAATCTTAGTGAAAAAATTTCACTTTACTTTTAAAAATAAATTGCTTTTAGCATTATGAATAAGTTTGCATCAGTTTTGAAAATCATAAGTTAATCATGAAGTATACTGCATTTGGAATCTTGACATATGCCACTCAAGTTTTGGTGAGTCTTCTGCTACAAAGGAAGAGCATCATCCAATTGCTTTACCTCCAACCATAGATCGGTGATCCCCTGCACACCTTCCTTTCTGGAAGTACCCTACCCTTCACAAAGAGTATAGAAATATGAAACCAATAAGTTGCCATTCGATTCATAGTGTTGTGTCATATATAACACAATTGACCATAAGACTCTAGACAATCTTCTAGCTAAGTATGATCATTCTGACAAGTCACGCCATCTAGACATTGTGAACCGACTAATGCATGCAAAGACAAATGCATCACTTTGGCCAAAATTTCTATATAATAGACATTTGCAATAAATGTAGTCATGTGTTCACACACCTCTAACTCAGCTTGGAAACTATCTCATCCTGCAATTTAACTCGCTTGACTAGCAACTCTAGATATGAAATTTCTTAACTAGACTCAATTCCTAGTCAATTTGACTTAGAATTTAATCCTTAGTCTAAGATATTCAAGCCATATATAGGTTCAAGTAATTTTAACCCTTCAAAGAGTCTCTAGTTGCATTCTTGTAAAAATTAGGGTCTACAACTTCCTGTCATTCTACTCGATGATTCAAAGATTAAGCACTCCTTGTGTTATATGTCAAGTTTTGACTCTATCAAGGAATCACTAAAATTTATCAAAGTACCACTTAGACTCTTTCTAATTTATGCTATTTTAAACTATGGCTTTCTCGACCATATATTATCAATTATAACACATAATAGACTAAAACAAAGTCACCATTGACTTAAGAATTCTAAGATTTCTACCCTTCTGCGTTGATTCTAGGGTTATGACATCTCTGACCCCAATACAATTGTTTAGTAGAAAAAGAGGGAAGGACAATGGAAAGATAGATAAATGGTGTTTGTGTTGATCCTCCTTTCACCACTAAACATTCAAGGACATTCAACCAAGTAGAGAACTCTACTACAGATCTCTTGTCACTTGGAACATAAGGGAAGATTGGAATTGTGTGAATTTATTGTTCAATTAAGTCTAATTATGCTCAAAACCCTAATTTCACAAAATTGTAAACAAATGGACAAATTACGAAAAATGATCACACAGAGTATAAAATGACAATCAAATGCATACCAAATTTTAAAGTTCGATGTGTGGAAAAGTCAGGGACTAATGAGCGGGTGCCCTAGTCCAGTGGATCAGTTTTCTTTGGGATCTCCGAATAATGTCTGCAACATAGTTCTACTGTTCTAGAGATTTTACCGTTTCATAATTCGGAGGACTAATGAGCAGGTGCCCAAGTCCAAGCCCTAGTTTTCTTCTCAGATCTGCAATTCTGACAGTCTGCACTACTCTCCTGTAACTCCACTGCTTTCACTCCCGCAACCTATAACCTACAATCACATAAAATGGGGTTGGGGGTTGTGGTGTTTAGAGGCTTGTCTTAGTCAAGCCCTGGAGAGACATTCAAGTCTTTCGAACACCGTTGTCAGATAAAGAGTGCATATCCCTATGGGATAGAGGCAAAATCTAAATGATAAATGATTGAAAACATAATTGATATCACGTTGTAGTGAATATCTCATGGAAGGAAGATGCTCTTCATGCCATGAGGAGATGGATGCCAAATCTACAAATACAAACATAATAACAACACAAAATACTGCTCTGATACACAATGAATGCCTTGAATCACCTTAACATAAGCTCATAGATCAAAATTACCATCTAGTCTACAAATGAATCACTAATCATGCTTATATATGCAACTACAAACATTCCCGCTAAGAATTTCATAATTCAAACTTGGGATGTCGGCATAGGACCCAATAATGTTCACAAAACTGGCACCTAAAAATAGGGCAGGACTAGGGCACGAGCGCCCAAGTCCTTCCCCCTATTTTAGGTAGGATTTATCATAAATGAACCCCCTAAGTCCCATTTGCCATGAAACTTTAGGGTTTTCTCTTCGGGAGTCACCATTAACATGCAAGATGACCTAAATGCATTCTAAATTTCCTGGGAGCTAAACCTTAAGAGGGAAAAGCCCCCAAGGGGACATTTTCTAACATAACATTTACCTTCCACTTTAATGTATGTATAAACGCAAGGCCAATACATGCATTAAAGTATGGTCAACAAGCACAATAAACATGCCAAGCACGGAGAAGACACACCAATCACAATGAAGACAGTAACAGACACGCAAAACACAGAGAAGAGAGTTATAGTCATGCAAAACATAGAGAAGACAACATTGAAGACACATAAAATACAGTGAATACAGTGAACACAATGATTATTTTCTTTTCTTTTTCTCATATATAAAATGTAGGATACAAGTACAAGGAAAGTAAACACACCACCCAAAATGTAGGAGGAAATCATGGCCACCGGTCTTTAAACTGCATATGGGGCAACAAACATGCCAAACAAATCTTAGAGTGTAGGAGGGACTTATCACCACCAATCTTTAAGACTACACTTGAGAACAAACATGCCATACAAACCAAGCACACCATACAAATCCCAAAGCATAGGAGGGACTCATTGCCATTGGTCTTTAAATTATGCTTGGGAACAAACATGCCATACACACACATGGAAGACATAGAGAAAACACGATAGACAAGCGATGAGGTGTACCTAATTCTAGGTTCACAGCCATCTCAGGCACATTATAGGCACACACCGATGATTGCGCTTCGCCACAACAATCACCGAAGACATGCTTAAGGGTTACGATAGTCTCAGATCCGCTCCCCGCCTCCATAAAGGACTTTAAAAATGACAGGATGAGCACTCTCCTCAAGAAATACACCATCCTCGCTTCCGCAGAGGGCTTAAGATAATAAGGATATACATGATATCCCACCTCCGCAGAGGGCTCAAGTGATTGCAGTTGATTTCAATCTTTACAAACACACTTTGCTAGCATCTAAATCAAACAACTTACCTTATATATGCCCCCACCTTAAGGTGGTTGATATCATGTACCGATATCAAGCACGTTAAGGTAGGAAGAAAACACACAAGGGAACATGAGCTCTCACAAAGCCCATGCCCCCCAGAGGTGACATGTAGTTTACGACCGCCAAATGTTCCCACAAACACACAATTTCCTGTAAGAAAAGGTGTTAGCACCCATATAATCATGATAAACAACAATACATATAATCATTCACATAGAGAGTTGAGGTTATACTACGGATTCGGAGACTGAGTATAGATGTGGGGCTATATCCCAGAAATCTCAAAACTGAGTGTAACCAAGGCAAGATTCAAAGATAAACAAAGTGCATGCAGCAACAGTATTGTTATGGTTTGTAAGTGCGATAAGACAACATCAAGATCACATGGAGTGATTCTACTAGCTAAGCGTCAGATAATATATATTCCAACCCCATCGTCATGTATGGACTTGGTCCATTTTTTGATTTCTCGCTGAAGGGACACTAGGTCCGTATCAGTATAATAAGTTTTTCGTCATCCGCCCGCTAGATAGAAGCACTAGAGGAAGGTAAACAATAAATCAAGAGAGGAGAAACAAGTGCCTTAGGGACAATCACGTAGGAGGGTGCCCCCAAGTCACCAACTGCAACGCTATGTCCGTAAGACACAACACTCAACAATGAAAATAGAGGAGAAGCAATATAGAAGAATGATGATACAAATAAAAGAAGGGTCACAACAGAGGCGGTCTCCCGGTATCCTTGACCTTACAAGAGAATCAAGGGTCATCCCAGGAGGCCTAAACAACACATAACACATCACGGGGGAAACACAACACAGAGGTAAAGGGTTAGAAATACTTACTTGATACCTCCCAATGTTAAGAATATACAAATCTAAGAGGCCACCCTTGAGAGCAACTATAATATGTGCTACAACAAATGTGGCTTAGGGAGGGATACATACACTTATTCACTATCTTCTTAGAAGGTGGAAGAAGTAATTTGTCTTGAGTGATCTCAACATCCATCCATAAGGGATTTAATGTGAGAGACCTTTCCTCATCCACTAATGCTGCATATTTTGAAGAGAGAGCATAGGAATGAAGGGAAGGTAAAGTGTTGTGAGGATAATTGTTGGTGATTGTATCTCCAGTGTTGTTCAAAGAATATGTAATCAAGTTTTTCACATCCTTAGTGATATCTAAGGGACCAAAACATTCAACCAAAGGAAGGGAATCAAGGGTATTTACTTCCTTAGTGATGTCCAAAGTACTTGAATATTCAACTAAAGGAGGAATATTGATAGTATGATCCATAGAGGTTTCATGCACGATGACAAGGAGAGAGTTTTTATTGTTGTTAGTTGAAAGCTCATTGTCTACCCATGGAATGTTCTTGGTTGGAGAGGCTTCTTTATTCACCAATGTTTCATCTTGGCCAGAGAGAACATTGTGATAAAGAGGTGGTGGGAGCTCTTCATTCACTAATGCTTCTTCTTGGCCAAAGAGAGAATTGGAATGAAGGGATGGTATAATGTTAAGAGATGTATCAATGAAATCATCCTCTTGCGTCGAAGTGTCCTCATAAGGAGGAACAACTTTAGGAGAGGGATCATAAGATAAATCTAAGTTATCATCACATAGAGATAAAGTCATCTAGGGCTTCGTCTAACATATTGAATTCATCACTACTAAATGATGCGACATACTTATTGTTATCTATGAATTTAGTGAGCTGATCTAATATCAAAGGATATGTTCCCATGAGATTTGTGAAACTATCAAAATCAAATATATAGCAAAGGATTTCATATGTGGAACACATAGAAATATCAACATCATATATATGTGCAATTTTATTTAAGACTTGAGGATATTCATGAGTAAATTTGGAAAAATTATCAATGTCTATGATGTATGCAAACAATGCTTCCAAAGATGAATAACAAGATGGTTACTTGAAAGGGCTCAAAGGTACCTTAAATGTGAGATTAGTTCAGCCTTTAAACACTTTTCTGAGGTATAAAGAGGTTCTAAGGGACACACGCAAGATCCACAAAAAACAAAAGTGGAAAAAGTGAAGTAATGCAATCACAACAAGGCAAAATTTGCAAGTTTATTTAAAGAGAGTGTATTCAAGTTTTATGTTGAGACACACAATGTGAATTTAAGATAATGAAAGATTTCAAACAAGGTTATCAAATTATGTCAAATGTATGCTTTGAAGTGTATGCAAGATCGGATTTAACGAGTTTTCAAAACTTATGCAAGAACAAGTGCAAAAGTATGTATGAGAATGACCAAAAATGCTTGATTTTTCAAGTTTTTCCAATGCAAATGAATGAAAGGAAAGGTGTTGTGAAGAATTTAAAGAGGGACAACAAATAATACACCTAATAATAGTCCAATGATGTGACAATATATTTCACAACACACTTTTAATGCAAATCTAGGGTGATGACAAGTCAAAACCTAGTGAAAATGTGCTAAAATATGTAATTTTTCAACAATTCGCAATGCAAATGAGTAAAATAAGAGGTGTTGTGAGGAAAGTTGTGATGGATAGAAGATTATAACAGTAATATCAGTCACCTAATATGATAAAATCCATCACAACACGCCTATAGTGCCAATCTAAGTCAACCCTAGTGGAAATATAGCTAAAATACGCAAGTTTTCACAATTTTTCAAGGGTTTTCAATTTTTTTGTAATTTTTCAAATGCAATAAGATGAAAAATGAAATGAATTTAAATCTGAAGTACAACACTCAGCAAGGTGCAAAAAGTCCAAAAACACGGGTTCACCAAAATGTTTAGTAGAAAAAGAGGGAAGGACAATGGAAAGATGGCTAAATGATGTTTGTGTTGATCCTCCTTTCACCACTAAACATTCAAGGACATTAAAATGAGTAGAGAACTCTACTATAGATCTCCTATAACTGGGAACATAGGGGAAGACTAGAATTGTGTGAATTTATTGTTTAATTAAGTCTAATTATGCTCAAAACCCTAATTTTGCAAAATCATAAACAAACAAACAAATTACGAAAAATGATCACACATAGAGATATCAAATGACAATCAAATGCATACTAAATTTTGAATTTCAGTGTGTGGAAAAGTTGAGGACTAATGAGTGGGTGCCCTAGTCCAGTGCCTTAGTTTTCTTCAGGATCTCTGAATAATGTCTGCAACACAGTTCTGTTGTTCTGTAGATTTCACCGTTTCAGAATCTGAAGCGCTAATGAGCAGTTACCCAAGTCCAAGCCCTAGTTTTCTTCTCAAATTTTCAATTTTGATAGTCTGCACTACTCTCCTGCAACTCCACTTCTTTCGCTCCCGCAACTTGTAACCTACAATCACAGAAAATGGGGTTGGGGTTGTGGTGTTTAGAGGCTTACCTCAGTCAAGCCCCAGAGAGACATTCAAGTCTTCCAAACACCATTTTCAGATAAAGAGTGTGTATCCCTGTGGGATAGAGGATTGAAAACATAATTGATCACCTTGTAGTGAAGATCTCATGGAAGGAAGATGCTCTTCATGCCATGAGGAGATGGATGCCAAATCTGCAAATACAAACATAATAACAACACAAAATACTGCTCTGCCACACAATGAATTCCTTGAATCACCTTAACAAAAGCTCATAGATCAAAATTACCATCTAGTCTACAAATGAATCACTAATCATGCTTATATATGCAACTACAAATATTCTCGCTAAGAATTTCATAATTCAAACTTAGGATGTCAGCATAGGACCTAATAACGTTAACAAAACCAACACCCAAAAATAGGTCCTGACCTAAAATAGGGTAGGACTAGGGTGCGGGCACCCAAGTCCTCCCCCCTATTTCAAGCAGGATTTATCATAAATGTACCCCCTAAGTCCCATTTGCCATGAAACTTCAGGATTTTCTCATCGGGAGTCACCATTAACATGCAAGATGACCTATTTCAGGTAGGATTTATCATAAATGCACCCCCTAAGTCCCATTTGCCATGAAAATTTAGGGTTTTTTCATCGGGAGTCACCATTAACATGCAAGATGACCTAAATGCATTCTAAAGGACCCGGGAGCTAAACCTTAAGAGGGAAAAGGCCCCAAGGGGACATTCTCTGACGTAACAACAATTAAGTATCAAATACCCTTGATCCCGAAGTTTGTAATAAGATAACATGAATATAATAACCCTTAGTCTACTCTCGACCACTTGGGCAATGATCGAATACACAATTCTCAATTTACGTATAAACATAGAATACGAGGTTTTATCCTTACTCGTATAAAATCATTATGAATACCATCATTAGCATAAGCACTCTTGATTATATTCAATCTTTCAAATATGAATAGGTTTTGAGTCAAGAATAATAAAATAATGTTTTCAACCTAATTGTCTCTTTTCATATACCAACTCTAGATATAGAAAGGTTATAAACTCATGTACATCATCCTTGCATATAATGAATATACTTGTCATAATCGAAGAATACATATATCTTAATATATAGTATATTTAGGGTGTTTCATTGTTATCTATAACATTTCTATATACTGAAGAATAAGTGAAACATATCACTAAGTCTTTGATAGTACACAGTGTCACTTGTATATAGATATCTTGGAAAAGAAATCCTATCTCTGTCCAAACTTCTACAAGCTTACTTCTAAGTTAAAACTATAGTCTTTGACAAGTTTAGTCTCAACTTTTAAAAACATTTTGTCTTGTTATACCACTGAGGTAGTAAAATAAATCGACAACTATACTAAGTGTTCGAGAACTCCTCATATCTTCATAGATCAATCAGCATATGATACATGGTTATCTGACATACACTCTATTGTCTACAGACTTAGACATAAGTCTACCAAAAAAATATACATATACATTCTCTTATGTCTGTTGACTCTATGTAGACATGGTAATGTTTTAACAAAGTTTTTGTGTTCAGAGGATATCTAATAGAAGTGAAAAGGATTCTACACAATAATCTACTATTTAAACTATACTATTTGACAACAAAAAGAAATGATATAAGTCTATCTTGACTTGGGCTTTATAGTCTCTTGCACTCTAAGTGTGATTTTAAAACACAAACAAAGAATATTATTCTCATCCAAAATTATCTATGTTTACACAGTCACTGAGATTATAATCTCACTGATTATGAATCTCTAAGAATCTACATAACGATATCTATGTAAGATTCGACAGAATACATATATCATAGTAAGAATAAAACAATAGTTTTAAAACGAGATCACCTACCTCCACCTTGTTTCTTCTTCAACTATCAGTGTAGTAAACTCTGTATACCCAATGAACACAATTCTCTTAGAGTTTGGTTTTCCTTTGCAAAGCTTTCTAGAATCACAACCCCTTAATTCTGTGGACTCTATAGATAAGAGCAAAGCTCTCTGTGTTAGCAGAGCTCATTCTTCTATCTCCTTTTCCACGTATTATCTACTTTATCTATAATCTCAAAATCCTGTTGACACTCTGTGTTATCACTGCTCTCTTACAATATCAATGCACTACGATGATATAGCCTTTACAAGGCTCATCTTCTCCCTTACCGTAGAGATTCTTGCCAAAAATAGAGCCTGTAATTGCTCTTCATGGTGCAAATAGTGCGGTGGTGGAGTGATTGGTAATAATGACCACTACCCACTTTAATAAAGAACTCCCCCATACTCTCAAAGCCACTGTGAGATAAAGGGGTCAAGTCTCCAAAACTCAACAAGAAGTGGTTGCAATTAATTTGCAATTATGCCACTCTATTGAGAAACTCGTTTTCAACAAAACTATAGGTTTAAACTAATTATTTATAATATATATATAACAATGTAATGTAGATGCATACTAGGTAACTTACGTTGTTTACAAGAACTCGACAAGATACGAGAATGGAGTCGAGGTATTCTCCCCCTCTCTATCTTGCATAAACACCAAAATAGATGGGTCATCATAATGGAATTTCAATTGGAAATTACCAATAATGAATTTGCTTAACCCTAAATAAATATTTTCTCTTGAATATAACTATATTCATATCACACAAGAGTTAACGACTACCAACCATTCCTCATTAATAATCATGCTATCTTGATTTGGTTTTATGATAAAACCTATGCTTAATGGAACTTGCCGATAAATCAACAATTGTCGAGTCGAAACCAAACTTAGACCAAATGGGTTGAACACAACTTACCAATCTCTATGAAAATTCACTAAATGGTGCAAACACGAGACTTAGATGGCAACAACCTATTCTTATCCATATGTCTATTCACTTCTCTTCGATGATGCTCTCCCTCTCTTTCCCTGAGGGTGGAAAAGCCATTTTCTTGGTTACAACTTACAATCATTAAACTAGGATTAGTGTATCATTAGTCAATTCATAAACCTTATGAATAAATAATCTTGAAAACATATAATTACATGTCTAAATTCTAAACATGTAAACATAAACTTATGGTATCATTGATTTTCCTGACATTTTCACTTAACGTCAAATCATTAAATCATGCATAATCAACTAATAATTACGTGCAAGTAAAAAGTAAAACATAGTCAAAATTTGGGGTGTGACACTTTGTTTTCATTGCTCATCTTATTTTATTGATAAGTTGTATAAGTTTATTTTGCATCCCTAATTCTAAACATAATAGTAACACTAATTCTATTAACCCTGATGTAAGATGGGAAAAGAGAGGCCTAATCAATCATGAAGTAATTAGATCAATCTTACCTCATCAAACATTGGAACACAAGCCACTTACGACTTTAGGCTTAGTTGTTGTCCCTAGAGAAGAGCCAAGATGTGGTTTGGTGGGGGATTTGTTTCTTTGTTGTAATGATTAAGGATTGATGACAAGTGTGTTGATTAAACTATGTAATAAGAAGACCTAATTAGCTAACTGAGTAAATGTGGAGATAATGGTTATAGAAAACGGGAAAAAGGAGCATAATAGAAATAAGCAGATCAAGAAGAACCTATCACCAGAAGCATGGGTATTCAGAGCTAGAAATAGATGTTGGGTGCACTAGTCCTAGGGTTTATGTACAAACAAAGGTCTGTGTGACAATCTCCGTCCCTGTATCCTTCAGCTTCCTGTCACTCATCGATATCTAAAATCCTCAATTTGGATCTACAGACACAAGAGAGGAAAAATAGTTATGTTGTATAGGGGCTTTCCTTGGTCAAGCTCTGTGCTGGTGTTCCTGATGAATGTTTGTCATTAATGTCAAAGGTGTTCACAGTGTTTCAGGAACATATGTGCTTCACAGTGTATGCTGATGGTCTTAGTTCATGATCTTATTTCAAGCTTCATTTATCAATCACAAGCGTACAAGAGTTGATGATGATTACAATAAGGAATTGATTGGAAGCTATTCATCTTGGTCCCTCATTCTTCAGCGCCTTCAAGAGTTCACAAGAGTTGATTCTTTGAAGGTAGGGTTTGTATTGCTTCATGCTTACCTCAGAACATCATGTTTCTTGTTACAATGTCTTCAATGCTTTGGGTCTTCAACAAGGAATCTTCAATGTATGGGTTGTCATGTTCATGCTCCAAAGATAAGTTACAGTGATCAGAAGCTATGCTTTGAGTCTTCAATTCATCTTGGTTGTCTTCATTTGGTCTTCCCATGTGTTCTTCTTGACATGCTCTTCATGATGCTTCAATCAGGAGTTCAAGTTGCTGTCAAGAGATAGATTGATCAAAGTCAAGGTTGTATAATCTTGCAGGGTCAGTGATACTGCAGTAGTAGTATGACGTTGTAGTGGTATTATGGTGTTGGAGGATGTAAATTTTATATCCAAGTCAAAAGATTCTATTAGAATGTTGTATAGTCTTAATGTCCTAAAAGATTTTTCTATAAAACCCCAAGGTCAAATTGTTTTAGGGTTTGAAATCAACCTATAAGTTCCTATAGCCCTAAAAACAAGTTCAAAACCCTAAATGTCTTCCAAAAATGCTAGAATCTAGGTTTAAACCCTAAGGATCTAAATCGTCATGCACTTTATTATAATTTAAAGGTGACTTATAATCATCGGTTACATGTTCACTTAAGTGAACACTTGAGGGATCAAACACATCAGTTTGACTGGCCCCTACCTCCATGGCAACCGGTGCTCCCTGATACCAAATAGGAACTTGGGTGGTAAAAATCAAATCATTGGATGATATTTAAATAAGACTTGGGCGCTAAAAAGGCATTCGGATACCAATGGTCATCCCTATGCAGTTGAATTTGACGGGCAGTTAGAATATATGAAGCCCTAACTATTTGTAACAAGTGTTTTAAATATCTCAGAGGGCCAGGAAAATGGATATCTTGTTGTATGTGATAAATGGTGATATGAGACTTGGTCAAGGAGATAATAGAGACAGAGACCTATTCGTGTATATGAAAATTGGAAGATATAGTGGAGAAAAACAAGGGTTTTTGGTAAAGTGAAAGTTGTGTTATCCCATTTTCCTCTGCCCAGAGTCAAATGGTTAACCTAGTATTAACTTGAAAATCCTTTGGAAATGTTCCTGTAATGCTTAAAGTGCCAAATTTCCTAAAAATCCTTGCCTAAAAAACCTTACCATTGGAAAGAGCTTGAAAAAATAGACGGGTTTGCTTTTTACATCACCTTGAAATTTGGCCAAATAAAGAAGTTATTCATGGTCAAAGTTTTGGTCAACATACAGTTCAAATGTTCATTTGGCGGGCTTACAAATCTCTATCGGCCTTAGAAAATGATGAAAAAAGTAAGTTGTATGCATTTCTGAATGCATATCGGGATCAAAAGATGCATGTACATTTAGGGAATCTGTTGCAGTTTCTGAGAATATTCCCAGTTTGTATATCTGGTCGCATGAAGGATGCAAAGAAGTATACAAGGCGAATATACATTGAAGATTCCCCAGAATATTCTGCGCTTGCATATCAAAAGGATTGAATTTTGCTTTGTATGTTTGCACATACAAGCGACTATATATAATGAAAAGTATACATTGTGGGTATATTCCATCGAGATTCCTTGTTTGTATGTAAGGGAGTTTGTATATTGTGTTTGTATATTCGACATACAAAGGTGCCAATATACATTTGCTACAGTGCAGTGGGGGAACATACAAAGTCACCGTAGGAGTGCATATACGAAGGCCAATGTATGTCATGAACAGTGCATTGTATATATGTGGCTTGTATATTTACACATACAAGGTAATATACAAGGGGGGAAAGCATGCAAGTCAAAGTGCAAAGGTAAAAACAGTGTAATGTATATTGGCAGGATGCTACAGTGGCTTGTATATGCGATTGTATGTTTGCACATACAATCGGAATATACAAAGGTTAACATACAAGCCTGACCCGATTGCATTTTTAACTTGTTTCATAAATTTTCAGGTCCGCCTTGTATGAAGGGCGATTGTATATTGCGATATACAAGTCATAGATACAAAGGATACATACAAGGCGGACTTGAATCGAAGATCAAATTCAGCATATTCAGGTGTCAGGTCCGCCTTGTATGTATAAGTGTTTTGTATATTTGCATATACAAAGAAATGTATAAAGAAAGAGCGATACAAGTTGGACCCGACAGGGCAATCAAATGCAGCTAATGGTCATTTTGGGGTCCGTGGCTTGTATGTTTGCAGATACAAGGAGATGCAAGAGGTGGGGTCTGCCAAGGTACAAGTGCTTTGCATATATCTTTTGTTTGTATGTATGCTTGTATGTTTCGATATACAAGGGGAATATACAAAGGTTAACATACTACTGGTGGGGTCCGCACATATAAAGGCAATTGTATGCATATACAAATTTGAAAATACAAGGACGTTTCATAGGCCGATGTACAAAGTGCTTGGGAATATACAAAACAGTTGCAGAGAAGGTTTTTGGATGCCGATTGAGGCAGCAAATTCAAGAGATATATACACAGATGCAAGGCGACATATACAAGCGGTTGACTGAAACTTTGACCGCCCGTATCTCCTCCATCCTGGTGAATTTTGACATGTTCTAAGAGGCAAAGATGCGTATTTTGGTCCCCTCTTTCATTTGGCGGGCTTTTCAGGGGTTTTCTCCCACTTTCAAATTTTAGATTTGGATTTGCATATTTGGGCCAGCGTGACATTTCAGCAGTGACAGCTGCATATTCAGCTGAAGATATTTGTTGCAAATCGATGACTCTGCAGACCACATTAAAGATGAAAAATATCTTTCATCTGCCCTATTTTTAGATCTTTTACACCATAACTTCAGGCAGATAGACGTCCCTTCAGCAGTGGTATTTTCTGATAGCGCCCATGGGCGAGGATTTATTGTAACCGACTGAAAATGTAAAATGATATATATACATGAAAAAATAGATGTAAAAGGGTTGGTTGTTCTTCTGGGCTATTCTTGGCAATGGCTACTGGCCTCTATAATCAAAAGCTGGTATTTTTGCCTCTCTCTTATTTTTTTTTGTTTGTACTGTGTCTGCTCTTTTGGACCTCTCTAAAATTGATATGAATATGTGTAAGCCTTTCCAGCTATGAGATTATTACTGTGTCTATTCAGTTGCAGCCAAACACATTTAAATCTGGTGTATCACTTAGTTCATTTTAGCATTTCATTTCAGTATTCCTTCTAACCCTTTTCCCTGCAAGCATTAGCACTAGGTTTAGATGATTTTCTCTGAGCATTAGGATTAGAAAGAGGAAGCCAGCCTTCTCTGGAGGTCTGATCTCATTTCACAAGGTCCCACACTTCGAGATCATTCCCATGTTACTCCAGATTGCTGAGGTTTCACAACTCCAGCAAAGGGTGCAAATCTGGGTGATAACAGTTTTTGGCATGC
This sequence comes from Cunninghamia lanceolata, assembly GCA_027924645.1. Classification (NCBI taxonomy): domain Eukaryota; kingdom Viridiplantae; phylum Streptophyta; class Pinopsida; order Cupressales; family Cupressaceae; genus Cunninghamia; species Cunninghamia lanceolata. Next base: position 2,314,251 of record BSBN01001245.1, read on the forward strand.
CCAGTGGGACAAGTTCGATGAACTTCTCATCAAGATGCTAAGAGACTTGGTGTTTCTCCTTGTATTACAAGCCTTCAGAGGCAACATTCAACACCATGGCGACTCTATTGAACAAATCTACTGGTGAAGGTAGCCCAAGTACCTGATAAAATTTCATCAAAGGTCAGGATTTTGGTGATTTTCCTGGTCTATTCGGCTTCCTGAAGCGTTTCAATCACTTGGCGACTCCCTTTCTGGTATGTATCCAATTTTTCTTTGGTTGCAGCCCTTTTCGCTCTATTTCTGACATTTCTATGATTATCCAGCACTTAGATGCTACAAAATGTCAGAATTTTATGGGAATCATGGCTATTCCCCTACCCCTAACTCAAATACAGGTTATTGGCCCCCATATCAGCAATACCAGGCCCCAAATGCCTCTATATTTATGTCAAATAGCTCTTTGCCTCATTATGATCAGCCTTACCAGCAAGAGCATTTTCAAGCCAATCCTACTTATCCTTGTTTGCAGCCTATTTATACCTATAACAAGCCCTGTGAAGCCCATTCTACTCTAAATCAAATGTGTAACCTCCCTAGTCAGTCCCAAAATGATCCTGATTTGGGTAGCATTAAGAGTTTGTTAATGGATTTCCAAAGGCAAATTTTAGAAATAGATAGAGAAGCATAGTATAACAGGCAGCAAGAGGAGCTTGCAGATCAAGCTTATTTGTCAGAGCAGGAGGCAGAAAATAGGAGGGTGTATGAAGCGGAATGCTTGAACATGCAAATTACAGCTAAGGAGAAACAAATGAAATAGTTGCTTGCTCCAGAACAAGAGCTCAAAGTAAAAAGTTTCTCTCCTATTCTATGAAAAAGCCTTAGACTTCTCTATCATGGCAACCTTCTTGGACCGAGCATCCTAGTTACAAAATACCAAACCTTGTAAAGGCCAATCCTCTCATACCAATTCAAAATCAGGCAGAGGAAACAGTTGTAGAATCCAGGCCTATCATTATTCCAAGTTTCAAGTAGCCTTCTACCTTTAAGGTTCCAAGTTGGAAAGAGCCATCTTTTTTCCCCTGTGAAGACCCTCCACCAAATATACAAATGGAAACATGCTCTAGTTTTCAGCTATCAAATGAAAAGCAAAACAGGCTTTTGTCAACTCCTTTTCAAAAGTTGGTAACTCAATCAACTACCTCTTTCCCAAGTCCATTCTTTAAAGAGCAGGTTTCCAGTTTCAGAATACCAAGCTTCAAGCAAGATGAGTCTCCTAAGTCTCCTGAATTGAATATTCCAAGTTTTAGAGGGTCTCATCCACTGAAGGAACCTATACTTAAACAGGAGCAACCTATATGTCTACAAGAGACAAAGCCAATTTCTCAGGTTTCTTTGTCAGATCAGCCTTCCTGTCCTTCTACTATCTGTATGTATCTGGGTGGACCCGTTGTCTACCAAGATAATTGGGAAGATGAGCCAAAAGAAGAGGTGGAAGAAGCTAAAACTAATAAGGAACAATTTGTCCCTACACTCATAGAGAAAAAATTGTTTGAACCTATTGCACCTATGAGCATTGTTAAAGTCACTTCAATGATGGATGATGCCACCCTACTTCATGAGCTACCTGACTATGTTGAAGATGAAGAGAGCGAGCAGCTGGTTGTGGATATGCAGCAACAAGAAGCACTGAAAATAATGATAGATTGCTGCAGGTTGAAGCTGATATAGCAAATGAAACTCTACAGGAAAAGGCTACCTCATTGTTTGAGCATTTGCCTTCCTTTATTGAAGAAGAAAGGCTTGATTTGGAGGACACTTCTTTGAGTAATAATGGGAATTTTGAGCTTGGGCCAGCTGTTTGTAAAGGTTTTCTAAGAGCTAATAGCTTTGATGAGCTTATGGCTGCCCTAGTAAAGGAGGAGGTTTCATTGACCATAGAGGAGGAATCAACATGGCAAACTATCATGCAAGGTGAAAATAATGATATCATTTCTAAGCTTTCAAATTGTCTTATCTCTTGTCCAACCTTAGCCATGAACCAGGACAACCATGAACAAAAGGCAGAAAGGTTTGAAGAATGCAGGCATGATAACATTATATCAGCCTTCTTGGGTTCTTTGAAGGAAGAAGGAGAAGGCCATGAGGTCTCAAGTCAGCTGTTTCACACACAAGCGCAAAATGGGAGCAAGGTGGAGGTCATCATCATGCCAAATGAGGTGCAAGAAGAGAAAAAATCAGAGCAAAGACATGAGATCAAACATGTTGATTTGCATGTCATTTCAAGGGGATGCCCAATCAGGCATCTAGCTCAGCTGGAGACATATCAAGAGGAGTCACCACTTGTCATGCTTACCTCTAAGCATGAAGTTGAGAATCAAAATGAGTGGGATCAGCCCATTTATTCACCACAAGTTAGAAACATCAACAATCAGTCTAGGTGGATAGGTGAGTTTATCTCCACTTTGAAAGGGGTGTTTTATCAATTTGTCATATGTACATTTTCCCCTTACCTCTTTTTAATTGCTCACATGCATGAAGAACATTGTAAATTGTTAAGGAAAGGTAGTTACTTTCAAGAACCAGTTAATGGCTTTGTTTAAAGTCATGTCTGACTGGTTAGTTTAGGATTAGAATAGGTTTCATTTTTTTTTTAGTTTTCTCTTTCCCTAAGTGCTTCTACACAGGCTGTATTGTCATTAGGAGAATGCAGGCCCCTTCCCCTTTTTGTGTTTTGGAGGTAGCTTCCAATTTTCTAGCATGTTTTAGACTTGACCCCATGCCCAATGGATGCTTAAGGCCACTAATCTTATGTTTAGCAGGCGAATACCCCATAGAGGTCGCCAAGAATGTTATCCCATTTTCCTCTGCCCAGAGTCAAATGGTTAACCTAGTATTTCCTTGAAAATTCTTTGGAAATGTTCCTGTAATGCTTAAAGTGCCAAATTTCCTAAAAAGCCTTGCCTAAAAAACCTTACCATTGGAAAGAGCTTGAAAAAATAGATGGGTTTGCTTTTTACATCACCCTGAAATTCGGCCAAATAAAGAAGTTATTCATGGTCAAAGTTTTGGTCAACATACAGTTCAAATGTTCATTTGACGGGCTTACAAATCTCTATCGGCCTTAGAAAATGATGAAAAACGTAAGTTGTATGCATTTTTGAATGCATATCGGGCTCAAAAGATGCATGTGCATTTAGGGAATCTGTTGTAGTTTCTGAGAATATTCCCAGTTTGTATATCTGATCGCATGAAGGATGCAAAGAAGTATACAAGGCAAATATACATTGAAGATTCCCCAGAATATTCTTCGCTTGCATATCAAAAGGCTTGTATATTGCTTTGTATGTTCACACATACAAGCGACTATATACAATGAAAAGTATACATTGCGGGTATATTCCATCGAGATTCCCTGTTTGTTTGTAAGGGTGTTTGTATATTCGACATACAAAGGTGCCAATATACATTTGCTACAGTGCAGTGGGGGAACATACAAAGTCACTGCAGGAGCGCATATACAAAGGCCAATGTATGTCATGAACAGTGCATTGTATATATGCGGCTTGTATATTTGCACATACAAGGTAATATACAAGGGGGGAAAGCATGCAAGTCAAAGTGCAAAGGTCAAAATAGTGTAATGTATATTGGCGGGATGCTACAGTGGCTTGTATATGCAATTGTATGTTTGCACATACAATCAGAATATACAAAGGTTAACATACAAGCCGGACCCGATTGCATTTTTAACTTGTTTCATAAATTTTTAGGTACGCCTTGTATGAAGGGTGATTGTATATTGCGATATACAAGTCATAGATACAAAGGATACATACAAGGCGGACTTGAATCGAAGATCAAATTCAACATATTCAAGTGTCAGGTCCGTCTTGTATGTATAAGTGTTTTGTATATTTGCATATACAAAGAAATGTATAAAGAAAGAGAGATACAAGCTGGACCCGACAGGGCAATCAAATGCAGCTAATGGTCATTTTGGGGTCCGCAGCTTGTATGTTTGCAGATACAAGGAGATGCAAGAGGTGGGGTTTGCCAAGGTCCAAGCGCTTTGCATATATCTTCTGTTTGTATGTATGCTTGTATGTTTCGATATACAAGGGGAATATACAAAGGTTAACATACTACTGGTGGGGTCCACACATACAAAGGCAATTGTATGCATATACAAATTTGAAAATACAAGGACGTTTCATAGCCCGATATACAAAGCGCCTGGGAATATACAAAGGAGTTGCAGAGAAGGTTTTTGAATGCTGATTGAGGCGGCAAATTCAAGCAATATATACACAGATGCAAAGTGATATATACAAGTGGTTGACCGAAACTTTGACCGCCTGTATCTCCTCCATCCTGACAAATTTTGACATGCTCCAAGAGGCAAAGATGCGTATTTTGGTCCCCTCTTTCATTTGGTGGGCTTTTTAGGGGTTTTCTCCCACTTTCAAATTTTAGATCTGGATTTGCATATTTGGGCCAGCGTGACGTTTCAGCAGCGATAGCTACATATTCAACTGAAGATATTTGTTGCAAATTGATGACTCTGCAGACCACATTAAAGATGAAAAATATCTTTCATCTGCCCTATTTTCATATCTTTTACACCATAACTTCAAGCAGATAGACGTCCCTTCAGCAGTGGTATTTTCTGACAGCGCCCATGGGCGAGGATTTATTGTAACCGATTGAAAATGTAAAATGATATATATACATGAAAAAATAGATGTAAAAGGGTTGGTTGTTCTTCTTGGCTATTCTTGGCAATGGCTACTGGCCTCTATAATCAAAAGCTGGTATTTTTGCCTCTCTCTTATTTTTTTTTGTTTGTATTGTGTCTGCTCTTCTAGACCTCTCTAAAATTCATATGAATCTGTGTAAGCCTTTCCAGCTATGAGATTATTACTATGTCTATTCAGTTGCAGCCAAACACATTTAAATTTGGTGTATCACTTAGTTCATTTCAGCATTCCTTCTAACCTTTTTCCCTGCAAGCATTAGCACTAGGTTTAGATGATTTTCTCTGAGCATTAGGCTTAGAAAGAGGAAGCCGGCCTTCTCTGGAGATCTGATCTCATTTCGCAAGGTCCCACACTTCGAGATAATTCCCATGTTACTCCAGATTGTTGAGGTTTTGCAACTGTAGCAAAGGGTGCAAATCTGGGTGATAACAAGTTGAAGGACATTAATAAGGAGGTATAAGTGTATTTTACCCTAGCATTTCTTTGTTCAATGTTTGGATGATCTAAAGTGTATTGCAATGTCTTGCAATGTCTGTGTAAAGAGTCTTTTTCAGAGAAGATTGATGTTCTTTTGTTAATATTGGCATATTGATGTTACAAAAGGAAACTTAGTCAAGTTATTTGGTGTGATCATTGTGATACATAAGTTTATCTAATTCATTTTGCAGAGAAGGATAAACAGATTTGCAAAAGTTTTTCTGACATGTCTTGCAGGGATCATGCTTTGTCCTATGTGATCATTGAGAAGTGATGCTTAACAGAGGGATGCAGAGTTGAAGAGTAATGACTGTTTGAAGACAAAGAGACTGGTGCATTCAGAAAATCTGACTCTTGTGAATGAGATTTGTATGCAGAACACAGTGCTGATCAGAATTGAATACATATTACATCATGACATCATTGTGGTAAGGATTTCATCCTCATTGTACTATCCTTTTGTAATCTTGAGAAGGGAGACATGAGTTATGTGATAGAGTTTGTTTGTAGAGAGATTATCAAATTTGTATACAAGGAGAGATAAGGGTTTGTATGAGCATTGGGATTATAAATGTTGTTGCTATGTAGAGAATCAGGGTAACCCTTGAGTCAAGTTTTCTTTCTAATATTCTTGTATTAGCCAGTGAGGTAGTTGTATATGCTAGTGAGGCACTTGAATGTGAGTGAGACAACCATTTTTCCAGTGAGGCTTGCTTGGTCAGTGAGACCTATTTGTATCCAGTGAGGCATGTTTTTTATTAAGCCAGTGAGACATTTTTCGAGTGGTTTTTCATCCCTATGAGGGTTTTCCACTCATTAAAAACATGTGTTATGGTTCATATTATTTGTCTTTGTATGTGTATCCTAATGCTTTGTTCTTAAGGTCCTAATTCATACTATTCATTGTCATACTTATGCATATGTGTTTATAGATCATTGAAGTCTCCCTCACTCTTTGTCTTGTAAGTTAAAAGGTGCAAAAGATTTTAAAGTTTATAGACCACTTATTCACCCCCCTCTTAGTGGTCCTGTACTCCAACAGTTCCCACCTACACAAGAACAGATGATAGAGAGAGTGCATGTTTGCGATGAACAAAGGTAGATAACTGATAAATATTGCAGTAAACAAATATAATGAAATGAATTCATCATGAGCATGAAACCCTAGTTGGATTGGTGTCACAACACTAGTCACACACTAGGAGATGTTGGAGAAGGAAGACAGTTCCTTGAATACCTGCAAGGGTTAGTGAAATAGAATTAATAATATTTCACAAGTAGAGAGTTTCAGAATTGTAAAGAGAGCTTGTTGATAGATCAATTATGTATGTATATCCTTGTATCACTTGTTGTCCTACAAAATGGGGGAGAGAGATTTGTATATGTAATGTCAGAAATTGTCCTCCTGAATGGTGTGGTACAATTTCCCTTGGTTTAGCTCCTCGCTTTGGTGACCTCTCAACCTTTTTTTTTTCTGACCTTCTCAAAACCCTAATTGACTAAGTCTAGTTGCAAAATGTTCACTTTTTGAGGTAACCTTTTGATGGAACTTGAAAAGGGAATTTGAATTATAGGTCCCTGGGACCCCCAAAAAGTAGATTTGAGTGGAAATTGGGGGCTTGGACTTGGGCGCCCACACCCTAGTCCTCCCCTGTTTCCTGGGATTTTGAATTTTGGCAGGGTGTTGGCTCCTGCCGTATGCCTCGGGATTCCATTTTCAAATTCTTGATTTTCGTACAATATCGAGACGTTATTTCAAAATTTGAATTTCCCTAAAGATAGATATAAAAAGACATCTGAAAATCATTTTAACATACACAATTCTTATGCAAGCTTTATGCCAAAATTGCCATTGAAGATCAGTGACTTGTTGAAGCTCTTGAAAGTATTTTATATTTGCTATCATGGAGACAATGGATAGAGATTAAGAATCAAGGTCTTGAGACTATCTTGCTCTTCCTAGGGTTTGTACACCCTTTGCATGATCGGGAGAAGGGTTGAAGCCTCCAACATCGAGCTTGGAGATCCTCTGTGGACATTGCTGATTCACCTTCTTGTTCATGCAAGTCTTCATTTGTTTTCATCTCCTTGAGGTGAAGTTATATGTGTTTATTGATTCAAAGCAAGTTGCTGATCTTCTCTTGATTAAGACATCTAGGGTTTGATATTTCTACATACACATTGTTAGGTTTACACACTTCTGCAAATCTTTATCTTTGTCTATTGTTGAGGTAGAAATACCAAAGATGGTTCTTGACTGAGGCAAGCTCCTATATAGCCGCAATATCTTTCTCCTTCTTTTGTAGGTGCAGATTGTATTTTGCAGGTTCCGGCAAAAAGAAGCTACAGAAAGGAGGATATTGTGGGTATAGTCATCACAGACTTTTGAGTTTTTAGATTCTGACACCTGCGGGACTAAAGAGCGGGTGCTCTAGTCCAACTAGGGGCAATTTCCAGGATCTGGAAGCCATTTGGGAGTCCCAAATAGGCTGTGCAAAAGATTTCCAGTTTCAAAAACTTTCAGGACTAAGGAGTGGGCGCCCTAGTCTAGTCAATCCTCAAAATCTAGGTGCATGGTCTCTGAAACTCTTTCTTTGGATTTCTGTGATCAATTTTGCCTGTTTCATTACCGATTTCAGAATATCTCTGATTTAAGGCATAATTAGGGTTTACTTGGTTTATGAGCAAAACACTTAACAAAACCTTAGTTAGGCTCTTGAGATCAGATACCGTGAGCATAAGGGATAGACAAGCAACTCATAGATTGACCTCACACTCAATCCTTGTTCTCCCAATGTTTAGTTTGGTGAAATAGTAGTCCTTAACCTAGTTGATACAAAGCTACAATTTTTCCACTAAACAGTATATATATGAATCCCAATTACTTTTCAGAAGAGTTGTGTTAGGCCGATAAATGTGTGTCGTTTAATGTAACAAAGCTGACACTTTGAAATATTCAAATTTATTCAGAGCTGAAAGAGCAGGACTCGGACATTGGGCGCCCTAGTCATACCTAAATTAGCTCTTGAAATCTTAGCAATCAAGGGATTTATCACTATTTCTTATCCAGGTGTTAAAATAGACACTTCACAAATGGAGATAAACATACATGCTAAAACATGTGCTAAACCTAGTGTGAAATTGTAAGTGGTAAAAATTTATGACACTAAATTTAGACCCCACTTTAGTGAGAGTATGAGCTTACGTTCATACTCACACTAAAGTACAGAGAAGACAAATCTCTTCACCAAACATTGAAGACTTAGAATGTCACTAAGTTGAGAGAAGCGGCAATCCCCAAGCTTAGGTTTATATGAGTTTGCAAGGCTTAGATAAAGATGTTACATACACACATGACACATAGCAAAGATCACACATACATATATGCACATAGTAAACATGAGATGAGATCGAATATTAGATGTTAGAACAACTATGTTTATCAAAATAATATGGTCAAATCTAAACATACACGAAGCATACATGGAAAACACAAACATACAAGGTATGATTCTCAGGCTAGCAAGCTGCATTATGCTAGGAATCAAACCAAAAACACACATCATGAGCCATAGGCTAGTAAAATTTGTTGCTTAATAGGTGGTCATGAATGTGTGGCAAAATGAAAACATCATAGGCTAGTAAGATCTGCAGATTTACTAGGTGAGTTCCATGTCAACAAGTAGGAAATGAAAACATCACAAGTTAGTAATTTTAGGAAAGGTGTCTCAACCTTGTAACTACAAAAGATTTCTATTCTTCCCAATTTTGGTCTTTTCGAATACCCTTTATCTTGAAGAATGGTTTAGAAATTTCAAAGTTTCTAAAAGGGGCTAAAAATGGCAGGGCTTACTATTTTTAGTAACTCTAAATTTTAGCACCAATGGACCTAAAATTTTCCCAAAAGGTACAAAACTACCAAGTAAACATCTTGGGTGAGTTTTGATTCAGGATCATACCTGGATTACAAGATATTAAAGTTTTTGTTTTTTGAAACTTCTGGAAAGGTTTTGAACTCATATTTGAGGCACTTAAAGGTCCCTAAATAACCCAAAAAAATTTGTAACTCGAAAAGTGGAATATAGTGCGATAGATCTCTTCATGAGCTTTCTGACACATTAAACAGTTTGTCAATTGGACACACAGATCAAAAGTTATGGCCTTCGGAAGTTGGGCCTCCCATTTTGGGAAATGTGAAAATGTGTTGGAAACTTAAAAGAGTTGTAAAGGGGAGAGTTAAACATGTTGGTGTGTGATTTGACACATCACAAGGCATATTTGATTGGAGATAATTTGGGCACCACTTTTGGGTGGTTTTGGCTCATGGTTTTGTAATTATCGTTGACAATTTATTGTATTGTATCTCCTATATATCAAGATCTTGCGATGGAGATTGCGTGTAAGATTCTTATAGATGTTGAGTTGCTTGTAGATCTTTGGTTGGTTATACTCTTGTGAAAGCTTTCTCTATAAGTATTTTATAATATTCTTCATTCCTAAATAATATATTGGGCAACATTGGAGTGTGGGGTTTTTCTCTCGAAATGGTTTCCCCAAGTAATTAATGTATTGTGGTATGGTTGCTATTTGTGTTTATTTTTGTAACTATTTTAAAGATCTAAAAAGTTATGTACATCCCTCTATTGTGCCTTGCACACATGCCCCATTATTCCAAAATGGGGACCCCTCTTTTGCTTTGGCTTGGAGTTTCAACCTTTCCTCCTTATGATGATGAGAAAGTGAAATGGTGCTTAGAATGCAAGATTTGTTCCAAATTTGGGTATTTGGCATATTTGAAGTTGTCTGATGCCTTTCATGATTGATTTGGAGGAGTCTTAATTAGTTTTGTGCTTAAGAAATGGACATTTGTTGCCTTTTTTTTCTACTTCTGCTTGGGTGTTTCCCTACTTTTGGGTGGTAATGGGAAAAAGATCATGTCATGATTTAAATCTGGAGGGTTAAGGTGAGGAATCCCCTTGGAAAGCATTCCATTGGTAAGACAATTAAAAATAGAGCAACTTTGTCTTTTGAATCATAGCGAAATTCGAAGAAACAAGAAAGTTATGGCCGATCAAAGTTTGGTCAACGTGGATATGGATTTTACCCATGTAATATACTGATCTTCATTTTAACATCTGGATCCTTATGAATATCCCTATCAAAGTGACGGTCTGTCAAATTTATACCTAATATGAACTTTGTAGCTCCATACGTTAAGTCCCAGATATTTTTACATGGATATATCCCTTCGAGATATTAATCCTGAGATATCCATGTCCTGATTATGTCATCATTCCTCGTCTTGAAGTAATAGGTTGTTTGTGTTGACATCATCTGCATGGATATTTTGTAATTGCTTAATAGCCATATCCTTATGCCCTCGACATATTCGGATCCCAATGATGCCATTTAAACTTCACTTATATAAACAGCTAATGTCATGTGGATATTAGTTCACATGGATATTAACCTTGTCGAATATCCTTACCTTTACCAAGCATCCCAATCCTAATTACGTCACGTCATCTCAATCCATATAGAGTTTTAACTTTGTTGATGTCATATGAATATTAGCCTGCATGGACATTAACTTTTTGAAGATCCACATCCCACTTTTAATATCCATGTCTACATGACGTCACTTCGACTTGACTCAACACAGAGGCCATATCCTGATGATGTCACATGAACATTTGTTCACCTAGATATTTTGCACTACTAATATCCTGACCTTCCAAATATCCATGCTCTTGTCCAACCAATGATATTGGAACACACATCCACATGGATATCCCAACCTGTCCTAAATAGAATTGAAGCTCAATAGTATATTTTCGGTCAACGATGGTTGACTCGACCCTCTTGCTAACCTCATATGGACATATCCACATGGATATATATCTATATTGACATATTTTGAACTTGATATTCACATCTTGAATATCTATATCCGTGCCTCCTCTCACACTTAATGATATGCATAATTTCCTGTAGGATTATCAAATGCAAATAATTAAAATATGTATGTTTGTTGCAGGATATTGGAGCTAATTAAAGCTTGGAGAAGGTGTCAGAAATAGTTTACACTAAAGTGAGAACCAACTGCAATAGGATATATCTGAGGATGAAGCACAAAGGAGCTTGTTGGAGCGATCATGAAGGATGAACACCCAGAGATACAGTGCTGACCCAGATGTGAAGAATCATCATTTTATCAACCAATTTACTATTGTATATGCAAAAGGATGTTAGTATGATGTCCAAGGTGGTGGATATAAGTTCCAGGAGCTAGAGCATTCAAGAAATCAAGCCTACATCAGTGTTGTTCCTGCATATCCAGTTCAATGTCTGGGACATGTTCACAGTTGTTCTAGTAGTCCAGTCATCAAAAGTTGAATCCAACAAGCATCCAATTGGATATGCCTTCATAAAAAATGTGCCACATACTCATCTTGACAAGTCAACTCATTGGAAAAGTGATTTCTCTCACTAGACAACTCAAAAAGTTGTTATTTTGTCTTATTCTCATGAGCTAAAAAGTTGTAATTTTGTCTTTTTCCTAGAGGACAAAAGCAAATACAGGATTGTAACTACCCACTGACCAAAATTAAATGCCATGTAATCTGGACCATTGGTGTTGAATTAATCCTCACCACCTATTGAAAAACTCAGTATGGTGCCTTGTCTATAAAAGGACCATCATTTTCTTTCACTGTAAGTAAGATTTGATGTTGAATTGCTGAGATTCCCAAAATCAGATTAATACAAAACTTGAGTTTTGCAGGTTGCTGGAAATTTATGTTCGTGTTATCTCTTTTTGGATTTCATGGTTCATGTCAATCTGAAATCAGTGAAATGTGCTACTACAATGATGGATAAGTGTTAAGATATTTGATGAATGCCCTGGTTCATACTATTGGTGCTTGTTGAGTGTAAGTTGTTGCGCATAGTTAGATTGAACTCTATTTATAAGCTTAGTTTGATTACATTTCAGTAGTTAAACTGCACCATCATTTGGGTGTTTAATGAATTAATGTGATTTGAAAATCATGAGATTCCATTGATGATAGCATTATTTTCTGCAGCATTGTGGTTTGTTAACCTGGTTAAATAGGAAATGGTTTATTGAGGGTATTTTGTCTATCTGCAGCATATTATCTAGCTGTGATTTGTCACCTAGGTTTCAATCTCTTTCTTAACCCTTAACCTTTTGTATTTTCTTTACAAACATCTATTAGACTTAGGGTTTTAAGAAACATTCACATTGTAAACTTGCTGGAAATGTCATAGGGTTTCTTGCACACTTTGTTGTCCTAGTTTCATAAACCCTACCATCGCATGTAAGTCCCCTTTGTTGGTACAACCAAATACATATCCACTAAGTTATCCTGAGAGCTAAGACCTAGCTATATAAACCTTGGGGCATTCCTATCTGGGATAGGATTCCTTTCAAGAGAGGTGAGATATCTTGTATCTTACCTGCGTTGCTGCATGCTAAAACACCATCAATAGAATTGGTGCTAGAAGGAGGGTTGGACTGAGATTTCGATGCAAGCTTTCAGTTTTGGTGGTTTATTCCACATGCTGGAATGAATTGACTATTCAGGGGATTAAGCTCCAATGGATACACATAAGGATTTCAGACATGATATCCCTTCATTCTTTAGAGGACTATCAAAACAGTCATATCATGAAGAGAACTTCAAAGTAGATATCCCACTTTTTAAAGAAGTGTTAGATAGGCAGATCAGAGTGAAGTATCCCCCATTAACATTGCTTGATTTTAGTTCACCTCTGGTCTGCATTGTACATCCTAGAGAGTCACATGACAAGGTTGATTGTTTAACTTTTCTCCAAAGATTGGATCTGCATTTAAAGGGATTGCTTCATATTTTTGAAGGTTACAAGCCTAAAGCGGGATATATGCATGACAGACATATTCAGAGTAAGACAATGCATGGAAAATCTACAATACGGATGGATGCATATGCATGTGGTCGTGTCTCAGTTGGGCATACCCAAAAAGTTGAGATTGTAGGAGCTGTAAATCCACCATTCATAATTGATCATAGTCAAATGGATCGTCTGCACATTGGAAAAAATGAAGTCCCTCCAATTGTTCATATCAAAATGAGAAAGATGATGGTAGGAAATGCATGTGGTCTACAAGTCACCCAACTAAGGAGTATACAATCCCTGACTGGTTAAAACCTAGTTTTGAGTTGTAACATCCACATTCTAAAAACATAGTAAAAACTAAGAATTCATCATAAAGTAAATTTACAAGGTAAAAACAAGATAGAGAAATTTTTTTCTTTTATTCAACATATAGTCGAGTAACTACAATTATAAGATATCTCATTACAAATTCAATAAACCATATTATCTTTCTCAAGTACAATGTTTACAAATATAAATCAATTATAAATACCTGAATCAGATAATGTTTTACTTAGTTTCAATAAACACAAGTCTCAGAGATATACTGCATCTGAAATTCTGACATCTTTATCGCAAGCCTCAGCATGTCTTCTGCTAGAGAGAGAATCTTTCCAGTGATTAACCTCCAACCACAGACCGTCGGTCTCCCGCACTCCTTCCTAACTGGAAGTGGCCCTAACCTTCACGAGAAGTATAGACCAAGGTGACCAGTGGTAATTTGCCTTTCCGAGTACATAGTGTTGTATCTTACACAACTCTATCTATCATACAACTCTAGATACCCTCTAGCTAAGTATGATTCCCGATAAGATGTGCAATCCAGATACAGTGAACCGACAATGCATGCAGAGACATATGCATTACTATGGCCATAGTTTTCAATATAATTTGACGTTTGCAATAAACGATGTCGTAATGTTCACCCACCCCAACTCGACTTGGATACTATCATTTTCCTATAGATCGACTTGGTCAATTACGTTTAACTTATGAAGTCATGACGTTTTCATTAATTTAGACTTCCTGACTCATACATGATTTCTTTCATTGTCTATAATCCATAGACCTATTCAATTTTCTTTCTTTACAAGGACTCTCATTGCATCCTTGCAATACCCGAGGTCCATGACTTATTGTCTCATAATAGATATAAATAGATTAATTATGACCAAGATGATAACCTTACCCAGGTTAAGCAATATAGTCTAGGAATCTAATTCCCTTCTTGCAAGTAAGAGTACTTATACATAATCAGGCACTTGACCCTTCAAATCATGATCTAAATAATGATCTCACTGTCTTATTATAATAATTACCATATCAAGGTTAAATTTAGATTCAATTGATGAGTTTTGCCTAACTCAAACCTAGTCTTTTTGACTTAGGTGCATTCACAAGACACTGTCATTACTCTACGAATGTTATAGAAAGACTATTCATTCTTAAGTATCTCTCATTGCATCTACGCAACATAAGAGATTCACCCCTTGTCGACAAGTAATAGCTTAGAGAAGTTGTGATAAAAAGGTATAATGAATTAATGTTTGACTTAACCATTTAATGGTACCTCTTGCATACTTGCAATACCCGAGGCTTAAGACTTATCTCTCAAGTCGATTTGTAACCAACAAATAGCTTCCTCTAGCTAAGGTTAAACATTGTCAACTAATAGCAAATCTCTTATCAAAAAGATAGTTATGAACATTTAATAAATTAGGGTTCGTGACCCTTAATGTCTACTCACATGTATTGACTAAAATAGGTTATAACCATAAGAGAGTCATCAATAATCTTTACCCCTCTAGGTTGAAGTAGGGTATTTATTTAACTTATCCCAACCCAAGGGAAGAACAAACAAACTTTTCTAAGAAGTAAGAGTATCGTAAGAACAATTATCTATTAGTCTTCTTCCGACCAAAGGATCAAATATACCTTTCCATCTATGATTGGATCATTAACACGTCATTACTTACAACATAAAGTTGTTCTATCAAATTCTATATAGGTTTTCAACCCAACTCTAAATGTTATCCCCCGAGGTACATATCACCTTATGACAAGAGTCAAACTATCTTCATATCTAGGGTTCGTACTTCCTCACTAATGTTCTTTTTGTTATAGCTATCAATTTCAGAAAGAACAAGGCATTTAGAAAAGATGTCACCCTACTAGGTTATCTTAGGGTTTTTGTTCTTCTCTATTACAAAGAGATCTCAAAAATAGGAAACCCTTAATTTCTAAAGGAGTCTAGATAATGACTAAGATTGATTAGCTAATAATGATATACAAAGACTAATTCAAATTGATGTCATCCTAGCTTTAATATTTGAGTCGTTTTTCACATACTTCATACCCAAAGTATCTAGAACTTATTTGTTCAATAACGGGTGCCCATTTGCACATAACAAAGTATATTTCCATTAGGTAAACTTGGTATTCATAGCATGATTTCTCTTGACACGGTAACTAACCATGGTACGAGTATACTATACCTGTACTTAACAGATTATGATTTCACTTAATCATTAACCTTTTGAGCATGTTAATATGAAATAATTCTTCTGATCCTAGGAAGGTCGTCTCTTAAATAAATCAAATGGTGTCGTTTCTAGTTTAAAGAAAATAGATTCTTCAAACATATCACAGACTCATTTAGGAATGAATCTATAAAGATTAAGAATTATACACTTTGACTTCAATATGACTTCCACCATCTTTTCAAAGTATAAACCTATGAGTATCCTACAATTCAAATTTACTAACGAATAAACCATTTGCCAACATAACTAACAAAGGTAAAACATTCTCATCAAAACAACGCCTCTAAACTCAGTAATAACTTTATCCAAAGCTATCTACTCTTCATAGACTTAACAAAATTCAACCTTTTGTCATTCAAATAATGTTAGCTAAGTAGTGAAATAATAACGTTTAAAGGTCGAGAGTTCATGAAACAATAAAACTAGTATAGCAAAATCTTAACAGAACTTTACGAAGTATCAAGAACCTGGCTTCGATAAGTCTTAGAGGATCCTCCCAAACGACTGTGTTCTTCTTCCACCGCTTTTGATTTTTCCGCGTCCTTGTTTTCACCCCAACTAATCCCTCTGTCCACGTAGTCTCACACCCACGAGAGGTTTAAGGAATACGCCGGTAAGAAAAACTATTTGAGATGGAAAACATCCCCCTTTTGTGATCCCATCCTGGGTGATTTTAATGCTTATGCATAAGAGCCTATCGACTCTTTTCCCCTGCGCACCGAGATCCCTCTCCACAAATCTTATCCACCACCGAAAACACCACCTCTCTGGTATCAATTTCTTCTTCACTGAAAAACAACCTTCAAGACTCTCACGGTGAAGAAGCATCCTCCCATTTATCTCTCCAGTTTTCAGTTTCTTAACAACATACACTACTCGACTCCCCAGGCCGCGCACAACGAAGGAGAAGAATGGTCTTTTTCTACCGTTTCTTATTTTTAAACCACAGCCAAAACTAATCCCTCCTTTTTCCCTCGACTCATCATGAGTCGTTCCATTATGGACGTCCCCCAAAAAGGTCATTATCCTCTTCCCGTTTCAGTGACGAATCATTAAAACAGAGGCCTAAATTTATTCTTGTTTTTGGCATGTATCGTTGAGGGTTCATTGTAATCTAGTACCAGTCCTCAATTTACAACGACTCCCTTTCTGCCCATTGAAATGATCTCCCCCGAGTTAAGGAGGGATGCTGCTCCTCAAATAGTTATACCTCCCCCACATGCCACTGTTATCTCCAACATATAAGGCTGCGAAGGGTTCTTTGATGGACCACTACAATAGATGAGTACGTGGTCAATAAAAACTACCCACTCAATAACAATTTTCCTAAAATAGTAAAGACACCTTACTAGGCAGCGAGCATTAAGCCACTAATAGCACATAGATCATCAAACGAATCAAGTGGTGTTCATGCTTTAGAAATACCGCTCAATTGCTTATAATGAACTCACCACTATAATATTTAGTACAACTCTAATTGAGCCTAACCACTCTTGTCCACTCAGAGTTGGTTAAAAACAAGTGCCCACAAATCGTGGACTTCTCAATAAAAAAAAAAACATGCACTCCTAATGAAGAAAATGTGGGCAGTAATTGCTCCCTAAAAGATTAGAGATTCCCTCTTCGAACTTCAAATTGGTTCCGTCAACAGACAAGAATGAAGGAGTTCCTCAACATCTACAAAAATATAACTATATAATTTAGCATATTCCTTTACATTACGACAAAGGTTAAAACACACCTAGGTCTCTAATTTGACGTCCGTCAAATTTTCGTAAAAGGAGATAACGACATACGATTGAAGCGCTTTACGACGATAAAGATGACTTGGGCGCAAACGCAGAACAAGACTCAAGATTTCGTTTAGATATCACATAGCTTGTGAAAAACCTCTGCCTGAAGTTGCTACAAACTCCTCTATTTGTCCCTTTTTGATCACTAAGGATTTCAGATGATGTGAATGGGTCGAGTTTACCTCCCCATCACAATCCGGCGACAATATTTGCCATCTAACTTGATGGAAACGTCTTGACATTTAAGAGGCGACAATAAAACCTCAAGTGACACAAGAAGAATAACACAACCATTTTACGTCTATGACGTTGTTTACTTTACAAACGACTATGTTGACTCACCATCGACTTGACTAGATGATAAACAAGATATCGACAACCTGTCGATTAGATTCAAAAGTAACTAGCAAGACAAGACTTACCTCATACGACTCATTGGTTCACATTATCGTTTAACACTAGACTCATTTGGCAAATAGACCACTTGTATTTATCTCTCTTCTCGAAAGATACTCTCTCTCTCTTCTCTGAGAGTCGATAACCTGTAATCCTGTTTTCACTTGTCATCAAATAATAAGAGATCAGTGCATCATTATTCGATAAATTCAACTAGTAAATCAAATCTCATCATATAGATATTAAATCAACAATAACATAATCGTTTCCATGATTTCATAAATGATATTCAATATAATTCCATGTCATATCCTGTCATAAGTCTATAACATCTCAACAGATTTACTTATGCCCAAGTAAAAAGTAAAAGTATAGCAGGTCAGAAATTGGGATGTAACATATGCTTCCCCTAAAGATTCATCGTCCTCGATGATATAAAGCATCAAAACGCAACTTAAAAGCATATTCATTGTTTAATTGCTATCAGCATAAAGTAAATGAGGAAATTTCTGCTAGAATTCATGGTAATTTCTTTCCCCATGCAAAACTATTCTATGCATACTGGTCTCACTGAACCTTACACTTCATAACCACTATGTTACACAAGCATTGCTTGTGATCTTCAAATGTTTCAGAAGCTTGACCATAACCTTTCCTAGGTTCTTGTACTTTCAAAATCATTCGGAGGTTATAATATTCATATATTTCATAAATATATTTCTCATATATAAATCACAAAAAACATGTTACCTCCTGGCAATAATTCATAATAGATTGATTCTAGAGATCAATAAAATTTCTAACCTTAAAGTTTTAGAAAGGTCCTTTATGCTTAGGACCTGGTTTAGAATACATTCCATTCTTTAGGAAACGTTTTCAGGGGATTAACCCTTAAAAGAATTTTCCTTCTCTAACTGAGAATTGTCTTGGTGTATGCTTAATCATTAATGTAGCTTTTCTATTCATTATCCATTTCCTCTGATCTTTCTTGATCAGTTAAAGCTTTTCATTCATTTCTAATAACATTTCTGGACTAATGCTAATCCTACCTTCTAGCTTACCCAGCTTATAGGAGTTCGGCATCTTTCTGTCCAATGTTTCAATTCAAGCCATCTTAATAGCAAAAGTTAGGTATTGTCAAAGATTTCACGTGATAAGTAGTCTCCCTACTTGTATTGCTAATCCATGCAGCATGTTTTGGAACTATCTTTTAAAACATGGTTAACTTCCTTAGTTTAACCATCTGTTCACAAGATAATAAAAGTATACTCTTTTAAATTTCAGTCCTTAGCATAGAGAACAAATTTGCCAAAAGCTTGTCATTACACGTGCATTTCTATCTGAGATAACCTTCTCAGGAAACCAAGTAGTCTAAACACATCTTGCACAAAATGTGTGCTAACACTGATGCTCCATCAGTCCAATCCCCTGGTATATAATGTGTTACCTTTGAGAGTTTATCATCTCAAAGTGTCATCGTGTCTTTTCCCAGACATAGAAAAACTTCATACAATATCCATGCAAACAACTTGCCATTTCCATTCTAGCATGTCATGCGGGTACATCAATCCTACAGGAATTGATGTTCTACTCTTTCCTCTGGCACTCTAGACAAAATGCTACAAATCTCATAACATCTTTCTTTATTCCTTTCAAGAATTAAAGAGGTTTTATATTTGTTAGTACTTGGTTAACCCTAGATATTCCGGGTATGGTGGAGTATGAACTTCTTTCCATACCAGTTTTCTTATTTCAGAAGAATTAGAAACACACATTCTTTCTCCGAAACTCAATAGTCTATGAGACTCAATATGAAAACCTATCATACCTTGAATCTTCTAAAATTTTACCTCAAGAGTTTGCTTAATTTACTCATCATGTAAAGGTACAGCCCTAAACCATCTCCTGAGGCATCAATTCTTCCCTCAAACTGTCCTTCGGAACAGGAATTTCATATCATTGGTGCTATTTGTAATTTCTCTTAACCACTAGAGAATCACCTGCACATAAGGATAAAGTTCTCCTTCATGCTCAAAATAAATAAGTATATCTTCCTAAAGACTGGAACAAACAAGTCTAAATAATCTCTAAAACACACTATTCCAGAGTTTCATGAATGCAACAAGGCATTTGTACGTCCAAAGGACATCACTGCAAACTCATAGTGCCCATTCTTATCCAAAAGTCATTTCAAAAGTATCCTCATCCTTCAATCTAGATTGATGATATATCAATCTTAAATCAATCTTTAAAACTTAACAACTCAACCCATCTAATCAAAGAGGTCATCGATACATGTGAAAGATATTTGCTCCTTATCGTGGTTTTAATGAGCATATGATACTCAATACACACTTGTAGAGTTATGTCCTTCCTCTTGTCAATGATATCTAATGCGCCCAATGGTGGAATATTGGATCTATTCAAACCTTTAGCCAATAGTTCTTATAAAGGGACTTTTGATTCTATTAATCCTATAGTTGTCATAAGGTAAGGTGCTTTTCTAGGTAACTCATCCCAGAATTCTAAGAGGAACAAGATTTTCCGTTGATTCAATCACTGTTCCATCAACTTTGGCGGTATAACTTTCTTTTCCAAAACATACTAGGTATCTCCTTAGTTTTAAACATGGTTAGGATTGCTCCAATTTGATCAAGAGATTAACTAGTGGTTTATTCTCTTTTAGACTTTCACCCTGGTTTGGTTCTAGTATGATACATGCTCTCATTTTCCTCATACCAGATAATTAAGTTATCTAATAGTTTTTCTGAATCTAAAGCAACTCAAAACATCAACACATATATTTATCTCATAATAATCCAAAGATTGGTATAAAACATTGTCATCTTTATTATAAAGTATTTAGGAGTAACCACATCCTTTTTAATATAGTTGATACGACAAGACTATATGTCACTATCGTTTTACAATTTTCTAGTTTAACAAACATAGAGGGTGGATGTACACACAAGTACTCCAACACCTTTTTCCTAAAACAGAAACATCACCTCAACGTTCAAGTGACATGTTGTAACTGGCTACAGTTTACTAGGTTTTACTACACCAATAGAAATAGTAGGATTCTTGGCCAGTTCGAAACGTTGTTTTCTTTCTAACCGAATACGCTTAAGCGCATCAGAAAAAGTCTCTGAATCCTCCAGCCATGCACCTTCAGAGTAAGTAATATTCTCTTTAAGTTCAACCTCCTCAATAGGTTTCTTCTTAACCACTAATCTAGGCAAATGTTGGGGAACAGACTTCCTAGCTATTTTCTTTGTTCTTCTCCACGTCATTCTGGCACAAGAAAATTTGAACATTAGCTAACTACGTAATGTTGACTATAGGTTAGCACAGTGGACTCATAAGCCCTAGTGTCGAACCTGGTAGCTCTGATACCATATGTAACATCCACGTTCTAAAAACATAGTAAAAACCAAGAATTCATCATAAAGTAAATTTACAAGGTAAAAATGAGATAGAGATTTTTTTTTCTTTTATTCAACATATAGTCGAGTAACTACAATTTTAAGATATCTCATTACAAATTCAATAAACCATATTGTCTTTCTCAAGTACAATGTTTACAAATATAAATCAATTATAAATACCTGAATCAGATAATGTTTTACTTAGTTTCAATAAACACAAGTCTCAGAGATATACTGCATCCGAAATTCTGACATCTTTATCTCAAGCCTCAGCATGTCTTCTGCTAGAGAGAGAGAGTATCTTTCTAGTGATTAACCTCCAACCACAGACCGTCGGTCTCCCGCACTCCTTCCTAACCGGAAGTGGCCCTACCCTTCATGAGAAGTATAGACCAAGGTGACCAGTGGTAATTTGCCTTTCCGAGTACATACTGTTGTATCTTACACAACTCTATCTATCATACAACCCTAGATACCCTCTAGCTAAGTATGATTCCCGATAGGATGTGCAATCCAAATACAGTGAACCGACAATGCATGCAGAGACATATGCATTACTATGGCCATAGTTTTCAATATAATTTGACGTTCGCAATGAACGATGTCGTAATGTTCACCCACCCCAACTCGACTTGGATACTATCATTTTCCTACAGATCGACTTGGTCAATTATGTTTAACTTATGAAGTCATGATGTTTTCATTAATTTAGTCTTCCCGACTCATACATGATTTCTTTCATTGTCTATAATCCATAGACCTATTCAATTTTCTTTCTTTACAAGGACTCTCATTGCATCCTTGCAATACCCGAGGTCCACGACTTATTGTCTCATAATAGATATAAATAGATTAATTATGACCAAGATGATAACCTTACCCAGGTTAAGCAATATAGTCTAGGAATCTAATTCCCTTCTTGCAAGTAAGAGTACTTATACATAATCAGGCACTTGACCCTTCAAATCATGATCTAAATAATGATCTCACTGTCTTATTATAATAATTACCATATCAAGGTTAAATTTAGATTCAATTGATGAGTTTTGCCTAACTCAAACCTAGTCTTTTTGACTTAGGTGCATTCACAAGACACTGTCGTTACTCTACGAATGTTATAGAAAGACTATTCATTCTTAAGTATCTCTCATTGCATCTACGCAACATAAGAGATTCACCCCTTGTCGACAAGTAATAGCTTAGAGAAGTTGTGATAAAAAGGTATAATGAATTAATGTTTGACTTAACCATTTAATGGTACCTCTTGCATACTTGCAATACCCAAGGCTTAAGACTTATCTCTCAAGTCGATTTGTAACCAACAAATAGCTTCCTCTAGCTAAGGTTAAACATTAACACGTCATTACTTACAACATAAAGTTGTTCTATCAAATTCTGTATAGGTTTTCAACCCAACTCTAAATGTTATCCCCCGAGGTACATATCCCCTTATGACAAGAGTCAAACTATCTTCATATCTAGGGTTTGTACTTCCTCACTAATGTTCTTTTTGTTATAGCTATCAATTTCGGAAAGAACAAGGTATTTAGAAAAGATGTCACCCTACTAGGTTATCTTAGGGTTTTTGTTCTTCTCTATTACAAAGAGATCTCAAAAATAGGAAACCCTTAATTTCTAAAGGAGTCTAGATAATGACTAAGATTGATTAGCTAATAATGATATACAAAGACTAATTCAAATTGATGTCATCCTAGCTTTAATATTTGAGTCATTTTTCACATACTTACTTCATAACTAAAGTATCTAGAACTTATTTGTTCAATAACGGGTGCCCATTTGCACATAGCAAAGTATATTTCCATTAGGTAAACTTGGTATTCATAGCATGATTTCTCTTGACACGGTAACTAACCATGGTACGAGTAGACTATACCTGTACTTAACAGATTATGATTTCACTTAATCATTAACCTTTTGAACATGTTAATACAAAATAATTCTTCTGACCCTAGGAAGGTCCTCTCTTAAATAAATCAAATGGTGTCGTTTCTAGTTTAAAGCAAATAGATTCTTCAAACATATCACAGACTTATTTAGGAATGAATCTATAAAGATTAAGAATTATACACTTTGACTTCAATATGACTTCCACCATCTTTTCAAAGTATAAACCTATGAGTATCCTACAATTCAAATTTACTAACGAATAAACCATTTGCCAACATAACTAACAAAGGTAAAACATTCTCATCAAAACAACGCCTCTAAACTCAGTAATAACTTTATCCAAAGCTATCTACTCTTCATAGACTTAACAAAATTCAACCTTTTGTCATTCAAATAATGTTGGTTAAGTAGTGAAATAATAACGTTTAAAGGTCGAGAGTTCATGAAACAATAAAACTAGTATAGCAAAATCTTAACAGAACTTTACGAAGTATCAAGAACCTGGCTTCGATAAGTCTCAGAGGATCCTCCCAAACGACTGTGTTCTTCTTCCACCGCTTTTGATTTTTTCGCGTCCTTGTTTTCACCCCAACTGATCCCTCTGTCCACGTAGTCTCACACCCACGAGAGGTTTAAGGAATACGCCGGTAAGAAAAACTGTTTGAGATGGAAAACATCCCCCTTTTGTGATCCCATCCTGGGCGATTTTAATGCTTATGCATAAGAGCCTATCGACTCTTTTCCCCTGCGCACCGAGATCCCTCTCCACAAATCTTATCCACCACCGAAAACACCACCTCTCCGATATCAATTTCTTCTTCACTGAAAAAAAACCTTCAAGACTCTCACGGCGAAGAAGCATCCTCCCATTTATCTCTCCAGTTTTCAGTTTCTTAACAACAGACACTACTCGACTCCCCAGGCTGCGCACAATGAAGGAGAAGAATGGTCTTTTTCTGCCGTTTCTTGTTTTTAAACCACAGCCAAAACTAATCCCTCCTTTTTCCCTCGACTCATCATGCATCATTCCATTATGGACGTCCCCCAAAAAGGTCATTATCCTCTTCCCGTTTCAGTGACGAATCATTAAAACAGAGGCCTGAATTTATTCTTGTTTTTGGCATGTATCATTGAGGGTTCGTTGTAATCTAGTACCAGTCCTCAAGTTACAACGACTCCCTTTCTACCCATCAAAATGATCTCCCCCGAGTTAAGGAGGGATGCTGCTCCTCAAACAGTTATCCCTCCCCCACATGGCACTGTTATCTCCAACATATAAGGCTGCGAAGGGTTCTTTGATGGACCACTACAATAGAGGAGTACGTGGTCAATAAAAACTACCCACTCAATAACAACTTGCCTAAAATAGTAAAGACACCTTACTAGGCAGCGAGCATTAAGCCACTAATAGCACATAGATCATCAAATGAATCAAGTGGTGTTCATGCTTTAGAAATACCGCTCAATTGCTTATAATGAACTCACCACTATAATATTTAATACAACTCTAATTGAGCCTAACCACTCTTGTCCACTCAGAGTTGGTTAAAAACAAGTGCCCACAAATCGTGGACTTCTCAATAAAAAAAAACATGCACTCCTAATGAAGAAAATGTGGGCAGTAATTGCTCCCTAAAAGATTAGAGATTCCCTCTTCGAACTTCAAATTGGTTCTGTCAACAGACAAGAATGAAGGAGTTCCTCAACGTCTACAAAAATATAACTATATAATTTAGCATATTCCTTT
This sequence comes from Cunninghamia lanceolata, assembly GCA_027924645.1. Classification (NCBI taxonomy): domain Eukaryota; kingdom Viridiplantae; phylum Streptophyta; class Pinopsida; order Cupressales; family Cupressaceae; genus Cunninghamia; species Cunninghamia lanceolata. Next base: position 2,339,220 of record BSBN01001245.1, read on the forward strand.
ACATTATGACAAAGGTTAAAACACACCTAGGTCTCTAATTTGACGTCCATCAAATTTTCGCAAAAGGAGATAACGACATACGATTGAAGCGCTTTACGACGATAAAGACGACTTGGGCGCAAACGTAGAACAAGACTCAAGATTTCGTTTAGATATCACATAGCTTGTGAAAAACCTCTACCCGAAGTTGCTACAAACTCCTCTATTTGTCCCTTTTTGATCACTAAGGATTTCAGATGATGTGAATGGGTCGAGTTTACCTCCCCATCACAATCTGGCGACAATATTCGCCATCTAACTTGATGGAAACGTCTTGACGTTTAAGAGGCGACAATAAAACCTCAAGCGACACAAGAAGAATAACACAACCATTTTACGTCTATGACATTGTTTACTTTACAAATGACTATGTCGACTCACCATCGACTTGACTAGATGATAAATAAGATATCGACAACCTGTCGATTAGATTCGAAAGTAACTAGCAAGACAAGATTTACCTCATACGACTCATTGGTTCACATTATCGTTTAACACTAGACTCGTTTGGCAAATAGACCACTCGTATTCCAAGGTCTATATCTCTCTTCTCGAAAGATACTCTCTCTCTCTTCTCTGAGAGTCGATAACCTGTAATCCTGTTTTCACTTGTCATCAAACAATAAGAGATCAGTGCATCATTATTCGATAAATTCAACTAGTAAATTAAATCTCATCATATAGATATTAAATCAACAATAACATAATCATTTCCATGATTTCATAAATGATATTCAATATAATTCCATGTCATATCCTGTCATAAGTCTATAACATCTCAACAGATTTACTTATGCCCAAGTAAAAAGTAAAAGTATAGCAGGTTAGAAATTGGGATGTAACATGAGTCACTGGACCTTGACAAGATAGTCCCAGCTTGGTTAAAACTTAATTTTCAATCACAGGACAAAGAATAGGGTAGTACACAAGGTCACGTCATGACTGATGAAAATGTTGATAGGATAAATAATGAATCAGATTTGATGAACAATCATGTTGAGGATCTAGATCAACAACTAGATGCTTCATAGATGTCAAGTTCTAAACTTGAATTTGCTATTGCAGAGGTAGAGAACAACAGTTCATTCTAGTTTGTTGATAATTCTAAGTTTGAAACTAAGTGTGAACAATAGTTAGATCAGGTCAAACATGTCCAAGAACAAGAGAAGATCATTCCTCCAAATGAAGAAAAATCATTGATAGCAATGCAGGAAATTGTTCTAGTTGACATATCCGAGCCATAATTAGATTGTCTGGTGGAAAGTGATCAAATTCTTGATTGTATCAGCCCAATGTATCATAATGATCAGTCATATCAGGCTGATAAAATTACTCCAGTAGAGTCCCAAGCAGAGTCAAATGAAGAAGAGTGGGATGATGCACCACTTCAAGGCAACATTGACATTATGAATCAAGTTATGCAAGAAGAAATAGACCCTGTTGTTGTTGTAGACAATGGATGTATAGTTCAAATAGGAGGGTGATTGATTGACACAAAGGAAGTTTTTTAAGAACATATGACTGATATTGATGAAGTAGATTCAAGTATATCATATGTCTACTAGGCTAATCCTATTCATACTTGCAAAAAAGAAGACTCACGCCTGACTGATGTGGACCTACTGATAACAACTGAGAGCAAAAGTATGCGATCTGAGGATAAAAATCAGTCATGCAAAGTGATGAATCAGAAGCTTTTTCATGTTAATCACTTGATCACATCATCAATTTGGTATCAACAATGAGAAAGGATATGCTACTACATGGAAATTCACCACACATGACAGACTTGGCTTTGACCGATTCATGCAGAATTCATCCAAATGAGCCATATCCTCAACTCTTGGGAGATGGCTGCAGCATTTAACAACCCGGAGGTATCTAATGCACAAAATATGACTCACCATGAACTGAGATCTCTTGAAGATGTGAAAGTAGGTGGTATGTTGCAACAAGGTAATGAACTTATATTCCTGACTGATGCTACCACAAATCAGGTTGTATCTCCCCTATCTTCACTCAATTTCAACAATTATCAATTTGATTATGGTATCATGGGTAGGACAACTTGCATCTGGATTAATCATGGACATAATGAATTTCCCCAATTATTGATTCTGCATGACTGCTATATTGAACATAAACTTAGCATGCCCATACCTACTTTTTAGTGTATAAAGATGAATTTGCCAGACTTAGAACATTGATCTGCACCTTGTTACTCTTGCATGTCCTGAGAAATAAATTGCAGGGAAGTGTAAATACTTGTTATCCAAGGCCTTTGTATATAGTTTTGCTTGTTTTTAGTTAGTTTTTTGTTAGTTAGTTGTTTTAGTTTAGTTTTTGCTTTCTATTTTTGCTTTTCCTTAGTTAGTTATTTTTAGTTGCTAGTTGTTGTTTTCCTTTTGCTTTCTTTCTTTAGGGTTGTTAGTTTGCTTTGGTTTTGTTTCCTGGCTTTCTGTTTGCTATGTGTCCTCTATTTTTTGGTCAAAGGCAGGCTTGTTTGTAATGCACACAGTGTCACTTTCTGGATTATGTTTATGTGTCTTTCTTGGAGAAACTTTGGTCATTAGTTAGGGATCTATAGTGAGTCCCATTATTAGTGTTGGATGACATGATGCTAGTTCTTAGGAGATGAATCTGTTGTTTGGATTAACTTGAAGTTTTCTGAGATCATATACTTTCACACTTTAATGATCTTGAAGTTTCTGAGTATCTGAGTAAGTCCTTGTAATCTTTAGTCAAGTAAAAAATCTTAAGATCCACTTTTGCCGCCACTATGATTCCCAGCCCAGTGAAGTTGAACTAATGTTCATAGCCCATGTGATATTTATCATGTGCTATAAGGGTATGCGGTACTTTCTAGTACTCATATCAAAAACAAAGTTAACTGAATAATCTATTAAGCAATTCATTCAAAGTGGTACTTCATAGTACTCTCATAAAATCATTCAATTAGATGGAGGATTCAAGCATCTCTATTGGGGCTATAGATGCTTGGCTGGCAGTAGAGAAATGTTTGAGTGGAATCATAGAGACAATCTCATCGGGGCTATAGACGCTTGACTGGTAGTGAGGCAATGTCCAAGGTAGTTCAAAAGGTGTGTATCATCTACGTAACTTAATGCGAGAGAACTTGGATGATCTTGGTTTCCAAGGGATGGGAATGAACTCATATGCACACACTTAGATCTTTGGGACATGGATGGTTTTGTTAAGTTTCTGATTATGATCCTTTGATATGAATTTTCATGTTTATTCAACCTAGTATGTGGGTGTGAAACCAGAGATTCTAGGTTCTTGATTGTTGTTTATCCTTGAAGTGCTTTGGAGCATTTCCCCAGCAGAGTCACCATTTGTTGTGCCTTGCACACACGCCCCATTTTTCCAAAATAGGGACCCCCTCTTTTGCTTTAGCTTGAGAAAGTGAAATGGTGCTTAGAATGTAGGATTTGTTCCAAATTTGGGAATTTGGCATGTTTGAAGTTGTCCGATGCCTTTCATGATTGATTTGGAGGAGTCTTAATTGGTTTTGTGCTTAAGAAATGGACATTTGTTGCCTTTTTTTCTGCTTCTGCTTGGGTGTTTCCCTGCTTTTGGGTGGTAATGGAAAAAAGATCATGTCATGATTTAAATCTAGAGGGTTAAGTATAGAAATCCCCTTACAAAGCATTCCATTGGGAAGACAATTGAAAATAGAGCAAATTTGCCTTTTGAATCATAGCAAAACTTGAAGAAACAAGAAAGTTATGGCCAATCAAAGTTTGGTCAACATGGATATGGATTTTACCCATGTAATATCCTGATCTTCATTTTAACATCTGGATCCTTATGAATATCCTTGTCAGAGTGATGACCCATCAAATTTATACCTAATATGAACTCTGTAGGTCCAGACGTTAAGTCTTGGATATTTTGACATGGATATATCCCTTCGAGATATTAATCCTGAGATATCCATGTCTTGATTACATCATCATTCATCGTCTTGAAGTAATAGGTTGGTTGTGCTGACATCATCTGCATGGATAGTTTGCAACTACTTAATATGCATATCCTTATGCCCTTGACATATTCAGATCCTGATGACACCATTTAAACTTCACTTATATAAACAGCTAAAGTCATGCGAATATTAGTTCACATGGATATTAACCTTGTCAAATATCCTTACCTTTACCAAGCATCTCAATCCTGATGACGTCATGTCATCTCAATCCATAAAGGGTTTTAACTTCATTGATGTCATATGGATATTAGCCCGCATGGATATTAGCTTTTCAAAGATCCATATCCCACTTTTAATATCCATGTCCACATGACGTCACTTCGACCCGACTCAACACAGAGGCCATATCCTGATGACATCACATGGATATTTGTTCACCTGGATATTTCGCACCGCTAATATCCTGACCTTCCAAATATCCATGCTCTTGTCCAACCAATGATATTGGGAAACACATCCACATGGATATCCCGACTTGTCCTAAACAGAATTGAAGCCCGATAGTATATTTTCGATCAACGATGGTTGGCTCGACCCTCTTGCTGATGTCATATGGACATATCCACATGGATATATCTATACATGGACATTTTTTGAACCCGACATTCACATCTCAGATATCTATATCCGTGCCTCCTCTCACACTTAATGATATGCATAATTTCCTGTAGGATTATCAAATGCAAATAATTAAAATTTGTATGTTTGTTGCAGGATATTGGAGCTAATTAAAGCTTGGAGAAGGTGTCAGAAATAGTTTATGCTAATGTGAGAACCAATTGCAATAGGATATATCCGAGGATGAAGCATAACGGAGCTTGTTGGAGCCATCATGAAGGATGAACACCTAGAGATATAGTACTGACCCAGATGTGAAGAATCATCATTTTATCAACCAAATTACTATTGTATATGCAAAAGGAAGTCAGTATGATGTCCAAGGTGGTGGTTATAAGTTCCAAGAGCTAGAATGTTCAAGAAATCAAGCCTACATCAGTGTTGTTCCTGCAGATCCAGTTTAATGTCCAAGACATGTTCACAACTATTCCAACAGTTTAGTCATCAAAAGTTGAATCCAACAAGCATCTAGTTGGACATGCCTTCATAAAAAACGTGCCACATAATCTTCTTGACAAGTCAACTCATTGGAAAAGTGATTTTTCTCACTAGACAACTCAAAAAGTTGTTATTTTGTCTTATTCTCGTGAGCTAAAAAGTTGTAATTTCATCTTTCTCCTAGAGGACAAAAGCAAATCTGGGATTGTAACTACCCACCCACCAAAATTAAATACCATGTAATCTAGATCATTAGTGTTGAGTTAATCCTCACCATCCGTTGAAAAACTTGGTATGGTGCCTTGTCTATAAAAGGACCATCATTTTCTCTCATTGTAAGGAAGATTTGATGTTGAACTGCTGAGACTGCCAAAATTAGATTAATACAAAATAAGTTTTACAGGTTGCTAGAAATTTGTGTTTATGTGTTATCTCTTTTTGGATTTCATGGTTCTTATCAATATGAAATTAGTTAAATGTGCTACTGCAATGATGGCTAAGTGTTAAGATATTTGATGAATGCCCTGGTTCATACTATTGGTGCTTGTTGAGTGTAAGTTACCGTGCATAGTTAGACTGAACTCTATTTATAATCTTAGTTCGATTGCATTTCAGTAGTTAAACTGTGCAATCATCTAGGTGTTTAATGAATGAAAGCGATTTGAAAATCATGAGATTCCATTGAGGATAGCATCATTTTCTGCAGCATTGTGGTTTGTTAACCTGGTTAAACATGAAATGGTTTATTGAGGGTATTTTGTGTATTTGTAGCATATTATCCAAATGTGATTTGTCACCTAGGTTTCAATCTCTTTCTTAACCCTTAACCTTTGTATTTTCTTTACAAACATCTGTTAGACTTAGGGTTTTAAGCAACATTCACATTGTAAACTTGTTGGAAATATCATAGGGTTTCTTGCACACTTTGTTATCCTAGTTTCATAAACCCTACCATCGCATGTAAGTCCCCTTTATTGGTGTAACTGAATACATATCCACTGAGTTATCCTACGAGCCAAGACCTAGTTGTGTAAACCTTGGGGCAATCCTATCTGGGATAGGATTCCTTTCAAGAGAGGTGATATATCATGTATCTTACCTACGTTGTTGCGTGCTAAAAATACCATCAACACCCTCCCCTCAAGATTAGTGTAGGAAGTTGTTCCACTACCTTTGCTTCCTTGCAAGTGGTATCAGAGCTTGATCACCTTTGGTTACAGTTGTGGGTTGTTGGGCTTTTTAAACCAATCTAGTTTTGAGTGGGAGCTTGTGTAGAAGATACTTTGTGATCTTGTTGCAAGGATTTTTAGATGGCAAGCACATCAGAGAGAATAGCTCAAGTAGAAATTTTTTTTGGTAACAATTTTGAGATGTGGAAGCTGAAGATGGAGGATCTATTAATTGATCGAGATCTGTAGAATGCTATTAATGAGAATGTTTCAAGGCCCACAAATGCTACTTTGGCTACTGAATATGATGTTATAGACCGTAAAACCAAGGGTCTAATCAGATTGTGCCTGACAGATTATTTTAATCAATGTCCATGAAGAGCCCTCTGCAAAGAAACTATGGAAGAAAATCGATGAGATATATCAAGCCAAATCTTTAGTGAACAAGATTTTCTTGAGGAAGAAATTGTATTCCTTGAGAATGGAAGAGGGTAGATGAATTGCATACCATCTAGAAGCATTCAATATGTTGGTGGCTCAATTGGCATCAGTTGGTGTAAAAATAGATGAGGAGGAGAGATGTCAAATCCTGCTTTGTTCTATGTCGAATTCGTGGGATTCTCTTGTTATGGCAATTGGGAGTACTTCTTCTATCTTGAAAGTTGAAGATGTGGGTTATTTGTTTTTTGAAGAAATGAGGAGGAAGGTATCCATTAGTGTGAAATAATCCCTAAGTGTTTGTGGAAGACCTAAAGAAAAAGGCAAGAAGAGCAAGAAGCGTGAAAAATCCAAGTCCTAAAGGAGATCCAAATCTCCTAGAAAGTCCAAAGTTATTTGTTGGAATTGTAGTAAGCCTGGACACTTTCGTAAGGAGTGTAAAGAAGAAAAGAAGAAGAAAAAGAATAAATTTGATTCTGATTCCAAGTCTGAGAAGGAAGATGGTGATACATTCATTGCAGCTTTGGCCACTCGTGCAGGTAATGATGCATGGTTAATTGACTCAGACACATTTTTCCATAGGACCCCTAATAGAGATTGGTTTTCTAAATATGAAGAATTTGATGGAGGTAAGGTGTACTTAGGTGATGATTCTCATTTAAAAATAATTGGTCGTGGTAAAGTTAAAATCAAATTTCCTGATGGTAGAATAAAAGGATTAATGGTGTGTTGCATATCCCTAGATTAGCATAAAATTTATTATAGGCAAACTAATAGATGTAGGAGTGCAAGTAGTCTTTTCTGATTCAAGATGCAAGATGGTAAGAGGTTCTATGGTGATTTCTAGAGGTGTCAAATTTGGCACATTTTATAAGCTTGATGCAAGCACTGTTGAGTGCACTAGTACTTTTGTGAAAAGCAAATCTATGACTACTCCATTGGAAAAGGAGATGGTTTTATTTTCAGTGGATGGTCATGGCTTCTGAGTACCTATGTATGCTCTTTCCTTTGAATCAAAATTGATTGCAGAGAAGACTATGTTATGGCACCAAAGATTAGGCCACATACAAGAAAAGGGTCTAAGAACATTGAAAAATAAAAACCTTGTTGAAGGATTGACTGATTCCAATCTTGATTTTGATTTCTATGAGCATTGCATTTATGGTAAAAAAACCACGTTCAATTTTACTCAAGTTCTCATAAATCTTGTGGTGTATTGGATCTTATTTAGTCTAATATGTTTGGTCCTTTAGATGTTCCTTCCATTGCGAAATCCACATATTATGTTTCATTTATTGATGATTATAGTAGAAGGACATGAGTATATTTTCTAAAGAATAAATATTAAGTTTTCAGTCAATTTAAAGAATTTAAAGCAATGATTGAGTTGCAATTTGGAAAGTAAATAAAATGTTTGAGGACTGACAATAGCGGTGAATTTTGCTCTAATGATTTTGATAGATTCTATAAAGATTGTGGCATTCATAGACAAAAGATAACTCTGTATTCTTCACAACAGAATGGAGTTACATAAAGAATGAATAGGACACTGATGGAGAAGGCTAGGAGTATGCGTAGTGGTGCTAGTCTAGAACAAAGGTTTTGGGCTGAAGTTGTTGCTACTTCTTGCTACTTGATTAACAGGTCTTCTACATCAACTCTTGTTGATAAAACGCCTACAGAGGTGTGGTCAGGGCACAAGCCTTCATTGATACATCTTAGAGTTTTTGGTTGTGAGGCATATGCACATGTGCCAAAGGAGAAGCAAACAAAGTTAGAGAACAAGGTTGCAAAATGTATCTTCATTGTGTATAGTTATGGTGTGAAAGGATACAAGCTTTGGGACCCTATTGTACAGAAGGTAATATATAGTAGAAGTGTTATTTTTAGAGAAACTAAGCCTTCTTTTGTTACATTGTAGCCAGAACAAAGTGAATATAAAGATGTGATTCAACTCCCTTCTATGCCTGAGAAATTTGAATCGAGGCCCCTAGATAGACACAAAGTTGAGGAGAGCTCATCTAGCTCTGAATCTTTAGAAGAGGAGGAAGAACCTCCAACTCAACTTGTTCGAAGGTATATAAGGAATAGACAACCACTTGAAAGACCTGATGCCTGGAGTTGTATTTTTGTTTTGAATACTAACATAAATGAACCTAGATCTGTGGAAGAGGCATTAGGTATGAATGATGCAGAGTCTTGGAAGATTGCTATGGATGAAGAAATGACAACTTTGAAAAAGAATGATACATGGGACCTAGTGCCATTGCATGAAAGAAAAAAACTTGTTGGATGCAAATGGGTGTTCAAGAAAAAGATTGGTTTAGATGGAGATATTAAGAAGTACAAAGCATGGTTGGTTGCGAAAGGTTACTCTCAGATTGAGGGTGTTGATTACAATGATATATTTTCTCCAACTGCAAAAATGACATCCATTAGATTCTTGCTTTCTATTGTTGTTGCTTATGATCTAGAGGTTGAGAAAATTGATGTGAAAATGACTTTCCTTCATGGTGATTTGGAGGAGGATATTTATATGACACAACCTGAGAACTACATGGTGAAAGGTAAAAGTAATTTGGTTTGTAAATTGAATAAATCTTTGTATGGCCTCAAACAAAGTCCTAGTATGTGGTGCCATAAATTTGATACATATGTGTTGAGTTTGGGATTTGAGCATTCTAAATCTGATCACTATGTTTATTATAAATTTGATGGTGATCATTTCCTATTTATTGCATTATATGTTGATGATATGTTATTTATTGGTAAAAGGAAAGGAATGATTTTAGAACTAAAGTCTCAACTTGTAGCTAAATTTGAAATGAAAGATCTTGGTGCAACTGAACACATTCTTGGGATGGAAATAAAAAGAGATAGATTGAACATAAAACTATGGCTTGGCCAGAGTAAGTATGCCAATTTAGTTTTATAAAGGTTTAACATGCAGGATTGTAGACCATTATGTGTTTCTTTTATAGTTGGAACGAAGTTATCTGCTTCACAACATGTCCAACATCTCCATCAGAGATGGAAGACATGAGCATAGTGCCTTACTAGAGTGCAGTTGGAAGTTTGATGTATGCTATGGTATGTACTAGACCAGACATTCCCAAGCAGTGGGAGTTCTTTCCAGATATATGTCTAATTGTGGTAGAGTTCATTGGGATGTAGTTAAAAGAGTCTTCAGATATTTGTGGGGTATTTCAGAGTATTCCTTGTGTTATCATGGTAATTTGATAGGAGACATGCATTCCATTGATATTCATGGTTATGTGGATTCAGACTGGGCAGGTGATGTTGATAGTGTTAGGAATAGCATGCAAAAGATATCAATTAAATGAAAATAAATATTAAATAGAGGAATGAAAAATACACAAAAATAAAGCAGCAAGAGACAATTTTAATGTGGTTCACCCAAACTCAGGCTACATCCACCAACAGAGAGTCCAATATTATTATCCAGCAAATAGAACCGATTACAACCAGCAATCTCTTGCAACTCAATACTGTTGCAATATGCTACAATACAATATCAACAGAAATCCTAACCCCATTCCTTTTCAACTTCTCTAGCCATTTTTATCAAGACTTATGTCAGTTACAAAATAGAGTTTTATATGTCGGCCAATAGAAAAAACAATTGTTGATGCCTTTATGAAATAATAGGCAATTTTTGCTTCAGGGGCAACACGTTGCCCTAGCAACCCCCGCTAGGGACGTTGCCCCAAGACCCCCACCATGGGCTCCACCCCTGGACCCCCGCTGGGGGGATAAGCCCCCCAGGCCCCACAAGACGGGCTCTATCCCACCTGCACTCCCCCGTTAAATACTTTGTAGGAAAACCGCACCGACAAATGTGGGAAAAATTTAATCCCCGAGTCTGATTAGGCTCCATATAACAGATAGTAGACAATCCACTAGTTCTTATGTGTTTACTTTATTTGGTGGTGTAATTAGTTGGATGAGTAAGCGATAGGCTATGGTTTCTTTGTTTACTACTAAAGTTGAGTATATGGAAGCTACTCATGCTTGTAAAGAAGCCATTTGGCTTAAGAGACTATGTTCAGATATCAAAATAAAACAAGGTGCAATGACAGTTTATTGTAAGTCAAAGTGTGATATGCCTAGATAAGAACCAAAAATTTCATGCCATGACCAAGCGCATTGATGTATAGTATCACTTTGTTAGAGATATGGTCAAGGATGGCAGGGTGAAGCTAGTTAAGATAGAGAATTTGATGAATGTTGCAGATTCATTAACTAAGCTTGTTAGCACAGAGAAGTTCAGATGGTGTTCAAAGTCTATGGGCCTCTCAACCCCTAACAATTAAATCATGATGTTGATACTCCCTTTTCTCTTGCAAGGTGTGCAAGAAGTCAGAGAATGTTAGGAAATGTGTCGCAACCTTGCAACTACAAAAGGTTTCTATTCGTCCCAATTTTTATCTTTTTGAATACCCTTTATTTTGAAGAATGGTTTAGAATTTTCAAAGTTTCCAAAAGGGGCTAAAAATAGCAGGGATTCCTATTTTTAGTAACTCTACATTTAAGCATGGATGGACACGAAATTTTCCCAAAAGGTGTGGAACTGCCAAGTAAACATCTCAGGTGAGTTTCAACTCAAGATCATACCTAGATTTCAAGATATTAAAGTTTTCATTTTTTGAAACTCCCAGAAAAGTTTTGAACTTAGATTTGAGGCACTTAGAGGTCCCTAAATGCCCCAAACATTTTCATAATTGGTAAAGCAGGTTATAGTGTGATATATCTCTTCATGAGATTTTCTATGCATCAAACGGTTCGTTAATCAAACACACTGATCAAAAGTTATGACCTTCAGAAGTTGGGCCTCCTGTTTTGGGAAATGTGAAAATGTGTTGGACACTTAAAAGAGTTGTAAAAGGGAGAGTTACACATGTTAGTGTGTGATTTGGCACATCACAAGACATCTTTGATTGGAGGTAATTTGGGTGCCACTTTTGGGTGGTTTTGACTCATGGTTTTGTAATTACCATTGACGGTTTATGTCATAGCCCATCTTGTTACATACCACAGTGTTGTCTATTATAGACTTGTACATGCCACAATGTTGTTATAATATAATTGTATAGACATGCATGATGTTTAATTAGTGACATATGATGTTTCTAACCATCTAGATGGTTGTTTATTTACATTGTTTAAATGAGTAGATGCTTATACTATGCTATAGTAGCATATCTGGAATTATAATTTGCATATGTTGTGGACTAACTACAATTTTGGTGTCTAAGTGCGACAAGATTCATCATTCACCTCTTCCCGACAGGAGATTATCATAGAGGAGAGGAACCTAGTAACTCTAGGGTCGCCTGCATGACTCTAACACACACACTAAGTCATCAATTCATAATTACATATAGGATGGGGTTGTGGTTAGTTGCAAGTTTTGGTTTGATTTCAATTGTTTCAATCTCATATTAGTAACAACTTTAATTGATTAAATTCAGGACATAATAATGCTTACATTTATATATACATATACGTATATGTGTGTAGGTAATCCAAGTGTGGATATATGGGTGCATATACATACTTATGATATATAAATATATGCATAAATATGTATGTACACTCATGTAGCACAAATAAGTATATATACAAGATACACACACAGAGATATATATATATATATAGAAATAGATAGTTAAGCTAATAATAGAGATATTTGGATATATCTTGTTTTATCTTTTAAAAATAGTAATGGTAGAAAATATATGAGCTTTGAGCGTTGTTTAAGGTGATATTGTTATCCTTCTAAGTAATTGGCAAAAGTAAATAATAAAGGGATGAGAAATATTACTTCTATATTTTTTAAAATTCTTCACGGGAAAAGAAGGAATAGTACATTATGATGTCTCATGGATTTGTGATATTTCGAAGTGACATCTGTAGGAGGAATACCTTGTTTTGTGCTCCAACTAAGTTGTTAAGTAAAAATCACCAGGTAATTTACCAAGGATTGGAGCTGGCAATAAAATAACATGAAGCACAACACTTGTAACTCTGGTAAATGAGGAATGTAGGTTATCAAAAAGGGAAATTGGGGAAATTTGAGGGGGGCCATAGTGGAAAATTGGGGAGAAAAGAAAAAGAGAGAAACATAAAGAATTTAGCTAGGAAAGAAAATTAATAGGCTATAGAGTAAATTCTAGGGTAAGGATTTTAATCTGCTCAATAAAATTTGAATGAAGAGGCAAGAAATATTTTAATTTTGTTATATTGCAGCTGTATGTTGCATTTCCTCTTATGCTTGGAGTATTGAAGCTGTAGTATTAGCTAAATTTAAATAATTAGCTACTGCAGTAGGAATTATCACTAAATTAGAGTTTCTATACAATTTATTTAACCCTTGATGATGCTACTAGTAGGAAATCTACAAGAAATGACATAAACATGTCAACCAAAACAAGGAAAATTAATCTTGTAGCATATGAATTTATACTGTGTAAATTGGAATAAATTCTAGAGCACTTAAAACCAAAAATTCTGAGAAGAAAAGTATGCTAATTATCTGTAGAATGTAGAGGAAAAGTAAATTGTCAAACCATAAATATATTGCAATTACATATATGTCATAAATTAGGGCACACTGACAAGAAAAAATTTAAAGCTGCTATGTCAAATTCGGGTGACCATTATAGAGGTGAACCTCTCTAATGGAGATGCCTCTATTAGAGAGGCACTCTCTAATGGAGACGCCTCTATTAGAGAGGCGCTCTCTAATGGAGACGCCTCCATTAGAGGCACCTATATTTTGCAATACAAAGAAAAAAATATAAATTCTAAAAAATTTGCCATCATTTTCTTTTATTCATTCTATAAACCTTCATTACTTAGCACTTAATATTTTATTGAGACTTACCAAAAGCTCTCAAAAATCTGATGTTTGAAATAGAAATATGCCTATAGGGCAAAAATGAATTAATAAGTTTGATGAGCCATAAGTATTAAGGCTCAAGAATTACTCTATAACTTGATTAATGGTCAAGAAATAATATAAAGGAAGAAAGTGGAAGAGTTACCATGATGAAAAGGATTTCTTTTGCAAATAACCAAGAATATATGAAAGAGGAGACTCTTCATTTATGTAATTAAAGAGAAAATTAAAATTTATTACATTGGAACACAAATGATAAACTCTTGAAATCATTATTTAATGATTGTTTAATGGTACTCTGGAATTGAGTCGATTGTTAAATTAATTTACAACATGCATGATTGACATGAATGGATGGATTTTAAGTGGAAATATTTTTCCGAAGTATTGAAATCGTTGATGCCATTTTGAATTTATGGTTGCATTTCTATATGTTTGCATGGTCAATGGGTAGAATGCATAGTTAAATTCATATCACTGTCATGCATGATGACCTTGAGGAACTAGTTTCTTTGGCACTTAGGTCGGGTTACCTGTGTGGGTAGCATGGGGAAGCTTTGGCTACGTGGTAGGGTGGAAGTCGCCTCTACGATGCTCTCTCAACTTTGGGGTAGGAAGGAGGAGCAAAAGGTGAGAGATTGCACCAAGATGCCATGTCACATTGAGATTTTTCTACATCTAATAAAGATATGTAATATTTTAAATTTGATATAGCATTTCATCAAATGTTGAGTATTCAACATTTGAACAAATGTAAACCTGATTCTTAATGAGCTATATGAATTTAATGTTTTTTATTAGTTCAGCTGGAAAAGAGAGTCCAAAACCCTATACAAAACGACCCCACGGGCTACAGACCATTAATAAGCTAGAAACAACACATTAACAGCTCATGAACAACAAACAAAAACACCAATCAAAAACAACAAAAACAACAGAAACAACAAGAAAATAGGGACTGTTAGTCGTCCCAAACTTAACCAGGAATTCCACCATATCTTTGTAATCCCCCAGTGTATCGAGCCCCACCTACTTGACCTTGTCATCCAAATCCTTGACAACCATGAAGATCGATGCTGCTCGGTGTAGGGCATTAGCAACAAACTCAGCCATCACCTTCCACTTCTTCTACATTCCTGTCATCTTCTCCTGGAGGTGCCTCAGGTCCTCGGCAGTCTTAACACATAGAGAGCAACTTCCCTTGTTGTCTTGTCCCCTAGACACCCTAGCAGCTTCACCCACATCCTCTGAAATGGATTTGTTCATGGAGGCAAAGTGGCTAGTCCCCTCCACTTCATGCACTGACTCGGTGGGGGTTTCTTCCCCTCTCTCCTCCATAGTTTCTTTGACAAACTCTGACTCATCAGATATCTCCACCCCCTGAGGAGACACATAAGGTTTACCAGCAATGTGGGTGGACCGACAAACCCTCAGGTTAACAGCCTCCGCACCTTCCCCACTACCAACAATCTTAGGCCCAGAATCTAGCTCAACAATTTTCACAAGCTCCACCATAGTCACAGCCTCCTTACCCTTCTTATCTTTTTTCTCAGTAGCCGTCCCTTTATCTGCAGTCTCCATTCTATCTCTTTTTGTCAGCCTTTTCCTGGTCACCTAAGTGGTGCCTTGCTGGGGTTTCTTCTTAGAGGTGACGGGGGTTCAAACATGGGTATCATCCTCAGTATGAGGGTCACCCTTAGGGGTTTTAAGGGAAATCTTAGGGGTCCCCACACAGGTCTTCACCTTTCCTATAGAATCAAGAGATACACTCAGCTGTGGGTCCTCAAGTAGCTTGACTTTAATTTGTTTCGGGGGACACAGGGCGAGGTGAAAGTGGTAAAGACATAGGATGAGGCCTTAATGGATGGGAACAAGTGGGTGGCTATCGTTTTTAGCTCTAATCTCCCAAACTGACTTGATAGAGTTATCCAGAGAAGAAAGGAGAAAGAAAGGAAAACTAATTTCTAGCTTATTCCTAAAATGGTTAAGGAGAGCAAAGTGGTAGTGGTAAAAAACCTTGAATCTTCCCTCCAATGTGAATAATTTCATAATCATGAGGTAGATTTGTCCCCATGGCTCTAGCAGCTTTTCTCTTTCAAACCCTCCGTGTAGCTTCACAGGTGCCTCCCCCTCTCTGAAGAAAAGGGCCATATGTTTAGGGTCAGCCACCCTGCTATGTCTTGAGTGCTTTTTCCCTCTAATTGGTAGCCCCATGCCTTGTCCAATCACTTCTTCAGACACCTAAAATCCAATGTCACCAATCTTGACTTCTCTGGTTTCATCATCCCAAGACTCTGCAAACTAGAACGAGAGATTATCATCATGGCCAATCATCCCTTCCGAAAAAGGAACCACCTCCCCTTCATGAGTGATATGCCACACTATAGGGTCCTGTTTGAATTCCTCCACAGAATTGGGTTTGATCTTGACAATATCTCTGCCCATCGTGACAGCTTGAAAGTTACAGAGACAAATGAGCGTATAGTTATTAAGGCAACTTAGATTATTAGCAAGTGGCCTGTTAAAATGAGCAAGCCACGGAGAAAAGATAAAAATTGTAGCGTAATTAATAAGGAGATACACCGCATCCTTGCCACTTAAAAACATCTCCTTGGGGAGAGGACTCGGCCGCCACCTTGTGTGAAAATAAAATGTTGATTAGGTATAAATAACCTCATTTCTTTAATGGATCAAATAGACTTTTTGCACCATCCAATTCCCTAGCCTTGCCAATTTATTTATTTTTATAAGCAATATTTATCTATTTTGAATAAAATATTGTACAAATCCTGATTTCCTAAATTGATTGAAACTAGCTTTTAAATGTTGATTTAATGGTATGAAAAGTTGGGTAATTGTGCAAATTAATGCATTGCCTAAGAAGTGGACATTATGCAGTTGTGGACGAGTGCGCCGAAAGTTGGGGGTGTTAGAAATTTTAGGCTTGCATTTAATGAAGACTTTGTTTTTATTCTACTATTTCTGTGGTTACCCAAAAGACATTATGACTCCACTCGGAGTCCTTTTTATGTTTAAAAGACAACAGTAGTTAAGATCTTGTTTTTTAGTTATAAGACTTCTTCAATTGGCATTTTCCCGCCATCGGAAGTTTAGGAGTTTTTGAAGTAGTTTAGTTTTTTTTGTTGCTCAAAATATGAATATAAATAAACACTATGGATGAATGAAAATTAATCCTTTAGTTTTCAAAATCATCAGATCTGTGTACTTGCAATTTTTATGAATGGAAATGATATTCTGAGTTTTAGTTTCTTTAAAAAAATACATGAAGATTTGAATGGAGTTCTCATGTGTTGTTGAAGCGATTGAATGTGATATGGATTAAGACAAACTTCTCCCATGAGCTGGCCACTCGCGGGACTGTAGGATAGATAATTATTTTCATTTATGTGGATGTTTTTATTCAGTTGAAGATAGTTTATGTTTAGCTTTTGTCGTTAACCTGTAGGGTGTGTTGTCTAAAAGTTAAACTGTTGTGTGATGTTGTTTGAAACTTTATGTGTTCACTAGAAGTTTTTCGGCGCATTTGCCTTAGTTAGAATTATTGTTTTCTGATGGTTAGAATTTGGAGTGCTTGCAGCTTAGCAAATTGCATTTGTGAATCGTTAGCATAGAATTTATCTGCTTTCTAGTGTAGAATTTATTTGCTTTGTAAGTATAGAATTTATATGCTTTCTAGACTAGAGTTTTCATGCTTCTTGGTATAGAATTTAAAATCTTTCTGTAGAAAGATAAAATTACTGTTTCATTTCATGTACTGTTTCAACTTTTTAACAGATTTAGAAAACTGTTTCTCAATGAAATATCCAAACTCCCTATTGTAGACAGCCTTGGACACTACCCCGGTCGATAAACTGATAATTTTCATCTAATGTGTTAGGACCTTACAACAGCCTGTCAGACGTCACCAGCCGCAGACATTAATCAAATATAATTGCCCATCTGAAAAACCATCCAATCAATCCTCTATAACCCAGCCAACTGGCCATCTGGCATCCTTTTTAACCAGATATATCTAATCTCCATATGGCTCCTAGTCCCAATGCTTGTGAATCTAATGATGTGCCAACCTATCATCCCGGTCGTCCATCTGACAAGAGGGGATGTGGCACTCTAGCGTTCCACATAATCCTCAAACCCAATTCACTTAGGACTACAACTCCTCTGACTAGACCGCAACCTATCCAAGACGCCACCATTCTTGCCTCTACAGTTTTGAAAAGTCTTGCGCATATAATTTTGAAAATTCAAAAGGTTAGACCCACCACTTCTACGAATCAGACTGCAACCTTCCTTAGACCAGCCGCAAATAGACACACCAATCCTGCCACTCTCCAACCAACACCAGAGAATGGCGACAAACCTAACTTCCCTAATTCATGTGACTATCACCATCCTTCAAAATAAGGGTATGAACTTCTTTAGGCAAGCTGGACATGCTCCTCCAGCAACACCATCCTTCTCTGCCACTGCTCACATTGGCCAAGGCATCAGCGACAATATTCCCTTCTCTGTATATATGCGAGATCTTGAAGTCCTCCATTCTGTTTAGAAGTAGTTTTATATCTCCCATGATGTCCACTAAGTTCCACCCAATTTGGGTCGAACCCAGGGCCACATTAACTATAAGCTGATAATCTCCTTCCACATGAAGAAGCCTGATGTTCAGAGAGATGGCCAGTTTTATCCCCCACAACATAGCAAGTGCTTCTACCTCATTGTTGCTCTTTAGACCAATTCCATCCCCAAAGGCAACCACAAAGGTCCCCGTGTCAGACCTGATAATTCCTCCTCCACTAGCCACCCCCAAATTCCCCTTAGCGGCTCCATCAAAATTGAGCTTGTACCACCATTGTTGTGGTAAGGC
Organism: Cunninghamia lanceolata; assembly: GCA_027924645.1. Classification (NCBI taxonomy): domain Eukaryota; kingdom Viridiplantae; phylum Streptophyta; class Pinopsida; order Cupressales; family Cupressaceae; genus Cunninghamia; species Cunninghamia lanceolata. The sequence continues at coordinate 2,357,738 of BSBN01001245.1, forward strand.
CCATTTGGTTTTGGCCCTAGCAATCTTTTTAGAGTTGTCAACCCAACAATAGTCAGGGCTAACGTTCCATTGTTTTAATAAACTCTGTTCTTCCCCTCCTAGAGTAAACTCTGCAGCTTTAAACTTGCATGAATTGATGTTCTCCATAAGCAATTTGGAGAAGCCCAGGAAGACATCCTTAGGGCTTTTGTACTTTTCCCTAAAATTTCTATTATTGTGTTCTTTCCATAAGCTCCAGGCTAAATGGGGAGGGATTTGTGACCAAAGCTCCTTGGACACCGAGAGGGCTAGTCTGAAGGGGGGCCTCCAATCCTAGACCAAAGCTTCTAAGTTGTTGTTGAAGGACCAAATCATGCTTAATTTTTCAAGGACTAAACCCCACACCTCCCAAGTGAAACTACAGTGAAGAAAAAGATGGCCAGTCATCTCTTCCTCCAAACCACAAAGAGTGCACCTACTTGGCATTTGGAATCCCCTCTTTCTCAGGTTGTCCATAGTCAGAATTCTGTTATGCATCAGGATCCACCAGAAGAAATTAACTTTTGGTAAAATTTTGGGCATCCAAACTTTCCCCCATAATGGATTCTCACCTAGGTCTAGCAGCAAACCATAGGCACTTTTGACAGTAAACAAGCCTTTATTGTCTTTATCCCAAATCATCCTATCTCTTTTGGGAAAAAGAGAGAGTCTATAGTCATTCAATTCCTTCTGAAGCCCTAGAGCTAACATCCTATCCTCCCCACTTTCAATACCACCAATAGACAGAACCATCCAGCTCCTGAGACCCCCGTTAGTCCTTATATAATCGGCCACCCTGGAGCCAAAGACCCTGCCAGCCCTGTCTATAATTCTACCATACTCTAGCTCGATTAGAGGATTGTCCTTCATCCATCTGTCCTTCCAGAAGTGGACTTCCCTACTATCTCCAATATTCCACCTGATGCCACAGCGAAGAAGACCCTGGGTCTTGAGGACCCCATTCCAAATGACCAAGCCTTTGGGGAGTCCATTCTATGAGAGTAATCCTCTACCCTCATCCCCATTGAGATACTTAGCAACCATGATGTCTCCCCAGTCAGTATTACACTGAATAAGGTTCCATCCCACCTTGGATAAGAGGGCACAATTCAAAAGATGTATTCTTCTTAGTCCAAGACCTCCTTGATACCTAGGAGTGCAAACCTTTTCCCACCCAACAAGGGCAATTCTCCATTTCTCTTCAACCCTGGACCAAAGGAATTTCTTCTGGATCTGTTCTATCTTATCCACCACAAACTTAGGAATCTTGACAAGGCTTAGAGTATAGTTAGGCATCCCCTCAAGGGAGGCTTTAAGGAGCTAGAATTTCCCTGCTTGACTCAGGAGAGCCCCTTTCCATCCTGCCAGTTTCCTTTGCATTCTCTCCAACAACCCTTTCCAGAATTCAGTAGAAATTTTAGAAGTAGTAAGAGGGAGGCCCAAATAGGTGGTTGGGAGCCTTTTGCTAGAGCAGCCCAAAGCTCTAGTGATCTTTTGTTGCAAGTCCTCTGGGGTGTTTAGGAAATAGATATGACTTTTCTTGATGTTAATGCTCTGACCCAAGACCTTCTCATAAGTATTGAGGAGCTCTTTCCATCTTCTAGCTTCCACAACAGAGGCTTTCCTGAACAGAATGGTGTCATCCACAAATTGTTGTATAACCGCAGTCTGAGCAGTAGAGGCAGGATTGATGCCCCGAAGAGTCCCTTGCAACAAAAAATTACAAGCATTCCTACCCAACACTTCAGCAAGCAATATGAAAAGATAGGGTGAGAGAGGGTCACCTTGTCTAAGACCTCTCTCAAAGGGAAAGAATCCTCTAGGAGAACAATTGACCAGAATCACATAGTAGAAATACATTCTTTAATTTAATATTGACAATCCTCTCGTTGAAGCCAAATTTCCTGAGAACCTTAACAAAAAATCCTAACTCACCCTATCATAGGCTTTGGAGATGTCCAGTTTGAAGATCATACATGGGTTATTGCTCCTATGGATGGAATGGATGATTTCATGGGTGGTGATGGCCGCATCCAGAATCTCTCCCCGAGACAAAACCCTTTTGGTTAGGAGCAATGAGTTTATCTAGGAGGGGTTGCAACCTAAAGACCAAGATTTTGGTGAAGACTTTGTACACCATATTGCAAAGGCTAATAGGTCTGTAGTCCATCATAAGCTTCACATCGCGTTTCTTTGAAATTAAGGTAATAAAAGTGATGTTCAACTGCTGCAGAAGTCTGCCCATCCTAAAGAAGTCCTTGGTCACCTTGAAGATGTCATTCCCAACTATCTCCCAGAAGGTTTGGAAGAAGGCCGGGGGAACCCATCTGGGCCCGGGGCTTTGAAAGTGCCCATGGAAAAAACAACAAACTTGACCTCCTCTTCCGAGATAGGTTTAGTTAGGGAGCAATTATCATCCTCTGAAAGTATGGGAGGAATGACCCTTAATAGGGAATCAATGTCAGCCAGGCACTGGTATGCTAGTCAACAAGCAGAGTTTCAAAATGATTAGAGGAAAGGCCCCCTATCTCCCCATCATCTTTAAGCTCCCTCCCCTACTCATCTCTCAGCATCCTAATGGTATTTCTCTTCCTGTGCCTTAAGGTGGAATGATGGAAGAAAGAGGTGTTCCTGTCCCCTTCCCTCAACCATTGGACCATGGACTTCTATTTCTAGTAGATCTCTTCTTCCTTAAGTGTCTAAGCCCACTCCTTGGAGAGGTTCATCTCAAGGGGTTGCAACTCCTCTGATCTGTCCCCCTGTTCCATTCTTCTTTGCACCTCCCTAAGTTGTTCCATGATGTTTTTCTTCCTGTTCAAGACATTGCCAAAAGTGTACTTATTCCATCCTTTCACCTTGTTCCTCACATTAGCTAATTTTTGGGCCAATCTGAACATCGTCAGTCCTTGGACAGGGATATTCCACCACTCTGTAAGAAAGTCTCTAAAATTAGGATGAAGAGCGCACATCATTTCAAATCTGAATGGGAAGGGGCCTCTTCTACACCTTTCCGACTAGTTGAGCAACAAAGGGTTATGGTCAGAGCCCACCCGGGGAAGGGCCGACAAATGCACTAGATTAGTAATGGCCCAAAAAGAGGAAATAAGGAATCTATCAAGCTTTACCTAAATAAGACTGCTCTCTTGCCTCCTGTTGGACCAGGTAAAAGCTTGCCCCATCAGATCAATATCCATGAGACCCGCATTTCCTAAGAAGTCTACAAGGTCAGACATGCTATCAGAGTAGTCCATAAGTTCCCCCAGTTTTTCTGAAGGATAAAGGGGGAGTTGAGGTCCCCCACAACCATCCAGTTCATACCTCTATTATTCTTAATTTTGTCTGCCATTCTATCCCAGACCTCCTTCCTGCTACTGCGGGTATGAGGGGCATAGACATTAATAAGGTTCCACCTATCTGAGTGACACTAAAATGAGACTTCAATATAATACCTATCATAGGACCTCACATTCCTAGTAATATTATGGCTCCATAGAGTCATAATACCACCTGAAGCACCATGAGCCCCACTAATGGCATAGTTCACATTGGGCCAGATGTTCCTTAGAGCAAGTTTGAAGTTTTACTCCATCATCTTAATTTCCTGCAACAGAAGAATATCAACTTTATTATCAAAAATGTAGTTTCTAACCAGTAACTGCTTTTGAGGGTTGTTAAGCCCCCATATGTTCCATGAGATAAACTACATTTCTTGATCCTTCTAGGAGGGGCCAACAAGGTGGACTGCTTCCCCCTAACAATTTCTTATTCCATCTCTCATTGCCTGGTCTTCATATGTGATGGTCTTCCTCTGGTGCTATCTCCCCCCACATCAGTTGTTTTCCTACTGCTTCCCTTTCCCTTCTTCTTCGCGATAGACCACCCCTCCTGGTCCTCCACATCCTTGCTAGGACTTGCCACTGGGGATGGTGAGAAGTTCTTCTCCAATGAGTTCATCCTGAGTTTGGAAAAGCCCATCTTCTCACCAGGGTTGCTCACTCCATTAACCATGAACTACTAAGAAATACCACCCTTCTTAGGGTTGGAATCCAGCTCAAGTTCTCCTTCTTCCAAATCCTCCTGTTCCCGACCAACCACAATGGTCTCAACCTCTGTCTAATTAGGGGTATCCTTTGCATCATGTCCATCAGCCTTCTAGGTCTCCTCATTGACACATGTCAAGTGTTCAGCTACCTCTGTGGGAACAACTGTGAAAGGTTGTACTTGCTCCTCAGAAGGGACCTGCTTTGTGGTTTCCATCGAAGCCTCCACAGACTTCCTCGGGGAGGTAGGGGGCGAGCCCACTATTTTCAAAATATCTTCTTTGAAGGGGTAATCCTCTGAGGCTTCATCTAAATCCACAGGCAACTCCTTTAGAGGTGGGGGGTGCTTGGGGGCCCTACATTGGGTGAAGACATGGCTAGGTTTCATACAATTCTAACAAAAGACTTGAGAGTTCTCATACTGAATACCCTGAGTCCATTTCCCGTACTTGGATTCCAAGATAATAGAGGTAGGGAGGACTTTAAGGACATCCACATTGACACATAACCTAGCATAGACAAGCCTTGCCTTGGCCTTAGTGACTTTATCCACTGTTACATAGTCACCAAAGATATTTCCTATCTAGACAAAGATTTCCTCGTCCCAAAACTCTAGGGGCAGACCCGAAAGACACACCCAAACAGGAGCTGACTGGTTGAGGTCCACTTTGGGGTCGAAGCCAGGGTTCCATTTGCATAACGAGAGCGAGTGCTTCTCGTACAACCAAGGGCCACCTTCTAGGATCAACAACATGTCTTCTTGAGAGGTAAATTTAAACAGGAACAACCCCTCGCCATAGCACTGGCAGAGGTGCTCCCCTTAAGAGACTATTTGACCGCCATCCATCAATGGACCAAGTCAATGTTGGGCCTGAAGGTGAAAAACTTTACCTACAAGGGTGTTATCCATAGATACCACCACTCTTAGAATCATCTGGTTAGGAATCTTGAGCACCTTAGCTCCTTCTATCTACGAGATAATCGGCAGGCTGACCGAGCAATCGGCCTTGCCATAAGAAGCACCCACAAGTGCCTCCTTCCACTTCTTGGGATCCTACTTCATAGATGAAAGCGTGTGATCCCTCCGACAACTCATGCCAGCAACAGAATCCCCTAGAGTTAGGGGAGGGGACTGTGTCACACACCCCCAGATTGTCACCATCCATTCCCGCCTAGTGCCAAATTCAAAACAAGAAGCGGGAAAGTTGCAGAGCCAAGAATTCTATATGAATTTAATGTTATATAACTTTGAATTGATAATAATGGAATATTCGTTATCTATTTGATCCTAAGATAATAAATTGTGTTGTAGAAACATACATGGAATCTCTTGGCTTATGTGATAAATTTAGGATTTATCAAGTGTTAAGATGCTATTAAGTATTTTATCACTCATTGTTAGTCTTTTCATCACTGTATGATAGACTTAGCTTGGTAAAGCTTACATGATACTTATATGATGCTTATTGTAGTACTAAGTTCATATATGTTGTATGATTATGTGGCAATGTTGTTACATGCTTATATGATGCTTATTGTAGTACTAAGTTCATATATGTTATATGGTGATAGAGGAGAGATATTACATGTGGTATTAGAGCTCTGGGTTAAACTCTGGAGCCTATTGTGTCTACTTGCTTCTAATTCAACTCATGAACCTTCAAGAACGTTTCATTAAAAGAAAATAATGGAACCTTCCTACAGCACAAATCAGAATGAACCCTGAGATGAGAGGGTTCAAGAAAACAAATTAGATCAAATTCTAGCTATGTTGACAGACACCAGGGCTAGAATGAATGCCCTAGAACATGAGGTTAGGGTCCCTAGGTCCATGCCCAATCATGATGGGCATCAAGAAACCTTAGTAAATAAAGGGAATCAATCTGAACAAATTCCATATGAAAGTGAAACCACACCAGGAAGCAAAAGGGCCAAGATAGAGAATGAGTTGACCAAGGATTTAAAGATCTCACCTCCCAAATTTGATGGCAAGGCTATTGAAGATGGTGCTAAAGCATGGATAGTGGAGATGGAAAGGTATTTTCAATTGTGTAACCTCTCTGAGGAAACTAAAGTAGTTTGGGCATCTTTTCAGTTAAAAGGGGAAGCAGCTCCCTGGTAGGATAATGCTAAAATAGAGAACATCTCTCATATGAAAATTTGACATGGGATATCTTCTTATCCCTATTATGGAAGTGATGGATTCCACAACACTACTTTGACATAAAAATGAATGAGTTCCAAAACTTAAGACAAGGATATCTTTCAGTAACTCAATATTGGGAGAATTTTATTCAACTTCTCAAATATGCTCCCTTCTACCAACAGGATGAACACTTTTGGGTAAGGAAGTTTATTTTTGGGTTAAAACCCCAAATTGGTTCAAAATTAGACCTTCATGGGCCACAGTCAATGGATGAAGCCTTTGAAAAGTCAATAAAATAGGAGCAGAAGCTCTTTAGTATTGCAGAATTCAAAAGGGAAAGCAAATAGAAAGGGAAGACCTATCAGGATCAACCTTCTAAAAATTTTTCCAAACAAAAGAACCAAAAGGTAAATCAATTTGGGGACAATAAAAATAAGAATAAGCTTGCAAAAGGGAGTGAGAAAAATAAACCCTACACCAAAACCAGGACTTTCAGTGAAGGGGCAAATGATAATAGTGACAAAGGAAAGTTTCAAAAACCCAAAGAAGGGCCGAAAGGTGGGTGTTTTAAATGTGGGGATAAGCATTATGCTAACAAATGCCCTTAGAGGATAGCTGAAAGAACAAAAGTGAATCAACAACAACAACCCTTTCAACACCGCATTCACGCGATGGTACATAATAAACAAGCTGAATTCCAAGCCACTCCCATTGAACTAACAGGTAAAATTTGTGGCCTTCCAAGTAATGTGCTTATAGATACGAGTGCTATTGAATGTTTCATTGATCCTAAAGTAGTTGAAAGATTACTGAGGAAGGCTGGTTTCATGGCCAACTCCTAGAGAATAATGTATGGTAACTGAGAAGAGAGAAAGGTAGACCAATGTCTAGCCTTTATTGAATTGTCATTATCAAATTTTGTAACTCAAGTAGCCTTTATGTGGCACCTCTGGGATCATATGATGTGATCCTAGGAATACATTGGTTAAGTCAACACAAAGCCACAGTAAATTGCTTTGAAAAGAAAGTAATATGTAGAGACGACTATGGAAACACAACCAAGGTGTGTGGCATTCAAAGAGGCATAAGCCTTAGATAGATCTCTGCCATGCAAGTAAAGAGAGATCAAAGGAAGGGATGCACTCTATATGTTTTTAGATTGAGGATTTAGAAGAAGAGAAAGAACCCTCCTTTGATGATTTTCTAGTACTTCAAGAATTCTGAGATGTGTTTCCATAAGAGTTACCTGGTCTGCCACCAAAGAAAGAATTTGACTTTTACATTGATCTTCTACCTAGTACTGAACCACAATCAAAAGCTCCCTATGAAATGACTACCTCAGAATTGTATGAGATGAAGGTTCAGTTACAAGAATTGCTTGACAAGGGTTTGATTCGACCAAGCATATTGTCATGGGGAGCACCTATACTCTTTGTAAAAAAAGAAGGATGGTACTCTCTGAATGTGCATCGATTACAGAATTATCAACAAGGTGACTATAAAAATAGATATCCTTTGCCAAGAATTAGTGAACTCTTTGATCAAATGAGAGGTGCAACCATGTTTTCAAAAATTGATTTAAGATCGACATATCATCAGTTAAGGATCAAGGAGGAAGACATACATAAAATTGCTTTCGTGACTCGTTATGGGCATTACGAGTTTACAGTTCTTCCTTTTGGCCTTACGAATGCACCTGCAACTTTTATGAATTTAATGAATAGTGTGTTCAGAGACTACCTAGATGATTTTGTCATAGTTTTATTGATGATATTCTCATCTACTCCAAGAATGAGGATGAACATGAACAACATTTGAGATTGGTACTTCAACATTTGAGGAAACACCAGTTATTTGGGAAGCTATCTAAATGCTCTTTTTATCAGAAGAGAGTGCATTATTTGGGTCACATCATCTCAGTAGAAGGAATATCAATAGATCTAGCTAAGATCAAAGCCATAATAGAATGACCATCCCCCTCAAATGTTTAGGAAGTTTGTAGCTTTATGGGTCTAGAAATGTATTATAGAAGATTTGTTGAAGGGTTCTCAAAATTAGCAAACCCTATCACTACCCTTCAGAAAAAAGGGGAAGAAATTTAAGTGGTTAGAAAAATGTGAACAATCCTTCCAAATTTTAAAACATAAACTTACTGCCATTCCTATTCTCACTATGCCAGATCCGAATGGGAGATTCTTTGTTATAATAGATGCATCAAGAGATGGTTTAGGTGGGGTTCTTATGCAAAATGGCCAAGTTGTAGCATACAAGTCTCAGAAGTTAAAGACTTATGAAGTTAATTATGCTCTTCATGATCTAGAATTGGTTGCTATAATGCATGCTCTATAGATGTGGAGACACTATCTAATTGGTAAACCCTTCGAGTTGAAAACTGACCACTTAGGCCTTAAGTGTTGGATTTAGGACAAACAACTGAGAGGGGGGGGGTGAATCAGTTGTTACCAAAATCCTGTTTCTTATTCACTTTAAACCTTCTTATATTTCAACAGCATATTAAAGATTCAATCATGGAAGCATAATGCAATAATTCAAGAGCAGGAACAAATTCAACACATATAACACTAAGAATTTAACGTGGAAAACCCGGTTAAGGGAAAAACCACGGGGTGACTAACCCAAGATGGTATTCTCTATTAAAAGAATAAGATGAATAAAATGGCACTTTCCAGTTAGGGCTCACTATCCGAGCACACTGCTCACAAGAGGCACACTACCTACAGAAGACACACTGTCTATAGAAGAATATAAGTATTACAAACTTGAACTGGAGATTAGCATCTTCACTATGCTTGAGTCAGTTCCATTTAAGCTCAACACCTCTGCTTTGCTTTTCGCTCCTCTTCACTACCACCTCCTCATTATTACCACAAGGATACATTTGAATGACTTTGCAACTCTTATTTATACATGACATCGACTTTGGAATGATCATCAAAGTCAACACAATATATTTATTATAGAGCAATTACAAAAATACAACTTGACTTATTACAAAAACTTCATGCGCATTACTACACTATCGGCCACACATAGCTGGGACTTCAATCTTCTTTGAGGAACACGCCATGCTTCCTAAAACATCTTCAAGATCATCTGCAACATGCACAAATCATCCAGTTGGCCAAGACTAGGAAGAACACCATCACCCAAAGGTAAATCTTCAATTACGAGCTTAATCTTCAATGAGGACCACCAACACAAACTAGACACAATCTAGAGACCCCCACAAGCTTGCTTGAATCACCAAGAACATCTGCATCACTTCTGCTTACTGTAATCATTCACATCTTCATCTGGAACCTCAAGAACAGAGTCGATCATCACTGTCATATTAGAAGGATTGCTTGTGGACCTCCAAACCACGAACCAATTGAGTTGTCAATTCACATTAGCCTCCCAAACATGCCACCAAATCCGTAGAACATGATATTGTATTTCCAAATCTCACCGGACCTATTTGTGTCACTCTATCACCTCTGAATAGTTGCAAGAACTAGTTTTACTCTCATGGCCATAACTCCTCCACATTTTCATGCGGACCTCTCAAATCTTGACTGGATCATCTTCAGACACAAATCTACAAACCCTTTGATGCACATTCTCTGATCTTCATCTTGCTGGGATCTTCACTTCATAGAGCTTTAGTATCTTCACTGATCTTCTTTATTTTTGATAGGACTAATTTTCTCAATATCCTCAGCACACAACTCGTCCAATCCTTGACATCAATGCAATAGGAGTATGTTGATATCAATGACAACACCGGTTAGGCCCATACTTGCAACAATCTCCATCTTTGTCATTGATGGAAACATATAATGTGAAAAACTATTTTAACCATCAAGACAAGAACTTCTCCTCACTGATTGACATAGCTCCCCCTATCAACAACAACCATTCACATATCTTCTAACTTCTCTTTACTGCTCCTCCTTTGATCAGCAACCACTTTCTATTTTTCACATTTTGTTTTTCACATGTCTTCTCTCCCCCTTTGACATCAATGGCAAAGGGCACATACTTGCAACCACTTCTCATACTTCAGAATCATACAGACTGCTCCCCCTGAGTAGCAGCCTCCTAACATCAATCTGGATTACAAGATATGACTGAGGGATCCACCGGACTGATGCACATCTGTGCACCTTAATTCAGAACCAGAGGGGTAATAACCCCTAACTTCTCCCTGAGATACTCAAAAGAGTCCTTAGGTAGAGGTTTAGTAAAAATGTCTGCAATCTGATCCTTTCAGGGCACAAACTCCAATCTAACTTCATTCTTGTTCACCTACTCTCTGAAAAAGTGGAACTTGATGGATATATGTTTTGTCTTTGAATGCAACGCCAGATTTTTTTGATATGTTTATTCCACTTGAATTATCACAGAAGATTGTGATAGGTTCTTCATACTCCACTCTGATATCTCTTAGCATTTCCTTCATACACAAAACTTGAGTGCAACTTCCTGCTATTGCAATATACTCTGCTTCTGCAATGGACAGAGATATTGCCTCTTGTTTCTTGCTTAGCCAAGAAACCAATCTTTTTCCCAAAAAGAATGCACCACCACTGGTACTCTTCCTGTCATCCACATCTCCTGGCCAATCAACATTTGTATATGCATGAAGAGAGAAATCATGATCCTTAGGATACCATAATCCATACTCAATTGTTCCCTTCAGATATATGAGAATTCTCTTGATTGCCATGACATGAGACTCTCTAGGATCAGCTTGGAATCTGGCAACAAGACCAACAACATTCATAATATCAGGTCTAGTTTGAGTAAGGTAGAGCAATCCTCCAATCATTGACCTGTACTTTTTCTGATCAGCCTTGGGGGATTCATCATCTTTACTCAGCTTACATCTGGTTGCCATGGGAATATTCATTGCCTTTGAATCTTCCATCCCAAATTTCTTCAACAATTCTTTCACATATTTGGTCTGTGATATGAAGATTCCTTTGTTTGTTTGAGTGATTTGTAGACCCAAGAAGAAATTCATTTCCCTAAACATAGACATCTCAAATTCACTTTGCATTTGATTTGCAAAAGTCTTGCACATACTATCTTTCCCTCCAAAACTGATATCATCAACAAATACTTCAACAATCAAGATTATTTCATGATCAATCTTAAAATACAGATTACTGTCAACAGTACATTGTTGAAACCAATCTTTAAAAGATGTTTGTCCAATCTTTCATACCAGGCTCTTGGGGCTTGTTTGAGTCCACACAATGCCTTCTTCAACTTGCAGACCATATCTCCATGATCATACGATTGAAATCCATCCGATTGCTCAATGTATACCTCTTCTTCCAAATCACCATTTAGGAAAGCAAACTTGACATCCATCTGATATACCTTGAAATCTCTGAAGGCAGCAAAGGCGAGAAATAATCTGACTGCTTCAATTCTTGCCACCGAAGCAAAGGTTTCTTCAAAGTCAACTCCTTCTACTTGAGAATAACACGTATAGACCAATCTGGCTTTGTTTCTTACTATTTCACCATCTTCATTCAGTTTATTCTGGAAGACCCACTTAGTCCCAATCACATTTTTGTCCTTAGGTCTGGGAACAAGATCCCAAGTGTGATTCTTTTCAATATGCATCAATTCTTCCTCCATTGCTTTAACCCAGCTTTCATCATTGCATGCTTCACTTACTGTTTTTGGCTCAATCTTTGAAATCAAACAATACTTCACAGAATCTTGAGCAATTTTTCTTCTTGTTTGAACACCTTTGCTTCTATCTCCTATGATCTGATTTTCAAAATGATTCAGTCTTACATACCTGGGAGTTATAGGATTCTCTTGCACTTCTAATTCTTGGACAGGTTCATCCAAACTTGTCTCTTCTTCTTGTACTTCAGGATTCTCCGGATCAGTCTAAATTTGAACTTGAGTTGGGGCTTGTTCTCCTTGGTCTGAGACATCATTCTGATCATCTTCTTCATACTCATAATACCTTGAGGGACTTTCCATGCCTTCATCAACCTTCACATTTGTACTTTCTACAATCTTTCTCAATCTCTTATTATAATACCGGTATGCTTTGCTTTGAGTAGAATATCCCAAGAATATTCCTTCATCACTTCTAGCATCAAACTTGCCAAGGTCTTCATCTCTTTTGATATAGCATTTACTACCAAAGACTCTAAAATACTTCATAGTAGGAGTGATGCCAAACCAAAGTTCATAAGGGGTCTTACCAGTATTGCCTCTGATTTGTACCCGATCAAGAGTATAGACAGTAGTGCTTATATCTTCTCTCCAATAGATCTGAGGAACATTTGCTTCCATCATCATGGTCCTAGATGCTTCCTAGATGGTCTGGTTCTTTCTCTCCACTACTCCATTCTGTTGTGGAGTCCTTGGAGCAAATAATTGTCTCTTTATCCCATGTTTCTCACAAAATGTTATGAACTCACCGGATGTGAATTCTCCACCTCTATCAGACCTGAGGCATTTTATGTTTATGCCAATTTCATTTTCTACCATAGCCTTGAATATTTTGAACTTATCAAGTGCTTCAGATTTCTCTTTTAAGAAAGTTACCCACATCATCCGGGAGTGGTCATCAATCAGCAACATGAAATACCTATCTCCTTGCCGACTCCTAACTCTTGTCGGACCACAGAGATCAGTGTGTACCAAGTCTAACAATCTAGTTGAAGATTGTTCCTTGCTTTTGAATGTGACTCTGTTCTGCTTAGCCAACTAACATTCTTTGCACAAATTGTTAGTAGGTTTCACCAGTCTTGGAAGATCTCTTACAACTTGAGTGTTTCTTATCTTGATGATATTATCAAAATTCACATGACACATTCTCCTATGCCACAACCAACTCTGATCAATATGAACAAATAAGCAACTTTTCACAGTACCAGCCAATTGGAAGATGTTACCTTTTGTCTATGTACCGGATGCAATCTCAGTTCCAGAGCTTTCAAAGATCTTGCATTTTCCATTTTTGAATCAGAGATCATAGCCTTTGTCCACCAACTATCCAACACTGAGAAGTTTATGCTTCAGACCTTCAACATACAGAACATCACTGGTTTTGTTCTTTCCATCAAAAGAAATGGTTCCTCTACCTCTAATTCTACTAGCAGAATTATCTCCAAACTTTACAACTCCACCTTCATATATTTCCAAGCTTAAGAACTTACTCTTGTCACCAGTCATATGGTGAGAGCATCCACTGTCAATAACCCATTCATCCTTTTCTTCAACCTGAGCAGCCAAACCACTTTCTATCATCTTATGATTGGCAGATTCAATAGGCATTGGATCTTCTTCTTTGATGGCAATAAACACCCAGTCACTTCCAGATTTGTTTCCTATCTCAGATTCATCATCTGTTACTCCTTCATCATCATCTTCTTGAACATAGTAACACTTCTTCTGGAACCTTGATCTATTAGGGTTTGGCCTTGAGAACCTTTTCGGACATCTTGAGGCAAAATGACCAATCTTATTGCAGGCAAAGCATTTGAAAGGTAATTTTCTTTCATACTTACCGGATCCTCTTGGCAGTCTCTTTGCAATAAGGGCTTCAAGTTGTTCATCTTCTTCCAGATCTTTCCTTGTCATACCAAGTTGATTTCCTTGAGGAACTTTCTCCTGGATCATATTTATGTTTGCCTTTTGTAGAGGCACTAGCTTTGAATGCAGATTCAGTCTTGGGAAGTGCATCACCAAACTTAGCCAACTCAAATGCAGATATCTTACCAACCATTTGATCCCTTGTGATAGTTGTTAAAGATCTGATTTCCTCAATAGCAGCAACTTTGTTTTTGTAAGCAGGAGGTAAAGATCTGAGAACTTTGGCAACAATCTCATCTTCATCCAATATTCCACCAGCACATCTAATGCCACATACATGCTCATTTACTTTTGACATATATAAAGTGATATTCTCATCTTCACTCATCTTCAAGTTTTCAAACTTTCCTTTCAGACTTTGCAGCTTGGCACACTTAACATATTTGTCTCCATATAGATTTTCCAGCTTTGTCCAACTTTCATAAGCAATCTTCAATCCCATAACATTTGTCAGCTCTTAATCAGACAAGGCACTCAGTAGGGCTTCTTTAGCTCAAAGATTATTGTTTGCATGTCTGACTTCATCTATAGTTGTTGCACCATTCTTTGGGGGAATATATTTAGTTGAGGTTATGTTCCAATACTAATCTCCCATGCATTGTAAATGACATTCCATGTGGCTCTTCCAGGCAGTGAAGTTTGTTCCATCAAACCTTGGACTATCCTTCTTGTAGGTCAACATCCTAGATCTCCTCAAGAGGTTAAGCTTCTTCTAGAGGAACTTAGCTCTGATACTAATTGTTGGATTTAGGACATAAAATTGAGAGGGGGGGTGAATCAGTTGTTACCAAAATCATGTTCCTTATTCACTTTAAACCTTCTTATATTTCAACAGCATATCAAAGATTCAATCATGGAAGCATCAATAATTCAAGAGCAGGAACAAATTCAACACATATAACACCAAGAATTTAACGTGGAAAACCTGGTTAAGGGAAAAACCACGGGGTGACTAACCCAAGATGGTATTCTCTGTTAAAAGAATAAGATGAATAAAATGACACTTGCCAGTTAGGGCTCACTACCCGAGCACACTGCTCACAAGAGGCACACTGCCTATAGGAGACACACTGTCTATAGAAGAATATAAGTATTACATACTTGAACTGGAGATTAGCATCTTCACTATGCTTGAGTCAGTTCCATTTAAGCTCAACACCTCTGCTTTGCTTTTCACTCCTCTTCACTACCACCTTCTCATTATGACCACAAGGATACATTTGAATGACTTCACAACTCTTATTTATACATGACATCAACTTTGGAATGATCATCAAAGTTGACACAATATACACATATTTTATTACAGAGCAAATACAAAAATACAACTTGACTTATTACAAAAACTTCATGCACATTACTACACTGTCGGCCACACATAGTTGGGACTTCAATCTTCTTTGAGGAACACACCATGCTTCCCAAAATATCTTCAAGATCATCCGCAACATTCACAAATCATCTAGTTAGCCAAGACTAGGAAGAA
This sequence comes from Cunninghamia lanceolata, assembly GCA_027924645.1. Taxonomy (NCBI): domain Eukaryota; kingdom Viridiplantae; phylum Streptophyta; class Pinopsida; order Cupressales; family Cupressaceae; genus Cunninghamia; species Cunninghamia lanceolata. Next base: position 2,373,060 of record BSBN01001245.1, read on the forward strand.
CACCATCACCCAAAGGTAAATCTTCAATTACAAGCTCAATCTTCAATGCGGACCACCAACACGAACTGGACACAATCTAGAGACCCCCACAAGCTTGCTTGAATCACCAAGAACATCCGCACTACTTCTGCTTACTGTAATCATTCTCATCTTCATTTAGAACCTCAAGAACACAGTTGGTCATCACTGTCATATTAGAAGGATTGCTTGTGCACCTCCAAACCACGAACCAATTGAGTTGTCAATTCACATTAGCCTCCAAAACATTCCACCAGATCTACAAAACATGATATTGTATTTCCAGATCTCATCGGACCTATTTGTGTCACTTTGTCACCTCTGAATAGTTACCAGAATTGCTTTTACTCTCATGGCCATAACTCCTCCACATTTTCATGCGGACCTCTCAAATCTTGATTGGATCATCTTCAGACATAGATCTACAAACCCTTTGATGCGTATTCTCTGATCTTCATCTAGTTGGGATCTTCACTTCATAGAGCTTTATTGTCTTCACTGATCTTCTTTGTTTCTAATAGGACTAATTTTCTCAATATCCTCATTACACAACTTGTCCAATCCTTAACATCAATGCAACAGGAGTATGTTGACATCAATGACAACACCGGTTAGGCCCATACTTGAAACATTAAGTACATCTTCACCCAACCTAACTTAAATGCCCGACATAGGAGATGGCTTGAATTTCTTAGCGAATATGACTTTGACATTGATTATATCAAAGGAAAAGAAAATAGAGTAGCTGATGCTCTGAGTAGAAGAAGACACGTTATGACAATTGTAACCTTTCACTTTACTTTCAGATAGAAAGTAATAGAACAACTTCATAATGATGAACATTATGTGAAGGTTAAATCAGCTTTAAAAAAGGACACTTTTAATCAGCAATTTGAAGGATACAAGCTTGAACAAGAAGGGTTACTCGAATTTCATAACATAATGTACATATCGAATCATGGCGAATTGAAATCAAAGATTCTTGAGGAAGCTCATAATGCTCCTTATTCAAGTCATCCTAGAGTAACAAAACTATTAGCTGACTTAAAACCATTATATTTCTAGCCTGGTATGAAAAAGGAAGTGACTGAGTAGTGGCTAGATGCCTAGAATGCCAGAGCGTAAAGGCTAAGCATGTTCACCCAACAAAATATTTGTATTCGCATGATATACCAAAACAAAAATGACAAGTAATTAGTATGGATTTCATACAGGGATTGCCCATGTCCAAATCTGAACATGATGTAAATCTGGTTATGATTGACAAATTAACCAAGGTAGCCCATTTTATACCAGGGAATTTGACAGATGGATCATTGACTTTGGATAAAATATTTGTGCAAGAAATTTTTAGACTTCATGGGGTACCTGAAACCATTATTTCTAACCGAGATGTCAGAATGACATAGATTTTGGAAAACTTTGCATGCTGCCCTAGGAACTCGTCTAAATTTCAATTCAACATACCATCTATAGACAGATGGGAAAACAAAGTGAGTTAATCAAATTGTTGAAGATTTGCTTCGAATGTATTGTATGGATCAATAGAGTAAATGGGAGGAATATCTTCCATTGGTTGAATTTTCCTACAACAATTCCCACCAATTTTCAATAGGCATGGCTCCTTTTGAGGCCCTCTATGACAGAAAATGTCGTACCCCTGTCAATTGGGACAGAATAGAAGACAAGGTAATAGTTGGCCCTGAAATGCTCAAAGAAATGGAAGAGCAAATGAAACTAATCAGAGAAAGACTGAAGCAAGCTTATGATAGATAGAAGAGATACACTGATAAAAACATGAGTTTTTGTCAATTTGCAGTAGGGGACAAGGTGTTCCTCAAAGTTAATTCACATAAAAGTTCTATATCTTTTAGCAAATCAGCCAAGTTGGCCCCTAGATATGTGGGACCCTTTGATGTTTTAGATGTGATAAATCATGTAGCATATAGATTGGCCTTACCACCATCTCTCTCTCTTGCATGATGTTTTTCATGTTTCTTTGCTAAAACCTTACCATCCTGACGTCACTCACATTTTGGATTGGCGGGCATTGCAGGTTCAGGATTCGGGGGTGGTGCAAGTAGAACCCCTACAAATCCTTAAGCAACGCAAGCTCAAACTATGCAATAGGGAAGTAGCCTAGTGCAAGGTACAGTAGGATCAGTTTTTAGTAGACAATGCTACTTGGGAAGATGTTGCAGAGATGCAATGACTCTTTCCTCATCTTTTCTAGTTATGGATTTATACATTTTGGATATCATCAGGATGGTGACAACTCCTAGAGGGGAGGGATGTCATAGCCCATCTTGTTACATACCACAGTGTTGTCTATTATAGACTTGTACATGCCATAATGTTGTTATTATAGACTTGTACATACATGCATAATGTTTAATTAGTGACATATGATGTTTTCTAACCATCTGGATGACTTTTTATTTACATTATTTAAATGAGTAGATGCTTATACTATGCTATAGTAGCATATATGGAATTATAATTTGCATATGTTGTGGACTAACTACAATTTTGGTATCTGAGTGTTATTGGATTCATAAATCACCTCTTCCTGATGGGAGAGTATCATAGAGGAGAGGAACCTAGTACCTCTAAGGTCATCTGCATAGCTCTCACACACAAACTAAGTCATCAAGTCATAATTGCATATAGGATGGGGTTATGGTTAGTTGCAAGTTTTGGTTTGATTTATACTGTTTCAATCTCATCTTAGTAACAACTTCAATTGATTAACTTTAGGACATAACAATGCTTATATTTATAAATACATATACGTATATGTGTGTAGGTAATCCAAGTGTGAATATATGGGTGCATATACATACTTACGATATATAAATATATTCATAAATATGTATGTACACTCATATAGCACAAATAAGTATATATATACAAGATACACACATATATAGTTAAGCTAATAATAGAGATATTGGGATATATATCTTGTTTTATCTTTTAAAAAATTAATAATAATAGAAAATATATGAGCTTTGAGAGTTGTTTAAGGTGATATTGTTATCCTGCCAAGTAATTGGCAAAAGTAAATAATAAAGGGATGAGAAATATTACTTTTATATTTTTTTTAATTCTTCACAGGAAAGGAAGGAATAGTACATTATGATGTCTCATGGATTTGTGATATTTCGAAGTGACATCTATAGAAGGAGGAAAACCTTATTTTGTGCTCCATCTGAGCTATTAAGTAAAAATCACTGAGTAATTTACCAAAGATTGGAGCTGGCAATAAAATAATATGAAGCACAACACCTGCAACTTTGGGAAAGGAGGAATGTAGGTTATCAAAAAGGGAAATTGAGGAAATTTGAGGGGGCAGACAGTGGAAAATTGGGGAGAAAAGAAAAAGAAAGCAGAAGAAGGAATTTAGCTGGGAAAGGAAATTAATAGGCTATGGAGTAAATTCTAAGGTAAGGATTTTAATCTGCTCAGTAAAATTTCAATGAAGAGGCAAGAAATATTTTAATTTTGTTCTATTGGAGATGTATGTTGCATTTCCTATTATGCTTGGAGGATTGAAGCTGTAGTATTAACTAAATTTAAATAATTGGTTGCTGCAATAGGAATTGTCACTAAATTAGAGTTTCTATACAATTTATTTAACCCTTGATGATGCTACCAATAGGAAACCTACAAGAAATGACATAAACATGTTAACTAGAACAAGGGAAAATATATTGTAGCATATGAATTTATACTATGTAAATTGGAATAAATTCTAGAGCACTTAAAACCATAAATTTTGAAAAGAAAAGTATGCTAATCATCTGTAGAACGTAGAGGAAAAGTAAACCATTGAACAATAAACATATTACAATTACATATGCCATAAATTAGGGCACATTGAGAAGAAAAAAATTAAAGCTGCTATGTCAAATCTGGGTGACCATTAGGGAGGCAAACCTCTCTAATGGAGATGCCTCCATTAGAGGTGCCTATGTTGTGCAATACAGAGAAAAAATATAAATTCTAAAAAATCTGCCATCGTTTTCTTTTATTCATTCTATAAACCTTCATTACATAGCACTTAATTTTTTATTGCGACTTACCAAAAACTCTCAAAAATCTATTGTTTGAAATAGAAATATGCCTATAAGGCAGCAACAAATAAATAAGTTTGATGAGACATAAGTACTAAGGCTCAATAATTACTCTACTACTTGATTAATGATTAGGAAATAATATAAAGGAAGAAAGTGGAAGAGTTACCATGATTAAAAGGATTTCTTTTGCAAATAACCAAGAATATATGAAAGAGGAGACTCTTCATTTATGTAATTAAAGAGAAAATTAAAATTTATTACATTGGAATATAGATGATAAACTCTTGAAATCATTATTTAATGATTGTTTAATGGTACTCTGGAATTGAGTCGGTTGTTAAATTAATCACCAACATGCATGATTGACGTGAATGGATAGATGTCAAGCAAAAATATATTTCTGAAGGATTGAAATCATTGATGCCATTTTGAATTTATGGTTGCATTTCTATATGTTTGCATGGGCAATGGGTAGAATGCATAGTTAAATTCATATCACTGTCATGAATGATGACCTTGAGGAACTAGTTTCTTTGGGACAGGTTGGGTTGTCTGTGTGGGTACCACGAGGAAGCTTTGGCTTTGTGGTAGGGTGGAAGTCACCTCTATGATGTTCTCTCAACTTCGGGTTATGAAGGAGGAGCAAAAGGCAAGAGATTGCACCGAGATGCCACACCACATTGCGATTTTGCTACATCTAATAAAGATATGTAATCTTTTAAATTTGATATAGCATTTCATTATATGTTGAGTATTCAACATTTGAACAAATATAAACCTGATTCTTAATGAGCTATATGAATTTAATGTTATATAACTTTGAATTGACAATAATGGAATCTTCGTTATCTATTTTATCCTAAGATGATAAATTATGATGTTATAGAAACATACAGAGAATCTATTGGTTTATGTGACAAATTTAGGATTTATCAAGTGTTAAGATGCTATTAAGTATTTTATCACTCATTGTTAGTCTTTTTATCACTGTATGATAGACTTATCTTGGTAAAGCTTACATGATACTTACATGATGCTTATTGTAGTACTAAGTTCATATATGTTGTATGATTATGTGGGAATGTTGTTACATGCTTATATGATGCTTATTGTAGTACTAAGTTCATATATGTTATATGGTGATAGAGGAGAGATATTACAGTTTACTGTATTATATCTCCTATATATCAGGAGCTTGAGATGGAGTTTGTCTGTAAGAGTCTTATAGATGTTGAGTTGCCTCTGGATCTCTGGTTGGTTATACTCTTATGAAATCTTGCTTTGCAAGTATATTGTAATCTTCTTGATTCCTAAATAATATATTGGGTGGCTTTGGAGTGTGGGGTTTTTCTCTCGAAAGGGTTTCCCCACGTAATTATTGTGTTGTATGATTGCTAATTGTGTTTATTTTTGTAACTGTTGTAAAGATTTGAAAAGTTCTGCATATCCCTCCCCTCAAGGTTAGTGTAGGAATTTATTCTGCTACCTTAGCTTCCTTACTAGTAAGATCTATAGATTTATCAAGTGAGCTTCATGTCAACAATATCAAAAATTATAGGCCAAGCAAAATGTGTTGTTTGTTGAGTAACTTTGGTAAAGTGCTACAAAGATGATCAAGAGGTACTACGATAGCAAGACCAGCCACATGGTGTGTGAACAAAGTGAAGTGCATAGCTTAGTGTATGCCCCCACCTTAAAGTTATTGCTAACGCCATCAGGGAGTAACTACCTTTAAGGTAGAGAGGGTGATACATGCAAAACATGCACGAGAGCCTTCTAGAAGCATATGCCCAAATCACGTGTTTCCAAAAGCTACATCATGACAAGGGGTTGCCCCCAGGCATGACGCCATGTATGAAGTAACATCATACAATAGCACCAAGGGATCTACTTGACTAGAGTTAGTATATGAATGGTTGTATAAAGGGACATCACTTTGGAACTATCATCATCCTCCAACTAGTAGAACTACAAAGACGAAAGAAGAAATATCACATGAAATCAATGAAAATAAACTTTGGGACAACATGTAAGGATGCTAAATCATCCAACACTTTGCATCATCCCCAAAAGGCATAAAATTATATTCACGACAAATAGAATAATAAAGAGGAATGCCATGACAGATTCATTCCCCTTGTATCCTTATGCCAACAAGAGTGTCAAGGGTCATCCAAAGAGAACTAACAAACAAAATACACACCAGGAAATACATATGGGGAATAACAGTACATACAAGCATAATAGAAATACTACACATGAGACAAAGGTACCACTCTTGCGAGTTAGACTATAGCAAATCGTCCTCCTCTCAATCTTGCTCATCATAAATGGATGGGGGACAAGATGCTAGAGGAACTGCAACAAGTGCGGTACAAGGAGCAGTGCCTGGTTCTTCACATTTAGGATTGTTTACCAGAGAAGGATCATCATGCAAACCCCCAGAGGAAGTCCATTGATTTTGTGAAAATCAAGGACAACTTTAAAATATTTTTTAATAGTTTGGGGGTGTCCTCCAAATCAATATTAGAATAAACCACAATAGGTGATATTACAGTTCTAACTACGGGGTCATGAGCATTATCAATCACAGGAGAAGAATAAATAGGGGGATCTTGCAGACTCGATGAGCACTTAAGTATTTGGAATGGTTGGTATGGATATGTCTCACACTTATGCTTGGGTAAGGGAGGCAGAATATCAATGTTAATGGTGGAAGGACACAAGACATCAGGGAACACCTGGTGTTGGGTACACGCTAGGACAAAACCATTTACGATAGAGCACTACTCGAAACAACTCTAACGTTGGGTAGGTCTAAGGGATTAGAAAATGTTGGAATATCTAGAATGGATGGTGGGATAGAATTCTCCGTAGAAGGAGCCATAGATACTTGGACCACAAGAATAGTCTTTTCATCTTGCTCGATCATCGATGAGATGGGTAACGATGTGTCAGAGGGTGGGACCAAGTCAAGGGATGACCATATTGGAGAAGGACTAGGATGAAGGGCTTCAACCCCTATAGCAATTTGGCAAGCCAAAGCGCGACATCATCTCTTGCATTCTTTCACATTCTGATTTCCTCTTGTATGGTTCAGAAGATTTCAGGGGGAATCGAGGTGTTTCCCAACATGGGTTCCTTTTCTTCCTCTATTTGAGGAGGAGGAGGAATGGAAGAAACTATTGAAGGTTGGGAGATAATGGGAGGAGGGTTTCTCAAGGTGGGTTGTCAGTCTGTCACAACCAGTGGAACAGGCAGAGGTACTGAGACATCCATAGATGATTGAGAAACAACAGGGAAAATCTTATGTGTAACAGATTGCTTTCCTTTAGGCTCTGAAGAAGCAGGAGGAACAAAAGCAATCCTCGACGTGCAGGGAGGTCCGGGCTGTGCAGGGCATTTGCCTCGTGGTCCTAGGTAGGATGACAGAGGTGGAACCTCAACATAGATACCAAACACTCAAGGTCAGGGAAGGACTCTCAATTCTGGTTGTGGTCCATTCACCGTCTGCAAAATAGGGGGAACTACTATCACAGTCGCAAAAGACCGAGGGACCTCAAAGGTAGCAGTTCAGATAGCACATGAGGAAGCACTAGAAGATAGTTGATTAATTTGACTTGCTTTGAATTTCTGATAGGAGAGAAACATAAAGTCATTGCAAGGCCGAGCAGGTTCAACTAGCTGTGGCCAAAAGTAATCAAGCGAAAAGTTTCCACAAAGAGACAAGGGCTAGAACCCATTGTGATATATAGTATGCACTTATCCCTAAAATGGAAACTTTAGACACTTATGGATTACGGAGGGGACCGCCTTCATGGAAGCGAGCCATGGATGACCCAACTTCACACAAAATTGATTCAAGGTTGGAATGATGGAAAAAGACACATCTGGGACTTTTGGTTTGACCTAGACGAAGAGGGTCAAGGCACCGAGAGTAGGGCAATTGGAGCTGTCATGTGCCCTAATTAAGATTTTTGATTTCTCATACTTATCTTGGTATAATTCATGCATGTAAAGGAACTCCTCCATAACTACATTTGCTAGGCATACAGGATCAACGAGTACTCCCCTTGTGGGTTTGTCGTTAATCATGGTAATAATGTAAAGAGGATCATTAGGTACATGAATAGAGGCATTAACATGGGTTAAAGAAATGTTTGGCTCAGGTTCAGGTGGCTCTTGGCAAGGGAAAGCATCTATCAAAGAAACTAGGTTGTCTAGGTTTTTGTCTTGGTGGTCATAAGTTATACAAGTAGGTGCTCTATTGATAGATGGTTCCACAAGTTTAGTTGAATGGTGCAAAAGTGGATTTGTGAAAATTTACAAGTTTTGGTTTGGCGGAGCTATGAATTTATTTCCTTTGTCATTCTCATCATCCAACTGAATAACATTAGAGTCGATGAGGTCTTTCACTTCATGTTTAAGATGCATGCATCACTTGGTGTCATGTCCAGGAATTCGATGATATTGACAAAAGGCCATAGGGTCAAAATAAAGAGGTAGAGGTTTGGAAGTGTCAATAGGGTGAATGGGTGAAATTTGGATGAGGATATTGTTAAAAAGTTACAACATGATGGAATGAAGAGATTCAAAAATCTGGGAAAAATGTCAAGTCTTTGGTCTAAACTAATAGGGGTCGTAGCAGAAGGTGTTGCGGCTGCAACTTGTTATTGAATATTGTTTGAAGAATGAGAGTTGATTTTGATAAAATTTTTGTTTTATTTCTTAAATGATTGAAAATGTGGAGTAGCGGCTTCAGACTGGCCAACAGGAACTGATGAGGAAGATCCCTCATACTGGTTGACTGATAGTTGGTAATCACGAAGAGCTATGCAAAGATGAGTAAATGAAGGATAAGACATCAAAAATATCTTTTCACAAATGTGTGGCTACCGGTTTTTGATGAAGACCCTTTACACATCAACATTCGAAAGAGAATTTGGAATTTGAGAGAAGAGGGCTTGGTAACGCCCTATGAAATTGGCCACTTTCTCCTTCACACCTTGCTTACAATGAACCAAATCAGTCAATTTGACTTGAGGTCTGATGTTGGCTTGAAAGTGTTGGAGAAATTGATTCACAAGTTGTTGAAAAGAATTAATCGAATTATCTGGTAGCGAGAAAAACCAATCCAAGGCCATGTATTTTAGCGACCAAGGAAAGAGTTTAGCCACGAGAGCATCTTCAAAAAGAAAGTCACTGTACAAAGTGGTAAAGGCTGACACATGGTTATTAGGATCTCCTTTTCCAGTGTATTTCTCAAAATGGAGAGCTTCGAACATATCGGGCATCAGAGTTCTTAGTATAGTGAGTGATAATGGACTACAAGTGTAATACGATGGAACATTAGGTTGGGATTGGCTTTGACTCATGTTTGCTATTTGTTGTTGTAGGGAATTGATATTTTGCAAGAGTTGGTTTATAATAGGATCAGAAGGTCGAGTGACTTGCGAATGGTTAGAATGTGAAAGAGATGAACTAACAAGAGGTTGGGAAACAATGTGATTGGAATTTTGGTAAGTTAATTGTAGACAATACTAGTTAACAATATGTTGGGAAACATTTGGATTAGCATTTTGATAGGTAAACTGGAAGCCAAAGGAAGGTGGGATGAAGGTAAGGTTCCTGTTGTCATATTTTGCCCAGGTCAAAATAACCCAAAAAATCCTACCTTCCATCGGAGAAATCCAATCAGAGAAAGCCTAAATGGAAGGAGGTTCCTGAAAAGAAGCAAGGTATGCGGAAATGCTTCCTACACTGATCTACTGAGGAAAGACTTATGCAATTTTTTTCTTTTAGAGTTACATATTAAGATGCACATTAACAGAAAGATAATAACAACTTCTAAATGCAAACACAAAACTCACAACACAAGATATACGTGGGGAAAACCCTTTCAGGTAAAAAACCCCACACTTCAAAGCCACCCAATATATTATTCAGGAATCATGAAGATTACAATATACTTATAGAGCAAACTTTTATAGGAGTATATCCAACTAGAGATCTAGGGGGTAATTTGACATCTATAAGATTCTTACATATATCCTCCATCTCAAGCTCCTGATATATAGGAGATACAATACAGTACACCGCCAACGGTAATTACAAAATCATGAGCTAAAACCACCCAAAAGTGGCACCCAAATTATCTCCAATCAAAGATGCCTTGTGATGTGCCAAACCACACACCAACATGTGTAACTCTCCCCTTTATAGCTCTTTTATGTGTCCAACACGTTTTTACATTTCCCAAAAACAAAAGGTCCAACTTCTGGAGGCCATAACTTTTGATCCGGGTGTCTGATTGACGAACCGTTTGATGAGTTGGAAAGCTCGTGAAGAGATCTATCACCCTATAACCCGCTACACTAGTTATGACAATTTTTAGGATGTTTAGTAGAGAAGTTTTGATTCCGTTAATTGAGTTCAAAACTTTTTTCTGACAATTTCAAAAAATAGAAACTTTAATATCTCGCTATCCAGATATGATCTTGAGACAAAACTCACCCGAGATGTTCACTTAGTTGTTTCGCACCTTCTAGAGAAAATTTAAGGTCAATCTGAGCTCAATCGAAGGACTTACTAAAAATAGTAAGTCTCACTATTTTTAGCTCTTTTGGAAACTTTTGGAAACTTTTAAAGTTCCAGACCATTCTCCAAGATAAAGGGTATTCCAAAAGACCAAAACTGGGAAGAATAGTAACCTTTAGAGGTTGCAAGGTTGAGACACTTTTCCTAACATTCTCCCACTTGTCGAACACCTTGCAAGAGTAAAGGGAGTATCAACACCATGATTTAATTGCTAGGGGTCGTGAGGCCCATAGACTCTGAACACCATCTGAACTTCTTTGTGCTTACAGGTTTTGTCAAGGAATCTGTAACATTCATCAAAGTTTCAACTTTTTCCAAGTTTACCTTCCCATCCTGTACCATGTCACGAACAAAATGGCACTGGACATCAATATGCTTAGTCCTTGCGTGGAAAGTAGGATCCTTCACCAAACATATGGCACTCTGACTATCACAACAAATAGTAATCTTCCTTGCATCAAACCCAACATCAGAACACAATCTCCGAAGCCAAATGGATTCTTTACAAGCATGAGTTGCTGCCATGTACTCAGCTTCAGTAGTAGACAAAGCGATCACAGGTTGCCACTTACTCATCCAATGAATAGTACAACCAAACATAGTGAACACATAAGCACTGGTGAATCTCCTGCTGTCAATGTCACCTGCCCAATCTAAATCCACAAATCCAAGAATACAAAGTGAATGTCGAGGTTCTGTAGGATAACCATGATAACATAAGGAATACTCATAAGTACCCTGCAAATATCTGAACACTCTTTTCACTGGATCCCAATGTACCCGTCTAGGATTAGCCATAACTCGACTAAGGACTCCCACTACTTGGGCAATGTCTGGTCTTGTGCAAACCATTGCATACATCAAACTGCCAACCGCACTAGCATAAGGAACTTTGCTCATATCCTCTATCTCAGAAGGAGACTTTGGACAATCTTCAACAGATAAGTTTGTCCCCATTGTAATAGGAACAATCAAAGGTCTGCAATACATCATGCTGAATTTCTCCAACACAGTGTTGACATACTTACTCTAGCCTAACCAAAGTTTTATGTTTGCTTTGTCTCTTCTGATTTTCATTCCCAGAATGTACTGAGCTGCCCCTAGATTTTTCATCTCAAATTGTGCTGACAACTGAGACTTCAAATCAGAAATTAAACTTTTACCATTTCCAATGAGCAACATATCATCGACATACAATGAAATAACGAGAATGCGATCATTGTCAAACTTGTAGTAAACACAATGATCTGATTTCGATCTCTAAAATCCAATACTCAATGCAAAGGCATCAAACTTCTAGTACCACATCCTAGGAGATTGTTTCAAACCATACAAAGACTTTTTCAACTTGCAAACTAGATTTTCTTTACCTTTCACCACGTAGTGCTCTGGCTGTGACATATAGATTTCCTCCTCCAAGTCACCATGAAGGAATGTTGTCTTCACATCCATCTGTTCCACTTCTAGATCATACACTGCCGCAAGAGATAACAGGAATCGAATAGATGTCAGCTTTGCAACGGGAGAGAAAATCTCACCATAGTCAATTCCCTCCACCTGAGAATACCCCTTCGCAACCAATCTAGCCTTATATTTCTCAACACTGACATCTACACCGAATTTCTTTTTGAACACCCATTTGCATCCAATAGATTTTCATCCTTCAGGCAAAGGCACCAAGTCCCAAGTATTATTTTTTTCCAAAGAAGCCATCTCCTCTTCCATGGCCTCCTTCCAGGAACTTGCATCTTTCATACCCATAGCCTCTTTCACAGTTCTAGGCTCATCAGTGTTAGAAATAAAAGCAAAAATATAACTGGAATCATGCAATGAATAAACAAACCTATCAGGTTGTTGCCTTATCCACGTGGGCCTCCTCAAAGGTTGAGGTTGAGGTTCTTCATCTTCTTTTGAACTTTCAGAGCTACTAGAGTTGTCCTCATTATCAGGTCCAATAGATGTTTTTGGTTCAACTTTCTCAGGGGTGGAAGGAAGCTAAACCACATCATCTTTCTTCTCTTCTTTCTCTAGCTACAAGACAACAGAAGAAGGATTGAGCTCTCTAAAAATCACACTTCTGCTATACAAAACTCTCTCAGCTACTAGATCCTAAAGCTTGTACCCTTTCACACCGATGCTATAACCGATGAAGATATACTTTATAGTCTTGTTCTCTAACTTAGACCTCTTCTCCTTAGGCACATGTGCATATGCCTCACAACCAAATACTCAAATGTGTCTTAATGAAGGATTTTTACCAGACCATACCTCCATAGGTGTCTTATCAACGAGCGTTGATGTAGGAGAGCTGTCAACCAGGTAACAAGCGGTAGCAATAGCTTCAGCCCAGAACTTTTGTTTAAGACCAACTCCACTTAGCATACTTCGTGCCCTCTCCATCAACGTTCTATTCATCCTCTCTAGAACTCCATTCTGCTGAGGGGTATACGGAGTTGTCTTGTGCCTCTCAATCCCCTGTTCTTTATAGAACTTGTCGAAATCTGCTGAACAGAACTCACCACCGTTGTCAGTCCTTAAACACTTAATCTTTTTATCCTTTTGATTCTCTATAAGAGCTTTGGACTCTTTGAATCTATTAAAGACTTTAGATTTACTTCTAAGGAAATACACCCATGTCCTTCTACTGTAATCGTCAATGAATGAAACAAAGTAAACAGATTTTGAAATTGAAGGAACATTAACAGGACCAAACACATCAGAATGAACCAAGTCCAACACCTCAGAGGATTTGTGAGAACTGGAAAAAAACTAAACACGGTTTTTATTTTCCATAAATGCAATGTTCATAGAAATCAAACTCAAGGTTACAATCATTCATACCCTCAACAAGATTTTTATTCTTCAGGGTCCTCAAACCCTTTTCACCAATGTGACCAAGCCTTTGGTGCCATAACATTGTCAACTCAGCTGGAAGTTTCATCTCCATAGAATGAGCACCCTTTGGTACCCAGAAAGCATGACCATCAGAAGTAGATGCAACAATCTTCTTCGTTACTAGTTTGAATGGTAAGGATGAAGACTCTGAAGCTCTCTTCTTCGAAATAGAGGCACTATTGCACTGAACTACACATGCATCAAGTTAAAACAAAGTGCCAATCTGAACACCCTTAGACCATAGATCCTCTAGTCATCTTGCATCCCCCATTCGAGAAAACAACCTACACACCCACATCATTCAATTTACTTAAAGAAAGAAGGTTCTATGTCAAACCAGGGATATACAGAGCACCATTGATTCCCTTTACTCGTCCATCAGGTAATCAAATCAAGACTCTTCCATGGCCAACAATATCCAGGTGAGAATCATCACCCAAGTACACCTTTCCACCATCGTATTCTTCATACTTCAAAAACTAGCCCCGATGCAAGGTCATGTGAAAAGATGCACTAGAGTCAATAAGCCACACATCCTCAAATGCATACGTTGCCAAGGCAGCGACAAATGCTTCTCCTTCATCCTGAGAGGACTTGTCAAAATTTGAATCATAATTCTTCTTCTTTTTCTTTTTCTTCTCCTTGCACTCCTTGCAGAAGTGACCAGGTTTGTTGCAGTTCCAACACAGGGCTTTGGACTTACCGGGAGACTTAGATCTCCCACGGGATTTGGATCTTCCTTTTTCTTCCTTCTTCTTATCCTTTTTTCTTTCCCTTCTCTTTAGATCTACCACAAGCCGCAAGAGCCTTCTTAGCCAATTCGGAAGACTTTCTCCGCATCTCTTCAGACAACAGCGAAGAAACTACTTCATCCATCTTGAAGGTGGTAGTGGTACTCCCAATGGCCATAACAAGGTGGTCCCTTGAATCTGGTAAGGAACATAGTAATGTCATACATCGATCCTCCTCCTCCATCTTCACACCAACAAAAGTCAACTGGGCAACAAGCATATTGAATGTATTTAGGTGATCAGCGACAGATCCTCCATCTTCCATCCTCAAAGAATACAATTTCTTTTGCAGGAATAACTTGTTCACCAGGGATTTAGCCTGATAAACATCTCCAAGCTTCTTCCAAAGTTCCTTTGCAGTCTTCTCTTCATGGATATTCAGGAGCACTTAATTAGCCAAATAGAGTCTTATCAAACCCTTAGCTTTTCAATTTTTGAGATCCAAGTCTTCTTGAGACATTGTCGTTGGTTTTGTACCAGATACGGCGTCCCATAAATCCTGATCTACAAGCAGTCCTCCATTTTGATTTTCCACAACTCAAAATTACTGCCATTAAACTTCTCTATCTCAAACCTCCCAGATGTGCTCGCCATCTCTTACCTGCAACAAAGATTTCAAAATCCTCTGCACAAGCTCCCACTCAAACGAAGATCAGCTCAAAAAACCCTCTACTCAACAACTAGAACCAAAGGTGATTAGGCTCTGATACCAACTGAAAGGAAGCAAGGTATGCGGAAACGCTTCCTACACTGATCTACTGAGGAAAGACTTATGCAAATTTTTTCTTTTACAGTTACAGATTAAGATGCACATTAACATAAAGATAATAACAACTTCCAAATGCAAACATAAAACTCACAACACAAGATATATGTGGGGAAAACCCTTTCAAGTAAAAAACCCCACTCCAAAGCCACCCAGTATATTATTCAAGAATCACGAAGATTACAATATACTTGCAGAGCAAGCTTTTACAGAAGTATATCCAACCAAAAATCCAAGGGGTAATTCGACATCTATAAGATTCTTACATATAACTTCCATCTCAAGCTCCTGATATATAGGAGATACAATACAGGACACTGCCAACGATAATTACAAAACCATGAGCTAAAACCACCCAAAAGTGGCACCCAAATTATCTCCAATCAAAGATGCCTTGTGATGTGCCAAACCACACACCAAGACGTGTAACTCTCCCCTTTACAACTCTTTTATGTGTCCAACACGTTTTTATATTTCCCAAAAACAGAAGGTCCAACTTCCGGAAGCCATAACTTTTGATCCGGGTGTCCGATTGACGAACCGTTTGATGCGCCAAAAAGCTCATGAAGAGATCTATCACCCTATAACTCGCTACATTGGTTATGACAATTTTTGGGATGTTTAGATAAGTTTCGATTCCGGTATTTGAGTTCAAAACTTTTTTTCGATAGTTTCAAAAAACAGAAACTTTAATATCTCGCGATCTAAATATGATCTTGAGACGAAACTCACCCAAGATGTTCACTAATATGATCTTGAGACGAAACTCACCCAAGATGTTCACTTAGCTGTTCCGCACCTTCTGGGAAAAAATTAAGTTCAATCCGAGCTCAATCGAAGGACTTACTAAAAATAGTAAGTCTCGCTATTTTTAGCTCTTTTTTAAATTTTTGGAAACTTCGAAAGTTCTAGACCATTCTCCAAGATAAAGGGTATTCAAAATGTTAGAAATTAATCTTTACTTAGTGAAGATTATAATTTATTTGTAATTTATTATTTGGTGTATTATCCCCACATGTCAGATAATTCACCTCTTTTATTCCTCCTAGTTTATTCCTCCTAGATTATTCCTCTAGATTCCTCCTTAAGAGGAAACATGTGGCACACACTTATGCAAGATGGCATATGGGAGTTACAGATAACTCCATTACTCACCTCTATTTAAGGTGTCTCCTCCTCTCTTTGATGTATTCCTCATCACGTATATCTTCTTCCTCACTCTTCTTTTCTTCTCATTTCACTCATTGAGAAGCTTCTCACTCTCTCTGGAATCTCTTTTTCTGGCTTCTTGCCACTTGCATAACACATGGGGTTTTTCTTTGTTTTTCCCCCTTTCACAATCTTGGTCTCTTGGTGCAATATGGTATTTCTATTGTTTTTTATGTTATTTACTTTGCATGATTGATTAGTATTATTTGATCCTATAAATTTCCTTTACATGGTATCAGAGCCATGCATTACTAATCTTTTTGTGAAGTCGAAGGTTCTGCTATTTGTTGTCTGATGCTACACCTTGCAGCCCTGTTGCAGGAACTTGAGAAAATAATTTATTTGTTGTGTAGGCTATTGTCTTCCTGTGCAAAAAAAAAAAAAAAAGAGGAGTTTTTAGATCCTATTTTATTACATACTTTGCATGCAAGGGTTTACAAAAAAAATCTAGATTTTTTTTCAGATCTACTGTTAAAAAAAGAGGGTTTTAACTCTTCAGACCTGTTCTTTTCTGTCATATATAATTAGTTTTAAAAAAAAAAATCATAAATTCTCTGCAAAAACAAAACTGCATCCTTTTTATTTCTCTTCAAAAAAAATTTATTCATGATACATTTAAAAAAATTCTATAACATTTCTAAATATTTTTTATTACAAATTATAAAGAAAATTCTACAAAGTTTTAAAAAAATTAAACAAAACTTAATAAATAAAAATATATATAATAAAAATTTAATCTGTTTTAAGGGGCTTCGGCCCTAATTCCCTGCAGTTTTTAGCATAGTTTTAAAAAAAAAAATTAGGGGGGGTTTCACGGGCCCTAAGGCCTCAACCCCCTCCTGTTGCCGTAGCAACTTTGCCGCCCATGTGCAACCTCTGCCACCGCCCTCCTCTGAAGCCTTGTAAATATCCTATGCAAAGGAAAAGTAGCTTTCATACCTGATAGAATTGAAGGACTAATTTGCACTTATACATTCTTTTCAGCCTCGCATTTCTCTTCGTATGGTTTCTTCTCTTTTGTGCTCAAAGCCTTCCATTTTTCTCCCGTGCCTTCTCTTTATAACCCTCTTTTAATAAAGTTTCTAATTTTTAGTAAACTTTTTCTTAGAATCTTTTTAATATAGTTTAATTTCTTAAATTGTTTTTTTTTAAAAGGTTCTAATTTATCTTTTTTATATATCAATTTTTTAAGTTATTTTAAATTTCCTTAAAAAAAAGCTTTTTAAATATTATATGTTTTTTAAAAGAAATTTAAGGAATTTTTTTTTTAAGATTTACATTTGTATTAGGTAATTTGTTTTTTTTTTTTAAATTTCAATCAATTTTAAAATTTTGTGCATTTAAAAAAAAAAAAATTGCCTTTTCTTCATCTAATTAGGGCATTTTTTTTTTTAAAATTGCTTTTTCTTCATCTAATTAGGTAAAAAAAAAAATTATTATTTTGTTTTTTTATAGACATTATTAGTTTTTTTTAATGGAAACATTTATTTTAACAAAAAAATTTCCTCTTGTCTATATAATTAGGCATTTCTTAAAAAAAATTATTTAGTCCTTTTACAAAAAATTAACCATTTGTTCTAAATAAGGCATTCTTCTTAAAAAATTTAGGCATTTTTTTTTTATTATGGAAATTAGGCTTTTTTTTTTTTTTAAATTGCCTTTTCTTTCTGAAATTAGGCATTTTTCAAAATGTTGGTTTTAAAAATAATTACAAATGCACTTTGTTATTGGACTTGATCAACCCAATAACATTGTACATGTAAAGTGATATCTTTAATCTGTTCTATTCTTATAAAAAATTTAAGGGGATATTCATGTAGTCCGGAATGCATGAATATCGTCTTGTAATTTTTTAAAATTTTATTTGTTAAGGTGGCTTCATTTGTGCCCCTTGATATCTCCAAGCTCATTCTATCACAGTTTGTGGTAATTTATCATTCTGCTTTTCTCTACCTAAGTTTTGATCTCATACAATATTTAAAACAAGTCTATAGTTTCATTTTCAACTACAATTATGTTGTTTTGATACAGGGAATCTAATATTTTATTGTGCCTCATTTATCTGTTATAATTTTTGAGAAATTAAAAATTCATTAGAGCACTAAAGCCTTTAAATATTTTATGCGCAAGACACATTTGCAGTAATGTTGCATAGGGAGCCCTATTAAGTCTCATTTGAGTGTTTTTTTTGGGCCCCATGGAAAATATTTCCATCCACTTTGATGGTATGCACTTACATTTTTTATGGATCAAGTTCTTAAAATTCGCTAAAGTCAATATGGTTGTTATACCATTTTATAGGACTACTTTCAAAGTCTTTTGATATTAAAATTCTGATGAAGGCACTATGGGTTTTATAACCATCTTTAGGACCTTTTTTTTCAAAGTCCATAATATTGAATCTTCAAATGATGGCACTATGATCTTTAGGACTAATTTTCAAAGTCCATTATTATTAAACTTGATATAAGTTCCCTTTACATTTCAACAAATAATGTAGTGAGAAGAAAACTAGAACTATTATTGCTATGTCTATATATTGACATTTTATAATTTGGTCTGTAAGCCATTATTTGTGCTACAAATTTTCCTAGCACTCTTACTCAATACTTAAGGTTATTTTATCTACATTGGTTTAGCTATGCTAACTACATTGATTTAGCTATGTTAACTTTACCTTATTGGCTTTATGACTTAAATTTGGAATCATTTGATCCACAATTTTACTATGCAATATGCAATTTCTATCTATTTCTATGAATATACTAATTCAAATTTAGGAGATGATCCCAATGATGGGAAATCCATTTGTGGTTATGGTTTCTTTGATGAAACAGGTTCAATATCTATCTTGGCAGTACTAGAACCACCAATCCACTTCTCTTGGCTCTAAAGGAGCTTTCTATTCAGATTGTTCAAAGGCATCTATACAAGCACTTTGGTTCACAAAGGCATCTATACAATTATTCTCAAGACTACTTGAAGACTCGCCTCTATCTCAAAACAAATTCTTCACTCTTATTCAAGCTTCTTTCTCAAATTCTATATTCTTATTCATTGTAAAGGCTTTTATGCCATTCATGTAACATGTTGTAATCATCCTTTGATGGATTTATTGCAAATCTCCCCAAGTAAAGCTTAAGGGGGGGTGTTAGAAATTAATCTTTAATTAGTGAAGATTATAATTTATTTGTAAATTATTATTTGGTGTATTATCCCCACACATGTCAGATAATTCACCTCTTTTATTCCTCCTGTAGGAATAATCTATTTCTATAGATTCCTCCTTAAGAGGAAACATGTGGCACACACCTTATGCAAGATGGCATATGGGAGTTACTGATAACTCCATTACTCACCTCTATTTAAGAGGTGTCTCCTCCTCTCTTTGATGTATTCCTCATCACGGATATCTTCTTCCTCACTCTTCTTTTCTTCTCATTTCACTCATTAAGAAGCTTCTCACTCTCTCTGTAATCTCTTTTTTTGGCTTCTTGCCACTTGCATAACACAGGAGATTTTTCTTTGTTTTTCCTCCTTCACAATCTTGGTCTCCTTGGTGCAATCTAGTATTTCTCTTGTTTTTTGTGTTATTTACTTTGCATGATTGATTAGTATTATTTGATCCTATAAATTTCCTTTACACAAAAGGACCAAAAATGGGAAGAATAGTAACCTTTCGAGGTTGCAAGGTTGAGACACTTTTCCTAACAATTCCCCTTAGAAAATCCCCAAAAAATCTAAGTTTGTTGCCTTTACTTTTGCCTTGTCGGTAAGTTTTAAGTTTGACAAACATTTGGTTCACTAGTTGGCTAGTTTGTCGGTTCACCAATTCGCTGACTAAGGGGCCATCAGGCGGGTGGAAGTCCAAGGCAAAAGAGAAAAGAAGATAAAGGAGTGCTTTATCAGCAAAGTTGAAGGTTTGCGAACCTCTTGGTTTGCTGATCGACAAGTTCGCCAATCAACGAAATCGTCGACTAAGCAAGTCAAAGGGAAACAAAATTTTCTAAGGCATGGGCAGAAGAAGGATAAGTTTGCCTTTGTCAGCAAACTTAAGATTTGGCGAACCTTAAGTTTGTCAATTGGCTACTTTACCCACAAGGTGACGAGGCAGGACAGAAAGACAAAGGAAGTCGACCAAAGGCCAATTCATAAAAGTGAGAATTCACCGATAAGGTGAAAAGTAAGAAAGAAACATTGGTTTGTAAAAGGGGAAATTCGTTGATAAGGCAAAAAAGTGATGAAGAGTGGCCAGTTGGTGAATCGGCAAAAAGACAAACTCACCAACCAGTTTGTGATTTTTAGGATTCGCTGATAAGGTGACTAGGAAGCCAAAGACAAGGAGATGAAGAAATGAATAAGGCCTGATGGTTCATGAGAGAGAGACTTCGCTGACAAAGAGAAACAGGCCAAGTTCGTAGAGAAGAGAGTTTACCGATAAGGAAAAATAAAGGCCAGAAAGGTGAAAATTAATGAGAATTAAAACATGTAATATAATGTATTGCTTTAAAATATTTAAAGTAAGTTTAAAATATTTTAAAGCGTTGTAAATGCTTGAAGGACATAATTGTCTGCATCACGCCATTGTTGCATAACCATTAACACCTAAAGTAGAAATGTTGCAAAAAGGTTAGATTCAGGTGGTTGAATTAATTAAAATCTTCAATGTGATTGTACAAAGAAGGGGCAAAGTGAATTTGCAGATACATAGAAAGATTTTGAACCTTCCTTCTTCAATGTGTCAGGTACCCGTGCGTGCGTGTGATCTTCTACCATTTTGCAGACCTGATAGGGCATGGCTGTCGTCCCATTTTGCAAGTTATCTGATAGGCCTCCAGACCAAAATTGAATGCAACATGGGCATTTGCAAGGTAGTTGACTTATTTTCAGCACCTATTGCTGCACATAGATCTAAAATGCTATATATACATGCAAAAAGATGTAAATAATGTTAGTTGTTCTTCTGGGTCATCACGTGGGTGGAGGAGTTTATTGCAGATCATAGACCTTGTAATGCAATTACAAGAACCAGTAGAATTTGATGTATGGCACCTGCATCTAGGCCTTTAATGTCTTCTAGTATGGTTCATCAATGAGTGCAATTGATTATTTTGTGTCTTTTCCTCTTGCAGCAGATTGTTCTAATTTTGTAATTGCTTTCTAGACTTCATGATTAATACAAACTATGATTTTGCCTCCCTCTTAAGTTTTACATTGTGTTCATTCGTGAATTATATGCTAGTATTGTGGGGAAAACGGTCCCTTTCTTAGCTCTAGTTCTCTATCTAAACCTCTATAATAACTTGTATGAGTTTGTGTGACCTTTCTTTAGTCTTGAAGTATTTGTTACATGTTAATTCATATGCAATTAAACATGTTTACAAATCCGGTGCATCACCCCCTTTCAATTTTAGTATTTCTTCTGCCTCTTTTCCTTGTCAATAGCATTAGATTTAGCTTGAATTCTCTGGACCTAAGTATAGAAAGAGGAACCAGCCTTTTCTAGAGGTCTAATCTCGTTTACAAGGTCCCACACCTTGAGATCATTCCCATGTTACGCTAAAATTGTTGGAACTATCAAAGCTTCAACAAAAGGGTGTAATTTCAGGTGATAATAGTTCCCACTTGTTACCCTAGAACCAGTGTTAGTGTTGTTACAAAATTGTGCAGCGGTGGTGACAATAGAAGAACTTCATGCCTAGAGTGCAGACTAGAGCTTCTTCTTTAGGTAATTTTTGATTCATAGAGCTATCTTTTGCTAATTCAAGAAGTAGACTATCTAGGTCCCCTAATAGGGAAAATAGGAGTGTTGTTCCATCTCCTTCAAGAGCCTAGTCTACACCCACTCCAGTTAGATTCCAATATACAAGAAGGACCTTGCATATACCCAGAATTAATGTGAATATCCCCAATATGGCAAGGAACCTTCCCTTTATTGCCTTCAATGGAGGACGCCCTCTAGACCTAGCCAATTATGATGATATCCCCACCTCTACTCAGAAAGCCATCCCTTTCTTCACTGGTGAAAACTCCACCACACCCGTTGAGAATATTCAGGATATTGCCACCATGTGTTTTGTTCATAATGTCACTGTAGACAATGTCATTGTGAGACTTTTGGCTTCTTCCTTTAAAGGAAAAGCCCTCCAGTGGTATAGAGTCTCCCAGCTAATTCCATTCATAACTGGGATGACTTGGGAACAAGATTGTGTCAGCATTTTGAAGATAAGAGTGACCACCTGTCTCTAATGGAATAGTTAGCTACAATCAAAAGAGCTCCCCATGAATATATGGTGGACTTAATTATAGGTTTCAGAAGACATGGGACATGATTCCATTGTTGGTGAAGCCCTCCCCAAATACAACATTCATATATTATTTGAAGTCTTTGAATCCTGACATTGTTGTCATGATTCAGTCTATGGGAGAAGATGTGTTACTAGGAGCATATGATATAGTAATAAGGGCAGAGAATTGCCCAATTCAAGCTTTGAAGATTGTTCCAAGACCACCAATGCCCCTGTTTCTAGAGGCTCATGTCATTTAGCCTATTGTGGCTCCAATTCCTACAATGGTCATCCCTGCTACTCCTCTAATTACATCTTCAATTGAACAATCAGAGGATAAGGATGCTACAATAAGAAGATTGACCAATAGATTGGTAAAATTAGAGGGGCAGCAAGAACAACCTAGTAGGCCATATCAACCATTCAACCAGACCTATCAACAAAATAGACCGCCATATCAAGGTAATGTGCAGAGGCAAAGTCAACCTAGTTACATAAGACCACTAAATCCTATCCATCCTAATGTTGCAAGCACATCTGGACCTCTAGTGCCCATACAAAATAATTTGGCTTAGGACAACGATTAGTGTTATCCATGCAATCAGCCACATGATCAGAATTTGTGCCAAAGCGATCATTTTAGTCAAGCTTTGGCAGTACAAAGCTAGTCAATCCTCCTAGAGAAGCAGCCTAGTTCTAGCCAAGAGATGGTGAGAGGGAAAGAAATAGTGTAAAACAATTTTGCTTTGATGAATTAGACACAAGATGATTTATGTGGTGTTAATTAAGTGTAGGCTCTGTAGCATTCAACACCAGGGCCAAGAGAAGAGCCACTGAGGATGCATTGGCCCTTGTAGTTGTTCATGCATCTACATTTCATGTGTCCCCACCAGGCACAATGAAAGAAAAGATGGCAGAGGTACCTTTGGCCCAGGCAGATTATTCTGC
This sequence comes from Cunninghamia lanceolata, assembly GCA_027924645.1. Taxonomy (NCBI): domain Eukaryota; kingdom Viridiplantae; phylum Streptophyta; class Pinopsida; order Cupressales; family Cupressaceae; genus Cunninghamia; species Cunninghamia lanceolata. The sequence goes on from BSBN01001245.1 coordinate 2,396,650, forward strand.
TAGGCGAGTAAATTTGGTGCCAACAATGCACTCTCAGGCTGGCAAACAAGCAAAGGTTGACGTTGTTAGTACAAAGGCATCACAAAAGGTCGGTCAAATCCCCTTCAGCATAGTTGATCAGATGAAAAAGACCAACCTGAGCATCATTATGTGGGATGCTATGTTAATCCCATCATAGAGGGATTTAGTTCAGGAAGCTTTGACAAGCTTCAATCAGCCTGCTATAGAGACAACAAAGGAAAAAATGACCGTCCCAACAAGCCTATTGCAACCAAAAGAGGAGGAAAGCACAAGAAAAACTAGTAAGCCCCATCCATTTTATGTCTCCCTAATCATTGGTGACAAATTATTGCATAATTACATGATAGATTTTTGGGCGGGTACTTCTGTTATGCCTAAAAATATAGCTGATCAATTAGGCATTGAATATGAACCTATGAATAAAGGGGTAGTGCAACTAGATGGTACTAATGTTAAGGTAGTAGGTGTTATTAAAGACCTGAATCTCACCCTGCATGCATGCCCTGCCTGCTCTATTTTGCAAGATATTTTAGTCATTGACCTCCCTGCATACTTTAGCATATGGCTATCTAGGGATTTCACTCCTAAAATAGGTGTGTACCTATCTTATGGTTGGTCCCATATGTCATTCAGAACTAGATATGGCACTAAGGTGACCATCAAGGCTAAGCCTATTACTAATGACCACATAGAGCCTTACTCCCCTAACCCTACCAATATGAATTGCACAATCCATGACCTAGAGGAGGATGACAACAGTATGCATGAAGTTGCAACACCAGTAGAAGAAATCCTTGATATACTGCTTGATGAGTGGGTAAATTGTTTTCAGTTTGATACTCCTAGCCATATAGAAGACACAGGGTTGGGTGCTTATTGTATCCATGAAGAAGATGTCGTCATCCCTAATCTTGAGAAGGCAACATAAGATCCAAGTGGGGTATGGTAGTTATATTTTGATGGCTCCATGAGCAAAAATGGAGTAGGTGTTGGGGTTGTGTTAATTTCACCACAAAAAGAAAGTTATTTCTTTGCTTTCAGATTATAGTTCAGTTGTACCAATAATGTGGTTGAGTATGAATCTTTAATTCAGGGTATACAACTGGCATAGAAGAGAGGAATAGAAATTATACAAGCATTTGGTGACAGTGAGCTGGTTGTTCACCAAATAAGATCACAAAGTGCTTCAAGGAATGACTTGCTCAAGTCATATAAACACAAGGTCTGGGATCTGATTGAAGACTTTGATGCCTTCAATATCCAAGGAGTACCCAGACAAAAAAATAAAGATGCTGATAGGTTGGCTAGAGTTGGTGCTCGGTTTGACATTCCCTAGAATGTCAAACAAAACTCAGATCAGCATGAGAAGATTGTTGTGAGTTTGTTGTGCTTGACAATGTGACAAGCTGGCAAGTATTTGAAAATGACCAGCAGATTGTCAATTTCTTGCAAGATGAGGCAGAGTTTGCTACCAAAAATCAGTTAGTATTGCAAGAATAGTATGGTGACCAGGTGATCCAGCTGAAGACCAACAAACTATCCAAAGGATTAGTTACTTTGGAAAACATTTTTGGTGTTGATGATCAACCAAAGAAGGAGAAAATAAACATGACAGTCAAGAAAAAGGACTATGAAGAGGTTGAAATTACACAGGACATATTTCTAAAACATGTCAAGGTATGTAATCAAGCTGAAAGACAAGGTTTTGTTGAACTTTGTAATGAATTTGATGATTTAATTGCTTGGAATTATAGGGATCTGAAATGCTTTAACCGTGGTTTAATCCAACATACCATTGATTTATACCCCAATGCAAAACCTATCCACAAAAAACAAAGGCCTGTCAACCCCAAAATAGAGCCATTAATGAGGAAGGAGTTAGAAGCCAAAATTATCTATCTAATTAAGAATTCCTCTTGGGTAGCTAACCTTATTCCAATTAGGAAGAAGAATGGGGAAATCAGAGTGTGTGTGGACTTTAGAGACCTGAATAAGGCCTCCCATAAAGACAACTATCCACTCCCTTCGATGGAGTAGATTTTACAGACAGTAGCAGGAGATGAAAGGTTTTCACTCCTAGACGACTACTCAGGCTACAACCATATTCTTGTAAAAGAATCATACCAGTACAAGACAACCTTTACCACCAAATGGGGTACTTTGGATTATCAGAAAATGCTATTTGGGTTGACTAATGTTGGGGCAACCTTTCAAAGGGCAATGGATTTGGCCTTCAAATCTTGATGATTTGATTGTTTATTGTAAGCATGCAACTGACCACCTAGGTCATTTAAGGAAAGTATTTAAAAGATGCAAAGAATATGGTGTGTCATTGAATCTGAAGAAATGTGTGTTTGTTGTCCTAGAAGGCAAATTGTTGGGGAATATAGTCTCAAAGGAAGGACTATCCATTGATCTAGAAAGAACCAGTGCCATTCTATCTCTTCCCCTTCCTAGTCACAAGTAGGGTCTGCAAAGTTTTCTAGGCAAGATCTATTTTGTGAGGAGGTTTATATAAAATTTTGCTTCAATAGCAAAACCCCTCACCACCATGCTTAAGAAAAATGTTGCCTTCACATGGTCAAAATAAGGTATGGATAGTTTTGAAGCTGTCAAACAAGCCATTGCATAGGTTCCCACACTGATAAACCCAAATTATGAAAATGATTTTATCCTTTACACCTTTGGACACAAAGAGGGCATATAAACAATTTTAACACATCAAAATGAGGAGAAATTGGAGCAACTAATTGCTTTCTTTAGCCAGCCTCTTAAAGAATATGAGATGAAGTATGATTTTGTTGAAAAAAAAGTGTTTGTTGTGGTGAAGGCACTCAAAAAGTTTAGGTATATGCTTTCAAACAACAAGATACAGTTGATGGTGAATCACCATGGTGTAAAAGAGTTTCTTTTTAGTAGAGATATTAATGAAAAGAGGGTTGGGTGGATCATGAAGGTAATGGAATATGATGTAAACATCAACATCACCAAGCTGGTATGAGGCAAAGGCATGTGTGAGCAGATGGTCGTGGACCCTGAGGCTAGAGATAACATTGTATGTGTCCTTAAGTAGGTGCATCCATGTGATTCCCACACTCCAACTGACTAGTACCATGATATGGCCACCTTTCTACAATCAGCTAGATGCCCAAATTGACTGAATTAAGCAAAAAGAAGGTATTTCAGGCTTCAGTCTGTCCCCTATGTTCTTGTTAATGGTGTCATGTTTAGGAAGTCCATCAATGGAGTTCTTCTTAGATGTATTGCACAAGATCAGACCTCTAAGGTATTAGAAGAATTTCATAATGGCCTTGTTGGTGGCCATTATTATCCAAGAAAAACTATTGTCAAAATCATGTGGGCTGGTTATTACTGGCCCAATTTGTTCAAAGATTCTCACAGATGGACAAGAAACTGCAAAGAATGTGCATTATTTGCAGGTAAATAGAGGTTGGATGCTCTTCCCCTACACCCAACTCAGATTGATTAGCCATTTGCCCAATGGGGTTTGGACTACATTGGGATGATTAATCCACCTTCTAGTGTTGGCCACAACTGGATTTAGCAGCCACTAATTATTTTACAAGGTGGATAGAGGTAGTTGCATTAAGGGATGCCATAAAGGCCTCCATTTTAGACATCCATGAGGGATTAGTTACCAGGTTCGGTGTTCCATTCACCATTATTTCTAATAACTCTAAGGCTTTTGTAGGCACAAAAATTAGTGAATGGGCACTTAACTATGGAATTTACTTAAAGATATCATCCAATTATTACCTCCAAGGAAATGGCCTAGTTGAGTCCAAAAATAAAGACTTGATCAGAATTATCAAAACGATAGTGGATAACAATAAGATAACTTGGCATTCCAAGTTGAGGAAAGCTCTCTAGACTGATAGGATCACCCCTAAGAGGGCCATTGGCAATTCACCTTTTATGTTGGTATATGGAAAGGAAGCAAGGCTTCCACTATCACTAGAATTATGTTCCCTCAAGTTGGCACGGTAGCTGGAATTGCTGGAGAATGATGCTATGATAGTCAGGTATGCTGAAATAATGGATCTTGAAGAAAGAAGAAAATTTGCCATGAAGACCCTTGAAGCCCACCAAGATCAGGTCAAGACGACCGTTGATAGAAAATTAGTCAACAAAGTCTTCCAAGAGGGAGATTTAGTGCTGAAATGGGATAAGGATAGAGCTAAGGCTAGGAAGCATTCCAAATTTTATGCCTTATGGAGTGGCCCATATATCATCAGCAATTGCAAGCAAGCCAATGCCTTTCAACTCTCTAAGCTAACTGGTGAATCATTTCCAATTCTAGTGAATGGGATTCATCTCAAACCATACTTATGAGTTTGGTTTTAGGATTCTTGTAAATATTTAGAGTAGGTTTATTTTTTGTTTTAGGTTCCCCTTCGTCTAAGTGCCTTTGCATAAGCAACATTCTCATTAGGAGATTGTTTGCCTTGTTGTTTGTTTTGTTTTGTTTTTTGGAGGCAGTTTTCATTTCCTTATGGTCATGTTGTTGTGATTTCTTTTTGACCCTAAGCCTAATGGATTGTATAATGCAACTGGATCCCTATGTTTAGTAGACAAACACTCTTGCATAGTCACCAAAATGTTGTCATATTTTGCCCAGGTCAAAATAACCCAAAAATCCTACCTTCCATCAGAGAAATCCAATCTGAGAAAGCCTAAATTGAAGGAGGTTCCCCTTAGAAAATCTCAAAAAATTCTAAGTTTTTTGCCTTTACTTTTGCCTTGTCGATAAATTTTAAGTTTGGCGAACCTTTGCTTCACCAGTTGGCCAGTTTGTTGGTTTGCCAATTCGTCGATTGAGGGGCCAGCAGGCGGGCGGAAGTCCAAGGCAAAAGAGAAAAGAAGATAAAGGAGCACTTTATCAGAAAAGTTGAAGGTTTGCAAACCTCTTGGTTTGTCAATTGACAAAATCACTGACTAAGCAAGTTAAAGGATAGCAGAACTTTCTAAGGCATCGGTGGAAGAAAGATAGGTTTGCCTTTGTCAGCAAACTTAAGGTTTAGCAAACCTTAAGTTCGACAATCGACAAGTTTGCTAATCGGCTACTTTGTCAATAAGGCGATTAGGTAGGGCAGAAAGACAAAGGAAGTCGACCAAAGGGCAGTTGGTGAAAGTGAGAATTCATAAATAAGGTGAAAAGCAAGCAAGAGACATTGGTTCATAAAAGAGGAAATTTGCTGATAAGGTGAAAAAGTGATGAAGAGTGGCCAGTCGGCAAATCAACAAAAAGACAAACCAACCAACTGGTTCACAATTTTCAGGATTCACCTATAAGGTGACTAGGAAGCCAAAGACAAGGAGATGACGAAATGAAGAAGACCTGATGGTTCATAATGATGGAAGTTTGTCATTGATGTCAAAAGGTGTGTAGTGCCTTCATGTGATTTGTTATAGGAATAGGATGTCGTGATGGTGAGAAGGTACAAGTGATTGGTAGTGCCATGTTGGTGAGATCAAGCAATGGAGGGACTGATTGGTCACTTCAAGTTATGTTTCTTAGAGAGGATTACAGGGGATTTGTGTCAGGTTGACGATGATTTCAATGTTGATCTTTTCATGGTGTTCATGTCAAAAGGTACGAGTATAGTTATTTTGTTGGTTCGTATCAATGATGTTCATTCATGTCTTCAAGCTATGACCCCAGTGAAGCAAAGGATGTGAAGGGCCTTGTCAAAGGCAGGTAAGAATTCAAGATGTCAAAGTATACCAGAGAGTTCAAGGTAATATATGTGAGCAGCTCCTGAAATGGCAATGTGTGCTTCAAAGAGTTGAAATAGAAAGGTTAATGTAATGCGTTCATTAAATGTCAAAAGAAGTCTTGATGATATGTTGATAGTTCCAGGATAGAAAAACTATCATAGTACATATATCAAGGTTTCACTCCTAGTGCATGGACTAAAATTGGTTTTAAGATGATTCTCTCCAAGTTGATAATGGCAAATTGCCATATGACAGACTTTATTTATTATTCTATGATTTGGATCATACCAGTATTGGGTATCAAAGTGCAAACTCTCTTATGAAATGAAACTAGGAGATACAAGTGAGGGTTGTATGTTTTAAACCCTTAAAAATCCTAAAGACCTAATGCTTTGTCCTAAACTATAAGCTTCGAAGGTTTTGACAGTTTACTTTTGTTTTAATTAGAAGGTGACTTGTTATCACCGGTGACAGGTTCACTTAAGTGAACACTTAAGTCACTGAACTCGTTGGGCCCAACTAGCCCCAAGAACCTAGGCCACCAATGAGCACAAGTTGTCACATTTGCAATGGGTGCCAAAAGATAATCAAAGGCCTTCATTTCATTTTCCTTAAGCATGAAAGCTTAAATCAAAGGTCAATATTTAAAATGTTTTTGAATTCCAATGGTTTAGTTTGCCTATTCAATTTGATGGGGAGTTGGAAGATTAAGAACCCTAACTGTCCTTACAGTTATAAAAATGAACTAAAAGGGCCAACAAAATTGATTTCTCGGTGTCTGTGATAGATGAAGGTGTGAGACTTGGTCAGTTGGATGCTACAAAGACATACCTACATGCTAATGTGTAGTTTGTAAAGAATAGTGGAGAAATACATATGTTGAAAGGGGTTAAATCTGAAGGACAGTCTTAATGCTCACAAGGAGGTCTGATGAGAAGAAATATAGCATAACTCAGGATGAAGACAAAGGTATATTTGTGATGCAGAGATGAGGACATTGCAGACAAAGGAATCAAATGATTGTTACAGAGGTAAAAGAGTTCATTCTTATAGTCTGATCATACATGGTTGAGTAAAAGGTTGTATGTAAAGTGGAATTGTTTTAGGTTTGATCAATTCTTGTATTCAAGAGTTTGTGTATTGTGTCATGGTATCAAAGCACTTATATGTATGCAAGGAGGATAATGTTTGTATAAATGATAATGTTTTGAGAGAGTGGATGTTTGATGAGGATAACAAAAAGACTTGTAGATATTGATGCAAGATAGTGAAATAGAGTATCCCTCTGTATCTTTTTATTTTCATTCATATTTGTGATGTATGCCTTTATGTCCGTGAGACAACCTATATGCCAATGAGGCACTCTAATTTGTCAATGAGACATACCTAATTGTCAGTGAGACAACATTTTTCCAGTGAGGCAGTTGTATATGCCAGTGAGGCAGTTGTATTTTCCAGTGAGGCACAAAAGGTAGCTAGTGAGGCTCTGTAATCAGTAGGTTTTTATTAAACCAGTGAGGCAATTTTCCTGAGTGATTTTTTATCCCTATGAGGGTTTTCCACTCATCAAAAATATGTGTTATGATTCATGTTATTTGTCTTTATGTGTATTCCCTAATGTTTTGTCTTTGAGGTCTTGATCACACTGTTTATCATCATACTTACACATATGTGTTTGATAAATCTTTAAAGTCTCTCTCTTTGTCTATCCAATAGATTAAAAGGTGCAAAAAGTTTTAAAGCTTATAGACCACTGATTCACCCCCCCTCTCAGTGGTCTTGTACTCCAACAAGTGGTATCAAGGCCTTGGGTTCCTTGTTCAAAGTTTAATCAACTTGGGTAGGTCCTTTTAGTGGAGTATTATGGGAAAGTGTAAAAGAAATAGAGAAAAGAAAAATGCCAAGCCACATACTGATCAAAAGGTACCGTTTATACCAAACTCAAATGGTGATCTAGAATCAGTTTATAGAAATGTCTCACAAGTTGAGTCAAGTATAAAATTAGAGGAAGAGTTTTCTAGGGTTCCTTTCTTTGATGGTTCAGATTTCTTTATTTGGTATATTAGAATGCAAGCCTATCTATCTTCTTTAGGGTATGGTGTGTAGATGTCAGTTGAGAATGAGTGTTTTATTTCCTCTCAATCACCTAATACTACAAGTAACAGAGAGGCTTATGAATGCAATCATATAACAAAGAAGGCTATTCTGTCCAGATTATCTAATTAAGTTTATTGTGAAGTTAAGCACTGTGAAACAGCTCAGGATGTGTGGAAGGAGTTGATTAGAATCCATCAAAGTGATGCACTTGAAGGAGAGGACAACTTGGTGTCTGAGAAAAGTGACAATGAAAGGAGACATTCACATGAAGGAGATCTCTTTGTAGGTGAAGATGACTATGAACAGGAGTGTGAGATTGATTTAGAAGGTGACATCTTGTGTGCTCTGGATACAATCAAGCAACTCAAAAAAGAGAACCAGAAATTAGAAGACCAATTTCAACAAGAAAAAGATTCCAAAGACAAGTTATGTTCAGATTTTGCAAAAGTTTCTTTAGAACTTGAAGAGGAAAGAAATCTGATTGTAGACTTAAAGAGTCAAGTTGATGAATCTGACAAATTGATTATCAGCCTAAAGACTGAAGTTAAAGAAGCCAAAAGAGTAGTTGATTTTACAAAATTTGATCTTGAAGTCAAAACTAATGAATTCCTAAGATTAGAGTTATACATAGTTTCTTTGAGAAAGGAATTGGAAGAAGCATCTTCTAAGTTGCACAAGAATCTACAGTTTGAAAAGAGTATTGAATGCTTAAATGACTTGTTGAAGAAGCAAATGCATCATAAGGATACTACTGGTCTAGGTTATGAAGAAGGATGGTGTTCTAAATCTAGAAATACTCCTATAGAGAAGATAGACCTGAGTTATCACTCTGTTGCTCCTGATGAAGACAAGAAGAAAACACAAGATAAAGTTACTGATGTTGAAAAAGGAAGAACAAACAGGTACTCAAGACCTCCATCTATCAGGAAATACCATTTAATAAGGTACAATTACTCTCAATTTTATGGTTATTTCTATTCATGTTATGTTTATGGCCATAGAGCTAGAGATTGTAGGACTTATACAAGGAATTCTTGGATGAATAAAAGTCATGATCATGTGAAGACTGTCAATAGAGGTTCATACAACATGCCTAGAAGAAATTATCCTTTCTTTGGTCTAGACAACAACATTATATGTTATAGGTGTAATGAGTTTGGACACAAAGCACAATGGTGTAAGAAATTTTTTATGAAACCATCTAGAGACTATGTAATCAAACAAAACAAAATAGACACCTTGAGCAAGAAAAGAAAAAACCTATACTAGTTTGGAGAAGAAAACTAGATTTAGGAAAAACAAACTCTAATCTTGTGCACACTACACAAGAGACATCATTTGTTGCTTGAAAAACCAACATACAGTAAGGGGGAGATAATGAAAGTCATATATTTTTCCCCAAGATGTATAGGTGGTTTGATAACTGTAGTCTTTGACAACTTTCTTGTATAAAGGTTTTTTGGAACACTCTTGAAAAAGGCAGTTGGCAGGATTAGGATAACAACAATTATGCAAATGGGAGTTGATGTCAACTCTTAGTGAAATTTGAAGTGTTAAGATGATCTGGTGGTCAGGAGTTTATGTACTATTGTTTGAACCTACTCTTCATGGTGATATGTTTTGGGAAGCTCCTATTAGCTTCTTGCTATTATTAAGATGGTAATTGCTTTCATTCTCAGGAGTTTTATTCATCAATCCATAGGATAATAAGATATCAATCATGTAAGGTGTAGTGCATATATTTGGTGCAATCATCTATGATATGTATGCAGAGCAGTCAGTCCTTTGGGACAATTCACATCAGACAAGAGGACAAGTTAAATCATGACAGAGTGCAGAGTAGTGAAGATGCAATTTACATAATAGTAAAATTAGTGTCTTTAATGATTTTAATGTTAAGTGATGACAAATCATCTTTATACGTATGATTTAGTGTTTTGACATTGGTTTTGACAAGAGAACAACATTTCTTGTCATTCATGATTGAAATACCTTGACAACTTTTAAAATAGTAATATTTTGCAAGTGCATTGGATACTTAAAATGTCATTTGATCTAGTTGCATGGTGTTCTGGCTGACATGTAAAGATCATGGTGTTTCATCTTGATTGATACATTCTTCTTATTCTTAAGGTGCTACTTGATAAATCCAAAGGAAGTTATCTTATGAAATAGAATGTTCCTTTGATTTGGTGCAGCAGGTTGTAATTAGCAAATAACAGTGGTCTTTAAACTTGTTGATAGTTTGTTATATCTTGCTATCATATGGTACAGTTACAAGTATTCTAGTAAACTTGTATGCAAATATAAAAGAAACAATCTATATGGTTTTGTTGAACTGAGGTACAGTTTTAGACTTGTGCAGTCAAGGAACAAGATGAAAAAGGGTTCCCAGAGGTTAAAGGCAAAAGATTATTATCAAATATTTGACAAGGACTTTAGTGGTTGTGACATGTTTATGACTCATGTTTAATGTAACAGACTTGGACATGTAGCAAACCTTTATTTATTTATGGTGTAAAATTTCATGATGTGAGTTCTGTATAATGGTTGCAGACCTTTGTTTGTTGGTGGTTGCAATAGCAGACCTTTTGTTTGAGTGTGCAGGTTCAACAGACCTTGTATCTAGCAGTAGAGTGTAGACTGTAATGGTGCAGATAGACCTCTATATGTGCATATCTTATGTGTACAGAACTAGATAGTATCATTTGATGTGCAATACAGTACCTTATGCAGTGACAGTGGTTTCAAGCCATGATTTCATATCATGATGGTGACCAAGGCAGTGACTTATTGCTGATAGGATAGTGTTTTTTTGTTGATGTAACCTCCTACGCTGGTTTGATAATGATATAGTTTTGATTGTGTTTTCATGTGGAAAGTTGTGTGCATAAATTATGTTTGCAGTGACAGAGTAGTTGGTTCATCTTGCCAAGAAGGGCAGCATCTTGTCAGGAGTTGAAATTGAGGTATCTCAGTAGGATGATCAAAGTCACATACCTATTTTGATCTCTCTCATGATTTATAGTGCAAGCAGTGTCTAGCAAATACAAAATGGTTGAAGTTTTTTTTTTCAGTTGCACAATGCATGACTCTATCTATGACAATGATGTAAAAGTTCAATGCAAGATTTCATGACATTGATGTCAGCATGTATAAATGTGTTTGAAAGATTGCTCTTGTAGAGGAAGCAAATATCTCACCTGGGAAAACTAGATTGTTTATGCATATCTGATAGGGGGAGTAGTTGCAAGCTCCTCTGTCATTGGATATCAAAGGGGGAGTGAGAGAGTGAAGAAGAGTTTTTGTCATCAATGACAAAGGGGGGGATTGATGGAAGTTTATCATTGATGTCAAAAGGTGTGTAGTGCCTTCATGTGATTTGGTGTAGGAATAGGATGTTGTGATGGTGAGAAGGTACAAGTGATTGGTAGTGCCATGTTGGTGAGATCAAGGAATGGATGGAGTGATTGGTCACTTCAAGTTATGTTTCTTAGAGAGGATTACAGATGATTTGTGTCAGGTTGACAATGGTTTCAATGTTGATCTTTTTCATGGTGTTCATGTCAAAAGGTATGAGTATAGTTATTTTGTTGGTTCATATCAATGATGTTCATTCATGTCTTCAAGCTATGACCCCAGTGAAGCAAAGGATGTGAAGGGCTTTGTCAAATGCAGGTAAGAATTCAAGATGTCAAAGTATACCAAAGAATTTAAGGTAATTTATGTGAGTAGATCCTGAAATGGCAATGTGTGCTTCAAAGAGTTGAAATAGCAAGGTTAATGTAATGTGTTCATTAAATGTCAAAAGAAGTCTTGATGATATGTTGATAGTTCAAGTATCAAGGCCTCAATCATGTTTGATCTAGGATAGCAAAACTATCATAGTACATATATCAAGGTTTCACTCCTAGTACATGGACTAAAGTTGGTTTTAAGATGATGCTCTCGAAGTTGATAATGACAAATTGCCATATGACAGATTTTATTTATTCTTCTAAGATTTGGATCATACCAGTATTGGGTATCAAAGTGCAAATTCTCTTATGAAATGAAACTAGGAGATACAAGTGAAGGTTGTATGTTTTAAACCCTAAAAAATCCTAAATACCTAATGCTTTGTCCTAAACTCTAAGCCTCGAAGGTTTTGACAGTTTACTTTTGTTTTAATTGGAAGGTGACTTGTTATCACCGGTGATAGTTTCACTTAAGTCACCAAACTTGTTGGGCAATCGGCCCCAAGAACCTAGGCCACCGATGAGCATAGGTTATCACATTTGCGATGGGCAACTAAAGATAATCAAAGGCCTTCATTTCATTTTCCTCGAGCACGAAAGCTTAAATCAAAGGTCAATATTTAAAATGTTTTTGAATTCCAACGGTTCAGTTCACCTATTCAATTTGACGGGGAGTTGGATGATTAAGAACCTTAATTGTTCTTATAGTTATAAAAATGAACTAAAAGGTCCAGCAAAATTGATTTCTCGGTGTGTGTGATAGATGAAGGTGTGAGACTTGGTCAGTTGGATGCTACAGAGACATACCTACATGCAAATGTGAAGTTTGTAAAGAATAGTGGAGAAATGTAGATGTTTAAAGGGTTTAAATCTAAAGGACAATCTTAATGCTCACAAGGAGGTCTGATGAAAAGAAATATAGCATAACTCAAGATGAAGACAGAGGTATATTTGTGATGCAGAGATGAGGACATTGCAGACAAAGGAATCAAATGATTGTTGCAGAGGTAAAAAAGTTCATTCTTACAATCTGATCATACATGGTTGAGTAAATGGTTGTATGTAAAGTGGAACTGTTTCAGGTTTGATCAATTCTTGTATTTAGGAGTTTGTGTATTGTGTCATGGTATCAAAGCACTTATATGTATGCAAGGAGGATAATGTTTGTATAAATGATAATGTTTTGAGAGAGTGGATGTTCGATGAGGATAACAAAAAGACTTGTAGATATTGATGCAAGATAGTGAAACAAAGTATCCCTATGTATCTTTTTATTTTCATTTACATTTGTGATGTAAGCCTTTATGTCAATGAGACAGCCTATATGCTAGTGAGGCACTCTAATTTGTCAGTGAGACATACCTGATTGTTAGTGAGACAACATTTTGCCAGTGAGGTACCTGTTTGCCAGTGAGGCACGTGTTTGCCAGTGAGGTACCTGTTTGCCAGTGAGGCAGTTGTATATGCTAGTGAGGTAGTTGTATTTGCTTGTGAGGCACAAAAAGTAGCTAGTGAGGCTCCGTAATCAATGGATTTTTATTAATCCAGTGAGGCAATTTTCCTGAGTGGTTTTTTATTCCTACGAGGGTTTTCCACTCATCAAAAACATGTGTTATGGTTCATGTTATTTGTCTTTATGTGTGTGCCCTAATGTTTTGTCTTTGAGGTCTTGATCACACTGTTTATCATCGTACTTATACATATGTGTTTGATAAATCTTTAAAGTCTCTCTCTTTGTCTATCTAATAGATTAAAAGGTGCAAAAAGTTTTAAAGTTTATAGACCACTGATTCACCCCCCCTCAGTGGTCCTGTACTCCAACACGTGAGAGAAATTTCCTTGACAAAGAGAAACAGGCCAAGTTCGCACATAAGAGATTTTGCTGATAAGGCAAAATAAAGGCCAGAAAGGTGAAATCAATGAAAATTATAGCATGTAATATAATGTATTGCTTTAAAATACTTTAAAGTAAGTTTAAAATATTTTAAAGCATTGTAAATGCTTGAAGGACACAATTGTCTGCATCACGCCATTGTTGTTGAACTAATAATACCTGAAGTACAAATGCTCCAGAAAGGTTAGATTCAGGTGGTTGAAAATGTTAAAATCTTCAATGTGATTGTACAAAGAAGGGGCAAAGTGAATTTGTAGATACATAGAAAGATTTCAGACCTTCTTTATTGTGTTAGGTACCCATGCATGCAGATGGTCTTCTTCTACCATTTCGCATACCTGACAGGGCATGGTTGCGGTCCCATTCTACATGTCTTCTGACAGGCCTTTGGACCAAAATTGAATGCAGTGTGGGCATTTGCAAGGTAGTTGACTGATTTTTAGTGCATATTGTTGCACATAGATCCAAAATGCTATATATACATGCAAAAAGATGTAAATAATGTTAGTTGTTCTTCTGGGTCAACACGTGGGTGGCGGAGTTTATTACAGATCACATATCTTGTAATGCAATTGCAAGAACTAGTAGAATTTTATGTATTGTGCCTGCATCTAGGCCTTTAATGTATTCTAGTATGGTTCATCAATGAGTGCAATTTATTATTTTGTGTCTTTTCCTCCCGCAACAAATTGTTCTACTTTTGTAATGGCTTTCTAGCCTTCATGATTAATACAAACTGTGATTTTGCATCTCTCTTAAGTTCTACACTATGTTCATTCGTGAATTATACGCTAGTATAGTGGGCAAAACAATCCTTTTATTCACTCTAGTTCTCTATCTGAATCTCTATAATAACTTGTATGAGTTTGTGTGAGCTTTCTTCAGTCTTGAAGTCATTATTGTGTTAATTTAGATACAGTTAAACACATTTACAAATCTAGTGCATCACCCCCTTTCAATTCTAGTATTTCTTCTTCCCCTTTTCCTTGTCAATAACATTAGGTTTATCTCGAATAATCCAGACCTTAAGTCAAAAAAGAGGAAATGAGCTTCTCTAGAGGTCTGATCTCATTTACAAGGTCTCACACCTTGAGATCATTCCCATGTTACGCTAAAATAAAAAGGTGCAATTTCAGGTGATAACAGTTCCCACTTGTTACCCTAGAACCAGTGTTAGCATTATTACCAGATTGTGTAGTGGTGGTGATAATAGAAGAAGTGAATGTTGAAATAGAATATGTCGACATGGGTATCGACATCTACATTCCCATTTGGTTTTGAGAGGACGTGTTGTTGAGGAGCTCTATGTAACTAGTTGACAACATAATGTTATTATCCACTATGTGAGCGAGGCTATGTAGAACTTCCACACCTTGTGGATCCTCAAGTAACAACTTTCTTAGATTCTCTATAAGAGGTATAGCCTCCCCAACCAGATGTTCCATGCCCAGGAATTGTTAGAAACTAGCCAACTCACTATCTAACTTCTGAATTCGGGCCTCAGGAACATGGGCCATGCAGTTGTCTATCTCAAGAGAGTCAGTGGAAGGTTGTGTCTCAGAGATCATTGGCAAGGTGGGGATATGATCTAAAGATAGTCGCATTCCAAAACTTCTTGGGACAAATAAGTTATCAAAGTCAAGTTCCAATGTTGTAACATCGGGCTACCTAAAGGATGAGAACCCATTAGGATTCGATAACTTCTTCTTACAAGATGTTTGTATTTAGAGCACTGAGTCACAAAACTCATAAAGTGACTACAAGTTTTATGACACTCAAGAGCTCCTACGAAGTGATAGAGAAGAAAGAGTGATGACAAGATAGATATGTTGATTAAGGGATTAAAGAATGAGAGAAATTGTTTATGTTTTTATTTTCTAATCTAAAAGAAAAGAAAAATGTTTAAGTGTTCTTTTTTTTTTCTAAGATAAATGCTTAAGATAAGGTAATATATGCAATATAAGTGTTTAATCAATTTGTAAACTAATCAAACACAACAAAAATAAACAAGGTTGCACAAATGTAAGATACATCGGGTTCACCAAAATGTAAGATGTGAAAAGAGAGGCCTAATCAATCATGAAGTAATTAGATCAATCTTTCCTCATCAAACATTGGAACACAATCCACCAATGGCTTTCGGCTTAGTTGTTGTCCCTATAGAAGAGCCAAGTTGTGGTTTGGTGGGGTCTTTGTTCCTTTATTGTAATGATTAAGGATTGATGACAAACATGTTGATTAAACTATGTAATAAGAAGATCTAATTAGCTAACTAAGTAAATGTGCAGACAACGGTTACAGAAAATAGGAAATAGGAGTAGTATTGAAATAAGCAGATCAAGAAGAACCTATCACTAGAAGCACGGGTTGTCAGAGCTGGACACGGGTGTTGAACGCTCTAGTCCTAGGGTTTCTATACAGACAAAGTTATGTGGGACAATCTTTGTCCATGTATCCTTCATCTTCTCATCGATCATCGATATCTGAAATCCTTGATCCAGATCTACACACATAAGAGAGGGAAAATGATTATACTGCATAAAGGCTTGCCTCAGTCAAACCTCATCTTGGTTTTCCCACCTCCACAACAATAGATGATAGAGAGAGTGCGTGTTTGCAATGAACAGAGGCATATAATTGATAAAGATTGCATTAATAAAATATAATGAAATGAACTTACCATGAGATCGAAACCCTAGTTGGATTGGTGTTGCTACACTAGTCACACTCTAGGAGTTGTTGAAGGAAGAAGCTTTGTTGAATATCTACAAAGGTTAGTGCGATAGCAATAATAATATTTCACAAGTAGGGAGCTTCAGAATTGTGGAGAGAGCTTGTTGATAGATCAATTATGTATGTATATCCTTGTATCACTTGTTGTCCTATAAAATGATGGAGAGAAAGTTATATATATGAATCCCAATTACTTTTCAGAAGAGTTGTGTTAGGCCAACAAAGGTGTGTCATTCAATGAAACAAATCTGACACTTCAATATTCAAATTTGTTTGGAGCCAAAAGAGTAGGACCTAGGCACTGGGTGCCCTAGTCCTAGCTAAATTAGATCTTGAAATCTCAGCAATAAAGGTATTTATCACTATTTCTTATCTAGGTGTTAAAACATGCACTTCACAAATAGAGACAAACATACATGCTAAAAGGAGTGCTAAACGTAGTGTGAAATTATAAGAGGTAACAATTTATGACACTACACCTAACCCTAAACCTAACTTAATTATTCTAACCATAGTTGCAATATCTAAACAATATTATTTTAACCCTAACCCTTACCCCAACCCTAATTGTAACCCTAACCTTAACCCCAATACTAACCCTAACCCTAATGAAAACCCAAACCCTAATTCTAGCCCTAACTCTAATCTAACCCTAACCCTAATTCTAACCCTAATCGAAAGCCTATTCAAACTCTAATTATATTTGTAACCCTAACCCTAACCTTAATCCTAACACTAATGCTAAACCTAACTATACCCTAACCCTAATTCTAACCCTATCCCTCACCCAATACTAAACCTAATTCTAACCCTAACCCTAACCCTAACCCTAATACTAATGCTAATCCTAACCCCGATTCTAACCCTAGCCTTAATCCTCACCCCAATACTAATGCTAACCCTAACCCTAATTCTAATCCTAACCTTAACCCCATTTCTAACCCTAATTCTAGCCCTAACTCTAATACTAACGCTAACCCTAATTCTAACTTGAACCCTTTAATAACCCTACTTTTAACCCCTAACTCTAATTCTAAGCATAACAGTAACCCTAATTCTATCCTAGGTAACCTTAAGCCTAAGTTGATTATTCTAACCATTGTTGCAACATCCAAACAACAATATTTTAACCCTAACCTTAACTCTAATCCAAACCCTAATTCAAACGCTAATTGTATTTGTAACCCTAACCCTAACCTTAATCCTAGCACTGATGCTAACCCTAACTCTAGTTTTAACCATAATTCTAACCCTAATTCTAACCCTAGCCCTCACCCCAATACTAACCCTAATTTTAACCCTAACCCTCACCCTCACCTCAATACTAATGCTAACCCTAACCTAATTTATAACCATAATTATAATCCTAATTGTAGCCCTAACTCTAATACTAACCCTAACCCTAATTCTAAATTGAACCCTTTAATAACCCTAATTCAAACCCTAATTGTATTTATAACCCTAACCCTAACCTTATTTATAACCATAATTCTAATCCTAATTGTAGCCCTAACTCTAATACTAACCCTAACCCTAATTCTAAATTGAACCCTTTAATAACCCTAATTCAAACCCTAATTGTATTTATAACCCTAACCCTAACCTTAATCCTAAGAATAATGCTAACCCTAACTCTATTTAACCCTAATTCTAACCCTAACCTAACCCTCACCCCAATACTAACACTAACCCTAACCCTAATTCTAACCCTAACCTTATTTCCAACCTTAATTCTAACCCTAATTCTAGACCTAACTCTAATACTAACCCTAACCCTAATTCTAACATGAATCCTTTAATAACCCTAATTTCAATCCTTAACTCTAATTCTAAGCATAACAGTAACCCTAATTCTATCCCTAACTCTAACCTTAACCCTAAGTTGGTTATTCTAGCCATAGTTGCAACATCTAAACATTATTTTAACCTAACCTTAACTGTAACCATAACCCCAACCCTAATTCTAGTTGTAACCCTAATTCTAACCATAAACTTACCCTAATTCTAACCATAATTCTAACCCTAATTCTTGCCCTAACTCTAATACTAACCCTAACCCTAATCCAAACCCTAACTGTATTTGTAACCATAACCCTAACACTAATGCTAACCCTAACTCTAATTATAACCCTAACGATAACCCTAATTCTACCCCTAACCCCAATTCTAATGCTAACCCTCACCCTAATACTAACCCTAATTCTATCCCTAACCCTCACCCCAATATTGATGCAAGAACTTCTTGAGGTCATAACTTTTGATCCGAGATTAACCCTAACCCTAACTGTAATTGTAACCTTAACCCTAACCCTATTTATAACCCTAATTCTAGCCCTAACTCTAATATTAACCCTAACCCTAATTCTCACCTAAACCCTAACCCTAACTTGATTATTGTAAACATAGATGCAACATCTAAACAACATTATTTTAACCCTAAGCTTAACCCTTGTCTTATAATGGAGAGTTATAGATTTAGTCTTTCTTACGTATGATGATTGGTATGGATATAAGAATTTAGGGTTGTCTCATGTTTCTCTTTTGGAGAGTTTTGTAAAATAAGTTAAGTTGAATATTGTGGAAAAGCTACATATATTGTATTAAATTGTTTAAAATTCTCATTTATAGGTACTTAGATGATCAAGATTCACAATACTTTCCCATTAATATTAAATATTCTATTTAAATATTGGCACTTTAAATATTCATATTTGAAATTTAAAGATATTAACATCTATGACACACCACTTGTCCTTTCAACATCTCTCCAATTTTAAGATTGTTTATATCTTTTTGTTGCATTTCCAATTGTATTATGGCCACACTTCCAATTCTAGCATTATCTCAGTAACATCTTTGCAATGAGTAAACAAATTATATTCATTCTTTATAAGTTTGTTACAATTTATGTATGTCTATCAATTCACTAAAACATGAAATGACTCAACTTTTATTTTCTCCATCATGTCTCTTCAAATTATATTCTTGAAGCATTTTGAATGCAAGATGGACTCTTCAAATACATTTCATGACTATAAAACCAAATAATTAATCTTGATAGAAAAGAGATAAGTTTTTATTAAATTAGTGAAGAATCATTCAACACACCATCAAAGTCTAAATTTTGAACAACATTTAGAGCAAAATAAAGAAAGTTTATTTCGTATGAAAATAAATATCAATGGAGTGGTAAAGATAGAGGTGGTGATAATAATTGAATTTAAATCATTTCTCTTGTTATTAGTATTATTCAATCAACAAAATCTAGACGTTTTAATGTCTAGTACATTTTTCTTCAATGACATAGTCTTCCACATTATTCAAGGTAAATTCATGTGCTTATACACCTTAATTAATTTTCTTTTGCTTGCTCAATATTCAAAACAACTCAAAAGCATTGTCTCTTCCATTCGGCAGTTTGGCTAGAGATCTCATAGATGGGCCTAATATAAAATGTACTAAATTCATTTTTCCTTGAATCATGGAGAATGAAATCTCAATTTATGGATGCACATTGGGTGACGGGGCTTTTAAATTTGATCTTAAATTCATCTCTCAAAATTATAAATTATAATTATGTTTATAACTCTAATTATAACTTCAATTGGAGGGCACCACGTTGTTCTCAATTTACATTTAGATTTTTTATTTTTTTAAATTATATAAAATTATAGTTTTGGTGCTAGATTATAGCTTTTAGATACATTATTATTTTATAATAAAATGATCATTTGTTTTTGTTTTTTTTTATTGGTAAAAGGCCAAGGCCATTAATATATAAAATTAGTTATAAAATACAACTTTGTTCAGTGCGAGCACCGGTAGGAAAGAATAGAGCAAAGAAAACCTTCGGTCTAGCCTGGGACTTTTGCAGTCTAGTACATACTGTTTATTTAAAGAACTTATACGGGGTCAAGCCCAACAAAGAAACATCCTTTCTTATACAGTTATTGAGATACAAGTACAGACATCACCCTTATCCATGGCCTTTCTTTTGATATCCTCTTGCTGTATGTCTTTTGGTTCTTCAGCTCCTGGGATGACCTCCATGACATATAAAATTAGATCAACTATCTATTATCTAATTGAAAAGGCTTCTTCTGTCTTGCTCCTACCAATATACCTGTCTAACCTGAAACCACAGGAAAAACTACCACTTCTTTTCGCATGTTAGCTATACATAAAACATATAATTCATTATCCTACAAACATCTGTTAGTATTTTAAAACCTTTGCCTGAGATGTGTTGGTTCTCAGATCGGCAGAGGGTTTGCCAGTTCTAATGCATAGGCAGATTTGGCCAACTAATATAGGAGGTTGCGTGAGCTACCTCCCCTTCACTTCTGGTTCTGCCGCACCAAGGGGGCTATTCCCTATAGCTAAAGATTTAACCTTGACTCACCCAATGACAGATAGATTTAGCTTTACAATAACAGGCAGAATACTCTCATGTGTGGACCAAGATTTGTATGATAGATCACAAGGCTGGCAACATTCTTGGACATATCTAACTGGTCGAGGATGAGAGTATGCAGGGGTCCTAATCCTACTCCTACAAACTAACAAGGTGGAAATTTGAAAGGATTGGTTTAATGTTTTGGATGCAAGACAAGGGTTTTGGAAGCATAACACAACACAGGGAGCAGACTGGTGCCTATCTCAGGGCAAGGAGTCAACTAGACGTATACAAGTGAATGATTTGCACTGGCATTCAAGTTTTAGGGGGGTAAGACTGGTATTTGCCTTACAAACACCACCCAAGACTGAGTATTTAGCTGCCTCTACTTACAAATATCCCTGCTGACATACATTCTTCTTCATACTTAACCTAAAACAGTTTAATCCACTCCTTGAATGGAAGTCACAGATCAAGCATGCAATACAGCAAATCTGTATCCTAGAATCTTAATAACCCTTAGCAACCAAATTCAAAAGAAGCTATGCATACAGCAGATGGAGACAAGCAACTAAATACATGCAAGAATGCATTTTTCATATAAAACAACAATGAAACTAAAAATTTGTGCAACATGCATTCAAAATGCAACACAAACTCCAACAGAGATAGAACAACCAATAAAGGCTTTGTTCTTTGTTATTTTTCGCAAAAATTGCCCAAGTCTTCAACAACCCTCAAAAATGAGTTACAAGGTTTGCTTATAAAGTAAGAACCTGTACTCAGCCATTAATTACAAGGTCAACTCAAAATTTTTCCAGATACACAGCATCATGAAAATGGCACCAGGAACACTGAATGCAGCTGGGATACAAAGAGAGAAGAAGGAGGTGAAATGGGGATATGTGCTGCCGTCTGAAGATTTTCCTCATGAATTTGGTAGTTGGCCGATCAATCAGACCCATACCCCTGTAACTTCTGTCGTTAATGGCATACCAACTCGTGGCCTCTGGAAACACATCATTCTGAGTGTAATGCAAATTTTCCTACCAAGAATGCCACTGTAGAAGCATGGAAAACCCTCTGTTTGAACAGAGCTGTTGATTTCCTTTCTGTCATTGAGATCTGCGGCTCCAAACCCTGCGTTAAAAAGTCATCAGCCAATAAGATCCTGCCACGTAGGCAGCTATTGCTTTTCTTTGACTTTTCCCATCGCCACATACATTTTTCCTTTTTCGCCTCAATTGCCTTTTAAATCCTTGTACATGCAAAAGCATATACATACAACTACTTGCGCATTCAAATCTTTGCATATACGAGATTGTATATGCATACAATCAATCTTCATACAAGGCATGGACCCCAAACTGTTATGAATCAAATTGAAATTGTATTCAGGTCCGGCTTGTATCTTCATGCTTTGCATATATCTTCATCGGCCCATCGGCAAGAACTCTAGTTTGGCTGCCGACGTGCATTGTCTCAGCGATGCTACTTTGTATGTCTCATCGGTGATCGGAGAAACGTTGAACTTGGATGCCGATAGGACTTGTCACACAGATAGAACTTTTGAATGCCTTGCTTTGTATGTGCATCGGCCATCAGGGGAACACTTTGCTCGGCTGCCAATATGGGAAGTCTGGCTGATGTGCCTTTGAATGTTTTGTATATCGGCCTTGTATGTTGAGCATACATACAACCTCGCTTGCATATACCAAAATATTCTGGGAATCTTCAATGTATATTCCACCTCTGTATGTCGAAAAGTGCACCCGAATAACACATACAAGCCCAATATGCATACAAAGATGCATACAACCATTTTTTACACTTTTTTGAACCCGATTGGACATCTTTTTCGGGCCCGCCAATGTACATCTGCACTTGTATATTTGAAATTGCACATTTCAAATGTATATACAGACAACAATGTATATACAAGGATACATGCATGAAACTCAAGAGGCCAAGGGACTTAGAATCTTTGGATTTTTATGAAAGGTGCTTGCAGATGAAAGTCTGAAACCTGAATCTTTATGCAAGCACCAACAAGATGAAAGGATAAAATACTTACTCTTGCCAAGCTTATCATAAATGATCAAACACTCTTGCTTCAATGTTAACTTAAATCCAGTTATGTGGGACATCCCATTTCAGTTGACTGATCCACTGTATATGCCAACATATATATATACTGTATAAATATTAATATATATATCTACATGTGGGCATAAGTAAGTGATCAACCATTTCACTTAATATTGTTGATAAACCAAAATTTCCCATTCCATCTAAATTCTAACCCATCATAGATAATGTTGTTACCTATCAAATCATAAAATTAAATCTCTTAGATGAGCTGAACTGATGGCCTAATATACTAGAGACCTCATTATTACCTTTCTCATTACCTGCCTTCTCACATGACAGTAGTGATTCAAGTTTAAATCTAAGCATTGAGACAATCTGCTTCGCACATATTGTCATTATTAAATGATAATGGAGATCAGATCATATCTTAAGCTCTTCCTACTTGGGTCTTGAGCCCCATGCAGAGGGAGTCGTGCATACTTAGAAATCCTTGAATCTATAGTTATACATCTATCTATATATATAATTTATATATATATATATATAATTTATATATATATAAATAGATATATAAATGATAGACAAGAAAGGTGGTACCTTAGAAGCATGTGAACAGAGAAGGACCTCAAGCTTAAGCAGACATGATTGAAACTATGTGCTTTAATTAAAGTTGCTCAGAAGAAGAGACAGAGCCAAGGAATAACACTCCAGTGTCCTCTTCCACCATACCAATGCCATTTCAATTTAGAGTTGTCTTCACAGTTGAAATTGTTGTTTGTGGAGGTATGGAAACCCCTGTGCGATTGGTAAGTACCAAGCGTCAGATGGCATTCCTTGGCCCTGTAACTTTACTTCGGTTGCAATGAATGCTCCATCGATTTGATGAATTAATGGTAGGAGCGATTCGAATGATTGTTGGTAGAAAGTTCATGGGAAGGGCTGAGAGGTATAGAGTAGATTCTAACATTTCTTCACAAGTACTAGCCATGTTTCTTGAGTTGGAAATTGACAAAGAAGCAGCGGGGCAGATGATGAAAGGCTTATTCAATCCTGAACATTTAGGAGGATTGGATGAAATCCTAGAAGCTGCAACTATTGGCGTTAGGATGCCACGACCGAGGGATATGGATTCAATGGAAGATCCTGATGCTATTCAGAAGCTCTATCCTTTTATCTTAGATCTCAAGGGACCGGACCTCATGATGGTCAAAGAAAAGGTGCAACTAGCAATTGGATTCTTCCAGAGGGTCCTTGGTCTGGTAGAGGAGGACGGGTATGGATGGGTCGCTTCTTTCAATCTTCAATTACTTGAGTATGATAAAATGATCATTTGTTAAGTGGCAAGCCTACATATAATTTAATTTTAAAATGGAAATACATAAAATTATAGTTTTATTTTTAAAAACTAAGACATAATTTGAAAAATTAATATTAAATTTTAATATCAACATTCAATAATCTAAAACCAAAATTTCTTCATTAATAATGTTTATGTTTTCAAGGGATAACATAAATGTACCATAAAACACCATGGATGTTTCTTTTGGTACAACTATTTATCCTCTTATTTACTATTTCAAACCATCATAGAAGATAATAATTAGTGAAGACTTCCTTATACAAAACTTAAGGATTATAACCCTTTAAACAAACTAAATGCCCTAACACTAAAAAATTTGATAAAATCTACTTCAAAATAGAGAATAAAAGATCAAGCATTGATGAACTCAGTAATAATCTTTAAACTGTGAGAGACTGCATGCTTTCCAAGCTCTTGAGGAAGACAGAGTCTCACAACTATTTGAATATCTCGTATATTGATGATGTTTTTTTTGTTGTGGTGAGCAAAGTTGGTTGCCTCGCTAACAATTTTCTCAAACATGTCATTAATATACTTGTTCATAATTCCCATAGCTTTGCTAGAAATATTGATATCAGGGTGCACTTGCTTGAGAAGTTTAAACAAGTAGATCTTGAAGATTTGCTTGTTCATTTTATTTTTTTGTACTTTTCTCATCTTCATCTTTTCTAGGGACCTTCTTTTCAACCTTATAAACCTTCTTTTTTTTGGAGATTTCTCAGTCGTGACCTTTTTCTCTACGATGGGATTCTTCTCTATCCTTTTTGCCATTGATGAGCACTACAAAAGAACATTTCACTCCTTACATCAGCATACAATTTGCAAGATTTAAATGATTATCTTGTAAGAATAGTTAGTCTAAGCCCTCAGGTATAACAAAAGAAATAACTACTCATCACGGATGGAATTATTTGACATCTTGAAAGTCTTTTTGACATTTAGCTTATGAATAAGGTTTCAAGTATTGTTGGATAAATCTTAAAATTATTGATATAACCATTATTTGGATTTCTTAAAGCATTTACAAGAATAAGAATAAGCATAAAGATAAGAGACATACTCTAAGGAAAAAGAAGAAATCAAATGCTATAGAAGATCATAGGATTCATTCATCTATTCAATCATTGAATATTTATATAGTTAAAGATATGTAATTTTTCTTGTCAGATTATTAAAAAAATATCGATTATTTTGCATTTTTTCTTGGTTTTTAAAGATTCTTAAAGATATATTTTTTTTATTTTTTATTTTTTAATTTTTATTTCTTGTCTTTGATTTTTAATTTTCAAATTAAATAGATTATGACTTTTTTTTTAATTTTTGACCATTGTTTTTCTTTCTTGTCTTATTAAAAAATATGGATGTTTTCCTTTTTATTTTATAATTTCCATTTGCTTTTTATAATATTTTTAAAAATATATATATTATTTTTTTTTTTTTTTTAATTATAAATTTTTATAATTTATAATTTAAAAAGGGATGATTCATTGACTATATAAAGATTTGTATTTAGGCAAGTAACTAAATAATGCCAGAAAAAAATTAAAATAGAAACTTCCTAAATAATTGTCTTTTTCTATAGTGGTTTTGCATGAATAGATTTAATTACTTATTCTAATTATCAACTTCATAAAGTCCAAGAAATTAATTTTGAGTGTTTTCTGTGTTGGAGGTTAATAGAGATATAAAAGATTTTAAAGAAAGAATTTGACAGAGATAAGAATAATTTTATTTATGCATATATATACATACTTATGGATCATTTTTTTTGTATGATCAGCTATAGGGCGCCATACAGTGGTAGGGGTTTCTTTCATATCATATATAAAAACAAAAATAAAAGGAAAAGTATGCCATTAAATAGGGCTTACGGGTCTTTCTCTAGGACGGCCTTGCTTCGAGGCCTTTGCCTTGTCGTTGCTTTTATTTGGCGCAGGAGTCACTACTAAACTTTTAGCCTTAGAATCAAAGGCCTTTACACCTGAAGTGTTTATCTTCTTCGAAGAAGACATGATTACTAACTTACCACTTCTTGTATACTGCATGTGGATAACAAGGGATCAAAGAGAGATTAAAAACCTAGAAAAATCTAATATAATATATAATTATGATATATAATAATAATTAGCTTTTAAATTTGAAACGAGAGAATGCTAAGAGGCTACTTAGGAAATTGATTTGAAACAAAAAGCTCTTAAATTTGGAGGGTGGCTTCTATGAGGGCTTAAATTTGACTGTCAAGCAATTTTTTTGTGACGGTTATTTATTTGAAGTTGCCTTCCAAATATTAAAGTCTAACTATTTTAGGAAAAATACATATAGACTAAAAACATAGACTAAATACATAATTACATAGAAATTTTGACAGTTTACTTGAAATCTTACCTTTCAAGGATATGGTCTTCCTAAAATTTTAATTGTATTTTATGGCTAAAATGACTAAATACGACCATACGGCCATCAAATTTAAGCCCTGGCTTCTATCCTTCTCTTAAAAAATTTAGGAAGTCCCTTCCATATGATCAACTCCTTGGGCCCTGACATGGATTCCTAGGGAGTCCCCTCCAAATGATGAACTCCTTCGCACCTGGCAAGCATGCATAAAAAATGTTTATGTTTAAGTATTATTACTCAAAAATACCTTAACAATAAGAAAAACAGATGATAGCAAATTGTTTTGTAAAGTAGTATATGAAAGAAAATTGCCTCCTATTAGGATTTCAACTTTATTTAGATATAGAACTTCTAAGTATGTAAAAGGTTTGTTGAGCAGACATCTCAGATCTTATTTCGACATTGGTATTCTGAGTTTGTTAATGAAGTTGTAAATTTCAACAACGCTCACCATTCCATCTGCATTTTTATCCACCATGCCATAGATTCTCCAAATTTCATCCAAATCTGCCATTATTCTTTTTAGAATGTCATAAGCCGCTTGCGTGATGGTGAAGATTGTAATGAAAGAAGAAAAGTATAAGCAAATGAAAAAATGGAGAAATGTTGGAGAATAGTTGTGAGCTTCAAGTCCTATTTGTCTTTTCTATTCATTGTCATGAAGGTGAAATATGCTACAGAGTTTGCAAAGGGACTGGAACAAATGCTTGAGGCGTACAGAGTGGACTTGCTAACACATTATATATGATCCCCTGAAGTTGATTCTAGCTATGCAGAACAAACATAAATGTTAACTTCTGAGGTTGATGAAGAAATTGGAGAGGCTGGAGGTGCATACATTATTAGAATTCCTTGGGGAGACAGAGAAAAGTATTATGAGAAAGAAGATTTATGGTATTTTGACCCTTCAAATTTGGCAGTGAAGGCGAGTAACAGTAGACCCACATCAAAGCTTCAAAGAAATCTAAAAATGGAAAGAAACCTAAAAAATGGAAAGAAACCCAAAAACACGCCTGTGTGAAGGTAGAATAGCACAGATTTATCTTTTCAATGGCCTCCCCTCCTCTAGATTAATGGACAGTTAGCCGTCCATTTCTGCATGCCTTTTGTTATAACTTCCTTCAATATTATTGGAGTTTATTAAAAATCTTGCCACTTTATTTTTAGACATGCCCATATTCTTTTTTTTCTTTCCAAACCTGATCTCTTTCTTAAATGTTAACCATAACGAAGGATAAATAAGTTTATACTCATCCATACAAAACAAAATAGAATATCAGGCGGCCATGACAGACTACATATAGTGCTGGACATCTCTAACCCAATAGAAAAAAGATTTCCTCCACAGTAAAGAACTGATGCAAATACCTTTTTGTAAAAAAAGATTTCTTCCAGAGCGTTGGATCGATGATCGATTCCTTGGAAGGTGATTCTTTTGTTTTCTGTTTGCACTCCCCTTCGTCTCACCTCAAATCTTACAATTTGATATGCTCGCCTGAGTTATTTTTAGAACAAATAGGATATGTGAATTGATCAAACCAAACAAATTCTACAGCCACCACATAATTCTTCTTACTGGAGGTTGAATCATAAAGGCCAAGGTAGGCGCCACCACTACTTATATTAAATATCATCCACTTCAATGGTCAAACAATCAATAGTAATTTTACACCTCATTCACAATAAAAAGTGTTAAATATTTGTCCTATTTTTATTGGCCAAAATCAACCTTTGACTATTGAAGTGGATGATATTTAAGAACAGCCCCTCAGAATAGTGGAGAAATGAAATGACTACCACAACACTTCAAAGGAATATATCAACAAATATATCTAAAACAATAGTTATTATTTACACATGAATCTTATTTACACGAAATTTTTTTATTTACACATTAATTATTTACAGTGAATCTTTTAGCTCCCTATGACTGTAGAGGTACTGCAAATATCAATACTGTAATTGTTTTAGATTTGCAAGAAAAATGTTTTACTTATGTTTGAAAAAAAGAAAGGACAACTTATAGTTATTTTAAATTAAGAGTTTAGTTTTTTAGATACATTATTATTTTATAATAAATAAATCATTTGTTAAGTGGCGAGCCTACATATAATTTAATTTTAAAATGGAAATATATAAAACTATAGTTTTATTTTTAGAAACATAATTCTAACCATAATTATGGCCCAAACTCTAATACTAACCCTAACCCTAATTTTAACCATAATCCAAACCCTAATATACATACACTTCCTCCCTCACTGACCCCTTCCTCACACCCCATGCTAGCTCCTAACCTCTCCAATCCCCCTATTTCTATAGGCACTTTTTCCCAACCATTGGCCTTATGAGATTCCTACAATCTCCCTTCCGATCACACTTCACTATCCTTTAAACACCTAGCTCTTCATCTCCTATCAACTCTACTTGTTCCTCCCATATGGTGTGCCCCCTCCATGTCAATATTTGTAACTCTCTCACTCCTACCCATATAAAAACTAATACATCCCCCCTTGCCAATGAACCTTCCTTAGCTCTTCCTCTCCCCTCTTCCTCTGTCCCTCCTCTTTCCTCTTTGGGCTATTGTGCTAGTGCTAGCTCCATTGAATCTAAATTTGATTCCAAGTTTTTGTATTCCCAAATCATTGAGGATTGGGAGAATAAACTCATTGTGAATCTTTCCAACCTTCTCATTGATCCTTGAGCTCTCAATTTTCTAAAAAGAGGTTTGGGATTTGTCATTACCCTGGTGTCCATTCATAAAGTAGACTTTTTGGTTGAAATTGAAAATGCCATTTGATCACTTCCTGATTCCATAACCGATGAGATTAGGCAAGATTGTGTGGTTACGCTAAGGCATGTGAAGTGGTCCCCTCAAAACATTCCCAAAGATGATTTCACTACCTTCAAAAAACTCATTAGAAAAAAAGACATCGTCATCGTTAAAGCCAATAAAGGGAATGCCATCGTCATCCTTAACAAGCAAGGCTACATTTCCAAAATGCTTGACCACCTTACCAATAGTGGCAGCTAATGATAATGCCCTTTCCCTTAACCCTATCTCCAAAATCATGAAAAAAGTTAAAGACACCATTATCCTTTCATTGTTTGATGACCTTACCAAGAAATGTCTCATTCATAATAAAGTTTTCACCCCTCATATTTATGGTGCACCTAAAATCCACAAACTTGGCATT
Organism: Cunninghamia lanceolata; assembly: GCA_027924645.1. Classification (NCBI taxonomy): domain Eukaryota; kingdom Viridiplantae; phylum Streptophyta; class Pinopsida; order Cupressales; family Cupressaceae; genus Cunninghamia; species Cunninghamia lanceolata. The sequence goes on from BSBN01001245.1 coordinate 2,426,309, forward strand.
CCTCTTAGGCCTATTGTTAACACTACCCATTCTCCCACCTACAAGCCAAATACCTACCTTGTTAAGGTGATCACTCCCCTAGTAGGGAAGTTTGACTCTTTCATCAAGGACTCTACCCATTTTGTCTATTTCATACAAGACAAAAGGTAGAGGATAATGATATCCTTGTTAGCTTTGATGTGGTGTCCTTGTTCACCAAAGTCCTATCTCTGATTCACTATATCTCATTAGACACAAAACCAATGATGAAATTACTTCCCTTGTTGAATTATGCCTTCGTTCCACTTTCTTCTCTTTCCTTGGTGTGGTCTATGAGCAATCAAATGGTGTCACCATGGGATCTCCTTTGTCCCCTGTCATAGCCAACCTCTATATGGAACATTTTGAAGAATTAGCCCTGAACTCCTTCGCCCTCAAGTCCCATTAGTGGAAATGTTATGTTGATGATACCAACATATGTTGGCCAAATGGCCCTGATCAATCAGATCACTTCCACTCCCACTTAAACAATTTAGTTGATTGCGTCAAATTTACCAAAGATCTTGAGTCCAACAACCAAATTCCTTTCCTAGATATCCTTATAATTAGGAAAAAGGATGGTTCCCTCTCTCATCGAGTCTATAGAAAATCCAACCACATTGACCTATACCTTCATGTGTCCTCTCACCACCATCCTACTCAAAAGGTTGGTGGCTTGAAGACACTAGCCACTCATGCTTATCGCATCTATGATGAGGAACACATTAACTAAGAGCTCACCCATCTTTCCTAAGTTTTCAAGCTGAATGGGTTTTGTAATAAATGCATATCTAGAGCTTTTACTCTTGCCAAAAATCTTAAAACTTCCAAGCCTAAGTCTGAGGTCCCAGGTAATCTCTTTGTTGCCACCCTTCTCTACATAGAAGGTCTCTCTAATAAGATCTCCAAAACATACATACAAACAAACAAACATGTGTATATATACACACGTGTTTGTTATAATATACATGTGTGCATATATATACAAATATGTCTGTATATATAAAACAAACATGTGTATATATATGTGTGTACATATATAATATATATTAGATATATGTTTATATATAATATGTGTATATATAGACACATGTTTGAAATATAATATATATTATATATATATAAACTATGTGTATATATAGACACGTGTTTGATAAATAACAAACATGTGTTTATATATATACACACATGTGTCTATATATACACATGTTTGATATATATAACAAATATATATACACATAAGTTTTATATATATTATATATTTGATATATATACGAGTATATTTATATTTAAAAAATATATCTAAAGTATGCCGAGAGATATCTTCTCCGGGCGCCTACTTTTTATCAATTTACTGCACTCCCTTTCAGCTCACCTCAAATCCTACAATTTGATATGTTTGTTCTACATGTGGGAAAAAATTAAGGAGGCAATATAAATAGATTGAATGTGCGTCTTTTCATATGTCATTCTATAACGTTTCTTTCTTTCATCTTAGTGCATAGTGATGGCTTCTTTGAAACTACCATCCACCTTTCTTTACATCCAGCATGTATTTTCTTTTTTTCTTTTTTTTATTCCTTTCACCTTTTTTTTTTTGTTTTTCTTAATTTGTGGAGTGTGACTATTTGGTTTTTTAATAAAGATTCTAGATTGGAATCTTATAAGTTTACATAGAAATTCTAGAATCTTTCAGCTCCCATCCGTGCTGTGAATGTAGGAACGCCTCTCGGCGTAACAAACATGTGTATATATGTACGCACATGTTTTTTATACACTATATATGTTTGTATGTACGTATGTATATATTTACCCACACATAACAAACATGTGTGTATTTATACATGTGCATACATAAACACACACACACACACACACACACACATATAACATGCATATATACACACATGTTTGATATATAACAAACATGGTATATATAACTTGATAAACAAAGCTCTCCTGGCTAAGATTGGGTGGAATTTCCTGAGTGGAGGCAAGGAATGGAGCAATATCATGAGGGCCAAGTACTTGTCTAATCTTAACTCCAACAACTTCCTGCACATCATTGGTATCCCTAGGGGTTTAGTGATCTGGAACAATGTGTTAAAAAGCGGGACCTTATTGTTGCAGGGTATTAAATGGAAGTTGGGGGATGGCAGAACTATCAAGTTTTGGGAAGACAATTGGCTTAAAGCCCCCCCTCTTTGTAAGACTCAAAATATCCAAAGACTAGCTGACATGGCTACTACTTTCTTTGGGAAAATGCCTGTTGATTACCTTCTTCCTAGTTATGGAGGTTGGAAATAGTTGTCAGACTACTGTCAAGTTCAGAATGACCTTATACTGATGGCTAAGGAGGTGCAACTCTCCCTCCGAGATTGTAGGATTCTCATATTCCCCCAGAAGGACAAATTGTTGTGGGCTAAGGATAAGATAGGCATTTTTACATTCAGATATGAGTACAACCTGTGTATGGAATCTAATGAGGACTCTAACCTCTGGAGAAGGGTCAGGAACCATAACCTTGTTCCCAAAATCAATCACTTCTGGTGGCTTGCTATACAAAACAAGATCTTGACAATAGACAACCTTCAGTTAAGACGATTCCAAATCCCTAACTGTTGTGCTCTCTGCATGAAGGATGAAGAAACAATTCCCCACTTGAACATTATTGCATTGTGAATTCTCCTGGAAAGTTTGGAGTCTTGCTATGGAAAATCTGAGTCTTTTGGAGCATGAACTTTGATCTCTTTGCTGTCATAAGGTGTTGGAGGCCTCCCTTTACCCATCCTATTTGCAAAGAGATATGGGCTCAGGTTCCCCCCATCCTGGCCTGGGGCCTTTGGAAGGAATGAAACAACAAGTTGTTTAGGGAAAAGACAAAATCCTCCAAGGAGGTCTTTTGCATGTTTGCTAAACTTTTGCAAGAAAATATCTCTAACAAAACTCTGAATGTTGCTGACTACCCCCTAGTAAGCATGAAGCTAGTATCATAAGTCAGTGGAATGTCCTAGCTCACATTTGTAAGATGGATGAATCTAAAAGGAAAGCTCATTCTAATACTAAGTGGTCTCCCCCTGCTGATAGTTGGACAAAGCTCAATTTTGATGGAACTGCTAAAGGGAACCTAGGTCTAAGGGAGAGCTTGTTGTGGCCTATGCTGGCGGTCTAGGAGAAAATTCCAACAATGTTGTTGAGGCCATGGCCCTTCTCTGGGGCCTTAAGGTGGCCCTTTCTATTGGTATTAAAAACCTTCTTATTGAAGGGGACTCCAAACTTATTGTTGATGCTATCAAGGAGAAAGCCAGGGTGGGCTAGCAGATTGATGACATCATTCAAGATATTAAGAAACTTCTTCTTGGCTTTGAGGGCTTTGAGATTAAACATGTCTATAGGGAGGGCAATCAAGTGGCGGATGCCATGGCCAATATAGGGTGTAACCTCTTCCCTATAATATGTTGGAGGAGTCTCAAAAATGTGCCTCCCAATGTTAGAAATCACCTCCAAATGGAGGCCCAACCTTATACTAATTAATGGTTGTCCTGAAGTATTATTGTCTTGAATATATTTTCATATATATTCTTATCTATGCTCTCATGTTTGGGTTTGGTCATAGAAGGATATATGAGGAGGTTGTTGTCATCATGGCCAAGATGACATATGTTCATCCCAAAAGGATCAGAGATTTCCACATAAGCAAAAGATAGATCAACAAGACCTTGTGGCATTCACTTAGCTGACACAGGGGGTCATTTCAAATCCTAGCGGCTCTTCTCTCTATTGAAATCCTACATAAGTTTCATTATGATAGTAATTATTATTCAAAATGTGAAGGTGATTCTAAGGATGAGCTTGGGGGTTTGAGAGGCCTCAAGAGAAAGTTTAATGATGATAGACAATTCATCATTTCTAGACAATTCGAAGAGGAGCGGCATTACTTCTGGGTGTCGAAGCTTGTGCTGTGTGAATTTCCCTTTTAGATTGTGAAGAACATGACCATGGGTGGAGATAAGGTCCAAACTGAACCTTCTTCCTGTGCAGAGTTTAAGGCTAACTCCATGCTATGGAGTATATGTTATGAGAGAGGAATCATGTCATTCTTGGAATGCTTAAATGACTTCGATGAAAATTTTTCAGTCCAGTTTGCGACGTCATGGGATGAGGAATGAAAAGTCTGGGTTGGTGGTGTTCAGTTCGAAGTGATTAAAGAAAATATCGCTAAAGCCACAGGATTGTGCTATGATGGAAAAAGGTTGAGAAAACAAACCAAAGTGCAATACCTTGAAGGTATGAAGAAATTCTTCAAGGAGGGGGAGTCGTCTATCTGTATGTAGGGTGGCTTCGAAAGGGAAAGCCTCGTCAACCCCTGGGATAAAGTCTGCTATCTCATCATGAAGTATATCACCTTGGAGGGCAGGTTCAGGTGCTACTATCATTATCATTTTGCCTTATTAAATAATTTTAGGCATAAGGTTCTGGTGAATTTTCCTTTTTATCTCTTATCTTCTTTAGAGTCTTCTATTAAGGTGGCTAAGAAGACCCATGAAGGTAACCTTGTTGTTGTCATTGTCCCACTCCATCAAGGCTTGATCCTTCACTTGTTCCATTTCCACTTGGCCCTATGCCCTGCCAAGCCTATAACAACTTGCATTGTTGATGAAAGCAATGATAACAACTTGGAGGATAACATTCCCTTGAGTGTTAAGTATGGTAGCCCTAGTAAAAGCAAGGTCAATAGCCACACTGTCAAAGATCTCCAGGGCCCTATTGGGCCCTCTCAAAACCTTAAGGCCCAGCCTGTTGATAATCTTGGATCCCAGTCCCACAAGAAAAAAGGCACCATGACCCCTTTAGACCCCCAAAAATCTAACCCTACCTTGCAGGGCCCAGCTGACTCGGCTACCCCTTTGGGGGGAGTGGCTGGGTCCCCAGGTCAATCCCAGAAGGTGGCTTCTGAGGGTTTGTGTGGTTTGAAGTACATCCCTTTGCACTCAGGTGGAAAAAAGAGGAAAGGGAGTCTCAAGGATAACCTTGTGCCCGGGAAGGTTAGTAAAAAGAAAGGCAAAAAATCTATTGGTGGTGAGAAACTGGTTGATCTGGTGGTGGACAAGGGGAATATTGATCTTCAAGAGTAAGGGGTTGATGCTGCAGAGGTGGATAAAGATGTTGAGATCAAGGGGAGCACTGTGAGGAGGCTGAGTATCTGTAGGTCAAGAAGATTGGCAGGGGGCAAAACACGCATTCTGAAAATAGTGGATTATTCCTCGGCCTCGGACCCGGAGGATGAGGTGGAAATCAAAGTGGTTAAGTTGACACTGGAACAACTTGAGGAGCAAGAGGGTGCCATTCATATCAAGGAGTTAAATATCTCCTATTATGAAACTGAACAAGAGGAAGTTGAGATCCTGGAAACCCCTGAGAAGGAGACTGCAAGTGTAAGGAAATGTGACAATTGTAGCTAGCTTAATAAGGAGTTGAATGATATTAAGAAGAGGCTCTGTAGAGGACAAAGTGAAAATGATTGCTAAAATGTGTTTGAAGGTTATCCACCGTGCTGTCATGTCACTGGTTATTTTGCAGGATGCTCAAAATGAATAGGTTGACAAGGAAGGCAAGGTCGCTGGCAAGGAGGAACTTTTGGGGTTTCTCAAGGATGATTGAAATGAGTTGCTTAAGTAGTTTATGTTTCTGTTGTTGTTTTTGGTATTTGTACTCTTTCATTACTAGTATGATAGTTTGTTGTTATTCTATTGTTTTTTGGCTTTTCGTGGCTGCTGACCTATTTTGCTGCCCGTGTGGCTTTTGTAATAGGGATTTACACCCTTGTTTGCAGCTTACCAATATCAAAAATAAACATTATATATATATAACAAACATGTATATATACGCAAGGTTGATATATATCAAATATATACACATGTTTGTTATATATATAACATTTGTATATATACACACACATTGCTAATATATGTGTATGTGTGTATAAATACACATGTTTGTTATTTATATATACACACATTAAACAAAAACATACATACACACAAACAAACATGTATATATATTTTTGCTCTCACACACAAACATATATAGATAGTTTGTTTGTATGTATGTTTTTTGTTTATATATAATATATATGTTTGTATGTGTGTATTGGTTTAGATGTATTTAAAATACATACAAACATATGTGTGTATTTGTTTAGATACATTTATTGTACTATTGCAATGAGTTTTTTAATCTAGTGATTAATCTATCTAAAGTAAACCAATCAAAACAGAGTATTATTTTTCATGCTCAACAAATTTTAATTTTTCCTAAGTCTATATGAGATATTTGAACAAAAATTATTCCCAAAATCATTTATATGTGTTGTAATTAGCTCAAAATAAGGACCGATTTTGCGTAAAACAAACACACTAAAATCTAGCAAAAAAATACAGAATGGAATGATGTGAGGAGCTAGAAATACCAACAAATTAACTTGTTCAATTAAATTCTAAGTGACTAAATTATTGCAGGAATTTGGTTATTAAACAAATAATATTTTTTCTTTTAAGTCTATGCAAATATTATAACAAAAATTGTAATAGTTATATTAATATGATTATTTAATTTTGAATCATTGTATATATATATATATATACTATTTATAAATTTGATATTTTAAATATTAATGAAATAAAAAAATATTCATATTAATATGATTATTTAATTTTGATTCATTGTATATATATATATATATATATATATATATATATATATATATAATTTATAAATTTGATATTTTAAATATTAATGAAATAATATAATTAATTATATATTACTAATAGAATGTATATTTAGAAAATGTTTTGGTTGAAAAATGAAGGAGAGGAGCGAAAAGCGCGAAAAAGTAGTTGAAGGGGTAGTTGAAGGTGCGGGAAAGGAAAATGGGAAGACCTTGGCTTGGCATGCGTAGGAGGTAGGCAACACAACTAATGGAAAGGAAGGTTTTGGATCTACTTCTTGGGCGAAACATGCAGAGAGTGAGATCCCCATGGGAAACATTCAAGATCGGGCGCTCAGAGAGGCTTGGTGCATAAAAGTAGTTGATTTCAGACCTAGAAATGAGGGTTTTGTTAATGGGCTCAAGAGACACAGACTGAACTTTAGATTCAATCGTCCACAAGCCGGGAATAAGCATGGGCGTCGTAATTTTGAGTCCAATCCCGAAAATAGGCGGAGGTTCCCAAATCGAAGAAACCCTAGGAATGCGGGAAAGGGGGGAATCAGTAAGAACAACATCGCTAAGCATGGATCGAATCCCAAACAAGGAAATAAATTGACAATGGTCTTAAGCTCAAATCTACTGGGACCCTCGATTGATCGATTGAAAAAGTTTTGATTAATCATTAAATGGTTTGGGACAAACCTAAACTGGGATGGTTTGGTTCATTGGTGGCAGGAGCACTAGGGGAAAGATCTAAGTCTAAAATATTTGGTTAATGGTTACTTTCTAGTCATTTACCCCACGGTCAAAATCATAACAACAATCCTTGATGGAATTTTGCTATTGGATGGGTTCATATTTTATATCCGTATGTGGGAAGTAGGGTTCGATCCTCGCCGTCATCAACTAGAATATGTGCAAGATTGGTATAAATTTCCCAATCTACCTTTAGAATTTTGGCAACTAGACATTTTGGAAGAAATAGGGAATTATTTGGGAAAGTATATATGCGCAGAGGAATCGACCGAGAGAGATGGTGCAGGATCCTATGCAAGACTTTGTGTGGAAAGTAACCCTTCTAACCCGAAGTGGAGAGAAATCAAAATTTTCATAGATTGGGGCATTTTAAAACAAGCATTGGTCTTTGACCCCAAATCAGCTGGGAGGTTATTGGAAACCTTGGGGTGGCGCTCTTGGGATCTGATCCCAAACAGGGTTGAGAAGGAGGCCAGGAATCTCGAAAATCAAGATCAAGGTGGGAATGGCTTAAGGGATAATGAAGAAGTAAGAAATTTAGAAGCTAGACAAAAGGTAGACAATAATGAGGCATCTAACTCCCCCATGGCTGAGGTGGATAAAAAGGTTGCTCAAGATGATTCAGATAAGATGCCCAGAGCAAATCAAGAGAATACTTCAAAGGGGAGACCCTCTTGGGAACAATTGGGAAATCTGAATAAGAAAATCTCAAAAACACTAGATCTGATGCATCCTATTGTGCAAGAGGAAGATCTTAATTCTTTAATTGAGGTTGGGAAGGAATGAAGGAGCTGCCAAATGCTGCTAAGAAAGGCCACCTCAATTAAGAGGAAGAGGGGATGGAAGGTGTTTGGATGGATGAGGCAGGAGTGGAAAACATAGACTCTGACTCTGAGGATGAGGATGAGGCTTCACAATCTAAGCATATAGATCCCTTGGTTGGAAAATTGGTAGGAGGATCAACAAATTTGGGCGCTCTGGGTATTTGTCAAAAAGAGCCCACTAAGCTCTCTCTAGATTGTGGAGATAATAAGACCAGAGGACGAATTCCAAACAAAGAAAACCTCAAATGGGATGGTGAGGCCAGTGGACAATTAAAGATTAATGAGATGTTGAAAGTAGTAAAGGGGGGAACCCTTCCTGAACAACAATGAAGATCACTTCTTGGAATGTTAGGGGCCTGAATGCCCCTAACAAGAGATGCCTGTTGAGGCATCGATTAGAAGCCTTCTAGACAGATATATGCTTAATATAAGAAACAAAATTGGGACAACAGGAGAGAGATTCCTTGTGCAAAAGTTTGAAAATGTGGAAAAGCACTGGGTTTAATGCGATGGGTGCTTCGGGGGCCTAATCACCTTATGGCATCCTCAACATGTACTGGTTGAAGAAGTAGCTTCCAACAAAGCTTGGTTTGCATGTAAGGTAAGAAGTCTCGCGTCCAATCCATGCTTTCTGTTGATCAATGTTTATGGCCCTAACTCTTGTGTTTAGAAAAAAGAAGTCTAGGGAGAATTAGATGTTATCTTTAGCAACTCTGCTTTAGATTTTTATATATTGGGAGGCGATTTCAATGCCATATTAAGAGCGGAAGATAAAAGAGGGGGAGTAGGTAGAAAATTGCAATCGTAGATAGACTTTGAAGATTTTGTAGAAAGGAATATGTTGCTGGAAATTGCCATGGGCAATGGCGACTACACTTGGACAAATAGGAGGCTTTGCTTTAATAATATTGCAGAAAAGCTTGATCGATTCTTCTTTAAAGGTGATCTAAGCAGATTTCCCCTCAATTTGGATAGTAAGATTTTGCCTTTTTCAGGCTCAGACCATTATCCGATGTGTCTGGAAATTGTTGGAGAAAGGAAACTAGTAAGGTGCCCCTTTAAGTTCGAGAACATGTGGTTCAAATCTCCAAAAAAATTAGAATTGATCAAACAATGGTGGAATGACTGCAATCCAGGGGGATCTAAATTGTTCAACATTGTAACCAAGCTTAAGTTGATTAAATAGAACCTGAAAGTGTGGAAATCAGAATGTCTTAAAAACATTTTTGAAGAAAAAAGGAAGGTGGAGGAAGAGTTGTAGTCCCTAAATGAAAAAATATTAAAGGAAGGTATAAATGATGGTAGCTATAATCATGAAAAGGAACTGATGAGTAAATTAGGGGATATTTTGGCAAAGGAAGAGATTTTTTGGTGATAGAAATCGAGGGAAATTTGGTTGCGGGCAGGGGATAAGAATACCAAGTTCTTTCATAATTCTACAAAAGCCAGGAGAGACTCTAATAGAATCTCATTCATCAAATCCTCGAATGGAAGATTGATTGACAAAATGGAGGAGGTTACTGTGACCACAGTTGAGTATTTTCAAAATCTACTCAATGATTGGGCTGGGACGAATTCGGAGTCCCAACAACCTTTTTTGGATATCATTCCTAGGCTTGTTTGAGAGGATTAGAATAAGATGCTAAATTGCAGATTCTCAGAAGTAGATATTAAAGAAGCTCTTTTTGAGCTTCATCCCGATAAAGCACCAGGGCTTGATGGTTTCCCAATGGCCTTTTTTCAAAAGTGTTGGGACTTCGTGGGCAAGGAGGTGACAGAGGCAATCGAGGATTCCAGAAGCACAGGAAAGGTCCTCTAAGAAGTCAATAACACTTTCATAGCTCTTATTTTGAAAAAAGATAAACCAAAATTCCTAGAAGAATATCGCCCCATTGCTCTCTACAATACGCTTTATAAAATCCTTGCCAAAGTAGTAGCAAATAGAATTAAGAAAATTTTGCCAAGTATTATTGCAGAAGAGCAAATTGGGTTTGTACTAGGGAGATCGATTATGGACAGAGTCATAATCGCCCAAGAAGCCATTCACTCAGTGTAGAAAACTAGGAAACCGGCCATGCTTCTAAAACTTGATATCAAGAAAGCCTATGATAAGGTCAATTGGAGGTTCCTTTTTAAAATTTTGGAAGCATTTGGCTTTAATAAGGATTGGCTCAACTGGATTTTCGAGTGGGTAGCTAGCCCTAGATATTTTATTCTCATCAATAGCTCTCCCAAAGGCTTCTTTAGTGCTTCTCATGGTCTCAGGCAAGGAGATCCTATGTCTCCTTTTCTTTTTATTATCATGGCAAAAGCTCTTGGAAGGGCTTATTTTGAAGCCTAGCAGGATGGGCGGAGAGAAGGGATCCAGATCACCCATGGTATTAATGAAGTAAATCATCAACAATTCACGGATGATGGTGGTGCCTGCATGAACATTCAGGTTTCAAGCATTTAAATATGTAGGCACCTTCCCCAAATAAGTCCAAAAATCTAACACTTTCGGCCTCTGCAGTTGAAAAAATGCCAAAATCAGTTAAGGTGCAAGTGTCTTTGCATATACAAGGGTGTTTGTATATACATGCTAGTCAAATGTATGTTGGTGGGCTTGAAAAACCTCAATCGGCTTCCAAAAATGGTGAAAAAATTGAGTTATATGCATTTCCAAATGCATATCGAGTTGCATATACAAGGGAGAATCTATCGTAGATTCCCCAGGAATATTCTGCAATTGTATGCATTTCCAAATCCATATCAAGTCCAAAAGGATGCATGTACATTGGAGGGATCTTCCACAAGATTCCTGGAATATTCTCTGCATGTATATCGGGTTTTTCTTGTACATGTTTTGTTGTATGTCCTAACATACAAAGGCTATATACAAGCGAAAAATGTGCAATGGTAGAATATACATTGAAGATTCCTTGAAGATGCCGCCATTGTATCGAGCAGGTGAGTTGTATGTTTATTTTGTTGTATGTTCGACATACAACACCAAGGATGCATTACGGACTTCAAAAGGGATTCAAATTAGGCTGTGAGCAGTAGTGGTGTCTGCAGCTTGTACATTGCATTTGTATATGCGATGTGTAACGAAATGTGCAAAGAAGAGAGAAAATGGGTCGGGCCCACCAGTTGTATACAATGGCAGTTGTATGTATGCCGACATACATTCAAAACATACAACTGAAAAGATGCATTCCGGACCCGAAAAGGATTCCAAGATGCTTCATACAAGTTTGGGCTCTACAACATGTATATTGGGCATTTGTATGTGCCGATATACATTGCAATGATACAAATAGAGGATACAAGTCAGATTTCAAAGCAACTTCAACATGCTTTATAAAAATTTGAAATCTGCGCTTGTATGTATAAGGCGAATGTATATGCAAATATACATTGCGACAAGTGCAATGAAACATATGCATTTCGGACCCGATGGGGAAATCTAATGCGGCAGGTAAGTGTTTGAGGTCCAGCTTGTATATCAGATGATTGTATATGCATTTGAACATGCATATATAAAGGCGAAATGGCAAAATGGGGAAAGCGAAAAGTCAGCGATAGGAACATGGAGTGCCTATGTGGCACGTAATCGCTGGTTGGTGACTTTTCAACATTTTTTGGGAGCCGTTGATCCTGGTGATGGGAGTAGATCGACTGCCATGTTTTGAACCCGCAGTGAAGGTTTTTTCCTGTGTATTTTGCAACCGTTTTTTAGCAGGAAAACAACATATGCATCCGCTGCTACATTTCAAAGGGGCCTGTGGGTAGGTGAGGCAATAATGGCAGACTTGTAGAGGATGATCGATGGACTTGACAGGTCAACAACCTGATTGATGAAGAAAATCCTTGGGCGGCGGTGCAAATCCCGAGTTCACCTGCTCACTCCTCTTTGTCTCTCTGCTGCATTTACTATTTCAGAGCGCCATTTCTCATGCATTGTATCTGGTGGGATTTTTTTACTTGTGATGTAATTAATTTGTTGGATGTACAGTTTGGCTATATGAGGGGCAAACTATGTCATTCATTGGTTGTTGAAAACTGGACAAAATTTTGGTGTTGTAATAAGATATGACTTCATTGGTGGCTCTGTCTTGGCTATCTTGTGAGTTTATGAGTCTCATGTTGTATGTTTTTCTGCATAAATCTACTGATATCATGCTGATTTAAATGAGTAATGCTATATTGCATGTGTTCTATTATCTATCTCCAAATTGGGTGTGTTCTTCTTATGAATCTAAGCATTTAAGGGGTGTTTATGATTCTAGAATATAGGTTTGTTGTGTTGAATGCTTGATTTCTTACTTCTGCTCAAGGAGTAGATTAAACGTTTCAGATCAAGTGTTGGGAAGAAGACACTGCAATAGGGATATCAGTAAGTAGAGATAACAGATACTCTATTTTGGGAAGTATCTGTGAGGCAGATACTAAAAATCCCCTTGATATCCAGTCTTTGGTATATGTTCATGTTGGCCATTCACATGTGTATGTCTATTGACTCCGAGCCTTGGATAGGCACCAATCCAATCTTGTATTGAGGTTGCAACACAAAGTCTCAGTTTTGCATCCAAACATAAAATCAAACTTAAACTTTAAATCAAACCATTAGGACTTTAGAAGTAGTTTTAGGATCAAAATCCTCTGTCTCACAACTAAATATAGGCCCAAAGCTAGCCCCTTTGCACTTATTCCACAGTTTTGGTTTGCATAAAAGAGGATTTATTTGCTTTGTATCAACATCCAAGTAAGTTCATATGCATATGTCATAGATGTTGAATAGGGAATACCCCCCTTGGTTCTGCAGAGCCTAAAGAAGAAGAGGAGATATTTATAGAGTCTATCTCCTGTACTGTTGGCCCCTGGCCCGGGAATCCTGTTGATCAATGATGGCTACTTTGTAGGATAACTAGGAACAAGCATCCAGTTTGGGAAAATTACCAACAGATTTGGCGACTCTGCTGGGGACGAAGGAGTCAAGTGATTTGAGGGCTGGAAAATTTAGTTTCCAGTGAAGTTGTTGCAGCAATACCAAAAAATGACCATGTGGTGCTCTGCTGGCGTGTTGAATCCAAAAAACAAAAGTGCCTTATTAATTTTATTGTACTCTCTGTGAGAGGTGGCGACTCTGCAAAAAAGTTTTAGTGCACATGAAGGATTGATGTATGTTATGTGATAAAAGAATGTTCTGTTCATGGTTTCAGCATCTGGATGAGAAAAGGTACCTAGTTCTTCCCACCTTTATTTGTTTTATTGCATAAGTTGAATGCCAAGGGGAAATATTAGGTCTTAGGTAGATATATGATGTCTAAGAGTGAAAATTTTATGAATCCAAGTATGTATTCACCCATACTCAGTCAAGAGGGGGATGAAATGTTGTGTAAAAGAATGGAAGAGATAAAAAATAGGTTGCTATCCTTAGAAGCCAGGCAAGCTCAGTTAAATAGTAGTAACCCTGTTGTGTCTGCCAGTCAAGATATAAACCCTCTTGTAAGCTCTTTTGATCCTTTGTATGACCAATTAGATTTGTCATGGGTTGACTATGAAGTTGAAAGTATGCCTGCTCAAATTTACAATTAGATGCCTAGATTTAGTGGACACAGTGTGTGTGATGGGGGTGCACATATCCAAAATTTTCACAGCTTCATGGAGAAAAACTCATTTAGAGATGAGGATATGTGGATGAGGTATTTTGTTAGATCCTTTGGTGCAAGAGCTAGAGATTGGTATTTGAGCTTTCCAAAGAAATCCTTTGCCTGTTGGGATGAACTTATTGACTGCTTTAGAAAAGAATTTGCAAAAGAACCTGCTGATCTTGTTGCAAGATTGATGGAAATTAGAAAACAAGATGAAGAGCCCATTATTGATTTCAGTCATAGATTTGCAGTTGCCCTTTCACAAATCCCTGAAGACTTCAGACCTGATACTTCAGCCTGCATTGGCATATATTTTGAAGCTTTTGAGAAGGGCTCTAGTGCATTATTGAGGGAATTCAAAATAATAGGTATGTAGATGGCATACAAATTTTTAGAAAGTACAAAAAAAATTAGAAATGAGCACATGCTGAATTCCCTGTCCACAGGCTTGGGTGTGAATAACAGTTGTGAGGTTGCAAATGACCAAGTAATCATGGCATCACTTGAAGATAAATGTATAAATGAGAATATAGAAGTTGAGACTGCTATGTTTGAACATAATGCTAACAACAATGCTCAACTAGACTGTTCGCCAATGAATGATGCCAATGAAAGGATCAATGTTAACTCCCATTACAAAGTTGAGGTGTTTGGTTTAGAAAATAATGATGAGGTTATGGACAGCAATGAATACTTGCTTGAATGGGTTTGTGGAGATAATTGTGAGTATTGTGCACAAGATAGAGAAGAAATCAGCAAGCAAAGGAGTAATTCCATGTTTGAGTCATTGCCTTTTATTCAGATACATGGAGATAATGAAGAGTAATCAGAGATTGAAACAAGTAGTAGTGCTGAGCTTGATTGTTCTTTATTTGATTATAGCTTTGCTTATGGTACATAGGTTGATACTCCTCCACAGGAGAAATTCATTGGTAATGAAAATGCATGTTCTGTTGCCCATGAACCAGTGGCATACCATAATGAAGCTGAAACACTTGGATCAGCCCTTTTCGGCACATATGCTGAGGAGGATCTGTTTGATTATGGTGGGAATCTAAACACTGTTGTTGATAAGGATTCTATTTTTCATCCTGATGAAAGAGAAACTGACATACATCATGAGGGTTGTTGCAAAGATGTGCCTGATTCTGATCCTTTGCAGCTTGGTGCTGCTGATGATTATGTGCATGATGTACACAATTGTGAATGTGAAAGCTTCTCCTTTGACATGCCATCTTATGATCAAATGAGGCCTGATGATCCTAGCTATATGGTGGATTATGAGTGTTTTTAGTTTTCAGTCCAGCTGGGAGATCATTTTATAATGCATGTTGCTAATGTAGATAATAATAGGTGTCATATTTCATATGAGAATGCATTATTTGACAAATATACATTGTTTATGTTGCTTAATGCTGAGGGTTATGTGCATAAGGTTGACAAGGATAAGCTCAGTGAGATGTTTGAATATGCAAATGACAAGGGTTGTTTGTGGGTAAATCATGGCAGCAGCACAACCAATTGCAATGTTGGATGCTACAAGTGGTTAAATGCTTTCAGGCTTCATTTGAAGAAATCAAAAGAAAATGGGGTTTTTGACAAAGGAAAACTTTGGTTTTTCCTTTTTGGTGGCCCTGGGCCACCAAGTAATTTTAATAAATATGTTTTGTGATGCAGGTTAGTACAGTTTTGACTCTGTGCCCAATGGATAAGGCACTGGTCTACATCCCAGAGTTCTATGATTCTCGCCATGCTTGCAAGAGGCATGCATCCCCAGACAGAGCCACTGGTGGTGCCTGCATGAACATTCAAGTTTCAAGCATTTAAATATGCAGGCACCTTCCCCAAAAAAGTCTAAAAAATCTAACACTTTCGACCTCTGCAGTTGAAAAAATGCCAAAATCAGTTAAGGTGCAAGTGTCTTTGTATATACAAGGGTGTTTGTATATACATGCTGGTCAAATGTATGTTGGCGGGCTTGAAAAACCTCAATCGGCTTCCAAAAATGGTGAAAAAACTAAGTTATATGCATTTCCAAATGCATATCGAGTTGCATATACAAGGGAAAATCTATCGTAGATTCCCCAAGAATATTCTACAGTTGTATGCATTTCCAAATGCATATCGGGTCCAAAAGGATGCATGTACATTGGGGAATCTTTCGCAAGATTCCTAGAGTATTCTCTGCATGTATATCAGGGTTTTCTTGTACATGTTTTGTTGTATGTCCTAACATACAAAGGCTATATACAAGTGAAAAATGTGCAATGGCGGAATATACATTGAAGATTCCTTGAAGATGCCGCCGTTGTGTTGAGCAGGTGAGTTGTATGTTTATTTTGTTGTATGTTCGACATACAATGCCAAGGATGCATTGCAGACTTCAAAAGGGATTCAAATCAGGCTGTGAGTAGTAGTGGCGTTCGCGGCTTGTACATTACATTTGTATATGCGATGTGCAACGAAATGTGCAAAGAAGAGAGAAAATGGGTCAGGCCCACCAGTTGTATACAATGGCAGTTATATGTATGCCGACATACATTCAAAACATACAACTAAAAAGATGCATTCCAGACTCGAATAGGATTCCAAGATGCTTCATACAAGTTTGGGGTCCGCAGCATGTATATTGGGTGTTTGTATGTGTCGATATACATTGCAATGATACAAATAGAGGATACAATCTGGATTTCAAAGCAAATTCAACTATTAAAATTTGAAATCTGCGCTTGTATGTATAAGGCGAATGTATATGCAGATATACATTGCGACAAGTGTAATGAAACATATGCATTTCGGACCCGATGGGGAAATCTAATGTGACAGGTAAGTGTTTGAGGTCCAGCTTGTATATCAGACGATCGTATAAGCATTTGAACATGCATATACAAGGGCGAAATGGCAAAATGGAGAAAGAGAAAAGTCAGCGATATGAACATGGAGTGCCTACGTGGCACATAATCATTGGTTGGCGACTTTTCAACATTTTTTAGGAGTCGTTGATCCTGGTGATGGGAGTAGATCGACGGCCACGTTTTGAGCCTGCAGCAAAGGTTTTTTCCTGTGTATTTTGCAACCATTTTTTAGCAGGAAAACAGCAGATGCATCCGCTACTACATTTCAAAGGGGCCTATGGGTAGGTGAGGCAATAATGGTGGACTTGCAGAGGATGATCGATGGAGTTGATAGGTCAACAACCTGATTGATGAAGAAAATCCTTGGGCGGTGGTGCAAATCCTGAGTTCACCTGCTCACTCCTCTTTGTCTCTCTGTTGCATTTGCTATTTCGGAGTGCCATTTCTCATGCATTGTATCTGGTGGGATTTTTGACTTGTGATGTAATTAATTTGCTGGATGTACAGTTTGGCTATATGAGGGGCAAACTATGTCATTCATTGGTTGTTGAAAACTGGACAAAATTTTGGTGTTGTAATAAGATATGACTTCATTGGTGGCTCTGTCTTAGCTATCTTGTGAGTTTATGAGTCTCATGTTGTATGTTTTTTTGCATAAATCTACTGATATCATGCTGATTTAAATGAGTAATGCTATATTGCATGTGTTCTGTTATCTGTCTCCAAATTGGGTGTGTTCTTCTTATGAATCTAAGCATTTAAGGGGTGTTTATGATTCTAGAATATAGGTTTACTGTGTTGAATGCTTGATTTCTTACTTCTGCTCAAGGAGTAGATTAAACGTTTCAGATCAAGTGTTGGGAAGAAGACATTGCAATAGGGATATCAGTAAGTAGAGATAACAGGATACTCTATTTTGGGAAGTATCTGTGAGGCAGATACTAAAAATCCCCTTGATATCCAGTCTTTGGTATATGTTCATGCTGGCCATTCACATGTGTATGTCTATTGACTTCAAGCCCTGGATAGGCACCGATCCAATCTTGTATTGAGGTTGCAACACAAAGTCTCAGTTTTGCATCCAAACATAAAATCAAACTTAAACTTTAAATCAAACCATTAGGACTTTAGAAGTAGTTTTAGGCTCAAAATCCTCTAACTGACAACTGAATATAGGCCCAAAGCTAGTCCCTTTGCACTTATTCCATAGTTTTGGTCTGCATAAAAGAGGATTTATCTGCTTTGTATCAACATCCAAGTAAGTTCATGTGCATATGTCATAGATGTTGAATAGGGAATACCCCCTTGGTTCTGCAGAGCCTAAAGAAGAAGAGGAGATATTTATAGAGTCTATCTCCTATATTGTTGGCCCCTGGCCTAGGAATCCTGTTGATCAATGATGGCTACTTGATGCAGAGGTAATAGGTACTAATGGATAAAGTTCACACAATGAACTTGGGTGTCAAATCTTCCTTCTAAAGGTTTCCAAAGGTCTGATGATTATAGGCCTACACAAGGCTATTCAGGAGGTTGACCTAGCCTAGGACCACACCTAGGTCCACCACACAGGTTGCTCAACTCTGATTTTGGGGAGTCACTGCTCTACCCAATCAACTAACACCTTTACCTTCAAAGACAACATTCCACTCCTAACACCTCTACCAACATGGATCATTACACCACACTCAACTTACATTTACTAAGGACATGACCAACATGAATTTTCTAACTCAACACCAAATTCTGTACTAGAAAGGACAGTGGACAGCAAACTGTCTTTTTTCAGTGAAAAGGCCTAATTTGAAGGCAATGTGAGGGAAAGTGCATCAAATCTGCATGCACATGATCCACCAAGCCCTGCACTAGTTAGTTTCCACCTGCAAACACAAACTCCACAATGTATTTGTTAAAACAATTGACTGTCTTTACTTTCATGCTACAGTCCACCATTAAATTCTCAACTAGTCACTATGAAGACTGGCTAGATGCATGCCAAGAGGACTGGAGAATGGGATGCAAACCTAATCAACAACAAAAACATGAAATAAAAGTTTTCTCCTTCCATCCTACTGAAGAATGATGGTGTCTTTCAGAGGACAGAGGAGAAACTATGCATTTTTCCTCAAAACCTAGCTTTTGGAGGGTTTAGAACAGTCTTTGCAAATCGATTGGATTCTCCCTCCACAAAAGGTGTCAAGAAGGCAAACTAGACTCAAAAGGAAGATACTTCAATGCATTAACAAATTTCACAACCTTCAAACCCTGCTTTGTCCGTACCACGCCGTACCGGATGACTATCTCCAGCAAAAAGCAGAAAATCACTATTTTTTCATCCCAAAAACTTCTCCTTTTCATTTCTTTTTGGCATGTTCATACAATATTATGTTTATAGAAAGTTTATGTAACCTTTCCACTTCTCTTCCACCCATACAACTGCCCATCAAGGGCAGTGAAACATTGGAAACTGCCTTCTTAACAAAAACACAAAGTTTCAAAAAGACAAGTACCTAGAAAATAGGTCTTCACTAACTCTATAATGGACTAGTCAATCAAAATGAACTAAGTCCTTATTACAACACATGAGAATGGCTTTCAAATCCTTAGAGGAAAATAAAATAACATGAAGACAAATTAGGAAATAGCCAAAAAGTGACTAAACTGGGAGCTCCTGCACCATACTCCCCCTGTAGGAAGAACTCAAGTCCCTTGAGTTGCCAATTGTTGAAGTGTCATGCCATGCTTCAGGATATCTACTTCAGTCGTCTAGGTGGCCTCTGAATCAGGAAGATCCTTCCATTTCACCAAGTAGTCTTTATAGACACCTCTCCTAGTCTTCTTGACAACTTTGGAATCCAGAATGCACTCGAACTGTAAAGGTTTGCTTGGAGGCAAATCCTTAATCCAATCAGCATCTTCAGTCACCAAATCTGATCCACTTTCACCAAGCAATGGAGGTCTGAAGGGAAAAAGATCACAAACATTGAAAATTGAAGAGATACCAAGGCCGGATGGTAACTCAATCTCATATGCATTTGGACCGAACTTGTGCACAATTTTGCATGGCCCAATCTTCTTCATCAGGAGTTTAGTTGGCTGACCCTTTGACAACCTTTCTTTCCTCAGATATGCCATAACTAAGTCTCCAACTTTGAATTGCACTTCTCTTTTCTTCAAATCTGCCTTTTCCTTGTATTTTGTGACTGATTTTTCTAGTTGCAACTTGACTTGATCATGGACTGTTCTCATGGAGGCAACAAACTCTTCTCCAAGTGCACTCCTTCTATCCCATCCTTGGAGATCCTTCAGTTCAAGTGGCCTTCTTGGATGAAAGCCATAAACTATCTCAAAATGACTTTTACCAGTGCTCCTATTCCTTGAATCATTGTAGGCATATTCAGCCTGACTGATAACCAAGTCCCAAGCCAAACCATGTTGCTTTGAAAGGCATCTTATAAGGTTTCCAAGTGATCTATTAACCACCTCAGTCTGACCATTAGTTTGTGGATGGTAGGCTGATGAAAAGGACAACTGTGTGCCCAACTTCTTCCACAAGGTCCTCCAGAAGTGACCTACAAGCTTAGAATCCCTGTCAGTTACAATGGACAATGGTAAACCATGAATTCTTACTACCTCTCTAAAAAATAGACCTACAACATGAGATGCATCATTTGTGCATTTACATGGCACAAAATGAGCCATCTTGCTGAACCTATCAATAATAACAAACACACTATCCACCCCTCTAGCTGTCCTGGGTAACCCAAGCACAAAATCCATGCTGATACTTTCCCAAGGTCTATTGGGAATAGGAAGGGGCTGGTATAGACCTGCATTTGAAGACACACCCTTGGCCCTTTGACAGATTGCACAACTAGCTACATACTTCCTCACATCTGATTGCACCTTTGGCCAAAAATAGAACCTTGTGACTTGTTCTAATGTCTTGTCTAAGCCAAAATGTCCTCCTAAAGAACCATTATGCTTCTCCTTGATGATGTTGTCCCTCATGGAGCACTTAGGGACACACAACAAATTGCCCATAAACAAGAGGCCTTCCTGCAAAACAAAATCTGCATACTCTCCATGGAATGTGTTAGCCAAGTTCACACAAACATCATAAGCCTCTTTGAAATCTGAATCTTCCTTATACAAGTCCTTTAAATAGTCAATGCCCATGCTTTCTAACTGAATTTCATGAACAAGAAGCAGCCTCCTACTTAATGCATCAGCCACCTTGTTAGAAACACCTTTTTTGTGCTTAATTGTGAAAGTACAAACTTGTAACTGTTCCATCCATTTGACATGTCTATGATTCAATTTTTCTTGACTGTTTAGAAAGCTTAAAGCATGATTATCAGTAAACACAATAAATTCTTTGGGAAACAAATAATGTCTCCATTTCTTAAGAGCTTGCACCATTGCATAGAGTTCTAAGTCATAGGTAGAATACCTTTGCTTGGCTTTATTCAACTTTTTTGAAAAGAATGCCACCGGATGTCCTTCTTGGCTGAGAACAACACCAATAGCTTGCTGACTTGCATCACACTCAACAACAAACACCTTATCAAAATCAGGGAGTACTAAGGTAGGCAACTCAACCACCTTTGTTTTCAACAACTCAAAACTATCATCAGCTTCCTGCGTCCATTGGAATCTACATTTGACTCCACCCTTGATGGTGTTGAGGATGGGAGCACTAATGTGACTGAAACCTTTGATAAACTTCCTATAGAAAGTCGCCAATCCATGGAAACTTCTCACATCTCTTGGGGTAGGCCAACTGAGAATAGCCTTAACCTTAGAGGGATCCATCTTCAAACAACCATTTGAAATGACAAATCCAAGGTATATAAGTTCAGTTTTCATAAACTCACATTTCTCTAAGTTGATCATCAACTTGTGCTCATGTAGCTTCTCCAACACTTGACCAACATGCTTCACATGCTCTTCCCTTGTCCTAATGAAGATTAGTATGTCATCAAGATAAACAATAACAAATTTACCAATGAATTCAACTAATACCTCATTCATCAAGCACATAAATGTACTTGGAGCATTGCTAAGACCAAATGGCATAACAAACCATTCATAAAGACCTTCATTGGTCTTGAAAGCAGTCTTCCATTCATCTCCCTGTCTGATCCGGATTTGATGATATCCAGATTTTAAGTCAATCTTTGAGTAATAGCATGATCCTCCAAGGTAATCCAAAAGATCTTCAATCCTTGGTATTGGGAACCTGTACCTTATAGTGATCTTGTTGATGGCCCTGGAATCTATGCATAGCCTCCACTTTCCATCCTTCTTAGGAGCAAGTACACTTGGGACTGCACAAGGACTTAAACTCTTCCTAATCAGCCCTTTCTCCAAGAGATCTTGAATTTGCCTTGCCACCTCTTCATTTTGTTGTGGTGTCAGCTTATAGGCAGCCTTGTTAGGTAATGTAGCACCAGGTATTAAGTCAATTTAATGACTAATATCCCTCATGGGTGGTAAGGAGTTGGGAACTTCCTCTACCACAAGGTCTTGATACTTGTCTAGAAGTTGCTGCAATTCCAATGGAATCTCCTTCTGTTTTTGTTCTTGCTGATCTGATCCACTCTTTGGCTTCATGACTAAGGCATACCCTTGGGTATCCTTCTCCTTCAAGAGGTTCAAAAACTCTTTGCCATTCACCAACATGACACTGCTGTCATTTTCCTTCCCCCTAGGCTGTTCTAGCAAAGGATCCATTTTGAATGGTCTTCCATTCTTGGTGATGACATAAGTGTTCTTCTCACCATCATGTTGTGCTTTAACATCATACTACCATGGGCGGCCAAGAAGCAGGTGACATGCATCCATAGGGATGATTTCACATAGCACTTTGTCCTTGTAGTCACCAATTGCACATTCAACCCAAGTTTGTTCTTCCACCATGAAACTTTGGTTCTTGTTCAACCAAGAAATCTTGTGAGGACTGATATGAGGCAGCCTCTTTAACTTGCACTTCTCCACCATCTCAGTGGATACCACATTCTCAGTAGATCCTGAATCTACTATGATTTTGCAAAGCTTCCCATAGGCTAGGCCTTGGGTTCTAAAAAGGTTCTTTCTCTGAGCGGGCTCTTGTTTCAATGGCATCTTCAACATAGACCTTTTGATCATCATACTCTCTCCATCTAGAACAGGTGTAGCACTTCCCATTAGTGAATTCACACTCTCACAATCATCATCTTTTACAAACTAATTTCTCTTTCCACTGTCATGAGAGTTGCTGGATTTCCTTGGGCATTTGTTCATTGTATGGCCAACTTGGTTGCAGCCATAACATCTTCCAGTGAAGACTCGTGGTCCTCTACCTCCTCCACCATTTCTACCCCTGCTATTAGGACTTCTCCAACCTCTGAAGCCTCCTCTATGCTCTGTTTCTGATTGTGTTTCTTGCTAACTGTTATTTTCAATTTTGTTGAATTGTCCACGGCCAAAACTGCCTCTTCCTCTTTGGTTTCTGCCACCTCTTCCTCTGGCACTTTGTTCACCCTTCCTTCTCAGCTTTTCCTCTACTCTGGAGGCCAATAAGAAGCATTCATCCACTGTTTTTGGTATCGCTAAACTGATCTCATCTTGCAGATTGTATTTTAGACCATTTAGGTACCTAGCCACCATCCCTTTTTCATCTTCATTATGATTGGCCCTCATACTGAGTCTATGAAATTCTTCTGTGTAGGCAGCCACATCCATGTCTTTTTGTCTCAAATTCTGAAATCTCCTTATGGTTTGAATCTCATAGTCAGGTGGCATGAACTTGCTTTTGAGCATAGCCACCATTCTACTCCATGTAGTGATGGGACTCTTCCCAATCTTCTCCCTCTCACTTTGCATGTAGTTCCACCACACAAGTGCAGAACCTCTTAGCCTTGTCTTGGCAAACTTAACCTTTTTGTTGTCATTGAACTCCTTGTAATCAAAGAAATTGCACATAGCTTCTATCCAATCGGTGAGAGCATCTCCATCCAACTTGCCATGAAAGGTAGGCACATCCATCTTGGGATCACCACTGTCTCCATGAGCACCCTTAAGTGCATTCAAGAAAGATTTTTGTTCTGCAGATATGTCCTGCTCTTGAGAACTCTCTTCTGCCTCTACTTCTTCATTTGTGTCAAAAGAACTTCCCTCTTCTTTGGTCTTGCCCTTAGACTTCTTTTCTTCTTGCAATTTTGCTTCCTGCAATCTTGCTTCAACCATCTCTTCCACCAACTTCTTGATGGCATCTTGACTCATTGTCTTGGGAGGCATTGTACTAGCCTCTGTTTCAATCTCCTTGTCTGACATACACTATTTCCAACCAGATATTGGCTCTGATACCAATATGATGCAGAGGTAATAGGTAGTAATGGATAAAGTTCACACAATGAACTTGGGTGTCAAATCTTCCTTCTAAAGGTTTCCAAAGGTCTGATGATTATAGGCCTACACAAGGCTATTTAGGAGGTTGATCTAGCCTAGGACCACAGCTAGGTACACCACACAGGTTGCTCAACTCTGATTTTGGGGAGTCACTACTCTACCCAATCAACTAACACCTTTACCTTCAAAGACAACATTCCACTCCTAACACCTCTACCAACATGGATCATTACACCACACTCAACATACATTTACTAAGGACATGACCAACATGAATTTTCTGACTCAACACCAAATTCTGTACTAGAAAGGACAGTGGATAGCAAACTGTCTTTTTTCAGTGAAAAGGCCTAATTTGAAGGCAATGTGAGGGAAAGTGCATCAAATCTGCATGCACATGATCCACCAAGCCCTGCACTAGTCAGTTTCCACCTGCAAACACAAACTCCACCATGTATTTGTTAAAACAATTGACTGTCTTTACTTTCATGCTACAGTCCATTAATTTCTCAACTAGTCATTATGAAGACTAGCTAGATGCATGCCAAGAGGCCTGGAGAATGGGATGCAAACCTAATCAACAACAAAAACATGAAATAAAATTTTTCTCCTTCCATCCTATTGAAGAATGATGGTGTCTTTCAGAGGACAAAGGAGAAACTATGCATTTTTCCTCAAAACCTAGCTTTTGGAGGGTTTAGAACAGTCTTTGCAAATCGATTGGATTCTCCCTCCACAAAAGGTGTCGAGAAGGCAAACTAGACTCAAAAGGAAGATACTTCAATGCACTAACAAATTTCACAACCTTCAAACCCTGATCTATTCGTACCACACCGTACCAGATGACTGTCTCCAGCAAAAAGCAGAAAATCACTGTTTTTTCATCCTAAAAACTTCTCCTTTTCATTTCTTTTTGGCATGTTCATACAATATTATGTTTATAGAAAGTTTTTGTAACCTTTCCACTTCTCTTCCACCGATACAACTGCCCATCAAGGGCAGTGAAACGTTGGAAACTACCTTTTTAACAAAAACACAAAGTTTCAAAAAGACAAGTACCTAGAAAATAGGTCTTCACTAACTCTATAATGGACTAGTCAATCAAAATGAACTAAGTCCTTATTACAACACATGAGAATGGCTTTCAAAGCCTTAGAGGAAAATAAAATAACATGAAGACAAACTAGGAAATAGCCAAAAAGTGACTAAACTGGGAGCTCCTGCACCACTACTTTGTAGGGATAACTGGGAACAAGCATCCAGTCTGGGAAAATTACCAACAGATGACACCATGCTTTTTGGTGTGGCAAAGGTAAGAGAAGCTAGAAATTTTAAACACATATTGGATCAATATTCAATGGCCTTAGGTTAGGAAGTTAGCCAAGCTAAATCTGAGGTTTTTTTCTTCAATATTGATGTTGGTAAGGAAAACCAAATTCTAAAAATTCTGAATTTCAAAAAGGGTGAGCTTCCATGTAAATATTTGGGTTTACCCTTGGCAAAAGGAGTTAGGCTAGGGAAGTTATGGGAGCCTTTAATAGAGAGGATCAAAACTAGATTGGCATCTTGGAAAAGCAGATGGCTTTCCTTGGCTAGCCGTTTAACCATGGTCAAGGCAGTGATAGCGCCCATCCCAACCTACATGATGTCTTGTTTACCCTTATCCAGTGCTACAAGTAAAGAGATTAATCAAAAGATGAGGACTTTTTTCTGGCAAGGAAACTTGGAGGAGCATAAATTTCCATTGATAAAATGGAATAAGGTTTTTGAGCGAAAGGAGGTTGATGGGGCTGGCTTAAAAAATTTGCTCACTCAGAATAAAGCCTTAGGGGCCAAGTTGGTTTGGTTTATTTATTCAAAACAAGATCTCAAGTGGGTTAGGATTATTAAAGCCAAATATTTGGATGAGGCTGACAATAGCATTTTCACCTCATAATCTCTACCTAAGGGGTCTAGAATTTAGAACTTCATCACAAGTTGTAGAGATTTTATCACAAGCCAATTAACCTAGGAAATTAGAGATGGTAGCAGAGCCCTTTTTTGGGAGGACTCCTGGGAAGGAATGGAAAAATTGGCTGATAGGGCTGATCTGGATCGGATTAAATCTCTAACCAAACAAATGTGGGGGGACAAAGTTAGGGATTATATGTTGGTTACCCCGTCATTCAATGGTTCCTCTTACAAGTGGAAAATCATAAGGGATTTCGGTTTGGATGATAGGTCAGTAGAAGCTTTTGAGAATGTCTTAAAAAATTGAGTAATAAACTTCAGAATAGGCCCCGATGTTCTAAGATGGGTGGGCTCTCCTTTGGGACAATACAATGTAAGGGATGGTTACAGAGTTTTAAGAAGGGGCCCTAGGATAGAAGTTGGACTCCCAACCAATCTCTGTTGGAATGAAAATAGTCTACCAAAGGCTAGAATCTTCACTTGGGCAGCCTCCCAAGGAAGGGTACTCACAGTAGGCAGGTTTAGTAGAATGGGTTATGCTGGCCCTTCTAGATGTGTGATGTGTAAACAAGCTGAAGAGACTAGAGATCATTTATTTCTCAACCGCCCTTTTGTAGAACAATGTTGGCAATGGTTGTGCTCTAAACTATATTGGAAGTTAGTCTTCCCACCCAAACTTTTAGAAGCCCCAATCTCTTGGTCGATTCAGCTAAAGGAAGCCATTTATGTGGATTTATGGATTACAAGCCCCTTTATGCTTATCTGGGAATTGTGGAAGGAAAGGAACATAAGAATTTTCAAGAGAAAGAAATGCCTTTACACACCTTCTTAAACAAGGTGGAGGTGGTCAACTCCCGGCTAGAAGAATTTAGAAACAAGAATAGCAGGTTCACTTCTTGGGATGCAAAGATGAGAAAGAATTGGCATGGCTTGATCTTACCAACAATTGGGAATGTTGGACAGGGAAACACTATGGAAGCCAAGAAGACAGTGTGTTGGACGCCTCCAGAGGCTGGTTAGCTTAAATTAAACTTTGATGGCGTTGCAAGAGGAAATCCTCGGGAGTTGGGAGCAGGATGCATCATCTGGGATTGGGAGGGGAGGACAGTGGGTAAGTTAGCTGAACATTTACCACCAGGAACTAATAATGCCGTAGAGATGCAGGCTTTAATCTTGGGCCTTAGGTTCTGTCATGAATTGAACATTAAAAGACTAGCGGTTGAGGGGGACTCCTTGTTGATTATAAATGGATTAAGATCTAGAAGGATGCTAAACTAGAAATTGAATGCAATGTTAGAGCAAGCTCTAACTCTTTTGGACAGTTTTGAATTGCATTCAATAAACCATATCCTCAAGGAAGGAAATTTAGAGGTAGATTTGCTTTCTAACCTAGGAGTTGATGGTAGATGCTTCAAAGAAATTTTGGACATGGGCATTCAGATGTCGTGACTCTTTGATGAGTAGTTTGGGGGAGGAAGGGTGGGCACCTTGCCACACAGATAGGTGTGGCAAGCCTGGGGTCAGCCAAGTCAGTTGGAAATGGCAAGATGGATAGCCATCTCATTAGTTGTGATGTTAGGAGGTAGTGGAGATAGCCATTTTAGAGTGACATCAGGAAAGTCACATCACCCAATTCTTCAAAATCGACGAGAGGCTAGCACGCTTAAGCTTGGTTTGGAATTGGCAAGTCACTTTAGGGCCTGTAAGTAATCATGATAAGGAGTAAGGATCAGAGAGCTTAAAGTGTCATTATGGTATTTTTTGGGACATGCTCGGCTCGTTATATTCTTTCCCTTCATTATTTTTCTGCTGCCTATTCTTGGTTGAAAACAACAATCCTTTCTCTACTTTTTGGTTTTAATGGCGGGAGGGTCCAGATTTGTGGTGCGTGTAGCAACAGAAGGGCTTATAAACCTTGGGATGGATACTCCAATCCAATTGGAGAGTTCAATTAGGTAGATGGCTTTCAAGGGTTGGGTCATTGATCAAAGATTGAAAAGGGTTATGCATATAAACAATAGTTTAGTGGTGGTCGTAATGAAGGTCATTTTGGGTAGAAGCTTCCTAGAGAACAACGAAGGTTATAGAGTGGATACCAGTATTGTGTCCCGTTTCTTGGCCGCCGTCTTGGATATTGGTACTCCTAACGAAGTAGCGGAGCTTATGGTAAGGAAGCTCTTCAAAGCAGAATTGTTGATTAGCTTAAAGGACATTATTAGAGCGGCGTCGCCTAGTCTGGGGATTCATCAGCCGAGAGACTTTACACTTCTCCAAGATGTTGACGAGGTGATAAGATTCTTTCCCTTCATATTGGATCTCAAAGGCTTGGCTCTTTTAGAGCACAGAGAAAAGGTAGAAGCTGGGGTTAGTTTTCTCAAGAAACTATTGTAGATGGAGCAGGTCGGTGGTGATTTCAGCAGGGTCCCAGAATTCCAAGCATTAGCACAGAATCTTGGCTTCATGTAAGTTTGGTTTGCAATAATTTCCCTAGTTAGTATGTAGTTACAACTTGCTTTTGATCAGCCTCTGTTTTGGCCCGAATTTTGTTTTATCTCTGGTTTCAGGGATTGGCAGGGCTCAGGTTTTAGTCCAAGGTAGTAATTAGGGCAGACCCTGCGTGGCTGATTCTTTTTGTTTTTTCAACTCCAGCCCTGCGTGGCTTAATAATGCTTTTTTGGGACCCTGCATGGTCAGAATGGGGAAGTGTTAGGTGTAGGTATGGGTGGTTGGCCTTTGGCCCATGCAATTGAACAGTGTGTAATTTTTGAATCCTTTTAATACAAATACTTCTTATGGAACAAAAAAAAATAGAATGTATATTAAATTATTGATTATACAAAATAGTAGAAACTAATTATCATTATAAGGTATTTATATTTATGTTATATTATAGTAAAATAAAATACTAATATATATTTGTGTATAAATATTAAATATTGAAATATTATACTGATCTAAATATTAATATATTATATTGTGTAATATTCATATTAATATTTAATTTTTATTCATTGTATATATTAACTAGCATACCTATATTTAAAAAATATATCTAAATACATTGATAGATATCTTTCTCAAGGTGCCTATTCCACCTATGTGGTAAATTGATTAAAAAATAGATATCTCTCGAGTACTTTAGATATATTTTTAAAATATAGGTATGCTAGTAGCATTGAGAGCATGCGTAATTCTAACTATACTAGAGATATATCTTAAGAATAAATATAATTATATAATACAATATTATAATATAGGTTAGATATATTATTATAATATATTATATATTAATTATATATAATATAACCCTAACCCTAACTCTAACCCTAAACTTAACGTTAATTTGACAATAATTATAACCCTAATCCTAATTCTACCCTTAGATCTACTTAAACCTAATTCTATTCCTAATTCCAAACCTTATCCCAACCCTAATTCTAACCATAGTTCTATATATAGATATAAATGTAAATGACTTATGGTGTTTTATTGTAACTGTAATCCTAACCCTAACGTTCATGCCAACACTAACCCTAATTGTAACCCCAACCCTAACCTTGATTCTAATCATAGTTTTAACCCTAATTCTAGCCTAAACCCTAACCTTAACCCTAATTCTAATTGTAATTTTAACCCTAACCCTAAATCCAATTATAATTCTAATCTTGACTTTATCGGGCTAACCCTAACTCTTACCCAAATACTAATTCTCTTACTAATTCAAACCCTAATTCAAACCCAAACTATAACTATAACTCTAACCTTAATCTTGATAGTAATGCTAACCCTAACTCTAATTTTAACCCTAACCCTATTCCTAATTCTACCCTTATATATGTCCCCATATAATATATTTTTCTCACAACAACCTTAAATTATTTTCCTACTTTTTTCATCTCAGTATATATTATTTTCGTCCTTTTATATGTATATAGAGTTTTGATAGAAATAGAACAATTAATATGGTAGTTAGAAAATTTTACTTTTTGGAGGATCATGCATTTAATATCTTCCAAAGATGGAATTCCCAATGTAACCCTATTTCTAACCCTAATTACTAATATATGTTATATATTACTAATAAAAGTAAAAATACTATATATACAGTGCTTATATTTAGTTTTTTTCCAAAAGTGGCTGTAGTAGTTATTATAAAGGCCCATGAATAATGTAATTAATTAGTTTTATATATTTTGTTTTTATTTTATCACCAAAAACTCCAAGAAGAAATGAATACTATTTTTAACTTTTAATACAACACTTAGTAAATTTATGAAAGAAAATAAAATAAACATTTTGTGGGATTGCTTAAAATATTTTTAACAAGAAATTAAATTCATATCTATTCTTGAAAGAATCAAGAAAGGGGATTAAAAGTAAATGGGGATTTTCCAGGTGTTCAATTGAGCCCATGTCATGTGCCATGTTTTTTGGGAATATATATTATGATGTTTGTAAATTGTAAAAAATAAATAAAATAACTTAACTAATGCTAAGTTCCATATTATGAAAAATTATTTAATTTAATTTTTTTAATATGCCAAGCAAAATGAAATGATTTATGCATACACCATTAACACCAAGGTAAAGCATACAAATTAACAGCAAGCTAAAATAATTTTGAGAGGCCAAAATAATTTTGAGAGATGATTATTTAAATCCTTATTAATAGTTATTTTGATTTTAATTTTTTGCCACTTCTTGATTTTTATTTTGTTCTCCTTTAAATTATCTAATTGTTTTCCATATTAGAGAGTTGTCAAACATTTATGTTACACATATATATGTTTTAATTATTAATTTGCATAAGCAATTTTTAATTTAAAATTAATAATATTGTTCATATACAATTTTGTTTTACATATTTATATAATATAGAAGTCTTTATGGAGAGTCTTTTTATCTTTTTTAATCTTTAAGGGTTTTTTAAAATATATTAAAATATTAAATATAATATTAATTTTTATAGTATTAATTTTTTTTATCAGTTCAAAGTAGTTAGGGCTGCACCATTGTATTAACCGTAAAATATCAACATTACATAGCAGTAGGGGAGAATAAACTATCACCCTAGACAACACAGAGATTCCAACATCAAACCTAAAACTACTAGGCAACCATATGCAAAATGTTGCCAACCCAACCAAACCCTAACAACCAACCATTACATACAATCTTTTTATAAGATTTTTATAAACAAAACACAGGGCAGAGCCTTGGAAGTAACCCCACCCCCTAACATAAGACACACCACTCATAGACTCAAATCGCCCTTACCCTCAGCCGCACCCAGCTGTCAGCATCCTCCTCGTCTGCGAGCCCTTCCTCCACTATGAAGTCCTAGAGCCATGTCGTGCCGTCCTCTAGAAGCATCTCTAGAATTTGCTTGAGGAACCTAATTCCCTGTGTCGCAGCCAAAGAGAACCAAGGCAGAGATTCTGGAGAAGCGGTGAAGACCAGAGGAAAATGCTTTGGTGGCAGACCTCAACACCAAATAACATAATAATCTCCCAGGAGTGGAATGCCCCTACCCTCCTTATAATTGTTCAAAACATCCTCCATCCCTCCCAAAAACCTCCCTTTGATGAGTTTTTTGCACAATTGACTGGCTGATTCCTTAGACTCTCCCGCCTCCAGCACATATGCAAGGAACATGGCTGCTATGTCGGTATTCACCCTGTGCCTATGCTCGGCCCGCAAGAAGACCTCTCCCAGAACCATCTTCACATAGTGCAAAATGAGCCCATGCCTAGACTTGAATATCAAACCCAATCTTTTATCCGTCACCTTTCCCAGAAACGCCAGCTGCCTGCTCGGGCATTCCTGAATGATAGGGGTGTCCATAGCAACCGCCAAGCCTGCCATTCCAAAAATGCAAGGAAAGATTTGAAAGGAATGTCACTAGTGTTTGGCCATTCCTCCATTTAATGCTACCTCTAGCTCCATCCCTGAATTCGCACGCTTCTAATCATGAAATGAAACCATTCTACCTCTCTTTGCACGAAGAGTGCAATTATCAGTTTAAGTGACTATGTCACCTCTATCGATCCCCAACCATAAAGCCTTTTTGGCTAGCTCATTCGTTAACTTGTTCCCTCCCTGATATATATGGGAGACCTTTTATTCGATCATCTCCTTTAGGATTTGAGAGATGGGTTCAAGCCATCTTCTAAGCTTCTAGTTTGGTGTCCACCCAGCTCGAATGGCATTGATCGTAATCAATGAGTCCCCTTCTAGATGAACTCTTCTTAGATTCAGACTCTTTGCACATTGCAATCCTATTAAAGCCACCCAAAACTTAGCTTCATTGTTTGTCCCTACCCCTAGATAGATAGATTTTTCCAAGATCTTACGGCCTTCATGATCTCTGATCACGCATCCTGCACTACTTTCCCTTGGGTTTCCCTTAGCTGCCCCATCAAAGTTGATCTTCACCCATCCCTCTGCTGGGGCTAACCATCTTCTTTTATCTCCTCCTTATTAGGTTTAACCCTTGAAAACCCATTAACGGGGGGAATAGACAAACCTATCCAAACCTTCATCAAATCTCCATCCCAGCTGGAAAAGCAATTGGACTTCAAGCTTTGATTCCTATCTGCATTATTTACTGCTTTAGCTATGGCTGCCTCGATCTTCTTCTCAAGCATATCCTTGCTCAATCTCTTGTCCTAAAAATCCTTCTATTCCTTTCCTTCCACAATTCCCATATGGTTACAGATGGTGCTATCATCCAGTGCTATGAAACAGGGTACGGCTTCTGGGGTTAGGCCACATCAGGAAGAGGGTCTTCAAATCCCTTGGAAGCAGGTTCTACCAACCTAGCTTTAGAGTTACCATTCTCCAATAGTAATTTGCCACCTTGCAGCCTAATAGAAGGTGGTCATGGGCCTCCTCCTCCTTTTTGCACAAGGCAAACCTGCTAGGACCCTGGAATCCCAGTCAAGAGAGTCTTTCCCGAGTTAGGATTCGCTTTTGGAAGGCTAACCAAGTGAACACCCCCGCCTTTGGAAGGCACGATTTGTGCCAAAACAACTATTTAGGCCAGTCCTCCTTCTTCCAGGTCTTCTCCTTATGTTTATATCCTAGCTTCACTAAGTAATCTCCTGTTGGTGAGTCGCACCACCTGATTTTATCATTCTCTTCTATGATGAGTACATGTTGATCTTCTAATTTCTGACAAAGCCTCCTTTTCTGGTCCTCCGGGGCCTCTATCCCTTCGAAAGATTTCCAGACCCACCCATCCACCCCTTCTTCTTCCTTCCATTCTAAATAGTCATGAACCTTCTCTCCCCAGATCCTGCACAAGGAAGTCTTTAGATCTAACATGTTGGCATCTTGGCCCAAAGTCACCTTGTCGTCCCGTGAATCATCCTAAAAAAGGGCCTTTTATAGTATTAAGTATTATTTTTAAGTAGATTTCAAATATTTAAAATAAATTCTTCTCTTTATTATATTATTTGTCTAAATATTTTAGAAATAAAATAAAAAATTATATTAAGAATATTTTATATGAAAAATAGATAATGTTAAAAGAGAACAACCTCACCAATAAACTACTCACCGTGATGCAATCAACAATTGACATGTGTTTAAATTTATAGCATTTATGAGATCCAATAATTTAAAAATTTCAATTTTATTTATATATTGACCTTCATTAGGATGAAACAAAACATATTGTTCCCCTCACATCAATGTAAATTTGGCAAATATCACAACCAATGGAGTTTGCATTAAATATTAAAAGTTTCATTTTATTATTATTTTTATTCGTAATAGAGAGTTTTTATATTGAAATAAAAAAAGGGCGATTACATTCTTCTGCTATGTAGATTTAAAATGTAGAGAAAAACTGCTCAGACCCCACCCAAACAAATTGCCAAAAACAAGATCCCCATAACTACCTTATACAATCATAAGCCACACAGGGCCAACCAATACAAAGTCCTATGATGCCATATATACCATATTGACTATGGATATTTTCAGAAACTACACCAATCTAAAATCCTAACAAATGCTAATACTCTTAAGAACCTACAAAACTATTTGCAGTTTTAATGTCTGAGCACCTGCAGTTATCCCTGATTTCCTCCGCTTTGAGAATGAGTTCCCTTTTCTGCAATGCTTTCCACTCAAAGCCCCTCCCATTATTTTATTCTTTAGAGCCCGATTTATTGTAATATTGCAACTGCAGTCTATTGCCATCATCCACACCTTTACTGGCATTCCTTTTCTTTTTCTGAATTGTTTGCCAATCGTTACACCACCATCAGCATTTGATTCCTTAAATTCTTGAGGTGGAATCGGAGAGAGAGAGAGAGAGAGAGAGATTGCAGCCCCAAAGATGCCAAGTCCTGCATCAAATGCCGAAGAGCCAAAAGGAATATCGAAGTCCGAAGAAAAGTGCCTGATAGCTTCGCTACCCAACTCACGATCTGCACAGCAAGAGTTGCTCATGTGAAGCAAATTCTTTTCACCCAATAAGTTTGAGGAGAGCTCTCCATCCATCTCATCATTTACCCCACTGGTAACATTCGGAGAGGGAACACTATCCTTAGGAGATTTCATAACAGAGTAATGTTTTGGGGAAGCATCGTTCCACCAAGTGGCCTCCCCACTTGGTTGTGACTTAATATTTGGGCGATCAGCTGCTACGTGCCTAGTTTTGTAGCAATTTCTGCACCTGAAGATTATACCTTCATAATCCAAGGTTTGTGTCCAGTTGTGACCATTTGCACTCAAGATGATCTCAGCAGGGAGGGCTTTGGAGATATCTAGCTCTACCAAAATCCTAGCATAGGTTGTGTGGATGAAGTCTTTTGAATTTGCATCAGTAGAAATGAAGCTACCAGAGTGTTTCCGATCACTGAAAAACAAGACTCAAACCAATAGTGAAGGGGAAGATTTGGGAGTTGAACCCAGATCGACATAATTGAAAAAGATTCAGTGGTCGAATTAAAATTTGGGTGCCAAGATTTTAAAAACAACGTGCTTTCTCTCCATGACCAAAAGTAACCGAGGATGGCATTTTTATCTTTCTTGCTGTCAAAGACCACAATGAAAAAACCTTTGGCACTTGGATATATTTCTAAATTCTTTTCCATTATAGGGAGCCAAGATTTAGATATCCAATCGTGGAGCTCAGGTAGATTGGGCCAGAAATTACTAAACCTACCTATCAAACCATTCTCTGAGAAAAACTCTTCATTTTCATGTAGCTCCTTTGATAAATTGTCATCAAAATGCAGTTTCAAGGGAATATTAGAGCAATGCACCACCCGCCTATTGTTTATACCTGGGTCTTTCACGCCAGATCTGGATTTTTTTACGCTGACACCAAGCTGAAAATCTTGTATCGGCACATCATCATCTGTTGTCACCCCTTTTACAACATCCAAAAAAGACTTCGCCCTAGAAGCCTGCAACAATAAGGAATTCGCCCTAGAAGCTTGCAACAATAGGGAATCATGTAGAGGAGTAGGCGACTTCATGGCCTACCTACCGCCAAGAGATGCTTCAAGCTCAGACAAGGAGTTCAAACTAGTGGCCGAAATGCCCATCAAACCACCAGAAACAAGTTGTGAATCCTTTGCAATGCCTTCGATCACCGAAGGAGCCACCATCGAGGAAGAATCAACAGAAACAGTGCCACACGGAGCAGCGACGACCGAAGAAACCCTAGGGTTAGGAGCAGAGGAAGTTTTCAGGAATTTCTGCATTTTCGGCAGCAAACAATTTTTTTTTTTTTGAGTAAGTTTCATTTTATTATTATTTTTAAATTGACTTTTTAATTTATTATTAAACTTCATTTTTTTCCTTTCTAATTTTCAAAATTAATTCTATCTTTAAAAAAATGACTTTTTTAATTTTAATTTTCTTTTTACTTTGACTAATCTTTTTTATATATTGATAGCTTTTATTTTTATTTGATTTACATTATTTTATAAAATTTTAGTTATTGTAAAATTACTTAAACATATTTATATGCTTTAGTGACATTCATTAAAATTCATGACATAGCTTTGTTACTTGCATTTGCCATCTTTGTGCTCTAGTAGCTAATTATACCATATTGACTAATAATTAACTATGCCACCAAGCTTCAACTTGGAGGTCAAACTTCATCCTAACAATTAAAATCTTTTCTATAAAATTGCCATACATTCAACTTCTAAGAGTTTCGTGTTAATCCACCTTATTTCTTTGATCTCTAGGTGTTGTCAAGCCAATTGAAGAATCACTTTGTGACAACTCATCCATTGATAACTAAACAATTGTTATTATTACAATAGTACTATACATTAATTACACAATATTCATATTAAAATAATATTATGATTGCACTAATATGTTAAATATTTTTTTAATGTAAACAAAGAAATTACATTATAATTAGAACGATGACCGACATGATATGGAGAAAAATATGAAATTGAATCATCAATAAAATTACCCTCCTACTAAAACTATAAAATCAGAACCCTAAAACCCCAATACCTCGTAAAGTTGCAAGAGCCTGTGAAATGTTCAGGAAAGAACATGGATTCCTGGAGATACATGGATCCTCGGAAGAAAACGCTCGCCATTTCTTGGTATGATCCTTGGCAAATTTTACAGCGCAGAGATCTATGCACTGTCGAAATTTTGCTTATTTTGCTTATGTTTTCCCAGTCTAGTGTTATTTGTTGGAGCAACATACGATCTGTACAGAAGGAAGTACAATGAGAAGGGTCCCACTGACGAAGACATGGCAATTTTAAGAGAATATTTGAGGGCGCAGAAGAAGCCTTCGGAATGAATATGCAGGTTTCTTGGGTTTTTCATTTTATTTATTTTTTAAATTTTTTTATCTTTTATTGTTGAGATATGATATTTCGTTGTCTTTGAATTTTCTTTTTAATTGTAAAGTACCTACATACCAATGGGGTCTCTTTCAGATTTGTGAGAAGGCCAATTTATTGCCCATTGGAAATGTTATGATCAATACACGCGGAAATCAATGAATTTGGACTGTGGGTAACCCCCCTAACGTCATGACTAAATTTCAAACATGAATAATTCCATCACATCTTGATTTGATTCAGCCTGGTGTAGGAAATCCATCATGATTAGAGCTAAGTTTAGTTCAAGTTTGATAATATCATAATAGGTAGCCACACCATGATTTATTCATAAGGACAGTAATTAGACTCCCGTTGTTCCACGCTTGATTTGAATAGAAGAAAACCATGTTGGAAAAGGTAACACACAAATCGATAGTTTGCCTTCAATATTCATGTCATTACCTGATAATGATGCCTCACCACTTGGTTTTTTTCCCATGTGTTGTTAGGATATAAGGGGGTGGAATGCTATACAAGTTGGCACATGGTATTATGATGTATTTGAGGCTATGTTTTTGATTAAAGGGTAAAACAGGTTTTGAAAGGGCTTGGAACCTTTTACAAGGACGAGCATCAGCTAAGAAGTAGCTAATCAACAGCACGACAGCAGCCAAGCTGCCACAAACAACAACAACACTGATCCCACAACAAACAACACAAAACAAGTAGGCCAAAGGCCTACACTATGCCTGACTGAGACTTGGCAATCCGCACGCCCTTGACCTGAGTATGGGATATATTGACATATTTAGAAAGACTTCTCGTCCTCCTTTGAACAACCATCCAGGACACACAATGATCTAAATCCTTAGATTGAGAAGAGAGAGGAGGGAAATCTGCCTCCGCCGCCCCAACTTGGACCACTGCCCAAGGAGAGGGAAGATGCCTGACCGGAGAAGTCGGAAGATGAATGGAATTAGTAATGCAAAGTAGGAGGAAGGTCCCCAACAAGATCCACCACAACGTTAGTCCTATTGGGTCTAATGTGCAGCTTGTAGATTAGGTTATATAGGTCAATCATATGTGTATCTTGTGAGTTATTAGATGTAAACTCCCTTACTATTATTAAATTGGTTGTTAAATGTTGGGGGCATAATAGCTTATGGGTTATAGACCACTTATAGTGAATTATTGGATATAAAGTTGTATAGCAAGTTCAGCTTGTTTCCTTAGAAAAGGAATTTGTATGGTGCAACCTTACAGCAAGCTTTTTCCCATTTTGAGTATATTGAATATTATGGCACATTAGTCCATCATACCATAGTTCAAAGACTTGGACTCATCAAACTTGGCAGCCCTAAATTTTGATTCAGACTTGGGACTCAATAAAAACTTGGCAAAAAAACCTACATAATTACACAAAATAAACTTAAATCAATGCATGAGATGCATAAAGAATAAATTTAGAGAACACAAGTTTATCTTGACTATCAATTTTGTATAATTCAAAGATTGCATGTCATATGATCCTCAAATGCTCAAATTTAATAATTTCAAAAATTATATAATTGTATGATAGCCAGCTGCAATATACAACTTCA
Source organism: Cunninghamia lanceolata (assembly GCA_027924645.1). Taxonomy (NCBI): domain Eukaryota; kingdom Viridiplantae; phylum Streptophyta; class Pinopsida; order Cupressales; family Cupressaceae; genus Cunninghamia; species Cunninghamia lanceolata. Next base: position 2,464,873 of record BSBN01001245.1, read on the forward strand.
TTTCCCCCTTTCGAGTACTAGTACTATCTAGCCTCAAACTAGAAAGTAAATCTAAATTATCATGAGGAGTTAATGGTTTCTCAAGTATATTTTTGCCTAATGCTTCCATTGCTACTGCTTCTCTCTAATCTAGCAAGATTTTCATTACTGAACATTATATCCACATCTTCGACAATCCAATCTGAATATGGATTGATGTCATCCAAGTTGATGGCATCATGAGACTCCTTCCCCTCCACCTTTTCGGTTTGAAGGTGAAGGTTGTATTGGATGAAGATGAGGTCATTGAGGCACTCCTAGGATAGCCTAGTTCTCTTCTTAGTGTGAATGCTCTCAAATAGGCTCCAATTGCGCTCACACCTATAGCGCTACAGGGCTGGGACAAAACACGAATGGATAGCCTTTGAAGATTTGGTGTTCCAACACCATATTCCCCACCTCCTCCCCCTCCACAAATTGACAAATAAAACATATAAAAAATAATAAGTATTTAAGTAAAATTTTGAGTATAAAGCTAAAATTGCATTTATTAAAGAAGTGTGTGATAAAAGGACTCATTTTTATAACTTAGTTGTTGGATTGCCCACTTTCAAATGCATAAAGGTGAAGAAAAAGGCCTCCCTTTTGCACCCTTGTGGACCCTCCAACTCATCTAGAATTGTGTCTCTAAGGCTTTCATCAAGTGCCATCCTCTTTATGCATGTAGTAAGGCCTACCATGACCTCCTCATTAGCCTTAAATGTATTGAAGAAGAAAAAAATGAGGTTTAGGTAGTACCCCATGGCATGTATTGGTTAGTGGAGGTGGTTCTTCCATCTATGACTAATGATGTGCCAAATGATTTTCCTTTTTTACTTTGTTTCCACTATAATAATGCAATATGGTCCCTTGGCCTTATCCATGGCCTCATAGAAATAACCATCGACATTTTATCCCCATCAACCAAATGTAGAATCTCAACCAAAGCTCTGTAACCTAAAATTTAAAATTATAATTTGAATTAATAGAAAACTAAGAAACAATAACAAAAATACAAAATTCTTTGTAAAACTTAAGTTTGTTACTTACCTTGAGTATCTCCTTTATACTCATGGTGAACACATCATCAAAAACTATCCTCACGGACTTCTTCGCTTTTTTGGAATTTGGAGAGTCCAACCATGCATTTCTCACAAACATTTGCTTGAGAGAAGGTTGTGCCCCTACAATGCTTTGCAAAGTGATAAAGTTTGTGGCAAATTGTGTCACCCCCAATCCCACAAGCTCCTTGCCTTTGGTGTGTTCTCTCATCAAACTAAGCACCAAAGTATGGTTGTAGATAAATTTGGTAATGTTTCTAGTGTCTTCAACTACACGCAAAACTCCCCAATGTCCCTGAGCATTAAATCAAGGCAATGGGCAGCACAAGGGCTCCAGTAGCACAAGAGCTCCAAGAAATGGTGGAATGCTTTTTTTCAGTAAGTCTCCTTATAGCTACCACATATGCAGCTATGTTGTCCTTGACAATTTGGACATCACTCTCCACCCCAACCTCTTGGATCCGCTCCAACAAATTGCACAAAGTTTTAGCATTCTTGACTTCATGTGAGACATCTATAGAATTCAAGGACGCCAACGTGCCTTTCAAAGCCATTAAAAAGTTTATAGGGTCTTGTTCTTGACATCTTATCATATTCTCTTTCACCTTCTACTATTAGTCGTGTATTTTTTATGACTTCCTCTAACAACGAGCCATTAAAATCATGTGCAATTGTTGTCTTAAACCCACATTGGCAATGGTTAATGCATTACCAATGCATCCAGTGTAGTTTGTTCGCGACATTAAATGGTATATAAATATAGTATAAAAAATTTGCAGCTGCCATCCTTGCTTCATGGTGCTTCTCTCGATTCCAAGTAGTACCTTTAAGTGAAGGTTGTGTTCCTAGAACATAGTGAGGAATGAAGAAACTAGGTGTGGAATTTAGATGGCTTGAACTATCTTATGGAGAAGAAGAGAATCTCTAGGTGAATTAGGGGTGGTCGTGAAATTCATCATTGATACAACTGCTTCCATTGTCCTCTTCCTTTCAATTTTCTTCTTCTCATAACTACAAAGTAGGGCATTAATTTCTCTATTCACTTCTTTCTCTACTTAGCTACACAACTTGACATTCTGACCAACAATTCAAGCAAGGTGATATTTCAATTAATTGATACCTCCTCTCATATTAAACCCACAATAATGGTAGGTCACCATGCCCTTGATCACACCTAGTGTGCTAAGCTTCCATGTAATGAAAGGGAGCTAATAGCGGAAACACTTCCTATGCCAATCAATGAGGAGAGAAATGCACGCAAAATATTATCAAGTAGTTTCAAAAGGAAAATACACACACAAAAGGTTATACCACAATGACACAGTGTTTATCTTAGGAAAACCCTTTTGGGAAAAAACCTAGCCTCCAAAACTCGAACCAATGTATTCGTAGTACCAAACCGGTTACAATACATCAACAGGCTCAAGCCTTCACAAGGGAATAACCACAAGTCTTGAGAAATTTTGGCAACGTAATCGCCTACAAAATTACATCATACTACATCTCCATCCTAGGCACCAATATATAGAAGATACAAAACCAGAAACCACAAATGGTAAACCATAAACCATGGGAGAATACCACTCCCCAAAATGGCACCCAAATCCCCACGAGGAATTCCAACGCCCAACTCTCATGATGAGTCAACATGCTAATCTTAGAAGATTCTCTTACTTTGTCATAACCTTTCATAGCCAACTCCCCAATTTGGGTGCTCCATTATCTCCTTTCAAAGATGCCCTATGACATGTCATAGAGTAACTTCCATGTCTTACAATGTCATAATGACATTAGATGTTCTTACAACTTCTTACACACATTACAAAGTATTTGACGTGTGGCCAAAAGTGTCGTCCCCATATTTACCCATGAATCGATTCAAATTTGAGATTGAATATTGTAATCGATTAAATATTAGATTAAATATATAAATAGATATATAATATGAATATAAATATTATAATGAGATATTATATAATAATAATATTAATAGTTAATATTAATATTATAAGATTTTTGTAAATTATTAATTAAATATTATCATGATTATATATCATTATATAATAATATAATTATTAATATTATTACAAAAAGAATCGTGGAAGCAGTGATCAACAAAGGATCGACCCCATGAAAGAAAGAATAACAAATATATAGCGAATCACTAATTATAGGCAGCAAAGCCTAAAAGATTACTCAACATTGATCGCTGACGTAAGCAATGACTATTAAATAGTTAAGTAATGTGTTTAAGAGGAGGCAGCGGTAAATACAAGACAATATCTGATTTGGAAAAAGCAGAAAAGACATATATGATGGGCACCAATCCTTAATGAGGATCGATTTATGATTAGTTAGCACTGAGGGGATATTGTTGGAAAGGAGACGTCCCTTGGGAGAAGACCGATCGGCAGCTATAAGAGGCATCAAGCAAGTCTCAATATGCAGGAACAAAAGGGAAAAAATCATAAGCGATCAGCATCCATATACCACCAGCAAACATTCAAGCATTAATCCCATCGAATATTCATTCATTACATCAGCGAACTTCAGAAGCAAAGCATCAAAACGTCATATATATATATATATATATATATATCGGCTGTAAATCGCCTTGAGTACCAGCGCGTCATCATCGTTAAGAGACGAATAGTATACTGCTGTAAGGATGTAATGTGCCGTACCTGTTTGTATTTTTAAAATCTTTATTGTGTGATATTTTATTATTATTTTTTTGTGTTCTTTCAGATAGAGAGAAGATGCAAAAGGGGGTTTAATGTTTTCCTGTAGATGTGGTGGTGGAGCACACAATATATTGCGTATAACATAAACCCAGAAAATATACAACGAATCTGAAGAAAGTAATGACAACCCAGATAGCAAAATAGCCCAAAAATAATTACTATTACATACCCATATGAAAATATGCAACTTGGTACGGCCGCCGGAAATGGACCAGCAAGTGGGTATGGCTAGAAATGCATCAAATCTCCATGGATTGATATAGAATGTTAAAACAGATGATAACAACAGAGAAATAAGCTTGAAACGCCATCCAATGGCCAAGAATGAAGCTGCAATGAAAGAGGAAGAGCCTCCAAAGGACCCACGCCTCAATGGTACATGGTACGGCCAAGCTGGAATGTACGGCCAGCAGCTGTTATAAAAACAGTCCCAAACAATATCAAATCTGCTCCTCCTTTGCAATGCAAACTGGTCTCCTCAAACCTCGAATAAATCTGCAATAGAAATATCAAATAAACCTCTACAATCTCGTCTGTCAAACTCCATTTCAGCACATATGTGAATGATAAATACATCCACCGTCAATGGCACTGTTGGGTGGTATTGCACACCTGTGGGATACCGTCACTAATGGAGGTTTCCGTCTCCAATAGCCTGATGCAAAAACTCCAACTCCGAAACCCTAGCAGAGCTCTCATAAACAAAAATCCAACATAGCATAATCTCAAATGAGCTCCAAATGACCTTTTTATCTTCCTCCAAGATAGGCGTTGGGCAATTAGGAGGGAAAATAACAATTAATTTCATTTTATGTCTCCTAGGAATGGAGAATAACAATTTACTTTCACTTTATGTCTCCATTTCATTAATTTCACTTTTTTTGGCAAAATATAATAAAGTCCATGTTAATATAAATTAATAGATCTTCGGACTTTAAAATAAGTATGAAGACGGTGTCGGAATTCGCTGATCTTTAGCTCGTCGGAAAGGTCTTGATGAAACGCACCTAATCCAACTCTGAAAATCCCGAACCGACACAATACCCGAACTTACTAAAAATAGTAATGACCAAAAGCCCACTGAACCAACCACGAGGGTGCCCACTGGATCCTCTGAATGCGAACCAACTCACCCACTGACAAGGACCTTCAGAGCCAACTAACCACAGTTCCCTAACCAAACTGTTAGCCCACGGGAACTCCATGATGGACTAACCCTGTGTCGAGAAGGGGACATTACAGTCCACCCTCCCTAAGATTGCTTGCCTCAAGCAATCTCAGCTCAGGATGCTCCAGAATCCGCTCGTTCTCCCACGTAGCATCCTCAACTGGCAGATTTTTCCATTTGACCAGTACTCTCTGATAATCCTCCTCAAATTGCAATCCCTGGTGTCAATGATTGCCTCGGGTACCAATATCAACTTCCCCTCTTCATCAAGAGGAGGCAACTCCACTGAAGGTGTCACATTGTGCCCCAATGTCTTCTTGAGGCGAGAAACATGGAACACATTATGTACCCTACTCCCTGCTGGTAACTCTAACTCATAAGCCACCTCACCAATCCTCCTGGAGACCCTAAAAGGTCCATAGTACCGTGGCTTCAACTTCTCCGCTTCCCTTTTCTTAAGAGTAGATTGCCTATAAGGCTGCAGCATGAGGTAAACCATGTCACCAACCTCAAATGATCGCTCAGTTCTCTGCTGATCTGCATACTACTTCTGCTGATTCTGAGCCTTCTGTATGTTTTCCTTCAATGCCCTTATGATATCCTGACTCTCCTGAAGGAAGTCTTTGGCCTTGGCACCCTGCTGTCACCAAACAGTAAATCAACAAAGCTCGGTGCCTCATAACCATATAATGCCATGAAGGGTGACATCTGAATGGACATGTGGTAAGTGGAATTGTAGCAATACTCTCCCATGTGAAGCCACTTAACCCATGCCTTTTGCTGCCCTGAAACATAGTTTCGGAGGTATCCTTCCACCCACTTATTCACTATCTCTGTCTGACCATCAGTTTGGGGGTGATAACTTGTACTGGGTGTGAGCTTTGTCCCTGACAACCTGAAGGGCTCCTGCCAAAAATTACTGAGGAACCTGTTGTCCCTGTCGCTGACAATACTCCTAGGCAACCCCTGAAGTCGAAATACCTCACAAAAGAACAACTCTGCAACCTGAGCTGTAGTGTGAGTGGTAGGAATAGCAAAGAAGTGTGCATACTTCGTCAATCTGTCCACCACCACATAAATGCAATCCCTGCCTTGGACTCTAGGTAACCCTGTGATAAAGTCCATAGAAATGCTGTCCGACTTCCTGTCAGGAATGGGTAGGGGCTGCAATAAATCTCCTGGAAGTGAGTGCTCTTGCTTGTTCTGCTGACATATTGGGCACTCTCTTACATACTGCATCACCTCGGTCTTGAGGCCCTTCCAGGTGAACCTCTCTTTGACCTGTCTGTAAGTTTTGAAGTATCTTGGATGCCCTGCCATAGGCAAGTCATGAAATGCCCTCAAAACTTTTTACTTTATCTGTGAACCCGACACCAAGAGAATCCTGTCCTTGTAGATGATCAAGTCATTTACCACCGTGTACCTGTCATCTTTGATGGTGCCATCAATCACTCCAGTAGCCCACTCATCCTTAGCATATTCTACTAAAATCAATTCTCTCCAATCATCAGCTATAGCACCTAGTGCACACAGATGAGGTCTCCTGGATAACGCATTAGCAACAACATTCTTCTTTCCTTTGACATAAACAATGTTGAAGTCGTAGGCCTGTAACTTGCTGACCTACTTCTGTTGCCTCTCGTTCAAATCCTTCTGTCCAAGGAAATGCTTCAAACTGTTGTGGTCTGTCTTAACCACAAATTTACAGCCTGCTAGATACTGTCTGAACTTAGCCAGTGCATGCATGATGGCTAACATCTCCTTATCATATATGTTGTAACTCCTCTCCACACCCCTCAACTTCCTACTCTCGAATGCAATGGGGTGCTTACCCTGCATGATTACCACACCAATGCCTATGCCCGAGGCATCACACTGTAGCTCGAAGGGTTTGCTGAAATTAGGAATGGCTAACACAACTCATGATTTGTTTGAACCTGTCAAAACACTCCTGTGCCTTATCAGACCAACATCCTTACGAGTCAAATCAGTAAGGGGAGCAGCTGATTGAGAGAACCCCTTCACAAACCGGCGGTAATATCCACAAAGGCCAAGAAATCCCTTAAGGTATGAGAGATTCTTTAGCGGTGGCCAGTCCACAATTGCCCGAATCTTTTCCGGGTCTACCTTCACACTACCAGCACTAATGATATGACCCAAGTATAGCAACTTAGTCATCCCAAACTCATACTTTGACATTTTGGCATACAACGACTCACTCTCTAAGATGCTCAACACAATATCAATGTGTTTCAAATGCTCTTCCCATGTCCTGCTGTAAATTAGTATATCATCAAAGAAAATCAGCACAAATCTCTTCAATTGCTCTCTGAACACCTTGTTCATACAGGACTGGAAGGTAGCTGGAGCATTGGTCAAACCAAATGGCATGACTAGGAACTCAAATTGCCCATAATGACACCTGAATGCTGTCTTCTCCACATCCTCATCTTTGACCCGTATCTGATGGTAACCGGATCTCAAATCAATCTTGGAGAAGTAACAAGCTCCGTGCAACTCGTCAATCAGCTCATCGATTCTGGGAATCGGGTACCTATTCTTGATTGTTTTCTTATTGAGTTCCCTGTAATCAATACACATTCTGAGAGTCCCATCCTTCTTCTTTACCAATACCACGGATGATGCAAACAGACTCTTACTAGGCCTGATGTGACCCATCTCGAGAAGCTCTTTGATAGCCTTCTCGATCTCATCCTTATACCTCTTTGGGTGCCTGTAAGGTGTCGTGATTACTGGCTTAGCACCCTCCAACTCGATCACATGCTCAAAACCTCTATCAGGAGGTTTACCTGGTGGAATATCACTAAACACTTTGGTGTGTTTAGTAAATATAGACTATATGTCAGGAGGATACACATGCTTCTGTTGATCTACTGCAGGCATCACCATAACCTCAGCTGCCCACTCCACCTAATCATGTCGAATCAGTCGCTCCATCCGCTTGAGAGAAACAACTCTCAATCCACCATCTGAAATGCCTCTGAGCACATGTCTAACTCCGTCCACCTCAAACTTCATTTCCATTGTCTGCAAGTTGAGAGTGAACTCCTCAATATCATTCAACCACTTCATACCCAACACAACATCCTTCTCACCCATACCGACAACATAAAACTCTGATTGGCAAGTGTATCTGTTCAGTTGGATTGATAGATTGGGTATCCTCTTAGTGCAGGTAAGTACAAAACCATCCGCAACCTTCACCTTAAAGCCCTCAAATTCCTCAGTTTTCAGCCCTCTCTTGGCGGCCAATCCCTCGTCTATGAAGTTATGAGTGGCACCTGTGTCAAGTAAGGCAATACATCGCTGCCCGCTCAGTACCCCTCTAATTCTGAATGATCCTTCCTTCTGAATACTCGTGATACGGGCTGTGGGTCGAGCTAGATCATCCTCTCTATTTGATGCTTCCCCTGAGCCCTCTGATTCTCCACCCTCGGCCTCTGAATGGTAATCCGAGTGGGGTTCCCCATCAACAGACTCGTCGGTGGAAAAGTACTCTAACTGTTTGGCTTTTCCTTGGGCAGCACACTTGTGTGTGGGATCCCAAGGCTCTCGACAATGAAAACAGAGTTTCTTTCTCCTCAAGTCATTCTGCTGATCGCTGTCCAATCTAGAAGAACTCTTATGCTGTTGTCCTGCATCTCTCTGAAATGGTCTCCTATCCCTCTCCTTATCTTTCCTTGGTGGAAATCCTTTGGATTGAAATTTATTCCTCCATACTGATGATTCCATGTCCCGGGCCTTCTTCATGGCCTCCTGAAGTGTAGTAGGGTCAAAACCCTTCACCCATCCGCGAAGTTGATCTGACAATCCGTCAATGAAAAGAACAACCAACTTGCGCTCAGTAACAGATATATCTGGAAACATAACAGATATATCCTGGAAATCAACAATGTAGGAGTCTACTGATCCGCTCTGTCTCAACTGAGTCAACTCCTTGAACTGTAACTCTGGGTCCTTTTTATCAAACCTGTCGATCAGTCTAGCTGTAAACTCCACATATGAAGTGCCTTATCGTGACCCAGTGTAACCTTCCCGTTACTCCACCATTTGTGAGTGACTCTCCAAGTGTAGAGCTGCATAAGTAATAGCGTCCTCCTCTGGCATGCGACTAATCTGCAAGTAGCTGTCCAATTTCTGGACCCAAGCTCTCGCGGTGGCCTTACCTGATCCATCGAAGTAAGGAAGTGTCATCTTACTTACTTTCCTCTGCAGTTCTTGGTTCTGTGATCTACTTCCCCTCCGAGGTCTACACCTAGTCCTCATTTTAGAATATTCAGCAAATGTCATCTCATTTCTGAAACCCTCACTGGATGCTCTGCAGTCCCTCAGAATCTCCTCTTGGAACTCTGCCTGAGTAGGATCCTGTTCAGGAACTTGATTCCTGGGAGCAAATATCGGAATACCAGGTCTATCTCCCGCAGGGAACTGCGAAGCCCTACGGTGATTAATCGAAGCCTCATCATCATCTCTATCTCTGCGTCTATCATCATGATACCTGTCCCCATTATTCCGTTCTTCTCGATTCCTATCACCGTTATGCCTATCATTCCCATCCTTTCTGTTCCTTTCTCCCCCATCATGTCTGTTTCTATCACCGTCCTGGTACCTGTTCCTGTCACCTCCGTTGTATCTATTTCTGTCACCTCCATGGTACCTGTTCCTGTCACCTCCATTGTATTTGTTTCTGTCACGGTGATTGTCTAAGTCATTACCCATCCGTTCGATGGCATGTGCTAACTCAGCTTGTGCCTCTACCATCTCACGTCGAGACTCTCTCATCTTTCGAGTAAGTGCGATCAAAATGTCACGCGCACTAAGTTCTGGTTCTTCCCTGTCACCCATATCTCCTGTAGGACCTGTAACTGGTGGAAGCTCTCCAGAAAATGGGTCCGTCCATGATACCTGAGAATCGTCCTCGGTAGCTGCTACCACTATTTCAGTATCTGACTCAAAAGGATCTATTATGGGAACTGGATTCTCTGGATTATTCAATTGCGGAGCTTGTGTTCCCTGTCTTGCCCTTGTACTTCTGAATGGATATCTATCAGCTGGTCGCATGTCTCATTTTACTTCTGCATGTCAAAACTGAACTCACATGATGGCAAGATCTTTAGCTCTAATACCACTGTAATGTGCCGTACCTGTTTGTATTTTTAAAATCTTTATTGTGTGATATTTTATTATTATTTTTTTGTGTTCTTTCAGATAGAGAGAAGATGCAGAAGGGGGTTTAATGTTTTCCTGTAGATGTGGTGCTGGAGCACACAATATATTGCGTATAACATAAACCCAGAAAATATACAATGAATCTGAAGAAAGTAATGACAACCCAGATAGCAAAATAGCCCAAAAATAATTACTATTACATACCCATATGAAAATATGCAACTTGGTACGGCCGCCGGAAATGGACCAGCAAGTGGGTATGGCTAGAAATGCATCAAATCTCCATGGATTGATATAGAATGTTAAAACAGATGATAACAACAGAGAAATAAGCTTGAAATGCCATCCAATGGCCAAGAATGAAGCTGCAATGAAAGAGGAAGAGCCTCCAAAGGACCCATGCCTCAATGGTACATGGTACGGCCAAGCTGGAATGTACGGCCAGCAGCTGTTATAAAAACAGTCCCAAACAATATCAAATCTGCTCCTCCTTTGCAATGCAAACTGGTCTCCTCAAACCTCGAATAAATCTGCAATAGAAATATCAAATAAACCTCTACAATCTCGTCCGTCAAACTCCATTTCGGCACATATGTGAATGCTGAATACATCCACCGTCAATGGCACCGTTGGGTGGTATTGCACACCTGTGGGATACCGTCACTAATGGAGGTTTCCGTCTCCAATAGCCTGATGCAAAAACTCCAACTCTGAAACCCTAGCAGAGCTCTCATAAACAAAAATCCAACATAGCATAATCCCAAATGAGCTCCAAATGACCTTTTTATCTTCCTCCAAGATAGGCGTTGGGCAATTAGGAGGGAAAATAACAATTAATTTCATTTTATGTCTCCTAGGAATGGAGAATAACAATTTACTTTCACTTTATGTCTCCATTTCATTAATTTCACTTTTTCCGGCAAAATATAATAAAGTCCATGTTAATATAAATTAATAAATCTTCGGACTTTAAAATAAGTATGAAGACGGTGTCGGAATTCGCTGATCTTTAGCTCGCCGGAAAGTTCTCGACGAAACGCACCTAATCCAACTCTGAAAATCCCGAACCGACACAGTACCCGAACTTACTAAAAATAGTAAGTAACGACCAAGAGCCCACTGAACCAACCATGAGGGTGCCCACTGGATCCTCTGAATGCGAACCAACTCACCCACTGACAAGGATCTTCAGAGCCAACTAACCACAGTTCCCTAACCAAACTGTTAGCCCACGGGAACTCCATGATGGACTAACCCTGTGTCGAGAAGGGGACATTACATCAAAACATCATATATATATATCGGCTGTAAATCGCCTTGAGTACCAGCGCGTCATCATCATTAAGAGACGAATAGTATACTGCTGTAAGGAGGAACTGAAGCTATAATACAGAAGCAAGACAACAGCGTCTAAAGCATTATCACTTCATATCCTCTTAAGTTCAAACTGCCAATTACATACAAGCTGTGGGCACCAAGGTCGACCAGCAGCAAATACATATATATAATCAGTGAAATCTTTATACATATTTCTGCTATAAAAAGAGATATCATCCCCACGACCAGCCAAGATCAAAGGAGTTATTACCAGCCAGTATCACTGAACATTGGAATTACATCTTAAGGCAAAAAGGTATGTCTTATCTCTCAACTTCATAATGTTAATATGCATGCTTTATAAACCATGCGATGCATTTACATTTCAGTATATCTTAGATGATATGATGTATATATCTCATGAACAATTGTATAAGCAAGTAGTATTATAGCTGTTATCAATTAAGGAATGAATCCATTAAATAATATCATGAATTTTGGAACTAAGTGACTTAGTCAAGAAGCATAAATGTATTAGTCTAATGGGTATACATGAATTTAATGTTATGATCCAAAATAAAGTATGAGGTAGTGGTAGGGAATAATATAGATTCCTTATGTGCATGGATATGAGAGTATAGATTTAACTTGAAATGAATGTTGTAATTCAATGAATGTGATAGCTAAAATCCTTAGACAATTAAGTGTATGAAATTGTGAAAGATATGGAACCATGAGGCACATGAATAAACATGAAAACTATGAAAGAAGGCATATGGAAAGCCTCATTATGAAATCATGGCATCTTGTGATCCATGGTGGATCACAAGATGAGAAACATTGGACAACCTTAGGACACGATTCATGATCCATCCAAGAGAGGTGTTCGAACCTCCTTATTAATCGCCTTTTCATCCATCGTAGTAGGGTGAATTAGGGATGTATATGAAATGTAGGTGACCCCAAGTGGATGAAGAACACCGCGTGTTGTGTGAAATCCCTTGGGCCAAGAGATGAAGAACACCGCATGTAGTGTGAAGCTCTTGGGCCTATGATAATTTATGAGCTCATGATAATTGTGCCCAACGTGAGGTGACTCTCGATGGAATGAAGAATGCTGCGTGTTGCATGAAGTTCCATCGAGCCAAATGGTGAGGAACACCGCGTGTAGCGCGAAGCCTTTGGGCCTCCGTGGGGATGAAATGTGCCCTAATACATCCGTACTTAGGTGGAAGACAAGGATGATTAATGAGAGGGCGACCAAGAACCCAATCAAGGTGGGGCGTGGGAAGTGTATGAACAAATGATAAATTGGAAACATTATATAAGGACATGAATATACAACTTGAATATGGATGAATAATAATTATATTGTTAAAATGATGAAATGAAAAGAAAATGGAACTCTAATGTTCTCTTTTGTGAGTTGAATCGTGCAAGGTCAAAGGAAAAATTTGGACTCACTAGAAGGGGACATTACAAAAAGTGCCACCTCAAAGTGGGACGGCCTCTTTCCCATGTGAGGTCAAAATAAAATAAATACAATAAATAATTAAATATGGAACATTGGGATGTAAGGTTGAAACACCTTTCTCAATAATTCATTTCTTTTCACTTCTTTCTCTACTTAGCTACACAACTTGACATTCCAACAATTCAAACAAGGTGATATTTCAATCGATTGATACCTCCTCTCATATTAAACCCACAATAATTGCAGGTCACCATGCCCTTGATCACACCTAGTATGACAAGCTTCCAGCAGGGTCCTTTCCACTGGCGCTTTGCATTGCACACTATAGACTTTAGACATTATTAAAAAGATTCAGCAGCATAAAACAGGGTTCTCATTCTTTTAAATTTAAAATTTGGAAAAAGAAAGAAAGAAAAAGAATAGAAAACAAAATAAATACCTGACCAAATGCACTCCGATTGTCAATAAATCCTTAAAACCACACACCCAATCAGTCAATAATCAATTCAATCTGCTGACATAGCAATCACTGGAGATAAAAATGATGAAAAACAGGGTTTTATCAACTTTCAGTACATTTTTTTCATTTGCCAAGTTTGCAGATGAAACTCATTGAGTCGAAGAGAGTCACAAGTGAAGACTTGCCAAGTAACTTGTAAAAATTACTCGTGAGATGCCAAGTAACTTGTAAAAATTACTCGTGAGTTCTCACAAGTTTGGTGAGAATTGGTGAAGTTTTTGAACTATGCATTATACATCTCTTATCTATTTGATTTCTGTTTGGTCAATATTATGTGTACTAGACCTTTTGTTTCTCAACAAAATCATAAATCAATGGATTTAGATTGCTGCTAGTCCCATTGGCATCATGACTAAACATACACATATTAATAAATCCATTGCATCTTGTTTTCTCTTGTCCTAGTAGAATATATCTATTATGACCAGGGCTGGGTTTAGTTCCAAGAAATGGAGTTGAGTTGTTCCCAAGTCCTTCCTTTATGTCATGATTGATAGACAACTTAACACCTTTTGTTGAAATCCAATTAACAACAATGCAATGCTCTTGTAATTGTCGTTAGCCAAATTCCTCGTAGGAGTTTGTTTAGAGGCTAATTGATCATTTCATTTTATATGACCAAATTAATCTACACTAAGGGAAAGCCTTTCACCGAAGAGGGAATCCCATGCATCTTGATTTAGCATTTCTCATGTGTATCACTTTAGAGTAGTCAAATTTGATATTAGGAAGTTGACGCCCAATTTATTAATGAAAAGGTAGTAAAAGATTCATGTTGTTTTGCTTCTGATCCAAATAGAGCAAAACTATTTAAAAAGGGAACCCATAGATCTATAGGTTTCACTAGAACATTTGCGTCAATACTAGATAATGATACTTAGCCACTTGGCTTTTTCCCTTTCCTTTATTTGGCAAAGCGGTTGATGGAAGTCCTGCCTACCACACTCAGAGGATTTGTCAAGATGAGGAAATGCAAGAGAAGTGAATTCCTTGCAGAATGATTTTAATGTTTCAACATTATATAACGAGTGCCACTCTTGCTTAATAGCCAATAGCTATAGTAGCGGCGGGATCTTGTCACCCCACTTGAATACACTTGATCAATATTAAAATTTTTAAAACACTCATCTGACTTTATAAGGGAAAGGACCCTTTAACTCTCTATGGCAAGGATGTGTTCTTACTACCTATTCTAAGGGGCACTCTTTTGACTAATGGAATGGTTGGTTTCCACTAGACAACCATCAAAACCATCGACATGGGATTTTGTCCAATTGATGCATTCACTCACACAAGACTCATATATGGAACCATTGATTTATCTAACAAGATTGACACATGTTTAGGTTGAGGGAGATAGAGAGAGAGAGAGAGCTGTATTGATTGGGATCAGCCTAATTGAAGATATTGCACCTTGAGTGTAATGACTGATTGAGAAGGGGATGACACAACATGTCATTTATTTACTCAACCTATTGATCAAAGTCATTTCTACTAGTTAGCCAAAGTTCAATGTTGATCGTTTGACAGTTGTACCACTACTTGGTTGTTGAGCTGTAAAGTTGTTAAGCCAGGATTGCTCTACTACTTCACAACTCATAAAGCAAGTTGTTAGGACAATCTCCTTACTACAACTATTGGGGATTGGGTGATATTCCATTTCTTACTACTATTAATAAGAGCATTAAAAAGGATTGGTTACTTAGATTCATCACTCACCTTTGGTCGAGTGCATAATTGACCCAAAAAAGTTTAGGCTCTCACCCTTTAGCAATGGTAAGCCAATGCCACGGCTCTTAGTTATCCCCATGGTAATCCAGAAATAATTGTTATGTTGTCTTTTAGTTGACATCTCTATCCAAATTACAAAATAGTTATTTCCAAGAACCAAATCAAGTATTAACAAAATAGATTCTCCATCCTATGTAAATGTGGATCACCAACTTCCTCCTCATTGACCTAGAATGGTACTGGTGTTCTTCCTTTTCAAAGCAGCTTTAGAATGGCAATGGTGTTTTTCCCCGATCTCAATGGCTTTAAGGGAATTTTTGTGCTTGACTAATGTTATCCCCCATTTTTGCAAATAGGAATAAGGAATTTTTGTGCTTGACTAATGTTACCCCCCATTTTTTGCAAATAGGATTAACACCTTCAGTTGCTCCATTTCAAAGCACTCAAAGGCCTTTTACAAATTTTGGGGCCATATTTTTCAATTCGGGCATGTAAAGACACTTGGGTACATGGTTTCACCAAGTACAAACTTTTAAGCCAGAATCGCCTTTCATCCATCATTGTGGTCAATTTTATTCCCTCATGGGACCTTGTTCCAAGAAAAAGCCTGTGATTTCAATTGTGGTTCATACATTTGAATTGGCAGCAGTGAGACTTCATAGTATGTAATCTTCGTCGAATGTGTTGCTCAATGGATAAGCTACTGGCTTGGCATTATACTTCACTGATCAATCTTCACGTGTCATCAGGTGGTCCAATGGATCTATTGTCATGTTATAATGGTCAAGTGTTTTTAAGGTAATCTGATTTATGCATTTTAAGTAATTGAAAGGGTCGACTTTTAGGATATATTTGGGGTGGCTATGCCACATTCTCAGCCATCAGCAAATGGATATCATTGAGAAATACTCTACCAGCTATCTCAAGGTGAATAGAAACAAACATATGCATGTTCAACCTAAAAAACACTTAGAATACTACCCAATAATGTGGAAATATACAATCATGCACACACACACAATTGCAACACAAGATAAATCTGGAGAAACCCTTTAATGGGAATAAAACTCTAGGAAGAGTGAGCCCCTGCTCCTCATGCTACTAATCCACAAATGTACAGGTGTTATGTTGCCTCATGGGCTAATACAAAGCATTCACTTCATGTTGTGAGCTCCTACACCTCTGTACACTGCCCTGAAGATGCAGCAACCCTGCTTCAGCAATCAGATGATATCAATAGCAGCCAGAGGCTCAAACCCAACTGATATGAACCTTCACTCTCTCTCTCAAATGGAGTCAGATTGGTTGCATTAATCCCACTAGTTCAGCATGCAAGGCCTGTATGTGTTACTACCACTGCCTAAACCAGGTAACAATGGACACTTGATTAATTCCACCACTGGGAAGTAGGCTACGAATGTTTAACAGCCGCACGTGGCTTCTTCAAACTCCCACACACAGGTTCCTAGAGCTTCTTCCATCTGTAAATGATTGCCCTGCTTCAGCACTGCGTGACAGTCATAGTGATGGCATCTAAACACCATAAAATCAAAGTCTCTCTTTGCTCTGTGGTTTTTTCCCAGCTCTGCTTCCACACTTTTTTCCACCCTTTCCTAATTTGCATTTGCCAATGAAAAGGAACGCATACCGCCAGGCAAATGAAAGGTCGTTGTCCCTCCTGAAATGAAATGTTTACCGCCCCAAATCGGAACCAATGCTGCTTAGCAAGATGGAAAAGTGGTTGCGGCCCTAGGGTAGGGAAAATGATGCTCATCAAGAACAGCTGCCTGCCAACAAAGCTGAAATCATTGCCTGCTCAAGAATAAAAGATGCATGGCAAGAGAAGGGGACAAACTGTGGTCAATCTGTGTACTTTTTTGTTTATTATCTATTTTTTCTCTGATACTGCTGTGTTAGAATTCTCAATTTCTATGTAGTTTTTCATTTATTATCTATTGTTTCTCTGTACTGGGTTTTCCTGGAAACAGGCACATACCCTGTCTCGGTACAGTCTATGTATGGATATTGACCCAAATTGATCCCATTCCATGTGTCCTGCCAAGGAATGGCTCTGGTTCATCTGAGATGAACCCAGGGTTACACAGACAGACTGTTTGCTGACCTGGCCATACCTGGGGCGAACCTGGGTATGCGTACCATCCTCCGAAAAGAATAATTTACAATGAAAATTACAGTAAATACTAAACTGAGAATACTGGTAAATTATGAAGAAATTTGACAAGGGCTTGATGCCGTAGAAACTGAAAAAATCCAGAAAAATGTGTAAAAACTGCACAAGTACAGATCTTTGAGAAAGATTTGATGCCCCTCCATAAAAGAATTGCAGAAAATGCAGAAATCTAAAGGACATGGGGTGCCCAGAAACTGAAATATCTGCATAAAAAAATGTAGAATCTGACAAAGAGGGCAGCCCACATCAAAATTTCTGAGATGCAAATAATATTATATTACTGTCCATTTCTCTTTCTGGATAGTTATCCGGAATTTTAGATTTTTTTTTTGGCAGTATGGAGACAATGATAAGGATCCAAACTTTTTTTCTGGGTACTGTAGGAATTTCTTTCCTCTTGTAGCTATTTCTGAGCAGTAACGAAGGCCCAGTTTTTTTGGTCTGGATAGTTACAAGGAGTATTTTCAGGTTTATTAGTTAATACTGGATTTTGGCCATAATCCAACATGGCCAGTTTGCAAAGCATATTGTTAATCAATTAACAAAAACTGACAGGAGTATTTTGCTCCATCTGCACTATTGTTCTATGATGTTGAAGCTTAACAATGTTCGTGTTTTCAGGTGAACCTGGTTCCAGAGAGTTTCCATGTGCAGTTGCAACATGTGGGTGTAGTTTGAGCACTGACTATTGCTCTATTTTGAACATATGCCATAAATATAAACTGGTTTATTTGATCTTTGACATTTGGCATTGAATTATCAATTAACAGTTGTGTTTTGTGTTTATTTTTGTATATTTTGTTCAGTTATGGCAATTTTTCATATATTTAATATTATATATATATTTTTGTACGGCTGTACCCAAGCTGTACTGAACCTGGATAAGTAAAATCAGTGAACTGTCATATCCAAACTCCAAACCCATAAGTGAAACAAGAGTCAAGCAATCTCTATGAAAGCTGTATGAAAATGTGATTTTGATTATCTGGATTTATAATTTTGTACTAAATAGTTTCTATTTCTAATATTTAGAAGGCCAAGACACTGTCAACTTGTTTGGGCAGTTTATTAGGAACCAAAGGAGAGCATTTCTATAGGAAATCTAATGCCTATTTTTTTAGTTAAAGTAAATAAAATTTGTGTTAATATAGAGCATTGACCATCAAAGTATATGCAGAGATGCCATTGTAGTCAATTTCTTTAATGTTTTGCCATTTCAGCAAGAGACATTACCAAATGGCCAAACCACAACAGGCTAATATAGTAGATTTATGACAATCCTTGTAACAAAAGATCAATAGCTGGACGTACAAAAACCAAGAAAAAAAGGTCTTATTTTTTTAAACTTGATAATAAATTAATAGACATTGGTCATACAAAACCGTATAAGCTATTCTGTAAACTCAGGATAAGTATCTAATGTCACGCCAAAGACAATTTTTTTTTTAAACTTTAAATTAATAGACATTGGTCATACAAAACCATATAAGCTATACTGTAAACTTAGGACAAGTATCTAATGTCACGCCAGAGACAAAAATGACCAAAACCATACCCATCGGTGATCACATTTATTACTAACAGAGCTAGTAAAGGCCACATTCTAGATTTTTATAGGCACTGCCGAAAAAGTTAAAAGATCCATAACTAGAGAAGCAACAAAGCTGATAAAAGTTGGTTTTCAGTATTGAAAGCTCGTTTTTGAGCTTTGACTTATTCATCATCATCAAATTACTAGAATCATATATGATGTTATGGAGCATAAGGCATCAATTTAATCATCCCATTCTTAATCTTTGCAAACAAGTTGGTGATATATTCCATTTGCTCCTTGTGGAAACCTTTGCCTAGGGCCAGAATTAAAATCAACATAGCCTAACTGTCATGTCCCATTTTTGCTCGCACCAATTCCAGCACGTTTGGAGCATTCCAAGATTCTTGGAGAAGTGCACAAACTTGGAGAGTTTCATTTTCGGAGGTTTCGTATTTCCTACTCAATTTTAGCTAGTACATTTCATGGAAATAAAATAATTTAATTAGTCATTTTGGTATTTTTTTGTAGTTTAGTGTAGGACTGAGAAATAAATTTAAAAATAATAATTAAAGTCGATCTTTATATTAATTGTCATAACTTTGTAAAAATGCCACTTTATTATTATTATTTAGGCTCCCTAAATGGGGCTAATAAAGCCTTTTGTAGTATTAAGTAATTTCTTTTTAGATGAATGAGAAATTACAAAAGGTTATTTAAAATTAGGTGTTCGGGCAAAAAGTAAAAAGTAATATTTTATTTCCCTTTTGAGCCTATAAAAGGAGGATGAAAGCTCATTGAAGGGATTCCATCTCTTGTACAATTTTATTATCTGAGTTTGAACTTTGTGCCTAAGGTTGCTTGAAGGACAAAAACCCCTAAGGCTCCCCAAAGGATGAAAACCCTCAAGGCATATGCGATTGAGGACGAAAGCTCTCCCTTCTAGTTGAGGAATATCATTGCAGGAATTCCCAATGAGCTGAATTTGTTTTGATCATTTCAGTTATTGTAGTGTGAAGATTTTTGTTGGTGTGAGAATTTCCATTTCTGTTGGTGTGATTTCATATTCCAGAAAAAAAAAAAAAAAAAAAATTCTGTGTGGTGTGAGTTCTAATGACATGTGATTTATTTATTAAAATGTTAAGTTGCAGTGGTTATTAATATTATACATGATAGACTTCGATGATATTTAAGTTTTTATTGAGGAGAAGACTCCCCAAAGGTTGCCGTACCAATTTATGGAGGTTGCTGATGCTAAATAATCCCTATGAAGGCTGTCGTACCATTTCTTTGTGATAAAGTTTGGCAGGGTTAAGGATCTTAGAGATTGTGTGGAGTTTTAAGAAGGAATTCCTAACAATTTTCAAAGTCTAAAGGTGTTGAATAAGCTGTCACAGTTGGCCGCTTCACTTGGGTATATGTTGCAAGGAAGATTTAAAGTGAAAACTATATTCATCCAAGGAATTGTACTTCTCTTGGCCTGCAATAATTTTATGTGAGCTGTCTTCTATCTCAGATCTGATTTTTGGAATATATTTTTGATTTTCCGAGTGTTATTTTTGATTAAAAACAACACATTAGGTTCTAAAATTTATTATTCAAGGGCAAATCTGAGCTACGGATTGCTGTTGATGACACTAATATAATCTGCTTATTTCCAACTAACAAAAATTGTAAGTTTTTGTGTGGTTTATCGCTAGAAGCATACTGAAAGTTAAAGTAGATTACATTTGTAATATTTCAGAAGGTAATCCATTGGAATACGTGTTATTTCTATATTTATATTGTAAAAATGTTGGAAGGCATAGCCGCCAATCGTTTACTTGCACTATCCTCCATTGTTGGCATTGATCCAAATTGGCTTGTAGTTAGCTAGTTTGGCTTGAACTGATTTATAGTTGCACACTTTGTTATATTTGCCTATTAGGTGTTGATTTGTATATTGGTTACTGCTATTAGTTAGTTGATTACCTTTCTCTGTCCACACTCTGGTTGTATGCTCTCACCTTTGCCCACATCGAGAACTAGATGATCAAAAAGCCTAGATTTGTGTCGATTGCAAATTTAAAAAAAAAATTGGTGATTTTTGGCTAACGGTTCTAGTTGGGACATTATAGTGGTATCAAAGCTGGTGATCTTGTCATCCGGTGTTTTCAGAAATTTGACCTATGTCATGTAGAGTTTGTGATTACATGCATCTGAACGATAGAGAAAGAAGATACTACTAGAGAGAATTCATAAAGTAATTTCAGTTTTCGAGTTATCCAATAGGGTAGGTATTTTCAGAAGCTAGAGCTAAAAATTAGTTTCTAACAATTGTCTCAGAAGTGGTGATAGAGGAAACAAATATGGTAGAAAGAGATAAGGGAACAAATGCACCAGAAAGTCCTCGTGATCGATCTAAAATAAAATTTGATATAATGTTGGAGATGATGTCCCAGTTGCTACATAAGATGGATCAAAACTTGAATGTGCCCTAAAACTAAAATAGTGAAACGAGTACTTCAAGGGCAAATAATCAACCAATAAATAATATCTCCACTAGAACTATTACTAGTTCTGCAGCTAGACCATTCCAACCTACTCTCATTCGTAGGGAGGAAGAACCACTTGAACTAGAGGCTCAAATTTCCATGGTAGATGAGATTACAACTTGTTATGTTGAGTATCGGGCCCTTCTAGAGGAGATCTAGAATGAGTTGTCTCTTAATCAGTTCCTAAGTCAGAAGAAATCTAGGGGAGGACCTAGATAGGAGAATAGACCACAAACACATCATAAAGATTGTTGGAGTAAATATGGTTTTATATATTTACCTTTTGCTTAAGTTTTACTTAGGCATCATAATGCATTATTAGATATTAGTTTATTAGTTCGTAGTTGTTGTCGATTATCTCTTTACCGACTTTTTCCTTGCCTTTATAAGCAAGGCCAAAGTATATTATTTGCATCTCATATCTCAATATATTTTTCATCATTCTGGTGAAATAGCCTTGTGCTTCTTTTGTATTGTGAAAGTGTTTATTTGCAGATTGTGCTCTTGAGAGGTGGTTCACACCAACATGGTATCAGAGCTTTGTGGAGGATTTTATGGTTTTGTAGAAGCTGTTGAGGACATTCTGTGACAGTGCAAAGGTCGGTTCCTGTGGCGTCTAGGTCGAGCCTGTGTGAAAGGCCCATTCTCATTTGGCGTTGCAGGCCGATTTGGTTGTTTTGGCTTCAAATTTGAGGCTTATTTACCCTATTTGGTTGAAATACTTCGTGTTTGGTTCGAATTTGCATTTGTCCCTGCATTTTAGTGGTTCAAATTTGCATATAATTTGGTTTGAATTTGGCATTTTGAAACCCCTGTCTGCAAGGAAAAATTATTGAAGATTTCGCTGCCTCTATATTACTTCTTCCAAGCCATGACCCTCTTAATATCGAGCACTTGGAATAGCCTGAACGGCCATGCTACTGCACGCATATGGGAACAGCAAAAGTTTCAAACCTTGGTCAATATATATATTGAGAAGACTATATACATTCAAAAGTTTGCAGGCCCGAACGGATTCACCCATAGGAGCAACCAGTTGGAGGCATTTCACAAGCCACTGATTGGCCGATTCAAACATATATTGATCAAACTTCAGCATTTCGAAAGTTTGCAACTAAATAGTCATGTTAGGGTTTTGATCATTGCGTCGAGGAGAACTGTGGTGGGCCCTGTTGCTAGCTTCTTTCGGGCGTGAGCAAGGGACTTTAGTCTCACATTGGGAGAGGAACACTCTTTTTGGCTATTAAAATAGCCTTTCACTCTCTAGTCTACTATGAGCGCTTGTAAAGGCTCATGCTTAGGCTCGGCTTGGTGTAATTCCAGCGTGGTAATTTGTGCTCGTTGTTACGTGGTGATTTGGCATCCAGACTTGGAATTCATGTGGCGTGGGAACCTGCCACATATTTCGAATATCAAGATCCAATCGGCCCTAGGGGCCCAAATTTTTGCCTCCACTGAAGGATGTGGTCACATGGACGACTAGAATTGAGTCCTCAGGGGCTTGCTGGTGATTTGAAAGTGCCTTTATAGGCCTTTTTTAAATTTTTGCATAACTTTTGCAAGCGGAGGCCGATTTTCACAAACCACATATCGACAAAAAGGTATTTTTGTCACCTTGCAGTGGTTGAGGTATTTCTCTCATATTTTGCTATTTGATGGTGTTTTTACTCTGTTGAAGTTCGATATTGGTTTTGCTCAATTCTTGTGAACAAAGGGGTTGGTTGTTTATACTGTGAAGAATATTTGTTGCATTCTCTTGTTTCATCATGGATTTGCCTAAAGTAGAACTTCTAACTACAACAAATTATCTTAAATGGAAATTTGATATGGAGATTTTGTTGTTGAAATTGAAGTTGCAAAGGATTATTTTTGACCAAGATTCTGACCCACTAGTGTTGTAGAAAAGAGGAAATGGTTTGATCGAAGAGATGAAGCTCTTGGTGCTCTCATTATGTCCATTTCTCCCCATTTGAGATATCATGTGTTATCTTGTAAGCATCCTAATGAAATTTGGACTACCTTAGAGAATCTTTTTGGTAAGCCAGATAAGATGAGGAAATTTCATTTGGAGAATGAACTAATGAATCTAGATCCTAGACATTTTGACAATATCTAGGACTTTTTCGCCAAGCTTAATTCTCTTAGATTGCAATTAACTGAATATGGGGTTAAAAAGGATGATGAGCAGTTGATTCTAAATACTCTCTCTAAGTTAGGTCTTGATTATTCTATATTTGTTTCTGCATTTTATGCTACCATGGATGCTCTAGGTAGTGCACACAAATTGCCTTCTCTTGATGGTTTTGCAGCACAACTCACAAGGGAACAAGCAAAGTTGGCACATTAACACTTACGAGGGCTCAAGCACTTCTTGCAAAAGATCCTAAGGCTTCAAGTGGCAAGGACAAGAAGCATAATAAGTCTAAAGAGAAAGTTGAGGATCCTCCTTCACAACCTACTCCTGAGACCAAGACCTCTTCTAAAGAGGAACCATCACAAAGGAAGAAGACCAAATGTGCTTATTGCAAGAAATCCAGAATGATGAGCATAGGTGTTATACTAAGAAGATTGATGAGCTTACTCAACTTCTTTAGAAGAACATCTTGCTGCCCTCATCAGAGTCTCCTCCTCTCGCATCACATTCGGTAGCATCTTCATCTACACAGTCAGGGAATGCAGGATTTGCTAATGGGATGAAAGATAAAGCACTCTTGGCTTCCACTATTCCTAAAAATGGGAGATGGCTTCTTGATTCAAGTGCATCTCATCATATGGCATCTTCTATGGATATGTTCTCTTCTTTTGGGCCTTGTAGTTCATCTAATATTTTGATGGGTAACAATACATACATGAAGGTTTGTGGGAAAGGTTCTATTGATATGGGTGAAGGATCTTTTAATGATGTTCATTTGTGTACCCTCCTTGACCACTAATCTCCTTTCAGTTTATCAAATTACTCATGGTGCACAAGGTAAGACAGTTGAGTTCACTCCTGATCATGTATACATTAGAGACATGGAGACTAGAGAGATCATTGCTACAGGAGTTGTGGATCATGCATCTTGCTTGTATTCTTTTTCTCATTTTGTGCCTGATGATGATATTCCTTTGGCTAATGTTCATACCCTTCCATCAAGGGTGAATCATGTTTGTAAGGAGAAGTTTGGTCACTTGAATCTTGGTGTTCTTGAGACCAGTGTTGAGTTTCCTCCCCCACTACCTCCTGCTTCTTCAGATTTGGCTCTTACTTTTGAGCAGGGTGATCATAATTTTTTAGATCTTGTTTTATTGGATGAGTATTTGGCAGGTATCTCAGACTTGTTCGTAGAGTCTCATCTAGCAGATTTGGGAGACATATTTGAGGGGATTTTGTAATGTCCCGTTCTTGGTATTTGATGTGATATTGTTTGAATTCTTTCAATTATGCAATAACTGATCTAATCTATTACAAATTGCAATGTCTTCGACACAAAATCTAGAAACTTAGAAATGAAAATCTATAACTGCATATGTATGAGCAACCTTCAAATTTGCATTACAACATGAAATTGGACAAGTTCAAGATAGTAACAACTATGCAATGGAATGTGACTAACTTAGATTTGGGATGCAATTCGAGACTTACAACTTATCAATGATTTCATTCTTATGATGTCCGAGTACAATATCCAAATATAATGTTCCAATCGTTGTTATGCGAGAGATATACAATGGCCTTTACATACCAAATCGATGTTGAGATTGCAAGTCAGTCACTAGTAGTGGTAGTGCTATGTAGTTGATGTATATGCTACTCTTCTTATAGAACAACGAACTGAGAATCTACTCCACGACGTACAGGAACAACAAAGATATTCGGACCTTGATGTCAAGACCTCCATATGATGATTCGATGTTGGCCACAATATTAGCGAAGCACTCTTCTTGCACTCACGATCCAGGAGAATGACAATGTCTTCCTTAGAATCCGTGCCCCTTGTAATTCGATGTCCCAGCAATGCCAAGACTATTCAACAATGGACATGAAATATGAGTCCTAGTGATACGTATGGATCTCCACAAGGAAGCGACTCTTTCGAAAGAGCCTTCAATCCTTTATGCTATCGACGCCTCCAGTCACGATCTCTCAGACTTAACAATGAAATGCAACCGACACTCGATTAGTGTGACTCCGTCACCCATCGGTTGAAGACTCCTCAATATAGCTCCGTCAACCTTCAGTATGATGTTCGACACTTCAACAACGAACTGGAATATTGCGTTGAATGCCACCTTGTAATTCCACCTTCCTCAATATTAAGTGCACGACCTCTGTGATTGACTGCGACCGAATTGTTATGAAACTCGTTCTCTCTCAGCGTGATGATGGGATGCCTTGGACTATTCACACCTTCAGCACTGATATTTCTTGTTTGCTGGTCGTCGATGGATATGTGAATTCTTGTGAGTGATGAACCCTCAATGACTTCTTAATGCACCATACTTCAACAAGTCGATCAGATCTTCAATGGTTCTTCAAACAAGATCTACAATGGAAAATAAACATCAACAATGCAATATCCTCAATAGAGCTCAATGACGAAATCTGTGTGAAATCGCCCAAGATGATGACAATTGGGTTTTCGTCCAATTTCACCAAAAAGATAAATGATAAGCAAAATGCCAAACATACCAGTTTCAAGATAATCGTAATGATCGAATTTGGAGCACCAATCCTTCCTTTATAGCCAATTCAAATTAAAGATTTGAATTGCAATTTTTTTACCTCCATGATGGTGCTTGATCCAATGCTGGGACTTATTTTGAATTTCATTCTCTAATTACATTATTTCATTCCTCAAGGGCGAGTGCTTTTACAAATGTTGCAATTCCAAGGTGGGCACTCAAATAGTTCCATCCCCTTTTTTTTATTTTTTGGCTTTCATTAAATAATATTATTTAATTTATTATTTTTCCATTAGCGTTGGATTAAATAATAATAATAAATTATTATTATTTAATATTTTACAATTGAATAAATTAATGCAAGTGCATTAATTTCATCTATCATTTCGCCATAATATTCCCTTGAGTTGACAAACTAGCCCACGAGAATGAGGATAGGCTAACTCCATTCTCATTCAGTGATTACTCCGGAAATGGGGACATTACAGATTTCTCTCCTCTTTGATGACAGTTCCAACATAGCTGTTGATACATCTACATCTTTTTTGGAGATTGACATTGATGAGTTTCCTCTTTCACTTTTCTTGGTTGAGTTAGATCATGATTATGTGGTGGATTATTCATGCTTGGGGACTCCTCACTCTTTAGAGACTTCCCTCCTTCCTTTAGTTGTACATGGAGTGGCTTCTTCATCATTCGGTGGACTTGTTTCTTCCCAAGGGGAGAGGTGTTGCTTGTAGGCATTGGATCATCTTTTGTTTCTAAGCATACTTCATCGGCATTGGAGCTTCTTCATTACAGGGGGGATATAATGTCTCTCTCTTTCCTTCCTATTGGGGGATCGTTGATTGTATATACATGATGTATGTAGTCCTTGGGGGGTATTAGTGAGTCCTCCATGCATCATCTTGTTTTCTTTTCTCTCTTTTAGAGATGAGTTTTGTCCCTCAGGGTTTTCTCATTTTCTTCGGTTTGTGAGAGATTGCATTGCATTGCATTTTGCATTGTAAATGGGTACCTAATATGGTTGTGTAGCCGGGACCCATATTGCATAATAACTCCCTAAGTTGCAATTAAGGGGGGGTGTTGGAGTAAATATGGTTTTACATATTTACCTTTTGCTTAAGTTTTACTTAGGCATCATAATGAATTATTAGATATTAGTTTATTAGTTCGTAGTTGTTGTCGGTTATCTCTTTATTGGCTTTTTCCTTGCCTTTATAAGCAAGGCCAATGTACATTATTTGCATCTCATATCTCAATATACTTTTCATCATTCTGGTGAAATAGCCTCATGCTTCTTTGGTATTGTGAAGGTGTGTACTTGTAGGTTGTGCACCTGGGAGGTGGTTCACACCAACAAAGATTACCAGCATGCACTGGGAAAGTTAACACTTTCCCCTCTTGATGGAAGTAACAAGTGTATGACACGTACCTGGATTCAAAAGTTGGACACTTATTTGTCACTTTGACCCATGACCGAAGACAAAGCCATAAAATTTGCAACTCTCCATCTTGAAGGTGTAGCTCATGAATGGTGGTATCATGGGCTAGTCACTCAAGGACGTAGCCTTAGACACTTGTGATGAGTTTAGCAGAAGACTCATTGAAAGGTTTGATAGGAAGGACCTTGAAGTGCATTTTCGGGAGCTAGCTCAGCTCAAGCAGTATGGGAATGTAATGTCCCACCTAGTTTTTTCCTTGTGTTTTTTGTTCAGTGTTGTATTTGTTTGTTCGGGTTTGCATTTTGTTTTGCATTGCATATGACATACATTCAAATATAAAGCAATCTAATAATACACATATGCTTATTTATGTGGCAAACATTAATAACATCAAACTAAGAATTACCCAGATGAAGATTAAGCATAAATATCATATAATGAAAATAGCCATTTGTTGTTTATTCATTACAAGGCTGATAACAATAAAATACAACAAACTGGAACCCTTGTTTGGCGCCAAAATGACTCAAGCCCTAGCAGGTCCAACTCCAAACTCCCAAACAACAGTAGATAGGTCCAAGATGCCTCAAATTGTGGTCATTGAGAATCCAAACCCTAGGCATTTTTCCTCAAGGAGAGTCATGCCTTTCAAAATGCACTGGTATGGCTAGGAAAAGGTACATACAGCAGCAACAACATTAATATATTCTTCCAAACCCTTACTCCTACTTCACCATACACCACCATTCAAGATGATACAACAACAAACTTTGATGATTTGAGCCACCAAACAACAACCGTGATTTCTTTAGGATGGTACGACCCTATTGGGAGTGGTATGCCCAGCAAGGTACCTTGTATACACCCAAAACTCTCCCTCAAACCTGTAACATTTCTCCTCAATTCCCTTGCTCTATCCCTTCACAAAAATCTGCATTAAATCCTTGTAAAAACAACTGTATTTTTGAAACAATGTATAACCAACATAGCCTATGTATGAGATTATTAGCAAACAACCTTGGGATGTCTTCCAATCCTACAGTTGTTGATCCTCATGAGAGATTTCGTCCTCATAAAGCCAAAGAAGAACCAAAGTTTAGCCACAATAACCTGTAGAATAATATCCAAGCATAAGTTGCAAAAATTAGCTCCAAAACCCTTTTATCCATCCTCCAAAAACCCACACTCAACTTGGGATTTTTAAATTATTTTCTTTACTTTATTTCCATCCCTTATGTCTCCCTCAATTTGGACGCCACACTTGAGGAGGAAATAAACTTAACTTTATAACATAATGTCTTAGCAAGGCTGAGTGCTCCAAATTAAATAATAAAGTCACCTTTATTAATTAATTAACGTTAAGTTAAATCTTTATTTTAACTTAATAGCATTAACGTTAATTAAAATAAACCATCTCTACTCAAATGAACACCAACAACATAGGATGAAGGACCCAACTAGGTCGGAACATAATCGATGCCATGTGGCGAGGTCGGTGTCGGAAAGTGCGCCTGCTAAAAATAGTAAGTGTGGACCTAGTGTCCAAAAATGCCTCGGAAAGCATCACCGTGAATCCCTTGACATCTCCGAGCTCAATGCAACCTCTGAAAAAACCCAAATGACTGAACTATCATGCCATCAACCCCCTCGAAAGGAATCCCCTAACCACCATAATACCGTGGCTTCAACTTTTCTGCACCACTCTTCTTGAGAGTGGACTGTCTATAAGGCTGCAACATCAAGTAGACCATGTCACCAACCTCAAAGGAACACTCAACATGATGCTGATCTGCGTATTGCTTATGTTGATTATGTGCTTTCTATAAATTCTCCTTCAAGGACTTCATAATATCTTGACTCTCCTGTAATAAGTCCTTTGCCTTGGGCACTCTACTATCCCCAAACAACAAGTCTAGGAAGTTCGACGCCTTATAACCATATAACACCATGAATGGTGACATCTGTATGGACATATGGTAAGTGGTATTGTAGAAATACTCACCAAGGTGGAGCCACTTCACCCATGCCTTCTACTGCCCTGCAATGTAGTTCTTGAGGTATCCTTCCACCCACTTGTTAACAATTTCTGTTTGCCCATCAGTATGTGGGTGATAACTGGTGCTATGAGTGAGTTTATTCCCACTCAACCTGAAGAGCTCCTACCAAAAGTGACTTACTAACTTGTTGTCCCTGTCACTTACTATGCTTCTAGGCAACCCATGAAGCCTGAATACCTCCCTGAAAAACAAATCAGCAACCTGTGTCGCTGTGTATGTGGCTGAAATAACAAAGAAGTGAGCAAATTTAATCAATCTATCAACGACAACATAAATACAGTCCTTACCGTGGGCCATGGGTAGCCCTGTGATAAAATCCATGGAGATGCATTCCCACTTCTGATTCGGGATAGGTAGGGGCTGTAGAAGACCAATTGGATAAGAATGCTCATGCTTATTTTGTTGGCAAGTAGGACACTCACGAACATACTTAAGAACTTCTGTTTCGAGCCCTTTCCATGTAAATCTCTCTCGGATTTGCTTGTAAGTCTTGAAGTAACCCAGGTGACCGACCATTGGAACATCATGGAATGCTCTCAAAATCTTCTTAATCTCATAATCAGGTACCAAGAATACTCCATTCTTGTAAATGATGAGATCATTCACAACCGTGTACCTTTCATCACAAATGATACCCTCAATAATACCCGTGGCCTACTGATCCTTAGCATACTCAGCTGAAATCAACTTTTTCCAACCAGCTATGATCTCTACTAAGGAGCATAAATGTGGTCTCCTGGACAAAGTATCAGCAACGACATTCTTTTTTCCCTTGACATAAACTATGACAAAGTCGTAAGCATGTAGCTTACCCATTTCTGTTGCCTGTCATTTAGATCTCTTTGATTCAGGAAATGTTTGAGGTTGTTGTGATCTGTCTTAAAAATAAACTTGCTCCCATTAAGTAAGATCTGAATTTGGCTAATGCATGCATAATAGCCAACATCTTATCATAAATGTTGTAACCTCTCTCGGTACCCCACAATTTTCTGCTCTCAAATGCTATGGGATGCTTATCCTGCATCAACACTGCACCTATTCCCTCTCCAGAAGCATCATAATCTAACTTGAATGGCTTAGAGAAGTCAAGAATAGCCAATACTGGGCAAGTGCTCATTAACTGTTTGAACCGATCAAAACATTGCTGGGCAACACTAGACCAAACAAATGCCCCCTTCTTTGTCAAGTCTGTAGCAGCTACCTATGAAAACCCCTTAACGAACCCCTTGTAGAATCTGCAAAGACCAAAGAATCCCTTGAGCTGTAAGAGATTCTTGGGTGGAGGCCAATCAATGATCGCTCTAATCTTCTCGGGATCCACTCTAACACTCTCTGAGCTGATAATGTGACCAAGATACAAGAGCTCGATCATGCCAAACTCACACTTAAGACTCTTTGGTGTATAATGACTCCCTCTCCAAAGTGCTCAACACCTCATCAATATGTTGCAGGTGTTCCTCCCAACTCTTGCTAAAAATTAATATGTCATCAAAGAAGATAAGGACAAATTTCCTCAACTGATCCCGAAACACCTTGTTCGTGTAGGACTGAAAAGTAGCTGGGACATGAGTTAAGCTGAAAGGCATAATCGAAAACTTGAAGTGTCCAGAATGGCATCGAAATGTCGTCTTCTCCACATCTTCTTCCCTAACTCAAATCTGGTGGCACCCTGATCTCAAGTCTATCTTCGAGAAGTAGCAATCACCACATAGCTCATCTGTGAGCTCATCAATACGTGGGATGGGGTATCTGTTCTTGTTTACGGCCCTGTAGTCAATACACATCCTCAACGTCCCATCTTTTTTCTTAACCAACACTACCGTAGAAGCAAAAGGGCTCTTACTTGGCCTAATGTGCCCCATCTCGAGAAGCTCTTTGATAGCCTTCTCGATCTCATCCTTCAACCTCTTCAGATGCCTATAGGGAGTAATAATGACTGGCTTGGCCCCCTCCTCCAACTCTATCACATGCTCAATGCCCCTCTCAGGAGGCCTCCTAGGTGGAATGCTGCTAAACACTTTGTTGTGCTTGGACAATAAAGCCTGGATATCTGGGTGGTCACTCTGCTTCTGTTGCTCTATAACTGTAAGCAGAATCAAGCACTCTGCTGCCCACTCTACCTGATCATGTCTAAGAAGTCTCTCCATTCTCTTGAGAGACACCACATGTAAACTACCATCTGACATTCCCTTAAGCACATGCTTCCTCCCATCAATTGCAAACTTCATATCCATGGTATGCAAGTTGAGGTAAAATTCTCCGATAGCATGAAGCCACCTCATGCCAAGAACCACATCCATCTCCCCCATGCTCACTACATAATAATCAACTTGGAACTCATAATCACTCAATTGAATTGTCAAGTTAGGAATCCTCCTCTTATAGGTGATAACAAAACCATCCGCTACTCTGACCTTGAATCCCTCGAACTCTTCTGTCTTGAGTCCCCTCTTAGCAACTAGCCCCTCATCAATGGAGTTATGAGTGGCTCTTGTGTCAAGAAGAGTAACTACTCTTTGGCCCTTGAGAACTCCCTGAATCCTGAATGAACCCTCTTTCTGGATGCTAGAGAGTTGGGCTATGGGTCTCTCATCTTCTTGCTCCTTTTCATACTCCTCTGAGGAGTTCTCCCTCTCTGAATCCCCTGAATCAACATGTTGATCTGCATCTTTATTTGCTAATTTTTCTGCTGAAAAGTACTCTATCTATTTAGCTTTGGCTTGGGTAGCGCACTTGTGCAATGGATCCCAAGGCTCCCTGCAATGAAAACACAATTTCTTTCTTTTGAGATCATTGAGCTGATCACTATCTAATCTCGAGTGTCCCTGCTTAGGTGGATTGAAGTCTCTCTGAAATAGTTTCTTGTCCTTGTCTTTCTTATGAAAGAAACCTTTGGTTTAAAATTTGCTCCTCGAAGTGGAAGACTCCATATCTCCTGCTTTCTTCAGAGCATCTTGCAAAGAAGGCACATATTAAGAGCCTTAAACCAACCTTTCAAGGGATTGGACAGACCATCGATAAACAGAACAGTCAATCTCCTCTCAGAAATATCAGTCACCATTAGAGATAACTTTTGGAATTCAGAAATGTAAGTATACACTGAACCCCACTGCTTCAACTGTGCCAACTCCTTAAACTGCAACTCAGGATCCCTTTGGTCAAATCTATCCATCAACCTCTCAATAAACTTTGAGTAAGAAGTAATCTGATCATGGCCCAAGGTGACCATCCCATGGTGCCACCACTCATGGGCACTACCATCTAAATGAAGAGCTGCATATGTAATGG
The DNA here is from genome assembly GCA_027924645.1 of Cunninghamia lanceolata. NCBI lineage: Eukaryota > Viridiplantae > Streptophyta > Pinopsida > Cupressales > Cupressaceae > Cunninghamia > Cunninghamia lanceolata. The sequence goes on from BSBN01001245.1 coordinate 2,497,807, forward strand.
CTTCATCCTCAAGCATAGGACTAAGCTGAAAATAGTTATCTAGCCTGTGTACCCAAGCTTTAGCTGTAGTCTTTCTTGAGCCATCAAAGTAAGGAATATATAACTTACTAACCTTCTTCTGTAATTCCTGATTATGAAATCTACCACCCCCACCTCTAGGGGTCTATGCCTCAATCTGATATCCATATAATCACGGAATGACATCTCAGCCTGAAATTCTGCCGCCGAATCCCTCCAATCCCTCATTATTTGATCTTGCAACTCATGTTGTATGACTTCATTAACAACTAAAGGGTTATCCTGTAGAGGAAAGGTATGCATACAAGGCCTAGTATTTGTTGTTCCGGCCATAGAACACTGATTTGCAGTCCTATTGTTGACTGAACCATCCCCATTTTCACCATTCCTTCTGTTGCCATTACCATCACCATGTCTTCCATTGTCATTACCATCACCGTTGTTATTGTTATTTCCCACAATCTACTGAGCCAAAAGGGCACAAAGTTGATTCATATTATGTTGCAACTCTCGTTGTCCCCTAGCAAGATCATTTAAGATATCCCTTGTGCTCGGTTCACCGTGATCTCTATCACCCATATTTACCTCGACCCTGTCAACCCCTGCAAAAGGGTCTATATGTGTTGGGACTTCAAGGTTTGGGTTTGATTTGTTTCTTCTCAAATAGTATTGATGAGTGTTAGGTTGCATTACTCAAGAAAGTCACCGCATGTTCACCACTTCAACCACACAGGATGGCAAGAAAAATCTATGGTTTGATATCACTGTAATGTCCCACCTTAGTTTTTACCTTTTGTTTTATGTTCAGTGCTGTATTTGTTTGTTCGGGTTTACATTTTGTTTTGCATTGCATATACATACATTCAAATATAAAGCAATCTAATGATACCCAGATGCTTATTTATGTGGGAAACATTAATAACATCAAACTAACAATTACCCAGATGAAGATTAAGCATAAATATCTGATTATGAACAATACCCATTTGTTGTTTATTCATTACAAGGCTGATAACAATAAAATACAACATACTAGAACCCTTGTTTGGCGCCAAAATGACTCAAGCCCTAGCATGTCCAACTCCAAACTCCCAAACAACAGTAGATAGGTCCAAGACGCCTCAAATGGTGGTCATTGAGAACCCAAACCCTAGGCGTTTTGCCTCAAGGAGAGTCACGCCTTTCAAAATGCATTGGTACGGCTAGGAAAAGGCACATACAACAACAACAACATTAATATCTTCTTCCAAACCCTTACTCCTAGTTCACCATACACCACCATTCAAGATGATACAACAACAAACTTTGATGATTTGAGCCACCAAACATCACTTGCGATTTCCTTAGAATGGTACGACCCTACTAGGAGTAGTACGGCCAACAAGGTACCTTGTATACACCCAAAACTCTTCCTCAAACATGTAACATTTCTCCTCAATTCCTTGCTCTATCCCTTCACATAAATCTGCATTAAATCCTTGTAAAAAACAACTCTATTTTTGAAACAATGTATAACCAACATAACCCCTGTATGAGACTATCAGGTTACAACCTTGGGATGTCTTCCAATCCCGTAGTTGTTGATCCTCATGAGGGATTTCGTCCTCATAAAGCCAAAGAAGAACCAAAGTTCAACCACAATAACCTGTAGAATAATATCCAAGCATATGTTGCAAAAATGAGCTCTAAAACCCTTTTATCCATCCTCCAAAAACCCACACTCAACAACTTAACACTATAGAATTATTTTATTTACTTTATTTCCATCCCTCAATTTGGACGTCACACTTGAAGAGGAAATAAACTTAACTCTATAACATAATGTCTTAGTGAGGCTGAGCGCTCCAAATTAAATAATAGTCACCTTTATTAATTAATTAACGTTAAGTTAAATCTTTAATTTAACTTAATAACATTAACATTAATTAAAATAATCCGTCTCTGCTTAAATGGACACCAACGACATAGGATGAAGGACCCAACTAGGTCGAAACATAATCGATGCCATGTGGTGAGGTTGGTGTCGGAAAGTGCCTGTGTTAAAAATAGTAAGTGCGGACACAGTGTCCAAAAATGCCCCGGAAAGCATCATCGTGAATCCCCTGACATCTCAGAGCTCAATACAACCTTTGAAAAATTCCAAACAGCTGAATTATCATGCCATCAATCTCCTCAGAAGGAGTCCCCTAACCACCATGTTAGCCTACGGGAACCCAAGTGATAGGCTAATCGTTACTAACTATCGAATGCTTAGGAAGGGGACATTACAGGGAATGTGGAGCGCTGCATTGTTGATTTCCAAAAGCTCTCTGTCATGGTCCCTGACATCTCAGAAAGGAGATTGGTTATGCTTTTCATAGAGGGATTAATAGAAATCTCTCAAAAGGATGGTCAAAGCCTTTGAACCATCTTCTCTACACGAGGCCATTAAGAGGGCCTTGGCACTAGAAACCTCCATTTCGAAGAACAAGTTCCAGAAGAAGAGCTTCCCTCCAAAGAAGTCTTTTCAAAAGAATGTATTACGATCCAAAAATCTGCCATCAAGGCAAGACCAAAAGGCGAAGAATGAATTGAGAAGAAATAAACTTTTCTTCAGTTGCAAAGAACCTTGGTCACTAGGACACAAATGTCTTGGGAAGGGGAAAGTGCACTACATCGAGGTAGTTTCTGATTATCAGTGAGGAGTTGATGAACTTGAATCACTGAATGAGGAAGAACCTATTTTGGAGGTTGAAGAAGAAGAAGAGAAGGCAAGTGAGGAAGAAGTCTTAGGAAGCACACTTGCAAATCTTTCGGGAACTCCCAAGTATAATCCTTTTTGAATCCATGGAGTTTTACAAGGACAAAGAGTCATCGTGCTCATTGACATCGGTGTGACTCACAACATCATAGATGAAGGATTGGTGGCCGAGTGAGGTGTCAAAACAAAAGACTTCGAAGGTTTTAATGTTATGGTCGTTGATGGATTCACTCTCCAGTGTATTAGGACGATCTCCTAGTTGAACCTGAATTTGGGAGGATATGACATGGATGATTTCTATGTAGTCAGCATAGGAGACAAATATATGGTTTTGGGTATTCAGTGGTTGCATTCATTAGGTGAAATCACTTAGAATTTTTGAACAATGGAGCTAAAATTTCAGTTAGAAGGAAAACAAGTGGTACTTTGTGGGATGACAAATGGAGTACCAAGGATCTATCTACAAAGATAATGGAGAGAACCTTTTGCCATGGACAAGTAGCTTGGGTTGCACATTGCCTTGTGTCTATGGCCAACTCTAGAGGGGAAAAAGAATACCATGTGGATGTACATAATATTTTGGAAAAACACAAGAATGTTTCTAGTGACATTCCTCTAGGGAGACCACTTGACAGAGGCTTTGAACATGTTATTGAATTGGAGGAGGACGCCAAGCCTGTCATCACAACCCCTTAGTGCCATCCTAGGAGGCATAAGGAGGAGATTGAAAAAACAACCAAGGAACTTTTGGACATGGGACACATAGGTCAGTTCGAGTCCTTTTGCTTCTTATGTAGTCCTTATCAAGAAGAAAGATGACACAATGAGGATGCACATTGACCACAAAGTGTTGAACAAAAAGACTATCAAGAATCAATACCCAATCCCCAGGATTGATGAATTAATAGATGAACTTTATAGAGTGGTCTATTTCTCAAAAATAGACCTTAGATCGAGCTACCATCAAATTTGGGTCTGAGAGGAGGATATTAACAAAACGTCTTTTGGGTGCCATTATGGGCACTATGAATTTCTGGTCATGCTGTTTGGTTTGACGAATTCTCCAGTAACCTTCCAATCATGCATGAACCAAGTGTTCATCAAATAGTTGAGGAAGTTTGTCCTTGTGTTCTTTGACGACATTCTCATCTACAGTAGAACTTGGGAGGAGCACCTAAGGCATATTGATGAAGTATTGGGAATTTTGGAAGCATAGAGTCTATACTATGACAAAGATTCTATACTTGGGGCATGTCATCAGTGAGAAGGAAGTACGAGTGGACATAGAAAAGATCAAAGAGATTTGGGATTGGCCTCCCCCAAAGACCTTGACTCAACTGTGAGGATTCTTTGGCCTCTACAGTTACTATAGAAGATTTGTTAAGGGTTTCTCTCAACTGGCTGCCCCTTAATATATCTGACAAAGAAATGAGGTTTTAAATGGAATGAGACAGTGCAACGAGCTTTTGACAAAATGAATGAGGTATTGAGCTCGTGTCTAGTATTAGCTATTCTGGATTTTTCCCTTCCTTTTGTTCTTGAATGCAATGCTTCTAGAGAAGGGATTGGAGCAGTACTTATGCTGAATTAGCACCCTATTGCTTTTGAGAGTTGTAAACTCAAGGTGGAAAGACGATTCTCAGTTTATGATAAGGAGATGTTGGCCATGGTTTTTATGGGGAAAATGACATGTTATTTTCTCATTCTTCTTTGTAGTCTACGTGCTCTCTCAAGGTTTGCAATATGGGTAATTTCTATGTTTATCTCCCTCCTTAGAAATGGGAGGTCCCGCAGCTTGGTATACTGGAAGGCAAAAATCTTGTGAAGTTCTTCGTCATCGACAACAGGGTGGCATAGTTTGCTATTTGTGATATCCTGGGAGATTTTGTGGTTTATTCCCCCACCAGGGCTTACTATCCTTCTGAAATTTTGTCCACCTTCCTTTTTGTAATGGGTTGATGAACATGTTCTATTCTCCTGTCCTCTTCAATGTATTAGACTTTTTTATATTAATATACTATTGTATGGGTGGTCTCCACCTTTGTGTTAAAAAAGGAGATGTTGGCCATTATGCACATATTTGCCAAGTTCAGACAATACTTGGTGGGTGGTCGATTTGTGGTCAAAACTGATCACAACAACTTGAAGTATTTCCTCAGCCAGAAGGACTTCAATGAATGACAATAGAAGTGGGTGAGTAAACTTCAAGCATATGGATGTACAAAATATTTTGGAAAAGCACAAGAAAGTTTTTGGTGGCATTCCTCTAGGGAGATTGCCTGACAGAGGCATTGAACATGTTATTGAATTCAAGGAGGGCACTGAGCCCTTCATCACAATCCCTTATTGCCATCCTAGGAGACATAAGGAGGAGATTGAAAAAGAAATCAAGGAACTTTTGGACATGTGACACATTAGGCCCAGTTCGAGTCCTTTTACTTCTTTTGTAGTCCTTATCGAGAAAAAAGATGCCACAATGAGGATGTGGATTGACTACAGAGCGTCGACCAAAAAGACTATCAAGAATTGATACCCAATCCCCAGGATTCATGAATTAACAGATGAACTTTATAGAGTGGCCTATTTCTCAAAAATAGACCTTAGATCGGGCTACCATAAAATTGGGTGTAAGAGGATGATATTCACAAAACAAATTTCAGGTGCCATTGTGGGCACTAAATTTCTGGTCATGCCATTTGGTTTGATGAATACTTTAGCAACCTTCTAATCATGCATGAACCAAGTGTTCATTAAACATTTGAGGAAGTTTGTCCTTGTGTTCTTTTATGACATTCTCATCTATAGAACTTGGGAGGAGCACCTAAGGCATATTGATGAGGTGCTGGGAATTCTGGAACCACATAGTCTCTTTGCAAAGGAGTCAAAGTGTGAGTTATCTATGAGGAAGATTCTATACTTGGTACATGACATTAGTGTGAAGGGAGTACGAGAGGATATGGAAAAGATCAAAACAATTTGGGATTGGCCTCCCTTGAAGACCTTGACTCAACTATGAGGATTCTTTGGCCTCTGCAGTTACTATAGAAGATTTGTTAAGGGTTTCTCTCAACTGGCTACCCACTTAATAGATCTAACAAAGAAAGGAGGTTTTACATGGAACATTTGAGACAACGCAACAAGCTTTTGGAAAAATTAAGGAGGTATTGAGCTTGTGTCTAGTGTTAGGTATTGTAGTTTTTTCCCTTCCTTTTGTTCTTGGATGCGATGCTTTTAGAGAAGGATTGGAGTAGTGCTTATGCAGGATAAGCACCCTATTCCTTTTGAGAGTTGTAAACTCAAGGAGGTGGAAAGATGATTCTCAATTTACAATTACAAGATGTTGGCCATGGTTTTTGTGGGGAAAATGACATGTTATTTCCTCATTGTTCTTTGTGTGCTCTGTCAAGGTTTATAGTACGAGCAATTTTTGTGTTTATCTCCCTCCTTAGAAATGGGAGGTCCCGGAGCTTGGTATACTGGAAGACAAAAATCTTGCTAATTTCTTCGTCATTGACAACAAGGCGGTAGAGTTTGCTATCCATGACATCTTGGGAGATTTAGTGGTTTATGCCCCCATCAGGGCTTACTATATTTCTCAAATTGTGTCCACCTTCCTTCTTGTAATGGGATGATGAACATGTTCTATTCTCCTACTGTTTTCGCTGTATTAGTCTTTTTATATTAATATACTATTGTATGGGTGGTCTCCACCTTTGTGCTAAAAAAAGAGAGGATATGTGGGCTATTATGCATGCATTGGCCAAGTTCAGAAAATACTTGGTGGGTGGCCGATTTGTGGTCAAAACTGATCACAATAGCTTGAAGTATTTCCTCATCCAAAAGGACCTCAATGAACGGCAACATTAATGGGTGAATAAACTTCAAGCATATGGATGCACATAATATTTTGGAAAAACATAAGAAGGTTTTCGGTGACATTCCTCTAGGGAGACCACCTGATAGAGGATTTGAACATGTTATTGAATTGGAGGAGGGTGCTAAGCCCGTCGTCACAACCCATTATTGTCATCCTAGGATGCATAAGGAGGATATTGAAAAAGCAATCAAGGAAATTTTAGACATAGGACACATTAGGCCCAATTTGAGTCCTTTTTCTTCTTTTGTAGTCCTTGTCGAGAAGAAAGACGACATAATGAGGATATGGATTGACTACATAGCATTGACCAAAAAGACTATCAAGAATCAATACCCAATCCCCAAGATTGATGAAATAATAGATGAAATTATGGAGTGGTCTATTTCTCAAAAAATGACCTTAGATCGGGCTACCATCAAATTTGCGTCTGAGAGGAGGATATTCATAAAATGACTTTCAGGTGCCATTGTGGGCACTATGAATTTCTGGTCATGCAGTTTGGTTTGACAAATGCTCCAGTAACCTTCTAGTCATGCATGAACCAAGTGCTCATCAAACAATTGAGGAAGTTTGTCCTTGTGTTCTTTTATGACATTCTCATCTACTGTAGAAGTTGGGAGGAGCACCTAAGGCATATTGATGAGGTGTTGGAAATTCTGGAAGCATAGAGTCTCTTTGCAAAGGAGTCAAAGTGTGAGTTTGTTGTGACAAAGATTCTATACTTGGGCATGTCATAAGTGCGAAGGGAGTACGAGTGGACATGGAAAAGATCAAAGCAATTTGGGATTGGCCTCCCCCGGAGACCTTGACTCAATTGTGAGGATTCTTTGGCCTCTGCAGATACTATAGAAGATTTGTTAAGAGTTTCTCTGAACTGGCTGCCCTCTTAATAGATCTGACAAAGAAATCAGGTTTTACATGGAATGAGACAACGCAACGATCTTTTGACAAAATGAAGGAGGTATTTGGCTCATGTCCAATGTTAGCTATTCCATATTTTTCCATTCCTTTGGTTCTTGAAAGCAATGCTTCTTGAGAAGGGAATGGAGGACTAGTTATGTTGAATAAGCACCCTATTGCTTTTGAGAGTTGTAAAGTCAAGGAGGTAGATAAACGATTCTCAATTTACGATAAGGAGATGTTGTGAAAGGAAGCAAGGTATGCGGAAACACTTCCTACATTGATCTACTGAGGAAAGTTTAATGCAAATTTTAACTTTTACAGTTACAGATTAAGATGCACATTAATATAAAGGTAATAACAACATCCAAAAGAAAGTACAAAGCTCACAACACAAGATATACGTAGGGAAAACCCTTTCGAGTGAAAAACCCCACACTCCAAAACCTGCACAATGTATTATCAAATCTAACGAAGATTACAACACACTTGCAATGCAAGTACTTTCAGGAGTTCACAAATGTCGAATATAAGAGTAATTCCGGCAGCATAACGATATCTACAAATGAACCATACATCTCCAACTCCAAGCACCTGTATATATAGAGAAATACCAAGATGGAGGTAGCTTCTAGAGCAAGCCACAAAAGAATCTCATCCAAACCCACACGACCCAAATTCCAAGGCCATAAAGCATGCAAAAGACACTTGTCAAAGATTCCCTTTCATCCCTTACAACCCCCATACTTGGGTGCCCCAAAATTTCCCAAAATAGGTATGACATATGCTCTTACAATGTCATAAAATCTGCAATATATGACAACACTTACAACTGTAAGAATTTGTCATAACTGACTATTAATAAATGATTCTCTTGCAACTTGTCATAGTCAAACTTGGGTGCCTACTTTCTCCATGCAAAGATGCTTCTTGACACTTGTTACACCTGTCATAGAATCTCTATTTCCGGCTCTTATATGTCATAGAATCCATCATATGTCATAACCTCTTACACAACCCACAAGATGCTAACACATGGTAATAATGCCACCTCAAAATGGGACGCCTACATTTTCAAATGTTGACTTGACCATCCAAGTCACCTTCCAAGTGGGATGACATGTCAACATGCCACCTCACACTAAATGACAAAACCAGATGACCAATATTAAATACAATATAGGTAATTAAATAAATATACAATCAAATAATAAATGCTAGGAAATTGCAAAGGTTGAGACACCTTAATTCCCAACATTCTCCCACTTGTCGAACACCTTGCAAGAGCTAATAGAATGACAATATTTAACTATTAGGGGCCGAGAGACCCATAGACTCCGAACACCATTTGAACTTCTCTGTGCTCACAAGTTTTATCAAGGAATCTGCAACATTCGTCAAAGTGTCAACTTTCTCCAAATTCACCTTCCCATCCTCTACCATGTCACGAACAAAGTGGTACTGGACATCAATATGCTTTGTCCTCACGTGGAAAGTAGGATTCTTCGTGAAACATATGGCACTCTGACTTTCACAACAAATGGTAATTTTCCCTGCATCAAACCCAACATCAAAACACAATCTCTTAAGCCAAATGGCTTCTTTACAAACACAAGTTGCTGCCATGTAATCTGCTTCAGTAGTGGACAAAACAACCATAGGTTGCCACTTACTCATCCAACTAATAGCACTACCAAACATAGTGAACACATAAGCACTGGTGGATCTCCTACTATCAATGTCACTTGCCCAATCTGAATCTAAAAATCCTTGAATACAAAGTGAATGCTGAGGTCTTGTAGGATAACCATGATAACATAGGGAATACCTGGAAGTGCCTCACAAATATCTGAACAATCTCTTCACGGCATCCCAATGTGCCTGTCTAGGATTAGCCATAAATCGACTAAGGACTCCCACTGCTTGGGTAATGTCTGGTCTTGTACAAACCAAAGCATACATCAAACTGCCAACCGCACTAGCATATGGAACTCTACTCATATCCTCCATCTCAGAAGGAGACTTTGGACAATCTACAACAGATAACTTTGTCCCCATCATAATAGGAACAATCAACGGTCTACAAGTTGTCATGCTGAATCTCTCCAACACAGTGTTCACATACTTACTCCGACCTAACTAAAGTTTTTTGTTAGCTCTGTCTCTTCTGATTTCCATTCCAAGAATGTACCTGTCTACCCCTAGATCTTTCATCTCAAACTGTGTTGACAACTGAGACTTCAAATTAGAAATCAAACTTTTACCATTCCCAATGAACACCATATCATCAACATATAATGCAATAATGAGAATGCGATCATTATCCTTTTATAATAAACATAATGATATGATTTCGATCATAGAAATCCCAACCTCAACACAAAGGCATCAAATTTCTGGTACCACATCCTAGGAGATTGCTTCAAACTATACAAAGACATTTTCAACTTGCAAACCAGATTTTCTTTACCTTTTACTATGTAGTGCTCTGGCTGTGACATATATATTTCTTCCTCCAAGTCACCATGAAGGAAAGTTGTCTTCACATCCATCTGTTCAACTTATAAATCGTATGTTGTAGCAAGTGATAACAAGAATCTGATAGATGTCAGCTTTGCAACGGGCGAGAAAATCTCACCATAATCTATTCCCTCAACCTAAGAATAACCCTTCGCGACCAACCTTGCCTTAAACTTCTCAACACTGCCATCTGAACCAAACTTCTTTTTAAACACCCATTTGCATCCAACATGTTTACGTCCATCAAGCAAGGGTGCTAGATCCCAAGTATTATTTTTCTTCAAGGAAGCCATCTCTTCTTCCATGGATTCTTTCTAGGAATCTGCATCACTCAAACCCAAAGCCTCCCTTACGGTCCTAGGTTCATCAGTGTTAGAAATCAAAGAAAAAATACAACTGGAATCATGCAATTAATAACCAAACCTATCAGGTTGTCGTCTTATCCATGTGGACCTCCTCAAAAGTGTAGGTTGAGGTCCTTTTGATGAACTTTTAGAGCTACTAGAGCTCTCCTCATCATTAGGTCCAACATATGTCTTCAGTTAAACTTTCTCAGGCGTGGAAGGAAGATGAACCACATCCTCTTTCATTTCTTCTTTCTCTGGCTGTAGAGAAACAGAAGAAGGATTGAGCTCTCTGAAGATCACATTTTTTCTATACAGAACTCTCTCGGCCACTGGATCCCAGAGCTTGTACCCTTTCACACCGATGCCATAACCAATGAAGATACACTTCACAACCTTGTTCTCCAACTTAGACCTCTTCTCCTTAGGCACATGTGCATATGCCTCACAAACAAATACTCAAATGTGTCTCCATGAAGGATTTTTACGGGACCACACCTCCATAGGTGTCTTATCAATGAGCACCGATGTAGGATACCTGTTAACCAGGTAACAAGCGGTAGCAACAACTTTAGCCCAAAATTTTTGTTCAAGGATAGCTCCACTTAGCATACTCCTAGCCCTCTCCATCAACATTCTATTCATCCTCTCTGCAACTCCATTCTGCTGAGGGGTATACGGAGTTGTCTTGTGCCTCTCAATACCATGTTCTTTACAGAACTTGTCAAAATCTGCTGAACAAAACTCACCACCGTTGCCAGTCCTCAAACACTTAATCTCTCTATCCTTCTAATTCTCTATAAGAGCTTTGAACTCTTTGAATCTACTAAAGACTTCATATTTGCTTCTAAGGAAATACACCCATGTCCTACTATAATCATCGATTGAATGAACATTAACATGACCAAATACATCAAAATGAATCAAGTCCAACACCTCAGAAGATTTGTGGGAACTGGAATAAAACTGAACATGATTTTGTTTTCCATAAATGCAATGTTCGCAAAAATCAAATTCAAGGTTATAGTCATTCATACCCTCAACGAGGTTTTTATTTTTCAGTGTCCTCAAACCCTTTTCACCAATGTGACCAAGCCTTTATGACATAACATTGTCTTCTCATCTGGAAGTTTCATCTCCATAGAATGAGCACCCTTAGATACCAAGAAAGCACGACCATTAGAAGTAGATGTAATAGTCCTCTTCACTGCTAGTTCCAATGGTAAGGATGAAGACTCTAAAGTTCTCTTCTTTGAAAAAAAGACACTATTGCACTAAATCGCACATGCATCAAGCTAAAACAAAGTACCAATCCGAACACCTTTAGCAAGCATCATAGCTCCTCTATTCATCTTGCATCCTTCATTCAAGAAAACAACCTGCACACCCACATCATTCAACTTATAGATAATAGGTTCCATACCAAACCAAGGATATGCAAAACACCATTGATCCCCTTCATTCATCCATCAGGGAATCGAATCGAGACTCTTCCATGGCCAACAATCTTTGGGTGAGAGTCATCACCCAAGTACACCTTCCCATTGTCATATTCTTCATACTTCGAAAACTAACCCCAATGAGAGGTCATGTGAAAAGAAGCACTAGAGTAAATAAGCCACACATCTTCCGATGTATGAGTTGTCAAGGCAGTGACAAACACTTCTCCATCATCCTAAGATGATTTATCAGAATTCGAATCATAGTTCTTTTTTTTCTCCTCCTTGCACTCCTTGTGGAAGTGACTAAGTTTTCCGTAGTTCCAACACAAAGCCTTGGACTTTCTAGGAGACTTAGATCTCCCACGAGATTTGGATCTTCCTTTTTCTTCCTTCTTATCCTTTTTGTTTCCCTTCTTTTTAGATCTACTACAAACCACAAGAGCCTCCTTAGCCGACTTAGAAGATTTTCTCCGCATATCTTTAGACAACAATGAAGAAACCACTTCATCCATCTTGAAGGTGGTAGTGATACTCCCAATGGCCATAACAAGGTGGTCCTGCGAATCTGGTAAAGAACACAGTAATGTCATACATCAATCCTCCTCCATTTTCACACCAATAGAGGTCAACTGGGCAACACGCATATTTAATGTATTCAGGTGATCATCGACAAATCCTCCATCTTGCATCCTCATAGAATACAGTTTATTTTGCAGGAATAACTTGTATACCAGGGATTTAGCCTGATAAACATCTCCAAATTTCTTCCAAAGATCTTTTGCAGTCTTCTCTTCATGGATATTCAAGAGCACTGAATCAACCAAATAGAGTTTTATCAAACCCTTAACCTACCGATCCATCAGATCCCAATCTTCTTGTTTCATGCCTGATGGCATGGTTCCAGATAACACAAGCCATAGATCTGTATCCACCAATAAGTTCTCCATTTTGAGTTTCCACAACTTAAAGTTGCCTCCATTAAACTTCTATATATCAAACCTCCTGGATGTACTCGCCATCTGTTTCCTACAACAAAGATTTCAAAATCCTCTGCACAAGCTCCCACTCAAACGAAGATCAACTCAAAAAGCCCTCTACCCAACAACTAGAACCAAAAGGTGATCAGGCTCTGATACAAATGAAAGGAAGAAAGGTATGTGGAAATGCTTCCTACACTGATCTACTAAGGAAAGATTTATGCAAATTTTAACTTTTACAGTTACAGATTAAGATGCACATTAACAGAAAGGTAATAACAACTTCCAAAAGCAAGTACAAAGCTCACAACAGAAGATATACATGGGGAAAACCCTTTCGGGTGAAAAACCCCACACTCCAAAACCTACACAATGTATTATCAAATCCAAGGAAGATTACAACACACATGCAATGCAAGTTCTTTTAGGAGTTCACAAATGTCGAATACTGGAGTAATTCTGGCAGCATAACAATACCTACAAATGAACCATACATCTCCAACTCCAAGCACCTATATATATAGAGAAATACCAAGATGGAGGTAGCTTCTAGAGAAAGCCACAAAAGAATCTCATCCAAATCCACATGGCCCAAATTCCAAGGCCATAAAGCACGCAAAAGACACTTGTCAAAGATTCCCTTTTATCCCTTACAACCCCCATAGTTGGGCACCGCAAATTTGCCCAAAATAGTTATGACAAATGTTCTTACACTGTCATAAAATCTATTATATAACACAACACTTACAACTGTAAGAGAATCTATCATAACTGACTATTAATAAATGATTCTTTTACAACTCGTCATAGTCAAACTTGGGCGCCTACTTTCTCCATTCAAAGATGCTTCTTGACACTTGTCACACGTCATAGAATCTCTATTTCTGGCTCTAACATGTCATAGAATCTGTGATATGTCATAACCTCTTACACAACCCACAAGATGTCGACACATGGTAATAATTCCACCTCAGAATGGGATGCCTACATTTTCAAATGTTGACTTGACCATCCAAGTCACCTTCCAAGTGGGATGACATGTCTACATGCCACCTCACACTAAATGACAAAACCAAATGACCAATATTAAATACAATATAGGCAATTAAATAAATATACAATCAAATAATAAATGCTAGGAAATTGCAAAAGTTGAGACACCTTAATTCCTAACATGTTGGCCATATTTTTGTGGGGAAAATGATATATGTTATTTCCTCATTCTTCTTTGTAGTTTGTGTGCTCTCTCAAGGTTTATAGTATGGGTAATTTCTGTGTTTATATCCCTCATAAATGGGAGGTCCCAGAGCTTGGTATACTAGAAGGTGAAAATCTTGCTAAGTTCTTCATCATCGATAGCGAGGTGGCACAATTTGCTATTTGTGACATCTTGGGAGATTCAGTCATTTATGCCCCCACCAGGGTCTACTATCCTTCTGAAATTGTGTCCACCTTCCTTTTTGTAATGAGCCGATGAACATGTTCTATTCTCTTGCTCTCTTTAATGTATTAGACTTTTTTATATTAATATAATAGTGTGTGGGTGGTCTCCACCTTTGTGCTGAAAAAAGATGTTGGCCATTATGCATGCATTGGCCAAGTTCAGGCAATACTTGGTGGGTGGTTGATTTGTGGTCAAAACTGATCACAACAACTTGAAGCATTTCCTCAACCAGAAGGACCTTAATGAATGACAAATGAAGTGGGTGAGTAAACTTCAAGTATATTGATGTACAAAATATTTTAGAAAAACACAAGAAGGTTTTCAATGGTATTCCTTGAGGGAGACCGCCTGAGAGAGGCATTGAACATGTTATTGAATTGGAGGAGGGCACCAAGCCCGTCATCATAAGACCTTATGCCATCCTAGGAAGCATAAGGAGGAGATTGAAAAAACAATCAAGGAACTTTTGGACATGGGACACATTAGGCCCAGTTCAAGTCCTTTTGCTTCTTCTGCAGTCTTTGCCAGGAAGAAAGACAACACAATGAGGATGTGCATTGACTACAGAGCGTTGAACAAAAATAATATCAAGAATTGATACCCGATCCCCAAGATTGACGAATTAGTAGATGTACTTTATAGAGTGGTCTATTTCTCAAAAATAGACCTTAAATCAAGCTACCATCACATTTGGGTCTAAGAGGAGGTTATTCACAAAATGATTTTCAAGTGCCATTATGAGTACTATGAATCTCTCGTCATGCCATTTGGTTTGACGAATGCTCCAACAACCTTCCAATCATGCATGAACCAAGTGTTCATCAAACAGTTGAGGAAGTTTGTCCTTGTGTTCTTTGACGACATTCTCATCTACAATAGAACTTGGGAGGAGCACCTAAGGCATATTGATGAGGTGTTGGGAATTCTAGAGGCATAGAGTCTCTTTGCAAAGGAGTCAAAGTATGAGTTTTCTATGACAAAGATTCTATACTTGGGGCATGTCATTAGTGTGAAGGGAGTACAAGTAGACATGGAAAAGATCAAAGCAATTTGGGATTGGCCTCCCTTGAAGATCTTGACTCAACTGTGAGGATTCTTTGGCCTCTACAGTTGCTATAGAAGATTTGTTAAGGGTTTCTTTCAACTGGATGCCCCCTTAATAGATTTGACAAAGAAGGAGCTTTTACATGGAATGAGACAACTCAATGAGCTTTTGAGAAAACAAAGGAAATATTGAGCTCGTGTCTAATGTTAGCTATTCCCGATTTTTCCCTTCCTTTTGTTCTTGAATGCAATGCTTTTGGAGAAGGGATTGGAACAATGCTTATGCAGAATAAGCACGCTATTGCTTTTGAGATTTTTAAACTCAAGGAGGTGGAAAGATGATTCTCAATTTATGATAAGGAGATGTTGGCCATGATTTTTGTGAGTAAAACAACATATGTTATTTTCTCATTCTTCTTTGTAGCTTGTGTGCTCTCTCAAGGTTTACAGTATGGGTAATTTATGTGTTTATCTCCCTCCTTAGAAATGGGAGGTCTTGGATCTTGGTATACTTGAAGGCGAAAATCTTGTTAAGTTATTCGCCATTGACAGCGAGGTGGCACAGTTTACTATTTGTGACATCCTGGGAGATTCAGTGGTTTATGCCCCCACCAAGGCTTATTATCCTTCTAAGATTGTGTCCACCTTCCTTTTTTTAATGGGCTGAAGAACATGTATTCTCTTGCCCTCTTCGATGTATTCAACTTTTTAATATTAATATAATATTGTATGGGTGGTCTCCACCTTTGTGCTGAAAAATGAGATGTTGGCCACTATGCATGTATTGGCAAGTTTAGACAAGACTCAGTGGGTGGCCAATTTGTAGTCAAAATTGATCACAACAGCTTGAAGTACGACAACAGAAGTGGGTGAGTAAACTTCAAGCTATGACTTTGACATTGAGTATGTAAATGGCAAGAAAAATGTTGTTGTCGATCCCTTGTCCAGAAAACCAACATTGTGCTTAATGTCTCACATTTCAGCTAATTGGAAGGCTAAAATTCTAGAAAAATATGCCAAGAATGAGTTTGCAACTAATGTTTTAGAAGGAAAGTTGTTGGATGATAGGTACACTATATTCAATGAACTCATTTTTTACAAAGGAAGAATTTATTTGGTGCCAGAATCAAGGATGAAAGGCAAGATATTAAGAGTTGTCCATGATACTCCTTTGGCTGGCCATTTCGATTATTTCAAGACCTACAAGCAAATTTGTGAGAGATTCTCATGGAAGGGACATAAGGATGATGTCCTTAAGCACATTAGAGAATGTCTTGTTTGTTAGTAGAACAAGACTGAGCAAACATTTCCTACTATTTTTTTGCAGCCCCTACCCATTCCAAAACAAAAATGGGAGAGTATTTCAATGGATTTCATCACCGGACTTCCCAAAGTCCAAGGTAAGGACTGCATAGATGTTGTTGTGGATAGATTGACAAAATATGTCCATTTCTTTGCTATTTCTATAGACTTTAAGGCATCCCAAGTTGTTGATCTATTTTTCGAAGAAGTGTTTAGACTTCATGGGATGCCCAAAAGTATCGTGAGTGACAAAGATAGTCAGTTCTTTAGTTTGTTTTGGCAAGAGCTCTTTCATTTGATATGAACTGAGCTTACATCCAGTACTAGTGACCACCCGCAAACAGATGACCAAACTAAAATTGTGAACAAATGGGTGGAAGGCTACTTGAGGAACTATGTTGCCAGTCATAAAAAAGCATGGATCAAATGGCTCCATTTGGGGGAACATTGCTACAACACTACTTATCACATGTCTATTAGGATGACACCATTTTTGGCTTTGTATGGTTATGAAGCTCAATCTTTTGTTGACCTTGTTATTTCTAACAACAAGGTTCTGGGGGTAAGGGATTTGGTGAGCCAAAGCCAAGAAATTTTAAAAACACTCAAAAATAACCTCCAATAAGCACATAATTAGTAGATGTATGCTAATCGTCATAGAATAGAAAGATCATTTGAGGTTGGAGATTTGATGTTTGTAAGATTGCAACCATACAATCTTCCCTCAAGTCAAAAGTGGATTTGAGAAGTCGAAGCCTTGTTTTTACGTGCCATACTAAATCTTGAAGAGGATCGGTGAAGTTGCCTATGAGTTGGAGATACCTGAGGAGAGTAAGATTCACAATGTGTTCCATGTGTCATGCCTCAAAAAGGCACTTGGAAAACGTATTGTCCCTTCAGTGGAGTTGCCTCTATTGGATGAAGAAGGCAAATTGATTTTGGTTCCAGAAACAGTGATTGATGTGAGAGACAGGAAGTTGAGAAACAAAAGCATCATTGAGTACTTGGTCCGATGGTAGAATCTTCCCATAGAATATGTAACATGGGAAGGCCA
Organism: Cunninghamia lanceolata; assembly: GCA_027924645.1. Lineage (NCBI taxonomy): Eukaryota > Viridiplantae > Streptophyta > Pinopsida > Cupressales > Cupressaceae > Cunninghamia > Cunninghamia lanceolata. The sequence continues at coordinate 2,515,469 of BSBN01001245.1, forward strand.
CAGATTCTAGAACATCCAAATTTACAATTGCTTGAGGGCAAGCAATTCCAAGTGGGACGGACTTGTCATGTCCCATTTTCGTTCGCACCAATCCTAGCATGTTTGGAGCATTCCAAGATTCTTAAAGAAGTCCACAAACCTTGGAGAGCTTCATTTTCTAAGGTTTCGTATTTCCTGCTCAATTTCATCTAGTAGATTTCATGGAAATAATTTAATTAATCATTTTGGTATTTTTCCATAGTTTAATGCGGGAGTGAGAAATAGATTTAAAAATAATAATTAAAGTTGGTCTTTATATTAATTGTCATAACTTTGTAAAAATGTCACTTTATTATTATTATTCAGGCTGCCTAAATAGATTCAATAAAGCCTTTTTTAATATTAAATTATTTCTTTTTAGATGAGCGGTAAATTACAAAAAGTAATTTAAAATTAGGTTTTTAGGCAAAAAGTAAAAAGTAATATTTTATTTCCCTCCCGAGCCTATAAAAGGAGGATGAAAGCTCATTGAAGGGATTCCATCTGTTATACGATTTTATTATTTGAGTTTGAATTTATGCCTAACTTTTCCTGAAGGATGAAAACCATTAAGGTTGTCCAAAGGACAAAAACCCTAAAGGCATATGGGATTGAGGACGAAAACCCTCAGTTCCAGTTGAGGAATTTCATTGTAGAAATTTCTAGTTAGCTGAATTTATTTTGTTTGTTTCAGTTATTGTAGTGTAAAGATTTATGTTGGTGTGAGAATTTCCATTTTTGTTGGTGTGATTTCATATTCAAAAAAATCTAATTTTTTGTGGTGTGTGAGTTCCAATGATATGTGATTTATTTATTAAAATGTTTAAGTTGCAACAGTTATTAATATTATACATGATAGACTTCGATGATATTTAAGTTTTTATTGAGAAGACTCCCCAAAGGTTGTTGTACCAATTTGTGGAGGTTTCTGTTGCTAAATAATCCTTATGAAGGTTGTTGTGCCATTTCTTTGTGATAAATTTTGGCAGGGTTAAGGATCTTAGAGGTTGTGTGGAGTTTTAGGAAGAAATTCCTAACAATTTTCAAAGTCTAAAGATGTTGAATAAGTTGTCCCAGCTGGTCACCCCACTTGGGTATATGTTGCAAGGAAGATTTAAGGTGAAAATTGTATTCATCCAAGGAATCGTACTTCTCTTGGCTTGCAATAATTTTATGTGAGTTGTCTTCTATCTCAAATTTGATTTCTGTATGATATTTCTAATTTTCTAAGTGTTATTTCTAATTAAAAACAACAACACATTAGGTTCTAAAATTTATTATTTAAGGGGCAAATCTGAGCTATGTATTGTTGTTGATTACACTTATCTAATCTGCTTATTTCCAACTAATATAAATTGTAAGCTTTTGTGTAGTTTACCGCCAGAAACATGCTAAAAGTTGAAGTAGATTACATTTGTAATATTTTGGAAGGTTATCCACTGGAATACTTGTTATTTCTGTATTTGTAATATAAAAATGTTGGAAGGCATAGCTGGTCACCCCACTTGGGCATAGTTGTCCCAACTGGTCACCCCACTTGGGTATATGTTGCAAGGAAGATTTAAGGTGAAAATTGTATTCATCCAAGGAATCGTACTTCTCTTGGCTTGCAATAATTTTATGTGAGTTGTCTTCTATCTCAAATTTGATTTCTGTATGATATTTCTAATTTTCTAAGTGTTATTTCTGATTAAAAACAACAACACATTAGGTTCTAAAATTTATTATTTAAGGGGCAAATTTGAGCTATGTATTGTTGTTGATTATACTTATCTAATTTGCTTATTTCCAACTAATATAAATTGTAAGCTTTTGTGTAGTTTACCGCCAGAAACATACTCAAAGTTGAAGTAGATTACATTTGTAATATTTTGGAAGGTTATCCACTGGAATACTTGTTATTTCTGTATTTGTAATGTAAAAATGTTGGAAGGCATAGCCGTCAATCGTTTATTTCCACTATCCGCTATTGTTGGCATTGATCCAGATTGGCTTGTAGTCAACTTGTTTGGCTTGAACCGGTTTGTAGTTGCACACTTTGTTATATCCACCTATTAGGCGTTGATTTGTAAACTGGTCTTTTCTCCAATGAAAATATTTGTAACCACTAGTTTGGTGTTGATCTATATACTAGTCACTGTTACTAGTTAGTTGATTACCTTTCTCTATCCACAATTTGGTTGTATGCTCTCACCTTGCCCACATCAAGAATTGGGTGATCAAAAAGCCTAGATTTGTGTTGATTGCAAATTTTGAAAAATTTCTAGTGATTTTTGGCTAACAGTTCCGGTAGGGACATTACACTAACACAATGCTTGCAACCTTTTTGAAAAATGATCACACAAGATCTAGTTTTCTGAGGATCCACTGCACATTTACTCTGAGGTGCCTTTGCCTTCCTTAACTTCCATTCCTTTTTGTGACTTTTATTTGGGGTATTTCATCTTTCTAGCAAGATGCTATCTGAGCTTTGACTTTGTATTTGGCTAGTGCACACACAAATGGTGACAAATTAGTGAGATGGCACGTACCTCCATGTGTGGCTAATTGAATATCCCAGTCCATTCATTCACATCATATATATTGTGGATCCATTTATCCTCAAAGGTAATGGCTTTCTAGTTTTACTCATATGAAAATTAGGGTATAAAGACAAATGTGCACCACCAGTTTTCTCTCTACCTAGGGAGGTTCATCCTCATTGGATATTAGGAGAGGCCCTAGGGGAACTATTTGGCTTATATCTAGGATTGTCCAACCAGGTTCCCATAGGCTAGTGCATTCTCCTATAAATATTATTAGATTTTGCATTGGTCCTTTGGTGGTGGTGGATGATGATGCTAGCAATTCTCCTCCTGCTTTGTTATTGTTACAGACATGTGAATGTGTAATTCTTGCCTCAATCTTCATCTTTGGTCTTCCTTTTTCTCTTAATTTTTGTTGGGGAGTCCTGTCCTTTCTAGGTGATTTATATTTGTAATTGTATTCTATGGATAGGGTTTATTAGCCTTGGGTTTATCCTTCTCATTTTGTTTTTATGGTTTTAGTGGTCACCTTTAATCTATCACTTTTTCAGCTTCTCATGGGTTCTTCGCTACCCTAGTACCATTATACTTTACTTGGATGCGTGTTCTAGATGTATTGGTCTACTTTAGTCACTTGTTGATAGTGGACACTAATATAATTTCTTTCTTCTATACAGATTAGTTGCATAATTTACAACTTCATTTATTTTCTCCTTTCCCTTATTATTTCACTTCCTTTCTTTGGTGTTGCTTTCACTCCCTTTGCCCTCGATGATGTTTAAAATGAAAGAAAAGACAAGAAAGGTGTCAAATATTGAGGCAAATTAATCAAAATTATCCTGCAAGGTTCCAACTCATTAGGGATACCACTTAGAAGCCCCTAATTGTGGCAATGAACAAACTTAATACATTTAATAAATTAATAATAAATTGGGAACTATCTTCACTCATTAGGTTTTCAAGGTCTATATTCAAGATACCTTCATCAAGGGCTTCAACTTATTTGACATTGTTTGTTTCCCTTCTCAGATTCATGGCATATAATCTTTACTCCTGTTAGATGGAAAATGGAGACTTAACTTAAGAGGTTAAACTAGATCAAACCCTCTTTTATCAACATTGGAACACAAACCAAGATTGGCTTCTACCTTTGAAGGAGAGCCAAACTACAGGGGTTTTTTCCCTTTTGTTGTGTAAAGGAGTGTCAACCAAATTCAACCAACCAAACTAGGGCAAAGCATGAAACTGTAATTGAGTAAGATTAACCAATAAATGACTGTCGGAAACAGATACAAGAATTTTGAAGTGATAGCAGAGATCAAGAGACAGGGGAGAATTAGGACCCGAGTTAGGGGGAAGAGAAGTGCCAAGGCGCTGGGCGCCCTAGACCCAAATTAGGGTTTTGCAGAATGTTGGGCTCTGGGTGCCTTCACCTATGTGTCTTCCTCCTTCTTGTCACTTGTTGTCATCTGATTCCTCCAGATGTGACCTGCACACACACAAGAAGAGAAAGGGTTGGTGCTATTTTGGAGCTTGCCTAAGTCAAGATCTATGAATAGTGTTTCCACCTCCACAATAGCAACGATGAGAGATCAAAGAGTGCATGCCCTAAGAGGGCAAAGGCAAATTTGAAGTAGAATGGAATGTTGTAATAAATCATGAAGGAAAGAAGTCACCATAAGCATGGAAACCCTAGCTTGCTTGATGTGGCTTCACAACTTGACTCAAGAAGTTGGTGTAGCCCAAAGAAGTAGAGAGACCTTCACAAGACCTACAAGAAGTTAGTACAAAAAAAATAATCCACCATAGAGAGCTTTTAGAGAAGAATGAAGAGAAGAATAGAGACCATGAGAGAGAGAGAGAGCTAGAATCCTTTTGAGAACTTAGAGATGTTCAAATGAATAAACTAACTTGCTTATATATGCATTCCCATTGATTCTCAGGAATTGAAACAAATGAGGCCGACATGAAGAAGCATTAGAGATGTCCTAAGCCGACATTACTTTAAATTAGCCCTAGGCTAAAAGAGGGACCAGGGTGTTGGGCACCCTTGTCCTTTGGCCCCAAAAACTCTGAGATAAGCTTCATTGAGTGTGTTTAGGCCAACCCTAAAGTCATCTTTCAGGTTTTGTGCATTGGGATTAAGAATTAATTGTTTTAGGTTCACCTAGGTGCTACACTAGGTGTAAAATGGCAAGGGTACACATTTTACTTAATAACATTTAGCCCCCACTTTAGTGTGGGTATGATCTTACACTCATACTTGCACTAAAGTACGAAGAGGACATATTTCAATAACAACAAATATAGAAGTCATAGAATGTCGTCAAGTTGGGAGTTGCACGAGCCCCCAAGCTTAGGATTCTATGAATTTAGAAGAATTGCATACACATAAGACACAAGGCATAATTTCTACATACATGAAGCATTTAGAAAATATGAGACAAGACAAGACATACACAAGGCATACACTTGAGTAATCACAATGTATACAAGCAATACACAAAGTATACACACTTGACATGAAGCATACACATAAGGCATAAAGTATACATAGAATACACATGAAACACACATGTAATACACACAAAGCACTCAAGGAGAATACATAAGGAATACATGGAGAAAACATGTGAAGTATGCATGAGACATGAAGAATACACAGAGGACAAGAATATATGCATCATAAAACAACCACAAGAAGCATATAACATAAGACCTTGAGTTAGCATGACAAAAGAGACCTCAATCTAAAAGGTTATCTCAATCACCGTGTATCATTCCTCAAGATGCAATAAGAAGAATGCTAAGAAGGGGTTAGTTAGAAATGAGAATAACAAGAGGATAAAAACACACCATACACATAATCTACATCAAGAAAAATGTTTCCACTCAAGGGAACACACAACCCTCCTCCACAAGATGATTTACATGAAGCCTTGTAGAATAAGAAGGTGCTGCAACAATACCCAAAGGTACTCTATCCAAACTCAAGTTGGTGGTTCCAACCCTTCTCCCAAACGTGCGAGGAGCTTCAACCAAGGATAAAAAGATAGACTCAATATCTTGCTTCCAATCTTGCTGTAATCCTTTCCAAGAGAGTGCAGTAACAAAGATAATCAACAAGTGTTTTGATAGAAAGATGAGAGTAAGGCTCATAGCACGATATATGCCCCCACCTTAAAGTGATTGCTAACTCCCTTAGGGAGAAATTGCCTTTAAGGTAAAATAAGGAAGAAATTTAAACTATGCGCGAGAGCTTTCTAAAAGCACATGCCCAAATGATATGTGTTCTCAAAAGCTACATCGCAACAAGGGGTTGCCCCAGATTAGCAAACCACAACAATGCTTGTCGGCATTATACACAATAGTTTGTGTAGTCATGGTATGACCTCGAGCATTGCAACAAGGTGCCACATAAATGAAACACCATAACTACGAAGATGACGAAGGATCACATGAAAGTAGAGTACACATAAATTGAATCAACATGGAAGGATGCTAAAACATCCATGAAAAATAATGAAATTGTACATCATGACATATAGAAGAATGAAGATACATATACAGGAATGAAACAACACATTCTTTCTCATTGTAACCTTGTGCTAACAAGAGTGCCAAGGGAGAACTAATAATCAACAAAACATCACAATATGGGGATAACAATACATACAAGCATAACACAAATAAGGAGGGACCACACTTGTGAGTTGGCCTATAACAAATCATCCTCCCCCAACTTTCTTATTATGAAATGGATGGAGGACAAGGTGCTATAGGGACTACATCAAGCGCGGTGAAAAGTGATAGAGCCATATCATGCTTGAAGTTGTTGAATTTTGTCACCTAAGGCTCGACATTCCTTAGTGGAATGGCCAAGCATTCAATGATATGCATAGTAGTGAAGTGTTGAATGATTATTTTGTTGAATCTGTTTGTGTGTTGGAGGAAGAGTGGTCTTTGAGTAGACTTGGCAACATACACTCTTGTTGAGATAGAAGTGAAGATATAGGTGGAGTAGGAAGCAACCCTTTTTGTTGTGAACATAGTGGAGAGAACATAGGAGAAGATCAGAAACCTAAACCTACTTTAGACAAGTGTGGTGTTGGTTCCACGGGTTCCTTAATTCCTTGTTCTTTGCATCCTAAGCTATTTCTAATGTATCCAAGTTTAGAAAATAATTTTGAATCCATGCCCATAATGTTTCTCTAAATCCGCAGGAAGATGAGAGACTACATTATTAGCTTTGTTGAAATGAGAAGTGTGATCATGTGTTGAAGAATAAGTAGAAGGATCATACTTTTTATCATGGTGAGGAGAGTCAATCTTTGTTTTAACAAACCCATGGGGATTGAAATCTAAAGGGACCTCGTCATTACCAAGACATGCATTAGAATAAGATGATCAATTGAGATTTCTAGATTGAGATGATATATCACAAATGGCTGCCATTTTTGTGGAAGAAAGAGGATCATTATTAGTGGTAAAATCAATATGAAAAGTTCCATCGTCATTACTTTTGAGCTTAAGTTTTTTTATGAGCAGGAGATTGTGTTGAAGAAATTTCATTTACCTTCGAGGTTTTTGGGTGTGAGGGTGAGATTTTATATTCACCCGCAAAGGTGGGTGTAAAATTTAACAAACCCCAATCATCGCCAAAAAATGCATTCGAAGGACCGACACTATCTTGACCATCACTGTTGTTAGCAGCAGAGGGTAGTGGTTTGGCTTTTTTAAAGAAGGGATCAAATTATTTAGAGAGATTCGATGTCTTGCCTCCATTTGCAAGCAACTTTCCAGAACCGGATCAACTTCAACCGTATGGAGTTGGTTTTCAAAAATAAACTTTATTGACCGATGAAGGGTAGACAGGACTACCCCCATGGCATGAATCCAATGTCTACCAAGAAGAAGATTGTATACAAGAGGATTAGACATGACATGGATAAGGGTAGGCAATGTCACAGGTCCAGCCTTAACATTTAAGGTGATTGTACCTAGGGATTGTCTACCAACATTATCAAAGCCACGAATCTTGAGTTATCTGGTTTGATGAGACGTATCTATGCCAAGCTTAGGCAACAAGTGCATGCCACAAATATTAAGACTTGATCCACCATCAATCATAGTATGTCTTACCCTCATTTTATTAATGATGATGAATATCATAAGAGGTTCATATTGGTTTTGCACTTCTATGGGAGGTAATTCATGTTGTTGAAATAAGATATCTGATGTTGTCACATTCACACAACTAAACAGAGATGCCACATCATTTGGTCTAATAGAAGGTGGAACAACTACCTTTTGTAGAGCCTCTTAGAGTATTATGTGGTATGTAGGTGATGTTTGTGTTAAATTCCATAGAGAGATCTTAGCTGGAGTAGCACGGAGCTGCTCGATAAGATCGTATTCTCTACCAACATGTTGAGAAAGATGAGGAGGTGGGGGAAGAAAAGGGTGAGAAGGTGGAAGAGGAGGAGGCACGCTCGGTGCTTGCTTACTTTGCTTGTTATTTTGAGAGTTGTGTGTGTTAGCAACCACATGATAATGAAGTTGTTGCGACACATTTTGAACACCTTGATTCTTTTGAGTAATTTGCTTTGCAAAGTTAAGAATGTAACCAGGAGCTCGAGATGGTTTTGGAACACCCCGAACTATAATCACAGGTTTAGAGAAAGGAGGCAGATTAGGTGCCTCATGCACAATGATTTTAGGAATATTTTGAACATTAATGTACGTATTAACTATCCTCTTAGTGGACAAATTAAGTCTATTAATGATGATAGAATTTACATTGTTATCATTTTGATTATGCTCAACATCCATCCTCGAGGGATTCAATGTGAGGGAAGACTCTTCATTCACTAATGCTTCTTCTTTTGAAGGGAGAGCATTGAAATGAAGGGAAGGTAGAGTGATGTTAATAGAATTGTTGATGATTGTATCTTTAGTGATGTCCAAGGGGTTTGAACATGCAACCAAAGGAGGAATATCAAGGGTCTTCACATCTTTAGTGATATCCAAGGTGCTTGAACATTCAATCAAAGGAGGAAGATCCATAGGATGAGTCATGGAATCATCATGTACTATTGTAGAAGTAGAAGTAGTATGCTCGACATCCTCTAATGTCCCATCTCTAGAAGAGAGATCATTCAAATGAAGAGAAGGTAAAGTAACGTCAAGAAATGTGTCAATGATTTCATCCTCTTCCGCAAAGATCTCTTCATAAGTAGGAGGAATCTTAGGAGAGGGATCAAAGGAATACACGGGCATAGGAAATGCTTTGTTTTTACCATGTTTAAGGAATGGAACATCAATTTCACAAACCTTTTGAGTAAAGTTGGAAAATGATGACAGAAAAGCCATGTTTGCATTTAGATTGGTTTGTTTATGTTTTTGCTTTCAAATTTCAAAGAGAGGATGAATGAATGAATGTTCTTGCTTTCTAAATTAAACACATATGAAAAATGTAATGAGGTACACCAATTTAAAATTAGATTTAACAATTAGCCAATATAGCAAAAGATCTGAAAATAAGATTTCAAATACAACCACTAAATGCAAGACTAGCTAGGGTTTACCATCAAACCCTAGATCTTAATCCCTAATGGTGATGCAAGAATGTTTTTTTCTTTCGTAATTTAACACAAATGATATTTATGATATGCTATAGCAATGCAAAATTAGATTTGAACAACTTATCAATGTCACCAATATTTGAAATAAGAATCTACTCAACAAACCTTAGGTGCAAGACTAGTTAGGTTTTTCCAAAAAATGCCATATTTTTGAAAACCCTAATAGTGAATAAGTGAGAATGCAAAATATACCACTAGGAAATGATTAAATAATGTAATTCCAATCAGATCTGATGTAAAAATCAGAAATTTATATCATGCTATAATGATCTTAACTTATGAAATATAGACAATGTGACAAATATGCTTTTTTTTTCTCAAATCTAAATCAAATGTTTGATTTTCTAATTTCAAATGTAAAGATGCAAGAATGTTCTTTTCTTAAACACAAAGATGATAGGTTACCACAAATGAAATCAATTTAATCAACCAACTAATGCCACCACACACTAGTCTACAAAACCTAGGCTCAAGACTAGCTAGGTTTTCTAGGAATGCAAAGTTTTTGTAAACCCTAATAATGAAGAAGTGCAAAGGTAATCTATGCGACTATGTAAAATGATGAATGAGTTCAACCTAATCAGATCTAGGGTAGAAAATAACTCAGATATGAAGCAAGAAGGATGCCAAAAGTGCAAGACATGTCAGGTTCACCAAAATGTTAGATGGAAAAGGGAGACTTAGCTTAAGAGGTTAAACTAGATCAAACCCTCTTCTAAGCATTGGAACATAAACCGAGTTTGGCTTATATGTTTGAAGGAGAGCCAAACTACAGGGGTTTTGTCCCTTTTGTTGTATAAAGGAGTGTCAACCAAATTCAACCAACCAAACTAGGGCAAAGCATGAAACCCTAATTGAGCAAGATTAACCAATAAATGATTGTTGGAAACTTATATAGGAATTCTGAAGTGATAGCAGAGATCAAGAGACAGGGAAGAATCAGGACCTGATTTTGGGAGTAGAGAAGTACTAGGGCACTGGGTTCCCTAGACCCAAATTAGGGTTTTGTAGAATGTCAGGATCTAGGTGCCTTCACCTATGTGTCTGCCTCCTTCCTATCACTTGTTGTCATCTTCCGAATGTGACGTACACACACAAGAAGAGAAAGGGTTGGTGCTATTTAGGAGCTTTCCTAAGTCAATCTCCATGAATGGTGTTTCCACCTCCATAATAGCAATGATGAGAGATCAAAGAGTGCGTGCCCTAGGAGGACAATGGCAAATCTAAATCAGAATGGAATGTTGTAATAAAGCATGAAGAAGGTAATTCATCATGAGCATGGAAACCCCAACTTGCTTGATGTGGCGTCACAACTTGACTCAAGAAGTTGGTGTAGCCTAAAGAAGTAGAGAGATCTTCACAAGACATGTGAGAAGTTAGTACAACAACAATAATCCACCATAGAGAGTTTTTAGAGAAGAATAGAGAGCATGAGAGAGAGAGAGAGCTAGAATCCTTATGAGAATTTAGAGATGTTCAAATGAATAAACTAACTTGCTTATATATGCATTCCCGTTGATTCTTGAGGTATTAAACCAAATGAGGCTAACATAAAGAAGCATTAGAGATATCCTAAGCTGACATTACTTTAAATTAGCCGACACAACTCATACCCCATTATGTTGGACTTCTCAATGTCCAAACGAGAGGTTGATGCAACAGAGGATCTAGCCATAGACACAAGATCTGTAGGTACAACTTCCACACTACCACCCAAGAGTCAAAGCTGGCCAGGATTTGATACCAAATGTTAGAAATGAAAGGCACAACTACACAACGGAAATCTAATTCAAATATAATTTCTACAATCTTTAACTGTGTATTATCAATGGAGATTGTAACATGCAATAGAAACTATGCAACACAGAAACATCAAAACAGAAAACTGAACACACAACACAGTGTTTATGTGGAGAAAACCCTTGCAAGTAAAAATATCCACTAGGAAAGAGGCACAAGCTTGTATTAATCTGTAAAAGATTGTACTATACATCAACTACACAACTCTCTCCACCAGTCTTCAACTTGACAGCATTCCGACAACACCTAAGTACCTAAAATCTATATTGCAGCAACAAATACAATGGCAAATAATTACAGAAGAGTTTTCCCTCCATTCTAAGTGTCCACTTTCTCTCTCCTTCAATAACCCACATGCAAGCATTAAATGTTGTCATACATGCAACCACCAAGTGGCAATAACTTACCCATGCAAGGTTGGGCACCCAGGTCCAAGAATGGCATGTAAAAGCATCTTATGACACGTCATAACCGTCATAGATACCACTAACAAAGAATCTTCCCAATATGGGCGCCTGGGACTAATAATAGCAACCACAACTAATAGTGGGTGTCATATGCATCATACATGCATGGAATCTTATGACAACTTGCAGCTGCCATAAATCCACTTACACCACATTATGACAAGTTTTCATACAAGCTAAACATAGCAGATTCCTCGAGGGGAATGCCTACCATCATTTACCTCTAAGTTTACATTTTCCAACAGTAAATATCACTCCGTAACTTCCGCCGGTAACTCCAAAAATCACCACTATCAATGAGACTACCTCATTCCCTTATGGGTAATTACAAATAACAAATAATAAATGGGATAAATACAATATTGGAATTTACAAGGTTAATGGCACCTTATTCCATCATTCTCCCACTTGACATTATACGTTTTAAATCAACCCATAGGAAAACAAATGAAATATAATCAGGCACTAGAAACAAGGCCCATGGCCTCTCTACACCACACGAACTTCTCTGTGCTCATAGGCTTGGTCAATGAATCTGCAACATTCTTCTAAGTGTCTATCTTCTTCAACTCAATATGTCCATTCGCAACCAACTCTCGAACAAAGTGATACTGAACACCAACATGCTTAGTGTGAGCATGATACATAGGATTCTTGGCCAAATAGATAGCACTCTAGCTATCACAACCAATCTGAGTGATCCTGCAATCAAATCCAATACCTGTACACAGTCTCCTCAACTAAATTGCCTCCTTAGAGACATAAGTAGAAGACATATACTCTGCTTCTATGGTGGACAAAGAAACTGTGGGCTACCTCTTACTCATCCAACTCACTGCTCCTCCAAATAGAGTAAACACATAGCCACTAGTAGACCTTCGACTATCCAAGTCACCTACCCAATTTGAATCAACAAAACCCTGTATGTCTAAAGATTTATCAACACTATCGTACTAGAATAAACCAAACAATAATCATGAGTACCTGCAAGATATTTAAGCACCCTCTTTGCATAATTCCAATGCTGTCTACCAGGGTTAGACATAAATCTGCTCAAAACTCCCACTGCTTGGGCAATATCTGGCCTAGTGCAAACCATTGCATACATCAAACTCTCTACAACACTAGCATATGACATATTAGACATATCCTCAAGATCATCCTCAGTCTTTGGACACATATCTAATGAAAGCTTAGTACCAATGGGTAAAGGAACTCTAATTAGGTTATAGTCCTGCATAAATAATCTCTGCAAAATGGTATTCACATACTTACTTTGTGACAACCAAAGCTTTCTATTACCTCTGTCCCTTCTGATCTCCATACCCAGAATATACCTGGCAGCTCCAAGATCCTTCATATCAAATGCACCTGAAAGTTGGGCTTTAAGCTCACTGATCATACCCTTAGTATTGCTAAAAAATAACATGTCATCAACATACAATGCAATAACAGTATAGAATCATCAATACAATGAATGTAAACACAGTGATCCTCCTCCCTTCTATCAAAACCCAATTTCAACACAAATGAATCAAACTTTTGATATCACATTCTAGGGGACTGTTTTAAACCATAGAGAGACCTCTTTAACCTGCAAACCCATTTTTCTTTCCCTTTTACCTCAAAACCTGTAGGTTATTGCATATAAATTTCTTCCTCAAGGTCTCCATGCAAAAACACAATCTTAACATCCATTTGCTCAATCTCCCAATCATAAGCTGCAGCAATGGATAAAATAAATCTAATAGAAGTCAATTTAGCAAAAGGAGAGAATATCTCACCAAAATCAACTCCCTCTCTTGGGGAGTAGCCCTTGGATACCAGTATAGCCTTGTACTTCTCCAATGAACCGTCTGCTCCAAACTTCTTCTTGAAGACCCACTTACAATCTATGGCCTTTCTTCCTTTGGGCAAATGAACAAGATCCCAGGTGTTACAAGAGACTAAAGCTATCATCTCCTCCTACATCGCTAATTGCCAAGACTCACTATCATCTGAAAGAATAGCTTCCCTGTAGGATCTAGGCTCATTATTAGTACTCAATAAAGAAAATATATAATGGAAATCTAGTGGGCTATTCCTGTCAACTGGATTCCATTGTCTTGTGGATCTCCTTAAGGGTGGAGTAAGAGTCCCAACTTGTTCTTTTGCATGATCATCTGTACCAACTTCTTCTGTAACAACAGATTCATCTTCATCAGAACTACTCGAATCTTCTTCTTCTTCCTCACCCCCCAATCCATCATTCTATTCTTCTTAAGGTGCATCTTGCTACTCTAACTCAAAGTGCACTCTCTTTACCTTTTCATCTTTTTCTTTTGGCTGCTTAGGTTTAGAAATAGCTCTAAGTTCCCTGAAAAATAATATCTCTAGAATAGATAATCTTATGGGTTAGTGGATTCCAAAGCATATAACCTTTGACATTATCACCATATCCAATGAATGTACACTTTTTAGCTTTTGGATCCAACTTAGATCACTTTTCCTTAGGCACATGAACAAAAGCCTCACAACCAAAAACCCTTAAATGTGAAACAAAAGGTTTCTTACTTGTCCACACTTCATAAGGTGTTCAAACAAGAGCCTTACAAGGAAATCTGTTAATCAAGTAGCAAGCAGTACACACAGCCTCTACCCAAAAGCATTTATCCAACTGTGCATCACTCAGCATACTTCTGGCCCTTTCCATGATTGTTTGGTTCATCCTTTTTGCAACACCATTTTGTTGTGGTGTATACAGAGTTGTCTTTTGTTTGATAATACCCGCATGCTTGCAAAACTCATCAAATTCCTTAGAGCAATATTCCCCTCCATTGTCAAATCTTAATATTTTTATCTTCAAACCTGATTGGTTCTCTACCAAGACTTTGAATTCCTTAAACTTAGTGAAAACTTTAAATTTGTGTTTCATAAAATAAATCCATGTAAATCTGGAAACATCATCAATGAAGGTGACAAAATAACGAGATTTTCTGATAGAATCATTATTCATAGGTCTAAACACATCCATATGAATAATTTCTAACTTCTCTTTTGCTCTATTGCTTCCTAAAGGAAAAGTTTTCTGTTTTGTTTACCAAACACACAATGCTCACAGAAATCAAAGTGCTCATTAGAATAAGAGAAACCGTCCAACAAATATTTATTCTTAATCATTTTCAAAACATTATTAGTAGTGTGGCCTAATCTACGGTGCCACAACATACATGTATTTTTAGTACTGGCCTCAGATACATAGGAGTCATTACAAATTATAGTGGTTTCAAGCTTGAACAGGTTTCCCAATCTCTTCCCCTTCGCTACCACCAAGTTCCCTCTCACTAATCTGTAGCCATGCTTGTCAAAAGTCACATGCATTCCCAAATCATTCAGCTTTGAAATAGAAATCAAATTTCTAGCTAATCCAAGAACATGATAAACACTAGGGAGGGTTTTAATCCTCCCATTACTGAAACACAACAGTACCTTGACTTTCCTAACTATCAGATATGTAGAGTTGCCTCCAAGATAGATATTACCTCCATCATATTCTTCATATGTGGAGAACCATTCCTTATGTGGGGTCATATGAAATGAGCATCTTGATTCAACCAACTAGTGATCATTAGAAACAACATTACATGCAGAAAGTAAAACATCTTCACCTGCATTCAAGGACTTATCTGAAGCACTCTCCCACTATTTCTTTGGGTTTTTGCACTCCTTCATATGTCCCCTTTTACTGCAGTTCCAACACTTAACTTTGTTCTTCTTCCCAAGAGTCTTAGATTGGCCCTTGGACTTGTCCTTAGCCCCTTTCTAATCTCCTTTCGGTCTTCTTTCCCTAGACCTTCCCCTAACACTGAGAGAATCCCCTGAACTATTTGAACTCTTCTTCCTCAATTCGTGTGACAGTAGAACTGAAACAAGAGCATCCAACTTCGGATCCGTGAGGTTAGCAGTGATAGAAAGGATAACATTCTCCCAAGACTCAGATAAAGAACAAAGAAGTAAGATACATTTATCTTCCTCACTAACATCAACATCTACTGAAGTAAGCTAACTCAACAACAAATTAAAAGAATTTAAATGCTCTGCAACTGAATCACCCTCTCTCATTTTCATGGAAAACAATTTTCTTTTTAAATAGAGTTTATTTACTATACTCTTGGCTTGAAAGATTTCACCCAACCGATTCCATAATTTATGTGCGGTCTCTTCCTTTGCGACATTCAACATGACAGAGTCTGACAGACACAAATGGATGGTTCCCCGTACCTTCTTATCCAATCTATCCCACTCATTCGGAGAGACATCCTCAAGTTGCTTCTCTTTTTGAACAACCAACCACTGGTTTCTTTCTTCCAACAAATCCTCCATTTTCAACTTCCACAACTCATACCCTGTTCTGTTGAACTTCTCAATGTCCAAACGAGAGGTTGATGCAACGGTGGATCCAACCATAATATCAACACAAGATCTACAAAACAAACACAACCAAATCTCCCACTGCAGCTACAGCTTCCACACTACCACCCAAGAGTCAAAGATGGACATGATTTGATACCAAATGTTAGAAATGAAAGGCACAACTACACAAAAGAAATCTGATTCAAATATAATTTTTGCAAACTTTAACTATGTATTATCAATGGAGATTGTAACATGCAATAGAAACTATTCAACACAGAAACATCAAAACAAAAAATTGAACACACAACATAGTGTTTACGTAGAGAAAACCCTTGCAGGTAAAAAACTCCACCAGGAAAGAGGCACAAGCTTGTATTAATTTGTAAAAGATTGTACAATACATCAACTACACAACTCTCTCCACCAGTCTTTAACTTGACAACATTCTAGCAACACCTGAGTACCTAAAATTTGTATTGTAGCAACAAATACAATGGCAAATATTTATAGAAGAGTTTTCCCTCCATTCTAAGCGTCCACTTTCTCTCTCCTTCAATAACCCCACATGCAAGCATTAAATGTTGTCATACATGCAACCACCAAGTGGTAATAACTTACCCATGCAAGGTTGGGCACCCAAGTCCAAGAATAGCATGTAAAAGCATCTTATGACGCGTCATAACCGTCATAGATGCCACTAACAAATAATCTTCCCAATATGGGCGCCTGAGACTAATAATAGCAACCACAACTAATAGTGGGTGTCATATGCGTCATACATGCATGGAATCTTATGACAACTTGCAGCTGCCATAAATCCACTTACACCACATTATGACAAGTTGTCATACAAGCTAAAAATAGCAAATTCCTCAAGGGGAATACCTACCCTCATTTACCTCTGAGTTTTACATTTGCCAACAGTAAATATCACTCCGTAACTTCCGCCGATAACTCCGAAATTACCACTATCAATGAGACTACCTCATTCCCTTATGGGTAATTACAAATAACAAATAATAAATGGGATAAATACAATATTGGAATTTACAAGGTTAATGGCACCTTATTCCAACAACTTGATCATGTTCTTTTACTATAAAAAATTCCTGGATTTAGTGTGTTGAATTCTTCTTGAGACATTTTGTTTATTTTTCCATTAATTCTAAACTAGATGTTTTGAAGACTATTCTTGTGGTGAAGGTTATCTTGATATCTAATAATGCGATGTCTAATTTTCTTATAGGATATTGTCTTAGCAGGTTGATTGAAAGTTGATGTTTAGACGGGGATAGAATCTCATCTTTTACCTTTAATATTAAGTTTTAACTTGATCCAAGGAATCACTGCAAGATGTATTTCACCAAGAAGATTTGATTATGAGATCTAGCCAAATATATGTTTTTGTTATCATAAATATGAGCAACATGCCTAAGTTAGGGGAATAAAAAAAATGGAAATTATAAATATAATTCACTTGCAAGATCATCTATCTTAGTTTTCTATTGTTGGTAAGAATCCCTAAGTGGTGGCATTTGTGTGTTAAGTCTATAGGAACATAAAGAGATAAATTTATAGATATGT
This sequence comes from Cunninghamia lanceolata, assembly GCA_027924645.1. NCBI lineage: Eukaryota > Viridiplantae > Streptophyta > Pinopsida > Cupressales > Cupressaceae > Cunninghamia > Cunninghamia lanceolata. The sequence goes on from BSBN01001245.1 coordinate 2,532,902, forward strand.
TTATCCCTAAAATTTGTCCTCAAACAAACTTGTTAGGAGTAGTGTTCAGGGTTCATAGTCTCCCCTCTATTTGCAGAGGAGGCCTACCTTTTTCTACAATTGGAAAATGTACAATGATGATACTCAGGTTTGCATGCACATTTGCAACAAAGCGAAGGGGAGTTCTGTGAGAGGGTTCCGTCATAAAAAATCCAAGAAATGTGTCAAAGATTGGGAAATGGAAAAGATACAAAGTATAAATATAATTCACTCACTTCCTTAGTTCTCTATTGTTGGTAAGAGTCCCTAAATGGTAGCATTTGTGTGTCAAGTCTATAGAAACATAAAGAGCTAAAGTCCTTTTAGAGATGTTGTCCAAAAAATTTGCCAAGGGACAAATCTGTTAGGGGTAGTGTGCACAAGACTTGTAGTCCCCCTTCTATTTGCAGGGGAGGCTTCACTTTTTCTACCTTGGAAAACATACAATGATGATATTTACAAATTTATGTGCATATTCACAACAAAGTGAAAGGAGATTTTGTGTTGGGGTTCCATCATAAAAATATAATACATACAATTAAAATTCATGAAAGAAAATGACACCCTTGAAGGAGTATAGTTCCTCCTTCAATGTTGGTCTTAATGTCAAATAATGAAATGTACTCAAAATAACACAGACAAATGAGTTGAATTTGATTCTTAAACCAATCAATATGATGAAACACTCACCTGCAGAACCAAAGTAGAGGATTTGCAATATGAATCATAAATGATGAACACTAATTGACAGAAAAACCTCCATGACATTTGTTTTCTTTCTCATTGATATTCAAAGTTCTTGATTACAAAAGGTAAAAACTTCATCACATATCTTTAGCACACTTGGTGTTTCAAGATGATTACAATAATATTCTAGTGCTTTGTTTATTTTACAAGAGGAGGTAGTTATGTGAGATCAACTACCTTATATTGAACACATAACTAACTTCTTAATATCTTCCTAATTATGCGTTAAATAACAATAAAGAAACCTAACCAACCACTTTAATTAAGTCTTAGTGATCACACTTTTAGAAACTTGAGATGGGGTTCAATCAAACCCAACTTGAAATTAGATTGCTTCAAGGGCACATTCTCCTATTATGAAATATTTGTAGACATTCTCTTATAAATGCATTTATCTTTTAGTAAGTTATAAAATGTCTTCTTTTGAGTGGCTTATCTTTACAAATTTGCCATCTTATGCAACTTATGAATGTACAAAAAAGTCTTATTTGTATACCATGACACAACACAATGTGGTAATTTAAATCCTCAAGCCATATAGCTCAATAATATTATAGAACACTTTTAGGTTTTATTTTTTGAGAATGACTGAAACTCTTGAAAATGGTATACTTTAAAATTTCCTTGAAAATTTAGATTTAGATATAATTGGTCATGGTAGATTCCATACGTGGTTCAAGGTAACTATCCCACTAATGTGGTGAACCAAACAACTTTTACGCTTTTCAATTTCAATAACAACATAATGTAACAAATTTGTGATTGGTAAGAGATTGCTCTTCTTGATTTGCGCTCTTTCCCTACATAAACAATGGGCCAGAAAAACACTTTCAACTATAACTAGCTATTATCACCATGGCTCTTTAACAACTCATTTTCTACTATATTCATATTGTGTCTGAACCATGTTCATAGCTTTGCTAATTCTTATTGTCACTTTCATTTTCAAGTGCTTCACAAGTTCAAAGATTTAATAGATACCATTGTTGCTTTTAGAAACCTCACATGTCTTATGCTTTCTCAGTTCCCATGGATACAAACTAAATATGTACATTCACAATGTCATTGAGTTATAGACCTTGAATTGGCCACGTGCTCCCTAGCTTCCTATCACTCAAGCTTCTTATGTCACCATCCTTCTCTATGGCACCCATGTTGGGCCTTATCTGTCCCATCCTCCTTGAGCATTCTTTGTTGGATCCCCTAGCCTTCTCCATCATACCCCTAGGCGTCTCCTTCTTGCCCTCATTGGATCTTTTACTTCACAATCCTTGCCTACCCTTTGTAATGTTGATCTCACCTATCATCCCCACTACACGAACCTTGCATTATTTTCATGTTGGATAATTCCTTCCTTCCCAAACAATGATTTCCACTTCATTTTCTTAATGTGAATAGTCATATGGTGTAGCACTTAGAAGCAAGTCACTTTGAAAAAGTTGATCCAAGTTCAACTCCCTTGATTGACAAGGACACCTAAGAGATATTTTCTATATATAATCAATTATAGCCAAATCACCATGCCACTTGTCATACACAAATTCACTAGATTTGCCTAATTAGCAAACTTTTTAAAAATATTACATATCGTTTTACAAATATTTTGCTCATATGAGCATCAACATGTGACCAATACAAGCTCTTTACAAGCAAACACACTAGAAATTACCTATGGAAGACCAAGCGTTGCTACTTAGAAATCCACTTTATTGTAGAAACCACATCCACATTAGAAACCAACTATGGAAGACCAAGAGTCACAACTTAGAATTCCACATTAGATGTCCCCATGGAGATTTGAACTTGGGTTTCCACAATGAAAACTCAATATTTTAACCAATTAAGCTCAACCCCTTGGACCTAATTAGCAAACTTGTCAATAGTCGCCACATTAATAGTAAACCCATTGCTATTTGCCACATTAGAAACATTTTTCATGTCAACAATTGTCACCATGTTAGTAGTGAATCAAACTTTATTGAGTGATACTTAGGTGACATTGTTCCTCTACGAGATAGTTTTGATCAAATCTACTTGTTTTGGACTAAAATTTATAGAGGCATATAAAAGCGTTTTAAGCTCTTTTTATTCACTCATTTTTTCATCCACCTTGCATTGTTGTGGTTTTTTATCAACTAATTTGCATCAAGGTCAATAAAGACTAAAGAATTCAACCTTTTAGTCTAGAGAAGGTCCACATGAAACTGTGCATCATGGAGGATTTAATTATAAACCTATCTCAAACCATATACAATATGAATGTATGAATCTCCAAAGATAATCTACTTCTAGAGGACACAACATAATTGAAGATAAAGGGAAGACAATGTAGACAGAAGAAACATATAACATTGCACTCATTGTGGATGATAGAATCAAGTACCATCGCATTAAAGATAGTGATCCAACAAAAGTTTTAAGGATTTTTTTGGGACCAACAATACCTATCAAGTTAACTGCCTGCAGGTAGAAATTTTAACCCTTAGTATTTCTAATTCTGACTATTTTTTCTCACAATTCATTAGGCTCCGTGTAGAAATCAAGTTAGCTAGGATATTGAAAAGAAGAATCTAGAGTAACTTTCATTTGATTATGGAAGTTTTGTATAAATTTTTTGTATGTGCCACCTCTACTCGACAAGCCCTAACATCCATCCTTTGAGCAAGTGTGTTGGACTCTAATACAATTTTAGGCCTCTTCAATTTTTCTTGGGAAATTATTTGAGATGCTAATCGAGTTCATGTAGGTTATCCATCTAAAGGATTAGGAGGTAGGATTCAATTCTTTAGAAGAGATAATTCTAGGAGCAAGAACAACTATGGAAACTATGGGAAGCCCAATTATGGTGAGAGAGTATCAAACACAAATTCAAGTTTTTGAGGAGCACGCTAGGAGGCTAATGGAGCCAAGTTTTTGGTCAAAACTCATACTATCTTGCATGCACCTCTACTCTTTTGATGACATCAACTAAATAGCTATCCAATTCATGAATAACTTGTCACATGATTAGATATATGAGGATGGTCTCCAACTATTCCACTTAACATCAAGGATAACCAATCACAATCATAGATGATTATGCTCTCACCATATTTAGAAGCATTAATGTCTTATGTAGTGCCAACGTCTTCTCATGATTGTGGTCTGGCTTTGTGCGAAAGATCCCACTATATCTTGTTGAGTCCACTTCTAATTTTGACCCTTTGTGAGACTCTTTAGACCTTCTCTTGATGTTAGAGACTCATTTGTAGTGTAAGCCATGGGTTTTTGGAAAATTTAGTGTCATCGTGGGTGTTGCAACTGATTTTGTAAAATTCCATTGACCACACCATGTCATACCATGTATGACTATTGGAGATGACAATTTGCTTTCCAACAACCAAAACAAATAGTTTGGACCTATTGTTGCCTATATTAGCACACACAATCATCCTCTTTCCATACCATTCCACTACCTTACCTAAATATTGCTAAAATTTCTACTCATGACTACATTCAAATCCATTTTTACTTTCATTTGTTCACAAAATCTCCATTAGATTTTCAATTGATTGTATTAAAATCCCTACAAGTGATCATTTTATTATCCCATAGGGCCTTTTGTGACATGTATAGGAAAGGGATACAAGTATTCTTAGATTACAAATCTTTCTTCCTTTAATACCATCTCAACATAGGAGTGCTTGCATTGAGGTAGGTAATCTTTACACATTCTTCTCTTAGAGATAGGCATAAGGGCTTCTTGTTATATAGGGAGAAACTTTGTTTCTTTTAAGATTAGCCTAGTTATTTTTATGTTCATTTCTCTAAATGAAAAATTACAAGTTATGTTATATAATATATTGTATATTAGATGTTGGTTCCCTCTTTTTTGCTTAGATTTTAGTTCACGTAGTTTTAGGTTTGTTTGCATTGTTCTTGTAAGATAGATTAGATTAACCTAATCTCAATTGCTAGTGATGCAATCCAGTAAACCAACCTAGTCGCTAGTGGTTATTGTGAACCCTTTTTGTGCTTGTATGATTGTCATTTACTTAGGTAGATAAACCTCTATTTCTAATCAATAACACACTATTTGAAATTTTCCATCTATAGCATCAATGAAAATGTAGCTTCAAATAAGTTCTACATGTACCAAATACAAGTCTCAACCTAGTATTCATTTATCGCATCATTCACATCAATAAGAAGGTTGAGTTGTGCCTAAACATGCAAGGCATAAAATACATGGACAACAACTAAGAGACTATTGCTTTAACATAATAATATAAGACAAATTAGGTGTACAATCTTGACAATTCAAAAACATCATGCAACACATCCACGTTTGTGGATACAATGGTGAAGGTAGACAATATGACCTTCCTCTATCTTCACATATTTTTTCACAACTACTATGGATCAATATCTCATATGAGCACCCACAATATGGTTGGAGGACTTGCTTCCATTCATCCTCTAGGGAAATATTGCAAAGGCTACCTCCTAGGAAAGAAACATTGATAAGATTTTCTAAAAAATAAATATCATAAAGCCTCTCAACCTCTAGAGCTCATATGTGAAGCATATGCATTTCCATATGAAATCCCTTTCCTTCAAGAGCTAAATACTTCCCCACGTGTTTAATGATGATTGGTCTAGATTCTTGTAGATCTATTGCATAAAAAACATGTATGAAGTTTGTTCCAAATTCATAGGACCTTCAAATCTCTTGTGGAGAACCATCTTGAAAGGAAGATTACATGTCTGCAATTAGACTAGGGTGGTGACTATGTCATTAAAGACTATCAATTTCTTATCAATCACAACATCACATGTTAGTGCATAGATTTCTACAATCCACAACAAAATAGAGTTGTTGAAAGGAAAAATCATGCCATTATGGATATGACCATGTACATGCTCCATTCTAAGCACATGGATCTCAAGTTTTAGCGGGAATCCATGGTTTATGCCACCCACATCATCAATCAAAAATCTACTCAAGCTCTTAGAGGGTGTACTTTGGATGAAATATTGATAGAGGAAAACTAGCTAGTTTCCATCTCAAAGTCTTTGGATTTGAATCACATGCCTACAATCTTGATTTAACTCATCAAAGCTAGAACTTAAGAGCCACAAGAGTGTTCTAGTCAAAGACAACAAGGATTATGAGGCCTATAATCTATATTATCTTTTAGCTAAGGATCTTATCATTCAAAGAGATGTTATCTTCCATAAAGATATCTCTCATGCATCCATTGTACCAGCTACATATTTTTTACTCTTGTGGATTCCGTCACATTCATCTCTACTATAGTTGTTTCCCATAAAGAGGGTATTCATTTTTCACATCTAGAACTTGTTTGCTTTAGTAAGGTTTATTGTCTAGCTAGACAAGACTATAGCCCCATATTGCAATACAAGATCAAGTAATTGATAAGATTCCATCTATTGCTACTATATAGATACCTAAATGGCATGCCACTACATTGAAAGAAGCTACTCTTAAGTTCTAGGAACTTGGAGAGATTTATGGTGGGATTCAATCATATATGTATTGATCTCTTACCATTCAGCACATTGATCCTACTATCTATAATCAAACCTTGGGCCATGCTCACTTTAAACATGTAATGCAAGTAAGTATGATGCTCTCAATGGGAATTCCATTTGGGAATTTGTTCCTCATCTCAAACATGTGAAATTTGTAGGGTGAAAGTGGGTCTTCAAAACATAATGTGATCCACATAGATTTTTGACAAGCACAAGGTATGCCTTGTTACTTGTGGGTATTCACATAAGGAAGTAGTTGACTACAATGAACCTTTTGATTAGGTTGCCCAAATTGAGACTAGTTGCACAATCCTCTCCATGGTTACCTCTTTGAATCTGTTTTATAGTTAGCTCCATGTTCCTAAATTTTGATCAAACAAGAGTGCTCACCTCCAAGCACCATGGCTCTAGCCAATCCTTAAGTTAAGAGGAGAAACCAAGTGCCATAGGGGTAGGGATAAACATTCATAATCAAAATTTGACAAGGAGGGACAAGGAAACAAGTAACTCTATATTAAACCATTCAAGCTCATTCCTCAACCATACACTTTCATTCAAAGACACTACTCAAGGCACAACCCTTAACATTGAGAAATAATCACAATCTAACCATTTTGTAGCAAAAATATACAACATATCATGATTCATATCATAAAAACAAACACCAATTTTCTTTCCAAGGAACATATAAGGATCTTGGAAGCCTACCTTGCTCTCAAGATTCCAATGGTTGAAGAATATTTCTTCTTTCTCTCCCAAATTTCTCCAAGTTACAAGCCCAAGCTCCCTCTCCATCAAGCCCAAGTGAAAGAAGGAAAGAAAAAATTATAAAAAATAAAGCAAGAAGAACCCCTAACAAAGCTAAAAATAAGGCATGTATAGGAGTGACATGTCACTCTACTCTAACCAATGGAGTGGAGCCACATGGCACACTCACTCCCTAAGATTTCCCAAAACCAAACACACACATGTGAGCCATTACTATCTCTTATAATCCATGTAATTAAACATTAAGTAACCCTATACTCACCCATTTGAGTACACTTCCTCTCATAAAGAGAGAAGTGATAGTTCCTATCAAGAGTCACAAATGGCAAGAGGAGGAATGATGAGGAGGCTAGGACACACCTATCCTTCCTCTTTCTTGCAAGGATCAACCTCCCTCTTCGCAAGGTCAAGAAGGTGCCTTACAAATCTCCTCTTGACTTTTATAATATTCTACACACTCCTCATCCCTAGGTACCCCACCTATGGAATCTAAAAAACATAGGAAACCTCAAAATTGGACTTTTACCACATTTAAAATTTGCATATATAGTCTCATTTAAATTTTACACTCAAGGGGTCTCAAGAGTCTCCGAAAACACCTTAAAACACATTAAACATGTCCAAATATAAATACTAACATCCAACATTCCTAAGGTCACAAGATCAAGAATAATTATACATGTTTATTGGTTAACATTAGTTTCAACAAGGCATGGGGTCTCTTTCAACTCATGTTGAGGAGATGAATGACTTGATGCTTGGAGTCCCTCTTGTCTCCTATTTGACCAATGTGTACCTTACACAATTGATTTGACATAATACATCTACAATATAATAATCGTCGAAACATAATATTGAATCAAACAAACAACATGATGCCACATGTATACAATTCTATTTCAATCATTGTGATCAAATTTCAAATCAATCATTAGGTTTATAGTATAATAATTATAAATAGATAATCAACATTAGATAATGCCCTTATACACTCAAAATACTATATTGTCTAAAAACATCATAGTCTAGACACAATTTGTAACCCCAAACATATATTCATCGTAATTTAGCAATAACATACCAATCCCTCATAATAATTTTAGAACAATAGTAAATGCATGAACACATATTCATCTAAACTAAAAACTAGGGTATTTGACATCACATAATATTAATCAACTACATACGTAGAGGAAACAATGTACAATTCAACTTACTCAAAGAGACATGCATTTGGTCTAATTATGATTGAAATATCAATCCAATTGAAAGTTAATCTATAACAACCATGTAGATTTACAATAATAAAAATATTGGTAACAATAATTAGTACGATTACCAAAAGTAAGCATCCCCTAAGTTTCATATTGATTTCACATGCATTACAAACTAAAACCAACAAGTACCACAAGAACACAAAAAATCAATGAAATGTTATCTATTCTACTACAAGAAGAATTAACACATTTCATCTAATTAAAGTAAACATTGGAAGACACATTATGAAACCCAATACATGCATACTAAGATACACTTACAAATAAAATCATCATAAACATGACTATAACAAGAAATCAGAATTGACATTATCCAAATTACACATAAGAGCTATAGAATGAATTTCTAATAATTATGATTAAGGAAACATATGAACTCTGGAATCAAGGAAGTAAGCATCCACATAGTGTATTTAAGAAAATTAATTATCACTATCAAAGTAATTAACTCCAAGGTTAATGATTGACACATTGTCTACGATATGACATTAACATGAGAATTGAATAGATAAATAGAATGTGACTAAGGTAGTAAATTGACCCCTATTTTTACCAATAATACTAACATTCCTCCTACCTCTTCACCTTTTCAACCTAGAAAACACATTTAATACGGGAAATAGTCCAATTACTCCAAAACAATCATTTATCTCTAGATATCTCCTGCATTGGCATTAGTTCCATTACATTTGAGCTAACATTTAATCATAATATTGATCCAATCTTACACATTAGATAGTTTTGTTCTCCCTACACCAATTGGACAATCATTAACCCTAATGCAACTTGTAAACATATATATGAACCTTAATAGAGGAAGCCCTAATTAGTTATGAACATTACACTCCCTAATCATTCTATATATGCAGTTCATGATCTACTAGATCTCTTTAGAAGGTAATATTAAATAGGTGCCCTAATAGGTGTGAATTTTTAAAATCATCTCACTATCAAGCATGATCACACTAAGCTCACTTCCATGTTCATTAAAAAATTAAAAAAAACCTTAGCATAAATACAAATCATAGTTTTAACAACTTATTCTTATTTTCCAAGTTATCAATACTCTACAAAGTTAAGATTGATCCAAAAAGATAGATGGGTAAATCATAATTCATTAAAATATGACATGGATCAAGTCCATAGACAAGACTGATTCCTTGATAACTATGGTCACCCATCTTATAAGACACCAACATGAAATCATGGTTAATGATCCATAAGGATTAGGAAAAATGTAAAAGAAAGAACTTTAAGATGAATTTAGGAAAAAATATAATAGTGATAGTCGGGGATGAACCCACACCTATAGGGAGGAATCAAACCTGCATCTACAAGATTGACCCTCGATTGTTCAAAATGATTTGAAACAAAAAGACATTTTTTTGCTTCAAGCTTCAGAAGGAACCTTCTAGGGTTTGAGAGTGATTCTCTAACACTACCAATAACTATAATTAGAGGTGTAAAGTATGTTTTGAAGAGGGAAAGCAAGGTATAATGTTTTAATGAATTAATGATCAAAGAAAGGAGAATTCAACCATTTCATAGTTGTAATTAGAGGCTTGACAATTGTGTATATGTAACCAAGTGGAGAAAGGGACAAGTTGTATCCATGAAAACTCATTATACTTCCCTAATTTATAATTCTATCATTGTATAGGTGCAATTGCCATTACCAAAGCTGGTTTTCCCCTTAGTGGGTGTTCTAGAATTATTTTTTATTTTTTAAGTTGAATAATTTAATTCTAGCATGTTATTTTTAAAATTTTCAACATTCACCCCTCTTTGAAAATGTCACTTGTTAATACAAGTAGAACAATAGAACAATAGATAAAAAATATAAAATTCAACTTTTATTTAAGAGTTTATGGATCATATTGGTATTAAAATGGTTTTGATCTTTATGGGAAATGTAGAAGTAAATTTTTGTATTATAGTTACTAGGTAAAAAAGATAATGAATTGAAACATTAGTTTTCCATAGTCCATTATTCTTTTATTATCAGGTTTTTGGATTCAGCTATGTCTATTTTTTATTTTATTGATGTTTCAGATCACAAAGTGTGATCCGAAACGTCGATAAAACAAAAAATAGACATAGTTGACTCTGTGATCTGAAACGTCGATAAAACAAAAAATAGACACAGTTGAATCCATAAACTTGATAATAAAAGATAAAGAGTTGTTACTTTGCAATCCAAATATATCTACTCAAATATGGAATAAATAAGTGAAAATGAAGAACCTCAAAAATATAAACAAAAGAGTGATATCCCTTAAGAGCAACATGAAGATCATGTCAAAAAACTAAAATTGGATGAGGCAACAACAATAACATATGATCTGACAACAAGAATGCATAGGCCAAAATAAATCTTACATGAGATTAATAGTGAGAGAACTCACCAAGAAATTTGGCATTGGAGATGCTGGTGAAAACTTGGAGGACCAAGAAATATTCTTGGAAAGTGATAATGACATTCAAGATGATGGTAAATGTGTGTAGGATTACACCATGGAGTTCAAAAAACAAGCCATGTTAGTGGGCATGGACTTGGAGGATGAGGATATGCTTATTATGTACCTTAAAAGTCTTCACTATTACCACATTAGATGAAGAGTAATCATCACCAACTCACAATCCTTGGACAAAGCTTATGTCCAAGCATATTATGCAGAAAATGAAGAAATATACTCATAATGGAGGAAGTGGGGACACCTTCTCCTCACTCAAGGTCTCAATAAGATTTTGTGGGACCAAAAGGCTCTCTAAGAAGGGAGATGTGATCTATAAGGACTAGGAAAAATATAAACATGAACAATAAGATGAAGGGAACATATCAACAATAGTGATAGTTGGGGACAAACCCGCACCTACAAGGTTGAACCTGCATGGGGGATGAATCCACACCTACAAGATTGATTCCTAACCATGCAAATTGGAATCTGAATTGAAAAAAAGGTAACTTTTATACTCCAAGCTTCATGAGGAATGTTCTAGGGTCCTAAAGAGATGCTCCAACACTACTAGAAACTATAAATAAAGGTAGGAAGTGTATTTTTAAGGAGAGAGACAAGATAGAATGTTTTATTGATCAAAAGAAAGGAGAACTCAATTAGTTCATAGTTGTAATTGGAGGTTTGACAGATGTGTATACAACCAAGTGGAGCTAGGAGAAAATTGTGTTCACAAAAATCATTCTACTATTCCAATTTTAATAATATTACCATAGAAGTCTAGTACCCAATACCAAAGATAGTTTTTCCCCTTAGGGAGTTTTCCAAGGTAATATTTTTGAGTTTCTTGTGTTGAATATTTTAATTCTAGCATATTGTTTTTTGATTTTTAACGACATTTACCCCTCTTTAAAATTATGCAATGGAATCTATCATGAAGAGACAAAAATATCACCTGAAAAATCCTTATTATGTACAATAATATTTCTATAGAAAAAAAGATGAAAAAAGGTTGATAAGGAATTGCCAAAAGAACAATTGATTGAACCATGGAGAGTAAAGTGTTGAAGTGTATCATATGTAGTATGAAAACAATAGTAGCCAAAGATTAGACATCTATGTGGATGAAAAACAGAATTGTGTGATTCAAAGTCCTTGCCAAACCAATTATCCTCATTATATTAAGTTGGGGGACTCAACTACCAAAGGTGAAGATTTCCATAGTTCTCCCCTTGTGTGTCTCACAACTGAAGAATTCTTAGGAAGGTCTAAATTCAAGACAATGAAGTAGGACCCACATTATAAGAATCATGTGGTATATCAAACATTGAAACTATGAAAATAAAGGAATATGTGAAGGTGCAACAAAAAGGATGGTGCTTGATGCTTAGTTTGAGCAAAAAGAATGATATTCAAGAAAAAAAGAAAAATTGGAAATGATGCAGGGAGATGTGATAATAAGCATGCAAGAAAGCATCAAATACATTCAAATGGATTTTGAATTATGGAATAGAGAATGGAGAGCATGTTGCGACAAATTATTCTCTAGGCCTTCTTGTGATGAAATATTTGAGTTTTTCAAAAGGTATACAAGGCAACAACTTTGTCCACAAGAGATTCACGTCAGTTCAATCTATTATTTCACAAAGGTATCTACTTATCTAAAGCCATCAATGGACCATTTTCTTAAGGTTTTCAAATAGTGAAGGTAGGTTATCCCTTATCATGTACATATGTGACTTAGGACTGTGTTGTGTTTGGTCCCAATTTTGTTTTGTAGCAGTTTTTCGCTCAATCCTACTTTGGTGTGCCTCTAGAATCTTTCTCTTCCATTTCCATTTTTTGTCATGCATGTGTCAAAATGTCATGATTTAATAATAAGGTATTCTTCAAAACTTAAGATCCTAGGGTTCATTCTACGTGCTTCTATTATGTGTCCCTAGTTAGATATAGCTATTATACTCAAAATTTGACCATGCAAATTTAAAATTTTGAGTACAATAGCTATATCTAACTAGGGACACATAATAGAAGCACGTAGAATGAACCCAAATTTAAAATTTTGAGTACTCCAAGTTGAAATGCATTAGTCAAAATGGTCTTTTGAAGGTTACACAAGTGCTTTGAATCATTTGTAAAAGTTGTTTATCATGTAAATTTGACCCAGACAAAATTTTGAGCATTACAAAATAAAAATTTGAAATCATCAATTGGTTGTGGTCAAAGTTCATTTAGCTATTTTGGGTTAATCATTTCAAAACTTCCCTAAGAAAAGGTTCCAAATGGTCAGTAGGAGGGAAAGCAGGGCTCTTAAGCAATTTTGTAGTTTTTTGTAAAACTACACAGTAAGTTTAAAAGTTTGACATGTAATTATGTTGGAAAAGAAATGGGAATTCCAAACATCTTTGTATTTTTTCAAAACTATATCGAGACCTTGAAACCACCAAAAAACTTGCTTGGTGGAAAACTAGAGTTTTTAAGCACTCTTACACTTTGTGAAAAATGGCTTCAAACCTCTAAAAAGTAAAAACCCAATAGTATTCAAGGAGCAATAAAATGGAAGTCTCAAGTAGTTTTCCAATTTTTTTGTAAGATTGCTTGGAATGTTTGATAGCTTGATTGTGCGGATTTTAAGTTTGAGAGACCGATGGTGAGGATTTTAATTTCTCATGCACCTTGAAGACTCGATAGCAAAGTCATTGGTTGGAAAGCGAGGATTGTGAGCAAGTTTGCATTTTTTGTAAAATTACTCAACAATCTTGAAAGTCCTTCAACAAGGAATAAAGGAAGAAAATGGAGATGTGTAACTTTACAATTTTTATGCAACAACACTATAATCCCAAAACCCTTCAAAAGACACTTATGAGTCAGAGATCTAGACCTTTCATTCACACTTGCAACTTTTTCAAAACTATTCAAAAACTTTACCAAAGAAGATTTAGTCTGCATATGCATTTTAGAAGCCCACCATATTGTAGAAGCAAGTTTGGGATTGGAAACAAGTGAAGCTACTATCTACTATGAATATTATGGACTTCTTCAACTACATTTACCATGTCACTAGGAATCTACAAAAGAACCTCGCTAATGACAATACATAGAATGTATTTTTGAAACAATCATATGGAATGAATTTTTGATAGTGTATCTACAATTGCCTCAACAACACACTTTGGATGGCATTGGCATCTGGATTATTTAAGCAAGCTAGACTTTTGATTTTGGGGAAATAGTTTAGTGTGATTCTCATTGCTAGGCATTCAAGGCATTATGGTGGAACTAGGTATTTGAAATGAGAAGACAATTCATCAACTCCTTAGAAGGAATAACACTTCGAAAAGAAGTCAATATCAAAAGGGTTGGTTTCCATTCTATACAAGAAAGGCTTCCTATAGTTGTCATTATCAACAATGTAGATAGACTAGTCACTGAGCTAAAATTGTTGCCAACAAATCCTTATCACAAGCTAAAACACACTATAAAAGATATCAATCAAGTGACCATGCCAAGATGCAATATTCTCATTATTTTTTTCTTGAAATGAGAAGGGACATTAATTAGGAAAATCAAATTGGCAATTATCTTAAAATGAACAAATCAAATTTGGTCAAAGGTTCAGTGGTGTATGGGTCCAATTTGAGTGAAATTTTCATTAAATGGGCCAATGTAATTCATTTGTAAACTAATAATAATATTAAAATGTGTAAAGTCATTGTAATGTACCTAGGGGTATAGTATTATAGTGTATTAGGTAGCAATAAATAATGTATTAGGGTGCATATGCCTTGTAAGTTATTCCACTAGTTAATTAGAATGGTACTTATCCCACATGTGTACGTAAGTGGTAGTGGTAGGTAGTTGAGTAGTATACAATAAAGACAAGAGACTCATATGAGAGATGTGAAGAATATTGCATGTGTTTGGATCTCATATTAAGATATAGTGCATGGAGTGACTTCCTTCTAGTAAGAAGCATTCTATAGTGTTGCCCTACCTCAAGTGTTTGATCTATTTTCTAAATACATTACAGTATTTCTATTATTGAGTTGTGAGATCTCTCTTCTATTGTTGGGTATTTCTATTATTTTTATTGAGGTTCATAACATTTGGTATCAGATCTCTTTCTAGGGAAAAGTGGGAAGAATTTTTTTGTTGCTGATTTTTTTCATTTAGGACTGAATTTCTTGCAGAGGTTCATGTGCCTCACATAGATTTTCAAACAAAGGCGATTCTAAATTCATTGGAAAGAGGACTTCGAGAGCTTTTCAAAAAGTGGTCACATCAAATATTTGGATTGGCATTAAGGGAGATATGTCAATTTGAAGTTGACTCTGTGTTTCTAATTTTATAAAACAAATTGAGGCGTGACTTTTTGAAAAAAAAATCATATCTTGCAATCCAGGTGAGGAAATCACATTCTATTTTTTGGAGTGGACATAAATATTTAAATCTATTTTTCTACATTATTTTCTTCTCAAATTTGTGGTAGAAAATAATATTTCTTGATTTTTTTTTAAACCCTAGTTTTCATGGAGATTCTTGAGTTTGATGGAAGTGGCAATGCATTGGAATGGTGGCTCCAATCTAAAAGAGCTTATGGTTTAAAGAAATTTTGAGATGTATATATTTTTAAGACACTTAGAAGGTATAGCTTACCATTAGTTTTGGCCAACACATAAAGACATTTCTTCTTTGGATGAATTGGAACAAGCATTTTTAGATAGATGGGTACTAAAAGTATCGACAATTAATAAAAATGAGGATGAAGTTAAAAAACTAGATGAAGTAAAAATAAGGGGTCGGGACGAGAAAATGGAAGATAAACATGTTGGCAAGAGACATTGCTCTAGTATTGACTTATATGTTGTCATTGATGGAAACAAGGCTTCGAGAACCTATCTCCTTGACAGGAAGAGATATCTCTGGAAGAACATTTTAGAAAATGGTTAAGTATGGAAGATATTCTGAGTGGAAGATAGAAAGTTAGCTAGTATGCCTCTGCAAGTGAAGACTTGCAGATGCGGTTTAGGTTTGATGTCAGTTGGTGTTTGATAGTGTTATGCCTCAAAGATTAAGTCCTGATCCTCTCCGGAAGTCATCTTGAAGAAATGTCTAAGTCTAGGCAACCAAAGGTATAGCAGGAACAGTGAACAGGGTCTAGTGCAGTGGTCCGCATTCGTCTGTAGACAAGTATTTTGTTATGCGGTTTTGAGGTGTTGTAAACACTTATATGAAGTGTTTTATTCCACAATTAGGAGATTTGAAGTTCACCAGAAGGATAGCTACAAGCTGCTAAGTATCGACATAGTGTTTGATAGAGTTTGACAGAGACAAAGTCTGAGTTCTGATGGTCCGCATTTCTCTGCAAGATGATATGATGCCTTGTGGTTCTAAGGGTAGGAATTGGAATGTATAAAGAGTCCTTGATATGTTTTGGAAGGTGTTTTGAGATCCTCAGTAAAAGTTGTAAGTCAACAGATGAAGTTGTTAAGCATACTCTTAAGGAAGAGGCCGACAAATATATAAATCATTATGCGGAGAAGAGTTAATGTTTGGAGAATCTATGTAAGTAATTGAATTATTAGATCCGACCTATATGAACACGCTTGGGAGAAGATTTGGGTCCATGCGACACATAGTGCATTGGATTGACCGATAAGGTACATCTTTCTATGTACACATTTGACTTCTTGGATGCCGACCTGATTATGGATTAAATCATGAGGCAGATATATATAAGAGCAATGATCTTCAGTTGTGTGTGTGTTGTGAAAATATATCCGTGTGATGCGAGGATGCGAATAGAGGAGCGGAGTTAGAGGATCAGAAGCGATGAAGACTTGGGATTCAGAATACAGTTGTTGAATGAATGCAACCTAGCATAGTGGCAGATGCTTGAGCAGTACTCAGTTCTCATCTGCAATCCAATTGGAAGCAAGTGTTTGTCTTCAAGGTAGTGAGCCTTCAATAGGGTTTAACAATCCTCATTGTAATCTTGTTAGGTTTAGGGTTGAGGCAGTGAGCCTGCTAAATCTAGTTGTACTTCATGGCAGTAAGCCATCATGTTCTAGGCCCGTGGAGTGACCAAGCCTGAATATCATTATTGTAAAGATTGCAATATACATTTGAGAGCTAATCCTCTCCATGGTTTTTCCCTCTTTGCGTTTTCCACGTAAAATCTTGGTGATATGTGTCATGCTTTTGTGAATGTTGTTCAGTTGTATATTTTGTTTCTATTGGATTATTCTTTTGAAATGGTTAGAAGTAAAAGTGTAAGAAAAGATTTATAGAACATTGATTCACCCCCCCTCTCAGTGTTCTTGACAATCTACAATTGGTATCAGAGCAAGGTTCCTTGAAAGAAGTTTAACAGTTTGAGGAAGATTTGGGATAGTATGATCATGGAAGCAAGAAGGTATGGAAATTATGAAAGATACAACCAACTAGAAGCAGCTCTTATGGATCTTGAAAATTCTGAAGTAGAGGTTAGGGATCTGAGAGATAACTTGTAACAAGTCAATGAATGCATCTTAAAGCTAAAAGAGCAAGTCAAGAAATCAAACACAAATACATAGAAGTCAGTGATCAATTGTTATCAACAAAGGAAGCCTTGAATGATTTGGAAGCAGAAGTTGTAGAAAGATCAAGAGCAGAGGATGATCTAAATTCAATTGTGAAAAACAAATCAGAAGATTGTGCAAAACTGGAAAAAGAAATGGCAAGTCTAAAAATGGACCTAGACAAGGCCAAAAGTTTTGAAGAAAAATTCAAGAGAAGTACCACAAAAGCTTGATGAAATGATTGGCACCAGAAGAGTGCAGATGACAAGAAAGATTTGGGATATGAAAAAGGGGCAAGTTCAAAATCTGGTCAAGCAAACACTGAAGTACATCAAAACAAGGGAAATCAGTTCAAAAATCAGAAAAGAAGACCTAGAAGACCTCCAGTCAGACAACCAAATGCACAAAGGTACCCATCTTTTCATGGTTATTGTAATTCATGTAATAAGTTTGGTCATAAGGCTACTTAGTGTAGGAGCAAAATAAATCAAAAGATTACATTATTTTCTGGTCAGTGTTTCAATTGCAAGAAAATTGGTCATAGAGCAAATGAATGTAGAAATCAAATCAGGAGAAGTCTCAACAATGGAAGAAATGAACAATCATTCAAAGGTAAATGCTTCACCTGCAATAGAACTAGTTATAAAGTTGTTGTATGCAGAAGTAAAGTGAGTCAAAATTCTATTAGGTGCAATGCATGCTATAAATTGGGACACAGATCAAATGATTGTAGAAGCTTAGTAAGAACTAACTTTCAAAATACAAGGAACAGTCAATCATTCAATGGAAAGTATTTTGCATGTAATAGATTTGGACATATGGCTAATCAATGCAGATTAAATTCAATCAATGAAAGGAATCAAGGTCAAAAGAATGTGGTATGCTTCAATTGCAACAAATTTGGACATGTTGCAAGGTTTTGTAGAAGTAGGAATGAGAAGAGGCAGAGAAATGACAAGGGAAAAGAGAAAGTTGATCCGGTTGAAACCAAGAAAGAAATGAACAAGGTATGGATCAAGAAAGAAGTAATTGAAGTTAGGGATCAATTGGCACCAATATTCGGTGCAGATACTTCCTCCAGGAAGTAAATTAAGAACTCTGGCTCAGGGGGAGCAGTGTAGAAAATCCAAATCCCCTAGCTAGAAAGTGGGTGCCAGAACCTGACATGAAGATGTATGATGTGACAACTCTTATAAGAAAAACTGGAAGAAAAAGGGTTAATGCAGTATATTGCGGAGCAATCCTAATCGACTGTGTTCTGCAGTAAAGGGTTTTAACAGCTTTTTGGAAAAGAGCATTTAATGACATGTAGGTCACGTCGTGTGGAGGATAAAAGGGAACTTATTTAATCTCAAATCACTTTAAACTATCAAGTACTTAGAGAGATTAGAATAGACTTTGAGCTACAACAACCAAGATTTGAAGGGCTTGTAGAATTTCATAAAAAGGAAACCCTAATTCGGCAGTACAAGGTAATCTCGTGAATCTGTTAAAATTTATGAAATGGCATCACCGCAAGTTGTTGATATTACTGAGCCAGTTTGACCAAAGTTCAAAAAACACCCATTCACATCAACCGAGGTCGATTAGTTGGGTGCATTCTCAAATGTTCCCCACAGAGTCATGCATGTAGAAGATGTTAGGGCATATATTCATGTTGCCCTAGAGGAATTTGGTGATAGTAGGTTTACTGATCTCTACACAAAACATTTGAGCAATGAGAATCTTGAACTAAAGAATGAATATTTAGCATTGAAAGAAAATAAATTTATTCAGTACTTGAATTTCCCAACATTTATGGAAGATGAATGGGTTCGGTATGTGTTAAGCAGGGTTCACGATGAGTTTATATGGCTTGAGAGACCTTTCAAGATTACAAAAAGATGCTATTAGGGCAGTCATTGGATTATGCTCTACTAGATTAGTACCTCTATTGAGAGCCATGAAGAATGATACAATAATTATGGCTACCGGAGCGAAGTTTGATAAGAGAGCCTTGACAATAAATGTTATTGAGGATCATGCCGTGAGATTTACCTCAATGGTATTGGGATACAAAGTTTATTTCACCAACCGGGAGAACTCTATTTCAGGCACGACCATTTACACAACCTATCAAATGATTAAGGAAAATGCTGATCATGACATCTGTGAGTTACTCCGATAACAAGTGATGGAAAATCTGAAGAAGACAAAAGAAGGTAAATACCCTTTTAAATTTGGCACATTGATCATGTGTCTATTTTTCTATTTTATGCAAGAGTTGCCTGGTATGAAGAACCTGTTTTGGACTAATGATAAACCTGTCACAGTTCAAATTAGAAATTTTTTGAGTAGCATAGGCACCATTGATGCATAGAGTGTAGCCCTATGGGGCTATTTCAAGAATTTCCAAAGATCAATGCAAGCCAGAGAAAGAATACCCAAAATAGTTGTCAAAAAATACAAGGATACAATCTGCTTCATTATGACAAAAGATCAGTGTTTGATGGAAGTTGTTGAGCCCAGAACAGTCTGGGTTATGCCTATGGGATATGAGGTAGATGGAGCTGTATTGGAAAACTATGTTGAATATATGCTGAGCAAACCCAGATCTCCCAAGGAAGAAAGATTTTGGACTTATGATGAATTACATGCCAAAATTCATGTTGAAGTAAGAAAACATGAAATCTCTAGGAAAATGAGGAAAGTCATAGAAGAAATCACCATAAAAGTTTGCTTTACAAAAGAAGAAGTGGCAAAGGCAAGGGAAAAGGCACAAGCCATCAAGGAAGTAGAAGAAAAGAGAAAAGGTGAATCATCTAGGGCTCCGAAAGAACACAAAGATAAGTTAGAAAATCCAGAGAAGGCAAAAAGAAAAACTAGAGCCTTCACTTCTATTGAAGCCTCATCCACTCCCTTTGGTTCCACACCATCTGTAAATGTGGAAACTCCTGCCACCAGCTCCAAAAGAATGAAGACTAAATCCAAGAGAATGCATGCAAGCATAACTGTTAATGAAGAAGAGACAGAATCAGATAAGGAGGTAAAGAAAATGAAAGTTGATGCTACTAAAGCATCCAAAAGTAGCAAGGAGAAGTCAACAGGAAGGAAGACACCCAGCAAAAGAAAGGAAGAAGATGAGTCTCATGCAACACTAAAGATTGAAGATGTATTAAAGTCTGTCACTATTGATGGTAACTTGAAACCTGTGGCTGAGTTTTATGATGATTATAATGATGCTGACAAGAGGATTTTGGAAGAAGCTATTGTAAAGTATCTGAACATATACAATAGAGCCCTCATTGAGATCATTGGTGATCTCCCAGATACCTTGGGCAGTATTCTATCAGTCAGGAAGGAAATTGCTATCGCTAAAGATGTTGAGCTCAGAGAACACACGTTGATAACATTATGTCCGGATATCACTCCAGAAGAGAAAAGAAAAATCTCCAAGGCACTTAACAATAAGTTTAGGTCATAGAAAAGAGTGAATGCATTGATGATAGGAGAAGTTGACAAGGTGTAATGTCCCCTTGTCACAAGTCAAAATTTCACAACCTTGTTCACAAATTTCAACTTGCAAAAAGAGAACATTAGTACACTAAACCCTCTTTGATTTCCACTTATTGCAATAGATGTAAGAAATATTCAAATCACATAATAACATTGCCCTTATAATCTTTATGATCAACATCAAATGTATATTTTCACATCTTCTTATCAATAAACTTATGATCATTATGAATATCAAATCATTATCATTATATATTTCACATGTTCCCTCATTAACCTTAAGTTCACTATCAATTTATATTTCACATTCTCTATCATTAATCATTAATTTCATATGAGAGGAGTGATAGGATGTCTTTTGCCAATTACCATTTTGGGTTCGCTATCTCTATCCTTCGACTCGAGGCGTACCTTTTGTACCCGTTGAGTCAAGGCCTCTATGAGAATCCTTGGTACGAGGGATGCCTTTTGCACCAGTTGTAGCCAAGGCCACTATATAATAATCCTTTGCATGATGGGTATCTTTTGTACTAGCTTGTGACAAAGGCCACTATGATAATCCTTTGGCATGAGGGGTACCTTTTGTACCACTGTGACAAAGGCCACTATCCACTTGCCTCGAAGAGTACCTTTCGTACCAGCTGAGACAAGGGCCTCTAAATACCCATGGTTGGCCATTAATCATCTCATACTCATCCTTCTCATATGAAGTTAATGCTTAATATGTTTCACCAATGATATGTTTTATCCCATGTAATGTCTAACATTTCCACTATGTGAGTTCCACTACTTAATGCTTATCAAAACAATGGACAATTGCAGTAGTGATACATAAATATAAATAACAGACTCAAATATAAATGACATACCTTGAGGCTCCTGTGGAAGTCGTGAATATAATGTTTGCCTGCAATACAATGATAAACTTGATGCTATAATGAGATCAGAATTAATTCGATTTCCAAGTGTGAAGAGATGGGCAAATGGATGGCCTCAATCAGCTGCAATGTAATTATTGTTTGACTGGAATTATATATGTATCTCCTCTACTGTATGATTCGAATGAGAACATATATATATTCGGTTGTAATTAATGACTGAGAATAGAATGATTGAATAGCAATGATATATGGTGATGGTTATCGCTGCAATTCTCTTGATATTTGATTCCTTGTAAATCGATACTCTTTATTAATGATGTTTTTGCTCCTTGTAAATTGATACTCTTTATTAATGATGTTTTTGCTCTCTGGTATGATGCTTTTCCCATCCATTTGCTCCTCCCTTTATACTTGAAATATTTGAATGGACATGATACTTCTGAATGAGTGCCACCTTTTTGTTAGTCAATCATTTGTTAAGCTTAATTGTGTACAACCGATCCTTCTTCTTCATCGCTGAATTGTATTATTTATTGATAATCATTTATATTGTGTAGTTACTTGGGAGACGCCCATATTGGCTTTGTTGATGCTGATAGTTAGTATAAAATGCCAAGTACTTATCGAATCTTTCTTCTTATCCTTATGATGCTTGCATAATGGAGTTTATGATGTCTTTATCACTTGTAAGGAAATCGGATTATGACACAAGGTTGTCAAGGAAACATAGGAAATTATTTTGGACATACTAAAGAAACATAATATTTCCACCATCTATGATAGTAAGGAAACAAAAGATGAAGACTCATCTCTACCAGAGACAAGCCTTGATCAAGGACCAGAATAGAGTGATCAAGCCCCTGACACAAACACATTGAGTGTAGGCAGAACTGAAACGAATATGTCCCTTGAGCAACAAGCTGAGGATGTAGAAGATAGGGAACAGTTGAGGAGCCCTACACTAGAACAAAACTCAGAACAATAGGAAGTTATGGACATAGACCCTCCGGATCAAAGTCAAGGAGAAATATCAAAGAGGGCAAGAGACATTGCGGATGTCTCTGACAGGCAACAAATTATAGAAGAGTTTGAACTCCCTCAAGGTCCAATCAACTTGGACTCATTGTCACCTTTCCAAAAGTTCAAGCTAGTATCTGTGGTTCAGGCCAAGGCACAGGAAGAGTTGTTACAATCACATGGTCAAGATAACAAACTGATCAATGAAGCATCCACTATCTTGGAAAAGCTACTACCATCATTTCAAAGGGATATCTCATTATCCCCTACTGACCATCTCAAGAAGCTATTAAATTCTGTAAGTGTACATTTTGAATCTTTTAAAAAATCTGCGGAAGTAAAAGTGAGGAAATAAATTGATGATAGAAGACTGGTTAAGTTGAAGAGCATGATAGATCGAGACAAAGTTTTATTAGATAATGGAATTAAGAACATACAAAGTGTCATTGAAGAAGCTAGAAAAATATACAAATTTTGCTTATCTTGGCCAAAGACCACAAAGGAACTAGAAGATAAAATCAAAGACTTGGAACTCAAACTGATGAATATCTCTGAGACATATAATCTAGCAGCCGAGTCAATAAATGCCAAAGAAACACAAGTTGGAAATATCCATAATGATCTGAATACTCTGATGAAGAAAAAGGGAGAAATCAAAGATAGGTTGTGCCAGCTGAAAGGACTGATAAGTCTAAAAATTGATTCCATGACCAATTTGGCAGATGAGGCCTTGAAATCTCAAGCACTAATTGATACACCATCAGATCTCCAGAAGGCACAGAAGCTAGTATTTTTTATAAATGGCCACATCCACATTCTAGAAAGTGCAAGAAATAGATGGAATGGAGAGATAGCTCTAATAAAGACTATCTATAGTGACATTTTGCCTTCAAACACAAATTAAGATGAAGATTGTGCTTGTAAATATGCGACAGAGTATATAAAATTTTGAAATTCAGACAAATTTTTGGTTCCAGATCACACCCTTTGCCATTGATGTCAAAGGGGGAGAAGAAGTTGAGTGAAAAATGGATAATCACCTCAGGGGGAGCATGAAAATAAAGTGTGTACAGTAAGGGGGAGCAGTCAAGCATTTTTCACTAAGTGTTGCCATCAATGCCAAAGGGGGAGATTGTTGGCAAGAGACATTGCTCTAGTATTGACTTATATGTTGTCATTGATGGAAACAAGGTTCAAAGAACCTATCTCCATGATAGGAAGAGATATCTCTGGAAGAACATGTTGGATTCCAGGTTCGGGTGATAGAAAATGGCTAAGTATGGAAGGTATTCTGAGTGGAAGACAGAAAGTCAGCTAGTATGCCTCTGCAATTGAAGACTTGCAGATGCAGTTCAGGTTTGATGTCAGTTGGTGTTTGATAGTGTTATGCCTCAGAGATTAAGTCCTGATCCTCTCCGGAAGTCATCCTGAAGAAATGTCTAAGTCTGGGCAAGCAAAGGTATAGTAGGAATAGTAAACAGGGTCTAGTGCAGTGGTCTGCATTCCTCCATAGACAAGTATTTCGTTATGTGGTTGTGAGGTGTTGTAAACACTTATATGAAGTGTCTTATTCTATAGTTAGGAGATCTGAAGATCACCAGAAGGATAGCTACAAGCTGCTAAGTATCGACATAATGTTTGACAGAGTTTGATAGAGATAGAGTCTAAGTTCTGATGGTCTACATTTCTCCACAAGATGATATGATGCTTTGCGGTTCTAAGGGTAGGATTGGGAATGTACAAAGAGTCCTTGATATGTTTTGGAAGGTGTTTTGAGATCTTTAGTAAAAGTTGTAAGTCAGCAGATGACGTTGTTAAGCATACTCTTAAGGAAGAGGCCGACAAGTATATAAATCATTGTGCAGAGAGGAGTTAATGTTTGGAGGATCTATGTAAGTAATTGAATGATTAGATCCGACCTATATGAACATGCTTGGGAGAAGATTTGGGTCCACGTGACACATAGTGCATTCGATTGAGCGACAAGGTACATCTTTCTATGTACACGTTTGACTTCTTGGATGCCGACTTGATTATGGATTAAATCATGAGGCAGATATATATAAGAGTGATGATCTTTGGTTGTGTGTGTGTGTTGTGAAAATATATGCGTGTGATGTGAGGATGCGAATAGAGGAGCAGAGTTAGAAGATTAGCAATGATGAAGACTTGGGATTCAGAATACAATTGTTGAATGACTGTACCCTGGCATAGTGGCAGATGCTTGAGCAGTACTCAGTTCTCATGTGCAATCCAATTGGAAGCAAGTGTTCATCTTTAAGGCATTGAGCCTTCAATAGGGTTTAACAGCCCTCATTGTAATCTTGCTAGGTTTAGGGTTGAGGTAGTGAGCCTACTAAATCTAGTTGTACTTCATGGTAGTAAGCCAGCATGTTCTAGGCCTGTGGAGTGACCAAGCCTGAATATCATTTTTGTAAAGATTGTAATATATATTTGAGAGCTAATCTTCTCCGTGGTTTTTCCATCGTTGGGTTTTCCACGTAAAATCTTGGTGTTATGTGTTATGCTTTTGTGGATGTTGTTCAGTTGTATATTTTGTTTCTATTGGATTATTCTTTTGAAATGGTTAAAAGTAAAAGTGCAAGAAAAGATTTATAGAACACTGATTCACCCCCTCTCTCTCAGTGTTCCCGACAATCAACAAAACATACATGCATTTTTCTAAAAAAGGAAGATTCTATCTTTCGATTTCATGGATGTGTTCAAAAGGCAAGGGTTATTGTTTTTGTAAACCCTAGTAGTAGGTATAACTTTATTAGCATGGGCTTCATGAAGCAACCACATGTACAAGCAAAGAAAATCGAGGATAGTCAAATAGAGGGTAAGGATATTTAAATTTTCTGGAGATTTGAAGCTCTCTACGGATAAATATATTTTTCATTCAAATTTTTATGATTTGAATATGGATGGATTAGATATTTTTTTGGATATCCTTGGTTAAAATCTCTATGAACAATCAATATGAATGTGCAAAAGAAATTTATGAAGCTTTGGTATAGAAAGAAAAAAGTTACATTGTAGGATATTACACATATTGGAGACTAAATCAATGTTAAGGTAGAACGATCTCAAGCATCTAAAGAAGAAAAATAGGAAGAAGAGGAGGAAGCAATAAAAAAGTAAAAATAGGAAATAATTATTTCCCATCATGATCAAACATAACAAATGGCACAAAAGGGTGAACAATTACAGAAGGTTCTTGAGATAGCAAGGGGTTCAACATACATGCATCCACCTCATTGTAAGGGGTAAGAATGAGCAAGGCAACCATCATGGAGGCATGATTCCACATGGAATCAACGGCCAATCACTATGGCTCTACATGGAATGAGAGACAAAACCACATGAATCATTGGTATCATAGAAGCTTTGGGTATGCATGGTAGCATAAGAGGAATTCTCCTAGTGGTACATGAAATCAAAATGGGTATGGATTGAGGATGGAACCTAGGTACTATCAAGCACAACCTACTACCAAGATTGTATATGGATGATTGGATGAGCAAGCATGGAAACATATTTATCATGATTTGTAACAGTTTTGTTTTTTGGCTTCTTCTTGAATGTTTCAAGGGTGAAACATGTCTAAGTGGGATATAATGTAATGTACATAGGGGTGTAATATTATAGTGTATTAGGTAGTAATAATTAATGTATTAGGGTGCATATGCTTTGTAAGTCATCCCACTAGTTAATTCGAATAGAAGTATTTATCCCACATATATGGGTAAGTGCTAGTGGTAGGTGGATGAGTAGTATATAATAAAGGAAAGAGACTCATATGAAAGATGTGAAGATATTGTATGTGTTTTAATCTCATATTAAGATATAGTGTGGAGTGGCTTCCTTCCATTAAGGAGCATTGTATGGTGTTGCCCTACCTCCAGGTTTTGATCATTTTTTCTAAATACATTGGAGTATTTATATTATTGAGTTGTGAGATCTCTCTTCTATTTTTGGGTACTTCTATTATTTTCTATTGAGGTTCATAACAGTCATTATACAATGTCCACATCTTTTGTAAAATGCCTGTAATATGCAACACATGTACGGTGGGCAAACCCTAGCTAAGGCAAGTAAAGTCAAGTTGAGTCAAGAAAACTAGAGATATGTGAGCCCAAATCAATACATAGTGATTTTATAATGCTAATTTAAATTAATTCTCTTAGACTTAATTATTATTATTATAAAGTGTAAAAGTCACAATTGCCCATGATTATGTAAAAGTGCCCAAATAATAAAAATAAGAAAAGTGGGCAAACTCAAGTTAAGTGAAAGTGGAGTCTTTGGTTGAATTAGGTCAAAAGGTAGTTAGTCAACTACTTTGTGGGTGCAAATGGATACAAAGGGGATGAAAAAAGATTGTAAGGGGTTCTTATTTTCTCTCAACCCCAAGATAGGGCATGTTGCAACTTTTGTACAATTTGTTGTTTTCCCAAAATGGTTGATGAAAAATGAGTCAATGTGTGAGACAAAGAGTATTGCTTTCATGAGTATTTATATTTTTCATTTATGAAACTTATCTGTTTCTCATAGATGAAGAATCCACCAATTTCTATATTTATTTGGTTATATGTAAAAATATTGAGTTTGCAGACTTTGTGTTGTGAATCCATGTGAATGGATTTTATGCCATATATATGTAATCAAATTTAAGAAAATACTTTGTGCTTCCAAAAAATTATTTTTCCCTCATTACATGTACTACTCTTTTCTCCACTCTAATACATGAGAGAAGGATTTTTCCATTCTTTCCTACATGTTATTGAGTAATCTAGATGGTTCTCTATGTTTATTCTATCCTGGGTTTCTCCTTTTCACTTTCTATTCTTTTTTCCATTTTGTTTCCTTTTTGTGCTTTTGGGTTAAAAATGTACTCAAAACCCCCAAAACTTTTTATCAGATGAGGGAGTTGTTCCTCTCAAATGTAGAAAAAAATCACTTGTCCCATGGTGACTTCTTCCACTGTTGTAAGGTTATGTTGTTGTATGTTGGGTGACTTAAGGAAATAATGCAAGAAACTGCAATAACCTATTTATTTACCAATAAGATCCAAGGATAAGAATAAAACAAAATGAATAATGCCCTTTTGCTCTCGCCCTATTGCCCTGTTAAAAGAAATGACTCCCTCAAATCATTACAATCTTCTCTCCTTAACAAAAACTTCCCACTATCCATCAAATAAGCTTTACGGGTACTAACCATAAATGGGACCAAGAATAAAGCTCCCTCCATGGTGGATGGGCTGCTAGGAGGGATTTGTCTTTAACAACAAACACTCCAAAATGCCAAAAACATTTACAACAATAATAAGTTCATCACTCATGTTTCCACATAGTATTACACATGAGTAAAGACTCATTTAATGCCATTAACATGACTGAGATAAGTCTTGATGAGCCAATATGCTCGCAATGGTTTTTCCCCACAAAATTTTCAAAACAAAATCATTTCCAACATTAACATGTGCTCGGTACTTTAGTTAGAACTTGAATAATTTCAAAGGTTTCTAATGTTGCAAATCTAAAGTGGAAATCAAGTCTTTAAACAATTATTCAACCATATAAACTAGCTTAGGAAAATGCTTAGGTTACATGGGTGGTTGAGCTACATGATAAAATAGACTAGGTATAATTTTTCCAAGACTCCCAAAGTGAAGTTCCAATGACAACCAATTACAATACCCTATGGCAAACGACTCAACACATTCATGTATGACACAATCCAACTAGACATTGACATGCCAACTACCAAATGTAGTAGTCAAGCTATAAGAAAAACCAAGCAATGGCTAAGAGTCAAAGATGAAAGATGACTACTAGTCACCATAATGATAATGATGCAACAATACTTTACCACAATTTGACACATAGACATATCTATGTTGCTCTTGTCCACCTTTCTTCTACATTGTTGCATGATAGTGACATCGTTCTCTCCCATGATACTTTCACTCCATTAGGATGTGACCTCACAAAATAAAGAGTTAGAAAAACACCTTAGTCCCGAAACCAATATAATAGTGATAATAAAAAATCAATTTACTATCAATAATATAAATGTTAAACATAAAAATTACTTACAGAATTTGATAATAACCAATTAGAAATCAATTGAAACAATAATTAATCAACAACTTATAATAATTTCCCATAATAAGTGATGATATTCATACATAAACAACTATACTATAATCTAGTGACAACTATCCAAAATTAGTAAGTTATTACAAAGCATAAATAGTAGATATTTAATAAGTCTTCTTAAGTGTACTACATACCCCTTCATTTTATGCCATTTTGCATGGATGTTGTAAATGCATGGTTTAACACTCAATTTGACCCTTTTGCTGCAACAACTAACCCTAATCTTGAACCATCACCCTGTTATGCTAAATCAATCACTGTACAACATGATTGGTCCAATTCTATAGTTTTCTACCTCCTTGGACCAAGTCACCCACATGGTTTTGTCGCTTGGGCATAACCATGTCCCCAGTCTAGTACTCTATTTCAAATTCAAAACATCCCACTTCTTAGACCATCGTTCTAAGAATATGGATGTTAATCATCAACTTGCATGCCAAATGTCTTGACTTGTATGTTTAGGATTTACAATATTTAAGGACATCATTGTATGTCATTTTAATCATCAAGGAAAACATTTTGCATATGCTTTTAGAACATCAATCATAGTCTCAATTTCGAATCAATCTTGGTTTACGTAGTCTTACTCGCATTAGCATTAACATCCTTTTTTTATGTTTTCAATCTTGTTATATCAACCATGGGGCTTGATTACTATTAATGAAGTTGACTACAACTATTTTCTCTCTATCTATAACAGGCCCCAAAAGGTGCTTTTCAACACCATTCATTTCTTAGATGTAGGTACAAGCACACGTGAAAGGTTTTTTTAGACTTTGAAGGCGAAATTTAGAAGTGGATAGAACTGCATGGGAGCAAAGTGTCCAAGACTAGACCATGAGCCCAACCTAGTCACAAGTGTCAAAACTTTTAGAATACCTCCACATCAGGGTCTTGATCATCGATCGAGTTCTAGTTTCTAATTTCTAGGTTTTTTGCTATAGCATCTGAACTGGTCAAAGAGGTCAATGCTAACAACACGTTGAATTCTAGATAAGCCTATTTCCTTCTCAACAACTTAACTATTTCTCTATCTCAATCACTCATATCTTTAAATTTACATTAATCAATCTCAACTCCTTTATTTTATAAGTTTAATTAAATAGGGTTAAATCCCATTAATTATAAGGTGCGACTTATTTCCTTACAACTTGTATGCCTTGAAAATATCTTGTTTCCATTCCTATCATTGTTCTTCAACAATTGTAATATTGAAGAGAAGATAAAGATAAAGAACAAAAGCTAATAGTAGGGCCCCATGCTCGCCTACTTAATATTTTTAAAGGTATTGTTCAAATTATTTAAGAGATTTTTGGAATAAATGATCCCTCATTTTTTTCAAATTATAATATTTTTGTAATTATCAAATTTCCAAGACAAAATTTAAATAAAAAACAAAGGGAAGACAAATAGTAAATTTATGATTAATAGTCCTACATAACTTAAATCCTTCTCTTCACTTACAATAAAACCTTCAAATTTTAAATTATAGTTGCTCTACTATTATTGGAAAAGATTCCAAACTATACGTTTTACAAATTAAAAAATTATATAAAAATAAACCCAACCATGCTGTAATAAACAAACATTAAAAAATTATGCATATATTAAATTGAAAAAATAAAATAAAATAAAATATATAATTCACCAATATAATTAGCAACCACCACAGTGACTTTAGATGTTGAATACGTGTTAGTTATTTGATTGGCTATGTCTATGGCCAACTTTTGTTTGGAAATGATATTTTTCATCCCAAAAAATTAAAAAAAACTTAAGCGGGCATGCAGACACTCATTCCCAAAATTCAGGACCAGAAAACAACAGGAAGAGTAGTCAACGTGCCGGCTCTTTTATCCTTGATTTTCTAGGAGCCGCTGCAGACCAATACATTACCCAGTAATCCAACGAAAGAAACCTCCCCACAACTTCATCTAATAGCAATGGAGGCTTCTTTGCTTGCTGTTCCTCCTCGAATGCTCGGCACCCAAGGATTCCAGGTAGTCTTAAAAATCTTACAGGTTCCGTAATCTTAATCTTCTCAAATCAGAGAAGTATTAGTTGCAAATAAACTTTTGCCAATAAAGTTGTGGGTGTATTGGCAAGTTTGTTTTTAATACTATTCAGATTCAATGGATTGGTAGAAACTCCAATCAATCTAATATGAATAATCTTGGTTTTCTTTAAATGGGCAAAAATATTTGTTCTTTATATTCCCAATTCAAGATGCAAGCAAATTAATAACAGTTAAGAGTCCAATGTACAACCAGCCATGGCCATGTTATAGTGCAAAGGTGGAGCTATTGCTATGGTTATGATTCTGGTCCAAGCCTAATGGAATTATTCCCTGTGTTTTCGATGTGACTTTTAAGTCAGAGTGTTTGGATGTGAGTTCCATATAGATTAAAGACTACAAGGTAAGACTGTCATGCTTTTGAAATTTTAAGTAGCCTTTATCTAGTAGCTCCACTTCTGCTGCCAACAATGTTGCAAGGTAGTACTAGCTCCACTTCTGCTCCCAACAATGTTGCAAGGTAGAGTTTTGATCCCTATATAAGATTAAATCATGGGCTGTGAGATTACATTACATTGGTATGTATAAATATCTAGGTAAATAGTACATGAGATTCTACTCATGTTTTGTGAATAACCAGATTGTGAATAACCAGATCTTAGAATAGTTTAGTTTAACAATAAGCCTATACTTACAATATGTTAAATTCAGAGACTAACAATAATCTATAGAATGTTTGATGTATCTAACACCCAACTCTACCCCTTTAATGACTAAATTGGATACAATCTAAATGATTGAGTAATTACATAAATAATGTGAGTTTAACAATAAGCCTATACTTACAATATGCTAAATTCAGATACTAACAATAACATATACAATGTTTGGTGTATCTAACACCCAACCCCACCCCTTTAATGACTAAATTGGATACAATCTAAATGATTGAGTAATTACATAAATAATGTGAGCTTGTGTAAAATAGGGGCTCCAAGATTCCGATTATGACATAATCAATGTGTAACCTTGACGCCAATGCAACAAATATTACCAAGTGTCCCCATGGTCGCCATTCCATCTCATTAGAGTACATGGGTAATTAGCCATTGCAACCACCAAGTTAAATAGGAAGTGGTGTTGAATACTAAGTTCACTTAGTTGTGATTTCCAAATGCAATATATGTTTATTTGTCTTGAATATTGGTTTTTTCACTTGTTTATTGAAGTAGCTAATATCAACAACAAACTATATATCATCATATTGAGGTAGCTAGTCTTGATATAATTAATTGAGTGTAATTATAGACTAAACAACAATATATATTGCATGATATATCCTATAAGGATATAGTTGTGTAAATCTTTTGAACGTCTAATGCTTGATGCTCTCCAATTGTCAAGTGTCTCAGAACATTTTACTCCACACTGAAACTACATGACCCTACTATGCACTCCGACTTTTGAAGTCTTTGAAACATCTCAGGACATTTACCGCACACCAAGAGTATGTATGCCCTTAAAACGTACTCCAAAAAATTTGAATTCCTGAGGGTACACCTTTAATGACCACTTTGCCCTGGATGAGACAATTTATCCCCAGTGGTTAGTGTTAGATATACTATACATTATTCAAGAGTTAAATAAATTTTTGTTAGAATCCTGAATCTAGCATATTGTTAGTAGTGGTTTGTTGTTAGTTTGTTTCACTAGGCTATTCTAGGATTTGGTTATTCACGTGATATATAGAATCTCATGTTGTACTATTTGCCTGGTTATTTATATAAGCTATTGTAATGTAATCTCACGGCCCATGTTCTCCTCTCCTCCCATCTCTTACATGGGCTCTCTGTTTAGTACATGACATAATTTTTTCAGAATTGAACTATTATGTATTACATGACTTTGGATTTTGGATTTATTATGTGTGTAGAGGTTACTCATTTGGGTTACCTCTGACTTTGTAGAATTAGTTTTAGTTGTAGATTTTCATTTCCATTGCTGGAGTATTTTAGTTTTAGTTGTAGATTTTTTATTGCAGTTTGCTGTACTCTTGAGTCCCCTTGAACTACTTTAGTTAATAGACATAATATGATTTCTTCCTTCTCTCTTTGTTTCTTCAACCTTGTATACAACAGAATTCATCAATGTCCTAGGTCAGATGACTGTCACATACCATATGTAACTCACAAGAAGACTTTTGCATGTCTATGCAGGTTAACACTTCTTTCCTTCGTCCATGTACAATTACTATTTGTGTTGACCATGTCAACCGAAGCTCTTGTTGAGTTTCTACTTCTGTCTTTCTATCTAGATGAATAATTATTTTGTTTTGGTTTGTGACATTGAAGGTCTCAGCACTAGGTCTAGGATGTTCAGGACTTTCAGGGGCATATGGTGACTATGCTTCAGAGGAAGATGCGACTTCTCTATTCCAACATGCTTTCAACAAGGGGGTCACGTTTTTTGACACTGCAGATATCTATGGCAAATCTACAAACGAAATATTAGTTGGGAAGGTGAACTTTCTTGTTTGATTTATGCATGTCAGATATCTATGCTCTTTTTCCATTATGCAAGAAATAGTTTAAACCAACTTAATGATTATTGGGTTACAGGCACTAAAATGTTTACCTAGAGAGAGAATTCAAATTGCAACAAAGTTTGGATTCCATTTTGATGGTGATGGAAAACCTGGAATAAAGGGAACTGCAGAGTACGTTAGACAGGCTTGTGAAGCTAGCCTCCAGCGTTTGGGCATGGATTACATTGACTTATACTACCCGCATCGTGTAGACACACAAGTTCCAATCGAGGAAACTGTAACTCCTATTTGTGCTTTCTTGACATTTGAATTAAAGCAGCATTCATTTGGTAGCTTTACTTTCAAATTTCATCTCTTAACTATTTTTTGTCTAGTTTAATTTTAGGAAAGTAATTTTACTTCGGCCCATGTCATCATTTATGCATCCATGCCTGCAGTGTAGATATCTTCTGGTCTGAAAGACCAGGGTCTAAATTTCCATGATAGCTCAGCTTGTTGAGGTTCCTTTTCCCTATTCTTATACCTGGATCACATGCAATATAAAACAAATCAATAAGAAAGAAGTGATAGATTGATTCGTTTTATAAGCTAGTCTTTTATTTTCCACGCATCATTGCTTCCCTTTTTAGTGCCTAATAAATTCTCAAATTGCAATCGATCAATAGGTAGGAGAAATGAAGAAACTTGTCCATGAAGGGAAAATAAAGTATATTGGACTCTGTGAGGCTAGTGTAGATACAATAAGAAGAGCTTATGCAGTGCACCCCATAACTGCAGTACAGTATGAATGGTCCTTATGGTCTCGGGAGATTGAAGGGGAAATAGTTACTACATGCAGGTACTACAATTGCTTTGTATACTCTATCTGAGAAAGTGTAAACTACATTCATTTACTCCATGTATATATACTCATTTTTATTTCTGTCAATTTTGTTAGCTGACTGAGAAAGGAATTCATTCTATATATAGCTATGCGAGATAACATTCAAACAATTGGATTAGTTTTGCACCAACAGGAGAGTTGAATCAGGGTGGAGAGGACAATTTGAATGATTGGTTCCACTCCATATATTGTGCTACCCCCACTCAACAACAAAAGATACTGAAGTGCTGCCAAAATTTGTAGTTAGCAGGCCAATGGTCTATCATTTAAACTGAATGTAACCCTTTATTTCCTCACTTAACCTTCTAAAAATCTTGTAAAACATCACGAAGGTCATGTCTTCCTATGACCACATACTTTGGTTTTTGATATAAATAACATAGTTCCATGGAGTTTTGGAATGGGGGAGGGGGGGACCAAGAGCCTGTTAAACTAGAGTTAGTTAATTCCTAATGGTCAATTCTTATCTCCTTGGCTTTTTGCTTTTGGCTATTCTTAGCCTTGTATTCTCTTTATAAACAGCTCTGCGGTATCATTGTAAATAACTATTCTTTGATTAATATATTTTCTGTTATTTCTGTAACATTAACATGGTATCAGAGCCAGTAAGAGCGGGAAAAGTTTTAAATTTTTATTAGTCTTCTGATTCACTGTCAATGCCTCCTGGCGTCTGCAGTCTGAAGGTCCGGTTCCATTTTTTTCTGCCATATTCCTCAGTTCGCAATTTCTGGATTTCATTCCACGTGATTTTTGGTTTCCTCACACGTCATCTCTGTATCTCTCGGGTTTTGAAGCGAATCCCCTTTTGAGGTCGCGTGTGTGTAAACACTCTGGAAATCGTGTCTTCCTCATTCGTGACTAGGGTTAGCATCTTCCGTGTTCGTGATTTTAGTGTCGTATCTTGTTGGCACGCGACTTCTCTACAGGTCGCGTTTGGAGTTTCCTTAGCGTGGTTCCTGTTCCGGTCGCCAGCAATAGTCTGTTTGTGGGTCATTGTGGTAACCGAGCATCCGAACCACCTTGATCTGGGTCATTGTGCTTTCTAGCAAGCACCCGATTTTCTCATCATGTCAAGAATCTATAGGAGTTGTTTCCTTTTTATATCGGAATCTGTGTTAAGATTTTTTAGCCAGTTTTTCGGTCTCGAACCTCTTGCCATCTGTTTCCTTGCCATCCTCCAGTATTTGTTTTTTTATGCCTCGAAAAACGTAACGCCGATAGTTTTTGCTGTGCATACTGCAAAGAAGGAATTTAAGGTCTCTGCCTTTATGGCCAAACGACCAGCAGACCTTGTCAAAACTTCTGCCTGGTACATCGATTTAGGTGCCTCCTGGCATTTCACACATCGGTGACATTGGTTCATTGAGTATACGCCATTCAGAGACTCTGTCGTCTTTGGAGGAGGCAAAGAGTATACCATTATCGGAAAAGGCACAGTGCAGATTCAGTCTGGTAGAAGAAATTTAATATTTCTTGATGTGTACTACGTACCTGGCATGGAGCTCAATCTTCTCTCTGTCAGTCAGATCATGCGACACTCACCTCATCTGGATGTTGTCTTCAGCATGCACTCCTGTAAAATAGTGGACCGTGAGACATGTACCACTGTTGCCCAGGCTCTTGAGGATCATGGTCTATATAGACTCATGGATTCTGGTGATTCTTCAGAGCGAGCTATGGTAGCCAAGAACACTTCCATCAGTAAACTCTGGCATCAACGGTATGGGCATCTCAACATGCACTATCTCTCTCAGTTAGCTAGGGAGAATCTTGTTGGTGGTCTTCTGGAAATTTAGACTCAACTTCCTGGCATTTGCGATGCATGTCAAGCTGGCAAACAACATAGGACTCCATTTCCTGATGGTGATAAATGGACAGCATCCAAGGTTTTGCAGTTGGTTCACACTGATGTATGTGGGCCAATGAATACTTCTTCAATCGCTGGGTGCACATATTTTCTACTTTTTGTTGATGATTTCAGTAGAAAGATGTGGGTGTATTTCTTAAAAAAGCAATCCGATGTGCTCAGTACATTTGCGATGCATGTCAAGCTGGCAAACAACATAGGACTCCATTTCATGATGGTGATAAATGGAGAGCATCCAAGGTTTTGCAGTTGGTTCACGCTGATGTATGTGGGCCAATGAATACTTCTTCAATCGCTGGGTGCAGATATTTTCTACTTTTTGTTGATGATTTCAGCAGAAAGATGTGGGTGTATTTCTTAAAAAAGCAATCTGATGTGCTCAGTACATTTCAGCAGTTCAAAGCCTTGGTGGAAAAAGAGTCAGGGTGTCCAATTGTCTCTCTTCGGTCTGATAATGGGGGGGAGTTTTGTTCCTCTAACTTCACCCATTTCTGTGTTGCACATGGCATCAAACGTCAGCTTACTAGACCTTACACACCTCAGCAAAATGGTGTTGTTGAGCATCGTAATCGCACTATTATAGAGATGGCACGTTCTATGTTAGAACATCGAAGTGTTCCTAAGAAGTTCTGGGCTGAAGCAGTCTACATTGCTGTTTATCTTCTGAACCGATCTCCCACCTATGCAGTCAAAAAAATGACTCCTGAAGAAGCATGGTCTGGACGTAAACCTCGCCTCAATCATCTGAAAGTTTTTGGCTCCACTGCTCATGTTTGGATTCTAGATGTCAAGCGTACTAAGCTGGACTCCAAAAGCCAAAAACTCATGTTTAGTGGCTATAGTGAAAATCATAAGGCTTACAGACTGATTGATGTAGACACTGATCATCTTATCTTCAGTCATGATGTTGTAGTTGATGAGACTACTGGGCCTTTTCTGCTCTCTACTATTCCTATTGAGGATGAGCCTTTGACGGATTCAGATTTAGGTGTTTGCATTCCTCTAGCTTCATCGGATGGGAGGGCTCCTGCAGTTTTGCCAGCATCTCAGCCTGGTATTTCCCCACCCGCCCCTCAAGATATTCTGGATCCTCCTGATCTTGTTCTGGCTTCTTCAGATGATGATTCTGCAGTCCCTCTTTCATATGCTGGTTCATTTGCTCTCTGGCCAAAATGGTGGGCCAAAACCATTGGTGACCTTCATGATAATGAACTCCTCGAGGGAAGATCTACTCGGAAGAAGAGCAAGTAGCAAAATTCGGTCAATTTTGCCCTCATGGACAATCTTCACAACATTTCAGAGCCTCAAATCTATTCTGAGGCTCAAGGTGTACCTGAGTGGGAACAGGCTATGGATGCTGAGCACCAGAGTCTTCTGATGAACAATACTTGGGTTTTGTCTGATCTCCCTCCTGGGAAGAAACCTGTTGGTTGCAAATGGGTATACAAAGTCAAGTACAAGGCTGATGGGACTCTTGATAAATATAAGGCTAGGTTGGTCACCAAAGGTTACTCTCAAAAAGAAGGTGTTGACTATGAGGAGACTTTTGCTTCTACAGCAAAAATGAGCACCATTCGGCTTGTTCTTGCTATGGCAGCTCAATTTGGGTGGAAAGTCCATCAAATGGATGTCAAGAGTGCTTTTCTCAATGGAGAGTTGCAGGAAGAAGTTTACATGACGCAACCTCTTGGCTTCAAGGTTGCTGGGAAAGAACATCAAGTATGCAAACTAGTGAAAGTTCTCTATGGCCTCAAACAGGCTCCACGGGCATGGTATCTCAAGATTGATCAGTATCTTGTTGATCGTGGCTTTCAACGGAGTCCATCTGATCCCAATCTGTATGTCAATCAGTATGCTGATGATAGACTCCTCATTGTTGTGTATGTTGATGATTTGATCATTACTGGTAGCTCCGAATTGTTGATTCATCAGATCAAACATGATCTCAGCCACACATTTGACATGACAGACTTGGGCCTCTTGCATTATTGCCTCGGTATTGAGGTATGGCAGCAATCTGACAGTATCTTTCTCTCTCAATCAAAATATGCTCGAAGTCTGTTGGACAAATTCTGGATGACAGATTGCAAACCGACTTCTACACCAATGGAGAGAGGCCTGAAGCTCTCTGCTAATTCAGACTGTCTTGTAGAAAATGAATCAGCATTTAGGCAATTAGTGGGCAGCCTCATCTATCTCACTGCCACTCGACCTGATCTTAGTTTTGCAGTCAGCTACATCTCTCGCTTCATGACAACTCCTAAAACTGAACACTGGGTTGCAGCCAAGCGTGTCTTGTGGTATGTGCACGACACTTCTGACTTTGGCATTTTGTATGGCAGGTACAAAGATCCTCAGCTGATCGGTTTTACAGATTCAGATTGGGCAGGTTCTGTGGATGACGGAAAACCTACCTCTGGATATGTTTTCAGTTTGGGCACAGGTGCAATCACTTGGACCAGCAAGAAGCAGCAGGCAGTGGCTCTTTCCTCCACAGAAGCAGAATATAGGGGAGCAGTTAAAGCCGCCTGTGAGGTAGTTTGGCTTCGAAGGATGCTTTCAGACATACACATGCCTCCAGCAGGCCCTTCACCTTTGTATTGTGACAATCAAGGGGTGCTGAAACTTGCCAAAAATCTGTCTTTTATGAGCGGACAAAACATGTTGATCTTGATTGTCACTTTATTCGCCAGCTTGTTGAAGATGGCTCTGTTGTGTTGCAGTATGTTCCCACAGAGGACCAAACTGCCGATATTCTCACCAAATCTCTGAGACCAGATAAGTTTATCAAATTTAGGGACATCTTGGTGTTGTTGACCGATTGACCATTATGGGAGGGTGTTAAACTAGAGTTAGTTAATTCCTAATGGTCAATTCTTATCTACTTGGCTTTTTGCTTTTGGCTATTCTTAGCCTTGTATTCTCTTTATAAACAGCTCCGCTGTATCATTGTAAATAACTATTCTTTGATTAATATATTTTCCGTTACTTCGGCAACATTAATAGAGCCTAGATTTAGGGATGGCAAGGGGATGACATTGCAAATACATACAGTACTTGAAAAATTAGTTATAAAAAAAGGTATAAGGATTCAGGAGTAACAAATGAAACTTTGAAATACTAAACACATTGCATTGAGCAATGAAAATATCGAATACAAAATGTCAATATATTATATTCAAAATGATGATCACGTTCAAAATTCAAATGCATTGGCCAATGGCCCAATACCTCTAATCATCCCCAAAGTCCATGCCAAACTCCTCATCACTCGAAGTCAAACTACTAGTCTCCTTGAGGTCAAGCTCCTCCAAACCAATACCAACCATCTTTGTTTGTGTCACATCATCATCAACTTGTGATCTCTCCTTGAGTTTTGAATCCCATCAAGTTGTTGGACTCTCCTTGTATGTAAGTGTGTTGTGATCAATGAGACGTAAGACAGTATGTATAGCTACACGCTTCTTTGCCCTCCTAGATGTAAGCTTGTTCCTCTCAATAGAGTGGATGAAGTTATAAGTAGACTAGTTCCTCTTAGTAGCAAAAGAACTAGAAACTTGGGACAACAGATGAATGGCTAGTGTGATTGTCAAAGAACAAGGCCCATGAATAGTCCACCACAAAATTGGGTCCTCCTATGCCATAGTCCCCCTATCTATCTAGGCCCCTTTTGGATATCCCCTAAGAGTGGCAAATTTTGTCCACTCAGTGCAAATGGTTGTGGCATCCTCAACACTATACATCTTTTGAATAGCCTTCATGAACCTCGCCTTCACCTCATCATCCTCCATACAGGTAACTCTACTAGGCCTTTGCATATACCACTTTGGCTTCAATGCATAGACAACTATTTGCAAGGGAGTGTTGAGCTTCTCCCACCTTTGCTGAATGATCTACTGAATGATAGAATTGCAATGTGGGATCTTTCTCTTGTACAATGGCCTTCATTTGGCCAAGCATACTGTTAATTGTCATGTCCCGATGTTAAGGCATTGTTTAAATTAAAGATTTAAACATCATAAGATGAAGAAGTCATATTCAATAATTATGCATATTATAATGTTAGTAAACATGATGTTAAATAATGTTATATCTATAAAAATAAAATATAAACACAAATTTATATAATTATAATATTAAATTCATATTATATAAGCATAAAATAGGATGGATTATATATATTTGTGATCGATAAAGTAAATAAACAAAAAAGTTAATGAAAGGGCAGCGGATACCTCTAAGAGGTAATCGCTGTGCCCTTTTGTCATAAAGGAAACCCTTTGCAAGTTTAAAAGGGCGCTTTCCTCACAAGACAAGGGATCATCGACGGGAAAAAAACAAGAAGCAGTCTAAGGAACTTCAAAACAGCGATCAAGACAAGCATCATCAGGGAAAAACAAAACAGTCAAAGGTAATTTTAATACCGAGCAGCATCAAGCTTTATTAAGGAAGCAAGCCAAGACGCAGCACAAGGAATACACAGAGGCAGCCAAGGTAAGTCCGCAGACTACTACAGGTACACTGTTTATAAAGTATTTGAATATACAGTATAGTATATATCAATAATATTTTAGTGTATATTTTGTAAGATGTATGATGAATTCAGAAATGAATGAAAATAAATAAATAAAGATATGTCAATGTATAGGCAAATAGCATGAAATGATTACATGGTTATGAACAAGAAGTATAATATTAGAACAACATATGCTTAAATCGGGCATGGTGAAAATGTATATATACTAGATCTAGAAATCATAGAATATTGGAATTGATTAGATGGCTTGTTTGATCAAGTAAATAGAGTGTTTAACAGCAAGTGTATGTATGAAAATCATCATAGATTGAATGAATGGATATAGCCTAGGACATTAAGGCATTGATTAAATAATGACAATAACTAGAAGAAATACTTAAATTATGATGAATAGGGGATGAGAAATAAGGCTCATGGTTTATCCACCAAACCCACAGATCGAGATGAAGGGATATGGGTGGGCAATGAGGTATAATCATGGTTGATGCCGTAGTTGCTCAAGAGTACCATTCGGCTAAAGACCGATATCATGGTTGATGCCGTAGTTGGTCAACAGTACCATCCGTCTAAAGACTGACATCATGGTTGATGCCTAAGTTGGTCAAGAGTACCATCCGGATAAAGACCGATACATTCCCATTATCTTGTGTTGGTCAAGAGAACCATCAAGTAATGGATAGGCTCTTGTCTCGTGTTGGTCTAGAGTACCTCTCCGGGACAAGGGATGGGCCTTTGATTTGGGTTGGTCTCCGGTCAAAGGAATAAACTATGGACTCCTCGATTCCTCCTTTATAAACCCTCTCTTGTTGGGCAAGTAGTAGGATAAACATGTAGACCCAAGTGTATCTCTCCCAAGAGGCATCATGAAATATGTATAATGGATATTGTGAAAGATAGAATACATTTAGATTATGATTGTAAGGCTTGATTTAATATATCCTTATGATTAATGTGATTAGATAAGAAAGGTTGAATACTAATGTTCTCTTTTACAAGCTGAAATTGTGTGCAAGGTTGTGAAAATTTTGGCTTGCTAGAAGGGGACATTACATTAATGCACTCATACACCTCTCCAAGGTTAGGTGCATTAGTGTCCCCATATTTGATGATTGTGAAGATTGGAGCAATGATAGAGACAACGTATTGTGCATCAGCACAAAAAATGTCACTCTTTATCACCTCCTTCACCCTCTTCCACTACTCTTAACTTAGAATCAGACCACCAATTCCACTCTGCTGTAATGACCATTAGTTGCAATGCCTCTTGCAACTCAAGCATCCTTCCCAACAAAATGAAGTACAATGCATATCTAGTCTCTATAGGTTTCAAAATTTCCTTCTTGGAGAAGGTATTAAATAGTTCATGTGAAGTGTGGTGCTTGTAGATAAACATCCGCACATCTCCAACATCATTAATGACCTGTTTGATCTAACCAATTTTATCCATGTCCTTAAGTGCATTATTCATGGCATACACACAACAAGGAGTCCACCAAATATGTTTGTAGGCTGCCTCAATCAACCTCCCTACACCTCTGCACCTATAGGCTGCATTTGTCACCAATTGCACCACATTCTTTGGCCCAACTTCCTCAATAGCATCTCTAAGGATTTGGAATTGATAATTGGCATCCTTGTGGTGCCCTAAACAATCAACAACCCTAAGGAAGTAAGGGCCCTCTGTACATGTGACCATGATGTTGATGAGTGGATGGTGCCTAATGTTCATCCACCCATCAATGACTATGTTGTATCCACCAGTGACCTAGGTAGCCTTCATTTCTTCATTATAATATTAATATGGGAATAGTTCTTATCAAAGATTGTTGTCTTCAATTTTGTATCCCCTAGTCACACATATGATGGTCCTGTTCTTATTATCTTTTCCACAACCTCCTTATAATAAGGAGAGTGAACCACAGGGAATGGAATGCCATTGGCAACGAAGAATTTGCCAATGGCATCATCTACCTCATCCTTATTTTGAACCACATTGAATAACTCCGCCATTCTGTTTGCAACACAATTATTACTAGTCATTCTATATTTCCCCTTAGGCTTTGCTGCCCTTGAATTAGATGGAAAAGTAGGGAGTCATAACTCTTGGAAAGTTATAGTACTAGTAGCAGAAGGACCCCTTGGTGGCATAGTAGCAGCGGCAGGTGTTTTTTCTTCACCACAACCCCAAAATTTATTTATTTCAGCCCTTTGAGTGACATCTTGTCACATATGTCCACACCTTTGCCTTGGACGTGAAGAGGTGTGCATTAACTCTTGTAATGCCACCTTGAAATTCAAGTTGAAAAAAATGACACTTCCATAGCCTAGTGCTTGTTGTTGCCCTAGGTTTTGTTTGTAGTTTGGTTGCAAATTGTCTTAAAG
This sequence comes from Cunninghamia lanceolata, assembly GCA_027924645.1. NCBI lineage: Eukaryota > Viridiplantae > Streptophyta > Pinopsida > Cupressales > Cupressaceae > Cunninghamia > Cunninghamia lanceolata. The sequence goes on from BSBN01001245.1 coordinate 2,576,051, forward strand.
GGGACTTCTTATCAAAGGGACCCTTGGCAAAGTCTTCCAATAACTTGGAAGGGCAATTAAAATGTGCACTCCCAATAGAACTAGTTGCCTTCCTTCCCCCACATCTGTACTCATAGTCTCATATTGAACCCCCATAGGCTCTTGCTGACTCTTTTAGTCAATCATGCTGTGAGAAGTCATAGTGACACCGCAAGAAATGAAATTTATGGTTTAAATTTTAAACCATACATATGTCATTATGCAAGGACTCAAGACACAATGATTTTCTCTTTGTTTTTCTTACTTTAGGTCGCACAGAGCATAGAAGCAGAGGATACACAAAAATAAGAATCCTTGTTCGTCAATCTTCATCAAACAAGGATTTCACTTTTTTCACACAAAGTGCAGAAGTAGAGGATTCACAAAAGATTAAATCTTAATTTGACTAGTATTAATCGGCTATTTATGCAAATTTGCAAATAAACATTTTAAAATAATTTAATAAATAAATTTAAAAACTTAAAATACTGCTATTATAAATGTAAAGTTAAAACTTAAACCCCTAAATGCTGTTTTTAGAGTTGTCTAACTGTTGTATTCAGTAAAAATAGCAGTTCAACAACCCTAAAAACAGCAATTTATAACCATATATAAACAATATATTCAATATTGTATATCTAAATTGAAAAAAAAGAAAAAAACAGTAATATGATCATTGTTTTCAGATTTAGGAATGAAATTTTGATTTAAAATAAAATATTCAAATCTCAAAGTATGAAGGGCCAAGGCTTACCTTGAAGGCTTGAAGACTTGTTGAATGCATTGAAACTTGAACAATTGATCAATGAAGACTTGGCACTTTCTCCTCCTCTTGCTGTTGCTCTCACACTTGCAATTGATCTCACTCTTGCAACCTTGCTTTCACTTTTGCAGTCTTGCTCTCATTCGTGCACCTTGTTGTGGCAACTTGCAGCCTTGCTCAATGCTTTGAGAGCAGTTTGGAATGAAGGAGAGATCTATATTTATAGTTTTTTTGAGTGCTTAGGGTGTCGGTAGGGCCCATAAACTATTAGGGTTAGGGTTAGTGGCTTGAATTTCCAAAAACATGTTTTAAATAAAATTGTTTTTTCAAGTGTTTGATGTGGGGGATGTGTGGGCATTTCTTGTGCGTTTGAGAGATGCCGACAAGTTTTCTGACGTCTCGGCATCCACTCAACGTCCCCATCAGGGGGTGATGCCTTGGAAACATCCTCTCTCTGAGGGAGATGTTCTTGGGACATCTCTTTCCTACTGGTGGTAGTAGGGGCATGAAGATGTTTCCCTAGCATCTCGCCATCTTGGGGATGTCCTTGTCTCTAGAAACATCAAATATTAGGGGAGATGGATCCTTGTGGAACACCGCGTCCCTATGGAACATTGATAAATAATAGATCTTTGTCCAAGATGCAAACTTGCAAAGCAAAGACATTGACTATAGGGATAGTTTTTTGTGTGCCCTTGTTGTTTCATTTGTACTGATCTATGACATGTGCATTACTTATGCATGCACATATATGGTGTCACTAAAGCATGGGCATTTGGTTCAAGCTAATAAAGTCTAGGTGTAAGTTTGAATTGACCTTCATAAGCACATAAGTATAATGAACTTAAACTGAGCTTATTTTATAGGGATTCATTGTTCTCAAATATTTGAGTTGATTCTTAGTGAACCATGATGCCTTGGAAGATAGCATAGTCCCCTCAAAACAGAGATTGAATTGCTCTGCAGTATCATAAATGAAGTTAATTTGAGAAATATGGAGTACACATAAAAATAGCATACTAGTAGAGGTGGAAATCAACAGAAATACACGTGCCTACATGTGGAAAAATGGATTTGAAGACAGTTTAAGTGCAGTCAAATATTTGCCATCGGTACCCTTTTGGTATTCAACTCACCATGGTGCACACCAGTTGGATGATTTTTTTGCCCTTGTTTACGGTTGCATTCATCTCACCGTGAATTAATTGAATGACATTGTTGCATTCATCTTTCTGCTTCTCATATTAGAATGATGTTTGTACATTTTTGAAGTAATTACTCTGCTCATATGGTTGTATCCCAGCTGCGATCACATTCTTATATTCTATGGCAATATGCCACTAAATGGAATGTCCTTACATTCTTGGCCAGTTGTGTTTCATCTCATCATCATATTTATCAATGAATGGTATAATACTATAATGAATTAGGTGCTACTGGATAGTCAGAATCTTCCAGAAACCAAGAGTTTGAGAGCATCCTAGCAAACAATGATGCTTTATAAATTCTGCAAATATTGCAGACCAGTCGGCCATGTGTGAGCAATGCAGTCTGTCAAACAATTCATAAGCCTTTGTGTTGCTATCACATTTTTATGCAAATCTTTAAACAGTAATCAGAGCCACCACAAAAATCTGCTCTCAATTAATCTTTTTGGTCTTCACATCCTGTTCTGAAGCTGCAATCTTGAAACACACTGCAAGTATGCTGCCCTGATGCTTATTAATATAACAATAGAAGCATTTACACTTGTGAATGTACAATCTTGGCACGGTTGTGATGCTGGCAAAGTCTGGTTTCACACCTGCTGGTTGCATTTGCTTAAAATCTTTAATGCTCATCTCCAAGTCTATTTAGTGTATATCCAGCGATGAATGTAGTTAATGACAACACATTATTGAGACATTCTGTCAAACAATTTGTGTGCCCTGTGCCAAAGTTCCCATCTTGGCACAATCTGGGAAGTAAGTAAAGGATGCATAATATGTCTTTCCTTCTGCCAATTTTACTTTTCTTAAAATCTCCAATGCTCTTTCAACAAGCCTCCTTGTGCATATATTACAAGCACCCGCAACATTTCATTGAGGTGGTCTGTCAAACAATTTGTGATCCTATATGCGTCCATCTCTATCTGAGCACTCAAAGCTACAACAATTGTCAATTTGTTTCTGAAGTCTAGGCAATTCACATCTCCTCCACGTATATGGGGCCAAAACAAGAAGCTTTTGTGATCCTATGATGCAGGGGCATCGCATCAAGGACCTGCTGTGTCAACTATTCCAACCAACAATTTTAGATTTAAATCTTCCGCTGCCTGTTTTGTGGGGATTGTTCAACCTACAGCCAGCATACTTATGCCCAGCCAGGCCAAGTATGTGGGTTAAGTAAGTTTGAAACTGCCAAGGCCGTTTCCTTAGGAAGGCAATTGATTTCTATTAAATTCTATTGAACATTCAGAATAACACTAAATACTCAATGCATAGCAATTTCAGCATAGTGTAGGCATGAGAATTACCATTCACTTCTCCCTTCAACTAAGTGCAAAAAGACACTTATTTATACTATTTACAAAGCTGTATGAAAAAAATGAAATCAATTAATTGGATTTCTACCCTAACTATGACTACTTGCATGATCTGCAAACTTTATTACAAATTATCTGGTTCACTAATTCTAATGCGACTACCAATTCAACTAACGATGAAAATATTACAATTTATCCTTTAGAAGTCACATCTCTTGCACGGAAAATTATTTAATATAGACTTCTAAAAATAGCTAACTCCTCGAAAAAACTCCTTGTGCTAAAAATAGACTTCTGGCTGAAACCCTTGATGAAGCTTTGAAAATTCACTTAGTTGTTGAAAAAAAAAATTTTGACTTGAAAATTCAAAAGAAGCCTTCAAGAAGTGCTTCAAAAGTTCAAACTTCAAAGAACTTTTTTTTAAAAACTTTTCTATTCTGATTGCCGGCGGCAGCTATGTGGACTTTATCGCTGCCCATTTTAAACTTTTCAATTTTGATTTTTATTAATAATTATCAATAATAAATTTAGAAATTAATAAATAATTAATAATAAAATATTAATTAACAATATTTTAAACAACAATTTTACTAAAATTTTTAATTAACAATCAATAATAAAATATCAATTATTAATTAATATTTAAAATTAAAATCAACAGAAAATTATGAACACTTGACTATCTGACATTTTGGACTTTGACAACATGACTTGCGACTGAGCCCGAAATTGACCATTTCGGACTTTGACAAACAATTCAACACACAAATCATGATTTGACAATGAAGTTTCATGTATCACAATCGAATTTCGGATTGGGTACAACACTACCTAATGTTGAATAGCAGAAGAAAATAACTACTCATCCTGATTTCACCATATAACACACAATTTTGTTACCGACCCAAGGATGACTCAGCTTGAACATGTTGTTCAACGACTCTGCCTTTTCCTAGAAAACCCCTTCTGTTGTAGCATCTCTCCATTCTCTTTTTGGCCTGCCATATCCTCGATTGTTTGCCAATGATTCTTATCCCCAGGCTCTAGGAAAAATAAAATATCTATTTGTAGACTAGGGACAAAAGACACTAGCCTTTTTCCCATCGATGAGTTTGACCAAAATTCATTGCCTTCCCATCTCTCATCTCCCACCTTAAGTATTTTCCGACTGAGTTTCTGCAAATTTGGATGAAGTTCCAAATGTGGGATATCTGATGCAGCATCCTGGACATGCAGATTTAGGATGGACTTATATCATTCATATATTTCTTCCTGATAATGGAGCTCCAAATTTGATCAGCCTCTGAATACATCCTCCATACCAAATTCTCTCCTAGTGATGAATTTAGTAAGTCCATCCTCCTTTATCTGCTCTACCGACACTTTTTAGTCTGCATACCTTCTCCCATATCAGAAGAGGAATCTACCTGTCCTTTAAGATCCCCTGTCACAGAAAGTTCTGCATTATAGATGTCATTATTGAAACAACTATCTTAAGGGCTTTTAAATAGGAGAAGAGATATATACAGGTTTATTGCAATAATTGTTGCCTAACAGTCTGAGAAGTTGCCATAACTTCATTCAGATGGATACTTATATTAATTACTTGGATTGAAAATTGAATACATTTGCTTATAGGATTTATTTCCAGATTTCTCACTTTCACAATCATTCGTATAAATTCTAAAAAATATAATGATAACTATTGTCTGCTGATATTCTTATAAGTTATTCAACATGTTGAGATGTATTGGAAAAGGGTTGATGCTATGTAATAAAGTTCTTTAGCTTATAACAAATAAAGCTAAATTGTTTGACCTTGTGTTATTAAGGCATAGAATAGATTTGAATTTTTTTGGTTTCTTTTGATTGTGTTACATTTTATATCATATTATTGCAATCTGAAGCAATATCAATTATTCCTTTGTCTCACTAGGGAACTAGGCATTGGAATAGTGCCCTATAGTCCATTGGGTCGTGGTTTTTTCTCTGGAAAGGTTTTCAAAGCAACGAATTTCAAGAACACACGGTGGGTACGTTCAACTATCCCTTTATTTACTATGATGCTTCCGTTCTTACTGCATTTCTGATGGATATTTTATTTTTGGCTCGGTTTTTTAATGGAGGAATATTTTCTTTAAATCAAGTACTGTAGTATTTTAGATCTAAATGTGAAAAGATTTTTTATCAAAAGAACCCACCTTTTACAAAGGAATTAAGGGAAGATTTATCTAGGAAGGGAAATTCATCCCACACATCCTAAAAGATGGACAATATCTACCCTTTGATATTGAGAAAACTAGTACTTCTCCAAGTTTCAGGGATACAAATTTTTTTCCCTATGGAACTTTGGAGAAAACCTAGTTATAGATAGAAAAAAGCAAGAAAACTCACCAAAAACTAGGATTAAGTTATTAACCATGCTTCTTTCTATATCTAAGCATCTTAAGAGTGTTCAACTTTGAGAATTTGTTTGCTTCTAGAGGGTTGCAAATTAAAGCCAAATCTAGCACAACCAAGGCATCAGATATGGAGACACTTTCTGAAATTTCAAGCGAGTTGTATATCCCCACCTTTTGAAGCAGTTGGTACGAAATCATCACATCCAATGGTGGCAAGTGCAGAGATAGGTGGTCCTATAGCCTTGGGAAGCAATGGGTTTATAATTATATGCAATTTGGTTAGTGGGGTGGATTTGATCTCCCTGCCCCTTTTAGAATGTGAGATGAAGCCAAGGGTTTGTCTTCTTTTGTTTTCCACTAAGTTATTGAATTGGAATTGGTTACGGGTACGTGGATATGAGAGGGTACATGGATACGATACACCGGTATGACAATATTTTTTGGGTTGGGTACATTCTAGGTACATCTATACAAAAAACATATTAATATAAAGCTAATACCATATTAAGTTTTTTTTAAAACTATATTCCAAAAACCTATATTAATACCATACTATCTATAGCATGTTTATATGGTTTATTTTTTTAATTATATTCGAAAAAGTTATTAAATAGTATAAATATGTTAATATTAAAGTTATTAAATACTACAGATCTTAAAAATTTAAATACTATTGATAGTTATTAAATTATTAATAGATATCCGCTAATAACTAATAGATATCTGCTAGTAATTGATAGATATGGAAAGTAAATATGGAGACGCGTTAGTGGAAACTAAACGAGAGAATGGAAATAGAATCGCAAGAGTTCGGGAAGAATCGCAAAGGCAATTGATGGAGGAGATTGGTGTGAATGTGAAGGAGCTAAGCCTTGATCCCCGTCAAGAAGTGGCTGCAAAACAACTTAGTATCGTATCGTATCAGGATGAATTTTACTTGAGACAAATCGACCAGCACCACCCTAAAACAATACATGGATACTAAGTTATTATAATGCTTGAACTCAGTCAACTTTCCATTTCTATTTCTATGAATAGATTCATGATTCCGTCACGTGGTATGTCCTTTTCATGTTGCGAATCAGCATGTAAAACAAATGGAATGACATAAATGTTGGCGTTTAGGGTTTTCCGTGGTCAATAATATCAAAATAATTTGTTGAAATCAATGTCGAACCCTGGAATCATGATGGAATCAGTTTGGAAGCACCACATCACCATCAGATTTGTGTGGGTTTGGGAACTGTTTGACGGAAGTGTTCTAACCATGAAAATGATGAACCCTGGTTGAATCCATAGAGAATTTGAATCTGAATCTGATTTCCAGACGTTTCACACCCAGAATCGGTATTATTTCTTGTTGATTTAGCAACATTGTTTTTTCGTTTACAACCTAATAACATATGTCTCATTTTTGCATAGTTCCACAGAGTTTCCTGACGGGGGGACGAGTTTCAGGGACGGGGGGACCAAGGGCTTAAGTTTGGGGATGGCGGGGGGATGGCGGCGGGGGGGTGGCGCAAATACATATAGTGCTTGAAAAATTAGTTATAAAAAGATGTATAAGGAATAAGTATAAGAATTAGTGAATTATAAATGAAACTTTCACATACTAAGTAAACTAGTAAGTAGTAACTACTAAACAATAAAGTTTAAACTTTAAACAAATTGCAATGATTGCATTTGAACATTAACAATGAAAATGTGACATGTTGAATTTTCAAAATTTCATAATGATGATTGATGATTACAATGTTCAAAAACAAAATACAAATGCCTGTGAGTCAATGGCTAATGGCCTGATACCTCTAATCATCCCCAAAGTTTTCACCAAGCTCCTCATCACTAGAACTACTAGACTCCACATGCTCAAGCTCCTCCAAGCCAATACCAACCAGCCTTGATTACAACCTTTATCCTTTTTCATTTTGATTTTTTCACTTTTGTGACTGCTTAGGGTGTGGATAGGGCCCATAGACTATTAGGGTTAGGGTTACTAGCACGAAGATCCAAAAAGATTTCTGATTTGAAAAAAAAATGAACTTTTTACCTTAGTTGCCATGGGGGATGTCTGGAAGTTTCGGGAATAGTTAGGAGACGTCTGGGAGACCCCTGGGTGTCTTGGGGAAGTCCCAGAGTCTCCTAGAAGACCAAAATTAAAGGGGACGTCCCAGGAAACATCCCCTCTTTGAGGGGACGTCCTGGAAACGTCCCCAGATTATGGGCGGCGGGGGGACGTCTCCCCCAAGTCCCCAATTCCTCGAAACATCCTTGTCTCAGAAATGCAGGTTTTTTTTGGGGGGACGCGTCCCCATGGAACAAGGCATTTTTGAAGGGAAACAAACCTACTAACACTTACACAATGGGGATATTTTTTCTTAAGTTTACTAGAGGAATGAGTGGGACTTCTAAAAGCCTTTTGTTTTGAGTGCAAGTTGCTATTATCTTCACATGTGTATTGTAGATGGGGATAAAAATACATACTACATTCTCATAATCTAGTTGTTGGTGTCATCATTTCCCTCTAAAATTTTGGATAGTTTTATTGGGAAGAATGTTGATGTCTATCCTATGCATATCCATGCACTAGGTGAAACGAATCTTTGGTTAGTTTCTCTCTAATATCTATAGTTAATACACATCTTTCAAGTGTCTCTTGTATTGTCTTCAGTGCGGTTTGTTCTAAAAACAAAAAAGGAGTTGAAGGTTATGGATCTTATCCATACTCTAGCAAATGTGAAAATACTGGATTGAAGAGTCAAAATCTAGGTTAGGGGTCAATGTGTGACCTTTAAGAATCCTCCAAATATCATAAAAATGTGTTAAGTTCCACAATAAGAAAAACCTTTGGAAGTAAATTCTTCTCATAATTTCCTAAATAGTTTTGTGATTTGTAGCCTCAATTCTCCACAATTGAGGTACTTGATCAAAACACATTGAATTTACAACTTAAAGCCATGCCAAAAAATGTATGCCCTTATGAGATCCTAGATCAAGCTTGACAACTATGGAACAATTGATACAAGGTGGAATCGTCCCCATCAAGTTTAGAAGGACCACTTTTTGCTATTGAGAGGATTGAAGCATCATATTCTTCTGCAACAATTGTGGGAAGAAAACCAAAAATGTTTAGGCGCTTTTTTGTTTCCTTCCTTTCTCCATTAAAATTCTTCATAAGTAATCAACTTAATAATGATAAAAATAAGGGGAGGATTTTAGGTCACTGCCAAGCTAGACACCAATTTGGTATATGAGACCCCACTGTAGAATCCCACAAGGGGTTTGTATTATCATTTACCTTATATTGTTCAAATTTGTACCTCTTTGGGTTTCAACACTTTGAACAATCTTGTGATAATTCCCACCCCTATCAATCCATCCAAGGTCCTTAATTTATATGGTAGTATTAACATAGTTTTTTTCTCCTTTTTATTCTCAAGCTCAATTGTTTGAGTTTTACATAAAATGACATCCTCAACCATCCACCATTGTAGTAATTACTATGAATGGATAAGTTTTATAGTATAAAACTATGTTGTTGAATCGACAGGAAATCATGCGGATTTTGTGTACGAAACGTCCTAGAATCATATTTGGATTTGAATCCTATGGATTCAACTAGGGTTCATCATTTTCCTAGTTGAAACACTTTCGTCAAACAACTTCTAAACCCGTGTGAATTCGATGGTGATGTGGCACTTCTAGACTAATTCCGTCACAATTCTAGGCATTGGCATTGATTTTGATGGATTTTTTTGACTTACTGATTGCGGAAAACCCTAAGCGTCAATGTTTCCATCATTCCATTTGTTTTACACGCTGATTTGCGACATGAAAAGGAAATACCATGTGATGGAATTGTGAATTTGTTCATAAAATTAGAAACGGAAAGCTAACCGAGTTCAAGCATTATCATAACTTAGTATCTGTGTATTGTTTTAGGGTTGTGCTGGTTGATTTGTCTTGAGTAAAATTTATCCTAATACAATACGATACTAAGTTGTTTTCTGGTCGCTTCTTGAGGGGGGTTAGGGCTTAGGTCCTCTGCATTCATGCCAATCTCCGCCATCAACTACCTCTATAATTCCTCCCTGAACTCTTGTGATTCTATTTACTTTCTCATTTAGATTCCACTGTCGCATCTCGAGATTTACTTTTCATATCTATTAGTTACTAGCAGATATCTATTAGTTATTAGCAGTTATCTATTAATAATTTTTATTTAATAACTATCGATAGTATTTAAATTTTTAGTATCTATAATATTTAATAACTTTAATATTAATATATCTATATTATTTAATAACTTTTTCAAATATAGTTCAAAAAAATAAGCCATATTAATATGTTATAGATGGTATGGTATTAATAGAATTTTTTGGACTATAGTTAAAAAAATAAATTTAATATAGTATTAGCCTTATATTAATATACTATAATTTTTAGGTTTTCAAATATATACATATATATAATTTTATATGGTTTTTATACAGATGCATTCAGAACGTACCCAACCCCTCCCCAAAAAATCTCATTGTATTTGTAATCATTTTGTTGAGTTAATATAGTGATTGGCTGAGATTTCTAGTTGGGTTTTTACCTGAAGGGGTTTTCCTAGAATAAATTCTGTGTTGTGAAGTTTTGCTAATTTCTCCATTTTATTTTTGTTCATTGTTTATTTTCATCTTGATAGGTTGCATTGCAAAAATCTATATGTTATAAGTTTTCATTAGATATGAAATTTATTTTGGTCGTGGGTTTTTGTCGTTTAGTATTCTAGTTTTCAATATTGAAAGGTTGAAAAATCCCAACTGTAATGTCCCCTTTTTCCAAGTGATCACCCTCCGGAGTCGGCTAGCCTATTTTATTCCCATGGGCCAGGTCGAAGAAGCAAGGGAATATTCTGATTAGTTAAATCATGTATTTAAGTAACTTTGTCGGGCTAATTGATGATGGGAAATGACTTTGGATATTTTTGTGATGCCATAGAAAAAATAAAATAAATTAAAATAATTTATTCTTGAGGTGGACGACCTAGGGAGAGGTCAAAAAGTGATTTAATTGGTGTTTAAGAAGGTTCGCCCAAGGTGGGAAAAATAAAATAAAATAAAAAGAATTTAATTTGGATGCCTAGCATGAGGTCGGCCCTTTTGGAGGAGAAAAAAAAGAAAATAAAATAAATATTTCCCAAGAGGAGGTCGGCCAGGTTTGGAGGGAAAAGATGGCTATAAATATAATGTCACTTGAGGTCATTTCATCATCCATTCATATCATATTTTCTTATTGAGATTTTATCTCTTGGCTGCAACTTTGGTTGGGCTTCATTCCAAAGACGAAAACCCTTGTGAATGCGGTGAGTTGGACGAAACCCTAGCTCATCTTGTGGAGTACTCATCACGGAGTTCTAATTGCACTTCATTGGAGACATTTGGAGGTTTGGAGCATCATTGCATAATCAGATTTGGAGCAGCATTGTTGTGGCATTTTGTGTGCATATTGCATTAGGGTTTTGCCCTAATTTGGAGCGCCACTTGGAGCAAACTTGAGCGCCCATCTTTGGAGGGCGATTTTGCATGTTTTGGAGCAGCAAACCCTAAGCACTTGCCAAGGAGGAATTTGCCCATCTAGGGTTTGATTATTGAAGGCTATTTTGCATATTCTTGGTATGTATCATCCTAGTTTTAGGTCTGATTTATAGAGCAGAAATATGGGCATATGTTTGGCATGTTTGAGCCCAAGAATTCATTGTAAAATCAGTCCAGAATATTCAGATTTGTAACAGCAGAAGTTACCTACAGAAAATCAGACTTGTATGTTGCATTTGGATGCCCTATCTTGTGTTCTTCATGGTGGATTTCATGTTTGATATGAACATCAGTTGGTAGCATCATTTGGCATGTTTATTTGTCATGTTTGGACACTTGTATGTTCGCTGTAATAATTTGTTTGAAATCAGAAAATAAAAAGCAGAAATCAGAATCAGGGTTTGAGCAGAAATAAAAATCAGAATTTTAGGGCAGATCCCATTGGGGATTTTACACTAACAAAGGAATCACAAGCCAAGTACAAACAACATCATGACCAACATAAATTTGAGCACAAGTTTCAAGTTGGGGACTAAGTTTGGGTGTACTTGTGTAAGAAAAGACTCCAAGGGCCAACTAAGAAGCTAAAACCTATCAAGTATGGTCCTTTCTTGATTGTAGAGAAAGTGGGAGAGAATGCTTTTTGGATAGATATGCCTCCCCATACAAAGATCATTTAGTGATCAATGTGGATAAGCTTTGTTTGTTTGAGCCTTTGATATTAGATGAAGAAGAAGACTTGGTGTTACCTTATTTTGATGATTTAGCACTTAGTAGATAAGAGAAACTATCTAGGGTGATGTGGTTCTAGAAAAAATGGTCTGGAGAATAAGGAGGGGAGTTCATGCAGCTTGATTAGTGGGGTTGAAAGGACAATTGTTGAGTAAAGCCAAGTGGTATCCCAAGGAAGATGCAGGGATGGAATTTTCTCACTTGGTGAGTCCTTGAGCTTTTGGGTACCAAAAGCTTCCTTAGTGGGGAGGTATGATCCAAAAAAATGGATCATTGATGTTGGACAATGGGGTCAAGAGTTTACATTTCTAGATATAATGTCATGTCCCTATAATAATTTATAATTGAATCGTTTATTTAAATAATAAGTTAGCCTTATATAAACTAAATATATAATATATTTATTTAAAATATATTATTAATATGTATTAGTTAATAAATAATATTATTAATTTAATATAATTTAAATATTATAAAATATATGAAATATATATATATATTTAATTAACTAGATATATTATAAATATAAAGATTTTAATATAATATTTATGTGAATAATTAATAAGATATATTATTATATATAAAAATAAATATTATGAAGAGTCTTACCCATTAAAGTTAGAAAGTAAAGTAATTTGGAATAAGGCAAAGTAATACGGTTAAACAAAAGGTTAAATTCAAAATAAAATCATATAAAGATAAATAAGACAAAAACATTATCCCACCATATTATATGCTTGTGAATAAAATAAGATAAAAGAGCTCCCATACTTAATAACAAATGTATTTATTTATACTATATCTATTATATAAATAATGTACTTTAAAAAGATTAAGGGGAGGCCGATTCTCTTTATAAGTGCAGCGATTAAGTTAGTTGACACCAGCGATCACATTAATAAGTAATATATTATAAATATATCGAATAATATAAATACAAATAATATTATTATTATCTTATATTGTAATATAAATATAAATAATATATCATTTAATAATATAAAATAAATAATATATCATTTATTATAATGATATAATATAAATACAAATAATATAAATAAATATCTTTTAACCTATCCTCTTATGATAAGGGAGTTACATATGGTTAGAACTAGTATTACCACAAAAAGGAATTAATATAAAGTTATAAAAATTATAAGAAAGTAAGTATGTCTTTTACCACCAAGCATAATAAGAGACTTGCCTCTTCGAACATATCCCTTGAAAGAGAAATAAATAAAGGTTGCGAGATAGAAGGAAAACATCATTTAAAGAAGAAGACACTCCATAGGAAATACTTCCGCAGCAACAAAGGAATATCAGGGATATCTTAATTTCTCGAATGGAAAGTGAGAATTACAACAACATTTAATATATTAGGAATTTGGGGACATTACAAGTGGTATCAGAACCGTGATCCTGCCATCCTGTGAATAATAGTTAAATAAAAAATTAGAAAAAATAATAAAAAATTAAAATTAAAATCGTAAGTATGAATTTCATGAATTAATAATAGTGTTTAATACATTGCTAAAATATTTTTAAAAAAGTATATATTTATGATGCAAGATTAAAAAATTAAAATTTACTTACAAAATGAGTAAATGAGATAAAAAATACATAAAAATAAGACAACTCTTAATAACAATAAAATTATACTAAATGAAATAGTAAAATAAAATAATTAAAATATAATTTATAAATAAATATATATTAAACATCTCTATTTAGTTCTTATAAGTAATATATTTCACAAAGTTATTTCCATCTATGGGTAACCTATGGCTGGATGAAATGAGTGAAAAAACAAATTAAAATATACGTAAACAATTAACCCAAAGTATTTATGGTGTACATAAACCTTAATAAAATATAGTTATAAAATAAATTATTTATAAAATTTAGTGCTGAAAATTTAAAAGGGTAAACCCAAATTTAGAAATTATTATTTTATGGCACTATAGTTTATTAGCTATATTAATTTGTTACATTTTATAGCGGTTATTTTATATTATTGGTGAGTGTAATGTTATTTTTTATAAGGGAAACGTAATAAATTATAATGTTATTAAATATTACTTTAGGATACCTAATTATAGTTGCTCGAGGACAAGCAATTTTGAGTGGGGAGGGTTGTCATGTCCCTATAATAATTTATAATTGAATCGTTTATTTAAATAATAAGTTATCCTTATATAAACTAAATATATAATATATTTATTTAAAATATATTATTAATATGCATTAGTTAATAAATAATATTATTAATTTAATATAATTTAAATATTATAAAATATATGAAATATATATATATTTAATTAACTAGATATATTATAAATATAAAGATTTTAATATATTATTTATGTGAATAATTAATAAGATATATTATTATATATAAAAATAAATATTATGAAGAGTCTTACCCATTAAAGTTAGAAAGTAAAGTAATTTGGAATAAGGCAAAGTAATACGGTTAAACAAAAGGTTAAATTCAAAATAAAATCATATAAAGATAAATAAGACAAAAACATTATCCCACCATATTATATGCTTGTGAATAAAATAAGATAAAAGAGCTCCCATACTTAATAACAAATGTATTTATTTATACTATATCTATTATATAAATAATGTACTTTAAAAAGATTAAGGGGAGGTCGATTCTCTTTATAAGTGCAGCGATTAAGTTAGTTACACCAGCGATCACATTAATAAATAATATATTATAAATATATCGAATAATATAAATACAAATATTATTATTATTATCTTATATTGTAATATAAATATAAATAATATATCATTTATTATAATGATATAATATAAATACAAATAATATAAATAAATATCTTTTAACCTATCCTCTTATGATAAGGGAGTTACATATGGTTAGAACTAGTATTACCACAAAAGAGAATTAATATAAAGTTATAAAAATTATAAGAAAGTAAGTATGTCTTTTACCACCAAGCATAATAAGAGACTTGGCTCTTCGAACATATCCCTTGAAAGAGAAATAAATAAAAGGTTGCGAGAGAGAAGGAAAACATCATTTAAAGAAGAAGACACTCCATAGGAAATACTTCCGTAGCAACAAAGGAATATCAGGGATATCTTAATTTCTCGAATGGAAAGTGAGAATTACAACAACATTTAATATATTAGGAATTTGGGGACATTACAAGTGGTATCAGAACCGTGATCCTGCCATCCTGTGAATAATAGTTAAATAAAAAATTAAAAAAAATAATAAAAAATTAAAATTAAAATTGTAAGTATGAATTTCATGAATTGTTGGAATAATGGTGTTTAATACATTGCTAAAATATTTTTAAAAAAGTATATATTTATGATGCAAGATTAAAAAATTAAAATTTACTTACAAAATGAGTAAATGAGATAAAAAATACATAAAAATAAGACAACTCTTAATAACAATAAAATTATACTAAATGAAATAGTAAAATAAAATAATTAAAATATAATTTATAAATAAATATATATTAAACATCTCTATTTAGTTCTTATAAGTAATATATTTCACAAAGTTATTTCCATCTATGGGTAAATGAGTGAAAAAACAAATTAAAATATACGTAAACAATTAACCCAAAGTATTTATGGTGTACATAAACCTTAATAAAATATAGTTATAAAATAAATTATTTATAAAATTTAGTGCTGAAAATTTAAAAGGGTAAACCCAAATTTAGAAATTATTATTTTATGGCACTATAGTTTATTAGCTATATTAATTTGTTACATTT
Source organism: Cunninghamia lanceolata (assembly GCA_027924645.1). Lineage (NCBI taxonomy): Eukaryota > Viridiplantae > Streptophyta > Pinopsida > Cupressales > Cupressaceae > Cunninghamia > Cunninghamia lanceolata. Next base: position 2,591,842 of record BSBN01001245.1, read on the forward strand.
TATAGCGGTTATTTTATATTATTGGTGAGTGTAATGTTATTTTATATAAGGGAAACGTAATAAATTATAATGTTATTAAATATTACTTTAGGATACCTAATTATAGTTGCTCGAGGACAAGCAATTTTGAGTGGGGAGGGTTGTCATGTCCCTATAATAATTTATAATTGAATCGTTTATTTAAATAATAAGTTAGCCTTATATAAACTAAATATATAATATATTTATTTAAAATATATTATTAATATGTATTAGTTAATAAATAATATTATTAATTTAATATAATTTAAATATTATAAAATATATGAAATATATATATATATTTAATTAACTAGATATATTATAAATATAAAGATTTTAATATAATATTTATGTGAATAATTAATAAGATATATTATTATATATAAAAATAAATATTATGAAGAGTCTTACCCATTAAAGTTAGAAAGTAAAGTAATTTGGAATAAGGCAAAGTAATACGGTTAAACAAAAGGTTAAATTCAAAATAAAATCATATAAAGATAAATAAGACTAAAACATTATCCCACCATATTATATGCTTGTGAATAAAATAAGATAAAAGAGCTCCCATACTTAATAACAAATGTATTTATTTATACTATATCTATTATATAAATAATGTACTTTAAAAAGATTAAGGGGAGGCCGATTCTCTTTATAAGTGCAGCGATTAAGTTAGTTGACACCAGCGATCACATTAATAAATAATATATTATAAATATATCGAATAATATAAATACAAATATTATTATTATTATCTTATATTGTAATATAAATATAAATAATATATCATTTATTATAATATATAATATAAATACAAATAATATAAATAAATATCTTTTAACCTATCCTCTTATGATAAGGGAGTTACATATGGTTAGAACTAGTATTACCACAAAAGAGAATTAATATAAAGTTATAAAAATTATAAGAAAATAAGTATGTCTTTTACCATCAAGCATAATAAGAGACTTGCCTCTTCGAACATATCTTTTGAAAGAGAAATAAATAAAGGTTGTGAGATAGAAGGAAAACATCATTTAAAGAAGAAGACACTCCATAGGAAATACTTCCGCAGCAACAAAAGAATATCAGGGATATCTTAATTTCTCGAATGGAAAGTGAGAATTACAACAACATTTAATATATTAGGAATTTGGCGACATTACAAGTGGTATCAGAACCGTGATCCTGCCAATCCTGTGAATAATAGTTAAATAAAAAATTAAAAAAATAATAAAAAATTAAAATTAAAATCGTAAGTATGAATTTCATGAATTGCTGGAATAATGGTGTTTAATACATTGCTAAAATATTTTTAAAAAAGTATATATTTATGATGCAAGATTAAAAAATTAAAATTTACTTACAAAATGAGTAAATGAGATAAAAAATACATAAAAATAAGACAACTCTTAATAACAGTAAAATTATACTAAATGAAATAGTAAAATAAAATAATTAAAATATAATTTATAAATAAATATATATTAAACATCTCTATTTAGTTCTTATAAGTAATATATTTCACAAAGTTATTTCCATCTATGGGTAACCTACGGCTGGGTGAAATGAGTGAAAAAACAAATTAAAATATACGTAAACAATTAACCCAAAGTATTTATGGTGTACATAAACCTTAATAAAATATAGTTATAAAATAAATTATTTATAAAATTTAGTGCTGAAAATTTAAAAGGGTAAACCCAAATTTAGAAATTATTATTTAATGGCACTATAGTTTATTAGCTATATTAATTTGTTACATTTTATAGTGGTTATTTTATATTATTGGTGAGTGTAATGTTATTTTATTTAAGGGAAACGTAATAAATTATAATGTTATTAAATATTACTTTAGGATACCTAATTATAGTTGTTCGAGGACAAGCAATTTTGAGTGGGGAGGGTTGTCATGTCCCTATAATAATTTATAATTGAATCGTTTATTTAAATAATAAGTTAGCCTTATATAAACTAAATATATAATATATTTATTTAAAATATATTATTAATATGTATTAGTTAATAAATAATATTATTAATTTAATATAATTTAAATATTATAAAATATATGAAATATATATATATTTAATTAACTAGATATAGTATAAATATAAAGATTTTAATATAATATTTATGTGAATAATTAATAAGATATATTATTATATATAAAAATAAATATTATGCAGAGTCTTACCCATTAAAGTTAGAAAGTAAAGTAATTTGGAATAAGGCAAAGTAATACGGTTAAACAAAAGGTTAAATTCAAAATAAAATCATATAAAGATAAATAAGACAAAAACATTATCCCACCATATTATATGCTTGTGAATAAAATAAGATAAAAGAGCTCCCATACTTAATAACAAATGTATTTATTTATACTATATCTATTATATAAATAATGTACTTTAAAAAGATTAAGGGGAGGCCGAAAGAGAATATTTATAAGTGCAACGATTAAGTTGGTTGACACCAGCGATCACATTAATAAATAATATATTATAAATATATCTAATAATGTAAATACAAATATTATTATTATTATCTTATATTATAATATAAATATAAATAATATATCATTTATTATAATGATATAATATAAATACAAATAATATAAATAAATATCTTTTAACCTATCCTCTTATGATAAGGGAGTTACGTATGGTTAGAACTAGTATTACCACAAAAGGGAATTAATATAAAGTTATAAAAATTATAAGAAAGTAAGTATGTCTTTTACCACCAAGCATAATAAGAGATGTGCTTCTTCGAACATATCCCTTGAAAGAGAAATAAATAAAGGTTGCGAGAGAGAAGGAAAACATCATTTAAAGAAGAAGACACTCCATAGGAAATACTTCCGCAGCAACAAAGGAATATCAGGGATATCTTAATTTCTCGAGTGGAAAGTGAGAATTACAACAACATTTAATATACTAGGAATTTGGGGACATTACATATAAAGATTGTCTTAGGCCTTGGAATTAGGAGTACGTCAATGTTCAGTGTTGTACAATGTGGAAGGGACTATACTCATGTTAGAGAAATGTCTGGGATGATCCGAAGCATCTTAGGGATGTCTTAGAATAGAGGTGCAAACATCTAAACTTAGTGGAAAATCAATAACGACGAAATTGCTCGTTTCTGCAGGCGGCAAAAGTGCAACAATGATGATGATTTCATCTTGATTGTGGCAATTGCAAATTTGCCTCTTGGTGGAAGTGGTGAAATTGTCTTGACTGTGGAGTTTTCAAAATTGCCTCCTTGTGAAAGTGGTGAATTCATCATTGTGCAAGCAAAGTAGGTAATGTGAAATTTGTATTTGAGAAATTTGTTGTTTTCCACAAAGGTGGATGAGGGTGGTTCATTGTTTTTGCACTATCTTAGGATGAATTACCTAAGAGATCAGCTCTCTAGTGTCAACAAACTACTAGATGAAAATGATTTGGTTGCTTTGGTCACCAATAGTTTGCCATTGTCATTTGAAACTTTTGTGGAGTCTTTGCATTTGTTGGTAGAGTCAAACTCTGACCATTGAAAAAGTTAGTTCATATCTGTTGTAAAAAGAAAGAAGACAAATGCAAATAGTTGAGTCCAACTTTAAACAATCTGGGAGTGCACTCACTTCATAGTATAAGGGAAATGTGAAGAAAACTTCAACACATGATTCATTGTCCAAACATAAAGTCAAGTGTTATTATTGTCAAAATTTTGGACATATCAAAAAAGAATGTTTTACAATCTCGGAGTGCACTCACTTCATAGTATAAGGGAAATGTGAAGAAAACTTCAACACATGATTCATTGTCCAAACATAAAGTTAAGTGTTATTATTGTCAAAATTTTGGACATATCAAAAAAGAATGTTTGAAGCGACAATATGATTTATTCCACAAGAAGCCACAAGCTTAGGCTAATGTAGCAGTTGAGGCAAAGCAAGACCCCAAGGAAGAAGAGTATGCTTTTATGGCATCTTTCCAAGATAAAAGTGATGCAACCAGTTGTTGGTTTTTTGATTTTAGTGTATCATGTCATTTTGTCTACTACAGAGATTGGTATGTAAAGTTAACTATTTATTCTAGTTCTACAAATTTTGGTTGTTTGGGTAATGGTGGAACACAAGCGGTAGAAGGGGTGGGGGATGTTTAAGTTATTTTAAGTGATGCAATAATATTCATAGTTAGGGATGTTAGGTTTATTCCAAATATACAAAAATCAATTGTCGTGAATATTTGTAGAAAGAAATGTATTATGAGTGACATCAAGAAAGATAGAATGATTTTCCTAGGCATTGGCGAGGTGTTTTGTATAGGCAAATTAATATTGTCAAAGTTAATTTACATGCGTTAACTATGGAGGACAACGGTAACATTTTGTGGCTGAGAGATATGGACACCTCAATTTTCACTTTTTAGCCAAATTGAGTAGAATCGGTATGGTTGATTGATTGTAATATGTCTAGGATAAGCAAGATATATGCATGAGGTGTTTGGCTGATGAGCAAAAAATGGAAGTCATTTCCTAATGAAGGGGCATGGTGTGCAAAGGGGGTTTTAGATCTCATGAGAATGTATGCAAACCATTATAGAAATCATCCAACATTAGTAGAAAATATTTTAGTATGATCTCTAGGAGGGGTGAATTGTGTTATGGATTGTTGATTTAAGCTTTGATTGAATGGTCTTTAATCTTTAGTGAGTTTGATTTTGAAATTTTGGGATTTCAGAACTTGTCGATCATGGGATGTCAATCACAAAAAGATTGAATGGTTTGGAAAGCTTAGTTGGGTTTGGAAGAAAAGGCAATTGCAAAGCATTGTAGCTGTGGAGGAACAATAGCCTTAGATTAAGCTTTTAATTCAACATCTAGTGCAGTTGATTATTAACATTTTGGGATGTTAGAGTTCTTGGATTGCAGGTTGTCAGATTAAAAGAGTATTAATGGTGGGATGAGATTTTGATTATTAAATCTTTAACATTCAATAAGATGGAATGCAAATGATTGGACGGTGGACATTTTTCTTTGGAGTTGGCTTTGGATGTTTACAACTTCATCACTTTGGGGCACAAAGTTGATTTATAGCTGTCAAATTTTGGATTGGTTTAACGGTCTTTAATCTTCCCCATGTTTGATTTAGAGATTTGGAGTTAACACACGAGCTAGAAAGAAACAACAGTTAGATTGATGATTTTGATTAAATTTCAAAACTTAACAATCAATATTTGTAAAATAACTTTGTATATCATCTCAAACTAGAAAACCTTAATTTTGACCTAGACTTAGCAAAAGCACTATTTTTATGAAGCTTTCCCCTTTCAAACCTGTTAACGAAATTGTTGCAGGCTACCATCCCTGGACCCTACAACGGGTGCTCGAGATGTCATGCTTATGAGATCAAGGGACAAGAATCCATTTCTTCCTAGGAGCCACCAAGAATTAAACAATTCATTCTTTTAAAGACCATGATGAATAGAAAAGTTTTTTTTGGCCTTTTCTCGTGTATCTATGTGAATATTACATCCTGCTATTATCTGCAAAATTGTTTGAATGTTTCATCAAGAGTTTTAGCTGAATTGCACTTAGTAAAATACTGAAAATTAGGACCATATCTTTTCATATAAATGTCTAGAAAATATTTTATACTCAATCTACACTGTCTACAATATGTCTAGTATCCTCAAAAAATGTTCTAATTACTATCCTCCATCGTTGCATCCTTGTAGGACTCCTCAACATATTACTGAATTATATTAGAACATACCCTAATATTTGCATAAGACTTCAAACAAGTTATGCCTTTAATTCACCACACTTTTAAACCCTTTATGATTTCATAGTTTTCTCTCAAAATCAATTAAACATGCTTTACATTGAGAGACCAAAACTTCAAAGGCCCATTGAATAAGATTTACCATAAATTTTACCCCTTGAAGACTTCACTTCTTTTGACAAAACACTTCGGTAGGTGTTGTCCTAAAAGACAGCAAAAGCCATTAGCACAAGGCACTACCTCCCAAGATAATACATTAGAACAAAGGGTAAAAGAAGCATAAGGCATACTTCCTCACAATAAACTACTGATAGGAGATATTCACATAAGTGAGGCAAAAGATGAGAAGCTACTTGGTACAGAGAAGAAGAACTATGATAAAGATACAAGCCTCAAAGCAAGATGAGAAGGATGATAACAATGAAGGGGAGAAGAAACAGGAAGTTCCCATCGCATAAACAGGTTCAAATGCAGTCTTGGACTTTCTAGGTAAGGGAAATCATAGCCATGACGAATACAACATCAACAACCCTTACTTTACTTGCCAAAGTACTAGAATAGACCAAAGATATTATCACTCTCTGGTTAGACAAATTGTCAAGAATCCAAAAGCAAGAGATAGGGGTTGTACTTCAGCGATTTGCCTCTTTGTATTGGATGAATGGAAGCCTCAAGTATGAGGGGAATATTCAGAAAGTAATTAATTGGTAGCAATTTGATCTTGATACTACCCTTCCAATTGAGGATCAACTGGATGAAACTGTTAAGAATTTCTTAAAGCAAGTAAATATTTTTGAAGATAAGAAGAAGCAAATAAAGGAAGAAGTGGTGTAGGATTCTGTATTGGCCAATATTGAACCGATGATGAAGGAAGTGGAAGATATGAAGAAATTGAAATAAGCAACTTAGAAATTGAATGAGGCAAGGGATGATGTTGTTGGAGTTGGGTTATTTGTACTTTAACTTGGTTAGAGATCACACAACCACTAAAGACACATGTTGACCAGATTGAGCAAGCAATAAAGGAAGGAACCTCAAAGTATGATGTGGCATATAAAACAAAAGGGTCAAAGAGACAGGGATTGTTGGCACTAGCAAATAATTGTAGGCAAGCTCACTCAAACTAGGCTTATGCTATGACAACTATGGATGACTTAGGTCATTCGCTCTGCTAGTAGCTAGATAAATTGAGTGAGATGATTGTGGGAGGAATACCTCAAAGGATTGGATAGATAAGGTGTAAGATACCCAACTAATTCTACTCAAATTTTTCCTTACTTAAACATAACTACTCAACAACTCAACGATATGTATCAAAGATAACAACTTGAATGATTCAAACTTGAAGCTGGGTACTTGTCTATTGCTTGATTCAATCTTATTGCAAGTGTCTTATTACATAGATAATGCTTTCAATAGCATGAAGTTACACTTTATTCAAATGGAATTACAAAAAGAAGGCCTTGAAGCCTGGATGTCTACAATGACTTCTATACTTGATCAACTCAATCAAACTCAATGATGTCAACTGAATGTCAACACCTCACATTACAACAAGGGAGCATCACCTTGCTTGTTGAGGGAGCATCACCCCAACACTTGAAACTCGCAGGCCTCAAGATTACAAGCTCAATAGCTTTGCAGAGAGAATTTTGTCAAAAATGAATAGATGCCAAATGAATGAGAGAGCTCCTCCTTTTATAGGCTTTCCAAAGGCAATGAAGGCACATTTTTCAATGCACAAAGAGGAACCAAGGCACGTTTCCCAAGAAGCATATCCAAGGGAATATTCCAACTGATGACTCATTCTGAGTTGGCAAACTCATCCAAAGACCTTGACACGGATCCCGAAGACACCCTGTCGACCAATGAAAGCTCAGGTAGTTACAACTACCTTATCCTCTGGCTAGGCGCCAACTGGAGGGAGTGGAGACCAGAATAGGCGCCATCCTAAGCTGGGTGCTTCCTTGAGGTGGCAGAGACATGGATAAGCGCCTGGTGGGGTTTGATGACTCCATATGCCCTTAAATCATTCTGGACGCCATCTGGAGGTTAGAAAGATGGGAACTGACACCCAAACTTACTGAGGCGCAATTTCAAGGTTCTTCTGACTTGGGCGCCAAGTTGAGGTGATCTCCTCCTGAAGTTGCGCCTTGCCAAACTTAGAGTTTATAGATGCTCTAGATTGTCTTCAAGGTTAGGCGCCACAACCAAACCATTAAGAAAGTGTTTAAATGCTAGGCGCCAATCTGAAGGTGTAGAGGCATGGAGATGCGCCTAGTGCAATCTGGAGATTCCATATGTTTTTCAAACACTTTTGATCCAAGATTAGGTGCCCAAATGAGTTTTCTGGAGTCTAGGCGTTGATTTCATGCATCATGAGATCTAGGCGCCAATTTGAGGTGGGGACATCATGAGATTGCGCCTATCCTGGAAAGATCTAAATGATGTTAGCGAGATCCAGAAGAGACTCTTGATACTCCAATCTCCTTAAGGCGCTCAACTAGACTCTAGGCGCCAAAATGACATTGCAACTGCATGGTTTTCAAGACCAAGTGCCAACTTGAGATGATATTGCGCCTTGCTAGGGTTAGGCGCATAACTGGTGTCCTTCTGACTGGGCGCCAGCTTTGGAGGATTCACAGAGGTTCTGGCGCCTTGATCATAACTTCTCATCCTTTCAAGGATCCTTGAGAGCAACTTGACTTTAAATGATCATCATCTCACCTCCTGATGGAGCGCCTTGTATCTAGATTGGACTTGAGGACTTGCTCCCACCTTAGGTGCACATTTGAGGAAGTTTCAACTGGTATTTGCGCCTAGCACCTTTGTGAAGATGTTCCCCATTATTCAAACTCTCAAACACTTGTAATCATTCCTTATTGATGCTCCTTTCAACTAGTGCCTTCTTCAGAGTATCTATACCTTGTCTGGGTCTTCAATTTCATCTAGGCGCTTATGTGAATCTTTGACAAATGGAGAAGGCGCCTTACTTGCCTAGGCACATCTTGAGGGTGAGATAAGCAATTCAGTGCACCAAGCTAGTTATGGAGTCCATTGACCTTCTTATCAAATCAACTTAATGTTGTAAGCTTTTTGAGAGAGTTCCCTCCTCAGGCGCCAAAATGGAAGAGTTTCACCAAAATGTGCATCTCACATAGTTTCAATCCTAGGCGCTAGAATCAAGGAGTTTTGAGCAATACATGCGCCTAAGCTAGAAGTTTCCTCCTTTAACTTTGATTGTTCATCAAAATGACTTTCCTAACTTCAAGTCCTTCAATCAAACCACCATTCATGCTAGGCGCTCATTTTGGAGTGTTTGAACTTGAATTGACACCTTATGAAGGTTAGGCGCACTCTGGGGTTTGGTAAGAACAAGAAAGTGCGCCTAGCTCAATTAGGCTCTTTCAATGACCACAAACATATGTTTAGGTGAATGATCAGTTGCCAGTGATGCTCAACTAGTTAATAGATGACTTCATCTTCTTGATTGATGCCTTCAAAACCTAAGGCGCTCATTTAGGTGAGTTCAACATGATAGTGGCACCCAAGCATGAAAGCCTCATTCATACCTACTACACTCATCTCAATACTAGGCGCTGGGTTGGAGGAGGTTAAACACATGAAGCGCCTCAAACTAAATCCCTTACTGAGTGCTACCAGTGGATTTGAGAGTTAGGCGCCAAAATGAACTTGAATTTCCTAGAAATGCGCCCAAACATCATGAAAGCATTTTTGACAATGTGACCACTGGAGTTGATGAAAATGACTCTCAGACTTAGTCAAATCTTAGGTTTTTAACTTTGTTCCTGCAAAACAAAACGATAGAGTTAGTCAGAAACCAATTCATTCCCTCATCATTTAGAATTAGCCTCCGGGAATGAGGAATAGGCTAATCCATTGTACACTTAATGATCAAGCCGGAAACGGGGACATGACATAAGGGAGAGCACAAATTTCGAAAATAGCAAAGGTAGCAATAGAACTTGCTAAGATAAATTCCACATTCAGATGGATGAGAAGTAGTTGAAGAGTTGGAAGTAATTTCAGCAAGGGATGTTGGTCCTGTACAAGGAGGTATTGCCCATCACAAGTTAGGAGATGGAATGAAGTACGACAAGAAGATCCACGATTTTGAAAGAGATTGAGCATTAGTAGAGCATGAGCTGCCAGGGAAAATTTTGGAAACAGCTTTTTGGTGCCATGGGATTGCATTATTGGTTTGCAATCAACCTAACCTTCTCCAATAGAATAAATTAACCCAAAGGCCATGATACAAGCTATAGTGTAACAAAAGAAAACTGCAATGAAGTAGATCCAGCTATTACAAAGCATCATTTTTAGGAATTGCTACATTTTCCCATTTTATTTTCATTGCCTTGAGGACAAGGCAGGGTATAGATGTAGGAGAGATGTTCGTGGTACAGTTCATTGCACTTTTGAAGCTGACAGGGCTGGCGTGGAGCTATTGGCTGTACCATGGGATGAGAACATGGTATTTTTCCTGTCACAGCAGTGATATATGGCAGTACCGAATGAGGGGTAGTGCCATTGAGTGAAACAGTGTAATGATTCTAGACATGGTCTAGAGATGTGTCCTTTTGTATTACTGGCGGACTGGGCATAATATATGCTGCAACATATTATAAGCATAGGTAGGAATGTAGAAGAGAATCTACGTTACCAAATCGGCCTGAAAATTGGCCATTTCCAGGTACAAGTCATACTAGAATCTGGTACGAAGTGGAATCGATGGCGAGTTCACATAGGATTCAGTGTAGAGCAGTTGGAATCACCTGGAAACGTTGCAGCTCAAACCCGGGCGATTCCGAGGTCGATGTGGGGAATCCAGAACGAATCCAAAACTCAGCGAAGGTTTCAACGTGTTTTTTGTTGACTCTTTGACTGCGAAATCCTAAATGACTATCGCAGCATTGTAAATACTGCTATAGTATTTGATGTGCTCTTTATGTATATATTTCTGGATTGGGGTGTAATTGTTTTAATCCTAAATCTTCTTGTTGACTACCTGATGAACATGAACAACTTTACAATTTTTTTATTGTTGTTATAGTGCAGTTACGTAAAATAAATGTGATTCTGTAGTAGGGCTGCAACTAGTAGGGTTATTACAATATATAAGGATGCCCAATGATGAGTCCTAACTGATAACAATTATTGAGTCACCAAGTGAGGAGTCCTAACAATTAACTACTTTCTAAAGATAGGAAGATGCCTCTCTGGAAGATGACACATCTGAAAGAGATGACACCTATACAAGTAAAGACCTACCTGAACAAGTTTATTCTATGTACATTATAAAGCTAGGATAATAAAGTAAAAAGTAATGTGTAGGACATTCTGATGTCAAATAACAGAATGCTAATGAAGTTAAGCTAACGAAGTTAATTGATGCTGATGAAGTTAGGAGAAGCTGATGAAGTCGAATTACTGATGCTGTTGAAGTTGAATTATTGTTGTTGAAGATATTTCAATTGTTGACGAAGATGATGACGGTTGTTATTGAAGATGAAGTTAGTTGCTATTGAAAATAGATAGTTGCTGACGAAGATAAAGATAGTTGTTGCCAAAGATGTTTAGTTTGCTGGAATTTTGGGAGCAACTAATAATAGACGATTATGTTTTAGGCATGACTTTTCCAGTAGTCTCAGATTAGTTTTAGGAAGCTAAATTTAGTTTATTATTTATAAATTAGTTGTTTTTGGAGCAATATTTCGTGGAGATTTTAGGAGCTATTTTTAGCGGGCACGATTTGCTGATTTATTTGCCCAGTTTTTTGTTCTTATTTGTAGAATCAGTCACCCAGTTGAAAGATTGCATGTAGGCAACTTAATTTAGGAGTGTTTTAATTGAATTTCATCTGTTATTTTTAGGAATGTGTAGCTCTACATCAAATGCATTATTTTTCAGTTTGTAGGCAAGTAGAAGAATTTTTTAGAGAGAGAAATCAAATTGTATTCAAATTCAAGGAAGTCAATTTTCATAATAAATAAAAGTTTTGTTTGGTTTGTTAATTTTTGAGCAGCCCTTGTCCCATACTATATTTATTAATAGTGGTATCAAAGCAGGGTTTTATTAGTAGTCAGTGAGAATTTCATTGCAGGTTTAGATCTGAAGCTCTTTCACCAAAGTACAAAGATCCTGAGAATTTAAGAGACAACCTCAACTTTGTTTGATAGCTATAATGGCAGCAAACAATGGTGTAGTGCCAATTCAACAGTTCAAAGTTGAGAATTTCGATTATTGGAAAGATCAGTTTGAAAAGGTGTCGATATGGAAAGGTGTATGGGACATTGTAGCAAGTGGGTATGTTGAACTCCAAGAATGGAGTGCATTAAGTGCAAAAGATAAGACAAAAAAGAAAGAAGAGAAATGATGCTCAAGCGTTCTTCTATATTCAAAGTGCAATAGATCCAAGTATCTATCCAAGAATTGTAGGTTGTAAGATAGGAAAGGAAGCATGGATAATATTAGAAAGTTCATATCAAGGTACAAATCAGGTAAGGGTTGGAAAGATTCAAACCCTAATAATGAATTTTGAGAATTTAAGAATGAAGGATAATAAAAAAGTTGAAGATTATTGTGTTAGAGTGATAGATATAGTGAATAAAATGAGAACATATGGTGAGCTAATGAAAGATGATGTGGTTGTGAAGGTCTTGAGATCTCTTACACCCAAGTGGATCCATATTGTGATTACTTTAGAAGAGTGCAAAGATTTAGATACTTTAAAAGTTGAAGAGTTGATTGGATCTTTACTTACCCATGAAGAGAAGATAAAGCATATGGGTGGTCTAGAACAAGCACTGATGTCAAAGGCAAAAAACAGTAATAATCAAGGTGAAAGTACAAGTTTCTCTCAAGGCAATAAGGGGGAGAACTCATATCAAGGGTATAGTTATAGTTTTAGAGGAAGGGGATAGAGTAGAGAAAGCAATGAAGATGATGAATTGGTTAATTATGCATTTTACTCAAATATTGTGGAACCTACTAAATTTGAGGAAGCGGTTGAAAAGAAAGAATGAATTACAACAACGGAAGAAGAGATTGATGCTATTGAAAGAAATAAAACTTGGGAGCTTATAAAGCTACCAAAGGACAAAGAAGTGACAAGAACTAAATGTGCTTACAAGGTAAAGTACAAAAGTGATAGTACAATTGAAAGATACAAAGCTAGATTGGTTGCAAAAGGGTATGCTCAAAGGTATGGTATAGACTATGAAGAGACCTATGCACATGTTGCAAGGCATGACACTATAAGATTGATATTATCATTAGCAGCACAAAAAAGGATGGAAAGTACATCAGCTAGATGTGAAAAGTGCATTTTTGAATGGATACATTGAAGAGGAAGTATATGTGGATCAGCACAAGGATTTGAAGAAGGCAAAGAAGGATATGTTTACAAGTTCAAGAAAACACTCTATGGTTTGAAACAAGCACCAAGAGCATGGCATTCAAGAATTGTTACATGATTTGTAATAAATGGATATGTGAGAAGCAAGAATGAGCCCACACTATATTTCAAGAAAGAAGGTAATAAAACATTTTATGTTTGTCTATATGTTGATGATCTAATCTATACAAGGAGCTCAAGCAGGAAGAAGAAAGAATTCAAAGAGGCAATGATGAGAGAGTTTGAAATGACTGATTTAGGACTGATGCAATATTTTCTTGGCATGGAGGTACACCAATCTCATGGTAAGATCTTTATTTATCAAGCTAAGTATGTGCAAGATATGTTGAAAAAGTTTACTATGCTAGATTGTAAAGGAGTTGATGCACCAATTGCACATGGAGAAATTGATGAAAGAAGATGGGTCACCAAAGGTAGATGAAAAGAAATACAAAAGTATTGTTGAGAGCTTAATCTATTTGACAGCTATAAGGCCAGATATTATATTTGCAGTATCATTGGTTTCAAAGTATATGAGTGAACCTATAGAAAGACATTTACAAGCAACAAAAAAGGATACTTAGGTATGTGAAAGGAACAAAGGATCATGGAATCCATTATTATTCAGTTGAAGATTCAAAATTGATTGGTTATTCAGATGCAGACTGCGTAGGATCATTGGATGATAGAAAGAGCACATCAAGACATTGTTTTACACTAGGAAGTGGATTGATAACATTGTAATGTCCCCATTTGTAGGCATAAGAAAATAAATAAATAATTGATTAATTATTAATTTGTCTTGAGTTATTTTTATGGCAACAAATAAATTATAATGTGACTTTATAAAATGTTGCTAGACAAGGGGTACAAAAGAAAAATTGGTACCAAAAAACACTTTGTTATTATAATTACATGAGGCTGCCGTACCTCTTTTCCTAAGGCAGCGATCAAATTGGAGGGGAGTGATTATATGAAACAAAGCTCCAAAAGCATTCCTTATACCAATCGCAGCCTTTGAACATTCATAAAAGGGAGGTTGCAACTTAAAAAAAGATCACAGGTTTTAAAAGGGAGCATTGAGGATATAGATTCCCCCTTTGGGAATCTTTTGATGGTTAAATATGCATTGCTATCAACAACAGTAACAAGGGAATATATATGATCATTTTCAGATATTAATTTTTACATCGAGTATTGAGGAATTAAAGTGCAGAAAGTTTCTGATTATTGGCAGCTGGGGGTTTAGGCATCCAGAGCAGATTTTGAGTCACAGTCTGTAATGTTCCGCACCTGTTGGTTCTTTGATTTATCTTAATAGCGTTATTTTATTAATTTTTGTGATCTTTCAGAACTAGATAGAAGTTGCAGAAGGGTTTATTGGTTTGCATGTGTTTTGTGTTTGCTAGAAACAATAGGAAATGGACCATACAAATGAAACCCAAAAAAAGTACCATAGATATAAGCAAAATATGAGAGACCCAGATCATAAAATCACATAGAATGAATTACCATCACATACCCATGTCAAAATATCCAACTTGGTAAAACTGCTGAAAGTGGACCAACAATATGGGCTATGTGAAATCACCTCCAAAACCTCAACAATGGACTGTTCTTCGTCAACAAAGATATCAGCAAGAATCTGGGACCCTAGACGCCTCTATTCATGCAAATGAAGCCCTCAAACTAGGGCGTTGGTCCTCCCCAAAACCCCACGTCTCTCCTGCTGCTGTATGGCTTGGAAGGGGCAGTAATCCTCAGCTCAAAGTGAATGTAACAGCACCATTAATCACCGAAACATCTCTGATTTCCTCTGCAGACCCTTATCTCTCCTATATGCCCAAGAAAGAGTGGCAAAACAGAGCACAAACACCAAAAATGCCCTCCTCTAAGTGGTACAGTTGACTTGGGAAGGTACAACCAGCTAGTAGTAGTCCAAAACTCCACACAAATGCAAATATCTGTATCAAATCTGCTCCTCTATCAATGCTGTCAGCTGTTTCACCACAAATCTGCGAAAGATGTGATCAATATACTCTCAAACCCTCATCAAATGAATCCCATTGAAGCTCAAATGCAAACATTGGATGTGTATGCCTTTATAGCACCCTTGGATGGTATTGCACATCTGCGGAATGCTGCCATTGTAGGAAGTTTTCATTTCCAACAGCCCTTGGGTTCAAATCCTTTTTAAACCCTCCAAAACTCTTGCAGAGCAAAAAAAAAGCAAATATCAATATCAACACATAAGGTCAAATGAGTCACTTTTCATCTTTTATATTTTCCCAAGAGGGGTCGATGCACTTTGGAGGGAATTATTTTATTTTCAAACACTTCTTTAATCTCCTAAGGTGGGTGCCCATCGCCTCTTAAGTGACCTTTTAATAATATTGCTTTTCTATCACTTCACTTTTATAATTTCCAAAGTCCCATATTAAATAATGTTATTAATCTTCGGACTTTAAAATGGAAGCCCAAATGTACTCGGATTCTAGTGTTTTATAGACCGTTGGAAAGGTCTCGCCAAGACGCATCAACTCCAACACTGAAAATCCCGAAACGACACAAACCCTAATTTGTTAAAAATAGCAAGTTCGGGCCCAAAGCACACAAACCACCTTAAGAAAGTGCCAACTGAAGACCAAATTGAACCCAAGCCAACATCCACTCAAACTGATCAACTCATCCAAGTCACTGCCAACCATGGTTCCCTAACCAGGCTAGTTAGTCTATGGGAACTCGATAATAGACTAACTTTGTCTAGAGAAAGGGGACATTACAGTCCGCCCTCCCCAAGATTGCTTGTCTCAAGCAATCTCAGAGCTGGATGCGATAAAATCCGCTCGCTTTCCCAAGTAGCATCCTCAACTGGCAGGTTTTTCCATTTGACTAGATATTTCCTGATAAACCTCCTTCGTAAAGTTCGTTCTCTGGTATCAATGATGGCCTCAGGTATTAAGATCAACTTCCCCTTTTCATCAAGAGGAGGTAACTTTGTAGAAGGAACCACATTGTGTCCTAACGCCTTCTTGAGGCGAGACACATGAAATACATTATGTACCCTGCTGCCTGCCGGCAACTCCAACTCATAAGCCTTTCTCCAATCTTCTTGGAGATCTTGAAAGGTCCATAGTATTGTGGCTTAAGCTTCTCTGCACCACTCTTCTTGAGAGTGGACTGTCTGTAAGGTTGCAACATTAGATAGACCATGTCACCAACCTCAAAAGTGCGCTCAGTCCTGTGTTGATTAGCATACTGCTTTTGTTGGTTTTGCACCTTCTGAATATTTTCTTTCAAAGACCTCATAATATCCTGACTCTCCTGCAATAAGTCTCTGGCCTTAGGTATCCTGCTATCACCAAACAACAAATCCACAAAGCTCGATGCCTCATACCCATATAGTGCCATGAACGGTGAAATCAGAATGGACATGTGATAAGTGGTGTTATAACAGTATTCACCCATGTGTAGCCACTTTACCCATGCCTTTTGCTGCCCTGCTATATAATTTCTGAGGTATCCTTCCACCCATTTATTGACTACTTCCATCTGTCCATCAATCTGTGGGTGGTAGCTAGTGCCGGGAGTGAGCTATGTCCTAGTCAACTTAAAGAGCTCCTACCAAAAATTACTTAGGAACCTGTTGTCCCTATCATTCACTATGCTCCGTGGCAACCCATGAAGTCGATACCTCTCTAAAAAACAACTTTGCTACCTGAGCTGCAGTGAAGGTGGTCGGAATAGCAAAAAAGTGTGCAAACTTCGTCAATCTGTCCACCACCACGAAGATGCAGTCTCGGCCTTGGACTTTGGGCAAGCCCATGATAAAGTCCATCGAGATACTATCCCATTTCCTCTCAAGAATGGGTAGGGGCTGCAGTAGACCACCTGGAAAAGAGTGCTCTTGTTTATTCTGCTGACATGTTAGGCACTCCCTCACATACTTCAACACTTCAGTTTTGAGGCCCTTCCAAGTAAAGCGCTCTCTCACCTACCTTTATGTTTTAAAATAAAATGGATGACCAACCATAGGCAAATCGTGAAAAGCTCTCAAAACCCTCTGCTTCATAGCTAAACCTGGCACTAGAAGAATCCTGACCTTGTAAATGATCAAGTCATTTACCACTAAATATCTATCATCTCCGATAGTGCCATCTATGATCCCAGAAGCCCATTTGTCTTTTGCATACTCTGCAGATATCAACTCCCTCCAATCCTCTGCAATCTCACCTAAGGCACCCAAATGAGGTCTCTTGGACAAGGCGTCAGCAAATATATTTTTCTTCCCTTTGACATAAACTATGTCAAAGTCATAAGCCTGGAGTTTGCTGACCCATTTTTGCTGCTTGTCATTAAGATCCTTCTGACTAAGGAAATGCTTCAGGTTGTTATGATCTATTTTAACCACAAACTTACTCCCTACCAGGTACTGCTTGAACTTAGCCAAAGCGTGCATTATGGCTAACATCTCCTTGTCATAGATACTGTAGCTCTTTTCTGCACCCCGCAACTTTCTGCTCTCGAATGTGATGGAGTGTTTATCCTGCATCAAAACTGCACCAATGCCTTCTCCTGAAGCATCGCACTGAAGCTCAAAAGGCCTGCTGAAATCTGGAATGGCCAACATTGGATAGGTACACATCAACTCCTTAAATTTGTCAAAACACTGTTGAGCACCACTAGACCAACCAAATGCATCCTTCCAAGTCAAATCTGTAAGGGGGGCAGCTGACTGTGAAAATCCCTTATGAAGCGGTGGTAGTACCCACATAAACCAAGGAATCCCTTAAGCTGAGAGATTCTTTGGTGGTGGCCAGTCAATAATTGCCCGGATCTTCTCCGGATCTACTTTAACACTACCAGCATTGATGATGTGACCTAAGTATAACAACTCGGTCATCCCAAACTCACACTTCGACATCTTGGCGTATAATGACTCACGCTCAAGTATGCTCAAAACAATGTCTATGTGCTTCAAGTGTTCCTCCCATGTCCTGCTGTATATAAGTATGTCGTCAAAGAATATGAGCACAACCCTCCGCAACTGCTCTCTGAATACCCTGTTCATGCAGGACTGGAAAGTGGCTGGCGCATTGGTCAAACCAAAAGGCATGACCAAAAACTCGAAATGCCCATAATGGCATTTGAATGCTGTCTTCTCAATGTCCTCCCTGATCCGTATCTGATGATAACTGGATCTCAAATCAATCTTTGAGAAGTAGCATGCTCTGTGCAATTCATCTATGATCTCGTCAATACGAGGAATGCGATACTTGTTTTTCTCCTTGTAATCCATACACATCCTAAGCGTCCCATCCTTCTTTACCACGACAACAGAAGAAGCGAATGGACTCTTGCTCGACCTAATGTGCCCCATTTCGAGAAGCTCCTTAATAGCCTTCTCGATCTCATCCTTGTACCTTTTTGGATGCCTGTATAGTGTAGTAATAACAGGTTTGGCACCCTTTTCAAGCTCAATGACGTGCTCAATTCCCCTATCAGGGGGTCTACCTGGTGGTGTATCACTAAACACTTTGGTGTGTTTAGTCAATAGAGCCTGATTGTCTGGAGGATACTCATGCTTTTGTTGCTCTGTAACTGCTGGCATCACCATCACCTTAGCTGCCCACTGACCCTGATCATGACGTATCATCCGCTCCATCCTCTTAAGTGACCACTCTCAAACCACCATCTGACAATCCTCTGAGCACATGCCTTCTCCCGTTCACCTCAAACTTCATTTCCATAGTTCGCAAGTTGAGGGTTAACTCCCCAATGTCATGAAGCCATCTCATGTCCAACACAACATCCATCTCACCCATGCTAACCACATAAAATTCTGACTGGCAAATGTGATCATTCAACTGAATGGTTAGGTTGGGTATCCTCCTGGTACAGGTGAGAACAAAACCATCTGCCACCCTCACTTTAAATGCTTTGAACTCTTTTGTCTTGAGTCCTCTCTTTGCAACCAAGCCTTCGTCTATAAAATTGTGAGTAGCACCAGTGCCCAATAGAGTGATCACTCTCTTCCCACCAAGTACTCCTCTAATCTTGAATGAACCCTCTCTCCGAATGCTGGAGAGATGTGTTGTGGGTAGAGTAGTTTGCTCCTTATCTGATGCCTCAGATGAACCGTCTGAACATGTATCATTGGCTTCTGATTGTTGATCCGATTGATGTTCTGACTCCATTGACTCATCGGCAGAAAAGTACTCCAATTGTTTTGCCTTCCCTTGGGCAGCACACTTGTGCTTAGGGTCCCAGGGCTCTCGGCAATGAAAACATAGTTTCCTTCTCTTGAGGTCATTAAGCTGATCATTATCCTGTTGAATGTCAAGAACACTAAGAGGGGGGGTGAATCAGTGTTCTAAAAATCTTTTCATGTACTTTAACTTTCAGCCATTTCCCAAAATTAATTAAACAAAGGCACAACATGCATATGAACAGCAACCATATAAACATGACACATGAACACCAAGATTTTTACGTGGAAAACCCAAAAAGGGAAAAACCACGGAGAGGATTAGCTCTCAAATATATATTGCAATCTTTACAAAAATAATGTTCAGGCTTGGTCACTCCACAGGCCTAGAACATGTTGGCTCACTGCCTCAACCCTAAACCTAACAAGATTACAATAAGGACTGTTAAACCCTATTGAAGGCTCACTGCCAACTCACTGCCTTGATGAATAAAGCTTGCTTCCAATCAGATTGCACATGAAAACTAAGTACTGCTTAAGCATTTGCCACTATGCCAGGTGCAGTCATTTAATAGCTGAATTCTGAATCCCAAGTCTTCATTCTCACTAATCTAAGTCACTGCTCTGTTATTCGCATCACATCTGCGCATTCTCTACTCTGTTCTGCCTCTTCTCTGCTCTGCCTTTTTGGATCTTTCTTATTATCTTCCCATCTTCGCTCAAGGACATCTTTTCCACGACTCAACTACAAGTATTTATACACTTCATCAACCTTGGAATGATTATCAAGGTCGGCATTACAATCATCAACCATTGGAACAATCTCTATGGTCGGCATTACAAACATTCACAAAATAGGTCCTAACCTATTACAATATTATGCAAAGGAAATGGAGTAAAGATGTATGCGGATCACGCCACGCCTTAGCTGGGACTCAAACACAATCTATGCCACAACACACTTTCACAATCTTCAAGGAATCTCCGGAGTTACTGGAAATAACCAAGTCGGCCAAGACTGGTTACACGCTACATTATCTGGGAACAATCTTTAAAACATGATCTCAATTTCTTAACGCGGACCAATGTCAAGATAGGAACATGATCAGGAGGCATCCATAAGCACGTTATAATCATCAGGAGCAACCGCACAAACCTTAGCCACTTTAACAATAGGATCTTCTTCACTAGAACACATGACCTTCACTGTCTTCGACTGTCATAAAAGAAAGATAGCTTGCAGACCACCAAAACATGAACCACTGCAATTGTAGGCACTTATCATCATCCCAGACTTCCCTCTAGAACCGTAGAGCAAAGTACTTTATTGCGGAGGAATGCAGAGCATAATACTTTCTCCCTATCACCAGAGAATAATCATAGTGAGTAGGCTTTACTCTAGTGAATGCAACTTTCTCACAACTTCACACCGGAGGCTCAAACTTAGGATTTAGCATTTTCAGACATCCCTTTGAACAACTTCCAATCCGCGGACCCAGATCTATAAGTAGAAGGGAATGCAGATCAATCTACTGGATTGTTCTTCAGCATACAACTCACTGTCTATACTGCACTCCACTATAAATTGTAGTCGGTCATTATTGTTAGTGGTAGTCGGCTGTAATCGACCAAGTAAATAATCATGAATTAATTAATGTTGTGCATAGTTAAGTTTAGGAATGTTATGGGGAATTAACCCCGACAGGTGGATAGTTATGGAGTCGTTGCCAGTAGTTGGTATCTCAACCAACCTTGGTATAAGTTATATATTGAGTCGATACTTGTAATCGAGAGACAACATTGTGACATTGTAGTGTAATACTGATATATTCAATGAATGAATACAATGCCTTATTCTGTGCAATGCTGTTATAAATTCATGTTCTATGCTATGCACTATACTACTGCTTTATAATTCTGTTTACTCCATGTCTGTTTGAAACACCACATTGCCAATAAACATTTGGCACCGTTGCCTGTTCAAAAACGGGTCGAGGGTGACAAGTCGATGACAAGAGGAGTCGTCAGAGACATTCAGTCGATGACAAGTTGTGTTGTCAGAGATAGTGAATCGTGTTAGGCGTACTTGGTGACGAAGGAAAGACAATGGTGATGGCTGCATAATGGGTCAACCGATCCAATCAGAAGAGGAAACATATACTAGATACCAAGTAGAAAGAACAAAGGAAGAATTGCAAAGAATACGAGAGGAAAGTGATAGTGACAACGAACGAGAACCAAATGATCAGGAAGACGATCTGACACAAGATCTGGTCTTCCTGTGGGATTTGTTAGTGAGACAACACGTCATGAACGAAGCCATCCGAAGAGACATTCTGGAGGAAATCATTGAAGAGAATCTAGAAGTCAATTCAGAAGTAGACCGTCTTCTCGATCGAATACCAAGGTTGCTGGCAAGAAATTTGTTGATCCTGCAAGACCTCCGAGAGGAAAGGGATAGAGAACAAAGATGACAACAAATTCTGTGAAGATATGAAGAATGAATGAAACAAGAAGAGGAAAAGCGCGACACCAGCTGTCGTTGAGCGCCGCACAACCAATGATCGTACCAGCAACGATTCATGCCCATACAACCTAACAAGGATAAAAATAAAATACCAAGTGGGCAAGAAACACCTGAAGAGATATTGAGAAGATCGCGAAGATTAAGAGAACAAGAAGAACGTAGAAAAAGGTTAAAACATATTATTGAAAAAGGGAATGAACAACATGAAGAAATAAATCAAGACATTGCTGAGTTTCACAGCGAGGGAGTCGACGAACAAGACTTCAGAACACCAGTAATAAATAGAGAAAAAGAAAAAGAAAATGGAAAGAAATTGACAGAAGAACTTGAAGATAGCATACGCCGTATTGTAGCATTGTCCATTTCAGACGAAAGGTCGAGGATCAGAGGACTTGAGCCTAAGACCCTTGCGCAGAGGGAGCACCAGAAGGAACCCGAGGAGACTCGAGGTGTAGAGGACGCCAATAGAGGACGCGGGGAAGACTAGAACGTGGCCGAGAGTGCAAGTGATGCATCGAGACGTTTTGAGAGAACCAGTCCAGTCAAGTCCAACGCACAAGGAGGGCATCGGGGAAGGATGGTGACTCTGCCAGCCGAGAGGCAGAAACTACCAAAGTTCATGAGGAACGAGTCAAAGGATTCAGTACGGCACTGCAAGACGTGCGAGACCATATGGATAGCCAATGGGCAGGAAGACGAAGACTATTGGCTAAGAGCGTTCCCAACGATGCTGAGAGGCATAGCCATAGACTGGTACACAGATCTGGAAGTAGCACAGAAAGCCTCATGGCAAGAACTGAAGAAGGCATTTTAGAATGAATTCAAACTGTTGAGAGATGACAATGAAATTGTAGCAAAAATATACAACACTAAACAAGGAAAACATGAGAATGTAAGAGCGTATAATCGCCGACTCAAGGAGGAGTTGGGGAAACTAGAGACTCAACCAGCAGACGGACTGAAGAAGAGATGGTTCATTGAAGGACTACTCGTGTCTTTGAGGAAGAAAATGAAAGTCGTATCTCCGTCATCGTACGCTGAAGCGTACAATCGGGTGATGGATATAGAAAGTGAAAATAAGACATCCTTCCGAGGAAAGAAGAAGACCGAGATGAGGAGAGTACTGACGACAACAAGGATGGGGAATCAAAAACTGTCCAAGCATTAAGAAAGGACATGATGCGGATGATTAAGGAACTGAAAGCTAACAAAGAAAACGCGAAAGAAGCTAGAGAGTTGTGGTGCACTGACTGCAATGGAGGACATATAAAAGCAAACTGCCTGAAAAAATTGTTTTGTGATATCTGCCAAGTGATGGGACATTCCATCAAGGAATGCCCATACAACCTAAAATCAAGGAGTACACAAGTACTCTTCACACAAGGAGAGCAGTCGACTCTGCCAACCACACCACCGAAGCCTCAGTACAATAGCCATGCATCCCCTGGAGGTTATTGAAGTAATAGAAGGCCACTTCGCCAGGGAATGCCAGAATGGTCAAGGTTCGGGGGGAAGACTGTGCAAATGGTGTGGACCAGGTGATCATGAAGATGACTGCCCAAAGCAGAAAGGCATCAACATGCTGAATGTGGAAGAACAAAAACCAAGAAGTACTGGCGGTCACCACTAGAGCCTAGGCAAAGACGGCTGTCTACCCAGATCCACTTACAGAAAAGCAAAGAATGAAAGAAGCAAAAAGCAAAAATGGAGCGGGCGATGACGAAGGAAGAGAAGACCGCTCTAGCTATTCCAAGTACCTCTTGGTGATCAGAGGCGGAGAATAATGTTGTTCAACAGATACTGCAAACCACTGTACCTATCAAGGTGACGGACCTTCTCCGAACTATTCCACAACTCGGAATGGCAATCACAAACGTGGTCGGTAATGACCAACGACAGTGATAGGAAGGTCGAAGGAAGGAATTAATAGTAGAGCCTCCACCGCAAGGTGAACAAATCATCGACCCAATGCTACTGTCGGTAAACATCCGAAAAAAGCCAGCAATCGTACAAATGGAGATTGGAGGGAAAATCCTAAACACGATCATCGATGGAGCAACAGTCAATGTACTACCCGAAGACACATGGAAGAGTCTCGGGAAACCTACACTTTGGCCACCAGCATTTCAATTGGTGGGTGCTGACCAGCACGGCATCAAGCTGTTGGGAACATTGATGGCGTAGAAAGTGACGATCGGGACACAGCTGTTCTTGTTGAACTTCGTAGTCATCCCAGTCTAGAAGAGGGGGTACGACACATTGCTCGGAAGAGGATGGCTGGTGGCAGCGAGAGCAGATCACAACTGGAAGAGAAACACGTTATCCATAGAGAGCAACGGGAAAAAATATGTGATCGACCTAGTAAATCAAGCAGTGAGTGAAGAGCTAGCATCATCAGATTCAGAATCTGAAGGAGGATGCGAAATGGAGGAAGAAAGGGGAACTATAGAGCCAAACGATGAAGGTATTCTGGACCTCCATGAATGCTCGGAGGACGAGACAAGTTCACTGAACGGGTTATTTCATTGGCAGATGGAAGACTATGAATTCTTCCAACCGGATTGTAACATGATTTCAATAAGAGAAAGTGGTGAATGCTCTCAGGCGACTAGTGAAACACTCGGCAACCTTGGGCCAAGTGAAACGTTGTTGACGAATGAAGCATTTGACGGATTGGCAAACACTCGACCACTTGGCAAGAGGGAACTAGTAATGAGTGACAAAGGGGAGGAAAGTAATAATCAGTCGGAAGTAAGTAACGCTTTTCCAAAAGCATATGAAGAGTACAAGAAAGGAGAGGCTATAATAGACAATACACCAGAGCAACTAGTGGCAGAGGCAAGTCGACCAGAAAAGGCGCATAAAGAATATACATAGGGTGATGCCAAAATAGATGATACATTTGCGCATAAATTTGAACCAGACAAGGTGATCAGGTATGAGGAGCCATTGGCAAGTAAGGTGAATTGGGTGAAGCGGGGTGATGGAACTAATGAAAAAGTGATTTTTGCGGGTGACGACTGCAACCCAGCATTGAAAGCTGCTGCATTAAAAATTTTCGAGTACAAGGACATATTCGCCCGGACATACAAAGATTGGAAGGGAATACCTCCGGAACTATGCATGCACAGAATCCCCCTGATCTCTATTGCACAACTGGTCAGAAAGAGACCATACCGAATGAAAAAGGATTATGCAATAATTCTGTCAAACTGGAATTTTTCTGAAGTTAGGACGATCAGTGAAAAGCAAGGGGGAAAAGATGATTGTAAAAAGTTAGATAGTTCATGTGTGCGAAATATAGTACACGGCTCGCAAAAGACAATAGTTCGAGAAATTAATAAAGGTACGCCTCCGAGTAAGAAAATTAAAATATTTAATCTAGAGCGTACGATTACTTGTCGTAGAGTCAAATCAACCTCATAGGAAAATTTCAGAAGGAAACATTGCGGAGAAGAGAATATGGGACAAGAAATTTATACAGTCGGAACCGTAGATAACAGGTGGACCCTGTCGGAGAGAAACGGAAAAACTCTATTCAGTTTGTTGTGGATGGAAAATTGGAAAAAGAGAGAAAAATTAGAACGAAATGGAAAAAAATGAAAAAAGAGTGAAAATGAAAAGTTGAGAAAAGAAAAAATAAAATAAATAAATGAAGTTAAGGGGTCATACGACTAAGGCCGTACAACCCCCACCCCCACCCCCACCCCCATCGTACACATTATCCAGTACGATTAAAGAAGAGGAAGGGTCAATCGTCAGGAGTCTTAGTGGATCGCCGTACGATAAAGGAAGATTTTTGAGTAGACCGCCGTACGACAAAGGAGGTCAACCAAAATACAAGCGCCAGCAACAATAACATAATCGACAGAGGAAACAAAAACAACCACAATTTGATTACTCCTTCGCACGTCCCTCAGAGAAAAGGAGAATCGACAGGAATCGTCATGACAGGGGATCGATGAAGACAACCGCCAGAATAACCTTTAGCAGAGTTCCAATGAAAGTCGAACCGCAGGGTGGATTATCAGTTTCAGATCTGGAAAGAAATGCCTCTACCACATTTTTAATCGACAGAAGGAAGTATTCCATTGGCCATCATCAGGAAGGACATCAACATGGAAAATATTTCACCAAACATAATTCTTCGTTTCTCAATCAACGTAAGTGCTGCTGGAAAAAGGAAACCGTACAATGCAGGGGAGGACAGTGTCGATGAAAACTCTTAGGATGTTGTTGGAGCCATCACAGGCAGATAGACTTCGCTAGAGTTGAGTAGGGCACCATTAACTATCTTTAGTCTACACCTACGACCACAATCCTCTTAGGCATGACGGCACTGCAAATTCATCTACCATCTTAATGGAGGACCGCCTAGAGTAGGCCTCGGGAAGTGATAAATACTAATTCAAATACCAATCTCCAAGTCATTGAGAGAGCTTCGTTGGGGAACCACATCATACTCTAAAGACAAATTTTCTGTGTCCGTTTTTGATACATCAATACATGACGACGGGCCACGGAAGAATGCGCTGGTAGCAACATTGTGTTTTTTTTTTTCGTTTTCTAGCATAATACCATTTACCAGCTTGGTTCCCAGTGTGAGATGAGCTCTCAAGCATGAGACGATATAAAGTGTGAATGTAGGTGACGAGGTGACAAAGTTGTGTGATTGGGACTGAATGATACTGTCTGTTCTATGGACTCAGCGAAGCACATATCTTACTGTTGGCATGAATATTGGTGAGGTCCAGAATTGGGATGCTACTCGGTGCAAAAAGGTTCTGACCATGGAGGGTCACCGTGTTAGAGTAGGGGCATTAGTGGGGAGTCCTACCTCAACGTGATACTCGTGTTCAAGATGACTTTGTTAGCAAGCTTGTTGGCCACAAGTTAGAGGTATGTGAACTGAAGTGGTCATATGATAATCGGGAGCTTGCATGAGGTGGAAGTGATAATCAGTTCTTGATATAAGAATCAACAGATTTAGTGAGTGTTTTGGAATGTGTTTCCATCTCCTCAGTCACAGAGCACCATCCGTGATACTGGCGTATGGTGTCACGCCCTCATATTTAATTAAATTAATTAAGTAATCAATTATAGATTTAATATATTTAAATAATAAACGAAAATACAAATATTATTATAATAATCATAATATAATTTAGATATTATTATAATAATAATATAATATAATACATAACATATTATATATAAATAAATACAAATAGTAAATATTATTATTATTATAATAATAAAATAAATTATAATTATCAATATAAATATAAATGTTAATAATTAAATATTACTATAATAACATATTACTATATTAAAATAAATATGAATTATAAGTCAATTATTATAAAATATATAATATATAACAAATATGGTATCAACGTAATTACTAAAAATGAAAGACCTTTATAAAGGTATTACTATTCAAAGTCAGCAAGGGCCCACTGCTTATATAAAATAAGACTGCAGTTTAAGGACACAATGCAATTTAAAAATAAGACAAAGAGTTGGGATATGATAAATATTTAAGGCAACGATTAAACAATTACTAAGTCAGCAATTATATTCATTCAAGGAGTACGATTCATGGTATGCTGAGGCAGCGATTAGTCAGCATTAATAATTGATCACTCCTAAATACAGTCAGCACTCCACACTAAAACAGCAAACAAAACAATAAAGACATGATTCGTTAGTATAAAGCAAACAAGATTAATATCACCGGTAATACATAAGACGGCGAATGTTTTAGAACAGCGGTGGATATTTAATAGATAAATATGTATTGTTAATAGGACAACGAAGAACAAATGGTCATACCATTTGAAAGATATAAAAAGGATATGAATAATAGATCTATGGAAGGCGGAATCTCAGGGGGATCGAACATTCATTCCCAAGCGTGAACCAGTTATTCATCATATACTTATAGCAGATAATCATTTATCATTTAATGCAGCAACTCTCAAAATCAGACAGGCATCCATCGATCACCAACTCAGTCACACATTGTTCTGTAGTCATAATCATCCTTCAACAGCCGGGGAAGCAGATTTAATATCAATATAATTACCTCACTGAGACAATATCTTTCAGCAGTTCTGACCAGCAAGGGTTGGATATAACAGATCAAGAATTTAATATATCTCTGCCTCAATTGCAAGAGGGAATTACTAGATCATTATCAAGAGATCAATCAGCCAACCATCAGCCAAAAGAGGTTATAATTGTGTGCAAGGTAAAGAAATCTAAAGCTTACTAAGAGGGGACATTACATATGGTCTTTAGAACTTCAAGAATGTCAGGTACTTTCGTAGAACACATAGACTAAAAATAGGAATACAGGAATCCGTCTCAGTGAAGGCAATGTCAGAGGAGGTAACCATCAGGAAAAGAAAGAATTGACAGGAGGAAAACATAGATTGCAATGACGGTATAATCGACAGCAAAGGGACGCCTCCACACCACCTATTTTGGTTGTAATGTCGTCTAAGAGTTGTTTTGTCCCTGAGTCGTCTGGGAGATGACTAAATTTTTGGGGGATAATGTAGTCGGTCATTATTGTTAGTGGTAGTCGGCCGTGATTGACCAAGTAAATAATCATGAATTAATTAATGTTGTGCACAGTTAAGTTTAGGAATGTTATGGGGAATTAACCCCGACGGTTGGATAGTTATGGAGTCGTTGCCAACGGTTGGTATCTCAACCAACCTTGGTATAAGTTATATATTGAGTCGATACTTGTAATCGAGAGACAACATTGTGACATTGTAGTGTAATACTGATATATTCAATGAATGAATACAATGCCTTATTCTGTGCAATGCTGTTATAAATTCATGTTCTATGCTATGCACTATACTACTGCTTTATAATTCTATTTACTCCATGTCTGTTTGAAACACCACATTGCCAATAAACATAACTCGCTTGGTTCTTCCGGAAAGGCCAATTTTCTCAATATCCTCAACACATAAGGCTTCTAAACAAGTAATAGAATATGACATAGTTGACACTAATAACAACAAAGATATGTTGACATTAATGACAACACCAATTAGACACATACTTGCAACAATCTCCCCCTTTGTCATTGATGGCAACATATGATGTGAAAAACTGCAACAACCATCAAGACAAGATTCTCCCCCTTTCTCTTTACACACTTGCACTCTTTCTTTCTACAAGATTCTCCCCCTTTCTCTTTACACATCTGCATTCTTTGTCTAACTAAGTTTTTCACAGGACTTCTCTCCCCCTTAGACATCAATGGCAAAGGGCACATACTTGCACTTTTCTGCTTTGATTCAATTTTTCTTCTGAACTCTCTGACTGCTCCCCCTAAGAAGTAGCCCTAAAAGGCATCAATCCGGATCTGGGAGGCACCGGACTGATGCACTACTGTGCATCTTAGTTTAGAGCATGAGGGGTGATAACCCCTAACTTTTCTCTGAGATACTCAAAAGTATCCTTAGGCAGAGGCTTTGTGAAAATGTCTGCAATCTGATCTTTGGTAGAAACATAATCCAAGTTGACTTCATTCTCTATCACCTTTTCTCTCAGAAAATGATACCTAATGGATATGTGCTTTGTCCTTGAATGCATTACTGGATTCTTTGATATGTTTATGGCACTTGTGTTGTCACAAAAGATTGCGATTGGACCCTCATACACAACTCTGATGTCCTTCAAAGTCTGCTTCATCCAAAACACTTGAGTGCAATTGCATGCTGCTGCAATGTATTTTGCTTCTGCAGTAGACAGGGATATTGAATCCTGTTTCTTGCTCAACCAAGATACTAACCTTTTTCCCAAGAAGAATGCACCTCCACTTGTACTTTTTCTGTCATCCACATCTCCGGCCCAATCTGCATCAGTATATGCACTGAGAGTAAAGTCACTATCCTTAGGGTGCCACAAACCATAATCCATTGTACCTTTCAAATACCTCAGAATTCTCTTGACTGCCATCACATGTGATTCCTTAGGTTCTGCTTGAAATCTTGCCACAAGACACACTGCATGCATTATGTCAGGTCTGGTTTGAGTCAGATAAAGTAATCCTCCAATCATAGATCTTTACTTTTTCCGGTCTGCCAGGGTGAGTTATCATTTTTGCTTAACTTACAACTAGTTATCATAGGTGTGCAAATTGGTTTAGAGTCTTCCATCCCAAATTTCTTTAACAACTCTTTCACATACTTAGACTGAGAAATGAAGATACCTTTATCTGATTGACTTATTTGTAGACCTAAAAAGAAGTTCATCTCCCCAAACATGGACATTTCAAATTCACTTTGCATTTCTCCAGCAAAAACTCAGCACATACCTTCATTGCCTCCAAAAATAATATCAACAAAGACTGCAACAATTAGGATTTGTTCATCACTGATTTTGAAGTAGAGATTGCTGTCTATAGTACCTTTACTGAACCCTATCTATATCAGATACTTTTCCAACCGTGCATACCATGCCCTGGGGGCTTGTTTTAATCCATACAAGGCTTTCTTCAATCTACATACCATGTCACCTTCATCTGATGATTGAAACCCTTCTGGTTGTTTAATATATACTTCTTCTTCCAATTCTCCATTTAAGAAGGCAGACTTCACATCCATTTGATAAACCTTGAAATCTTTGTAGGCTGCAAAGGCCAAAAACATCCTTATTGCTTCAATCCTTGCCACTGGAGCAAAAGTTTCTTCAAAATCTATTCCTTCAACTTGAGCGTATCCTTTGCATACCAACCTTGTTTTGTTTCTTACTACTTCACCATTCTCATTCATTTTGTTTCTGAAAACTCACTTAGTGCCAATAACATTCTTATCTGCTGGTCTGGGAACAAGATCCCAAGTCTGATTCTTCTCTATTTGCATCAATTCCTCTTCCATAGCCTTTGCCCAATTCTCATCTTTGCAAGCCTCATCCATAGTTTTAGGTTCAATCTTAGAAATCAGCCAGAAATTTACCTGTTCCTCTGCATCTTTTCTTCTGATTAAGATCCCTTTGCTCTTATCTCCTATGATTTGATCTTCGGAATGACTGAGTCTTACATACCTTGGAGTTTTGGTAGCACTTACTGGAGCTTGTTCTTCTTCATCTGAGCTCCCTTCATGCTGCACCACTTCTGAAACATCTGGTTCATCTGATTCATATCCACCTGATTTTGAGGTTCTTTCCTTACTTTCATCAACTTTAACATTTGCACTTTCAATGATCTTATTCAGCCTCTTATTATAGCACCGGTAGGCCTTGCTCTTAGTGGAGTAACCAAGGAAGATTCCTTTTACTTGGACTCTGTTTAGAATATTTGCCTCTCTCCAATATGCTTTCGGAAGATCATCTTCTTTCATCATGGTTCTAGCAGCGTCTTGAACTGTTATATTTTTCCTTTCAACTTCATTCTATTGAGGAGTCCTAGCAAACAATTGTCTCTTTATCCCTTGTTCTTTATAGAAAATATTGAATTCATTTGATGTGAACTCACCTCCTCTATTAGACCTTAAGCATTAGATCCTCAGTTGTATCTCATTCCCAATCATTGCCTTGAAAGCTCATCTA
This sequence comes from Cunninghamia lanceolata, assembly GCA_027924645.1. Taxonomy (NCBI): domain Eukaryota; kingdom Viridiplantae; phylum Streptophyta; class Pinopsida; order Cupressales; family Cupressaceae; genus Cunninghamia; species Cunninghamia lanceolata. Next base: position 2,623,367 of record BSBN01001245.1, read on the forward strand.
GTTCATAATCATTCAACTCTGAGTTTATCTACAGATTTTCAAACCATTTCCAAAGAAAATTGCTCTGTACTAAAAACAATCTTGAACTTCTGTTACTCATTATTCTCAAGCCAATTATCAAAATCAGACAAACTTATAGATGTAATCATTGATCAATAGCCATATGCCAGAACTGCAGAGCATTATCTTCAATGACGGACCTAAGCGAGCCAGAATACCAGAGCCTTGTCACTTGATTTTATTGGTTAGATGCTTAGCTAAAATTCATGACCTGTCAGCTTGTCCCTTAAATACATGCTTGACCAATTCATCTGTCACGTCATAGCTCCTAATGCAGATCATATGAGACTCTAGAATTCATATCCAACAATCACCATTGACCTCTTAACATATCTTCAGAACCACAAATCAAAATACTCAATAGCGGAATAATGCGGACCAAAATACTTAGATGCTTTACATTGTTTTAGGCTTAACTCTATTCATCCGGACTTAGACAATTCACCTTGTGACTTTCGGAGGAAGTTAGAACTTGAACACTAGAAAATATGTTCACCAGATCTTTATGAATAACATTCCTGAACCACATATAATGATCTTCAACTACGGAGGCATACTAATCCAATCTCTATTACTTACCTTATATACTACTTATACTTTAGTCATTTTGGGCTTCCGGACCAGAATCCTTTTATGCTTTGATCTACAAAGTTCCTTTCAAGCAATTTGCCATATAAATCTTCACATCATATCTTTGTGCCGAATCTCAGCACTGACTATCTGGCCAGGGGATTTAGAATTTTCAATATAGCTCCCCCTGAGCCAGAGTTCCCAGTTTACCTCCCGGAGGAAGTATCTGCTCTAGAGTCTAGTGCAAACTCATTTCTGACTTCATTTACTTCTTTCTTGACCCAGACCTTGTTCATCTCCTTCTTGACTTTTGCCGGATCAACCTTTTCCACTGATTTCTTCAATTCTTCTTGATTATCCTTCTTCATGTTCTTACTTCTGCAAAATCTTGCAATCTGTCCAGGCTTGTTGCAATTAAAGCATACCACATTCTTTCGACCTTGATTCCTTCCATTGATTGAATTTGATTTGCATTGATTAGCCATATGTCCAAATCTATTGCATGCAAAACACTTTTCATTAAATGACTGACTGTTCCTTGTATTTTGAAAATTAGTTCTTACCGAACTTCTGCATTCATTTGATCTGTGTCCCATTTTATAGCATGCATGGCATCTAATAGAATTCTGACTTACTTTACTTCTGCATACAACAACTATATGACCAGTTCTATTGCAAGTGAAGAATTTGCCTTTGAATGATTGTTCATTCCTCCCATTGTTGAAACTTTTCCTGATCTGATTTCTACATTCATTTGCTCTATGACCAATTTTCTTGCAATTGAAACACTGGCCAGAGAATGATAGAATCTTTTGATTTGTTCTACTCCTACACTGAGTAGCCTTATGACCAAACTTATTACATGAATTACAATAACCATGAAAAGATGGGTACCTTTGAGCATTTGGTTGTCTGACCGGAGGTCTTCTAGGTCTTCTTCTTTGATTTCTAAACTGGTATCCTTTGTTTTGCCTTGACTCAGTGCTTATTTGACCAGAGTTTGAATTTTCTCCTTTCTCAAATCCCAAACCTTGCTTGTCATCAGCTCTCTTCTGGCTAGTAATCATTTCATCAAGCTTTGTTGTATTTATCTTGAATTTTTCTTCCAAGCTTTTAGCCTTTTCTAGGTCCATTTTTAGATTTGCAATTTCTTTTTCAAGTTTTGTACAATCTTCTGATCTATTCTTCACAATTAAATTCAGATCATCTTCTGCTCTTGTTCTTTCAATAACTTTTGCTTCCAAATCATTCAGGGTTTCATTTGCTGATAGCAATTGATCACTGACTTCTTTGTATTTGTCTTTGAATTTCTTGACTTGCTCTTTTAACTTCAAGATGCATTCATCAGCTTGTTGCAAGTTTTCTTTCAGATCCCTGACTTCTGCTTCAGAATTTTCAAGATCCATAAGAGTTGCTTCTAGTTGGTTGTAGCTTCCATAATTTCCATATCTTCTTGCTGCGATGATCACACTATCCCAGATCTTCCTCAAGCTGAAACTTTTTCCAAGGAACCTCGCTCTGATACCAATTGTTGAATGTCAAAAACACTGAGGGGGGGTGAATTAGTGTTCTAAAAATCTTTTCATGTACTTTTACTTTCAGCCATTTCCCAAAATTAATTAAACAAAGGCACAACATGCATATAAACAGCAACCATAAAAACATGACACATGAACACCAAGATTTTTACGTGGAAAACCCAAAAAGAGAAAAACCACGGAGAGGATTAGCTCTCAAATATATATTGCAATCTTTACAAAAATAATGTTCAGGCTTGGTCACTCCACGGGCTTAGAACATGTTGGCTCACTGCCATGAAGTACAACTAGGTCTAGTAGGCTCATTGCCTCAACCCTAAACCTAGCAAGATTACAATAAGGGCTGTTAAACCCTATTGAAGGCTCACTGCCTTGATGACTAAAGCTTGCTTCCAATCAGATTGCACATGAAAACTGAGTACTACTTAAGCATCTGCCACTATGCCAGGTGCAGTCATTTAATAGCTGAATTCTGAATCCCAAGTCTTCATTCTCACTGATCTGAGTCACTGCTCTGTTATTCGCATATTCGCATCACATCCGTGCATTCCCTACTTTGTTCTGCCTCTACTCTGCTCTGCTTCTTCTCTACTCTGCATCTTCTCTGCTCTGCTTCTTCTCTGCTCTGCCTTTTTGGATCTTTCTTATTATCTTCCCATCTTCGCTCAAGGACATCTTTTCCACAACTCAACTACAAGTATTTATACACTTCATCAACCTTGGAATGATCATCAAGGTCGGCATTACAATCATCAACCATTGGAACAATCTCCATGGTCGGCATTACAAACATTCACAAAATAGGTCCTGACCTATTACAATATTATGCAAAGGAAATGAAGTAAAGATGTATGCGGATCACGCCATGCCTTAGCTGGGACTCAAACACGATCTTCCACGCCACAACACGCTTCCACAATCTTCAAGGAATCTCCGAAGTTAATGGAAATAACCAAGTCGGCCAGGACTGGTTACACGCTACGTTATCTGGGAACAATCTTCAAAACATGATCTCAATTCCTTAATGCGGACCAATGTCAAGATAGGAACATGATCAGGAGGCATCCATAAGCACGTTATAATCATCAGGAGCAATCGCACAAACCTTAGCCACTTTAACAATAGGATCTTCACCAAAACACATGAACTTCACTGTCTTCGACTGTCATAAAAGAAAGATAGCTTGCAGACCACCAAAACATGAACCACTGCAATTGTAGGCACTTATCATCATCCTAGACTTCCCTCTAGAACCGCAGAGCAAAATACTTTCTCCCTGTCACCAGAGAATAATCAGAGTGAGTAGGCTTTACTCTGGTGAATGCAACTTTCTCACAACTTCACATTGGAGGCTCAAACTCAGGATTTAGCATCTTCAGACATCTCTTTGAACAACTTCCAATCTGCGGACCCAGATCTGTAAGCAGAAGGAAATGCAGAGCAATCTACCAGACTATTCTTCAGCATACAACTCACTGTCTATACTGCACTCCACTGTAACTCGCTGGTTCTTCCAGAAAGGCCAATTTTCTCAATATCCTCAACACATAAGGATTCTAAACAAGTAATAGAATATGACACAGTTGACACTAATAACAACAAAGATATGTTGACATCAATGACAACACCAATTAGGCACATACTTGCAACATATCCAACCTAGGAGAACTTTTGTGTTGCTGTCTGGGTTCTTTTTGGAAGTGTCTTTTGTCCTTATCTTTCTTATGAATGAACCCTTTAGACTGAAATTTACTCCTCCATGCAGAGGACTCCATGTCACGTGCCTTATTCATGGCCTCTTGAAGAGATGGTGGATCAAGACCCTTTATCCATCCTCACAAGGGATCGGATAGCCCATCAATGAAAAGGATCATCAGTCTGTGCTTTGAAATATTAGAGACCACCACAAATAACTCCTAAAACTCCGTAATGTAAGAATCAACTGAGCCCACTTGTTTGAGTTGAGCTAACTCCTTGAACTGCAACTCTGGATCCTTTTTCTCAAATATGTCAATTAAGCTGGTAGTAAACTCAACATACGAAGTGATCTGATCATGGCCCAACGTGGTTTTACCATTACTCCATTTGTGAGCGCTACCCTCTAAGTGCAAAATTGCATAAGTGATTGCATCAGCTTCGGGCATAGGGCTGATATGAAGGTAACTATCCAATTTCTGAACCCACGCTCTAGCAGTGGTTTTGCCTGAACCATCAAAGTAAGGCAAGGTCATCTTACTGACTTTCTTCTGTAGCTCCTGATTGTGCTGCCTATTACCCCTGTTGGGTCGGTGTTTCATCCTTAGATCATAATACTCCCTAAAAGCCATCTCAGCTCGGAACTCCTCACTGGAAGCCCTCCAATCCCTCAAAATCACATCTTGGAATTCTACCTGTGTAGGCTTCTGTTCGGGTACATTGTTCCTAGGTGCAAAAGCAAGTATTCCGGGTCTATCACTAGCTGTATACTGTATAGCCCCCCTGTTGTTAACTGATGCTTCTCCCTCATTATCCTTGTCTCTGTGCCTATCTCCAATGTTCCTGTCACCACCAATGTTATTTCTATTCTTGTCATTTGGATTATTATTATTGTTATTGTTCATCCCAGCATTGCCAATCACCTGGTGTGCTAAAAGATCACAAAGACGGTTAAAGTTATTCTGCAAATCTCGCTGTCCCTTGGCCAAATCATTAAGGATATCCCTGGTGCTAGGCTCCTCTTTGTCCCTGTCACCCATCTCAACCACAATTGTATCTTGACCTGCAAAGGGATCGAAATGAGGTGGCATAGCAAGATCTGGTTGTGACCTATTTCGTCGGAGATAATACCGATGTGTACCAGGCTGCATGACTTAGTTCATCTTGTATATGTCTATGTCTGACCTCACAGGATGGTAGGAAGAGTTGTGCTCTGATACCACTGTAATGTTCCACACCTGTTGGTTCTCTGATTTATCTTAATAGTGTTATTTTATTAATTTCTGTGATCTTTCAGAATTAGACAGAAGTTGCAGAAGGGTTTATTGGTTTGCATGTGTTTTGTGTTTGCCAAGAACAATAGGAAATGGAGCATACAAATGAAACCCAGAAAAAGTACCATAGATATGAGCAAAATATGAGAGACCTAGATCATAAAATCACATAGAATGAATTACCATCACATACCCATGTCAAAATATCCAACTTGGTACAACTGTTGAAAGTGGACCAGCAATATGGGCTATGTGAAATCACCTCCAAAACCTCAACAATGGACTGTTCTTCGTCAACAAAGATATCAGAAAGAATCTGGGACCCTAGACGCCTCTATTCATGCAAATGAAGCCCTCAAACTAGGGCGTTGGTCCTCCCCAAAACCCCACGTCTCTCTTGATGTTGTACGGCCTGGAAGGGGTAGTAATCCTCAGCTTAAAGTGAATGTAACAGCACTTTTAATAACTAGAATATCTCTGATTTCCTCTGCAGACCCTTATCTCTCCTATACGCCCAAGAAAGAGTGGCAAAACAAAGCGCAAACACCAAAAATGCCCTCCTCTAAGTGGTACGGCTGACCTGGGAAGGTACGACCAGCTAGTAGCAGTCCAAAAGTCCACACAAATGCAAATATCTGTATCAAATCTGCTCCTCTATCAATGCTGTCAGCTGTTTCACCATAAATCTGCGAAAGATGTGATCAATATACACTCAAACCCTCATCAAATGAATCCCATTGAACCTCAAATGCAAACACTGGATGTATTTGCCTCTATAGCACCCTTGGATGGTATTGCACACCTGCAGAATGCTGTCACAGTAAGAAGTTTTCGTTTCCAACAGCCCTTGGGTTCGAATCTCTTCTAAACCCTCCAAAACTCTTGCAGAGCAAAAACCAAGCAAATATCAATACCAATGCATAAGCTCAAATGAGTCACTTTTCATCTTTTATATTTTCCCTAGAGGGGCCTATGCACTTTGGAGGGAATAATTTTAAATTCAAACACTTTTTTAATCTCCTAAGGTGGGCGCCCATCTCCTCTTAAGTGACCTTTTAATAATATTTCTTTTCTGTCACTTAACTTTTATAATTTCCAAAGTCCCATATTAAATAATGTTATTAATCTTCGGATTTTAAAACGGAAGCCCAAATGTACTCGGATTCCAGTGTTCTATAGACCGTTGGAAAGGTCTCGCCAAGACACATCAACTCCAACACTAAAAATCCCGAAACGGCACAAATCCTAATTTGCTAAAAATAGCAAGTCCGGTCCCAAAGCACACAAACCACCTTAAGAAAGTGCCAACTGAAGACCAAACTGAACCCAAGTCAACATCCACTCAAACTGATCAACTCATCCAAGTCACTGCCAACCATGGTTCCCTAACCAGGGTAGTTAGTCTACGGGAACTCGATAATAGACTAACTTTGTCTAGAGAAAGGGGACATTACACAGTCAAAGCTTGGCATTAGCAAAGAGAATTTCGAGCTCATTTGTATTAGCCATTGAGGATAATCAGCCAACTGTGTTATGCAAACTAGGTACAGCCATAGATGTTCATATCAGCAGTTTGAAGGTTAGCTCAATTTAATAGATCAGCTATTCCAATCATTCCGGGTAATCACTTCATTGCAATTTCAGTTTGCATGATAAGTGTTTGTCAAAATGTACAGTTGATTATAATTTCTAAAATTGAATTCAATTGATGAGCTCTTGTCAATTGTTTGTTAAAATGTCTATGAATTACTCCATGAATACAACTGTTTGAAAAATGCCCGTGAGTTACAAATTAGAAAATTTGCAAGTTTGTTGAGAATTTTGATAGGCACATTACAGAATATCAGAGAGTATGCACAATTATTGATAATATTTGCAACAATTTAGAAAATATTCCATTTGGCATATTACAAACATAGAGTTCAAAGAAGCAAAATACAGTGGCATTATCAAGTACAGAAGCAAAATATGTTATGTTAACATGTACACAAGCAGTTTGGTTGAGAAGAGTTTTGGAAGATCTAGCAGAAGAAGAAAGAAATCCTATAGTGATATTTTGTAACAATGATGGAGCAATACAATTGAGTAAAAATCCAGTATTTCATGCAAGGACAAAACACAAAATTGAAACACCATTATGTGAGAGTCAGTACAAGAGAAGATAGTTGAAATTCAATTTTGCAAGTCAAAGGAACAATTGGCAGATATAATGACTAAATGGCTAGGAAAGTTAATACATTTAGGTTTGAAGAAAACAAATACAGGGATTTGACATCAAGGGGGAGATTTTAGGAAATTCTAATGTCAAACAGCAGAATGCTAAGCAACTGATGCTAATGAAGTTAGGAGAAGCTGATGAAGTCGAATTACTGGTGCTATTGAAGTTGAACTGTTGCTGTTGAAGATATTTCAGTTTTTTATGAAGATAACAAATGGTTGTTGTTGAAGATGACAGATAGTTGCTGACGAAGATAAAGATAGTTGATGATAAAGATGTTTAGTTTGTTGGAATCTTGGTAGTAACTAATAATAGGCGATTTTGTTTTAGGTTTGACTTTTCCAACAGTCTCAAATTGGTTTTAGGAAGCTAAATTTAGTTTATTATTTATAAATTAGTCATTTTTGGAGCGGGATTTTGTGGAGTTTTAAGGAGCTATTTTTAGTTCGCACGATTTGCTGATTTATTTGCTCAGTTTTTTAAGTCTTATTTTTAGAATCAATTGCCCAATTTAAAGACTGCATGTTGGTGACTTAATTTAGAAGTGTTTTAATTGTTTATTCATCTATTATTTTTAGGGACGCATTGTTTCTCAGTTTGTAAGCAAGCAGAAGAAGTTTTTAGAGAGACATTATTTTATATTCAGATTCAAGGAAGTCAATTTCAGAATAAATGAAAATTTTGTTTGGTATGTAAATTTCTGAGTAGCCCCTGTCCCATACTAAATTTATTAACATAATGCACTATAACAGTAAGTATGTGGGACTAAATGAACTTCCATTGTGTACTATCTATGCACGAGTGTTATATTGTGTAATTTGTTTTCCTTTCACATGCCTTAGATTTTTCAACTATCACAAATCTGTCCACAATATTCAGTTTTATTCACACCTGCAGTTCTCTATTTCCGAATGGACATAGTTATTGGGGTTCCAATTCCTCTATTTTGATTTCCATGACTCTAAGAACAGCCATAGGGTCAAGAATTTAAGCTGTGATTCTATGTGAATTTTAACATTCTACTTTGATCCTACAATAGAGATCAAGATTTGTTTTTGATAAAGGTAAGCAGGGATTTTGAAAGGGGCCTGACCCTTGTACAGAAAGAGGAAACAACAAAAAAGCCCAGCAAAACTACACAGGACCACCACCAAATAGACAACACAACACAAACACACCAACAAGAACACACAAATGAGGGGTCAACAAACCCCTTCAAGCAACCAACCTAAAATTAGGTTGGTTTGAAGCCGAATTGCTCCAAGGAACTTTGGGTACCTTCACACATCTTCTTGAAATCCTTTCGGTCAGATTTTTTCTTTTTGGAAGAAACAAGAAGATCCAAGGGTCCACCCGAAGTCCCAGTATCACCACACACCTCTGTCCAAGGAGTCCCCATCACAGCTCTACAGTCACCAATCCCTTTATCAAGCACCTCCGACGAAGGAGTCCTCGTCACAGTATTACTATCTTCAGAAATCCCCCTATTACCCTCCATAGGCGCTTCCTCACCAGAGGTCATGCACTCCTTTCTCCTCTGGGCAGAATAGTGCCTCTTACTACTTATACAAGTAGTATTAGAGTGACCGACTTTGTGACAACAATGGAAAACAACAGGAGAGTGCTCAAAATCAATCTGTTGTTCCTAACTTCCAAACTTGGATAACAAGGTAATCCTAGAAGGGAGCACCTTATCAACCTCCACAAATACACAAAATCTAGCAAACATTAGACGTCTTTTGAATTTCGTGACTATATCTGCCCCAGCAAATTGCCCAAAAGTCTTGGCAATGGCCATAATATCTCCTCACCCCAGTATTCCAACCTAACCCAGACAGGGACCTTACAACTGCAGGGTTTTAAAGGATTGAAGCTCGGTGACCAAATCTGAAGGCATAGGCCATTTTGCCCAAGAAACCAAGGGCTAGCAAGGATCCGTGAGCAATCTTTTGAATTCGAAAAAGAGAACAAGAAGAAGTTGTTCAGCAGTTCAACCACTTCAACCTGCCCCCTTAGCTTCCATTTTCGAAGTATCCAATTTTTAACAGCATCAATGTTGGGATGATTTCCACAAAATCTCCCAACAAGCGAGTTATTAAGCCACCTAGAAGTCCTCTCAATGAGAGAATCAAGGATGACGATATGTTGATTCTGTCCATCCGCCAAAACCTGGCTAGGGGCAGCAATGACACCAAGCAAGTCTTGAGAATGATCTACGATCTCCTCCCTGACCTCCAACGTAACCTCAGCACAGGGCCCATCAGGGTTAGCTTCGATCTCTAGACCATTCTTCTTAAGGAAAACAGAGCTAGTATCCACAGCTTTAGCCATAGCTGCAGCACCTGCAACTCCTTCAAACAGGTCAGTGCCTAAGCAAGAAACCATGCCTTGCAACCGCCCATCAGGCACATCTTCCATAGGGGCATCCAACTTAGATCTTGTTGTCTTGGAGGAGGCAGCGACCACAGGAGAGGCCGCCACTCCCGGATTTGAAGGGATCGGGAAACCCCTCGTGAGCCCTAGGTCGCCCTCCCCTGAACCAGCAGTCATGGCAGGCTTCCGTGCTTGGGATCTCTGCACCTCCATCCATATGTCCATGAGTCTTTCGTCCTCATAATCATAAGCCACCCATTCATCCAAAACCTCCTCGTCCTCATCATCTGGGTCATCCTCGTTCACTCCATCGTCAATCTCCCCTATGAACAGAGCTGACCCACTCTCGCTTGTGCATTTTGAAAACCCTTTCCTGCCCAACGTCTGCTGCTCCATCACTGTTAGTGCATGAACATGTTATCCAAATGAGAGTGATGTTTTTTCTGTTACTTGGTGTGTGCTTAACAAAGCTTATTAATATGAATACAAGATTTGTTATTGACTAAGATACTTCTAATATTCTTGTAATGTGGTCATACATGTACATATAACTATCATCTCCTACAAATGAACTAAATACTTTACAAAGCAAGGATCAATTTCCAACAATATTAAAATATGTATGGAGTTATCTTCTCTTGATTTTCAAATTTAGTAAAGGATAAAGCATCATATTCGTTTCATCTGAATCTCCTAAAGTTAGGATTTTAACTTATGTATGGGGTCATCTTCTCTTGATTTTCAAATTTAGTAGAGGATAAAGCATCATATTCGTTTCATCTGAATCTCCTAAAGTTAGGATTTTAACTTCAAATTGTACAATATATGCCCGTGTCTGTCTATGTCCCTAGTACTAGTTGTAATGGTTAGCTCTATAATTGAGTCATTATTTATGAAGCATATTGAACCTGATTGTTGGAGTTACTATGGCTATGGTCATTGTTGTTAATTGCATTATGCAATAGTTTAGTGATTGTTTTAACCGAAGAACATATAGATGGTGTTTCCATGGGAGCCTGATTGAGAACGTGTGAGTGTTTAGTTGCAAAAATGTTATTGTTTTTCAGTTTTGTGGGAAAATTTCATGTAGAAAGAAATGATTGCCATATCTGAAATGGTTCATATTCATTAGAGGATGTTACCATCGAGTATATTTTCTGTGATAATGTCACTTTAAGTATGCCATGTAAGAAAATTTGTTTTCTTTCCAAGTGTGAGTGAAACCTGAGGTAAAGTATTGTGGAAAATTATAGGAATAGGGTGTTCGGAGTGAAAAAACTTCAAGGGTAAGGTATGACTCAATTAAGTTGCATAGGAAACATATTCTTCACTAGCATGTCATTCCAATGTAAGCTAAAAAATTTAAACACGAGGCATCTAAATTGCAAGTTCCTGGTGGTAGTGTAGTTATTTCCTAAAAATGAAGCCTTCTAAAGATAATTTTCTTTGAAATGTGAAAATTAAAAAATTCTTGCATTTTTTAATATAAAGGTAATTTTTAAATTAAAATAACAACAAATTACAAATTAGGTCTGTCAGTCTTAAAAAGACATATGGCACATCAATTCCAGAAATTTTTTTATTAAAGAATGAGTACAAGTCTTAGGAGACGAGACAGCTAGAGGTCACTGTGAAGCAAATCAAATTGAATTTTCATTTTCAACCATTAGTTGTTCCTTTTTTTTTTGTCTTAATGTATTTTGATGAAAGTGTACAACACATGTTTATTGGAATATCTGAAAGGGATTGATCCACTTTCTTAGTTAGCAATTCTCAATTGTTTTTATGGTTGATAATGCACATTGTAATAAATTATTTGTATGGAAACTTCCAGGATCATCTTGCACACAAGTTATGGCCACCCAAATATGCTTAATATTAATCCATAATTCATGACAACTAAAATATTCTAGTACTCAAAATGTTTGTCAAGTATGGGGGCTAAATGGACTTCCATTGTGTACTTCTATCAATGCACTAGTGCCACATCATGTAATTTCATTTTCCTTTTATGGAAACTGTGCCATCTATGATGTTTCTTGTATTGTTAAACATGCATCTAAAACTTGTGCTTAACAACAAGGTCAAACCTAAAGATAAAGCTTCATGTTCATACAAACGTAAAAAGTTAAAATAGGTTTCTCATTCTCACACCAATAACAAGTCCTCAAAGGTAAAAACGGTGTTTTTAAACCACTATACCATAACCAAATTCCACATACCAACTTTACAGATCCATATTGTTCAAGATTCTAGAGCTTTTACCATACATTTTTTTTTACTTTGCTACTCTTCAGGTTGAGCAAAATCTTTACATTTCTTTGTAACCTTTTGGAGAAATAATAGTGGACTACAATGTAAGTCATGAAGGAAAATACATTTTCCTAGCAGGGTTACTTCGCTCTTTAAGAAGTGTTTTTTGTTGCAGTGACACTAAAAGTCATAGTTTCATTAATTAGATTTTTTTTATGTTTATAGAGTTATAGCTCGAGGTTTAAGCCAGAAAATCTGAAGAAGAATGAAATTTTATATGAACGTGTCTCTAATATTGCAAAGAAGTATAATTGCACACCAGCTCAGCTAGCTTTGGCATGGGTTCTCCATCAAGGAGATGATGTTGTGCCTATTCCAGGTAAATGAAATCATTGATACAGACCACAAGAAATAGGTCATTATAATTGGGGTACCACCCTAAGGGAAACTTACAAGCATTTATTTGTACAGGAACAACTAAAACGAAGAATTTGGATGATAATATTGCATCATTGAGTATAAGGCTTTCAAAGTGGGAACAAGATGAAATTTCAAATGCAGTCCCAGAAAATGAAATTGCAGGTTTAAAAAGTAGCGACGAGGATAAAACATCGTGGAAATTTGCCTTTACACCTCCAACTGAATGAGCATGTTTAAGTTTATTGCCCATTACAAGTAAATTTGTTATGATACATTTATTGTTATAGATGTTGGCATGTTCGAGGCATCAACAGTCGTTGATCATGGACTCAACATGTTGGTTTCAAGTATATATATATGTGTCCCAAACAAAATCAAACTTTGAATAAATAATAGTATTGAGAGACTCTTTTCATTAAATCAAAACTAAATGGAATTGGGTAATTGAAAGGTTGTATAATATCATTCAAAGGTTTGTAATTTATGCAAGACATTTTCTTACCTCTTACCTCTTGCTTGCTAACTCTTTTATTAACCACAAATGTTGGACATGAAAAGGGGCTTTTTTGGGCCTGAGAAATCCTTGTATAACAATTGTTAGAGTTTGTTAAAACACAATGAATCTACCCAAGACTTAATATATGTGAGTTAATGACAAAACCAAAAAAATAAGTAAATAATTTCTATATTCAATAATAGAGCTTAATTACAAAGAATGATGTACAAATATATAGACCTCTTGGATTCATGAATCAAGGAGATGACATGTCCAAGAGGTAAGAGTTTTAACTTCCAATCAGAAGGGGAGTTAACTCTCTATAACTAGCTTGATAGATGGATTATAATTCAACCTAGACTAGATAAGTGTCAATCAAGTGCATAAATCAACACACATGGTTGATTGACAAAAGTACCTAAGTGTGTTTAAATAGAACAAATAAATAAAATATAAATTGTAATTATGTTAGCTTAGTGAATTAATATGTATCTAGTCTACTGACAATATTTTATTACTCTAACACCCCCTAAATAAGTACAACATAGGGAGGGAGAGAAAAAGGAGGCAAAGCCTCAAAGATGGGTCTAAGCAACTAGACCTGATTGGGTACCCATGTACAATGTGTTCCACCCCAAAAGAATAGAAACTCCCTCTCTAGGAGAAGAAAGATGTAAATATTGTCTTGAAATTTGTTCAAGATAAGGCATATGAGTGCCTCCACATAGTAGAGAGAATATTGATGCAAAATGTTGCATGGTGAATGTTGTAGAAAGTCCCTTTGCAACGAGTCATGGATCTTCTTTTCAAAAGAAAGAAACCTTGACCTATCAAATTGTTGAATTCCCACATAGATGGTGGATTGAATCATGGCTTCAACCCTGCAACTTTTGGCCACTTAATGAGTTTGTTTCTAGAGACCGATAATGTTTTGTCTAGAGACTATGCACAAAAAGTAGACCACAACAAGGCTAATGAAAGTGTCTATAAAATGATTTGCAACTATATAAAATTTAGAGATAATGGTGATATCTAGTTAAAAAGCCATGCATCCATCTTGAAGTATTTCCACAAGCAAATATATATCATAATATATAGAGTTCAAGCATGAAAGATATGAAGTTTCAATTCCTATCAACTCTTATAATGTTCATGCTTCTATTCTAGTTTAAGAATCTTAATTATTTTTGAGGCATCGATGCCTTATCCTTATTAATAAATAGTAATTCTAAATGTGACCAATATATTACTTAAGATTAGGGCTTCAACAAGGTATTTTTTATGTGTTGTTTTCACTACAATTTGTAAACAATTTCATCTTTACCCTTTTTCATATATAATGCACATAATGTATTAGATTTCCGAACATATGCACATATTAATAGTAAATCCCATGCTTTCCTTATAATTAGCCTATAATGCATATAGTCCCTATTTTTTAAGTTTGTCATATTATTTTATAGTTGTAAAAAGCTTTGCATTCCTTATACATTTCTATGGGCTTTAATTCGCATAATGATTTTTGCATGACAACATTTTAATATACCATCTATCAATTAAACAACACATTGCAACTAAGAGTGATTTTTTGTTGGTTTCCAAAGTCGATTAATCTATCATCTTTCAAAATAAGATTGCTCATTGTTTTTCAAAGAAAGATACCAATACATGAAGCTTAAATACTTATCTTCTTAAACATCATAACCCCCCTATTGAAACCTCAAATACCTTACAACTTTGCACTTGTCAATGCATGTAAGGCACACATGATAGAGTTGCATATAGCATGATTAAAATGAGACAAAGTAAAACCTAAGTATTAGCAATGCAATCGGAGAGGTTCTTGTTCCTTCTAAATTTGTTTTTTCCACACGCTTTATATTCACATTTCCCAATCTCATAACTCAGTTGTTGACACTAAGACCTCCAACGCTCCACCCCCTTCTCATAAATCCTAACCATTTGTTTTATTTCTCCTTTAGAGCTTTAGACATGTTCTCTTGACACTCTCGTATAAACTTGCGGAATCCATTGGAAGTGTTCAAGAGAGCATTAGTTTTCTCTATTTACATATTTGAGCTCTTAAGAAGGCCATCTCATTGGTCATTTGTTGAATGATAGTAGCATGTTGGTTGAGATTGGCTTTTAACGAATTTACATGATCTTTGTAGAAATCAATCTCTCTTTTGAGAGATTCATTTTAAAGGAGGACTACAATTAATCTCATTGCATTTTTGTCGAAATCGAAGTTCAACCCTTCTTTATCGATTTTTTGTAAGAGGCCCTGAAAAATCTTTGCCTCCTCCATCTCAATTTCCTCACCCATTTGATTGTCACTTGTAGCATTGCACAACATTTCCATTGGAGATATGTGTGAGTCTGCCATTCCACACACGTCACTTGTAATGGTTAGTGAGGTTATACCTTGGGTACATTCAGGTGTTGGTTCATTGACAGATGTGGTTTTAAGTTCTTGGGTTATTTTATGTTTCTTCCTCTCCATTTTCAAATAATCTTGCTAACATGAAGAGAATAATTTTAGATGTCTAAGGATATAATTTTGGTTTTATGCTTTTATAAAAAAGGATTGTAATTATAAGAAGCAAAAAATGACAACTTATTAAACTTCAATATATCATCCATGGGTAATGTAAACTTTTCAAACTTCAATATACATGCCTGAGCAATGACAACTTGTTAATCTTCAATAAACAAAAGTATAAGACATTATTTGCAAAAGACAATAGAGTTTCCAATCTCCTTAAGTTTTTAGACAATTGGAATCAATTACAGTCCTTTAAGAAACTTAAAATAGAATCCTTCACAATCTTCATTAGGTTATAATACTATACACAATACCACTATCAAACATATCCATAGTTGCCTATTATCGAACCATCATCCACAAGATGCCATTATATAGTAAACACATATGTCATAGATTAGGGTTTCATTTAGATACTAAGATAGGCACCAACAATCATATATTGAATATTGATATTGTCATTGACAATGTCACTATAGATCATAGTGACCCAACACTAGTATCCTACCCATTCATTCTTATATATATTTATAACCTCTAAATTACCCTAGCTAGCCTCAATCTCTAAGAACTAGTATTACATACCTTCTTAATACATGGTAACACTTATGGTTAAATGCATGATAATAACTTAACAAATTTCCTTGAATAATATCTATCATCAGGACAACTTAGCGAAAATTTATCTAAATAAAACAAATTAAAATTAAAATTGTAATCATAATCAACTTTTCATTTCTAAAAAAAATAACTGAATAGAAAAAGATAAATAAAGAGTAAGGAAATCCCAAAAGTTCACATAAATTTTGCATCACAGTGGGCTAAAACCCCACATGTTTTCCTGAAATTCATACTGAATTCGACTTATATCAATTACATAATAATTTTATATTAGTTACACTATAACACTGTAGTGTTCAGTTATTTAATATTGAATTGTGTTGGGGTAAAATCATAATACTCGGTCCCAAACTTGGGACATAAAAAAATTGGGAGGGGGACAAAAACCTTCAAATACCTTCGTTCGAAGATATTTCTTCAAACAAATGTACCTGTGAACGAAGGATACTGCGCAAAAAATCTTCGTTCGAAGAATAATCTTCGAACGAAGGTCATCTTCGAATGAAGGCTATCGGTTATTAAAAAAACATTAAAATAATACCTTCGAGCAAAGAAAATCTTCGCTCGAAGTTATTATTTTAATGTTTTTTTAATCACTATATGAGCTGACAACTTTGTTTTGTCGGCTCATTTAGCAAAAGAAAAAGACCCTACACTTGACCCAAGCATAGCGAAGGAAAACTTGATCGCTCGCTACTGAAGAGTGGAGCTCGCAACTGATGAACGTGGTGGGAGCTTGGCATTTGAGTGAAGGTTCCTCCGTCCCATATTGAGGTACGCACAATCCACCACCATTTTCATGGTGGCAGATTGTTCTGCCGCATTTACCCTATTTTTTTACCATAAATCCTAATTTCGTATTTTATATGAAATCTGAAGAGATTTTCGACTGCCAATATATATATATATATATCATGATATATACACATGATGATATACATACTGTCAAAATTTATATACCTGATTATCATGATATATATATACTATCAAAATTTATATATCTGATTATCATGATATATACATGATATACATACTGTCAAAATTTATATACCTGATTATGATGATGTGTATATATATATACATGATAATATATCATCATGTATATATATCATCATAATTAGGTATATAAATTTTGACAGTACATGTATATATATATTCATATATATATATATATATATATATATATTATTATCATGATATATATATATATATATATATATATATACACACACATGATGATTATATATATATATATATCATGATATATATCATCATAATCAGATATATAAATTTTGACAGTACATGTATATCATCAAGTATATATCATGTGATATATATATCACATTGATATATATATATATATATATATATATATATATATATATATATATATATATATATATATATATATATATATATATATACTGGATACTCCTAATACCTTTGTCATGCTCTTGAGCTTAGACTAGTGTGAAATGCTCAATAACTATAATGAGACTAATTTATAATTTGTATATGTGTCTTCCATGGAAGGTGGTTTATAATAAAATTAGGAAAAAAAGAAAGGCCAACATAAAACATCTCATTATCATAGAATACAAAAAACCTAATGCTCTTATGCTCATTGTACACTTGAGCTAGGAATCTATACAATTTAGAAATCCAAAAATAGAACAAGATTAGCTATCTCAATTGTATTGCTAAGTAAAAATCATACCCAAGCATCCAATGTGTAAAGTTAGATTTTATGTGTTGTCAAAATAAGCTTCATAGTCTATAAACTAGTTAACCCCTCCAATTTATTAGAAATGGGAGACCCAAAATAAAATTTCATTGTAAATGAATTCACTCCAACCTTGGATAAATAGTTATTGGGATTATTAGAATATTTTTATGTGGAGGGTTTAGAATATAAATATATAGAATTTCAAAGTGAGAGAGATCTACTTTGTACGAGCACGTGTATGAAAGAGGAGGTGAATTTTAAGGATCACCAATCATCATTATGGAATGTATTAGAAGAAGACAATTGACCTTGCAAAACATCATTTATACTTGAGGTGATAATAGTGCAAATTATTTAGCTTAAGAAGTGGGTATGAAGCTACAATTAGTAGAAAATGTAGAAGGAATATCCTAATGACCAAGATCCAAATCTATTAAAAATATTAGAGAGGATGTGGATCAACTTTGATTGTAAACTTTTTATTATTAGGAAAAAACCTAATAGACTAATGGAAGTTAAATGGGACTACAACCATAGTGTGAATCCATGATCTACCCAAGAGTAGAAATGATAAATCTAAAATTATATAATAGAGAGCCTTAGATTATTTTTTCTAATTTAATCTTGAGATACACAACAATGGTGGCATGTTATTGTCACATGGGTGGATTTGAGAAAGAAAGCATATCTAATTTTGTTGCACCAAATTAAATCCTTAGATGGGGGAGGATCTATTTCCTCGAGGAGGAGATGGTAGTGGCCCTCAGATAACCCTTTTTTGGCCTAAGCTCATATTTCCCTCATCTACCTGCACACAAACATGTTTTTGATCATCTCCATATCCTAATCATTTTTTCATATAAGTCTGGAATAACCTTTTTTCTTCCTCTTGAGCTCTTTTAGAATCTATCCATGATAAAGTTGACCAACTATGTAATTGTCTACCAAAGCTCAATTCAAAGAAATGCTAGAGTACAGTTGGGAGATTTTTGGAACATGCACATAAGTTTCAAACAAGAGTTAGTCCTCTATCAATGTAGACAGATTCATGTCTGAAAATTAAGGTAATTTCTCATACCCCCAAACTAGAATTTCCCAAATTTGATGGTATTGATCCTACCAATTAGATATATAAGGTATCTACCAATTTTTGTAGTAAATATAACTCCCCACAAGATCAAAATCTCTTTAGTGCTTCTTTCAAAGTAGAAAATGAAGCCATTCAATGGTTAGATACAACTCAGTCCTTTCTCACATGGGAAAAGTTTTGCAAGGAAGTCCTTAGCTAATTTTCTCTATACATGTGGTTATGTGTTTGATTCAACAATGTATTAACATTCATACTCAAGCTCTTTGGATCAATCTAGTTAAGTGCATTTAATCTATTCATGATTAATTGAAATCCTAAAGTATCATGTTCATTTGTGTTCAATCATCATGTTCTAGAGAGCTAATTCATTTATTAGTTTAAAGATTGATTTATGTTTCAATGTATATGCATTTTTTAATTATTCTAAATTAACATTACCTGTAAAGTTCATTTTTCAAGTCATATTTTAATTATGAAAATTTATTTGATTTAACATCATACCTAGTTTCACTTTAGGGTTTCAATTTATCTTCATTAGTTTTAGGTTAAATTAGATTTATGCTTTCTAAAATTGTGCATCATCATTAATTTTAGATTTATGGTCAAGTCATTTAATTCTTGATTATAAAACATGCTAAATTTCCTTCATTCTCGTTAAATGATATATTAAATTTCTATTTGAATTCATGTATATATCAATGTGTACACACGTGTAACATTATGTGAACATATACATATATATATCTAGACCTAAGTACATGTGCTTGAATTAAAATTAGAACTTAATTAATTTTTGTGCAGTGCACACCAATATGGATATGCTTTGGACACGTACTGATATTGAGATTCAAAGATTGAGACAGATTCTAGATGACCCTTCTACCACTAGGGTGTATAGAAGTAATTGTAATATGATTGTACAGATTTTAGTCACCATTAGATAGTCATTAGGAGGTCTACATGCATATTTTGAGGAGACGTTAGCAACCGTCCTTACCCAAATGAGGGATCGAGTATCAGGTGATGTTCCTTTGAGCACAGTCCAGAGTAGAGTGCCAAAGGAAACTATCAAAACTCAATGTTTTCCCCAGTACTCCACCAGATCTCAGGTTAGGGCATATCAGGTGACTAGGTGCATATGCCCTAGGATGGCCCCTTTGATATATCCATGATTTCTTGTAGCACATGGTCGTTATCCAAATAATGACCAAATTCCATTATATTTTGCACAACAGTTATATGATGAGGTCCATTTAGGCCTCAACATTAACTATTTGGATTTACCAGGTCATTTGGGGTAGGGGCGTGGTAGGGTTTGTGATAGGGATGCTTACCGTCATGCATATCGACAACCCATAGATTACAGGGCCTTGGTTGGGCAGAGGATGCTTGTCGTCTCTCCATCCATCAACCCTATTGCCGATGAGGTTGTCATTGGGAAGCAATTGACAATATTACTGATATTGCAGTCTAGGCTCAATACATATCTACAGATCACGTGGGCCAATACTTGATGAGACATCCACCTAAAACAACAATAGAGGTGAAAACTTTCTTAGATTACACTGGGTATCACCACAAATTTATTAGGGGGTTTGCACCAATAGCAGCACCTTTGGAGGAATTACTCAAAAAGAAAAGTGGGAAAAATATTGAATGGAATGAGCAATGTCAATCTTCCTTTGACATACTAAAACAAAAAATTGCCGAAGCTCCTATCTTGATATTTCCAGATTGGAACATTCCATTTCATGTACATGTAGATGCTTTAGAGATAGCAGTGGGTGCAATACTAGCTCAACCTAAGGGGACCAAAGACCATCCTATAGCATTTTCCAATAGGAAATTATCTAAGGCTGAGAAAAATTATACAACAATAGAAAGAGAAGCCCTAGCAATGGTATATGCACTAAAAAAATTTAGACACTACCTATTATCAACACCTTTCATCTTCTTTACTAACCATGAACCATTAAAGTACTTGTTGAACAAACCAGTCATACAAGGGAGAATATGTAGATGGTTATTACTATTCTGAGAATTTGAATTCACCATCAAAGTGAAATCAGGGAAACAAAACTAAGGTCCCAACTACTTATCTAGAATTGAAACAGGGGATGAACTAGAAAGCCAAGAAGAAGAACTCCTTGGCACAAGCTTGTTTAGGGTTAATGCGATACTAGAAGAATTGAAAGATATTGCATATTTACTTTCCACAGGAGAATTTCCATTTGATACATCTCCGCAAGATAAACAAATCCTTATGCAGAAGGCTTTTCCATATACACTCATTGAAGGAGAACTACATATCAAAGGAAAAGATGATATAATAAGGAGAGTGGTATATGAACATAAAAGAGAGGACATACTAAAGGAAGCACATGGTGGTATAGTAGGAGGTCACAACTCTGGAGATCTTACAACAAGAAAGATCAAACTAGCAAGCTTGTGGTGGCCTACCTTATTTCAATATGCTAAAAAATATGTAAAGCATTGTGATATCTGTCAAAAAATAGGTAGACCTACCACCAAAGATGAAATACCATTGAGACCGGTATCAACACAACTCCCATTTGAGAAATGGGCAATTGAATTTATTGGACCCATAGATCCCCTGGTGAAACAATCAAAAGCAAGATACATTATCACAGGAGTAGAATATCTCATAAAATGGGTAGAAGCTCAACCCACTAAGGATTGTACAACAAAAACAGATGCAAAATTCTTATATGAGAATAGCATAACTAAATTTGGATGTCCACTAAGCATTACAAGTGACCAAGGAAAACATTTTGTAAATAACACGATTGTGGAGCTACTACAATCTTTCATGATAGCACACAACAAAAGATCACCATATCATCCACATGCAAGCGGTGCAAGTGAAGCCTTAAACAAAATTATAAGGAAGACATTGACAAAAATGTGTGATGGAAATAGAACAAATTGGGACCTGAAAGTACCTGTGGTACTTTGGGCCTACCGCACAACATACACAAGGACCACAAATTTCACACCATATGAATTAGTGTATGGCCTGGATGCTACTATGTCAGTACATTTTATACTACCTGTTGACCTACTTTCCCCTTCCCAGAGTCAAATAGCCCAGTTTTGAATATGTTGAAAAACTTGTTGAAATGCTCAAGTGTCTAGTGTTCTTCAGGTCTAAGGGTGTTTCTCTTGTAAAAATCCCCAAAAATCCCAAAGGTTGAACCCCTGAAAAAACCCCAAAAATTATAGGTCTTTTCCTTATTTTTCTTCAACCTTAGTTGGCAAAAGTTCAAGTTCACAAACTCGTCGGTTCGTCGACCGACCAGTTTTCTGACTAAGGGAAGGTTCAAAAGAAGCAAAAAGAAACAAGTAAAAAGGGTTGCCTTTATCGACAATTTTCAAATTCTACGAACTTAAATTTCGCCGACCAGCTAGTTCACCGATCGGTGAAATCGCCGACTAAAGGGCTAAGAGGGAAGGCTTTCTTTTAAAAAGCAAAGGCAAAGACGCAAGGTTGCTTTATCGACAAATGTTGTGGTTCGCGAACCCGCCAATTCACTAACTGGTTGGTTCATTGATCAAAGGGATCGTCGACAAAGAAAAGACAAAGGCAAAGCTAAGTTCAGGAAATGGGAAAATTGTCGACAAAGAGCAAAAAGTAACAAATAAGAATGAGAACAAAGGCAAGGTTCGTAAAAGAGGAAGCCGAAAAGTGACTAAGTGAAGAGAAGAAGGAAAAGTTCGTGAAAGTGGGACTTTGCTGACAAAGGAAGATGAAGGAAAGGAAGAAGCAAGAGATGGTTCGTGAAAGTCAGTTTTGGCTGACTAAAGAGAAAAGGAGAAAGACAGAGACAAGCCAAGTTCGTGCAAAAGAGATTTTGCCGATAAGGCAAAACAAAAGGCCAGAATTAGAGTAAAGGGAAATAAAATGAAATAAAGAATGGAATATGATGCAATGCTTTTAGATATTTTAAAGTAGATCTAAAATATGTTAAAGTGTTGTACAAGCTTTATGAAGGGATTTTGGCGGGAATGTATATTTGAAATAATCTTCTCCAGCCGCCATTAATGCAAAATCAGATCAACCTAGCTGGAGGTAGTTGTGCATTTAATTGTTGCAAGTAGATGAATCAGCTGCTTGCATTCAAGGCAGTAGATATTTCCCAGCTACTTCATCCTCAGGATATTTTCTGCATTTATGTTTTGCAGACAGACATTCCTTTTTGTAGAAATATCTTCTGACAGGGCCATTGGGTGAATTTATTGTAGTAGGTGACTTAGGTCAAATGAATAATGGTAGAAATAGATGAAAAATCAATGTAATGAGGGTTGGATACAGAGACTTATTTTTTGTTTTCCAAACAAAACCCTCTTTTGTTGTAACCGTGCCTTTGTGATTAATACATGTTGATTGTTTTACCTTTTCATGTTGCTTTTTAGCTCTGTGTAGATCTAGAACTGGTTATTGTTTGTGAATGTTTAATTCCTTGCAATCCTTTTCTTATATTTTACCTCTGTTAAAGATCCGCAAGATTTGTGTGAGTTTATCAGTTGTATTCAATTATTCTGTTCATTTTAGCTTTGTGGGCGTTCTTTATTCAAACTTGGTGTATCACCTTTTCTTTTTGGTTTCTCCTTCTTCCCCTTTTCCCAACGGTGATTAGATTAGGTTTATTCTTAGTCTACTCTGAATTTCATATTCAGGGGAAGGAACCAACCTTCTCTGGAGGTTTGATTTTCTTTGTAGGGTCCCACACTTGGAAATCACTCCCATGTTTCACTGGATTGTTGCAGCAAAAGCACTTCAACACAGGGTGCAAATCCAAGTGACAACACTACCCAATTTTCATACCACATGGACTCTAAAACTAATTGCAGAGGAATCCCTAACACAAAGGATTGAAGAATTGGAGAAAATGGATGAAAACAAGTTATTGGTAGCCTATAACATTAATCTAGAAAGAAAGTGGCAAAAGGCTTGACATGATAGAAACATGTGGATGAAAAATTTCAAACAAGGAGATTTAGTACTTTTGTATGATAATAAGTTTAAGAAACAAGGAAAACTAAAAATAAGATGGTTAGGACCATATTACATAGAGGAAATTGCAAAATCCAGAGCTGTAAGATTAAAAGATATGGAAGGCAAATTATCAGCCGGATATGTCAATGGAGCTTGTCTAAAACATTATCACAAACCTCCGGGATGAAAAGATGAAATGCGAAAGGATTCTAACATGTATCATAGAATTGTATCATACTGTAACATAGTATATCGTAATCTAACTATTGGCAGCTGAAAACACTAAATAGATATAAAAACCTGTGAAAAACACAACAGATAAACGCCATAAATGCATAAAGTGACTATTATGGCTATATATACCCTAAATTGCCCTAAAAAAATCTCATTTTCATCCAAAATACTTTGAGAATTTTTGAGCTCTTTAGCGTAAGAACTAAGAAGAAATTAAACCCTAGCCGCCCAGATGAGAAAAGAACAGATGGCTACACCAGTGCTCATCGATGTTATAGAGAAGCCAAGGCCTAAATATAAGAAATGCCCATTCAAGGCGATGGAGGTAGACAAAGAAGGAGCATTCTCTTGAGTACCAGTAGATGTGGTGTACATAGAAGACGTCAGAAAATACATCCATACTACAATCTCGGAGATAGATCACATGAAGTTCAAAGAATTGAGAGATACATTGCTCAGAGATATAGGGTACTCAATGAAATATCAAAACATTGCCACCAAGAAACTTGATGTATGGAAAGATTATCTGGATTTCAATGATGCTCACGAATGGGTTCTAGTCATACTTAGTAGAATTCATATATTTAGACAAACCCTACTGGATCACTAAGGATGCAATTAAGGTGGTGACCGGACTCAGCTCAACAAGACCAGTACCAACAATGAAGGCCATCAAGAATGATAAAATCACTGAGCTTACAGGGGCAAAACCTGATTGGCGGAGCCTAAGTGTTAAGGATATAACATATCCAAGGATTCGGTATGCAACAATGGGGATAGCTTACACGGTATATTATGCAAACAGAGAGGGATTTGCTACCACCACTGCAATACACACAAAATATCAAATGGTAAAATATGGCAAAGACTTCGACCTCTGTGAAGTGATGAGAGAATAATTTATGGAGAAATTGAAGCGGACCAAGGATTCCAACTACAATTTCCAGTATCGTACCCTAATCATTTGTCTAGTATTTAATTTCCTAAATGAACTACTGGGATCCAAAGGGAAAGTATGGCAACAACACTTCATCGTTGCCACACAAATAAAACAACACATTAGAAGTTTTAGTGACATAAAATCTTTCAGCACTATGTATTGGGGGTTCTTTAAAACATTACAATCAGATATTTAAGATAGAGAAAGAATACCCTATGAAGTGGTAAATCAATACATGAATCACATAACTTTCATGGTAGACAAAGACTATAACTATACAAAGGTAGTGGAACCTAGAACATATCGAACTCCTAGGTTACCCTATGAGGTCACAACAGAAGAAATAAATGCCTATGCAAAAAATTTGCTCAGCGAACCTAAGGATGTCACTACAGAAAGGTTTGACACATAGAAGGAGATCATGGATAAAAAGAACAAGAAGAATGCGGAGGAGCAGTTACAGAAAAAACAAAGAAAAATTGCATAAAACATGGGAAATCCCACTGTAGGAAGGCACATCTTTACCGCAAACTACATCATCTTCCTCACAAGCCACTACGGAGGCTCTGTAATCTACCTCATTAACTCTACAAATGCCAACTTCATCGTAAAATCATAGGAGGTCAAAGAGAAATGCATCTGCGGTAGCCAGTGCACAAGCTACACCACAATTAACATCTTCCACATAAACAGTATCTATAGGTAGAAGAGTTGCATCAGAAACATTGGTACACTTAGGTGTAGAGAAGAAAAAGGCACCTAGGTAAAAGCAACAAGCTAAAAGAAAGAAAAACCAATCTCCAATGGAGAAGCAGAAGAGGAAGAAGGGGAAGAAGAAGTCTCCCAACTACAAAAGAAAAAGAAACAAAAACAAAAAGAACAATAGATTCCACAAGATCCCCTGAGCCTAGATGCAATATGGAATGGGATATCTAGAATGCCATGGGCTACTTCAAGAAACAACAAAGTTAAAAAATGAAGTATTTGCTGAGAACAAGAAAATAATTGAAAGATCCATAATAAAGTATATGATAAAATCAAATAAAATAATGGATGAGATTTTGGGACAACTACTAAAGAGTCTAGCAGAAGCCTTAAGGCAAAGAAGGGAAAAAGCTCTAAAATTAGATGAAGATCTAAGACATCAGGCTATTGATGGAGTTGGTTCCTCCATTTATGCAGAGAAGAAGGACAAATTAGCCCAATTATAGGCTAAAGAGCTCAGATCAAAGCAAAGGGTGGATACCCTTATGACTATGAAGCAGGCTGATAGAGACAAGATCAATTAGAAACAAAGCAGATAACTAAGAAAATATATGATACTATAAAGGAGGAAGAGAAAAATGTAGCACAATAGGAGACAAATCCTCCACAAAATGAAGAACAAAGAACTTCTCCTCTGCATAGCACAAATACAAGTCAAGAGGACCAACAACTTGATGAAGATGCTCCAAATACAGGGGATAATCAACAAGATACTCAAGATGCATCCTCCTCTGCTTTCCCTAATAAATCCATCAAGATTTTTCTAGTGCAACAAAAGCAAATACAACCTATGGTGGCACCACAACTGCTACAATTACAAGTGATAGGAGGGCAAGTGAACTTGTCAGGAATATCACCCATTCAAAAGTTACAACTTGGTGATATCTTCCACTCCACAATGAGGAAATAAATTTTACAACAACACATAGAGGGTAGTGAAATACTACTGGAGGCTATAAATATAATTCAGATTGAGATGCCAAAGGCTCAAAGGGATACAACCCTACCGCCAATAGAGCAACTAAAACAATTGATGCAAAGCTTCAAAGAACACTCTAAATACTTGGAGAATAACACAGAAGAAAGAATAACAGAGCAAATAAACAAGAAAAGACTAGTTGATGCATCAAACAAATGTGCCAAGGTACATAATAAACTAGAAGCCCAAATAAAGAACATCCAACAAGGCATGGAGGAGGAAAAGGTACTATACCAATTTTGTTTACAGTGGCCTACTACCACTAAGAATATAAAAGATCAAATAGATGTACTAGAGACACAAATAACACAAGTAGCCAATACTTATGATCTGGTACAAGATACTAATGGTGCCATAAGGGCACAAGTAGAAACATTGCACTCCCAACTCCAGCAGTTCCAGGAACAAAGGGAACAAATCAAAGCACAGATCAAGCAGTTGAGAGAGGTGGTAAGCTTGAGGCTAGCGTCCTTGACTGGAGTGTTTACTGAGGCCAAACAGACTGCACAAAAGATACAGGGACCAACTACATTGGGTGATGTAAAGGATACATATATTCAGTTGGAAAGCTAAATTTAAATTTTGACAACATTAAAGAAACAGTGGGACACAACTCTGAGTAATATACAAAAGCATCCTACCTTCAAATTCAAAGGAACATGTCTTGAGGACAAGACATAGTTTTAAAAGGGGGAATGATGTTGGCAGAGTACAGGGCATCCAACAGAAGCTACCGCAGGTTACCGCAAGGGATGTATGCGGAGGATAGAGCCGACACACAAAGAGGCATTTTGGGAAAGGACACACCTCTATAAGGATAAATAGGAGATACATGTAAGTAATGTAAAGTAAGAGTGTGTAAGAGAGTATGAGAGTGATATATATATATATATAGGATAGAGACTCAGACCTGCCAGAATTAATGTATATGTACTAATTGATTATGGATATATAAAGGAGATATAAGGGTTCTGATATGTGTCTATGTTTTTTATGAATACTTTACTTGATTTATATTGTACCACATAACTCATTTCCTTAATGTTTATCTATGATTCTCTCACTGTATGACTGGGGTATAAAACTTGACTTTAGAGACTTGATTGAGAACTAGATCTCTGGACTGGTTTCCCTCCCATTTCTTGCCAACAATCCTGCTCCTCCAAAGATGTGAGGGTCACTACAAAGAATCCCATAGAATAAGGGAAGAGCTCAATCTTACCCTCCACTAGGAGTTTCTAAGAATCCAAGACCCATTTATGAAGGTCTGGAAGGGACGATCACAAATTCTTGAATCTACAAACCACCCCATAGTTTTGATAAAACTCCTCATTCTCTTCCACATCATGACTATACACCACAACTGGGGGAGATTATGCGTAGGACAGAGGATGAAACAGGGTGTTCTATGAGGATGACCATGGACCTGCAACATTTGTGAAGCATTTACCATCAGCAAAATGATGCCCAGGAGGGGAATCCATGTCTCTAGCTTCCAAAAATAAGGCCCAAAAAGATCCATGTTCTCCTAGAGACCTGTGGCGCACATGAGAAGGATCAGGCTTTTTTGGCACTACAAAGCTAATAACACCATTATAACCACCAAACTAGTGATCAGGAGAGCCATTTTGCAGACGTGAACCTGAAGAAACCCTGGGGGAACTAGGGCACACCTTAACAGAGTCTACAGTGAGTAGCGTATGGGTGGGAGGAGTAGAAGGGACATTTTCAAAACTCTATTGAGGAAAAAAATACTTTAAAAAAATTGTTATTGTTGAGAAAATGTTAGAATAAAATTATCAAGTAGTTTTTAATGAAGATGAGTTCATAATAAAAGACAAATTAAAAAGGAATGCAGTTATTGCAAGAGCAAAGGTGACATGTGATAGGATGTTTCCTCTTTATTTCACTCAAGGAAGCCAAGCATTAAGGACTAATGAAATTAATGATAGTCAAATCTAGCACTAAAAATGGGCATCTTAGTTTCATTAGTTTAGTTTTACTCAACAAAATAAGAATGGTTCAAGGATTGTCTTCCATTTAAAATAGACAAGAAGTGTGTGAAGAGTATATTGTTGGCATACAACATAGAGCTAGCTTCCCAATTGGTAAATCTAGAAGAGCTAAACAATATGTTGAGATAAATTCATACAGATTTGTTTGGTCCCATGGAAACACATCCTTTAAACAAATTGAAAAGTATTTTCTAACATTCATTGATGATTACTAAAGAAAAACTTAGGTATATTGCTTGGCCTCAAAATCAAAAGGATTATTAAGTTTATAGAATTTAAGAGGTTGGTTGAAAAACAAAGTGGTAACTACATCAAAGTTATCACATCAGATAATGGAGGTGAGTGCAAATCAAATCAATTTTTAGTTTTTTGCAAAAATCATGGAATTAAGAAAGTTCACTACTTCCTACACTCCACAACAAATTGAAGTTGCTAGAGGAAGAATAGGGCCATTATTGAGATGATAAGGAGTATGATAAAAGAAAAAAAATTGGATGATAGTTTCTAGGTAGAAGTAATAGATACAACAATATATCTTCTAAATAGAAGTCCTACAAAAGCAATTAAAGGAATGACTCCTGAACAAACATGGTCTGGAATTAAGCCAAAAGTTGATTATTTGAGGGTATTTGGATGTGTTACTTATGCACACATACCAAAAGAAAAAAGGTCTAACTTAGATGATAAAGACCTAAAATTCATTTTCATAGGGTATGGATTAGAAAATAAAGCATATTTAAGCAAGAAATTGGTGATAAGAAGAGATGTGATATTTGAATTGCATTCTCTTCTTTTCTTCTAGATGATAGACCATGAAGTGTGATCCGAAACGTTGAGGCAAAAAAAAGCACAACACAATTTTTTCCAGAAGCATTGCAATCTACAAACAAAGGAAAATCAAATTACGATTTCAATGTATTTGAATAAGAAGAAAAACTTGAATCCTTGAGTGAGGGAATAAGAAAACATAAAAAATATCAAAGGACATAAAAGCATTATTCATCAACTCTTATGTTGGACTCAAATTGTGTGAAAATGACAAGGTCACAAGAAATAGTGAATTATGCCTTGATTATTCAAATCATGGAAATCAACGAGTCATATACTTTTGAACAAGCTCAAGAAAAGGAGGTTGAAGTAATAAATAGGTAGATAGAAACAATTGAAAGGAATGACACTTGGTATTTAGTCCAGTTACCTTCTGGTGAGGAAGTTGTTACAAGGTGGGTATACAAAACTAAGTATAAATATGATGGAAGCATTGATAAGCATAAGGCCAGATTGGTAGCTAAAGGGTACACTCAACAAGAAGTCATTGACTGCATTGAAACATTTGCACTTGTAGCATGGATAAATACCATCAAACTAGTATTGGCTTTGGCAACTCAATAAGGTTGGACAATTTATCAAATGGATGTCAAGAGTACTTTTTAAAATGATTATATTGATGAAAAGGTTTATGTGACATAAACTAAAGGCTTTGAAATACCTTCTAAAGAACACTATGTTTATAGATTGAATAAAGCCTTGTATGTTCTTAAACAAGCACCAAAAGCATGGTATTCTAGAATTGACTCATACCTACACAATAAAAATTTGTAAAAATTTAGTTGAACCCCAATCTTTATACCAAGAACTTAGGTGGTGATATTCTTATCTTAGTTCTCTATATGGATGATCTTATCTACACTAAGAACAATTCAAATTTATTTGTAGAGTTTAGAGCAACCATGTTTGCAAAAGTTGAGATGATAGATTTGGGACATATGCATTGTTTTCTTGGTATAGAAGTATGGCATAATGAAGATGGAAAATTTATGTATTAGAAAAAGTATGCTTCAAATATTTTGCAAATATTTTAGATGATGGGTTGCAAGCCAGTTGCAACACCTATTGAAGTTGGACTTAAGTTATCAAATTTAGAAGAATTAAATCTAGTGAACCCCTCTTTATATAGACAATTGATTAGTAGCTTGATCTACTTTATTACTACCTGACCCGATATCACATATATAGTGAACTTGGTATCTAGGTTCATGTCAAAACCTAAGGAGATTCATTGGAGTGTGGCTAAGAGGATTCTTAGGTATATCAATGGCACATTGAGTTATGGTTTCCAAGTTTAACATTCAAAAGGACAATAGATTGGTTTGATAAACAAATTTGGATTGGGTAGATTCCACATATGATTGGAATTCTACTTCTAGTTATAATATTAGTTTTAGTTCTATAGTATTTTCTTGGAAATCCAAGAAACAACCTACTATATCACTTTCTACAACAAAGGCCAAGTATAAAGTTGCCACTTTCCTAGCTTGCTAGATGATATGGTTGAGAATATTGTTACAAGATTTGCAATAGATACAACATGGATCTACCTTATTGTATTGTGAATAACCAAAGTACTATACAAATGACAAGGAATCCAATGGTTTAGCAAGGACTAGTTGAAATTGTATACTATCCTACAAAAGATCGGATATCAAATACATCCACGACACCCCTAGCTCATGATAGGTTTCAAATACTTTGATCTTTTCCTTTGAGTTCTTCCCAATGGTCACTATGGGGAGAATGAAAGAATAATGTCCACTGTATAGTTTACATGCATTGTTAAGTTTAGATTGCATATATTGTAAAGCATAGTTAGTCAACAATTTACATATAGATTGCATGCTATTTTAATTCAATTTACTCATATACTTTTATATATAATAGAAAGTTTCTCCTCTCATAATACACATAGAAATTGGAACTTTACATGTTTCAATTGTATATGATCTATAGATGATCATTTTTAAGACAATCATGATGAATTGAAGGCCACATGGATTAAGAACATTAGTGTCAAAGGACAAGGTGACACTAAGCTTGTAGAGACAAATGAAGTAAAATGGTATATATTGAAAAAAAGGAAAGAACAAAGCATATACCGACTCCATTACAAATTCATTTAGGTACAATATGATAGAGAACAAAAAAAATAGAGGGATTTTATCTTTATGCCTCATCTTCAAGTAGAGATTTTTTGACCATGCACAAACAGATCAGTGCTACTAATAAATGAATTATCAAGGGTTATCAACATATTTAATGTTAGTGGTTGATAGGTAAACTAGGAGAGTTAATGAGTGGTTGTGAGGTTGGCAATTAGATAGGAAAAGAAATGTGAGTAGTTGTGTACAAAAAATATATATATATATATTCATTTTGCTTCTCTGATACCATATTAAAGCCCTCTACAATCTTGGGTTGTGTGGGCTTAGTGTCAATTGTGTAAGTTGTGATCTGTAGGCTATGTAATTAGTTGTTCGTTGTATACTATTAGTTGTAGGTTGTAAGCTTTAAATCTTGTGATTTGTTGGCTAAGCAAATTGTATGGGATGTAAGGTTTGTGGGTATGTGTTTGAGTTAGAAGTGCCTTTCATTATTGAGTTTGAGAAGACACAAGAGTTTCTAGCAAGCGCGAGGCATAACGTGGTGGTAGAAAGTGGTCTCCACAACATCATGGAAGGCCTTTGCAAAGGGAACAAGTGATAGAGCAGGCACAAGGAAGTCGGGGATCCGCCTAAAGACCACCATGCAAGTGTCATCCAAAGTATGAGAGAAAAAAAATGTCTTGCAAGTCAAGAAAATCCTTTATTTCGCAGCGTCTATCAAGAGTCGAACAAGATTAGTTTGAGGGGCTATCTTAAATATCATCCACTTCAATGATTAAAGGATAATTTTGTCTAATAAAAATAGAACAAATATTTACCACTTTTTATTGTGAATAAAGTGTAAATTTACTATTGATTGTTTACCCGTTGAAATGGATGATATTTAAGTAGAGTGTTTCATTTTGTTGTCCAAGAATCCAGTGTTTCATGTTAGAACAAAGCATATAGAGGCCTATCACAATTATATCAAGTATCTCATCCAGCAGCAGATGATTCAGCTTCAATATTGCAAGATAGAGGACCAGATAACTGATCCTTTACCAAAGCTTTGTGTGAGACTAAGTTTGTTTATCTTAGAGGTCTTTTAGGATTGAGAGAAGGCACATGAATATTTGATGGTTGTCATTCAGGGGGGATTGTTGTGAATGTCTACCATTGTATGAGTGAATACATGTTTTGTGTTATGAGTCATTTTATGTAACCCCTAACATTAAGAGAGGATGCCAACATAGTAAATGTTAGTAGTTGATAGGTAAACTAGGATAGTTAATATTAATGGTTGTGAAGTTGACAATTAAATAGGAAAATAAATATGAGTGGTTGTATACAGTGCATATAAAAACCATATATATATATATTCATTACATGAATAACATCAATTGAGTTTGCTTCTCTAATAAGGGTGATGTATGAAATGAAGCTGGTTATTATGTCTGGAAGGATAATCAAAGATCAAGTTTTGTTTTCAACTTGTTGAGCGATTCGTGAGCCATATTCATACTGTGGTCACATTTCAAAATTTATAGAGCCGATAGCTTTAACAATATATTATATAACAAGTCATGAATTGCTCGCATTTATGTATATTATTATATGTGGGTAAGATTGACGTGGTAATTGACTGTGTTTTATCATTACAATTTGAAGCGAAACTACTTACTAATCAAATAATTATGTGGGGAATATTTGGTGTTTGGAATCTCAAGCGGATAAGGCACAATTGCTATTGGCAGTGATCTCAGAGTTTAAACCACACTTATCTTTTCTTCTTGGCATGGTATCTCTGTTTGGCTTTGAGTTGCTTGCAACTATCTACATCCTCCACGGTCTTAGTTGTTGTTAACTTGTGTTATTCATTTCCTTCCTTGACAACTTTTTTTTTTAGTGCGAGACGGTCTATGTGCTTCACAAAGACTTTCATGTGTTATGTACTACATAGAGAAGAAACATCTTTCTTTCGGCTTCTTGATGTTTCTTTTCATGCAAAACTAGAACAAACTTTCTTAATACAAACATCTTAGAGGTATCAAATCTAAATGTGCTCTGTAGAAACCTTGGACACGCTTATGCAAATGTGACCTTTGGACACTCTATTTAAACATCATTTTAATGGTCAAACAATCAATAGTGAATTTTCACCTCATTCATACTAAAAAGTGATAATTATTTTTCCTATTTTTATTAGTCAAAATTGACATTTGACTGTTGAAATGGATGATGTTTAAGAATAGCATCATATGCCATACCGGCCCACCGTAAACAGCCCGCACGTTGTGCTGACTTTTTTTTTCAAATTTTGACCTGCAAAAAATGGCAGACCTTTTCATTCGACAGTGTTTCATGCTTTTGACTGATGCTGTCGGCTGAATTTTGGCTAAAAACTGTTAGTGGACAAAATTTCCACGAAAATTTTAAAAAAACAGTCTGTTTAAGTTCTTCCTGCCAATACCTCTACAAATATTAAACAGTTTATATAAAGATGACGAATCTCTTCAAGCATGTTAAAGTAGATATTGAAATGAAACAGCCATTGAGTGGTTTAATAAAGGCTGCCCTCTAACTCATATTGCTTTTTGTAGAGTTATTTAATTTATCCATTATTCATATTACTTTTTAAAGATATCATATCTCTGGTTTGAAAGAGCCTCATTATCATCAAGGCTAAATTGTCCTAACAAGTTTCAATCTCTATAACTCATTAAATGTTTCTAGATATCTCTGCTTCTCAAAACAAAATTCACACCAGAATTAAAAGAAACAAAATTGAGGAAATTGGCCAATGCACAATCCATATAGCTGTTAGCTATCCACGGAATTCTGCGGTGAGAAACTTATCAACTGCCAACATTAAACCATCTGAATTGGATGGCCCTTCCTTCATGTCACCTTTCTGAATGGATGTCTGCAAAAGACCAAGATTAACATGAGCATTCAAGCGTTATAATTACTAATACAGAGAATGTAAGGACACCCAAAACAATGAGATAAATTAGAGAATCAAAAAACGAGATGAGTGAAATAATTATGAAGAATCAACATAACCGTTCTGGATGATCGTCTTCCATGGCTTTTCTTGAATACATCATTTGCTCTGTGTGTAGAAGAGGATGGTTTGGATGAATGAGAAGAAGAAGATGATGAGCAAATCACACACCATCCCATCGCTCTTCTTGACCTTGTAATTCTCTTCAGCTCTTCAACCTACACCTATAATTTGTCCTCAATATTAAAGGATCTATGGCAATATAATGTAAGAAAATGAATATAAAATGGAAATGGATGGATCCTTTTATAGTCTACGATGTGGGCAACTTGATTTTGGGTCTATAGGTGTCTTATAACATATGAAACTACCTCATACTCCCAATATACAGAAGGTACCTAATTGTACTTCTAATATGATGTTAATGAAAAATGGTACCTGATGGAATGCTGCCAGAAGAGATTGCTCGTAGTAATCGAGCAGCTGCTGATTGGTGAAGTAATGCTGCTCAGGATGATCATTGTTTAAGGGAAATTGTACAGGCGCTTGCATTTTTTGGGTCCACAATCAATAACAAATTAGAAAAAAGATGATCCCACAGATGAAGACCAGGAAGAATGCAGATGACTACGTTTTTATTCAACTCTTGTAGAATTCAAGGGGACGCCAACTTTCCAAATTTCCATACTTCATATGAAAACAGTAGAATAAATTAAAACATTTAATTTTCTTTTTCTCATTTATCTTTAAAAGTTATTTTATGACACTCGTTATAATGACAGTCCCTAATAATTACACTTTGAAAAGGTTTTTGAAAGTACCAGAATTCAATTCAATCGATGGCCGATCAATTATCATGGAGGTTGCAATGTCATTCATTGAATCCTGGTCAAAAACACATATTGCAAGAACTGTTCCAACTTCTGTTTTCATCTTGTATCATTGACGCTCAAGACCAGCGATCGAAACCGTAGACTAATTTTAATTATTATTTGATTTTGTCTCTGGATAGATGGGTGCTTCACCTTGAACGCCATATGAATTTTCATCTTCCCAGATGGAAGTGGTAATGATATCTTTGGGTGAAAGCCGTGAACACTTATATTCTTGAAGTTCCAAACTCCTTTGCGTATGAAAGGAGATGGTAGTGGAAAAAATATCCTCCGAGTATGCGTTTATAATGGAAGGTCATACCCTGCTTGACCATTTTTAAAAAGGTAGTCTGATGAGTTGCTTGCAAAGTGCACAAGATTGCTTGTGACAATGTGGGAGTTCGGTATTACTAAGGCAAGCTGGAATACATATTATTACCCATGCTCTTTGTCCCTTTTCAAATACTATATGTAGTTTTAAGGTTATAAAAGGGACCTTCAATTAAGGGTCACCTTCGGACTTTCAATTATTGGATGTGGCTATAAACACATGGTAACTAGAGGATTTTTGAATGAAGACCTTTTTAACAAAGGAAAACCTTTATTTGAAAGTGTTCAATCATTTCTACTTTCTAAGACTCATTTTTGCAAAATGTTCCATAAGTGGGACATGGATTTTTGCTTTCACACATATAAGAAGAAAGATGGGAACAAGTGCAAGAGACATAATAATATGAATCTCAATGAATAATAAAACCATCACATAAAATATTCCCCTTCGCCAAAGTTTGGAATAAAAATCATGACTATCTCCATATCATAGTGAATCATAATAAATCCATAAATCAAACGTGCAAACCTTGTCTCATCATACATGGGAACATATAAATACAATAGGATAGGATCTTTCTCATCACTATGGCTCTCTATGAATAACAAAATCATCACATGAAATATGCCCCTTGGCCAAGGTTTGGAATAAAAGTCATAACTATCTCCATATCATAGTAAAGCATAATAAATCCATAAATTAAACATGTAGACCTTGCCTCATCATATATGGGTACATATAAGTACAACATGATAGGGTTCTAATTGCCACTATCCAAAGATGTCAAGTTGTTTTAAATTATCATTAACCTTTCTTATGCAGAACACAACTAGATCACACCATTTACCACACATATTCTTTTGGAGAATGTGCATGAAGATTTAGTGAGGCCTCCATAATCCACATCATTCCTCTCAATTATCTAAAAGACAAGGTGAGGTGAATGATGGAATCAACTAATCACATTATTTTTGTGTGTAGTTGACCAACGAACTTGGAAAAATTAGATGAGGCCCCCATAAGCTCCACCATTTCTTCGGGTTGTTCACCCAACTTGCCATACAGAAATAATTTGAGATATACAATGCAATCATAACAGAACATGTGGAAATAAGTAAACTAATCATAATACAATTGACTTCCACATATCGACATAGATTTCATATTGTTCAAGTATATTCATGTCTTTTCATAATGAGTATTAGTCTAAAAAGGTAAAATATTAGACACAAATCTAGTTTTAGGACAAAATTCCCATTTTCTCTTTTATGCATGGTTTCAAAGTATATGATGTTCCATAGAACATTGTCACATAGGTTTAGCAACCTCAATTGGTAACTAGGGTTTAATCTAAAACATGTAGTACTCAAGGTAATATCCTCTTTCCTTCATCATGTCAAAAATAAGACTTTAGTAGTCTATCCATGTCTTAAACAAATGATAATAGTGCACAAAGATATCAGGGTCTTGACATTATTCAACAAGCCATTTAAATAACCTATATCTTGGATTGTTAAGACCTTTCTAACCTAGTACTGCCTATTCACCACAAAAGTATTTACTTGACAAAACATTAACAATTCTTCTTTTATTCAAACAAGTAAATGCCAAAAGATTTCACAGTATTATCTTCACAAAGTAAACAAGTTGCAATTAAAACTACAAGATGAACAACTTATGGGTTTCTTAATAGACTAAAAAACAGAATACATATTTTGGACATAGTGAATATAGAAAGGAATGATTGAAGCATAAATCATTTTGAAATTTGAGTTTGAAAAGATATCACCATTGAAGAGCACCAAATTGAAATATGTTTCTTATTCAAA
Organism: Cunninghamia lanceolata; assembly: GCA_027924645.1. Lineage (NCBI taxonomy): Eukaryota > Viridiplantae > Streptophyta > Pinopsida > Cupressales > Cupressaceae > Cunninghamia > Cunninghamia lanceolata. The sequence goes on from BSBN01001245.1 coordinate 2,661,150, forward strand.
CTTGACCAATGAACTCATGTGAATAAGAGGAATCCACCAGGTATAAATACACAATACTTAAGGAATTCCCAAACAACAACATATAAGTTGTTTATGTCACCCATTATTTATTGATGGTTCAGTATGGAACCAAAGTATAAATAGTTGCTTATGAATTAGAACAATCAAAATGAGAAAGGCTTCATTGAAAAAGAACACTTCAGAGAGTGACAGAGGGGAACCTTGTCATGTAGGTCCACTAAATTTATCTTAGGCAAGGCCTCAGATTATAGTGTTATTGTCAAGTATAATGGATGAGGCATCAACGTAAACCATAGTTATTTTAAGGTTTAAACCATGTTTCACATAAATCAAACCCACTCCTTGTCTACCTAGCACAAACGAAAACCAACAACACCAAGACCATCATATGTGCTACAATAGTGTTCTTGGTATAATGTATTTTTCTAGTGATAACACACTTGACCACACATTTAATAATTTCCTCCGTGCTATACATAGCATGAATGGTGTTACTAAATTTAATGAAACAAGCACCTAGACCCACAAGGTTTATACATTGTTTACATAGAACTATAATCAGCCTTGTTAACACAACAAATCAATCTTGTTAAGTCAACAAATCAACCTTGTTCACTCGACATAGAAGGAACAAAAGAAACACAGATAAAAAATTAATTAACAACATCCTAATCACAATTGTTCTCAGCCCAATAGATTCATTTTCAAACACATACTTGACTATTACCATAGCCAATTTATATATAAGAACTTAAAGTATATAATACAATTGTACATACCCATAGCAAAGAAAATTCATAGTAAAAGCACCTTAATGGCTCCAATAGACCTAAAAAGCCAAATTTTAACCTCTATCCCACACACAAATCTATTGTACTCAAATTTTGACCATGCCAATTTAAAAAATTTAGTACTCTTTGTCAGTGGGAGAGGGGGCGTAGACCAAAGATATGGGCTTATGCTCTCCAAAGTGTAGTTTATTACTCGGTGTAAAGGGATAAGAGGAAGATTAGAATCGGTGCAATGGATTATAGTGAAGTGCAGTAGAATACAATGTAAATAAATCAAAATATATACACATAACCATTCATCATATTCATATGACAACCAGTATAAACCATCATATATTCACTATATATAGTTGCGGTATATTCACATCAGTATCTTAACATTTAACATCTCTCATACATATATTATTTCTTTCTTTCTTCTCCTTTCTTACATATATCTTTCCTTACTTCCCTATTTCTCTTCTTTGTATTACATTCTATTCTCTCATATATCTCCATACTCTAACTTTCACCTTGTGGTGTATATATACCCATTATTACATAGAGGGGTGTGTCCTTTTCCTTCTTATGATCCTTAGGTGTCATTACAAGTTGGTTGTAAGTGCCACATGTCTCTTGCAGTGCCTTTAAACTTGTTCTTTGTGCTACGTGATTTTATTCTACCAACATCATCCCCTGGTTGAACCCATGTCTTGTCCTCAAGACATGCGAGCTTTGTCTGCCAATCTACAAAATGTTGATTGCCACTCTAAAATGTTCAAAATTTCCTATTGTAGCTTGCAAAATTATAAAAAAATCTCTTCTCAAGGCAAGATGTTCTTATAAATACCTCTCGACTAGGTGTAGTTGTTCCATTGGAGAATGGCCTATTGTAATAGATGAATGTGGCCATGGATCTTCACTAGGGTTGATTCTCCATTGCTAATAGAGTCTGGAACTTATATGGAGTCAGCAAGCTCCTTTGATTCCCCCAACAGGCCTACTAGATGTGCTAAGCATAGGTTTACCACCTCTATTAACCTCTTGATTTGTGCTCTTAAACTTTCACTTTAATCATGCACCTACTAGTATTAGTTATGTACCAATTTTCTATTTGTGCCCTTTGGCTGCCATCCATGTCTTTTATTGCATTATAAGAGGTAGATACCTACATTATTTGATTTTCAATGTCCTCCATTTGTATCTTGATTTCTTTTGTTAACACAAGCCATCCTAGATAGAATTAGTACAATGTGTTAACATTGTTTAAGGTGTTTTGCATATTAATGACTTCCATCTCTAGTTTAGTTTGTGTTGCGGCACATTTTCTCCTTATATCTTCCAATTGTTTCTTCTCAATTTTAATCATTAACTCAAGTATTTGATGGCATCCTTTTGTACATCCTAATTTTGAAATTCTATCATCATTTCACTTATTACCTTCCTTAATTGTTGATCGAATGGTAATGTAGTATCGCTTCTTATTTGTGGTAACTTTGTTTGTATATTTGTGAGAGATTCTTCAAGGAATTAGTTATTTCTACATGGTGCTTTAGTATGTCTTCCCATGTGGCACTATGTAGAACATCTCTTATCTGAAACTTCTAAAGAGGAGAGATTTGGGAGATGTTCACCTATGCGCCAAAAGTAGATGGTGAAAAGTGTATTGGTGGTATAGTTACCAATGGTTGGAGTTTCTATTGCTACACCAAAAATTCTTTTATTTTATCCATAGGGTCCACTGATGAGGAGACTAATGAATGTTCAACCATTATCATTTTCCCTCTTGTCCTGTGGTGTTTCTTGTTCATTTTCCTCATCTTGTTCCCCCTTTGTTACCTCTTCTTCTTCCTATGCTATATCTTGTAAATTCTTAACCAAATCCTTCACACTTATTTATGTCATGCCATAATATGGTTGTTCAGCTCTCTTTTCTTTTTCTTCCTCCTCCAACAAAATTGTGTAGGCCTTTTGAGTGGTCACATGTCAGGATCTTCTCTTGTGCCTCCTTTGCTTGAGTTAAAACAATATCTACTCTTTGTTTAGAACTTGATTATGCATTCAACATATGTGCTAATTTTTCTTTCCTAGTTGAGAGGTTTGGTGCCACTTGTTCTAATGCTTCTTTTCTTATATCCTCCTCTAACTATTCTATGTCTTCTCTTTTCTTCTTTAGTGCTATGACTAATTCCTCCATAAATGTCTCGGTGATGTCCATCATACAATGAGGACTTCCTACAATGTAATCTAGTATTGCTTCTACGATTACCTACTTATTTGTGGTAGAAACCAAGGGGTACATTTGTACCATCTTTAGGGGCATTCCTGTTGTAAAAAGGGACCTATGGGTGGGTGCAAAAAGATGGGGGGCCAAAAAGTGGCCAAATTCTTAAAACTTTTTAAAAAGCCATAACGCGAGCGCGTTATTGTTTTCTTTGCATTTTTTTATTTTTTGCAAAAGTTTGCCCAATGTTTAAGGGTCGAGGGTTTAATGGTTGAAGGATTAGGGTTTAAGGCATATTATCGAGGGTAGAGGGTTTAGGGTTGAAGGTTTAAGGGATGAGGGTTGAGGATTTAGGGATGAGGGTTAATGGATTAGGGTTTAAGGTATAGTGTCGAGGGTAGAGGGTTTAGGGTTTAAGGTTTAAGATTTAAGGGTTGAGGGTTGAGGCTTTAGGGATAGGGTTTAGGGTTTAAGTTATAGTGTTGAGGGTTAAGGGTTTAGGGATAGGGTTTAGGATTTAAGTTTTAAGGGTTGAGGATTTAGGGATAGGGTTTAGGGTTTAAGGTTAAATGAGAGACATAGATGGCTAAGGACGGATGGAGAAGTAGACAAGGAGTGATTGAGAAACTTAGAGAGGGGAGAGGTAGAGGTGAAGGGGAGATAGAAGTGAGAGATAGAGAGGTGAGGGGAGAGATAGAATAAAATGAGAGAGTGAAGTTGACAACTTGAGGGAAAGATGGGTAAGGAGGAGGGAGAGAGGTGGAGAGGAAGGGAAATATCTGGAGAGCCCTGAGAGATATACAAGTGAGAGACCTACAACCTAGGGAGAGAGGGGTGAGAAGGATAGGGGAGAGATGGGAGTGAGGCAGATAGGGGAGGAGAGGGGTGGATAAGGGTTGAGGGTTTAAGGGTTGAGGTATTAAGGGTCTAAGGGTTGAGGGAATAGGGTTTAGGGTTGAGGGATTGGGGTTTAAGGTGTACTGTCGAGGGTTGAACCCTAATCCCTCAACCCTCAACACTATACCTTAAACCCCAAGGTTGAGGGATTAGGGTTTTAAGGTATTGTGTCGAGGGTTGAGGGATTAGGGTTCAATTGTCGACACTATACCTTAAACCCTAATCCCTCAACCCTTAGACCCTTAATACCTCAACCCTTAAACCCTCAACTCTTAAACCCTAAACCCTTGACCCTTAAACCCTAAAGCTTTAAACCCTTAACCCTTATCCACCCCTCTCCTCCCCTATCTGCCTCACCACCATCTCTCCCCTATCTCTTTCACCCCTCTCTCCCTAGGTTGTAGGTCTCTCACTTGTATATCTCTCAGGGCTCTCTAGATATTTCCCTTCCTCTCCACCTCTCTCCCTCCTTACCCATCTTTCCCTCAAGTTGTCAACTTCACTCTCTCATTTTATTCTATCTCTCCCCTCACCTCTCTATCTATCACCTTTATCTCCCACTCACCTCTCTACCTCTCCCCTCTCTAGGTCTCTCAGTCATTCCTTGTCTGCCTCTTCATCTATCCTTAGTCATCTAGGTGTCTCACTTAACCTAAACACTAAACCCTATCCCTAAACCCTCTACCCTCGACACTATACTTTATACCCTAATCCCTTAACCCTCAGCCCTAAAGCCTCAACCCTCAACCCTTAAACCTTCAACCATAAACCTTGTCTCTAAACCTGCTACACTTGACACTATGCCTTAAACCCTAATCCCTCAACTCTTAAACCCTTAATCGCTCAAACCTTAAACCCTTAAACCCTATATACCCTTTACACTTAACCTTGGACACTCAACCTTGAACATTATCCCTCAACCTTCAAATCTCTACCCTATACCCTAAACCCTAATCCCTCAACCCTTAACCCTCAACCCTAATCCCTCAACCCTCAACCCTAATTTTGATTTTCTTCCATTGATTCAACATCATTGTTGTTTTCCCCATTAGAAACCAATTCATTCAGCAACTTGTTTCCCATTAGTTGACTTGAATTGCATACTCTTTTAGAAAAAGGGCATCTTTTATTTGTATCAATGTTGGTATTCATAAGCTGAAGAGCATTGATATTTTTCACATACCCTGTTCTTTGAAATATCTTAACCTTAAAATATGACTTGGATATGTACTTGAACACAGCAAAATCTCCAATCTCCAACCCATGATGATTCACAAAATTTTTCCAACCCTACCTAAATTCTAGTCTATTTATTGTATATCCTCAACCTTAATCCCTCATCCCTAAACCCTAAATGCTATCCCTATTCCTAGACCCTCAACTCTCAACATTAAACCCTAATCCGTCAACCCTAAACCCTGATCCCTCAACCCTAAACCATATCCCTAAACCCTCAACCCTCAACACTATACCTTAAACCATAATCCCTCATTCCTAAACCCTAAACGCTATCCCTATTCCTAAACCCCCAACTCTCAACATTAAAGCCTAATCCGTCAACCCTAAACCCTAATCCCTCAACCCTAAATCCTATCCCTCAACCCTCAACACTATACCTTAAACCATAATCCCTTAACCCTAAACCCTAATCCCTTAACCCTAAACCCTAAACCCTATCCCTAAACCCAACAAAACTTCTTTGCCTTATGTTAGGTTGTTAAACCCATCATTTTTGACACTCTTCTCTTAAAGATATCTGAGTTGCAAGAATATGTCAGAAAAATGGCTATGAACTTTTTTAATGTTAGTAATGTTATATGGCATGTTTTTCTGGCCCATCTGGGGTTCATTATGCCAATAGGTGTACACACTATGAGAAAAGCTTTGCGTATGGTACATCCACAGTGAGTAATTAATAGTTGAAATCAGAAGGATGATCATTATGAGAAAAGCTTTGCATTGGGTTACATCTATGTTTCTTGCTGTCCACCTCGCACTTAGGGGAGCTATATTGTTATGAAACGGGCAAATAATCTCCCTTTCTCCCATTGTTTATTGGCTCTATCCACAAGAACTACTAAGCTTTTTTCTCTTGGTAATTGTAGAGGACATTCACCTATTTTTGGCAACTCCTGCATTCCCAAACCATTACAAAAACTAAGTTATTTTAACCCAATAAATAGCTCATTGCATTCATTTAATACTCTACTATATTAAAGCTTAGCATTCACACAAATGCAGATGTTCATAGTATAGAAGACTACATTAAATTAGACTATTAGAGATCCCTCAGAAAAATATAATAACAAAACTGCTTTGCCTTATGTTAGCTTACAATTAAACCCATTCTTTTTGACACTCTTCTTTTAATAAAGTAAGAGTAATAAGAATAGAAGGCAGATAATTTGATCTTACTAGTATGCATGGTTGGTTTGCATTCTGTGACTTCATTTTCATTGAATAAAAAGGTAAATATCTGATTTGAAAGGTGGGGCAGAGTTCACTGTCATGTGCTTTTCTAGATGATAGGGTCCATAATGTCCAAGGTTCTTCAAAGAAAGGCTTGTAACATAATTAAGTTTTTGTTATACCAATCCTCTAGGTAAAGCTACAATTCAAATGCCTGCTTTGAAAGTTGAAATAAATTAAATTAGACTTACAATTTTGGTTTTCTTCCATTGCTTCAACAACATCATTGTTTTTGTCACATCCCTCTTTTTGAAAACAATTATGCTATTTACTTTCTTGCAAATTTTAGTAATTTAATATGTTGTGAATGGCATGGAAATTGACGATTTATCTTACAAAGTTGTTATATTGAATTGTGGAATCTAACGATTACGATCAAGGTGATATTGTAGACTAAATGTCTTTATAATAAATGCAATGATGTTTGGATATATTATGTTTTGATTTGAACATAGGTGCTTTGACCACAAAATTGTATTTGAGCCTGTCAATGCAGGAACAGGTGGACCGTGTTCGACGGGAAGAGAAAGTATCTTCGAGAAAGGGTATAGACTCTAGAAATTAACCATGGGCATTTGTTACTGAGATCGCCAAACAGGTAGATAAACCTTGGAACCAACCAGTTAGTCTTGTTGTCGGTTGGGTTAGTTAACTAGATGTCGACGTCAAAGGATAAAGTGTGATATTCTAGTCGAAAGACGTCATGTAGAATCTTGGAGTCGTCGAAGTCATTGTAAGTCCATCGTAGCAAGTCGACTTATTTAGACGTTTAATATTTTTGTTTATAAGTGTTTATTGAACCATCTTGTGGCGAAATTGTAAATCTTGTCTCGTAGTCGAAAGATGCGAGAAGTCGGCTTTGTGCGTCTAACGTCGTAAGAACTCGTTCGTGTTACGATCAATCCATCGTGATTGTCGTAAAACGCGTCAAACTTGTTTTGTGAAGTTATTCTATTCTTGTAGAATCAACGAATGTCGATTTGAAGCCATAACGTGAAATAATTACTTATGGACTTCGTTTAGCGTGAGTCTTTTCTTCTAGTCTTTGTCTCTCCTTTCTCGACCCCAATGTTGCTCAAACCATTTCGTAACCACCGCCATGTCGAGCTTTAACTCCTCAATTCAATTATTAAGTTGGTTTTGGTAGGTTGATGCCTTTTTGTTCTAGTAAGGACGAAGTTGTTATGTCCTTTGGCAAGCCACATCACCGAAGGAATTTTAATCTTTCTTGAGGTCGTAGTAAGCATCGAAGTCGGTTATACTAGGTTATGTCGACCACCTTGAGCTTAGGAATGTTTTGCTAGTTGTTGAATGCCTTAATTTCCTCCACCATCGGAGAGAGAGAAAGTTCAGCGAATTGTGATAGAAGTTTAAACCGTCAGATTTATTGCCGATGCTGTCTCATCATTGAGAGAGAGCGAAATCACTGGTGTACTGTTTGGTAAAAAGGTAACTAACCACAGTTCGAGGGGTTTCTTTTGTCGTGGAAGAGAGTGGAGTGAGGGCTAAATCCGTTAGAGAGGAAAATGGAGACTGGACTGAGGAGATATCGACAGAAAGTGGAGAGGCTGCGCAGTATGGAGAAACAAACGGCAGTGTTGTTTGTTGGAAACCATCATCGTGGAAGAGAGTGGTCGTTGCTATTTGTGTGGAGTCGGCAGTAAAAGATGGGAGAGGACCATCATCGTGTGGGGAGAGTAAGTTAGAAGTGGGGACGGGGAATGTGTTGAAGGGAGAGTGTAGAGGTTTATCTGAGGGTTTTGGATTGCGGGAAGCGGTTTTTGTGATTTGGAGAAGGAGAAACTAGGGAGTTGAGGAAAAAGGAAACATTAGTAAAAGAAGGGTCTACAGAGTTTAGTAGAGTAGGAGAGTTAACTAAGGAGAAGCGGCAGAGAGCTACGGGTAGAAGCTGTTGTGTAGTCATCAGGCAGAGAAGATAACTCTGAAGCCTACTTTTGTTAGGTGTAGTGTTCGGCAGAGAGGAGGGTAGTTTGGAGTGGACGGTCTTTGAGTTAGAGGGAGATAGGGAGAGTTTTGTAAACCGGAGGAGGATGACCAGCCAAAGGAGAAGTGGAGCTTGCCACAGTAATCTCTAACTCTATCAACAGGTTCATTTCCTTCTTCCTTTCTATTTTTCTATGTAGACCAGTAAATGTGTCTCTTTCATGCGAGAATAGATATGTTTTAATGAATCGATTGTGAAGACAATGTCCTCTACTGCGAATCTATGTGAGGATTAATCTTTATAAATACTTCACTGCTGTCTTATGACAATAGAAACCTCAGAAACAATAATGCTACTGTCGGTTAGTATTCAAGAAACTAGAAAATAGATCATTACCTTTCATGAATAATGTCGTATTATGATAGAGCATAGTCCTTAATGTGCCCTCATCTAAGATTAGTCACTGCATGATGCATATGTGAGCTGCCAGCTTCAAACCGTCGGTTAAGACGTAACATAGTAAGAGTTTCCTTTAAGATGAGATATCCACGTAAAACTACCCTAGAGTACGTTAAATAATAGCTGCATTGTGAGAAATCACATGATGTGTGGGAGATTAAAACCACAGGTTTAAAGCATGTTTGACGTAAACTTTATTGTGTTTGATAGCCGAAGTTGTAGTTGCAACTAGCTTGAGTCATTTTTGTCTTTTATCTTTTGTTGGTGGTCGACCGTGTGTGTGGGTCATCTCTAAGGTCATATGAAAGAGTTTAAATCTTTTATTATTTTATTTTGTGATTTCTTACCTCAATAACTTATGTGAAATTCATTGACTTAAAAAGCGAAGTAGGGAGTTAACGTATGAGTGTCGTAAACCGTCATGTTTTTATGACGAGCATGTAGAGTGGAAAACCCACATGTTGAATCTAGTTTATGTGGCATGCGACGATGCTTGTGTCGTTTTGTAGGCTTTAAAAGTCTAGAACCCTTGAATTTTGGGATAGCAGGAAAATGTTTTAGATACTGGAGTGTCTTGTGCTATCATGAGAACCTAGTAAACGAATAAGAAGCCACTTAGGAGTGGGCGCTTATAAATAATGTAATAGCATGAACATGAGTTTATAAAACTATGAACTTGGGATTAGAATAAATGTTGCGCCATGCGCTATGGTAGGAGGAAATCCTAAACCCTTGAGGTCATCAAGGTCGTCAATTATTCAAATTATACAAATAGGAAACTGTAGGATTTCGACCAGTTCAAGTCGAGTAGGGTGGGTGAACCAAGTTCATGCGTTCCTAGAACGCTAATTAAAGACAAATCCTTTGGCCAAGGTGATGTACTATCCTCAAGTGCATCAAACGTTCACCGTAACTGGATGGCGTTTCTTGTGGAGTGTCGTGCATGACTAGAGGGTATCTAGGGATCTGCGCGATAACAAGACACGTAAGTTACAACACCAGAGCTCAGATGGTAAACACCGATGGTTATCCTAAGTCTATCCTCTTGAGTAGGGTAGGGCCACTTCCGGTTAGGAAGGAGTGCTGGAGACTGACGGTCTGTGGTTGGAGGTTAAGCTCCTTGAAGATACTTTCTCTTCCAAATACTGAGGAATGCCGAGTCTTGAACGTGATGGGTCGACAATCGAGATGCATGATAATGGTATGTTTCCAATTTTTGTTGTTTCAAGAAAATTTCATTTGTTAAGAAAACAAAGTGTTTTATGTATATCATTTCTCTCAGTTTTATGGAAATGAGATCATGTTATGATAAAATGAAAAATGTTGTATTGGATTATGGATGAGTTACTTTTGTATTTGATTACCCAGTTAAAATTTTTTTTTACCGTTGTGAAAACTTAGTTACTTCTTGTCATTTCAGATTTGGATGTTACAGTTTTCTTCATCAGAAACCAATTCAAGATCAGCAACTTGCTGCCCATTGGTTGACTTGAATTACATCCTCTGTTAGAAGAAGAGCATTTTTTATCTGTATTAATGTTGGTATTCATAACCTGAAGAGCATTGATATTTTCACACACCCTGTTCTTTGAAATATCTTAACCTTAAAATATGACTTGGATATGTACTTGAAGACAGTGAAATCTCCAATCTCCAGCCCATGATGATTCACAAAATTTTCCCAACCCTGCCTAAATTCCAGTTTATTTATGGTACCCCTTAATTGTACATCCCACTCCTACCCACTTGCGCCTTGAAGAAGGAGGCACGCCCATTAAACCAACTCATTCAACAACTTGCTACCCATCGGTTGACTTGAACTGCATACTCTATTAGAAGAAGGGCATCTTTTATCTGTATCAATGTTGGTATTCATAAGCTGAAGAGCATTGATGTTTTTCACACACCCTATTCTTTGAAATATCTTAACCTTAAAATATGACTTGGATATGTACTCTACACAGCGAAATCTCCAATCTCCAGCCCATGATGATTCACAAAATTTTCCCAACCCTACCTAAATTTTAGTTTATTTATGGTACCCCTTAATTGTACATCCCACTTCTGCCCACCTGGGCCTTGAAGGAGGAGGTACGCCCATTAAACCAACTCATTCGACAACTTGCTGCCCATCGGTTGACTTGAACTGCATACTCTGTTAGAAAAAGGGCATCTTTTATCTGTATCAATGTTGGTATTCATAAGCTAAAGAGCATTGATATTTTTCACACACCCTGTTCTTTGAAATACCTTAACCTTAAAATATGACTTGGATATGTACTTGAACACAACGAAATCTCCAATCTCCAGCCCATGATGATTCACAAAATTTTCCCAACCTTGCCTAAATTCTAGTTTATTTATGGTACCCCTTAATTGTACATCCCACTCCTGCCCACCTGGGCCTTGAAGAAGGAGGCACACCCATTAAACCAACTCATTCGACAACTTGCTGCCCATTGGTTGACTTGAATTGCATACTCTGTTAGAAGAAGGGCATCTTTTATCTGTATCAATGTTGGTATTCATAAGCTGAAGAGCATTGATATTTTTCATACACCCTGTTCTTTGAAATATCTTAACCTTAAAATATGACTTGGATATGTAGTTGAACACAACGAAATCTCTAATCTCCAGCCTATGATGATTCACAAAATTTTTCCAACCCTACCTAAATTCTAGTTTATTTATGGTACCCCTTAATTGTACATCCCACTCCTGCCCACTTGGGCCTTGAAGAAGGAGGCACACCCATTAAACCAACTCATTCAACAACTTGTTGCCCATCGGTTGACTTGAACTGCATACTCTGTTAGAAGAAGGGCATCTTTTATTTGTATCAATGTTGGTATTCATAAGCTGAAGAGCATTGATATTTTTCACACACCCTATTCTTTGAAATATCTTAACCTTAAAATATGACTTGGATATGTACTTGAACACAACGAAATCTCCAATCTCCAGCCCATGATGATTCACAAAATTTTCCCAACCCTGCCTAAATTCTAGTTTATTTATGGTACCCCTTAATTGTACATCCCACTCATGCCCACCTGGGCCTTGAAGAAGGAGGCACGCCCATTAAACCAACTCATTCGACAACTTGTTGCCCATCGGTTGACTTGAACTGCATACTCTGTTAGAAGAAGGGCATCTTTTATCTATATCAATGTTGGTATTCATAAGCTGAAGAGCATTGATATTTTTCACACCCTGTTCTTTGAAATATCTTAACCTTAAAATATGACTTGGATATGTACTTGAACACAACGAAATCTCCATTCTCCAGCCCATGATGATTCACAAAATTTTCCCAACCCTGCCTGAATTATAGTTTATTTATGGTAGCCCTTAATTGTACATCCCACTCCTACCCACCTGGGCCTTGAAGAAGGAGGCACACCCATTAAACCAACTCATTCAACAACTTGTTGCCCATCGGTTGACTTGAACTGCATACTCTGTTAGAAGAAGGGCATCTTTTATCTATATCAATGTTGGTATTCATAAGCCGAAGAGCATTGATGTTTTTCACACACCCTGTTCTTTGAAATATCTTAACCTTAAATTATGACTTGGATATGTAGTTGAACACAACAAAATCTCTAATCTCCAACCCATGATGATTCACAAAATTTTCCCAACCCTTCCTAAATTCTAGTTTATTTATGGTACCCCTTAATTGTACATCACTAAACCCTAATCCCTTAACCCTAAACCCTAATCCCTAGTCCCTAAACCATAAACCCTAATCCCTAATTATAATTTATGGTACCCTAATCCCTAAACCCTAAACCCTAATCCCTTATCCCTAAACCATAAACCTTATCCCTAAATCCTCAACCCTCAACACTTAAACCTTAAATCCTAAACCCTATCCCTAAAGCCTCAACCCTCAAAACTATACCTTAAACCCTAATCCCTCAACCCTAAACTTTCAACCTTAAACCCTATCCCTAATCCCTCTACCCTCAACACTCTACATTAACCCTAATCCCTCGACCCTCAACCCTAAATGCTATCCCTAAAGCCTCAACCCTAAACCCTAATCCCTCAAGGTCCTAAACTCAAATCCCTTATCCCTAAACTCTAAATCCTATCCCTAAACCCTCAACTCTCAACCTTAAACCTTAATCACTCAATCCTTATCCACCCCTCTCCTCCCCTATCTGGCTCACCCCCATCTCTACCCTCCTCTACCCTCGACACTATACATACATACATATAGGCATACATACATACATACATGATTAATAACCTTGAACATAAAAAAAATCAAGGGGGACATAACACGAGCGCGTTTATGTCAAACATGACAAATAGTGCACAAACTTTTGCAGAAAAAAGAAAAATGCAAAGTGAAACATAACGCGAGCGTGTTATAACACGCTCGTGTTATGTTTTGATTTGGGAATACCAAGCCTTGTGCTTGGGATTTGCTTTGGATTTCCAACCCAAAGGCTTGGAGTGCCTTCGCAATGTCCAGAGACGTGTTTTTCCATATTCTACAGGATTTCACATAATTTCGTTCGTGCTAACCCTCAAATTTGTACGTGTTTCAAGGTTGAACAAATCGAACACCTGGGTAATGTTAGGCTTTCTCTTAGCTATTTGACGATGTGATTTTTTTCACATTTTGACAATGTTAAGCATTTCATCTTTAATTTCTTTTGTTTGTGTGTCCATTTTTGGGCAGAAACCACTGTTTGGTCTTTTTTTCATTGTAAATTAACTATTCATTGAAATTTCAAAAAAATTACATATTTAGAAACTATACTCCATTCTACACATATTAAAAAAAGAAAAAAATGATTTTCAATTAGTTTTCAAAATTTATAGGGGTAGCACGACCAAAATTCTATTTTTTAGGATGTGTGCACTTTGAAAATTAGTAAAAAATCAAATATTCATAAAAAAATTATCAAAAAAATTAGGCATAAACTACATGTTGTTAGCTAATTTCTCACCAAAGCAATTTTAAAAATACCAAAGAAAAGTTGACCTTTTGAGGGAGCCACAAAACATGCTATGTTATGTTTTTTTGATAGAAACAACACCAATTTCTGTGGCTCCCTCTTTTGAACCCCTTAATTTATACCATTTAAAAAAAAAATAGTAGTTTAGAAAGTAGACTCGAAGTACTACGAACATTGTTTTGGTTGCATCTCCAAATTTTGAGTGTAACTATGCTCAATTTCTCATCCAAGGCCAGCATTTCCTGATTTCAGAAAAAAAAAAGTGGCCACTTAAGACCCCTTTTTGGCCCCCCATCTTTTTGTACTTGCCCCTATATATAAGTGGAGTATCCATCAATTCCTTCTTCTTTTTCTTATTGTTTCCCTGAAGAGGTTTGTAGTGCTTGCACTCCACTATTTTTACTTTTTCTCCTTATACTCTTGTAACCCTATGTAGGACATCTTTTGTAGGGGTTTTCACTATCCCTTCCTCTTCTTTTTTCCTCCTCTTCTTCTATAGACATTTGAGCATGTTCCCTTTTAGCTTTCTATTTCTGTCTAGGTTTTAACTTTGAAGATTTTTCCCCACTTTTATTCTTCTTGGCACTCATTTGCAAGAGAGCCTTCGTGACCTCTCTTGTTGGTGATTCTTCTCCATCTTTCCCTATTTTATCCTTTTGTGGTGGTGTGGTTGCTAATTTTCTTCTTGTAGGTACCTATGATGATCTCTTTTCCAACTCTTCCTCTCCCAATTTTTGATGTGTTCTAGAATCCCTTATTTCAAACCCTAAGTATTTAGATTATAGCCTCCCTAACCTCTGCACTTATGTTGCACCTATTTCTATGGATGGTGGGGAGTCAAAGATTTATATTACCACTAGAGGTTTTGGATCCTTCACAAAACCCCATTTCTAATGTAGTTTTTCTTTTCCTTTTTCTAGTTTCTCTTGTAACTCCATTTTCATTTTCCTTTCTATATATTCATCATATGTTCCAAAAATTTTAGCCTTGGGATCTTTTGAAAGTGCAAATAATGCTTTAATAGTGGCCTCTACCAACTCATCAAATATCTCATAGGGTAGTCTTGGTACAAATGATTTCCTTGGTTCCATTGTTTTAATATAGACAAAATATGTGTCTACTACAAATATAATGTCCTAATATTTCTGCACTATCTTTGAGGATACGCAGTGATACAGGAGCATCCAGGGTGTAAGAACAATCTTGCATCAACCAAAAAAAATGTTGTTTCTTTTCAATAAGGGCTAAATTTGGCAGGGTTACTATTTTTAGTAAGTTTGTATTTGTGCATGGTTGGATACAAAATCTTAGACGGACCTCCAAAATGGTGAATTGAAGCTAATGGTGAAGAAATCACTTCAATATCATTTGTCATTTGTGAGATATTAAAATTTCAAATTCCAAAAATCCTATTGAAATATCCAAAGTTAAATTTGAGGCACTTAGAGGCTCCGGATGGGCCCGAAATTTGGTGGGAAACCCAAGCAGTCTACCTTTAGGTACTGCTTTTGCACAACCATCTTTTCGAGAGCTTTTTGAAAAGGTATTATAATTGAAAATCCAATGGTCGGATCAAAAGTTATGGCCCCGCAAAGTTGACCTATTTTTGGAGGGAGATGCAAATTTCAAAATTAAGCTGGTGGCTGCCAAAAAGGGCTATATGTGACCATTTTTGGGAACCCTTGGGGTAGTAGAGTCAAGAATAGGCGGGAAAAGAGAAACCCTAGCTGATTTGGGGTTACAAAAGGCTAAAGATTCCAGAGTCTTGAGAGAGGGAGCTGTAATGTGTTGCAGCCTGTAGGGGATTCATCCTCTGATTGTATTTGAGCTTCTATAATGTAATGTTTTGCCCTTATTAATAAAATATCATTCTATTTTCTGTGTGCAATTTTTATTATTGTGTGTTTTATGATTTACCCCTTCATCACACAGTCTCTAATCTACATTTCTACTTAGAATTTAAAAAAAAAATCCCCATTATACTTCACAAAAGGTTGTGGCTTATGTAAAAAAATTTGCATGTTTATTTATTTGCAATACAACAATGGTGTCCTCCATCCAACCACATCCCCCATATGTTGGTAACATTTTCATGAATTACAAAGCAAGGCATATGATTAAAGAGCCATACCCAAACTGGCAATGTGTGTTTTCTATCCAATTTCTTTAGCAGTTGTTCGTGTAGCACCTCCACTAGATCAAAATCCTTCTTGTTGATAATCATTTCATATATGGTGAATATGGTGGTCCCCATTGTTGAATTCTCCCTATTGGTGTAGTATATCTTGTGTGCTATGCCCATTGTCACACACCACACTACAGGGTTTGTGATGTCTGCTAATATCAAGTTCTTGCCATCATGGGTTGCACCCGTAAGTTCCACCACCAGTTTAGTTTTGACTTTCTCTTTAGTCAAGAGTTCTCCTCTATCGCACAACCCAGTGACCACCTTTATTGCTTGCTTCATAATCCAATAGGGTTGGTTGAGATACTTGAAATCAATGTGAATTCGACATAGTATGATTTGTACCCATGCATGTTCATCACAAAAATTTATAAATTCTGCACATGTATCAAGCTTGAGCTCCTCCACACTTTTGTATTGGGGTAAGTATTCAGTGCTTCCCATAGTTTCATCCACCTTCATCAATAGTTGTTTGGTATCTTCAAATTTTCCATGATTAATCTTCGATAGAGTGTCATGAATATACTTCCTTATATCTTCTGCACATAAGACATATGTTGGAACATTAGAAAAGGCCCCATCTACATATACTTTCATTACTTTCCATGGTTATTTCCTATATTTGGGTCAGGGATTTGGCTCTACATCAATGAGAATAGGAGTTACCGTCTTAAGGTTTCTTCTCTTACAATCAATATTTAACTAGTTAGCCACTCTTTTCCAGACTTGTATATCTCACTTTCAAACCCTATTCTTTAATTTTATTATGTTCACCTCATCTCACTGCTAGACATAGTTTGTATCTCCTCTTCATGTTACTGTAGCTCAAAATGATATAGCTCATAATGGTTTTTATACTTAACAGTTTTTGTGAATCTCTTATGTTTTCTCTATTAGGTTAGATAGGCCATCAATGTTCCTTTTGGAATTTATTACCTTACCTACCCCTTTCTCTCCAATTTCCCCATTAGTTTCTATTTGCAATGTGATGTTTTTACCAGTCATTATAGTCCAAGTTTCACTTTTTACTCATCATAGGTTAAATGGGTATGCTTCTATTGCCTTTAGCAATTTATCGACACACCTTCCTACCTCTGGCATATTTATTTCCATTCCAGCTATCAACCATTTTTATTAGGTTTTTCTGTTATGTGGCGTAGTACTTCAATGTTGCACAAATTTGGTTTACTCTTACAAGTATCTCTTATCATGCCACAAATCTTTTGTGATGTAACTAGAGGCCAATTTTATGCATTGAAAGCTCTGAGTAGTATAATTAGTAACTTAAATTAGTTTTTGTAAACGTTTTAATGGTATTAAGTCTTATTTTATCTCTGTTCTATTTTATTTCCTGTCGCAAATTGTTTGTGGTGGATCTATACTCCATTTTCTTATCTTATTATCCTTATTCCTATCTATTTTCCTTAATTTTATGTCTTTATGTCATCACACTATACTATAATATATATTGTACAAGTACTTCTTGGTACAGTTCTTTTACTAACTCTAGATCCTTGGTCTCCCACATATCAATGTTTCAATCTTGCACCATTTATATATCCATTCAGAAGGTCATGTTGTAATGTCTTCAATCTCATAGCTCCTAAATTCATTATTTCAACAATCTTATATGGTCCCAACCACTTTATTTTCAATTTATTGGGCTTTTTTAACTTATTTTCATAGAGTAAGATAGATTGATTTGAAAGGTTTTATTCTTTATGTTTCTATCATGACATGCTTCCTGTCTCCTTTTCTCTTAGATTTGATTATACACTTCTAATAATCTTTTCTCATCTAGTTTTTTCAAGTCCAATAATCTTTCTTTTAGTGATTCTTCCTCATTCATCCTTAGGGTGCTTTCTAGTCTCAGGTTGGGTACCATGTATTGGATAGGCAAGTTTGCATCAAGTCCATAAACTAAATGGAAATGGAAATATGCATTTAGTCTTTTGTATGTGACTTGGTAAGCCCATAGAACAACTAGTATTTTGACATCCCAATTTGTTGCATTTCTATTACACATCTTTGCCAATGATGCCCAATATTTTGTTGAAGGCTTAACTAGCCCCATTTTCTTATGGGTTGTATGGACTCCTTCTATTGTGTGTTAGCATAAAATTTTCAAATAGTTTCGCAATAGTCTTATTGACAAAGTGGTTCCCTTGGTTGTTAATAATACTCATTGGACACCCAAATCTTGTTATAATATTTTCATAGATGATTTAAAGCAACAGTTCTTGCAATACAATCTCTGGTAGCCTCTACCTCTACCCACTTAGTTAAATATTATATTCCTACTATGATAAACCTTGCATGTGTTTTGTGAGTGAGTGGTTCGATGGTCCCAATAAAATCAATTGCCCATTTCTCAAAGGGAGCTTGTGACATAATAAGTCTCAAAGGCATTTCATCTCTAGTACTAGGTCTTCCTGCTCTCTGGCATATATCACATCTTCTCACATAATTATTTACATCTCTAAATAGAGTAGGCCGCTATAGCCCTACCAACATTACTTTCCTAGTTGTACCTTCTCCAAAGTTATGTCCTCCTGAAATGCTTTCATGTGCCTCTCTTAGAATATTATTCCTCTCATGTTATAGCACCACTCTTATTATTACGTTACCAATGATATAAAGCTTTTCTCCAAACAAAGTGTAAGGGAAGTGTTGGCACCCCCTTTTTCTTGTTCCCAATCTTGTAAATTTGTGTTAAAATCAGTTAAAATTTTTCCTTTAAACCTATCATTTATACCTGATCTAAGAATATTTTAAATGGGTGCTCCTCATAAATTTCTAAGTAAAAAACCCTCAAATTCATTAGGTTTTCCTTCTTTTGGGCAAGTTTGGCGGTTCACAAACTTGTCGATTTTTTTATTTCTTTCTTTCATGATGTTTTGTCAAGTCTTTGTCAGCGAATCAGCCAATTCGCGAACCGCTGATTTTGCTAACTATGGTTCTTGAAAGTTCACAAGTCCATCCTTTTTCTGATTGGATGACAAAGGAAGGAAGAGAGGTGGAAAGATGAAGGAAAGAGAGAAAACCAAGTGTTAGTCGACAAAGTCAGAAGTTTGGGAACTTAAAGTTCATTGATGGGGAGAAGCTCCAATGGAAAGAGAAGAAAAAGTTAAGACAAAGAAATAAACAAGACTTTGTTAGAAAAGTAGATGGTTTGTGAACCATAAGGTTCACTGACAGAGTAAGTCACCAAAAAAGGGAGATAAGAAAGAAGAAGAAAGATGAAGTGATAGTTCGCATTGGGCCAAGTTCGTCGATAGGTGAAATCGGTGATGAAGGAGGAAGGATAAAGTGCCAAAGAATGAGGAGGAAAGACAAGATAGTTCCAAGTTTGTGACAGAGGAGATTCACCGATTAGGCAAAGTGAAATTCAAAAATAAAAATCAAGCACGAAAATCAAATGTAAATGTAAAGCATGTAATATAAACGTAGTGATTTAAAATATTTTAAAGGTAGTTTAATTTTTTTATAGTGTTGTAAAAGCTTTACATAGATATTTTGGCGGGCATTGTATTTTAAAATGCCCATCTACTCTATGACTGCCATGAATGCAAAATTGAAGCAGGTGTATAGGTTGGTGACTAGGTGGGTTAGATTAATTGCAGGGAAGTTATGGAAGTTGGTGAGAGTTAATGCTGGTGCAGGTGGGTAGGTAATTAGCACCCACATGCTGCATTAATTTTCTCCCTATATATGCATATTTGAGAGATGTTCTAGTGGTTGGTCATTTTGGCATTCTCAGATACTTGGTGTAGAACGACTAGGGTTTCAACTATTGTAAAGGTTTCAAATCTTAAGGGGCAACTATTCTGCAAATGATATTGATGAATCAATGCAAAATCTGTGAGTGGAATCATTTGTCTCCATTGTTGCAGATGTTCATTTAGGGAGTTCCTGGTTTGTTATAGGATTCCTCTTTCCAGGATTTGTAGTATGATTGTAATCTTCATTTAAAGGGTTTGACAGGCCCATAATATATTGCATGTTGTAATAGTCATTTTAAGATTGCATATGAATGAATGTTGTGTCGGAAGGGATAAATAAGTATGGTTGGTTCTATTCTCAAGTTTCTTGCAACTGAATGTTCCAATTAGGCATCTCCATATCATTTTATTGTTGTTCTTGTTGGCAAGAGACACTATATGGATTCATGGTTGTTGTCATTGATGGCAACAAAGGTCATCCCACATATCCGCAAGTCATGGTGTGTCTCTACCGGAAGTCAGAATGAAGATTGTTGTGGTCCGGTGAACAAGAACAGAGCATATGGCAAGGTCCGACAGATTGGTCCGGATCTCTCAGAGGAAGTGTCTTGGTGCAGTGCAGATTTGGGGAAGTCAAGAGGACTACCTTGAGTAGTATATTCCAAGGATTTAGCGTCCGGTGATGAACAAAGAAAAAGATATGAATAGTTGAGTACCGGATTCCTGAGAGACAGTGAGAACAGAGGAAGAACTGACTGACAGAGTATCAGACTATTTTCCGGATGTGTTACTGTTGATGGTAAAGGTTGTGAAGGCATGAATCATGTTTGGCCGACATGATTAATGATATCTACAAGTATATGCTTGATCCGCATTGCTTGGTGAGCAAGGATTCAGCCAACAGAACAGAGTTTGTAAGAAACTAGATTGTTCCGGATGCCGACTAGAAAGGTGATGAAATTACTTGTGCGGATATATATAGAGGATGGATTTAGTTGTGAAGAGGGGAATAGTGTAAAGGGATATGCGAATAAGTGCAGAACAGAGCAGAAGTAGTAAGAAAGATCCGGTATGTGAAAGGATAGCAGAATAAAGAACAGAGGAAAGATGAAGTGCAACAGATCAGTGTACTGAGCCTAACCGGAACTGAACTCCAGCATATGTAGATGCTTCCAATCAGTTTAAGACTGTGATTCTTATCACTTTGTAGACAGTGTGTCTCCTTGTAGGCAGTGGGCCTCTTTGTGAGCAGTGTGCTCGGGCAGTGAGCCCTAATTGGCAAGTGCCATTTTGTAATTCCTTATTCTTCTAACAGAGAATAATCTTTGGGTTAATCACCCCGTGGTTTTCTCCCTTAACAGGGTTTCCATGTCAAAAATACTGTGTCATGTGTTTTTCATTTCATGGTAATGTTTGTTTGTTTGATTCAATGCTGCATTGATTAATAAGAAAGTTCAAAAGAAGAAATAATTAGGATAACTGATTCACCCCCCTCTCAGTTATCAACAATTGGTATCAGAGCTAAGTTCCTCCTAATAGAGCCTAACAGCTTGAGAAAGATCTGGGAGTTCAAATGGATGCATATGGTTTAAGGGAGCAACTCAAGACCACCCTTGAGGATCTTGAACAGTCAAAT
Source organism: Cunninghamia lanceolata (assembly GCA_027924645.1). Taxonomy (NCBI): domain Eukaryota; kingdom Viridiplantae; phylum Streptophyta; class Pinopsida; order Cupressales; family Cupressaceae; genus Cunninghamia; species Cunninghamia lanceolata. The sequence continues at coordinate 2,682,454 of BSBN01001245.1, forward strand.
TCTGAAGTCAATGAATTAAAGGAAAGACTCAAACAGGCTGATGAATTCATGAGAGAATTAAAAGACAAATTAAGTCTCTCTATGAAAAAGAGAAAGGAGCTGCTCCAACAATTGGCAAGACAAAGTGAAGAAAGCAATACAAATGAAGAATTGACTGAGCAAACCAAGTTATGTGAAAAGTTATCAAAAGAAGTCATTATGTTAAGACATGAAATGGAATCAGGAACTATAAAGTTTACTCAAGAGATTGAAGAAAAAAGAAAAGCTGAAGACAATCTAAGACAATCTCTTAAAGAAAAATTAGAAGAATGCCACCAGATGGACAGGATTATCAGACATCTTGAATCTGATCTTGAAGATGCCAAAGATAATGAAGAAAAACTTGAGGATCAAATTGCCTCTCTCAAAAGAGATCTTCAAACAGCAAATGAATATAAAGAAAAATTCAAGATAAGTTCTGCCCAACTTGATGTACTTCTTGGAAGTCAAAAGAGGACAGATGACAAGTATGGTTTGGGATATGAGAAAGGAGAAAGCTCCGGATCCGGTCAAAAGAATTTTGGATTAGAAAATCTAAGGAATAGGCCTAGAAGACCTCCGGTAAGACAGCCCAATGCTCAAAGATATCCATCTTTCAATGGATACTGCCATAGCTGCAACCACTTTAGTCATATGGCTAATCAATGCAGATCAAGAGGTTATCAGTCAAATATGCAAAGAAATGTTATTTGCCAAATCTGTAATAGGTCTGGTCATAATGCTAAAGTCTACAGAAGCAAGAATCAGGACAAAAGAGGTCCGGTGTATAATCAGAATCAAGACAAGGGTAAACAAAAGATGAATGCGGATGAAGTTAGGAATCAGATGAGCAAGATTTGGGTGAAGAAAAGTTCAGAGAATGTAGAGGTTGGATCCGCACCAAACTCTGGTGCTGATATTTCTTCCAGAAATTAAAAAGTGAGCTCTGGCTCAGGGGGAGACTCAAAGAAAATCCTGTTCCCCCAGCCAATCAAGTGGTGCTGGATGTGACACAAGATGCGGAGTAAAGGGTTTGAAGATACCAGTCCTAAGATGATCCAGACAAGATTTCAGAGGTCCGCATGAAGATATAAAGAAGTTGTGATCGATCAAGTAAAGACCTGTTCCGGGAGATGCTCCGGAATGACAGAGGACTACAAAAGGGTCCGGAGGGATCCGGAAGTACATTATTTTACTCTGCGGACTGGACAGAATGTTTGGGATGTTCTTGTAATGTGTCATCTTGATTTATTCATGATTGAAAGATCCGCATGATGTTCATAAATCAGGACTGATCCGGGATACTCCAAGCTATCCGGACAAGGCAAACTGGAATAATATAGGTGAAGCATTTATTGCAAACAGATATTAGGGTTTGCGAAATGATATAAGGGATTTCTCAACAATCATTTGATCATTCCACATCCAAGAAGAAGAGAAAAGCGGAGCTCTGAAACAAAATTCATCAAGATCACCGAAGATCTCCTGCCGAAGTCATTACATACAGAAATCAATCCAGCTACTCCGTGCAACCGAAGACGCAAAAGGTATTTTCCACTTTCGATATCTTGCTACAAATCTTTTGAAGAAATGGCTACTCCAAATATAGTAAAAATCTCAGATAGGCCCCGACCTGAATTTAAGAAACATCCATACAAGTCATTGGAGGTAGATCCCTTAGGAGCATTTTCCAGTATTCCTCACGGAGTTTTACACACAAAAGACATTAGGGTTTACATACATGCAAGCATTGAGGAATTTGGGGAATTCAAATTGAGAGATCTCTATCACAAACAACTGATAGACAATGCTTTTGAGCTTAAACCAGAGTATAAGGGTATCCAAAAGAAACAATTTGATCAATTCATTCATTTCCCCTGCTTTGAAGAAGATGAATGGGTCCGGTATGTACTGAGCAGGATGCATGACAACTTCCTATGGCTGGATAGACCCTGCAAGATCACAAAAGAGGCAATTAGAGTAGTAATTGGTCTATACTCTTCCGGAGGGATACCTATCCTCAAATCTGTCAAAAATAACATTGTAACTGAGGCCACCGGATCAAAATTTGATAAGAGGGCAATGACCATTGAAGATATTTCTGATCCGGATATCAAGTATGCGTCCATGATAATAGGATACAAGATCTATCACTCCAGCAGGGAGAATTCTGTATCCGGAACTGCAGTGTATACTGCCTATGAAATGCTAAGGAGAATGCAGAATATGATCTCTGCGAACTGCTCTTAAGCCAATTAATGGAAAATATACAGAAAATCAAGAAGGACAAGAAGAATTCCTTTAAGTATGGTACTCTTATATTATGTCTATTCTTCTACTTCATGAATGAGCTGCCTGGATCAAGTGGATGGGCATGGCAGAATGACAAACCTGTTGCAGTACAAATAAGAGACTATCTACATGGGCTTGGGGATGCCAAAGCAAGAAATACAGCCCTATGGGGATACTTCAAAAACTTCCAAAGCATGATGCAAGCAAGAGAAAGAATTCCCCAGTCTCTTGTTGAAAAATACAAAGACTCAGTGTGCTTTATGGTGGACACTGATCAGTGCCTAATGGAGGCAGTGGAGCCAAGGACTGTCTGGATCATGCCCATGGGGTATGAAGTGGATGAACAGATAGTGGAGCTGCATGTTCAACACATGCTAAGTCAGCCCAAAGATCCTAAGGCAGAAAGGTTTGGAACCTTTGAGGAGCTGAGTGTAAAGATACATGTAGAACTCAGGGAACCTGAGATAAAGAGAAAGGTGAGAAAAGAAGTAGAGCACATTGCTCAAGGCCTAGGCATCTCAAAAGAGGCACTTGATGCCAGCCGGGAAAAGAGAAGAAAATCTGAGGAAGAAAAGAAAGAGGCAGAAAAGAAAAGCAAGAAAAATGCTCCGGTGGAATCCTCAACCCGGACCAGATCATCTAAAGGATCCACACCTATCAAAACCAAAAGCTCAAAACCGAAAGTCCAGGGATCCAGTAAGAGATCCAAGTCAAAAGCCTCAAGAGCTTATCAAAGCCAAAAGGATGAAGAAGAAACTGAGTCAGATGAGGGAGTGAAAGAAATAAAGAAACAGAAAAAGAAAGGATCCGGTAAACCCTCTTCTGGCCGAGACAAGGAAGAAATGACAGAAGAATTTTCTGAAAAGCCCACCCTGTCTCTAGACAGTGTAGTCAAATCAGTCACTGTGGATGGGAACCTTCTACCGGTGGCTGAATTCTATGATGACTACAATGAGGCAGATCAAAAGATCCTACAAGAAGCTATAATAAGGTACTTGAACATCTACAATAAAGCTTTTATTGAGATTATCTCTGAAATCCCAAAGAGCCTAGAAATGGAATTAGAGATAAGAAAGAACAATGCCATGGCAAAAGACCTTGAGATCAGGGAACAGATAGCTATTCAGCTATATCCTTCAATTGATCACAAAACAATGAACATGATATTCAAGGACTGCAAGGATGAATTCAGAAGCAAAGCAAGGATGAATCAGCTTATGCTTGGTGAAACCGACAAAGTAGCCAAGGACACTGAAGAGATCCTCCGGAATACATTCAAAAGGTTCAACATTCCTATTACAGAGGACTTAGGTGCAGAAACAGCTACATCATCTGCTCCGGAAGAAGTGCCACTAGAACAGACTAACATCTCTTCTCCGGCTTCTCCTACAGTCTCCAGATCCCAAGAAGAAGAAAAATTACAGGAGGAAGAAGCAGCAGAAAAAGAAAAAGAGGCTGACAGCACCAAGGATGCAGAAAAAGAGAAAAATCCAACAGAGAAAACCACAACTGTAAGTGGTAAGAATGTGGAAGGAGATAAGACTCCTAAGGACAAAACTACAGAAGAAAAGAAACATCTGTCTCCGGCAAGAGACACTGCACAAACTGTTCAAAAGTTTCTAAGCTAAGAAACTTTAGAGATTGATGAACCGGAGCTTCTAAAAGGCCCATTCGACTTTGACTCTCTCTCTCCGGTACAAACAATGAAGATAGCTTCATTTGCAAATGCCAAGGCAAATGAAAAACTCCTAAAGTCTCATATGGAAGACTGTGAGTTGATAGAGGCTGCTTCCGGAGTGCTTGTAAAGATTATGCCATCAATCCAGATAGATCCGACAGCCTCCTCTTTCGGTAATCTCAAAACCTTAGTCAGCAGTGTTGATACACATTTTGATTCTCTAGAAAAATCAGCTGAAGAAAAGGTCCGGAAGGAATTTTTGGATAAAATATTTTCAGAAGTATTAGGATTAATCTCTAACGATAGGAGAAATATGAGTATTGGAATAAAGAGCTTAGAAAATGCTCTTAAGGATGGCGGTGATATTTACAAATTTTGTATCTCCTGGTCAAAGGCAACAGTAGAAATAGATAAGAAAATAAAAGCGGAACAGGACAAACTACAAAGTTTGTCTCAAAGTTTTGATCCTCTCTCTTCCATAGTAAATCAAGAATGTCAAACTATTGCAATCACAAATGCAATAAAGAACCTTGAGAAGGAAAGGAAGAATATCACTAACCGGATGGGAGAACTTAGAAGGATTATAATCCCTAAGTTAGAAACTATGCATGAGGCCATCAGTGATGCTCAGACCACCGCCCAAACAAATGATCCGACAGATCTCAAGAGGGCAGAAGCTTTTGCATTTTTGTTAAGTGGTCACATTTCAATTTTGGATAGAATGAAGCAAAGTTGGGCTACAGAGTTGATCCAACTGAAGACATCTTTTGCAGACATTCTTCAGTTCATGTGAGTATGTAAATATGCGGCTATGTATAGAAAATTTTTGAAAATTTTGGTGTGCGGACCCTACCCTTTGCCATTGATGTCAAAGGGGGAGTGAGGAGCAGTGAAAAATGAGGAATCCAACTAAGGGGGAGTTCCGGAAATTGTATATAAAGATAGAGCATCAGCCAAGGGGGAGCATAGCGTAAACACTTAGTCATTTTTCACTAAGTGTTGCCATCAATGCCAAAGGGGGAGATTGTTGGCAAGAGACACTATATGGATTCATGGTTGTTGTCATTGATGGCAACAAAGGTCATCACACATATCCGCAAGTCATGGTGTGTCTCTACCGGAAGTCAGAATGAAGATTGTTGTGGTCCGGTGAACAAGAACAGAGCATATGGCAAGGTCCGACAGATTGGTCCGGATCTCTCAGAGGAAGTGTCTTGGTGCAGTGCGGATTTGGGGAAGTCAAGAGGACTACCTTGAGTAGTATATTCCAAGGATTTAGCCTCCGGTGATGAACAAAGAAAAATATATGAATAGTTGAGTACCGGATTCCTGAGAGACAGTGAGAACAGAGGAAGAACTGACTGACAGAGTATCAGACTATTTTCCGGATGTGTTACTATTGATGGTAAAGGTTGTGAAGGCATGAATCATGTTTGGCCGACATGATTAATGATATCTACAAGTATATGCTTGATCCGCATTGCTTGGTGAGCAAGGATTTAGCTGACAGAACAGAGTTTGTAAGAAACTAGACTGTTCCGGATGCCGACTAGAAAGGTGATGAAATTACTTGTGCGGATATATATAGAGGATGGATTTAGTTGTGAAGAGGGGAATAGTGTAAAGGGATATGCGAATAAGTGCAGAACAGAGCAGAAGTAGTAAGAAAGATCCGGTATGTGAAAGGATAGCAGAATAAAGAACAGAGGAAAGATGAAGTGCAGCAGATTAGTGTATTGAGCCTAACCAAAACTGAACTCCAGCATATGTAGATGCTTCCAATCAGTTCAAGACTGTGATTCTTATCACTTTGTAGACAGTGTGTCTCCTTGTAGGCAGTGGGCCTCTTTGTGAGCAGTGTGCTCGGGCAGTGAGCCCTAATTGGCAAGTGCCATTTTGTAATTCCTTATTCTTCTAACAGAGAATAATCTTTGGGTTAATCACCCCGTGGTTTTCTCCCTTAACAGGGTTTCCACGTCAAAAATACTGTGTCATGTGTTTTTCATTTCATGGTAATGTTTGTTTGTTTGATTCAATGCTGCATTGATTAATAAGAAAGTTCAAAAGAAGAAATAATTAGGATAACTGATTCACCCCCCCCTCTCAGTTATCAACAGTTCTCCCTTTAAATCTATAGACTCTATAACCCATTGAAGGCACTGGTCTGAATGATGTTTTGATCACCTAAACCATTTATAAATCAAAATAATCAACCTGGTGTGAGGTAGAAATGATCATATTTGTGTATCTATATGTCTTGTGTGACTTGTGTTAAAAATAGGGAATTATTTCAAGTAAATGTAAACAAATTTATTTTACAATGGTCATACATGCACATTTATAGCAGCTATATAGGGGTTTTGTGAAAACTAGTTGTTTTGGTTCAGTGATAGTTTTGGTGCCAAGAAAATGAATTGGGTTTGGTTGTTCATTAGTTTTTAGTTGTTCATTTGGTTTGAAATTAATACATGTTAAGGTATACCCCTTGGAATATCCCTCCGGAGCCTAAGATGAGCTCAAAGTGTAGAGGAGGATAACCACTCCTGTAAGTTGGCCAAAATCACCCTAAACCTATTGATAAACCTCTTTCAATCACCTTGATGAGACCCCTGGCCTAGATGATTGTGAAATTTTTTAGGGTTTTGGGTTGTGGTTATTTTGGGAACCAACATTTCTAGCACCGTTGCTGGGGATAAAAGTTACTTTAGCCATTGTCAGGTTTTAGGCAGCTGGAAATATTTTCAACACCTCTGTAATAGTGATCTACATTTGTGCATTTTGTTTGGGTAAGTTTGGCCTCCTGTCAACTTACACCAACATTTCTGGCGTCATTTCCTAGGATTGATTTGAATCAATTTACTTTTGGTTGTTGCAATATTTTTTTGGTACATAAGAGGATTTAGTTTATATTAAATCTACTAATTATGCAGGTGTCAAAATTGAGAAGCCTATAGGCTCTCATAACTACCCTTGACTGACATAAAATCCCAAACTGACAACCAAAATGGTCATTTTGATAAGGCCAGCCCTTCAAAGTGACCCTGAGAATACTATCTAGATAGCATTAGAGAAAACAAATATATAGACTATACTATTTTTTATCAGCAGCTTAAAACCATTTACTACCCCACCCAACAGAGAATTAACTAGAACCAGTCCTTACCCCAACCCATGCTCCAGAAGGTAATCGTGAAACTCTGGAATCCACTAAAAGCCTTCTGTGTTCTCAAACTGGAACAACTTCTTAAGAAAAGCCCAACCTTTGTTTGCTCTAACCCTGTGCTCTATCAAATCCATGCCGCTTAGGTCCAGGAGGAATGAGAAATAGGGAATGACACCTTCATTCCTATCCACCTTCATGAAATCCCTTGGACGGGGAATTCCAGCTCTATACACTGCCTTTGCTAGAGCCTCCTCTAAGCCGTCAAGCAGATGATTTTTAAATGCCATGTGCATTGCAGTTCTTATAATAGCCTTCTCTATGTTCAAATTGAGAAGTACTGCCACAAAGCGAGATGCAATATCTGGATCCACCCTATACCTTTTTGCATCCTCCACAAAGGTCTTGCCCACAATCAGCTTCACTGCCCCAATTAGGAAGGCATCAACCCGAATCAAGATCCGCCAGAACCTTTGATCCGTTATCCTTCCTCGAAAGGCCATTTGCCTGATTGAGTTGGTCAGGCAAATTGGCATTGCCATCCCTTCACACTCAAGTCGCTTACTCTGAAAATGCTTTGTAGTGAGAATAAAATCTAACCTAGGCTCTCTGTCCATTGCCCAACTACACCACGGGAGAAATGGTTAAGCTTCTGTCTTAACTACCCATCCTTTGCACTTATATGATGGGAAGGTTCTAGACTTCCCTTACAATTCACTCATGCGAGGAGAGCCAACTTGCCTTAATCCGAGATTAAGGAGTTATGTCATAGATATTTGCTTGGCCTTCTTGCTTATACATGATTACCTTACCAGCTTACATCGAGCGACACATTTTTCCATGATTTGCTTTGTATACGGCAGTCCATCCTTATTAGTTTCTTGTGAAATGAAGTCCACCACCCTATCTATCCAGCCCTACACATTTATGATGTGTAGGTCCCCCTCCCTACCTCCCACTGGTTGTTGCAGTATTGATATATAGTGTTAGTTCAGATATTTCTTCCTACTAAGGGAAGTGGCGACTCTATTTTGACAACCCATAAATTATTTATTGTTTAAAAGAAGAGATTCACAATGAATAGAAGAAGAAACTACGAGTGGCCTAGGCATGATGAATTCTCTAGTAGTGTAGGAGATGGGAGGAGTAGATGGAGGGTAAGAAACCCTAATGTGATGCTTCCATTGAATGCCCAAGATCAAATAGGTACCTTTGGTAGAAATGATGCATTTGATGATTTAAGAAGTCAGTATCAGTATACTTCTAGGGACTCATGATCCAGGAGCATCCGGGTCCACAAGAAATTAGCATCAACCAAAAACATTTCAGGTTTTTATTTTCAGTTTCAGTTTAGTTTTTGTTGTGTTTTGGTCTTCTTTTGTGTTGGTTTTGGGTAGTTTACTTCAGGAAGATTTTTAGTCTCAAATTGGCCAAGTGAAGGGCATCATCTTGTAGAAGACCCAATTGGGTATCTCCAATTCCATTTTGGTGAAGATTGGGTGAAAATTGGCTAAGTTAGAGCCAGTTGGAGAATTTCTTAGTTTGCGAACTGGTCAGTTCATTGATGGCTTAGTTAACCGATCGGGCATTTAGTCGATGGCTTAGTTTTTCAAAAGGAAATGTAGCTGATAAGATTTGGAGTGTGATCATATTTTTCATCAAAAATAAACTTTAAGCAAGTCTTCTTCGATATCCACAAAGTTTGAAGTTTGAAAACTTCACTTTTTGCTGACAACCTTTAGTGTTGGTAAAATCTCTAGTTTGTGAACCCTTAGGTTCACCGATGCCCTACTTTCCTGATAAAAGCTTTAAGGTTGGAATCAAAGTTCCCTTAGTTAGTTGACTAGGAATATTGTCGATAGAAGGAAAATGTTAAATCTTCGGCTAGTTCATTGTTTCCAAAAATTGTCAACATGTCGACAAAGAGTTCATGAAAGTTAAGTTTTGTTGAGAAAGGGAGTTTAGTGACTTAAGGAAGTGTATCAACAAACTTCCTAGTTCGCAAATTGAAAATTTTGCTGATAATGTAGTCAGTGAAACCCTAAGTTCGTGAAGTGCCGCTTTCGATGAAAACTTCCTCATAATGCTAATAACAATGGTTCTTAAAAAAGGAACTTTGTTGGGAGGTGTTGTCACTTAGATTTGCACCCTGTGTTGAATTGCCTTTGCTGCAACAATCCAGTGGAACATTGGAGTGATTTCCAGGTGTGGGACCTTGCAAAGGAAATTAAACCTCCAAAGAAGGCTCGTTCCTTCCTCTAAATATGCAATTCAGAGTAGACTAAGACTAAACCTAATCTAATCACTGTTAAGGAAAAGAGGAAGAAGGAGAAACTAAAAATAGAAAGGTGATACACCAGGTTTAAATAAAGAACACCCACAAAGCTAAAATGCACAGAATAATTGAATACAACTGATAAACTCACACAAATCCTGCAGATCTTAATGGGGGTAAAAGATAAGAAAATGATTGCAAGGAATTAAATATTCACAAACAATAACCAGTTCTAGATCTATAGAGATAAAAAACAACATGAAAAAGTAAAACAATCAACATGTATTAATCAGAAGGCACGGTTACACCAAAAGAGGGTTTTGTTTGGAACACAAAAATAAGTCTATATTCAACCCTCATTACATTGATTTTTCATATATTTATACCATTTCATTCTCTGACCTAAGTCACCTACTACAATAAATTCGCCCCATGGGCCTGTCAAAAGATATTTCTGCAAAAGGAATGTTTCTGTACATTTGTCTTCAAAACATAAATGTAGAAAATATCCTGAGGATGAAGTAGCTAGGAAATATATGTTGCCTTGAATGCAAGTAGTTGATTCATCTACCTACAACAATTAAATGTACAACTACCTCTAGCTTGGCTGATCTGATTTTGCAATAATGGCGGCTAGAGAAGATAGATATTTCAAATATATATTCCTGCCAAAATCCTTTTATAAATCTTTTACAATACTTTATAATATTTTAACTTAAGCAATATTTTAAAGCTTTACATTATATTACAAGCTTTATTTCATTTATTTTTACTTTACTTCAAATCTTGGCTTTTATTTTGTCTTATCGACAAAATCTCTTTTTTACAAACCATTTTTCTTTGCTTTTCCCTTTCATTCAGTGAAATCACCTTTTCGTGAACTATTGGCTTGCCTCTGTCTTTCTCTCTTTCTGCCCCTTAGTCGATGATTTTTCAATTTCACGAACTTGGCCTGTGTTCTTGTTTTCCTTCTTGGTCAACAAAATTTGACTTTTGCAAACTTCTTTTGTTTTTGCCTTTGTTCCCTTTCTCTTCAGTCGACAAAAATCTTTTTTCATGAACTACTTCCTTGGCCAAGGATTTGTCTTTTTCTTTCTTTGTTTTCACCTTATCAGTGAATTTCCACTTTTATGAACATGTTGGCAAGTTTGTCTTTTTGTTGATTTCCTAACTAGCCACCCTTCATCACTTTTCACTTTATTAGCGAATTCCTTATCTGGAGAACCAATCCTCCTTTGATGCTTTATCTCTTTCCTTAACTTTTTCTTCAGTTAGTGAATCGCCTTATCTGCGAACCTAGGAAATTTTGAACCATTTGGTGAGTTCAAGTTTCCTCTGGTTTTTTGATAAAGCTTTTCTTCTTATTTGCCTTAGTCATTTTTTAAGTCTTCCTTTGGTCTCTCTTTCTTTGTTGGCGAATTCACCAATCAGCAAACCTATCGGTCGGCAAACTGGCAAGTTCGCAAACCACAAAATTTACTGATAAAGGCAACCTTTTGTCTTGCTTTTGCCTTAACAACTTTGAAGAAAGCTTTCCCGCTTGGCCCTTTAGTCAGTGATTCGCTTCATCGGTGAACCTTTGAAAACACAAACTATTTGGTGAGTTCATAGAATTTGAAAATTACTGATAAAGGTTTCTCTTTTACTTGTTTCTTTTTTAACCTTCCCTTAATCGGCGAACTGGCGAGTTCGCGAACTTGAACTTTTGTCAACTAAGGCTAAAAAAACTAAAGTAAAACTTGGAAATTTCTGGGTTTTTTCAGGGGTTTTATACTCAGGATTTTTGGGGATTTGTTACAATGAAAACACCCTTACATGAAGAACATTGGGCATATAATGAATTTCAACAAGATTTTCACAACATTAAGACCGGGCTATTTGAATCTAGAAAGGGGAAAAATAGGTCAACATTTTGGCAACCTCTGAGGGATGTTTGCCTGCTAAACAAATGAACCAGTGGCCTTAAGCATCCATTGGGTATAGAGTCAAAAGGGACTACAGTAGGCTGAAATCAAATGAAACCTTGCCTTCAAAACTACACAAAAAGGAAAATGAGGCCTACATTCTCCTAATGAGAGTGCAGCCTGTGCAACAACACTTAGAGAAAAAGAAAAAACTAAAGCAGGAACAAAACAAAACTGTATATACCAAATCTCAAGCCAACCTTAGAAGTAAGGTTTGAGATGGATCCCATTCACTGAGATCGGTAGAACTTCACCATCCAACCTTGAAAGATTGAAAGCATTGGCTTGCTTATAGTTGGTGGTGATATATAGGCCTCAAATTAGTAGGCTCAAATAACTGTATAGGTCATGCAATACTATGATTAAGACATCTAATAAAATGGTTTACCATCAGTTTTTCATCTTGAATATAGTCAACATACTGTGATAACTCAAAGAATTTGTTCTCATACTAAGCTATGGTAAGTCCCCTCTATTGGAGATCATGAAACTCATCTATTTTCCACTACTGGAAATGATCAGAAATATATCTCTTCTTAAATATATCCAAGAAAACTTCCCAAGTAATATTTTTCAGAGTCAAATGCCTTTTCCTCTCCTCCTATCACCACCAGGTATTTGCATTATCCTTGAGCAGGTGAATCACCAGCCTAGCTTTAAGATTACTCCCATAGGTTTTGAGTGCAAAAAATTTCTCAAGACTAATCAACTAAGATTCTGCCTCTGAACCATCAGTAGAACCAGAAAAGTGTTGTGGTTGAAGTCGAAGGAAATCTCGGATCAGCTTATCAATGTCAATGGAAGCATCCTTCTTTGCTTGAGTGTTACGAGGAGGAGGTGTATAATGCCCTGATTCTCCTTCCTCAGAATGTTCTACCCTCCCCCTAAAAGGACTTCTACTGCACTCTTGGGGATAGAATGTTGCCCTTCTAAATCATGTTGATCTTGATTATTAGGCAAAGGAAGTCCTTCCTATATGACATCCACCAAATTTTGCAAGGCCTAAAGAATTTGAGGCCCATGATCTACAGGATCCTCGGAATGATTTGACTCAAACGGTGTGGAGTGACTGCGCCTTCGATGAGGAAGCATACTACACATGAAAAACAAGATTTCATTTAATTACATTTTCCCCAAAGCTCTCAAGTGTTGCAACCTGGTGCTCTGATACCTATGTCATGCCCACCCAAAGATTTAACTAATAAAATACAATAACTTATATAATTCAAGGAAAAATAAGATAAAGGTAAACTAATATATAAAGATTAATTTTAAGAAATAATTAATGAAGATAATAGTGATTATCAACTTACACTATAGTCAAAAATTTCTTATTGCTATATATATATATATATTTATGTTGAAGATTTTCCTCGTTAAATCTGAACAATAGTTTACGAAGTTAGTTAACAATTATTTCATTATCCACTTAATAAATTTCATAAAGAAAATTTAATGAACATGCAATAAAGAATTTCGTTATATAACTATTTTGCAATACCATGGATTAATAACTAATTATAAATCTTAAACAATATTAAAATATAAACATATTTGTTTGGATAAACACTTAGTTTTGACTGACTATCTGAACAATCTGCAATGTTATAAATTTCTAGAATATATATACCTACGACAACTCACAACATGATTCCCACTACACTGTTGCATATTAGACACAGTCATATCTATTACAGTGAAAATGCAAGAAAAATGTATATGTATTCATGAATATCATTATTGTTACAATGAAGATCAATAAACTCTTTAAATGTGATACCAAGCCTCAACAATTTTACTTCTACGTTAACTATATATATAACCATTGCCAAGTTGACACAGAAAAGAAATTAAGAAGTATTTAAAATGCTCAATATGCAATGTTTTCCATTATTGCATACATATTAAAGATAGAATGAATAGTAAACAATTGCAAGCTGCGTATGAAGTAAAGGGGCCCTGGTCTGTGGCGGCCAAGGGCCGACCACAGCCGGCCTCTAACCATGATGTGGAAGCCATGGCTTTCACGACACCCACAACTTTGTTGTGGGTGGCTGTGGTAGTCACGACTACCCACAATCGTTGGATTCTAAACAATGAAAATACATTTAATCTTAATGTCTATTTAACTTTATATGCATTGATATTATTTATACTCTGTTGTGCAGAGAACTCATGATATTCAAACAAAATGTAATCACTATCAATAAAATTGTAGTTGTATCAAATATGAACTATATAAATAAAATGATCATAGTTTACTTTGATATCCACAAAAGATATAATCTACATATATTCATTTTCTTTACTCTGTGTGAAAAATTATACAGTCTTAATAAAAAAATACAAGATAAATGAACTGAATTGTGTAATTTACTTGTGTTGATCTAGATCACTAAATTTCTTTGATTACAACCAAAGGATCCTTATAACTATAACTCTGGATATTTAGACAAACATGTTGAATTAGCGATGTAGAAAAATAATATAATAAGAAATTCATTTACATTCCATTTCTTCACAGCAAACATTGACCAAAACTTCCTCCAAAAACCTGCATGCAACAAAATAGATCAGCCTAGTCCTGCTCTCCTCCCATCCATGGGACTGATGAATCAAGTCCACCCTCGAGCGGGAAACAAAATCCAATGCTCAATGCAAATAACAAAGAAAACAAAATCAGAAAGCTTAATACTATGGACTCACACACATAGAATTTGCACATAGAATTCTTGTAAAGGGGAAGAAGGGGATTCCCTTCCCTCTTGGGGCACAAATAGCTTCCTTCTTCACACAACTTCACACTTCCGCACACAATCACCTCCCTTCGTCACAAATCAACCATACATCCCTCCAACACCCATACACATCTCCACCATATCCCATCAACACACTCTCCCATTCTCCACTTCTCCCAACACAAATCAATCCACAACTTCTTCACATACATCAAAAATCCCCAAGAGAGGCTCCACACCCTTCTTAACCCCACACAAGGGAAGCTCTCATCTGACTTAGAGGGTAGTTCCCTTTGCACACCCAAACCCCACCAACACTCAAACAAGAATCCACACAAACAAATTTTTACATCTTTCACAACTCTTTGACTCATACCAAAGAAAATCAAACATACCTTGGCTGTCCAAGTTAGGATCAACCCAATCGTTCATTCCAAATGGAAGGAAAACCTTTTTCCAGCTAGCATTCTATGATCACCAATACATTTCAGCCATCATCCTCTTTTCTCACCACCTAAAAATCCATTCAAAAAGATGAAAATCAAGAAAGATAACCTTCAACAAGAAAAGCTACAACACTCTCTCATTTCTCCTGTTGAGAAAATGATTCACATTTCCTCTTTAAAATAAAATACCTTTTCCAGCTCTTCAAATTTCCCCTCCAAATAAAATTAATTTAAAACAACAATTTAAAAGAAAATATTTCTTTTTAATTCAAAATCACATACTATAAAATCACATACTTTTTGACATAAACCCCCCTTAACAAAGTTATAAGAAATTAATAAATGAATAATAAACAACATTTGAGCATTTGGATTTTGTCTTCGATTCTTAAGGAACTTGGGCTGCTCTACCTGCAAAATCTCATTAAAACATCAGTACATTTTGGAACCTCATAGCCGAAGCAATTAAATATTTAACATTAACATTTCTAACATCAATTAATTACAAAATCTAAAATATTAAATAATAATATTTATTTTGCAGAACTTAAACATATAACCATTAATATTCTATAATCAATTATTTTATTAAATAAACATATTATTTCATTATAAACAAATAAATGTCTAAACATGCATATGAAACATTTATATCCATAATCAAAATAATAATATACCCATAATCCAAAATCTCAACATCAACCATGTCTAATTCACATACACCAAAATATAGAATCAAGTCAAAATATCTAGAATAATACTAGCTAGGCCTCACAATTTCACATGCGTACAACTCAAAGTTGAAGTCAGATATTTTTGTCACCACTAGCTAACTCACTTTCAGGATTTTTTTATGAAACCACACATATATGTAAATGTTGTAGTATCTTCTCTTAAGGCAAGAAACCTAAAACAAGGTTCTATATTTCTCTCTTTAAATATACATATGATTCTTGCTATGACTATGGACAATATGATATTTAGAGGCAAATTGATGAAATAATTGAGTTCTGACTCAATAGGCTTCCTTTGTCCATTGAAAGTAGAACTTATTGGCTAACCTCCTATGTAATGAATGTCTATTCATTAACTTAAAACAACAATAACTTAACCAAATTCACACAATTTTTTTAATAATAATAATCATTTCATAATAATGAAAGTTTACAAGAATTGTTCCCTTTTTTCATAACCATATGTCATAATGTATAAACTTACATTCATATAGTACTTATTACAAGATTGCATCATCATTCTGATGCTTTTACAACTTGCTAATAATAATGATACATAATCTTATGATGTACAATGATGTTTCTGAACAACCAAGTCTTCGACAATCTTCAACTGCAAGAGGGAGAGCATCACCCGAGTGCTTTTCCTCCAACCATAGACCAGTGGTCCCCTGCACATCTTCTGAAAGGAAGTTGTTGAAATAAGGGCAGACAACTGAGAGGGGGGGTGAATTAGTTGTCTCAAAACTTTATCTTTTTCTGTATTTGATCTTCTTAACAATTTATCAACAAACTAATGATATAACCATGAAAGCATGAATCAACAACACATGAGCAGAAACATAATCAACACACATAAACTGGGATTTTTATGTGGAAACCCGGTTAAGGGAAAAACCACGGTGGGGGTTAACCCACAAGAATTTATACTCTATTAAAAGTGTTACAAATGGGGAAGGCACATGCCTTCGGGCACACTGCCCAGAGCTCACTGCTCAAGGAGGCTCACTGCCTACAAAATTAATTACAAAAGTTCACTAGAATGTTTAAATTGAGGAATAGCATCTAACAATGCAAGATTACAGTTCTGATTGAGCTCAGTATACTGACTTTACACACTTCATCTCTCTCTACCTTGCTTCACTGCTCTGTCATGATCTAGAGCTTAGATCTCTTCACTTCACACTTGATTCTACTATATTTCGCACTTATTCCTTCATATTCACTCATCCACACCTCAAAATGCTAAAACTCATTGATTATATATATCCGCTACATGAAATTGCATCAACTGTAGTCGGCCTTAAGAAAAACTTAGAGACTTTTTAAGAACACTATTCTGTCGGCTGAATCCATGCACAAACACCAAGGTGGACCAAAACCTCTGTATCCAAGTCACCTTACATGTCAACCAATACCACTGGATCTCATAAATTACTTAGCCAACAACTTTTCCTAATCCGCACAAGGATCAAACACCAAGTCAGCCTATTCTTCACTGGACTAAACTATTTAACCAAAACCCAATACTTAGATGCTTGTAACTTTCAATCCATTCATTATCAGAGGCTAAAATCTTGGATTTAGGTAGCCCTAACATCCCTTAACATTCCCTTAGATCCACAGCACAATGTGATTACCTGTCGATAAATGCGGACTAATATACTGAACCGTGTCAAATGCTCTGTTCCTGTCTATCCGGAAGTAGATAAATCTGCACTCTGACTTCTGATATGATCAAATGATGTAATGCAGATGTGTAAGATAGATTCAGTTGCCATCAATGACAACACCTGATACGCCTAGCAGTGTCTCTTGCTAACAGAAGTGTCCCTACCCTTCATAAGATTAGTGGATTATGGGAATCAACAAGATCCATTATGCCATCTGAGAACTAGTATTGTGTCTAAATTACAAACAATCAACCATAGAACTCTAGAATCCTTCTAGCTAAGTATGACACATCTGACTAAATTTGCAAATCAAATACACTATAAACCGATAAATGCAAGTAGTGATTTTGTATTACTTTGGCCAAAGATTCATAAATCAATAAATATATTTCACAACAACAATGTATGTCGTAAGTTCACACACCTCTACAAACTAGTTTTCAACATGCATTTCATATCATAATATATATAGACTCTCAATTATAATAATCAAATACAAATAGACAACTTCAATCTTTAGTTTACCTATCCTAAACTTGGTTAATTGACTTAGATACCTCTATAATCTCAATAGTCAAGTTCAAGGTAGAATAACTAATTGTCTCAATAATATAGTAGCGAACTGTTGTGTATTCATGCACTCTCATCTTATTGTCATCTTGACAGTTCTGTCATAATATTTTAGTCCTTGAGGATTTCCAAATTTAGCTTTAGGAAACTCCTTTTCCATATAACTGACATAAAGATTATGCTTCATCTAAATCATTACTTGTTGGAGTAGGTGTGTTGTACACCTTGCATAACATTGATATTATTTTATTATGTAAATAAATAATTATTTGTGGTGCATCATGTGATGTGTTTATCCACATTAAATATTTATTTGGACGCCACTTGTAATCATTGTATGTAACATTGGGTTAATTATTTATTTGTAATTATTTGATTATTTGGGAAAACTTAGTACCAATAATCAAATGTGGGGGTCAATGGTTTTGTAGACACATGGTTTTGGAAAAAATGGTATTACAATACCACATGTTGTATTTGTGTGAGCTTATGTATATAAAAGCAAACACATGGGTAGTTGTAGAGGTTGGTTGAGTGAAGACTTATTGCCTTTGGCTAGGTTTGTAGCTTCTCTTGCGGGTTGGTTGTTTGAGGGTTTAAAGCATGGCATGGGATGTATGGTTACATGCTTGTTCACATGGAGTGCAGTTAGAGATGGCTTGTTGTTTCAGAGGTGATCTCTGCATATGTATTGTAATCTTTATTGTTGAATAATACATGAGAGAAACATGCTTTTAGAGGATGGGTTTTTCCCTTTATGAGGGTTTTCTAAGGGTATATCTTGTGTCACCATTGATGGTATGATATCTATTTCTTTTGCATGTGGATTTCTAGTTATTGTTGCACATTAATCTCTTATTGGGTTATGAGGAATTAGTCTATATGGCTGCATATTTCCAACATTAGGTATTAGAGCTTTGTTGCCATGATTTGGGAGGAGATCCATGTTTGATAACCCTAGCTATGAGTGGATTTTTTATGTATAGTGTAATCCATGCCTTTGCAGAAAGGAATGAAGGCATTTTTAGGGTTACAAGGTTGTTTGCATAGTTGGGTTGTTGCAGATCTAGGGTTTGATGGTGATTCGGCAAATGGGTTTTTGATTTGGGCTCTTTGTATGAGGGTTTCAGGCCGTGAGATTTTGCTGGAGGCCTCCTAGGCAAAAATAGACTGCACAGTTGAGTCTAGAAGGCATGAAAACCTATGGATCCATATAAAATTTGATATATTTTGGAGTTAGAAATTTTTTTCCCTATTCTGCCCTAAGGGAATCTGCAGAAAGAATCTTGCTAGGAGAATATGTCGTCGTACGCATCACAGAAGGTACGGTTGATATTTTTTGTTTGCAAATTTCTTATTAAAATAAATAAATTTATCATGGTCTACAACAATGTTTTATTAAATTAATATATATATATAATCAAGGGGGGCGGGGGGCCGTAGACCCCCGTACCCCCCTACGTCAGCCATAGGGCCGATAGTACCACAAGGTACCACCAGACAGGGTGTCAGCCCCATTGATAGCCCTGTTGACCACCGTCGGCATCCTTGTCGACCACCGGCAAGCTGTCGTGGCTGGTGGGCCTTAGGCCCCCGGTCATGGGCCCCTAGTCTGGTGGGGCCAGGGATAGCCCCAGTGGGGGTTAAATTTCCTCCTTAATAAATATTTTCAAAACTTCAAACATATAAAAATTAAACCTATTTTTATTACACTTTGGATTCCATCACTAAGCTGCCATCAACATGCCACCAAGGTGCCACACATGCGCCATCAATGTGTTGCAAGGTGTGCACCCTTGGTCTCCTTATGTTGTACAGTGCAGTACTTGGGTTCGTGACAAGGCTTAACCACCTCCTGTGGATTCATTAACTCTGGCAGTTGTATCATGCATTAATAGGTTGATCTTTTGGTGCAATGGCAACCATCTTGCTAACAATTGGTATCAGAGCCTAGGTCACAGGCTAGAACCCCTCGCTTGCGCTAGGGGGATTGTTGCAAGGTGTGTACCCTTGGTCTCCTTGTGTTGTGTAGCGCAGCGCTTGGGTTCGTGACAAGGCTTAACCGCCTCCCGTGGATTCATTAACTCTAGCGGTTGTATCGGCTATTAACAGGTCAATCTTTTGGTGCAACAACTATCTTGCTAACACAATGGGCCACCAACAGGCCACCCACTGGCCACCAAAGATCCACCTGGGACAGTCTCATAGCCTTATTGGGCAAATTTATTCCAGGGGGCATAACTTTCACCAAGAATGTCAAAATTTCAACTTCTTATAGTCGACGAAAAGCTCTTTTCATGTAATACGTAATGGTGATAGAGTTTTTCTAGTTTTTGACATTTTGACCAATTTTTGTCAGTTGGAAGCCAGTTGTTCATTTTGAGCTTTGACCAAACATAACATGTGCATACTGAGTTAGATTTTAGACTTCTTATAAGTGTTGGCAAGGTATTTTTGAGCACTACACAATGGAGTAGATTTGGAGGTGATATTTTGAGGTTTGTTCAATTTTTCTATCAGTTTGAGCTCATTTTAGTTCCTTTGACTTTTGGCGCATTTGTGAGTCAATGGAAAATCAAATATGGGATGATTTGGTGTTTGAGTCATTGCAGAATTACAGGTTTATCTCTGATTATCCTTTGTTGACAACGTTATACATGTATTGTTGAGTTTGCATGTTGCATTGTGAGATCTACAAGTTGTGCAGTGTTGTAGGTTGTCTATGCTTACAGGTTGCATTTATGACTTAGATGTGGGTTGTCTATGCCCATAGATGTTTTAATGGATGCAGACTCTGATCTGTGGCTTGGGTTAGTCACATGTTGCATTGGTTTTCTTTTCATTATGAGATATAGAGAGAGATGGTATTACCTGATATAGTCATGATATGGGACCTATGTTTGTTGACTATATTATACAGCTATGTGAGACTTGATGGGAGTTTGGTGCAGGTATATTAGGTGGTGATCATGGTGTCATGGATGTTCCTTGGTTGGTTGCAACTTTGGCATGACATGATTGTTTTACAGGTGTAGTTTTGGTGGTGTTGGATTGATGTTTGGTTTACAAGTTTTGTTCATCTTCTTGGTTTGGAGATTATGGTTTACTCGACCTTTTGGGAGTTGTGTTGTTACAGTGGGATTCTTTGATTGTGTTGGGGCCATGGATGGTCTTCATTTAGGAGATGGTTATCACGATGTCATGGATAGCTTGGTTACATGTTTCAGTGGGAGCTTTTGATAGTGATGATTTGATGTTTATGTTGTTGCCATGTATAGCTCGGTATCACACTTCAGTGGGATTTTTGATAGGATATTGTTATCTTCATGTGATTTGGAGATGTTGACATCTTGGTGCCATGGAGGACTCTTGGATTTTTTAGTTGAGATGTTGGTTATGGTTTGTCAGTTTTTGACAGGTGATCCTTGCTTAAAGGATGGTTGATATTGTGTCTTGGTTTACTCTTGATTGTGTATTAGAGTGTTGACATGATACAAGTGCTCTTTAGAGAAGGATGTGTTCTTATGAGACATAGATCTTTTGAGGAGATGATTAGATCATGATTTCATGATGTGTTCCTAGGTTATGCAGACGTGCAATGGGAGCTTTGACTATGATCTTGATGGTTCTCTTGGTATTGGGTACATTGGTCATGTGCTTGGGAGCTTCATGATAGTGTGATGTTGCACTTGGAGTTTAGCATGGATTGGTCATGGAGGTGCTCATGGATACTTGGAGACTTAGGTGAGACTTGAGTTCTCTTGGGATTAGAGACGTGTTGATATGGTTACTCTTTGATGAGGATTTCAGCAGCAAGACCGAGGAGCCTACACCTTGGTTGGACATGAGTCCAACATGGAGATGTTGAGGAGATTGTTCTTGGAGGGAGATTTTGAGGCTTGGTGCATCCTGGTGGAGCAATCTCATTCCCACTCGATGGTGAATGATTTGATAGGTATGCCCACCTGATTTTCAAATGCATTCTTTTCTTTGTATCTTATCTTCTCGTGCTTGAGTCTTGAGCTATGGATTATGGTTGTGAGTACTTGCTTGAGGAGTAGATGCATGGTTATGATTAGTTATCTCATTATGTTTGATTCTGATTTGTTATGAGATCATTGTGTGTAATGGAAATGGTTAGTGCCTATGGGCTTATTCTTATTTTGGGATGGTTATGAGCTTGATCTACCTTTGGTTTGAGAGACTTACATCTTGATTTGTTGGATGTTGAAGAGGCTTCTTGTTTTTGGGTTGTAAAGAAGATCATACTTTTCACAGTTATAGCACATTAGTGTGGATAGAAGGACATGGTCATGATTTGCAGGTTCTCTCTTGATTGGTCTTATTCTTCTTCTTGGATATTTGTGTTCACATGACATTGGAATTGAGATGTGTATGGAGCTTTTGAGTCTCTTTGACTTCTTTCTCTTATGATGTGGAGTTTTTGGGAGATATATGGACTTGAGGAGTTTTATGTTGAAGCTATTTAGTTTGCAGATTTTGCATATCTGTGTGTGTATTCTTTGACACTATGTGATAGAGGATTTAGCCACATCTTCTATGTGTGTGCTATTAGTGGATCTGTTGGTGTCTGCATGAGCAGTCAGTTTTCAAGCATATAAACATGCAGGCACCTTCCCAAAAAATCCAAAAAATACTCCAAGTGTTGGACCTCCTCAGTATTTTTCAGCTGCATCATCATATTTTCTTTGAGGAGGAGGTCATCATCATCATGTTTTCTTCGATGGTGGTCATCATCATCATGTTTTCTGTCAACTTGTTTTTCATCAGGATCATCATGTTTCAATATCGGGTGATGTTTGGATATCATCCCGATCCTGCTGATGAGCTACAATGTGCCTTAGTTTTCTTGCGGAGGGTGATCTTTCAAGTATCCGGTGATTTTCCAATTATCACCCTGCCCTTTTATGATGATGATGTCACCCCGATCTTCTGAGGGGGTTATTTTCTAAGTTGTTCAACCCGACCTATTTTTCTTTAGGAGGGTCGTCATCATCATCATCATATTTCCGGTTATCGCCGTGTTGCTTGCGAGGGTCATCATATTGTCTACCTGCATGATCTTTCGCTGGGGTGATATTTTAACATCGGGTGATCTTTGTTAAGATCATCCTGATGATGTTGCTGTAAAGTTCTGAGTGCGACCCGATATTCATCGTGGTCACCATATTTTGAACGTCAGGATGATCTTAGTCAATATCATCCTGATGTTGTTGTATCACTTCATGTTCGTTGTTTTATCATCCTGATGATGCTGACGTCATTCTTATGTCAGGGTGATATCTATTTCTCTGCCTATCTGCATCATGATATTTCCGAAGGAGGGGGTGATATTTTCATTTTTGAATATCACCCGGATGTATGTTTGTTCCAGCGTCATGATGATGCTGATATCAGGGAGATATCCGCCTGTCGGCTTCATGCATTATCCGGTGGGGGGTGATCATTTCAAATATCTGTCATATTCATATATCACCCCGATCTTATAGCGGAGCTACAGTGCAGCATGATATTTGTGCATCAGGATGATATTTCCAAATATCCGGTTATCTTCCAAATATCATCCTGATGTCGATATGACGATGACATCATCCGGATATGAGGAGGTGCGCAGTAGGCAGATATGCTGATGACGTCAGCAGGATATGACGGTGACGTCATCAGGATGTTCATCGGCCAGACTTTTGGTATCGGCTAAGCAGGAGGATCTTCCTCCGATGGATCAGGTTGTGTCGATGAAGGCGATTATCATGCAGGTTATATTGCGATATGATGCTGACGTCAGGGTGATTTTTCAAGCGACAGGATATCATGCTGCTGGAGGATGATGATGATGAAGTCTTATACTAGTGTCGTCAGGAGCAAAAGCACCGACATCATATATGCTTATGACCTAGTATATAAAGTGTTAAAGAGGTTGCTGCGGGGTGCATGTGGGATAATTGATATCCTGCATATTCGAAATATCATGATGATGAATCTCGGCGGGAAATGGTTGCGACGCACAGTATTCTGCATTTCCCAAGGCCGCAGGTTGGTGCGCCATTAATGGCGATTGTTGCAGAGGTATGGGCGATGGCGTGGACGGATGTAGTACCCAATTGAAGATCTGGATCCCTAGGCGGCGGCGCAAGGCTCGAGACCTTTTCCTGTCTCCTCTCCCACCTGCTGCATTGAATGCGTTGAGCGCCATTTTGCTGATACTGTGTATCTGGCAGGATTTTTGGTCAACCATGTAATTAATTGCTGAGCACCTACCTGGCTGTTATAAGCAGGTTGTGTTGCTCATTTGAAGGTTGTTGAAAGTTGAACATTTGGCTCTGTAACACAATACAGTCTGTTTTGGTTGCTCTGTACAGTTGAAACTTGTGAGTTTATGTATCTCCTGTTGTACGATTTGGCATGAATCCACTGATTTCATGGTTAATCTTATATGAATAATGCTGTGTTTGCATGTGTTATGCTGATTCTGTCTCCAGTTTTGCATGTATCTTTCTTACTGCAATAGGGATGCCATAAGTAGAGACAGCTTAACACTCTTTATTGGGAGATATCTGTAAGGCAGATATCATGTTTATCCCCCTGAAATCCAGTTTTAGCTATTCATGCTGATCATTCACAGGTGTATGTCTACCGACTCCAAGCCCTGGATAGGCACCAATCTAGCTCTGTGTTGAGGTTATACACCATGTCCAGCTTTGCATCCAAAATTCAAATCAAACCATCTCTTCCTTTCACCTGTTAGTTGTAGGAGTAGGATTAGGAACCCCCTGCATGCTCTCATACCCAACCAGACATCATGTCCAAGAATGTTGCCAGCCTTGTGATCTATCATACAGATCTTTGTCCATACATGAGAGTATTCTGCCTGTTGTTGTCAAGTTAGATCTTTCTATCTTTGAGCTAGTCAAGGTTACATCTTGAGTTATAGGGATACCCCCCTTGGTGCGGCAGAACCAGAAGTGAAGGGGAGGCAGCTCATGCAACCTCCTATATTTAGTTGGCTGAATCTGCCTGTGCATTAGAAGTGGCAAACCCTAATGCTGATTTAGAAGAAACACCAACAGGATCTTTGATGCCTTGATCTATTTTTAGATTTGACATTTACTCATGCAGTGGGAGTTCTAGGATGTATATGATTATTTTGTTGGATGTTCTCATTATGCTGCGATATGGAGGGTCTTGAGGTTTTTTTTATCACATGCTTTGTGTTGCTACCTTGGAGGACTTCTTTATGCAGGATTGAGTATATACATGGACTTGTTATCATTGTGATTTGAGTTGGATATGTTGTTGGCATAAAGTCTACTTGTTATCTTTTGTATACCTTATTTTGGAGGTATGGTTAGTTGATGCATTAGAAACTAGATGTGGTTGTTATTTTAGCTATGATGATTGATTCTTTTCATCTACTTGAGCCTATTTGTTACCATTGGATTTGGTGCTTGTGTTTGGATATCAATTGATGTAGGTTTATTGCTTCTATGTGACAGTTTAGTGTGGCATCTCTTTGGAGGATCTTATTCATCATGGTTTGGCTAGATGGAGGATGAGGAGATTCTTGTTTGAGATGGTGGACACCTTGATTATTGTTGTAGGTATCTTGGAGCAAATGGAGCACATGGATGGTTATATGGTACGTGTTGGGCACATGGATGGTTTCCCTTGATGTTTTGTGTTTACATGTTGAACCTTTATGCAATGTATACAACAAGTGGGTGAATGTTGGAGTAGGTGTGTTGTACACCTTGCATAACATTGATATTATTTTATGTAAAATAAATATTTATTTGTGGTGCATCATGTGATGTGTTTATCCACATTAAATATTTATTTGAACTCCACTTGTAATCGTTGTATGTAACATTGGGTTAATTATTTATTTGTAATTATTTGATTATTTCGGAAAACTTAGTACCAATAATCAAATGTGGGGGTCAATGGTTTTGTAGACACATCCAATTTTAGGGAAAATGGTATTACAATACCACATGTTGTATTTGTGTGAGCTTATGTCTATAAAAGCAAACACATGGGTAGTTGTAAAGGTTGCTTGAGTGAAGGCTTATTGCCTTTGACTAGGTTTGTAGCTTCTCTTGTAGGTTGGTTGTGTGAGTGTTTGAAGCATGGCATGGGATGTATGGTTACATGCTTGTTCACATGGAGTGCAGGTAGAGATGGTTTGTTGTTTCAGAGCTGATCTCTACATATGTATTGTAATCTTTATTGCTAAATAATATTACATGAGATATGCATGCTTTTGGAGGCTAGGTTTTTCTCTCTATGAGGGTTTTCCCAAGGTATATCTTATGTCACCACTGATGGTATGATGTCTATTTCTTTTGCATGTGGATTTATGGTTATTGTTGCACATTAATCTCCTATTGGGTTATGAGGAATTAGTTTATATGGTTGCATATTTCCAACATTACTAAGAAATATATTTCAAGTAAGTGTTATCTACCTTACTGTTTACTAGGTAGAAAAACATATTCTACAGTGTTCTTGTTTCAATGGAACAATTAGTTCCCCACAATATTATACAACATTTAAATTTTGAACAATCATGCAGATAACATAGTTCAGTCATAAACATCCTACCAAGAATTCTTAACCATGATTTCAATTTGAACAGATAAAAACATTCATTCCACTTAAATAAGATTCCTATCTTTTTCATCAAATGGAAAATTGTATATTTATATATGAATATATGTACTTAACATATATACATATAAAAATATATTGATGTAACTACTGTAACATCAAGATATATATATATATATATATATATTCTTCATTCACATCATAGTCTAACAGACATATTCTGATTTAAGTTTTAAATTTCTCTTTTCATAACTAATGAGTCAATGAAGAAGACCAATTAACAACCAACAATACTCCATTACTTGTCAATAAAACAATTGTTAACTCAACATATCAACTCAATTCATTATGGACAATGTTATCTTTAGCATCTATGTATAACACATAAGAAGACAATATTATAAAAAAACAAATCTTCAATGCTAACACAAGTATTCAAATGTTTACATCCCTTGTTTTTGATTCACAATATAACTTTCATACTATAGTTATGTAAGGGACTTGTCCAATATCATGGACTATTTGTAGGCATAAAAAATGACTCAGTATTATTCAATAAAAGATACAAATTGTTCTCAACCTGAAACATTTCTATAAAGAACTATGTTTAAGTAAAAAATGTACTCGAGCATTTATGTCCTCTATTCTCAGTTTAACATTAACTCAGTTGTTTCAAATACAAAGTTCATAATGATAGACATGGTCTCAAATCAAGATTCCAACCATAATCCAAACAAAATTAACTCTTCATTGTTCAAACTTAACACCGACTCGAATGGATTTCTTATAACAATGTAGTCACAAAGACGTAGTTAATGATGCAGATGGAAATAATAGCAATACCTATGGATAAACAAGAACAATGGTTTTAGGTTCTACAAACCCTTGTAAGGTGCCTTCAACTATACTCTACTCTACAAGCCTATCTTTCTAGGCCTAAACCCTTGACAAGACCTAGTGGGCACTTTGAATGATAAATTCTTTCTTGGTGATGCCTTCTTAGGTTTCTTAGACCTTCTACACACTATACAGGGTCTTATCAAACCCTCACCCTTCCATGACAAACTCAACAAGAACAACTTTCCTCTTAAACCCTCATTCTACTAGGGTTTTGACAATCTTTTATGACATCAACACACACAGTCCTTAATAACTCATGCATATGAAGGATTCGTGACTTTTCCTTTGGATGAAACTTAGTACATGTCCCAATGAAGACTTTCACCAAGTTTCATGAATTTTCACTAGTCCAAACAAAAGTTATGATTTTTTTCCTCTCGCTGGAAACCCCAGATCAGAATAGGGCAGTTAACTGTGTTTTGCTTGTTTCTCACGCAAAACTTCATGAAATCACCTCAAATCAATTTCATTAAACGTGTAACACATAGTTCTTCAACTTTCATGCATTTCCAGACTATACCTATTCTGTATAGGTCCGTACAACAGTGTTTTATGCTTGTTTTTGCAGAAAAACTATAAAAATTTGTAATGAAAATAGGGTTTCTTGCACAAAAACACCCAAAAACCATCATCAAATCAATGTATTAGCTCTGTAAAACAATATTCTCACAAAAAATTCAGTCTCAAGTCTAACACCATCCCCACATGTCCATACAGGCTTGTATTAACTCTGTGTAACAGCAAAAATAGTCTAAAATAGTCTAAAAGAAGCAATAATAGGGTATATTCATGAAAAACTACCTTCCTTATGTTCTTGGAGTGTACATGCTCATTATCCTTCATGAATGCTGAATGAAAAATAGTTACAACCAAAAATATATGTCTTTCTTTTTAAAACCTAATAATAATGTCTTAAAACCTTAATCATATGTTATCAAACTTGAGTTTTTTCACAAATACTTCACCTATACCACTACTCATATTGAAAAGAGGTCTTACATGATTTTATCTAACCTTATTTGACTCAATAAACCTACTTCTACCCTTGAGAACCAATCCCCAACTCTCAAACAAGCCAAAAACCTTTAGAAAATTCAAATCTAGTTTTGGCAGGAAAATCTAAATTTGAATTTCTAGGACTTCCTAAGAACTCTAAGCCATTGGAAATGATCCCAATGGACCCCTTAAGACCTCTAAACACAACTAGAACTCTTAGCTTCAAAATGACCTTGAAAACATAACTATGAGTGATGCTCCAACATCATACTCCCAAGGGAAAAAGAAAGAAACTCAGGTTCCACCTGAGAGGAGGTCTGCAACAGTGCTCCCATGCTTGATGATGCCATCTTCAGTCATCCATGTGGCATCCTCATATGGTAACCCCTTCCACTTGACCAAGTACTGGTAGTTGCTTGCCTCAGGTCTTCTTGCTATCCTTAGTGTCAAGAATGCACTCTAACTCAGTTGGTTTGGTATGAGGTAGGTCCTCTATCCAATTAGCATCTGACATGGATTGTATGCCTGCTCCTTCATCAGCATTTATATCTCCTTTGTAAGGGTACAAGTCAGCAACATTGAAAATTGGTGATATGCCTACTCCACTAGGCAAGTCAATCTCATAGGCATTGTTGAAAAACTTCTTAACAATCCTACAAGGACCTATCTTCTTCATCTTCAATTTGGTATGTACTCACCTTTGGGAAACCTTTTCTTCCTAAGATGTGATAGGACAAGATCTCCAACCTTAAAACTGACTTCTCTCCTTTTCAAATCTACCTTTTGTTTGTACTTTTCCACACTAACTTGGAGCTGGTGTTTCACTCATTGATGTATCTCTTGCATGTCAATTGCAAATTGTTCACCCTCTACACTTTGCTTCTCCATACCACTGATATCTCTTAGTTCAAACACTCCTCTTAGCTGCATGCCATAGACCACTTGAAATAGACTCTTTCCAATGCTCCTATTCACTAAGTCATTATAAGCAAACTCTGCTTGGGGTAACATGAGATCCCATTGTTTAGGATGATCCTTTGAAAGGCATCTTAGCAAGTTACCTAAGCTCCTATTGACCACCTCAGTTTGGCCATCTGTCTGAGGGTGGTAGGCTGAGCTAAAAATGATATTTGTACCAATTTTTCTCCACAATATCCTCTTAAAGTGTCCTAGAAACTCACTATCTCTATCATATGCTCAATGGTAATCCATGAAGTATAACAACCTCCTTGAAGAACAAACCTGCAACATATGAAGCATCACTTGTACTTTTGCAAGGAATGAAGTGAGTCATCTTGGAAAACTTGTCAACAACTACATAAACTAAATCAAAACTCTTTTGAGTCTTTGGTAACCCCATAACAAAGTCCATACTGATGGACTCCCAAGGCCTATTGGGAATGGGTAAAGGCTGGTAGAGTCCTGCATTAGTGCTGCTCCCTTTTTGTATTTGACATATAGTACATCTCTCCACAAACTTTCTTACATCTGTTTGCATCCTTGGCCAAAAATAGTGCCTTCTCAGTTGTTCTAATGTCTTATCAAGCCCAAAATGACCTGCCATACTCCCACAATGCTTTTCTTTGATGAGATTCTCCCTCATGGAACACTTGGGTACACAAAGTTGTGCTTCTTTGAACAATAAACCATCCTATATAAGGTAGTTTAACCACTTCTCCTTGTTGGTACTAGTAGGCTGCTTACAAACAACATATACTTCTTTGAAATCTTCATCTCTCATATATCTCCTTGAGTGCTTCAATCCCAACACTTTGTAAATGAATTCCGTGCACCATTAATGCTCTTCTACTCAAAGCATCAGTCACCTTGTTACTCTACCCCTTCTTGTGTTTGATTGTGAAGTTAAAGTTTTGTAGGTATTCAACCCACTTAATTTGCCTTTGACCAAGTTTTTCTTGGCTATTGATGAATTGAAGTGCATGATTTTCTGTATAAACCACAAACTCTTTAGGTAGAAGGTAGTGTCTCCATTTTTTTAGTGATTGAACCATTGCATACATTTCCAAGTCATATGAAGAGTACTTCTTTTTTGTATCATTCAATTTTTCACTAAAGTATGCTATTGGTTTGTTGTCTTGGCCTAAAATTGCCCCTATGGCATGTCCACTAGCATCACACTCTATTTGAAAGACTTTATTGAAGTCAGGTAAGGCCAAGATAGCTGCTCAGTCACTTTTTTTTTAGATATTAGAAATTTTTATCAGCCAGTTCAGTCCACATAAACTTCCTTTTCTTATCCCCTTTAATAGTGTCTATGATAGGTGCACATATATGATTGAAACTTTTGATAAATTTCCTATAAAAACTTGCAAGACCATGGAAACTTCTTACCTCTGTAACTAATCTAGGTGTAGGCCACTCCAATATTGCCAAGTTACTTTGCTTGGATCCATCTTCAACATCCCTTTTGAAACCACAAAACCAAGGTACAATAGTTCTGTCTTCATGAACTCACACTTTTAAAGGTTGATCAGCAATTTTTCCTCTTGTAGTCTTCTCAACACCAAATTCAAGTGATACAAGTGTTCTTCTTTGTTAGAACTGAAAACCAATATATCATCAAGATAAACAACAACAGACTTACCAATGTATGGCTTGAGGACCTCATTCATGAACCTCGTGAATGTACTAGGTGCATTTGAAAGACCAAATGGTATAACAAGTCACTCATATAGGTCCTCATTTGTTTTGAATGCTATTTTCCATTCATCTCCTTGTCTGATCCTTATTTGATGGTATCCACTTTTGAGGTCTATCTTTGAGAAGTAACTTGCCCCACTTAAACAATCCATCAAGTCCTCTATTCTTGGAAGTGGAAACCTATATTTGATTGTTATCTTGTTTATTGCCCTAGAGTTAGTGCACATTCTCCACTCACCTCCTTTCTTAGGTGCCAAAATAGTTGGAACTACACAAGGGCTAAGACTCTCACTGATTAACCCTTTGTCATGCAACTCTTGTACTTGTTTTTTGATTTCTTCATTTTGTTGGGGTGTCATCTTTTAGGTTGCCTTGTTTTCTAGACTAGCCCCTAGTATGAAGTCTATATGATGACTGATATCTCTCATTGGAGGTAAGGAGTTAGGAAGTTCATCCACAACTATGTCTGCATAATCCTTCAACATGTCTTGAATCTCACATGGCAGCTCATCAATTCTTGTTGTTGTTATGACAGGCTTAGGTCTAACCAGCACTGCAAAACCTATCTCTTCCTCCTCCATTGTCATTAGAAATTATTTTCCACCCACTAACATCACACTTGAGCCAACCTTTTGGTCCTTATCTTCCTCTTTCAAAGGTGCTAAGGTATAGGTAACTCCATCCTTCTTTAAAACATAGACATTCTTCCTACCATCATGCATTATTTTTCTATCATATTGCCAAGGCCTACCAAATAATACATGGCACACATCCATAGGAATGATGTCACATAACACCTTGTCTTTGTACCTTCCTATTTGAAACTCTACCCAACACTATTCATTAACTAGTACTTGTTGTCCCTTACTCAACCATGAGACCTTGTATGGTGTAGGATGAGGTAATCTCTTCAAATTTAGTTTCTCTACCATCTCAACAGCAACTAGATTATCAGTACTACCAGAACCTATAACAACTTGATAACATTTACCTTGGCACTTGCAAATAGTCTTGAATAATGACTTCCTTTGAGGTGGCTCCTTCTCCATTGGAACTTTGATCAATGTCCTTCTCATCAGCAAGGATTCTCCTTTCTCTGGTTCTTTCGGTTGTGGTGAGGAGTTAACACTCTCTTCATGTCCTCCTTGAGCAACTTGAGTTCTTTCACTTATAAAGGTGATAGTTGATTGCTCTTCTGGACACTCCCAAGCTTGATGGCCTACAAATTTGTTGCACTTGTAGCATTTATTTGTGAAACCAATGAATCCTCCTCTTTGTCCAAATATGCCCCTGAAATTAGGCCTTCTTCCTCTAAAACCTCATCTTAGATTTGGTGCTTGTTCTTGGGAGGTGCTTGACTCACCTTGACTTCTTTGTGGTTGTCCTCTACCATCATATGGACCTCTACCTCTGAAATTCCTTCTTCTACCTCTATTCTGCTTTTCTTGGTTCCTATTCAACTTCTCCTTAGCCTTTAAGGCTAGTTGATAGCACTCTTCAAGTGTACTGGGGCTTGTGAGGCTCAACTCATCTTGTAAGCTATACTTTAATCCATTAAGATATCTTGCAACCTTATCAGTCTCATCTTCCATATGTCTTGATCTGATGCTCATCTTGTAAAACTCTTTAGTGTACTCTTTCACTCCCATATCCTTTTGTTTTAAGTTCTACAACTTCCTATACAACCGAGTCATGTAGTCAATAAGCATGAATTTGCCCTCCAACTTGGAAATCATCCTATCCCAAGAAGTAATCTTGGATTTGCCTTTCTTTCTCCTGTCTTCCTGAACATAATCACACCATAGGGATGCATGGCCTTTCAACTTAGTCCTGGCCAACTTTACTTGTTGCTCTTCAGGTACCTCCTCAAACTCAAAGTACTTGTCCAACTCCCCTATCCAATCCAAGAGTTCTTCACCATTCAAACTACCTACATACACTGGAAGTTCCATCTTCACCTTGGTTCCTTCACCCTTGATTGTCCTCAGCAATCTTTCCATCCTCAAATCATCAGCATCCCTCTCTTCTTGAGGTTCTTCTTGTGGTGCTTCATCCACCACTTCATCTTGGTCTCTCATATCTCCTGTAACCACTCCTCTTCTCTAGTTGGCTTCCACTACAGTGAGTCTTGCATCCTAACTAACTCTCATTTCCCTCATTTCTCTGGAAAGGGCTTCTCCCAACTGTGTGGCTATTCTCTCTGCCACCCTTTCAGTTGCATAGACTCTTGGAGGCATCTTTCTCTTTTTTTTATTGTTTAACATTTTCTTAGCTTTCTTGGCTTAACAATGCTCTGATACCAATAATGATGCAGAGGGAAACAATAGAAATACCTATGGATAAACAAGAACAATGGTTTCAGGTTCTACAAACCCTTGTAAGGTGCCTTCAACTGTACTTTGCTCTACAAGCCTATCTTTCTAGGCCTAAACCCTTGACAAGACCTAGTGGGCACTTTGAATTAAAAATTCTTTCTTGATGATGCCTTAGGTTTCTCAGACCTCCTAAACACTATACAAGGTCTTATCAAACCCTCACCCTTCCATGACAAACTCAAACAAGAACAACTTTCCTCTTAAACCCTCATTCTACTAGGGTTTTGACAGTCTTTTATGATAGCAACACACACAGTCCTTAATAACTCATGCATATGAAGGATTCATGAATTTTCCTTTGGAGGACACTTAGTACATGTCCCAATGAATACTTTCACCAATTTTCATGAATTTTCACTGGTCCAAACAAAAGTTATGAATTTTTTCCTCTCGCTGGAAACCCTAGATCAAAATAGGGCAATTAACTGTGTTTTGCTTGTTTCTCACACAAAACTTCATGAAATCACCTCAAATCAATTGCATTAAACCTATAACACATAGTTATTCAACTTTCATGCATTTTTAGACTGTACCTATTCTGTACAGGGTCGTACAATAGTGTTTTATGTCTGTTTTTGCATAAAACTATCAAAAATTGTAATGAAAATAGGGTTTCTTGCACAAAAACACCCAAAAACCATCATCAAAGCAATGCATTAGCTCTGTAAAACAATATTCTCACAAAAAAATCAGTCTCAAGTCTGACACCATCCCCAGATGTCCGTACAGGCTTGTATTCACTCTATGTAACAGCAAAAAATAGTCTAAAACAGTCTAAAAGAAGCAATAACAAGGTATATTCATGAAAAACTACCTTTCTTATGTTCTTGGAGAATACATGCTCATTCTCCTTCGTGAATGATGAATGAAAAATAATTACAACCAAAAATATATGTCTTTCTTTTTAAAACATAATAATAATGTCTTAAAACCTTAATCATATGTTATCAAACTTGAGTTTTTTCACCTATACTTCACCTATACCACTACCTCATATTGAAAAGAGGTCTTACATGATTTTCTCTGACCTTATTTGACTCAATAAACCTACTTCTACCCTTTAGAACCAATCCCCAACTCTCAAACAAGCCAAAAACCTTTAGAAAATTTAAATTTAGTTTTGGCAGGAAAATCTAAATTTGAATTTCTAGGACTTCCTAATAACTCTAGAAGCCATTGGAAATGATCCCAATGGACCCCTTAAGACCTCTAAACACACAACTAGAACTCTTAGCTTCAAAATGACCTTGAAAACATAACTATGAGTGATGCTCGTGTTAATTAAACCCATACCCATTCAAAAATAATCTTAATCCCAATAGGGATGTAGGGATAGATAAATGACTAGAAATGATCTCAATCCCGGCAGGGATATAGTGCTAAACAAATGACCACTAATGATTAATAATAGAAGCTCCTTGTCTCTTACTAACACAATCTCAAAAGGGATTAAAATAAAACTTATTATCTCTTTATCGAATCACTCTTTGTTCATGCTAAACACGACCTGAAATGAGTTTAATGAGTGATAGTACTAGTAACTAAGAACAAACAATCTCTATTCATGTTTAATACAGTCTCAAATGGGATTAAAATAAAACTTAATAACTTATAAATGTATCATGTTATGTTCCTCTCAAACACAAACCCAAAAGGGTTTATTGAATGATAACATTTTTAACTTCAAACAAATCACTCTTTGTTCACAATAACACAAACCCGAAAGGGTTAAACAAATAACAACACTTTTAACCATAAGTGAACAATTCTTTGTTCATGATTTAATACAATCCTAAGTGGAATAATGGTAGAACATAAACAAAATAACTATAAAACCAATAGGGTTGATTATAAATTGAAAGTATATATATATAACCTGTAGGGTCATTGAGTGATAATAGTAACTTAGTTTTAAACCACCTGAGGTATTATGATTTCCTTGTTTTAATTTTGAAAACCTAAGTAATGAATACGATGTAGAGTCCATCTATTCTCTGAAGTTGATTCTATTCATTTTCATAAGTAAACAAAATTCTTGAATTCAAAATCCTATAATGAAAAGGAAAGTCACCAAGGATTTAACTTCATGTTCAAAGATATAATAAACCAACACATACCGATGAACTCAAGAAAAACCCTCTTTCTAGTGGTGGAGTTATTCACTTTCTAGTCGTAGAGCTTTTTCTTCTTTATTTTTATTCTTTTGCTCTCCTTTGCTACGCAGTTCCCCTCTTTTCTTATCCCAACGTTCCTTGATTCCTTCTTGAGTTCTCTAAAAAAAACCCACATTTTCTCCTTCAAATTCATTCTCTACTGGGCTTAGCATTCTTCCCACTCAAGTCATGGATTGATTAATGCAAAAAAGTGGAATATCACTTCATCAAAGTTGTAGTACTTCACACCATTTATGCATTAAATGCATACACACTGCTCATTAACTCAACATAGTGGAGCTTAATTCGATCTCAAACATTTGAATTCAAAACTTTCAAATGTAAAATACAAATGTGATTATTATTATTTATAATATATACATATATAACATTCACAAAAATAATACAATATTGTATTTGCAATCTAACTATATAAGAATAAACTTATTCATATAAATATTCAAATCACTTTCATAAAGAACAAATACAGTATGAGACATTATTAGCCAATAGACCAAGGTGTCATTTGGAAATTAATTCATTTTCCAGCTTGACATAACCAAACAAATACTTTGTCATATCAGTCATAAGACAAAAACACAGAACATTTATCGAAACAGTCACCAAGACACACACATAAAACACTATTCATTTTCCACACAAGAAAAGTATTTAATCTAATGAAACACAATACAATTCTAGTGTGTGTGTGTGTGTGTGTGTGTCCTATAGGCATATTGTCCCATTCATTCACCAAAATCCCCTTCTCTCTCTGGTGATACTCTCCCTCTATACTAGGAGGGTAGGAATTGTTTTTCCTACATCCACCTATTTCAAAACAAAGTAGTTAGTCTATAACCACAATAGTATAATCATGACATAATTAAATAAGATAAACTTGTACCTTGATTAAAAATCATGTTATTTTTTGCATAAGATAATTAAAACAGATTCATCCATCCATTTCAATTTCTCGTCACTATTTAATAATCATAATTTTCCAATGCATACAAAAGCATTTAAATTGATAATTAGTTTAAGATAAAGTGATTAATATGGTCCAAAAATTGGGGTGTGACATCCTAAAATGTAACATTAAAACATCACATTCTTCAAAGCCAAGAAATTAGAGATCCCCTCAATCTAATTCATCATGGCCTCATTGGAATATTTTTGTTAAACATTTGATTAACCATCATTGATTCTTTTTTAATTTAAAAAGAATGGTGTTCTTAACAAATAGTTAAAATGGTATATTCGGTGGTTTAATTGGATTGACTCGACTTAATACTAAGCACATGGCCACTTCAAGGAAACTATGACTTCTTATGATTGAGTTTCCACCTTTCTTAGATCATTCAAATCTAGTAGCAATATTTATGATGAAGTTGTTTGGATTTCTCATCTCCCTTTGGTTAACTTATCTAACAATCATATCATACTCATATGGTCGTAAGGATTATAGGACTATGGTAAGATGGTAGTGGAAAAGCCTTAAATGTACATCAGAGAGGCCATAAATGGAAATCCTTCCATCTCTAGAGCTATAAAAGTTGAAAGACCAACTTCACTTATTATAAACCTAACATCTATATTATGAGCTACTAAAGCTAAATGAGCCAGACTCCATCTTGTTCTATGTTTGAACATATTGAAACTAACTTTAGAGATATATATTATTATAATAGTAAAGAAATTCTTGATATTGTTAATTTTTTTAAAAAGATGTAAGCAACACCTAAAAACATAACTTTATTACTATTTCTATTATAACCATAGAGGATATTTTGTCTTGGATGTTAAATAAAATCATCACCTCTAAAACTAAGAGATATCACATAATTTGCATTGTCATGCATATAAGATATTGTCATATGTAAATGCTCCAATTCTAGATAATTATCTTGTATATGAAATAATTTGATAAAAAATTTGGATGAGTTTGCATGGATAGGCGATTGATAACATTTGATATTAGTTATTTGAATATTGTTATAATCAAGAATCAATTTTATCCTATATGGAATGAAGAAGAGAGGTCCATTAAGAGGCGATACTACAAGCTAAAAAGGTATGTCCAAATAGGTAAATCCAAAATGACATTTTGATTCAGCATATAAGTGTTTTTCAAAACTATCTAAGGAGGTTAGTATTTCACAAAAAACTCTAAATTTCTTGAGTATAAAAGCACCTACTTGTAATGGGTGGTTTTCACCCTAATACACTGTCTGGGGAGCAAGTCTAGAAAGGATAACTCACCCATTGCTTTATTTTTTTATGGGTCATTACTATATGTTTAATTACTATTTCTTTTCCTTGTAGAAACATAGAAAATTATACATGTGTATGCTTATGAAACTCCCATATGATCTCCTTGATAAGATCATCAGATCATTTTTTAAGTATTATCATAGCATATTATATGTTGACTTACTTTTTAAAAATTAATTATGGGCTTTTATTATTCCTGCATCAAAAATAAAATTTATTGATCATTGTGTTACTATATTGGTGATCCTACTAATAGGACATACATCTCTAACTAAGTCTTTAAGATATGGTGCAGTTGCTATTACATGGATGGAGTAATATTTACACAACTATCTTCTATAGCTCTTTAATCAAAATTTGACTACAAAAGTCACTACAAAATAATCAATGTGCTTAGGAGATTACTGGAAATGTTTTTCATCTGGGTGCTATTACAAGGCCCACTTTATTATATGATAAAGCTATTTACTCTTACTCAAGACTCCTATTTCTAGAAATAAAAGCACATTTGAAGTTCATGGGCACTTCCATCAAAGGAAATTCCTTCCATCCTAATATTATTCTTCAGTTTTATAAGACTGATTATCAGATGACAGATATACTATGTCAAGAAGATCTGGGCTAGGCTCCCAATAATTACTATATATATATATAGCATCAAACCTCTGTGCAATACCAAATTCTCCAAATTCAAATCAATGTTTTGCCATCGAGGGAGAGTGTGCATGCCAATAGCACCTCTAGATGTAAGACCTAAGGCATAAAATAAGACCTTAGGCATTTTAACACCTCAAGATGTAAGGAGTCGCCATTGAAGGGGAGAGAGAGTGTCTAACAATGGAAACTCTATGTAAGACCTAAAAGGCAAAAAGTAAGACCTCTAGGCATTATATATGGCTAACTCCTTGCATTATATGTAAGCCCTATGGGCATATTGAAAATTCTTCTCTCTGTAAAACTTCCACTTGTAAAAGCATTGTATAATATAAGACCTACGAGAATTATGTAATGAACATGGGGGGGTTGGTTTGAGGAGTTCTGGACTCCAACATAAACATTGTAAGACATCACTTAAGCATCATTTTTTAAAACACTGGGATTATAAATTGTGACAAGATGACTTTCATGTAGTCTGGAATACATGCTCTTTATTTTGGCATATATTTGTGTCCTCATTATTACTGTCAAAGAAGACCTATGTTACTGGGGTACTTCTTTTTATCTTTTATAGAAATTGACATGTGATGCCCCCTAATAACATTAAGGGGGAGCATTAGAACATAATGTTATTAGGGGTCATACCCTTATAACATTTATATATTGTTCTAAAAAAGGTTATTAAACCTTATGTTATAAAGCATATACCATTTAATATAATTAATAATCTAATAACTATTAGATTATTAATTATTTACAAATGATTTCTTTGAATGGGTGTGACTAATACCTCTTTAGGTATTTTGCCACCCTTTCTCCTTTATTTAAGGAGGTTCTCTCTCATTTGAGAGGTATGTAAATTTAGAGTTTTATAGTGAATTATATCACTATGCACAGAAGGTAATATTGGCCTTGTGGAAGTATGTAGAGGAGTATAACCTTAGGTTCAGTCTATTTTTTAATAGACTATTTTTTTAAGTGTTTTAATAAAATGATGCTTTATGGGGTTTTTTACCCGAAAGGGTTTTCCCCATGTATATCTTGTGTAATGTGTTAAACTCATGCTTGTATAATTCTCATTTATATTTATTTTATATTTTGTTCATAATGATTAGTATCCTAAGATCTTAATTTCTAATAGAAAGTGAAGTTCTTAAATAATTTCATAAAACTACACGACAGTTTGAAAAGTTTGGCATACATAATGTTGGAGGATAAGTAGGAATTCCAAGCACCTTTGCAATTTTTATAGAACTACATTGGGACCCCAAAAAAACTTGCTTGGTAGAGAAATAGTTTTTTTAATTACTTTTGCACTTTGTGCAAAATAGATTGAAACCTTTGAAAACTCAATAGTATTCGAGAAGTGGGAAAATGGAAGTCCCAAGCAATTTTGTAATTTGTTTTGCAAGTTTACTTGGAAATTTTGAAATCCCAATGGTGGGGAATTCACTTGCTTAAGCACCTGAAAACCTAATAGTAAAGTCACTAGCGAGAAATCAAGGATTATGAGCAAGTTTGTAGTTTTTACAAAACTAATCAACAATCCTAAAAGTAACAAAGCAAGTCAAAAAGTGGGAAAATGAAGATATTGCATGACTTTGCAACTTTTACACAACTACACCAAAAGCCAAAACCCTGAAACACACTTAAGCAATATAGACCTGGACCTTTCTTGCATACTTGTAACACTGGAAATACTATTCAAAAATTCCACCAAAGAAGATGTAGTCTATGTAAGAATTTCAAAATCCCACCATATTGCAAAAGCAAGTTTGGGATTAGAAACAAATGAAGTTGTTGTCTACCATAGATATTATGAAGGATTTCTTCTCCAGCTACATGCGCCATGTCATTAAGAATATGTAAAACAACCTCTATAATGATAAGACAAAGAAAATACTTTTTGAAAAAATGTTCATATGAAATGAATTTTTGAGTCAGCATATCCACAACTACCTTAGCAACACACTTTGGATAGTGGCATTGGCATATTGATTCTTTAAGTAATCTAAACATTTGATTTTTGGGAAATAGTTTAGTGCAACTCTTATTTGCAGATGTTCAAGGCATTATGTTGGAATGAGGTATTTGAAATGAGGAGACAATTTGTCAACTCTTTAGAGGGAATAACACTTTAAAATGAGGTCAATACTGAATTGGCTATTCACCATGCTATACAAGAAAGACTTCCAATTATTGTTGTTGTTGTCAACAAGGTAGATAGACTAATCACATAGCTAAAACTACCACTAATATATGCTTATCAAAAGATGAAGCACACTATAGAAGATAGAAATCATGCGACCTTGCCAGGATGCAAGATTCTTATTATGTTTTGGCTGATAAAAGAAGAGACATGAATCAAGAAAAACTAATTGATAATTATCTTAAAAGTGAACAAATCACAATCGGTCAAAGGGCCCATGATGTGTGGGCCTAGTTTGAGTGAACTTTGCATTAAATGGGTCAAATTAATTCATTTTTGAATTGATAATAATATTAAAACATGTAAAGTCCTTATATAATGTTTGTGACTTTTGTAAAATTCCCATAATTTACAAAACAAATAAAGTGGGCAAACCCTAGCTAGTGCAAGTAGAGTTAAGTGGAGTCAAGGAAACTAGAGTTATGTGGGCCCAAATCAACACATAGCATGTGCTAAGTTAAATTAATTATTTTAGAATTAATTATATTATAAAGTACAAAAGTCACAATTGCATGAGATTATATAAAAGTGTCTAATTAATAAGGCAAACTCAAGTTAAGTGAAAGCAAAGTCTTAGGTTGAGTTAGGTCAAAAGGTAGTTGCCAACTACTTTGTGGTGACAAGAGGATACAAAGGCAAAGGAAAATAATTGTAAGGGTTTCTTTTTTCTCAACCATAAGAGAGAGCATGCTACAACTTTGTGTGCAATTTTTTTTTCCCAAAATGGTCAATGGAAAATGACTAAATGTGTGAGACTAAGAATATTGATCTCATAATTTTTTATATTTTTCATTTGTGAAATTTGTTTGTTGCTCATAGATAAAGAATCTACCAATTCTTATGTTTATCTAATTATATGTAAAAAACATTGAATTTGCAAACTTTGTGTTGTGAATCCTTGTGAATGAACTTTGTGCCTTATACATGTAATCACATTTAAGAGAAGACTTTGTGCTTCAAGGCAATATTTTTATGCTCATTACATATGCAATTTTTTCTCCATTCCCATTTGAGAGGAGGATTTTCAATTATTTCTTTCTTGTTCTTGAGTAATTTGGGTCTTGAACCTTCTAGAAATGATAAAAGATATCAATGGATGCTATTCATCAGAACCGTACACCACTGTCTAAAGTTTTTGGAGGAATTCAAGAATGGCTTAGGTACTTAGAGTTCTGGAAGATAGTTATACTCACAACCTTGCTTACAGCTATGACATTTTGATGCGGTACCAGAAAATGAGAATTATCTATATGCATATCATATCTGATGTGTCTTGGACCATATACCACCTCCACACAAGCTTTGATAATAGATTTATACATGCTTCATCTTTTGAAGAACTTAACTTGTATATTTAGGCTCCAGAATACAGTGTGATGCCTTTATCTCTTGAGTAATGTCTTTGCAGACCACTAGAACACTTGAAACTTCATCATAGCATATATCATATTGATCTTAGTCATTCCTTAGAGCCGCATGACAAACAGATCTCTTCCAGAGAAATGTGGAGCATTCCATTGTCTACCCATTACTACTCTGCTCTGTCTAGGTGATGGTTGATGAACTATCCCTTGTAACTTTTCATGATGAATAAGCGAGAGGCTAAGACCTTGGATATTACATTTTAATACATGTTAGAAGTTATCATGAGAAACACACAGCCAAATCTTTCTTTGTGGAGAAATGTAGACCAATTCAAGTTGACTTTGCCTTAGGTTTTGTACTGGAAATGCCTTAGACACTTTTCTACTTCTTACCCTTGAGTGTGGTACTCCCAACTACTGAGATATGTGTGTATATGTGTAGGAATCATACAAGGATAGAAGTGTTTACCTCCGCATCATGTTGAAACCCAAAACTGATCCATACTTAGACCATTTTTCCTTTCTCCCAGACTAATCTGTCTTAACCATCCCGACTCTAGGTTTGTTTGTACATTTCCATCAGTTATGTTGACATCAATGACACAACATGTGTCCAACAGTTTCTCCTTTTTTCCCTTTTCATTATATTTTCCATTTTGTTTCCTTTTTGTTCTTTTTTGTTAAAAGCACTCAAAACCCCCCAAACCCCTATCATATGAGAAAGTTTCCACTCTCAAATGTTAAAGAAAATTAATTGTCCCATGGTGATTTCTCATATTGTTGTAAGTTTATGTCACTACTCATTGGGCAAGCCAAGGAAATAACTAAATAAGTGAAAAGGGAAATTGTAAATTGCAGGATCAAAAGTACTAATCAAACATGCAAAGCAATTAAACAAACAACATGCAAAGCAATTAAACAAACACAAGAGAAATACCAGATTGAAAGTAGCACCAAGAGAGACCAACACCAAGATTGTGAAGGGGGAAAAACAAGGAAAAACCCCCTGTAAATATGCAAGAGGCAAGAAGCCAAAAGAGAGATTACAGAGATATTGAGAAGCTTCTCAATGAGAGAAATGAGAAGAAGAAGAAGAAGAAGAAGAAGATATCCGTGAAGAGAATGTGTGCAGAAAGAGAGAAGGACACCTCTTAAATAGAGGTGAAGAATGGAGTTATGCGTAACTCCCATATGCCACCTTGCATAAGGTGTGTGCCACATGTTTCTTCTTAAAGAGGAATCTACCAAAATAGATTATTCCTACAAAAGGCATAAAAGAGGTGTTATCCGACATGTGGGGATAAAACACTAAATTAATAAAATACAGAAAAATAAAATAATCTTCACTAAGTAAAGATTAATTTCTAATACCCCCCCTTAAGCTTTACTTGGGGAGATTTACAATAAATCTATCAAAGGATGATGACATGTTACATGAATGGCATAAAAGCCTTTACAATGAATAAGAATATAGAATTTGAGAAAGGAGCTTGAAGAAGAGTGAAGAATCTATTTTGAGATAGAGGCAAGTCTTCAAGTAGTCTTGAGAATAATTGTATAGATGCCTTTGTGAACCAAAGTGTTTGAATAGATGCCTTTGAACAATCTGAATAGTGAGCTCCTTTAGAGCTAATAGAAGAGGATTGATGGTTCTTGTGCCGCCAAGATATTGAACCTGTTTCATCAAAGAAACCATAACCACAAATAGATTTCCCCTCATTGAGATCATCTCCTAAACTAAATTAGTATAATCATATAAAGAGAAATAAATTGCATAGTGCATAACAAAAGTTTGTGGAAAAAATGAATCTAAATTTGAGTCATAAAGCCAAGAAGGAAAAAGTTAGCTTAGCTAACATAAGAGTGATTCAATGTAGATAACCTTAAGTCTTGAATAAGAGTGCTAGTAAAAAATTGTAGCACAAATCATGGCTTATAGCCCAAATTATAAAATGTCAATATATAGACATAACAATAAAAGTTCTAGGTTGCTTCTCACTACATCATTTGTTGAATTGTAAAGGGAACTTATATCAAGTTTAATTATAATGGACTTTTAAAATTAGTCCTAAGATCATAGTGTCATCATTTTAAGTTGCAAAAACAAGGACTTTGAAAATAGTCCTATAGATGGTTTTTAAAAACCATAATGCCTTCATAAAATATCAAAGGACTTTGAAAATAGTCCTAAAGATGGTATA
Organism: Cunninghamia lanceolata; assembly: GCA_027924645.1. Classification (NCBI taxonomy): domain Eukaryota; kingdom Viridiplantae; phylum Streptophyta; class Pinopsida; order Cupressales; family Cupressaceae; genus Cunninghamia; species Cunninghamia lanceolata. The sequence continues at coordinate 2,726,417 of BSBN01001245.1, forward strand.
AAAACCATATTGCCTTCAACAAATTTTAAGAACTTGATCCCCAACGATCAGTTCATCATAAAAATGTAAGTGCATACCATCAAAGTGGATGGAAATATTTTCCATGGGGCCAAAAAAGCACTCCAATGAGACTTAAAGGGTTCCCTATGCAAAATTACTGCAAATGCGTCTAGCGCATAAAAAAAAAACTCCATTGAGACTAGATGAAGCATTGGACTTCGCAAAAAAATGTAAAGATGGGATAAAACCATCAAGAAGGCAAAATCACCAATACGGCACAATATTAGATTAATGAGGCACAATAAAATATTAGATTCCCTTTATCAAAACAACATAAGTGTAGTTGAGAATGAAACACTAGACTTGTTTTAAATATTATGATAAATCAAGACTTAGGTAGAAAAAAATAAAAGCACAAATTGTGAGAAATGTTACAAGCAAGAACCTAGCATTAGGACAGAAATTACGAGAATAAAATTCTCAAAAGAAGACAATATTCATGCATTCATGACTACATGAATATCCTCTATTTAAAGATAAATTATAGAAGACATGTTCAAGGTTATTGGGTTGATCAAGTCTAATAACAAAGTACATGTTAAAACTATAGGGAAAAATAATTCAAAAACTTTGAGAATTGTGCCTATAATTTTGTGTCAAATTAGCATGAGGCTTTTTGAAACAATCACTAGTCCAATGACCATCTTTATTACAATAATTACAATGCGACTTCTGAGAATTGTGTTGATTATTAGAAGTAGTGTGCTTGCGATTATCAGAAGTATGATTCTTGGGAAATTTTGAATGGTAATAGTGTTTTGAATTAGATGAATTATAAGATTGTCAAGTTTAACTCCTAAATCAGTTAATTGAGCACTAATATCATTAAATTTAAGAAGAAATTCATCCATGGTTTTGAAATCTGTACACCTGAGATCTTTGACTTCCTAGATTCATTTGTACTGTCGTAAATATTTTTAAGAATATCCTATGCAGAATGGGCTTTTGTGCATGCCCCTATGTGAACATAGAGTTTAGGTGACATCGAAATACCAATTAGGCCGAGAGCTTCATCATTTTTTGCCATCCATTTGTCTTTTTCATCCTGATTTGTTATAGCTGCAGGTTCTGACTTTGGATCGGTCGCTACATCCAAAAGATGCTTAAATAGAAAAATAAAACTATATGTTGTTTCCAGGAATGATAATTAGTTGAATTGAGTTTAATTTGGGGAATAAGGGTCGACATTTTGCAAAAATTAAAATCAACGAAAAATATACCTTCTTATGAAAAAAACGCCTAATTACTTAAACAAAAGGCAAAATTTTTTGAAAAAAAATTACCTTTATTTAGATGAAGAAAAGGCAATTTTTTTTTAAAAAAAAAATACCTTTAAAGGCAAAAAAAAAAAATTTAAGATAACCAAAAAGGTTAAAAAATTTAATAAATGATACTAAAAAAACACAATAACTTGATTAAAATGATGAGTAAAAAAAATAACTTGATTGGAATTTTTTATTTTTTATTTTTTAAAAATTTCCTAAAAGAAATAATAATAATAATAAGTTTATAAAAAAATATTAAAAAAAACATGATAAAAAAATTATAATATAAAAAGTAATTAAAAAAAGCACAATAGTTATTAACAAGCATATAATATTTAAAAAAAAACTATTGTTAGAAAAACAAGAAAACTAAAAAACTTATTAAAAAAGAGTATCGTTTTCCTAAAGTTTCTTTTTTATTAGTTCCTGCCGCCGTAGGTATACTAATGCATTGGCTGGATGCATTTTTTTTCCCTATTCAACCAATCAAAATGCAGAATTAAAAAACATTGATGCATATTGTGAAAGTTTTAGAATTTATTTTATTTTTCAGTAATTGAAAAATACTATTTATTGCTTTTCCTATTGGATGAGATACTAAACAATCAGTGTAGAAAATAATTTTTATTTTTTTTTAAATCATAAAAATAATAATGAAATGCACTTGAATGTATTTTGACAAAATTTAACATTATTGAATGCATTTAAAACTAAGTACTGCGAGATGTCTTATCTATTAAAATCATTTTTTTTTTTGATAAAGATGTCTTGTCTGTTTTTAAAACATATTTCTTAAATCATGTTTATTCAGATTTGGAGGATTTGGAAAAGATTTTTGCGTGTATTGAAATTTGTGAAAACATTAAATTATTCAATGTACATTCATGTATGCATTGAATGTTCCGTAGCCAGCCTTCTGTTTTGTAAAAAAAATCTTTTCTGTGAATTAATAGCTCTCAATGATAGATAGTAAATCTTCAGAGGGCTGCATAATCCACAAATCTGGCTATGGAAAATCTTCATGTAATACTTTGAAGACCTTGCAAGACCCTGCAGGAAGAAGAGGTATGGAAGTCAGTACGTTTTATATACAATTTTTTAAAAAAAAATTATTTGTTTTTAATTTCTTTATGCAGTTAAAGGTAGGTGCTCACCACTATCACCATCATTTTTTGTGGTGACTAGGAACTGCTGGCAGAAGCTGGCTGTTTGAGAATATTACATTGTTGTAACTATAAAACTTGTAAGTAACTGATTTTAAAAAGCCTTTTTTGTAATTTTTGGTTTATGTTATTTCTCAAATTTGCAATCTGAGTTCATGAGTTTTTGTGAGTTTCTGTGACCTGAATCGTATGAGGTATCTCTATTTCACTGACTATATCCTCTATGACACACATACAAATATATTCGTTTGGGTCATGGGTGTGCTTTACTTAGTGTCCAGCTATCTGTGTTTCACTGATTACATCCTGTATGACACATACAGATATATCCTTTTTGTTTATGGATATAGTTTCAGACAAACGGGTGACTGGCAAGTGGGTCTCACATTTCCAGCAGAAACCAATTTGGGTTTAGTTTCAACAATGTGTTTCTACAGATTATTATACCACTTGGCTATATAAAACTTTTACAACTTGTGAACAATTACATGCTGAAACTAGAAGTTTCAAGTATAAAGCTCTTCTTCAAACATGTTATGAAAAGATTGTCTAGCGTTATATGGTAAGATAAATATTACTGTTCAGATATTTTACTGACCCATATAATTTCCAGGCAGGATTCTCTATACCCACATGTCATTCGTGGTTTTCAGGTCATATTGAAAACTGTCAATGGATACTCAGTCAAATTGTCATTGACTCATTACCCACAGGGATTTTCTAGTTTTTTAAGTTACCCATGTGCCTTTCATGGCTTTGTTTGCTTTATTATATTTTCCTAAAATAGACTTATATTGTCCTAATTCTATTTTCTTTGAAATAGCTTAATGAGTTGTCCTCATCCTAACTTCCTACATATCATTATTCCTATCTTATTTCTGGAAATTTTTAGAGAGCTTTCGAGGACCATCTTAATCTTCAAATAAATGAGCGAACATAGACTCTGCAAACAATGTGCACGCACTTAAAAACCTCAAAAAAGCCATGTACTTTCCATTTGTTGCCTCAAATCCAACGACTTTTGTGTTAAACACAAAATAAATTCTGAAAAGTAAAAACAAGCAATACAGTAATGACATGATTATGCATGTTAAAAAGGCTGTGTCTATGTAACAGTTAACCTGTCCTAGTCTTGCCTGTATTCTATAAGCCCTATAGTATCTAGGCCTAATTTTTTTACCTCTTTCACATTAGGCACTAAAAATTCATCGAATTGATCGACTAGACAAAATTAGGCACTAAAAATTTTCTGTTTTCAATTTTTTTTACCGTCATCTTGCCTCACTGACCTGGACAGCTTCAACATGGTCTCCTAAAAGCTTGTACTTAGGATTAAGTTTAGTTCCTCCACTGTAACCAGCCGTGGTTCAAACCACACCAGGTACGCATTCAAACGCAACCTCTTCTAACCAGAAGCTTTCAAGGGCAAATACTATAATCTTATACTGTTGTTCCTTCATGAAATCTGAGCCAACACAATGTTGAGATTGCTTTGCACATAGATTAGTATAGAAATCCACCCCTACCCTCTCATCTAAACACCAAAGAATGTGAGAATGTAGTTCAAAGAGGGCAGGGACGCTAATTGACAATGCATTATGTAAACATGCAGACATAGCTAGAGACGAGTGGAAAGTAGGATAGACAATTGGAGTTGAACAGACACTATTTGAGACATGTGATAGACAAGTGGCGTTGAATAGACATACGTGTGTGCTTCAGATTTTCATTCAACAGATTTTTTTATTGCCTATTTTTGTAAAATGTTCCAATACTTGCTCGACTTTAGCCAATATTATAATAATCCCAAGCATGATTTTAAGGCTAGTTACATGTAGATGTTTCTTAACATCATTGTTATCGAGCAAAACACAAGTATTGAAGTATTTACTAGCACAAACATAACCCTCAAATCCCAAACGCAACTCACTGCGCAAGTAAATTCTCATATACTGATTTATTTTTTTAAATTACAACTTAAATTTCAAAAGATAAGTATACCTCTTAATTACAGTAACTGTATATACCCATTGCTATTCATGTAATGCACAATTATAAGTCATAAATTAATTAATATAAATATATTAGTCATAATTTATAATATATTATTATTACAAAATATTATAATATATTATAATTGTGTATATAATCCTAATTAGTAGATGCTTGGATTTATTAAATTATTAAAAAAAAAATTCAGCTTTGGGATTTTACCAAATGAATTTAATACTCTATTCACATTGGTCAACTAGATTATTAAATTTAAAGTTAGTCAAATAAATCTTAATAATAATTTTACAATTAATTCATATTTAAATCTTAGGACAAAGGATAAACATATTAAATAGGAATCTATAAAACATTATAAAAAGATTTCCAAATAGCAATAATTATCAAAAAAGTCCAAAGAATAAAATGCAACAGAGGTTTAACAATGATCCTGTACTTCCAAGAACCAAAAGAAACTATAGAAACAATCCACCAAATAATCTACAACATTCCATTCTATAGCAATATGAAGAGAAGACATGGCTCAAAGTTTCAAGAATCATGAAGAGTCTAGTACAAAAGTGCAGCCAAGCTCAAGAAGACTCATGCAACTTGCCATCATTTACAAGAGACACCAATATCATGGAATCCATGTGGCATTATCTTCCTCCAATCTAGCTCACAAGGTTTCTTTTGGGCCACAACAATGGCCTAGGCCTCGATTTGATTAATAGTCTCAAAAGATTCCATGCAGTTCTAACCTTGGAAAAATGCTTTTGAATTCCACATTTGACTAATTCAAGAGGATTTGGATATCAGAATGATGCCTATATTTCTTGGTAAGAACTAAGATAGTGTGCATGTACAACATCGCCAATGATCTTGTACCTTGTGAGAAGCATTCTTACATTTAAGTACTTTCAATGATTTGTCATAGATTCTTATGAGCATGTCATCCTTTCTTTCAAATATAAGGTTTATCTCAAAACATTGGTGACTGTTTGTAGCTGCACCAATGCAATGAGCCATTGCACACTATAGTGTTTTAGATCTGTTCTTTTATGATCCTCTAATTTTTTAGAGCAAGACCTAAAATTGTGCATTTGCATGTAGCAAAAATTTCAAGGCACATTGTAACAAGTGATTGGTGCCTTATACAAATCGGGCGGATGCAATTGTAGAAAGTTTAGAATAGTTGTCAACATTGTTGTTATTGCAATTTATATAATTGTCTAGAAGACCAAAGAGATCATTGCATCTGTTAATGATGATTTCCTGTTAGAGTGATTCATGATTCTATTCATTTAACTGGTGATGTTATCCTTCTTGTTCATATTTGTCAACAGCATTGTACACTTTTGCATATTGTTTATATGTTATCTATTGTTCTTTTTGTATTTCTTTGGTGCTGGTTAACTATTCTTGAATATAGGTGCAAATTGATAGAACAATAGTAAGTTGCGAAAAGTTCTTGTTACAGTTTTGCATTTTTGTGTCAGCATTTCTAGAAAAACAATTAGGTTCATTTAATTTTTAAATGTTTGTTTGCAATTTGAAATAAGAAAAAACATAAACAAAGCAGATTTCAAAGTTCCAAGTCAACATTGCTTTTACAACACAATTACTTCTTATTTCAATTTCTAAAATGCCTTTTGTTGTTATGAATAATTAAAGCTGACTAACAAATGATAATGCCCATCTTATAGGTCCACCATTTTTTTGGTGTTTTGAGTATCAACAACCTCACCCTTATTTAAAAAAAAATGAAAAGAGCAAGAGTATCAATAGATAAAAAACAAAAACAAATCATAGATGTAGAAAATTACAAATTAACATTACAAACTCAAATTTCAAATATCGATTATGCATTGAGAAATGAGGGATTGCATAGAACAAACACATTTAAATACAATGTAGGGGATTGCTTATTTGACTCACTAGAACTTTTGCTTCATTATCAATACACATCGATTCAATTACGCAATGGGACTATTGACTATTTCTTGGATTGCCTCGCACAAGGTCATGCAGAAGCAATAGCCTCATATAATTATGAATTGGATAGTCAAACATTACATGAATTGCATAATATACAAAGTGTCGAAGAATACTTGCATAGAATGCGTGTTTCTGAAGTGCCAACTACAAATAACAATGAAGTTGGACTATGGGGGGACATATTTTGCATTCGTTGGCTATCCAAATGGCTAGACATACAAATATGTGTTTGGTCAATGACATCAGGTAAAAAATACCTGCATTTCAATCAATCATCTCATCGACAATCATACTCTCTCTTATTTCATGATGCAAATCCCCTTCATGGACATTTTGAACCACTTATACCTTGTCAAGCACAAGCAATCAATACTAAATCAAATATCACATTTAGGAAATTAAAGCAATTTCTAAGGACTAATCAACAACATCATCTTGGTATTTCTATAAAAAAACAAAAGATAACAAATGGCAACACCAGCTCGCTTCACAAAATCAAACAAAAAATACGCGCTAATCAAAATATAGAAAATGCAAGCAACAAAAGCAAATGCTCACCATCACCAATAGAATTATTCCACAAGAAAATTCAAGACACACCAAAGCATGTTTGTACAATTTGTCAAACTTTGCATTTTAGAAAGGACATTATGGCTTTCAAAGACAAAGAAAAGCAAACATATTATAAACTAACAAATCAAAATCACAATGTATTGACAAACTCTATTTGTCACATATGTCATAAAACATTGAAGCAATGGAAGCTTCCTAAGTATGCAACACCACAACTTATTCGAATGAATAAACCTTTACAATATGTCAAATTGCTTTCACAATTGGAAGAACGCCTTGTTTCACTAAGAATTGCATTTGCACAGATTTGGGAATTAGGATACAAAAGACCCCAAATAGGGTTGACTGGATCCATTATCAATGTTCCAGTCAACATGAACATTATACAAAACGCATTACCACGATCTACCAATGAAACATTAATAATAGCAGTTGTACTTAAAAGACGACTACAATATAAAAATGCATATCAAAAGGGAATGGTACGACCAGCTATTATAATCAAAGCTTTGACCCAATTAAGCAAGACAACATTGTACAAAATGGAAAATGTTCATCTTAATAACAAGTGGAAAGAATTTCTTGAAATCAATGATGAAAGTGACATAGAAAATCAACTTTGTACAGGTGAAACTAACTCAGAGTCTGATACAGATGACCAAAATCATTGTGAGACCTTAGTACATGGATTCACAGAATCTAAATGTATCCATGAAATGCAAGACAAAATTATAGAAGTTGCACCAGCAGAAAATCATTATCCTATTGGAATATTTAAAGACAAATATGCTGAAGAAATGAATTTCCCTACGCTTTTCTTTGGAAAACCCCATTATGACGGCATTGTCAAGAATTTCTCATATCAAAAAATTGCACAATGGGAGCTACTCCATTCAAATAGACAATTTGCATATCATACAACAAACCTATTCTTTAAAACTATTAAGATATTGATACATCAAGTTCTATCTACAATGTGGATAAGAATCCGCAAAGGGCAGTTAAAAGGTAGAAAGTTAATAGCAAAAGATGTCAAATGCAAACCCAACCTAGAGAAAATACTCAAATTAGACATTAGATATGTTGATTTCAAAAGAATAAGAATATCTCTAGATTATTTACATCAATTGAAAAAAAATGTCTTTGCAATGATCTGACAACTTGGACCACCTACATTTTTCCTTACATTTACCAATGCTGAGCAATATTGGGAACACCTTTCAAAAACACTTGAAGAGTTGCATAATACATTTCATCCATCTTTAGAACAAGAATATGACAAAAAACAAGAAAATAATATTTTCTATCACATCAAGAAAGATCCTGTCACATGTGTACGCTATTATAGACACAGAATTAATGCACTGAAACAATTGATATTCACAGATAGCTCTTTCTTCGGAGAAGTCTTGGATTATTTCTCTGTAACTGAATTCCAAAACTGTGGCAATGAACATGACCACTTTCTTCTATGGATTAGAAATGCTCCAGTATACGGAGAAGATAGTATTGCTAATATTGAACAATTTGTTGACAAATACATCACTTGTAACACTGATAATCTGCCTCCTGAGATAGCTATTCTACACAAGCACCACCATACAAAACAATGTCGAAAATCAAAACGGCATTATTGTAAATACAATTTTCCATTTCCACCAATGAAAAAAACTATGGTTCTTGAACCCTTGAAGGAGAGTAATGAAGTCATAATTTCAATGGCAAAAAAAATCTTCTCGATGTTAGAACAGTCTAATAATGAACAATCATACTGCTTTCAAATGTTTTTAGAAGACATCAATTTGAATGAAGATGATTACATCACAACTATTAAATCAACAATATGTAGACCTACAATTTTCTTAAAACGAAACCCTTCACAAATATGGAACAACAGTTTTTCAAAAAAAATGCCTGAGATATGGAAAGCAAATACAGATGCACAATTTGTACTTAATGCATATGCTGCAGCAATGTATTGTAGCTCTTATATGACAAAAGTTGATAAAACAATGACAAATGCATTTAAAAGAATTCGCAAGGACCATCAACAAAACAATATTGATGCTATTAAAATGATAACTCAACTTGGAAATGCATTACTCAACCTCCAACAAATGTCTTCGCAGCAAGCTGCCCACATTGTCCTATTGCTTCCACTAAACTACAGCTCAAGAAAATGCATATTCATTGATACAAGAGCTGATGGCAACTGAACTTTTGTTCTAAAGTTTGTAAAACAATTAAACAATGAACCAGATGAATCAGAAAACATAGTTTGCAAGTCTCTAATAGATTACTACTTGGCACGACCTAAAACAATTATGCATATTTGCCTTGCACAATTTGTATCCGAATATAGAAAAGATGGCAACCCAATGCATCGAAAAGCTAAACCAAATATCATACGTTTTATGAATTTCAACAAACACGCTGACTTGGAAAATTATTGTAGAGAACAACTGCTACTTTACGTACCCTTTACAATAAATGAAAAAACATTGAAACATGATTTTGATTCATGGTATAATGCTTATTCACATCATAAAAACACAATTAATGCTAACCACATCAAATACAATTATAGTATAAACTCTGAATGGGGTGATATTGATAAAGCTATTGATGAGATTGACCCTCAAAATGATTACAATCCCAACCAGTCAATCATTTTAAATCAGAATCCATACAAAGATTCATACAACATAGAACAAGATTTTGAAACACTAAAGCATAACAAATCAAAAAGTCATTTCTCTAATGCCTTTGAAATTGGAAAACTTCCACATATCATGGACAATATCGAATACTACAAATTGAGACGCATGTTAAATAATGAACAACAAGCGATTGTAAAAGACATTGTGTTGAAGAAATTAAAAAATGACAAAACTCCACTACACCTGTTCCTAACAGGTGGAGCAGGCACTGGAAAAAAATTTACTGCAAAAGCAATATATCAATCCCTTCTTCGCATATATAATAAGTCCATTGATAGTGATCCAGACAAGCCAAAAGGTCTAATAGTTGCTTATACGGGAAAAGCAGCATACAACATAGGTGGAGTAACATTACACTCGGCATTCCACATACCTTTCAACAAATCAGAATTTGTTCCATTAAACAGTGAAACATTAGATGCAATGTCAAAGCACTACCAACAATTGCGCGTACTCTTAACAGATGAAATTTCATTGGTTGGTGCAACTTTTTTGCGTTGCATTGACAGACGACTAAGAGATATAATGCAAATGCCTACTACACACTTTGGTAATCTTGATACAATTTTTTGTGGTGATTTGTATCAAGCACAGCCTATCCTTGATTCAGTTGTCTTCGAAAATAAAGCAACCCTAACTGAATTAATGCCATACAACTTCTGGAAAGACAACATAAAATATTACGAACTACAATCGACTATGCGACAAAAAGATGAAAACTTTATTGCAATACTCAATAGAATATGTGTAGGTTCATAGAGAAACAATGATATAGAATACTTGAATAACACTTGCTTGTGCTCACCACCCATGGATCCAACATTCCCTTTTCTGTTTTATAGAAGGAAAGACGTTGATACACATAATCAAAGAATGTTATCAATGATCGCTGGAGAGCTAACTATATTGAATGCAATTGATGAACATAATGAAAATTGTAATCAACTACGTCTATATAATCATACAACTTCTTTACCATCCCAAATACTTTTGAAACCATATGCTCGTAGAAATATATGCAGGCAATTATGATACACAAGATGGTCTAGTCAATGGATCAGATGGAACATTTAAAGCACATACCATATCCAATGGCTTTGACATTGTTTGGATCAAATTTAATGACCCAGACATTGGCCACTGTCAAAGTGCAAAATTGGCACAATGCTATACCAATAGTATTGACAAAGAATGGACACCTATACTTCGCATTGTTAGGCCTATATAAAAAATATCGAACAACAAAAAAATAACTATTAGAAAACAATTTCCAATTCAGCTAGCTTGTGCTAGAACCATACATAGATCTCAAGGGCTGACAATGCAAGGGTTGGCATTCAATCCTACGGGCATAAACCAACATGGATTAACATACACAGCTCTTTCACGAACAAAAACAATCCACACATTATTCTTGTTAAACCATCTTATCAAACAAAATTTCAAAATTAAAAAAAAATAGTACTTGAAATGTCTCATCTGGAATTAGCAGCACATTGGCCATTTGAAAATGAGCATATCCAACAAAAGACTAGTTCACAAATACTATTGTGTACATTGAATACTCGCAATCTACATCTACATATAGAAGACATCATCAATGACACTGATATAATGGCATCTGATATCTTGTGCCTTCAAGAAACACATATGCAAGTCCCTGATACCAATAATGCTTTCAAAGGTTTCAATTGTTACTCATCATACCATATACATGGACTGATGTCTTTAACTAACAAAAACATATCAGTCTCTAAAACAACACAACATTCAACGTCAAATACAGAAGAAATAACATTAACAATAATCAGCATGAACAATGAAATTAACATATGTAACCTCTATGCCAAACCAAATGCTCCATTTACAGAAATCATAACAATCACTAACCAAGTACTTTCATGTCTTGATGAAAACAAAACCTTGTACCTTGTCGGAGATTTCAACATTGACATGTGTACAGAAAACTACAAAAAAAGTCTACTCATAAATCATATGCAAAATCACAATATGCAATTTCTGATGAACGAATCTCATGCTCTATCTAGACCATTGATCGATCATCTATGGTCAAATGCACCACCACAAAATTTTCTCGTTTGCAAATCAGAAGCATACTGGACTGACCATCTAGCTACTTTTTTAAAGTTTCAGCCCTTTCAAAATACTGAATATTCTTAAATATGTCAACTATTTCTTCTTTGAAAACGTCTAAATCAACAAACATGGAGTTTGTGTAGCTTCGTCGTCTCAATACAATTTGATTTTATATGTTGCTTGCAAATTTGTGTTATCCTTTTATTGAATAACACCAATCATCCATATTCTACTATAACATTAGATCATTAGCATATTGTAATTGTACTTACACAAATCTATGCAAATGACAAATGGATTAAAAAAATACAGCTTGCAATGGACAGTGGCAAAAGACCAAAAGAACATCTGGCAACTGGCAACAAACAAGTATTGAAAAGGTAAACAATATTCATCATTTGCATCTGCATTATACCTTATCAAAACTCTATGCTTAAACTAGTTTTGTTTTACTACTCGCAGATCAAAAGTAAAGACTTTGAAGTCAGTGTCAATTGAAGACTTGAATGCCCATAAAGCAAGCAATGTTTTTGAAGGTGATGTAATTGTCAAGTACAAAGCATTTTTGGATAAAACAAATAAGACACATGATGTGCTTCGTGCAGACCTGACAGATGCAAAAGGTGAAATGACAATTACACTAAACATAACTACTGATCTTGTTCCTATTCATGAAGATAAAATAGTCCCAAGTCCAGGACTATGCATATGCAATTTCCAAGTTGCGCCTAAAACAGGTTATGACCGCTGCGACTGTGACTGCATATTGATTTTAACCAACTCATCAATAGTCGAAATCACTCGGCGACTTTGTCTAATCTATAAATTCATACCAAGCACAACCATAAAACAATTGATGGCAAGTACAGCACCATATGCTACAGGAACTATTGGTGTATTGGTTACAAGAGTCAAAACATAGGTTTTACAATACATTGTAGATGTACAAGATGGAGATTCTGAATTTGACAAAGCACAGTTATGCAAAAAACACAAGCAACTTCACAAAGCCCTTCAAATGTTTCCTTTATAGTTGATCATACTCTGTTTTATGTACTTGCAAATCGAGACTGTTTCCTTGATAGTTGATTGTGCTATTTTTTATGTGCTTACAAATCTACGCCTCTATTTGCATCTTAATATTTGTTTCCAGTCCATTTTATGTTCTCTTTATTGTTATACCAAGTATCATTTCTAATGCTTCAAAGCTTGTAATCTGAAATATGTCTAGTAGAACCTAATCCTTTCATTATACAACAATACAGAAGTAACTAGAACCAACCTGAACCCTTCAAAACATAAGAATTCGGACAAGCCCTCGATGGAAACAAGAATTCATTTCAATACATAAGCCTTTTAAACAATCATATAGTTCCCCTTCAATTGGACTCCCTATGCCCAAATTTGTACCCTTAACATAAATCAGCCCTCTATGTTCCACACCAACAAAAGCTTTGTATTTGTAGATGCTTCAGCTACTGTGCTACTGTACATTTGCATTGAATAAGTAGAGCAATTTCTGTTTACTGTTTTGTATTAGATATTTGTCTTTTTTTTCCATAGTTTAGAGTGACTTCGTTTGCACATTGTTTCATAATTTAGAATCATTCTGTTTGTTTATTTTGAAAATCTAGAACAATTTTCAAGTCTAAATCAAAAAGCATTCTTGTTTGTATGTTTTTTTGCAAATTCACAGCAATTGTCTTACATTATATTCAATTTTTTTTGGGTGATTTCTTGAAATTTAGAGCTCTTTTATTTGATAATATGTAATAGAGACATTCTGTCAGCTTATTTTCTAAATTTAGAGTAATTTCTTAAACCTGTTCTATTACCTAATTTGTAATGCAGCGCTTTTCTGTCCTTATATTCAAAATGCACAGTACATTTTTAAAATCAAGAGCTATTTTTATTGTTAATTATAATCTAGCAATTTCTGGAAAAAACTTTGTACCACAGATTTGGTTTCCTCACAAACCCTCTTACCATTTCGAAGTTGTTTAGTGGCTGTAGAATTTAGAAATTCTATATTAATAATAAAACATTCACCAGTGGTTCCTAATTGTGTGTTTTATATACACTTTCGTTCCTAACTTCCCACTTTTACACTTGCAGGTGCAAATTCACTAGAGTTTACAGCACCATTTCTTAACAATAGAACAGCAAGTAAAAAGGAATCAATTTCCAACAATACTTTTCAAAAATATTGTTAAACGGATGGGTTCCAAAGACAACATGCTCCAGACAAGCCAGTCGACATACATCGATGCATTGAATGACAAAAGAACATTGGATCACCTAAACAATTTGCTGCACTCAACATTTGAAGTAACTACTCTTCAAATCTCCAATTTTTATCTCTGCACATTTAAAATAATATTAACAAAAAAATCCTAGTGCAAATAAAATAATACTTCAAACTGTATTGCAGGTACAAGGAACATTGAAAATAGCCAATGTATTTACCAGCCCTTTCAATGCATTCTGCTCGAAATGTAACTATAAATTTGATACCTATGGAGCACTTGATAATGAAACTGCCACATGTGATACATGCAACGAAGATGTCCCTTACATCTTCTCCCATTATCTCAAAACCATTCTAATCTCTGAGAACAATCAAACCATACATTGTTCGTGCCCTAGCAATATCATTCAGATATTGCTACCAGAGCTCCAAAAGATAACCTATCAGGAGTACCTCGAAGATAAGTCAACAATTATCTTCATGTTGTGAGACTTCTCAAAGAAAGGAAGCTTCACGTTGAATAAGAGTAATGTCATTACTAATGCATCCTGTCCTCATGAAAAACAACATGATGCCAATATACTAAGGTACATCCATAGTTTTTCTTGCGATTTCTTCGTTATAAATGAAAATTATAACATTCAAATTTAATTTGTGCACCAATACTGTAGTATTACCTCACTATAGCTAGTTTGATACAATAAACTATGCTCACATTCTTCTTCATACCCATCTTGTAGGAAACAAATACAGCGCATCATCATAACAAATCTGGATTACATGGCTGTCATCAATCATCTGCTAAAGCATAACAACTTGCATTTTTACTACATATATCTTATACACAACAAACTCCTCCATACTCTCTACTATTTAAATTGCACACCATGTTTTGATTTTTGTTATTGCGTTGTCATGCAATATATGTTTATGTTTCCTGTCCTTTGCAAAAAATAGACTATGTTATGTTTTCTCTTTTCCTAGCCCTTGTAGCTATTGTATCAGCAGATCTAGACTAAACCTCTGTGGATTACAAACTGTTTAATATTCATATGTTCATGTTGCAACTTCCAACTAGTAATGCAAGTTTATTACACTAGCTCTAGTTTTCCCTTATTCTTTAATTAATATATGCCTTGCTGCCTGCCTTTATCATCTTGTGCTTGTAATGGGTCTGCAATGTGTGCAATTTAATATGGTCCTCAGCTATTTTTAATTCTGATGGTTGTTACATTTTCAATAAGCAAAATTCTGTAAATAAAAACTATAAAATTCAAAAAAATAAATAAATAGAATAAACCACAAACCTTGAGCAAATGCCCCAAAGTTGGCTCTAACCAAGGATAATTTGCAAACTTGATACTGAGATCAAAGCCCCTTGGATTGCATGCATGGTATGTTCAAACCTCTGAAAATTTGGCGAATAAACAACACTTATCATAGTCTTATTAGTTCCTGCCGCTGGCAAGATTACTTATGCATCAGTTAGATGCAATTAGTTCAACTTATTGAGCCAATAGTGATGCAGAATTAAAAATATGAGCAAAATACTATAGTCTGTAACTCATTTTTTCTATTCAATGATTAGAAAAATGTAATTTATCTTTTTTTCTATTCAGTGATACTTCAAAGAGTCAATACAAAAAATCAATTTTTGATTTTTTTATTTTCAAATAAATGAATTGATTGATATTCAATGTGTTAAATGCTGACGGCAAGGTATTAATTGGAGTAGGGGGTATTAATTAATGATGCTCTGTCAATTACAATCTTATTAAATATTTATCTGTAGCTTACACTCTTATTAAATATTTCTCTATAGCTTAGATAGCTCCATGTGCTACTCTTACAAATTCACACCTCTTTACCTATGATTTGCAGAAGACACCAATCGCTTTGTGTAATTTACTAGCCTGTTTTCGCAAACAGAAGCCATTCATTTATCAGATGTTTTTGTTAAGCTTTTAAGAGATTTTGTTTCTAGTAATTTGTTTACTATAAAAAAATTAGAAAAAACTGCAGGTTTACAGGATTTTGTTTGGTAATGATTCTTTGGCGCTGTGAAATGTATGGCTATGCAAGCTGAGCTGCCTTGGTTGTTAAAGTAGGCCTATGTGATAAATTTAGTGTTTTTGGAGCTTTTTAGCTGGATTTAATTGAACTTAAGTTCTAGTAGATTTAGGCTTTCTTTTTTAAAATTTTTTGGCTTTTTCCCCTATTTTGTCCATTTCCAAAATTTATTTGTCGATTACTGGCTTTTTAAGTCATGTAGTTGAGTTAAGAATTGTTCTAGCAGTGGCTTGTAAAGATTTTACTAGCCAGTTCAATTTTTTTGTTTTTTTTGGTTTGGTATGCATCTTTTGCACTTCTGGGAATATAAACAGATTCTGGGCTTCAGGTGTCTGGAAATTTTGAAAAAGGCGAACCGTCTCTCGGCTTTTCTATCTTGTTTCTCCTCGCTTTGATAGAATTCTACTGCTGTTTGCTTCTTATCAACTGGAATTTTCCAAAAAAGAGTGTCAATTTTAGCTCTATGCTTATCATGGCCTATTTTTTTATTTTCCATGGCTTCCTACTGGTCATGCTATGATTTGAGTAAAAGTTGCAATTTTTTCGCCATGTTCTAGATTGAGAGGCTTGCCTGCTAGATTAGAAATTAGCTCGAGTAATCACTACCTATTAATTTTTGGCATACATGGTTAATTTTATTTTAGTATTTTTAAGAATTACGTGTAAATTTAGTACAATCTAGACTTTAATTAGCTTAAATGGTCTCCCATGCTTGAGGTGTAATCTTGCAAAGGCCTTCCATCAGCATGCTTTGCCTTTGTTTCGCAGGCATCAAATCTGACCCATCTGTGTTTGGTCTTTCCAACATTTTTTTCAATGCTCTGTTACATTCTTCATGCTCTATAGACAATTTCTTGTGTTGTTTTCTGGAACTATAGATTAAATCTATTCTTTTTTTATTTGCTATTAAATCTACTCTTAAAAATTAAGGCACAATGTATGCCTTGCATGGTGGAATTATTTCCTTTGGTTGATTATACACCTTTACTCTTTGTTTTCTACTTTTTTAGATAAGAATCTAAAATTGTTTTCAGATAAATAGTGTTTGTTGCCACCATGTAAACGATATTTACCCATGTGGTTCATGATCTAAAGAACACTGGAACACCCAAGGACTGTTTCTAGATGTTTTAAAGTGTCTTCTGTAACCACTTTATGGAAACTAATTGTGCCATTAGCCAGGTATGCTCCATCCATTAGACACGTATGCTCCATCCTATTTTGGATATTTATAAGACTCTTACTTTTTTTTGTTATTTACTACTTAGTCTATACTTATAGCATACTTCTACATTTGCCAGACATATATGCTATTAGTCTTAAAACTCGTCACTTCAATTTATTGATTCAACTCAGTCTCGAGAGTATCAATGTTCATATGTGATGATGTGATTCATTGTATTTTAATTCATGTTCCATCTACCAATTACTAAGTAAGAAGTAAAATTCAATCTATAGTCATCAAAGTAAATAAAAATCTTCTACTTTTTTCATACCATCATCCCCCTAGAGCTCCCTAAAAGTTTCCAGACATTCTAGCAATCCAGTCTTATTTTCTGGGAACTCCCTGTAATATTCGAAATCAATGCCGTAATAAATTTTAAATTTTCTCTTCCAAGCATCCCATTTATTTCTGTTTATTATGTTATTCAAATTTCAAAACAATAATTTTTTATGCAAGCATCAAAATAATCATCACAAAGAAAATCATATAAAAACAAAAAGGGCATTTTAGAGTTACAAAGTTCGAAACCATTTTACATCTTGGGAAATATGAGCTTAAACATGAAAGGAGATAAATTTAGAAATCACCCTAATATAGCTTACAGATACAGCGGACTCTTTTTATGCTCAGTATAGCTCCCAAAAGTAAAAACAAAGACTCTCAAAGCCTCATAAAATATATCTGGCCATTTTATGCAGCCCATATCAAATCATTTGATCGGGTGCAAGTGCTTTCTTGAGTACTAGAAAGATTTTAATCCAACTACTTATAAAGGGGTAAAAGAAGTCCCAGTTGCAAAAAAGTATTATCTGCTAGGAAACATAAATATACTAATTCTAGAAATGCTTTTCTACTGTATGGTATATAGCTTTTATATGTAAGATGCTTTGTTCAAATTCAAAGCTGCACAAAACTGGAATATACTAACTAAATAAAATCTATACTTTATGGAGAATTTCAGTTATAATTATCCTCTCTTGATTAATCCCAGTACATATCTATAACCCAACATTACAGTCTCTTACTCAATATTGAGAATGAACACCCAGCAGATTCCTCACAAGTAATTTGCAACATGCATTCCTTTTATGAATTCTAATTTTGAAATTAGTTTATCCAAAGTTTGCAACACTGGCATAAGTATAAATTTAACGCAAAACTAGGGAGACAAGAATATAAAATTACAAAAGACTACTTAGGGTCAATAGACGTAATCATATTTGCAAACAAAAAGAAGTCTTCTAAATAACTAATAAGACATTCACGAAATTTTTCACATGAGCATTTATCTTCACAAAACAAAAAAATAAAATTAACAAAAAACAAAATTTCAACAAGTTTGATTATATAAAGAAAAAGAAAATAATGCAGATATTGAAACATTTGGAAACACACCCTGTGATATTTCAGTAGCTCCAGAATGGACAGAACAATGTCATTTACATTGCAAAATCGAGACGCCTCACACTTTTTTGCATGATGAACACCTCCAGCCCAATTAATTGCAATGTCAAATTGTTTCTGATTTAAGTTTCACAGCACAACCAATACAGTTGCCAGCATATCTTTGGCAGTATTGACACAACCCATTAAAAACTGGACAGTCATCTCCAACATTAAACCGTTCCAATGCAACTGTTGAACCGATTGAACAAATGAACCAGTTCAACTGTCGACAGAACTTATTGAGCCGGCGAAACTGTGAACTCTTGAACCGATTCAACCAATGAACCGGTTCAACTGTCGCCAGAACTTATTGAGCTGGCGAAACTCTAAACTCTTGAACTGATTGAACCAATGAACTGGTTCAACTGTTGGCAGAACTTACTGAATGAACCGGTTCAACTGTAGGCAGAACTTACGCAGCCGGCGAAACTATGAACTCTTGAACTGATTGAACCAATGAACTGGTTCAACTGTCGCCAGAACTTACTGAGCCGACGAAACTGTGAACTCATGAACTGATTGAACCAATGAATGGGTTCAATGAACCAGTTCAACTGTAGGCAAAACTTACGCAGCCGGCGAAACTCTGAACTCATGAACCGATTGAATCAATGAACCGGTTCAACTGTTGCCAGAACTTATTGAGCTGGTGAAACTGTGAACTCGTGAACTGATTGAACCAATGAACCGGTTCAATGAACCGGTTCAACTGTCGCAAGAACTTACTCAGCTGGCGAAACTGTCAACTGTTGAACCGATTGAACCAATGAACCGGTTCAACTGTAGGCACAACTTACGGAGCCGGTGAAACTGTGAACTCTTGAACCCATTGAACCAATGAACCGGTTCAATGAACCAGTTCAACTGTCAGCAGAACTTACTGAGCTGCCGAAACTGTGAACTCTTCAACTGATTCAACCAATGAACCAGTTCAATGAACTGGTTCAACTCTCAGCAGAACTTACTGAGCCGGCAAAACTGTGAACTGTTCTATGTCAGAACCAACCCATATAGTTTACAGCAAAATCTATTTTCTGGTATTCTTTCCCCTTTGTTTCCTACATCTACATATATTTCTCTCTATTTTTATAGCTGTTAAAGAATGCACAATATTGAAATCCTGCAGTGTTTCAGACATATTAAGGGTATTTGATCAGATTTCAATCCCTCAAATATATAGTTTTAAACTTTATAAGCCAAAATATGTCATTCCTACTAACATATCATCTACAAAGTTAGCTTTTAAGAAAATTTCATATTCCAGCAAGAACAACGAAACAACGTAATTCTAACTTTAATGCTGCTTGTTTCATAAGACAATTATCTGTGTATCTTTAGAGTAAATTTCTCTTTCTGTAATTTATTCTTCATTCTCTTCTTGTTAATACAGAGATCATAATTTACAAAATAGAATTAACGTCAAGCCAGTACCTAATGAAAGAGTTTGAACAAAGAAAACATGTTTTTTATGATGATGCCAAGTTTTTGCTGGAGGTTAAGTCAGCTCAGACAGAAGCAGACCTTTATCCCAATGGACTTCAAAAACTAAACTGTGGGGTTTGCATTAGGGCTGCCTGTTCTTTCCTTTGCATTGGCAATGCCATTTTTTGAGATGTTAGTCAGTTGTCTCAGGGGAATCCTTATGGTACTTGCATTTGCAATGGGAGAGTTACATTGCGTGGTTACTTCTTCCCATTGTTAGGGCCACTATCACGGCATTTTTATAAACATCTGAATTATACTGCTATACAATTTATCTGGCTTAGTAAGGCCGCCTTTAATGTTGGTGTAGTGCCACTTTAAATCACATTGATAATATCTGCAAACATGGGTCATACTATAATGTGTCCCATAATGTTTATACCAAAGTTGTTCAAGCAAACAATAAAATAGAATAATATATTATAATTGTGTATATAATCCTAATTAGTATATGCTTGGATTTATTAAATTATTAAAAAAAAAAATTCAGCTTTGGGATTTCTTTTGACATGTACAAACAAACAATCTCAAACCACCTAAAAAATGTTACTTAATTAATATTTTAAAAGAGGTGATCAATCCATAATTGTATATCTATGCATCAATCATATGAATTGTTCTTTCATTAAAATATACAACAAATTAAATGTAACTTTTACATTAATTAACTATAACAACACTCATTACACTTAACACAACATCGGCAGGAACCTGACGCAATGTGTCTCTTGTTAAAAGCTACTAAAATGAATATAAACGAATAGAGTAGAAGGTTTATAAAAGTGAAATGCTTTAATGAAATGAAAGACGTTAAGTTTTGAACAGGGCCGAGGCCCTTAGGGCCCGTGAAGCCAAAAAAAACTTTTAATTTTTAATATAATTTTTTTTTTATATATTGTTTATTATTTTAAAAAAAATAAGGGGGTCGAGGTCTTGGCCAATGAAGCCCTAAAAAATTTTTTTTAGGGTTTTTAATTTTTTTAAAAAAATTGCTTAAATTTTTGAAAGAAAATTAATGTAGTTTGTAAAAAACTTAGAAATATTTGTTTTTAAACTTTTGCAAAAAATTTTAAATTTGAAGTTAATCTGAAAACTAAAAAAAAATTAGGAGAATATAATTTTTTTAAAAACTATGTCAAAAAAAAAATTGTAAAGAAATTATATAGATTTTTTAATATAAATGAATTTTTTTTAAAAGATACATATAAAAAAATAGTTAGAAAGAGGGCAAAATATTTTGATTAAAACAAATATTAATAGCATGCAGGAACAAACTTAAATTTAAAAACAAAAATTCACACAGATCTAAATTTTTTAAACAAATATAACTTGTAAAACTTTGAACAATAACACTTTGTATCTCTGTTCTCCTATTTCTCTGCAGGTCTCTAAGGTCACCTACAAATACTTGCACAGAATGATTAGCAGCAACGCTCTGATACCATGAAAAGGGAAATTGCAAATTACAGGATCAAAAGTACTAATCAAACATGCAAAGCAATTAAACAAACACAAGAGAAATACCAGATTGAAAGTAGCACCAAGAGAGACCAACACCAAGATTGTGAAGGGGGAAAACAAAGAAAAACCCCCTGTGAATATGCAAGAGGCAAGAAGCCAAAAGAGAGATTACAGAGATATTGAGAAGCTTCTTAATGAGTGAAATGAGAAGAAGAAGAAGAAGAAGATATCTGTGAAGAGAATGTGTGCAGAAAGAGAGAAGCTCTTAAATAGAGGTGAAGAATGGAGTTATGCGTAACTCCCATATGCCACCTTGCATAAGGTGTGTGCCACATGTTTCCTCTTAAGGAGGAATCTACCAAAATAGATTATTCCTGTAGAAGGAATAGAAAAGGTGTTATCTGACATGTGGGGATAAAACACCAAATTAATAAAATACAAAAATATAAAATAATCTTCACTAAGTAAAGATTAATTTCTAATAATAAGCTATAATGATCTATTTACTTATCAACATTTTTTTGGTGACTCTATCGGGGATCAAAGTGCCTTGTGCATTTGATTTTCAAACATTTCAAGGAAACCCCCTTCGAATGGAGGTTGGTGACTATGTTGAAGTGAGCTACTAGGTGCCTATCTTTTTTTGGTTCATTTTATGGCGTTGGTTTCACCCATCCCATGGGAAACCATTTTAGCCCTTTGGATTTAGCTTGATATCATGACTTGCCTTTGGTTTCAAGGAAGAAATTTTCAAAGTTCTATGGAGAAGACTCTCGAGATTCAAATTATCATAACCAATCTTTCGTCGTGGCATGTAGAATTTTAAGAGTTGGTCAAGAAGATCTGTCTTCATGAGATTTTTTGTTGAAACCCTTTTTGGACCTACTACTAATTAGTTCTACCACTTGGAAATGGGATAAATCATGGATTGGAATAACCTAAGAAACAAGCTCTTAAATAGGTTCAAACTAGCCATGGACATATGTGTTCTACTATTCCAACTTTTCTAAATTCAAAATGAAGAAGAGGACATGAGAGAATTTGTGGCATGGTTCAACAAATTGATGGGGTTGATTCCCTGTGTTGAGAAACTAAGATTAAACAACTAACTCTACCCCTTCACTACTGCTTTAGATTTGAAAATCAATTTCATCTTGAAGAAAAGAAAAGTGTTGTGACTTGTGGGTTGCATAACAATAGACTATTGAAGTGGAAGATGACATGATCCTGTTTGGAATGTTGAAGAGAGATGAGTTTTAAATTAATACTTTAAATATTTTAAAAGATGATCATGCAATGGAATCTATTATGAAGAGACAAAAATATCAGTTAAAAAATCCTTATCATGCACAAGAGAAAAAGATGAAAAAGGTTGTCCACTCCTCATAGCCACTTCAATTTCATAGTTCTGGGAGAGAACCTAAATTGTCAAAAGAAAATTTGATTGAACCATAAATCAGTAAAAGTGTTGAAGTGTATCATATGCAATATGAAAACAATAGTAGCCAAAGATCATGCATCTATGTGGGAGAAAAAGAGAATTGTACAATTAAAAATCCATGATAAATTGATGACCCTTGTATTAAACTGAGGGATTCAGTTGCCAAAGATGAATATTTTCATGGTTCTCCCCTTGTGTGTCTCACAATTGAAGAATTCTTAGGAAGGTCTAAATTCAAGATAATGGGGTAGAACCTACATTCTAAGAATCATGGTCTATCTGACATTGAAAATATGAAAATAAAATATGTGAAGGTGCAACAAAAAGGATGGTGCTTGATGCTTAGTTTGAGAAAAGAGAATGATATTCAAGAGAAAAAGTGGATACGATGCAGGGAGATGTGATAGTAAGCATGCAAGAAAGTGTCAAAGGCATTCAAAAGGGCCCTAAATTATGTAACAAAGAATGGAAAGCATGTTGTGACAAATTATTGTTGAGGCCTTCATATGATGAAATATTTGAGTTTTCCAAAACGAATACAAGTCTCCACAAGAACTTCACTATTTCAATCCATCATTCCATAAAGGTATCCACTTCTCTAAACCTATCAATGGGTTTGCCTAAGGGTTTTAAACAATGAAGGTATGTTATCCCCTACCATGTGCATCTGTGACTTAGGATTTCGTTGTGTTTGGTCCCATTTTTGTTATGCATCAATTCTTCATTCAATCCTATTTTGGTGTGCTCCTAGAGTCTCTCTCTTCCATTTCCATTTTTGTCATTCTTGTGTTAAAATGTCATGACTCTATAACTCAATTAATAAGGCATTGTTTGAAACTTGAGATCCTAGGGTTCATTATATGTGCTTGCAGTATGTGTCCCTGATTATATCTAGCTATTGTGCTCAAAATTTGACCATGCCAATTTAAAATTTTGAGTACTTCAAGTTGAAATGCATTGGGCAAAATGGTCTTTTTGAAGGTTACAAAAGTGATTTGGATCATTTGTAAAATTCATAATTTGCATGTAAATTTGATCCAAACAAAATTTTGAGCATTTACAAAATGAAAATTTAAAATCATCAATTCAGTGTGGTCAAAAATCATTTAGGTGTTTTGGGTTAATCATTTCAAAGTTTCCCTAAAGTCCCAAATGGTCACTAGGAGGACAAGTGGATTTCTTAATCAATTTTGTATTTTTTGTAAAACTACATAGTAAGTTGAGAAGTATGACATGCATTATGTTGGTAGAGAAGTGGGAATTCCAAGTGCCTTTGTAGTTTTTCAAAACTACATTAAGACCCTAAAACCTCAAAATAACTTTCTTGGTGGAAAGCTAGAGTTTTTACGCACTTTTTCGCTTTGTGAAAATTTGCTTCAAACCTCTAAAAACCTAATAGTATTCAAGGAGAAAGAAAATGGAAGTCTCAAGTAGTTTTCCAATGGTGGGGATTTTACTTTCTCATGCATCTTGAAGACTTGATAGCAAAGTCATTGGATGGTGAGGATTGTGATAAAGTTTGCATTTTTACAAAACTACTCAGCAATCCTAAAAGTCCTTTAGCAAGGACTAAAGAAAGAAAATGGAGATGTTGTGAAACTACACAACTTTTATGCAACAACATTGAAATCCCAAAACCTCGAAAGACACTTATGTGTCAAAGATCTAGACCTTTCATGCATACTTTCAACTTTTAGAAAACTATTAAAAAAAATTACCAAAGAAGATTTAGTTTGCATAAGCATTTTAGAAGCCCACCATATTATAGAAGCAAGTTTGGGATTGGAAACAAGTGAAGTTGTTGTCTACTATGAATATTATGAAGGACTTCTTCTTTAGCTACATGTACCATGTCACTAGGAATTTGCAAAAGAACCCCCCTAATGACAAGATATAGAAACTTGTATTTTTTAAAACAATGTTTGTATGGAATGAATTTTTGACAGCATATCTGCAATTGCCTCAACAAACACTTTGGATAGTGGCATTGGAATATGGATTCTTAAAGAATGCTAGACTTTTTATTTCTGGGAAATAGTTGTGTGATTCTCATTGCCAAGCATTCAAGGTATTATGCTGGAATGAGGTATTTGAATTAGGAATACAATTCAACTCTTTAGAAGGAACAACACTTCAAAAAGAGGTCAATATCAAAAGGTCTAGTTGCCATTCTATACAAGAAAGGATTCCTATATTTGTCGTTATCAACAATTTAGATAGACTAATCACCGAGGGAAAATTACCACCAAATAGATGCTTATCACAAGATAAAGCACACTATAAAAGATATCAATCACGTGACCACACCAACATGCAATATTCTCATTATTTTCACTGACAAGAGAAGGGAAATTAATTAGGAAAAATAAATTGACAATTATCTTAAAAGTGAACAAATCAAAGTTGGTCAAAGGTTCAGTGATGTGTGGGCCTAGTTTGAGTGAACTTTGCAATAAATGTGTCAAAGTAATTCATTATAAACTTATACATACATACATACATACATACATACATACATACATACATACATACATATATATATATATATTAAAATTATGTGGAAAGTCATTATACAATATCCATATCTTTTGTAAGATGCCTATAATATGCAAAACATGTAAAGTGGGCAAACCTTAGCCAAGGCAAGCAAAGTCAAATTGAGTCAAGGAAACTAAAGTTACGTGGGCCCAGATCAATAATTAATGATTTTGTAATGCTAAATTGAATTAATTCTTTTAGAATTAATTATTATTATAAAGTGCAAAAGTCATAATTGCATTGGATTATATAAAAGTTCCCAAATAATAAAAATAAGAAAAGTGAGAAAACTCAAGCTAAGTGAAAGTGGAGTCTTTGGTTGAGTTAGGTCAAAATGTAGTTGCTCAACTACTTTGTGGGTGTAAATGGATACAAAAGGGATGAAAAATTATTGTAAGGGGTTCTTCTTTCTCTTAACCCCAGGATAGGGCATGTTGCAACCTTTTGTATTTTTGTTTTCCCAAAACTGTTAATGGAAAATGAGTCAACACATGAGACAAAGAATATGACTTTCATGACTTTTTATATTTTTCATTTATGAAATTTGTTTGTTGCTCCTAGATTAAGAATCTACCAATTCCTATATTTATTTGATTATATGTAAAAACATTAAATTTGTAGACTATGTTGTGAATCCGTGTGAATGGACTTTGTGCCACATATATGTAATCAAATCTAAGAAAATACTTTATGCTTGAACTAGGCAATCATTTTTTCATCATTACATGTGTTACTATTTTCACCACTTTGATATCAGAGAAGGATTTTATCATTCTTTCTTGCTTGTTCTTTCAAGAGTAATCTAGGTGGTTCTTTGCGTTTATTCCATCTCAGGTTTCACCCTTTTTTCTTTATAGTCTTTTTCCCATTTTGTTTCCTTTTTATGCTTTTGGGTTAAAAGTACTCAAAAACCCCCAATACTCCATATCATATGAGAGAGTTTCCCTTCTCAAATGTAGAGGAAAATCACTAGTCCCATTATTGAAGGTTATGTTGTTGCACATTGGATGACTTAAGGAAATAACCAAATAAACTACAATGATCTATTTATTTACTAATAAGATCCAAGAATAACAATAAAACAAAATAAATAATTCCCTTTTCCACTCACCCTACTGCCCTATTAAAACAAAAATTGACTCCCTCAAATCACTACAATCTTCTCTCCTTAACAATAACTTCTCACTATCCATCATATAAGATTTACGAGCAATAACCATAAATGGGATAAGGAATAAAGCTCCATCCATGGTGTATAGGCCACTAGTAGGGATTTTCCTTTGAATACAAACACTTCAAAGTGTCAAAAACATCTACAACAATAATTTTATTACTTAATGTAGTCATGGGCAGAGATCCAATGAAGGATTGTCCAACCATGTAGCGAAACTCAAAACACACAACACTCACAATAAAACTCAATGAAATAGTTACATGATCTTTATTGAATTCATAGTCTAAAATTATAATTTGTTATAATGGGCTTCCTACATGCTAGGTTGCAATCGTTTGATTACTAACATGGAAACTACTACACTCAAATGAAATTTCATACATTCTATGGCATCTACATCTTCATTATGAAAGTCCATCCCAAATCTTCATCCTTATGTTCATACTTGGACCTCCAACTCTCTGTTAAATCATTTCTAACTCTCCTTGATGATTTCTAATGATTGTGAGTGACATATATATAGTAATCTAAAACCTCCAAAGTGATTTGTGTTGACTTAGAGGTGGCACAAATCTCTTGGTTGCATGAAACATGTAGTCAACCAATGTAAACAAGTCCTTCGATCCATGTAGTGATAATGGAATGAGGAATCTTTGTGTGGTGCTCAACATATGTCCTCCTAGGTCTAATGAATCTTCATACATATTTCTTTATTGGTGCAAACTCTAAAAAGCATAGCACAAGAGATAATAGATGAAACTATACAAGTATGTCAGTCTAGTAAATGTTCACGAACGAAGTTACACCTTTTCGGTGATCAAATTCTTCTGAAACATGAATATGGCATGGATGTATCTTTACAAAACACAAACTCAAAATTGTGAGGTTAGATATAAACTTGCAGTGATGTGTGATGGATTCTTTGTAACTAACCGATAAATGAAAACTTGCAAACAAGCAAATAAAGTTGAATAAAATATTTGTGGTTGATGCAAGAATGCTCTTATTCCCTAGGATGCTCCTACATCAAACACCTGAGGTTATTTGAAAAGTGAGTCACTCACTTTCCAAAGACTAGAGGGAAACCAAGATGGTCTACCTCAATCCTAGAAATCCAATTTGAGTCTTGTTTCGACCTTTCTATCCATTTCACCAAATATTCCTCATATTGCCTATTGGTGCTCCTCCCAATTCTACTATCAAATATAACTTCAATGTCTTCTTTTGACCGTGGCAATATGGGGTTTTGCCATTGTTCCTTTGTGTTGTGTTGCTTCTTGCTAAGACCGCCTCATTATACTGGTACATGTCTATAATGTGAAAACTGGAGATATGCCCAATCCTTCTAGTAGATCTACTTCATATGTATTTCTTGAATCAATCTTCTTACAATTCTACAAGGGCCAAATTTCTTCATCTTCAATTTATTGTATGTTCCAACTGTAAATCTTTCCTTTATGAGGTAGCCCATTACTTTTTATCCAACTATAAAATCTTTGTGTCTTCTTTTTGTATTGGCCTCTTTCTTGTATATATCATTCATCTTCTCCAAGTGACTCCTTGCTTTTGATGTATTTTCTTCACATGTTCTGTGAATTCTTCTGCCTCTGCACTCTTTTTGTCTTCCTTATTGATGCCCCTCAAATTTGATACATTCCTTGGACTATTTCCACTCACAATCTAAAATGGTATTTTTTTGGTACTTTTATTTACTGAATTGTTATATAAAACTCTGCCTAAGATAGAACCATGTCCTAATTTCCTACCTTCTCTCCAACCAAACATCTAAATAAGTTTCCCAGACTCCTATTCACAACTTTTGTTTGTCCATTGGTCTAAGGGTGATGTGTTGAACTAAATTTCAAATTTGTCATCTTTTTCCACAAGGTCAGGTCCAAAAGTATCCAACAAATTTAGTGTCCCTATTTGAAACTATGATCCTTGGTAAACCATGCAATATTACAACCTCCCTGAAAAATATATCAACTATGTGTACCACATCATTACTTTTCTTACATGGAATAAAATGTGCCATCTTAGAAAACTTATCCACCACTACTAATATTGAATCAAATTCGCCCTTTGTGTTTTTAGTAATCCCAATACGTAATCCATACTTATGTCCATCCAAGGTTTCTCTATTATTGGTAATGGTTGATACAATCCAACATTTTGATTGTTTCCTTTAGCAACTTGGCAAATTCTACAACCTTGAACAAATTTCCTTACATCTTTGTATATTTGCAGCCAAAATAGTTCTCACTAACCAAGGCAACTATCTTATCTAGCTAAACCTCTTCAATGCTTTTCCTTGATTATATTTTCCCTCATGGAGCTCCTTGGTATACACAATTGGCTACCTTTGAATAACATCTCATTTTTAATGAAATAGTCCAACCATCTACTCCTATCTATGGTTATTGTCTTTTTACATGCTTTCCATGCCTCCACAAAATCAAGATCAATTTCAATAAAATGTTTTAGCTCTTCAAAACCAACTACCTCTACTCTCAAATGCTCTATTAGCATATTCTATCTTCTACTTAATGCATTAGCAACCTTGTTTGACTTCTTGCTCCTATGTTTTAGTGCAAAATTGTAACTCTACATGAATTCAACCCACCACATATGTATCTGGTTCAACTTACCTTGGCTATTCAAGTATTGTAGTGCTTGGTGATCAATGTACAACACAAACTCCTTGGGTAACAAATAATGCCTCCATTTCTTCAACACTTGAACTATGGCATAAAATTTTTGGTCATATAAACTAAATATCTCCTTTTAGCATCATTCAAATTTCCAATGAAGTAGGATAGTGGTCTTCCCTCCTAGCTTAGTATCACTCCAATTGCATTTCCACTTACATCATAGTCAACTTGAAATATCTTATTAAAATCTGGTAAAGCTAGAACTGATTATCTTGTCGCCTTCTTTTTTAGCAACTCAAAGCCCCTATCTACTTCAGTAGTCCACTTGAATTCTTTCTTGTCCTCCCTCATTGTCTTAGTTAGGAGCACATAAATACTACTAAAATTTCTAATGAACTTTCTATAGAAACTTGCCAACCCATGAAAATATCTCACTTCCCCAACATTTGCTAGTGTAGGCCATTCCACAATAGATTTTACTTTCTCTGAATCCATCCTCAAACCTTCAGCTAAGATCACAAATCCCAAATACATCGATACCTCTTTCATGAAACTACACTTCTTCAAATTTATCAAAAACTTTTCTTCCCTTAATCTCTATAGTACCAACTAGATATGCTCTAGGTGTTCTTCCCTAGTCTTATTGAACATTAGAATATCATCCAAGTAAACAATCACAGACTTACCCAAAAATTTCCTCAACTTACCTCATTCATCAATCTCATAAATGCACTTGGCGCATTAGTCAATCCAAAAGGCATAACTAACCACTCTTACAATCCTTCATTAATCTTGAATGTTGTCTTCCACTCATCTCCTTCTCTTATCCTAATTTGCTGATAACCACTCTTCAAATCAATCTTGGTAAAGTAACTTGATCCGTTCAAAGAATCCATTATGTTATCCATCCTTGGCAATGGGAACTTAAACCTCACCATGATCTTATTGATTTCTCTAGAATCAGTACACATCCTCCAATCACCATCCTTCTTGGGTACAAGTACTATAGGTATCACACATGGGCTCAAACTTTTCTTGATCAGACCTTTCCTTAGCAACTCCTACACTTGCCTATTCAATTCTTCATTTTCTGCTAGTGTCATATAAAGTGGTTCTTTATTCATCAAACTGGCTCTCAAAATTAGATCCATGTGATGATTGATACTCCTCACTAGTGGCAATCCCTTTGCATGTTGTTTGATATGATGTTCTTGTATTCGATCAGTAATTTTGAAATCTACTACAACACCTCCTCATCACTTGCAGTGGTGTTCCCTACATCTTTAGTTGATGCAGGAGCATCCTAGGTTGCAAAGCAATCTTGCATCAACCAAAAATATTTACATTCTTTCTTTGTTTCTTTCATTTTCTAGTTCATTTTAGTTCAGTTCAATCAGTAGTAGTTCTAGCATTTTGTACCGCATTTGTCCATGTTTTCATTTCAGAGCTTGCAGAGCTGGACTTAGCACCTAGACATTATCATGCACATCATATCCAAAATTTAGATCATTTGGATCAGTTTTTGGAAAGATATCTCTATCAAAGGATCAACTGTTTTCTCAGAACAGAGCATTCAGACAGTCAGCTGAAGGAGAACACTTGCGGAGCACTTCTGTGACTTGTGGAGCTAAATGAAACATCATTCAAGGTACTTTGGGACCTGGCCGACCTTCCCTGAGATCTGCACCTTGTTTCATTCACTTGCGGAGGAGTACAAGTTGCTTAAGGCCGACCTATCTGTGTTCACACGTTACACCTTTATTGGAGACTGTAACTTCTTCCTTGGCCAATGCAGAGGATTTCTTGAGCTTGGAGATGATATATAAAGATCCTTAGGATGTATTAGGAAGCTAGTTAGCGATTATGATAGATTAGATTAGTTCCTTTGTTCTGTGTTTAGGCATTTCATTGTAAAATCTTGCATATTTGATGTAATTGGAATCATGCCTATCATCCCTTGTTTTGTAGCCTGCATGTTTTTGACATGTAAGCATTTTGAATCTATGATATGTTGATCATTTGAATCATTATTTGCATTCTATAATTGAGTTGTTTCCATTGTGTTTACTCTTATTGCACGGCCTAGATAGTTCACTCTGTGGACCCTCCGACCGTGACTGCACCAAGTGGTATCAGAACGAAGTTTGAATCCTTTGGGAGCAAAGTTTGTGAAGGCATTCCATAAGATCTTGCTGTGAACAGATTACCAAACCCAAGGTAGACTACCTGTGTTGTCAACCGATCACCGATTGTGACGCAGTTGTCACCTTGTAGCCCGATCGCCGAATTTGAGGTAGTTACACTTGATCCTAGGAAGAGATGTTGTCGAGGAGAATACCTTTTGTTGGTACTATGTCTAGAAGAATGGATGAGATGATGGAGATGATGAAAACAATGAGAGTTTGAATAGATGTTGTTGAAGAAGATCGAAGAAGAGGACTTACACCTCGACCTAATGTTGAAAGTGATGATGAAGAATTTCATTCCGCTGATCAAAATGAAGAAACCCTAGAAGAAGAAGAAGAAGAAGAAGAAGAAGAAGAAGAATCAAATCAAGTGAAGATGTTGAGAGCTATTTTGAATATTGGAAGGAGACCTAGAGTGGATGTACCAAACTATACTAGCAATTTGAACCCCAGGAATTGATTGACTAGATAAATGACCTAGAAGAATACTTTGAATATGAAGAAATTGAAGATCCGGAGAAGGTGAGATTTGCAAAGACTAAGTTGAAAGGACATGCTACAATTTGGTGGAAAGAAGTTTAGTTGGATAGAAACAGAAGAGGAAAAGAAAAGATCATAAAATGGGATAGAATGGTGACAAAGTTGAAGAATCAAATTATACATGCTAACTATGAGTTGGAACTGTTGAAGAGATTGCAAAACCTGAGACAAAAGGAGAAATCTATGAATGAGTATACTGAATAATTTCATAAGATGATTATAAGGACAAGACATAGTGAAGCAAGAAAAGAGAAAGTGGCAAGATACATCAATGGACTGAGATTGAACATTCAAGAAGAACTGAGTTTGGTGAGGAAGACAACAATAGAAGAAGCATATAAGTTTGCCCTGAAAGTTGAAGAAAAGTTGAACAAGAAGCATGAGCAGAGACAGAGAGGTAGAGGAGGTAAATTTCAAAGAGGTAGAACATTTTCTAGAGGAGAAAGATCATATGCAGAGCAAAACAAACAAGATAGCACATTCAAGAAGGAAGATAGATATAACAATGCATACCAGAGAGATGATAGAACTTCCTACCATAGAGGAAAGCCTATTTCTTACCAGAGTGAAGGGTAAAGGAGAGATGAAATAGGACTTGATAGGAGAACATTCAAAGGAACTTGTTTTAAGTGTGGAGGTGAAGGACACAGAGCATTTGAATGTCATCAGGGAAGTACAAGCAAGAAGACAAAGAACAGTGCAATAATAACTTATGTAGAAGAAGAACCTGTTGGATCACCTAATTCAGTTGGTAAACCAGAGAAAGGAGAATCACTAGTCATGAGGAGAGCAATATTTCAAGCAGAGACACCTAAGGTACCACCGCAAAGGAAAAGTTTGCTCCGGACCAGATGCAAATCAGGAGGTAAATATTGTAAGGTTGTAATTGATAGTGGTAGTTCTGATAATTTGGTTTCAGAGGAGATGGTGACTAAGCTGAAGTTGGAAAGATTGAAACACCCTAAGCCCTATCAGATAGCATGGATTCAGGATGATCATAAGGTACTGGTGAGTGAACAATGTTTGGTAAAATTTCATATAGGTTCTTATCATGTGGAAGTATTGTGTGATATTATACCTATGGATGTATGTCATATATTGTTGGGTAGACCATGGCAGTATGATAGGAAAGCTATACATGATGGGAGAAAGAACACTTATACTATAACATCTAATGGAAAGAGAATTACCTCGATTCCTTTAGAAGATGAGCCTAAATGTGAAGTATGTTGCCAACATGTAAGCATTTTGAATCTATGATATGTTGAGCATTTGAATAATTCTTTGCATTCTATAATTGAGTTGCTTCCGTTATGTTTACTCTTGCTACATGGCCTAGACAGTTCACTCTGTGGACCCTTCGACCATGACTGCACCAATAGTGCTACATACCTTAGGAATCAATGAAAAAAAAACATTCTTATGTCTTAATCCATCCAAGAACCTCCTTCCATCCACCAAGCATATTTTACAATCACTACAAACTTGATCTTCTTTATCTTTTAGTAGCATTAACCTATGTCTCTGGCCATTCCTTGTTATAGTGTAATTGTTTCCCCTTCCATCATGTACAACATGCTAGTCAAATTTCCATGGCCTTCCCAATAGTAGAAGACATACATCCATCAACATTATATCACACATGACTTTATCATGGTAACCCCCTATCTTGAATTTGACCCAACATTGTTCATTAACCATTACCTTATGTTCCTTCTAAAGCTAAGCAATTGCATAAGGGTTTGGGTGTTTTAGCCTCTTTAAATTTAATTTCTCAACCATTTCCTTAGATACCAAGTTATTTATATTCCCACTATAAATGACAACTTTGCAACACTTTCCCCTACTTTGCATCTAGTTTTGAACATGTTCTTTCTTTGTATTGGTCCTTCTTCCTCATGGTGCTTTAGCAAGGCCCTCCTCATGACTAGTGATTATCCATGTTTAGGGTTACCCTTTGACTCATATTTTCTCTGGGGTTCCTCATCTCCACATGCAACTCTTGCGCTACCTTGTTCTCACTTACCCTAACCTTGAGAATACTCAAATGCTCAATGCCCTTCTTCTTCACACTTGAAACATGTCCCTTTGAATGATCTTCTTTCATTCCTCTCATATCCTCCTCTACCTTACTGATATCCATCCCTGTGGTATGTATCACTTTCTCCCTTGTTCACATGGTAGATGTTAGCCTCTTCTCGGTCTTTGTGATAGGTATCATGACTCCTCCTTTCATTGCAGTAGGTACCATTGTCCCTATAGTAGGTATTGTCAATCTTTATTTCTTCCCTATGTGATCTCCTATTGCCGCATTGTGATCTTTCCCTCGAAGGCCTTTCCTCTCTTCCTCTTTACCAAAATTTCCTATTTTTGAACCTTCTATTCAGTTTATATTCCACCTTGATCACAAATTGGTATGCCTCCTCTATGGTGGTCAACCTAACTAGACTTAGCTCCTCTTGGATACTTTCCTTCAATCAATTGATGTATCTTGCAACCTTTTCTTTTCTTACTTCACCATGTCTTGTCCTAATGGTCAAATTATAAAATTTCTAGTATATTCTTGCACGGTCCTATGCCTTTGTCTCAAAATTTGTAGTTTCTTCAACAATTCTAGTTCATAGCTGATTGGTATAAACTATCTTTTCAATTTTGCAACCATCCTATTCCATTTTGTTATTATCTCCTTTCTCCTCTTATTTCTTTCTAATTGTACTTGTTACCTAAATTTCACTACGGCTCATTTAGGTAGAGTTTTGATTCAAAACTTATAAGGTACATCTCATCTGGTCCTTCATACATTACATTCAAGTGCATAAATGAAATAATTTAGGAGATTATGTTTATTAGTTTACTGCATTTATCCAAGTGCATGTAACATAAGAAGGGTCTATCCAAAACTTTTTCCAGAAAATAAATGATCTTTATTAAATGTAAAATGTTCATTATCTCACACAAGTCGTGAGGTTAACTGTCTTATTCAATGAAATAGAAGAATAATCTATACATGAATAAGTAAATAAAAGTAATGTACATGTAAGGTCAGAGGCCAGTCATTGCCTAAGAATGACTAGTTCTAGTTCTGGCGTGTTGTCCTGTCGCTCTGAGTTGTCTTTGTCCTTCCTAACTTCATGTCGTCGCTGGTTCCTGAATCTGGCAAAAAATAGTGGTGTTAGAGCAATGCTCTAAGAAATGAATGGTCCCAAACCATACATGAACAAGATTCCATACATGTATAAACTGATCCTCAATTGCATTAAACAAGAAATGTATACCTTGGATGTCCTAGAGAACAATCAGCCATCAAACACATCCAAAACATGCATTTATTTTCTAACAAGTTTGATTCATGTGCAGATACAGATGTAATTATGTTTCTGTTTGATTCATCAATTACATTATGAGTGGAGGAAATGTGGCTTCCACAAGGGTTGAGACCAGCTCATAATCCTTATAGAGCATCTCATATACAATAAACAAATGCAAAAGCACAACTCAAGGAGCATATTCAGAAGGCAGATCACAGCTGTCAAGAGCAATAACAGTCAGCAGGAAGGCAATCACATGCATAGCCATGATAAAGATAGTCATGAAGAAAAAGAGAGAATGAAGTGCAACCGTAAAAGCCATTTGAAACAGCATCATGTTTGAAAAGACATCATAGATTGGAACAACAAATTCTCATTTATGATTGGCAGTCCAAGAGAGGATGGAGTAACAACCACACATCAGCAAGCACGCTGCCCAATTATCTGAGTGAGTCAATTTCCAATATATGTGCATGTCTTCTCATTTTCATGCATTCAGGAAGTTCAGAGATAAAAGAGAGATCTTGTGGTAGCCTTTCAAATGATGAAATATATCCAATTAAAGATCATTTTTGCAAATTCATCAATTGAAAATGTTTGAGTACATGACAACACCTTTGTACTTGTGAAAAGTGCATTATCCTGTGCCAACATGGTAGTTTTGGTCTAACACAATACAGTCGTATAAAACAACCATAAGTGTTGTTATAACATCAATGAATACAATATCACGATACAAAAATGTAGAAAATGAGTGATACAGCATGCAGTCCTTCACAATAGATCAAGACTATGAAAGTCTAACAGTCAAATGGATAGTCAAGTGCTAAGATTACAGTCACATAGTACAATAATGATGAAGAGAAAGGAGCATCAATGGAACAACAGATCAGTGTGCCACATCATGGGTGAAATCGTGGATCAACAAGTGAAAGATATAGCCATATCAGTGTTATGTCATACTACAACTACATGAGCTATATCAACATCATGCAATACCACTATACTGTCACAATTGCTTCTTGAAGCATAAAAGGTGTATAATTTATCAAATGCCAAAGAGTCATATGAGCATTTCAAGGCCGTAGTAGCAAACTACATAAAGGAACAACAGTAGTTGTGAACAAAGAAAAATCATAGAATAGCCAAAGATTGACTGTGATAGTCATAGAATTGACTAAATGACTATCAAACATAAAGGAACAGCCAAAAAAGACAGTCACAAAAGCATAAAGGGCAATCATGAACAACAGGATGCCTATGAACAGCAGCGTCAACGAAAGAACAAAGACTGTTAAACAAAGAAAGGCAGAGGTCTTCTCAGAACAATATTAAAGAGCAAGACCTATTACAATTAGTGGAGTTCAATATTTTAAGAAGGATACAAGGCAGTCAAGTCTGCGTACAATATATGTGATAGTGCATATAGCAGTATAACCTACAGGGTTGATAAGATATGATAGGGTTCACATCAATTATATGTCATCGAGCATGTATTTGGAGATTAGTAAGAACACATTCTCACACACCCTAAAGAGTCCAAATCAGTCCAACCTCATGATGAGGATACATATATTTGCTGTTACAATATTGTGTGCATGCATTCAAGTCATTATTTCGGACATTAAAAGGACAGAGAGCCAATGTTATATGAATGCTCAAAAAAATGAGGAATAGAGGAACATCCACATCATGAATATTGTCATAACAGGATTCAAATGGAATAGCTATAGGAGAAGTTGCTCGAGGAACATATTGCCTATGCTAGTGAAATGAATGAGTCCCTATCATCAAATGTGGTATGTATGCAAACAGGTTTGATATGATACAGTAAGATGGGACAACAAATGTGAATGCCATGTTATAGTTCGAATGTAATATGTCAAGTGTATCCAAAAATCAATACCATTTTCAAAATGCCACATATATGGGATGCAAGAAAAGTAAATATGAGTTATCATGTTCTGGAAGCAAGAGTAGTTAAGGAACAACAGTGAGTTTCATAAAGTGTCCATAATGTACAGAAGATAAAGAAGTCGTGGTTATTCCAATATCAATAATGAACAAGAATATATTTGAAACAACAGAAATGACAAGTTTGATCATAGTGTTTTTCTTTCATGATGACAGCCATCACATTCTATGCTAACATTGTTTTGAAAATGAAGAGTTAGCATGGAATCATAAAGTAATGAAGACCTGGCCTCAATAATGAACAGTATATACCAGAATATGAGTTTACATGTTTCTTTCATGAGACAAATTCAAATCGAGTTCTCTTATAACAGAAAGATAAAACACTGAAAATGCTATGCATTTGTTGCTTTCGGTCACAACCATGTGTAAAGACAAAAAATAAGGGGGAAGACCCAATTCAAGCTCTTGTAATCAGAGGATGCCAAACATAGGTTTGTAGTTCACATTTCCAGAAATAAAATATAGAAATAAAGAACAGATCAAACATGTGTAGAGGAGCATCCATGACGAGCTTCATAACTTGCATATCCAGAATGAAAGTTTGCATTTTTTTTTATGAGATGAGCCAGTCAGAGATCGAGCCTCAAACACAGAAAATGCAAGAAAAGTCACAGAAAGCAAGGAGAAAATGCAGATTTTTGAATTCAGAATTCACAGAGATGTTCTCTTTTACAAGTTTTTTTGTCATGGGTCAAGCCAAAGTTTAGAAATAGCAAGATACAAAGGAAAATGAGGTTTTCTCAAACTTATTTCACACAATGTGCTCAGATTTTCATGAAATCGTGCCTCCATCAGAGCGAAAGGTAGCAAGGAATTCAGAAAATGAAGAGAAGGTCTGCAGATATAAGGAGAAGTGACATCTTTTTTAAACTCGTTTCAAAAGGAAATACTCAAATTTTCTTCATATTATGCCACAACAGAGCGTATACAACAGGTAATCTCAAAAAATACAAAGAGATCATGCAAATACAGAGGAAAAATCCAAAGCTTTTTAACTCTTTTCAAACAAAAATGCTCACAAAACCCCTCAGAATCACTTCAGCACAGCGAATATAACATGAAAATCTCAGGGAAAAGGAAGAGACCAGCAGCAAAGAATGACCTACCTTGTTTCTACCATTTGCTATGTAAAATCACGTTTTTTTCTCCTCAAGCGACCTTCATTTGACCTCAAACACTGTCAAAAGCAATACAGGTGGTCGGCCATGACAGAAAACAGAAAAAAGTGCATCAAAACCAGTAAAAATGCGACCATGGAGGCCCAAAATCAATGCCAAAAGTCAGCTTCAAAGAGTCCAAACCTCAGAGAATACAAAATACCTCACATTTTTCTCAGAAGGTTGGCCAAAATCCTCCCTGAATTGACAGAAATGATGCAAATTGGGCATCCAAACCCCAGTCATGGTGGTGCGGCAGTGAGAGGAGGAAGGTGAAACACAATGCAAATGATATATTTTTAGGTTTTTTTCCTCCTTTTGGGTCGAATGGACCTAATCTCCATTTGCATTCAATTTCTTCACATTTTTGACTTTTGTTTACGAAAAGATCATTTCTATTCGCTTTGGGGACGTGGTCAAGACTTCATGTCTTCCAACCTAATGATGATACATCAAAGGGGCCTGTGAGGCCAAGTCCCTTGTTCCTTATATTTTTCAAAAAGTCAAAGTTTGCAATCATTCAAATGGAGGGTTTAGGCTTGCATAGTATGTGATGGGCCTTATTTTATATAAGGTAAGGATAGATTTTATTTGGTAAGGGAGAAATACAGAGTATATGCATATGATGCATGTGACTTTTTGATGAATGGGTAATCCATATGGCATGGTGATGTGTATATGGAGGTATCAGGGTTATTTTTAAAATGTATTATACTAGGCCTCGTATCTTGTTGTTAGAGATGTATGTGAAAATGGAAATGGCTAGGAATTGTAAGGGGTTTTGATGCAGCCTTGTGACATGTAATATGATGCAGGTGTGTGAGTCGTGTTGTTTTGCCTAGGAGCTATGGATGTTTGCTTTTTCAATTTTGCATAATCTAGTGATAGATTAAATGTTGTAAACAAACGATAAAGTAATAAATTATGAATTGCTTTATCATTTGTAATAAAAATGCAAAAAAGGGCAATATTAGGTAGATTTATCACACATGGCAAAGTAAGTCTCGTCGATTACTTTGTCGTTCCTTCACAACATTTAATTGTTCCCCAAACTATGCAAAATCGGGAAATTAAATGTTATATCCTAAATGCCATTATTTTCTGCATGGAATTGTAATAATTTTTTAATGTAAAACATTAACTAAGTGGTGTAACTATAAATCACTTAGTCAATGTTAAATAAATGCAAAAATAATGTGTATTTATGTCATTTATTGTGAAAATATCAGACATTTATGATGCTGTAGGGTGAGTTTGACAAACAGGTTGAAGAGTTATTGCATAGATTTGACTTATTTTTAGTGGCTTTAAAGATCATTTAAAGGCATTTAAAGACATTTTTAGGTGCTTTTATGATTATTGATGGCATGCCTTGACTATTTCTGCATTGGAAACCTATTTTGGAAGACTTTAGGTAGATATTTTGGGCACATTTATGAGATACACGAAAATGGAGATGGCTCATCCTTATCTCATTGCAGCTGTTTGGAGAGAATATAGTCATTCATCTGACTCTTTGTAGGAGTTAGTTCTTTTCCATGTACATTCTGGAGTTTGTGATTTTTTCTGCAATCCTACTCAGTTTGAGCATGTTTTTGTAACTCTTTTTGGCATATGAAATACAAAGAACACCTTGGATACCATTGATAGTTAGATTTTGCCTTCTTGTTTTGTAGTATTGGGTGTTATCAAGTGTTTGATCAGGTCATTTGTGAGGTATTTTTGTTTCCTTGTGACTTTGTCTTATGTTTCAATACCCTTTTCTGCAAAAGTTGTGTTTATGCAGGTTGCAAACTGTGTCTTAAAGTGTTATAAGGCCTTTAAACTATGAAGTTAGCTTCCTTTTAAAAATTTTAATACATTTGGGCCTCTTCGTGAAGTGTTTTTGCAAACATACAGTAATAGGTTATGTAGGTCTAGTTTCTGTTGTCTGTGGCCAAGTGTATGCAAGTATGAGTTTCATTAACCATATCAAGTTTGGTGAATCACCCTTATTTTCACATTTTCTAGTTTTTAACTTTCATTTACAAAAGCATTCCTTTTCCCTTTTCCTCTGTACATCAATAGATTCTAGGTGATAACCAGCTAGGAAGCTGGCCTTCTCCGGAGGTTCTTTCCATCATAGGTGACCCACAGACCTAGAAAGATCCCATGTTTCTCTAGATTGCCAAGTTTTACAACTCAGCAAGGGTGTAAATCTGATAGACAACAGTTTTTGGCACGCCTGCTGGGACTATGGAATTAGAAACAATTCAAATACTACCTTTTATTACTAGTTTTGATGTGCAACCAGTGATTTTTAGACCTGTAAGAGGTTAAAAATCTACATATCTGGCGACTCTAAGCTTTGGTTTATCAAAATCAGTGTATTTTTGCTTATGAAAAGAATACAAACCAGAAGCAGTTCTTCGTCTTTTGAGTATTTGCAATTATCCCCACCTAGGAGAAGAGGGATAATAGCTGAGAAACCCAAGAAAAATCGTGTCTATTCTAGGAGAGCCAAGTCTACTCCTCCTGCTATTGGAACTCATATTGTCCCAAGAATCCCACT